>OX411753.1:27958299-29216299 GCA_948252205.1 Orthosia incerta
GGAAGATTGGGCAAGTTAATGTGGGGTGCATGGCATTTTTTTTTGAGCTGAAAATGTTGAATATCCTTTTATTCTTGGGTTTTTGCCAGTTTGTGAGGCCATCAAGTTTTTTTTTTACAAAAATATAAGTGCGAGTATACAGGTACGCAAGTTTTTTAGATAAATGTAGATAGGTATTTATTTTTTATTGGGATGAATGGCGTGCGATTGGAGAGGCCTAAGTCCGGCAGAAAACTGCTCTAGGTTGAAAATGAAATCTTTCAAAGGTTTCAGTTTTATTTTTGTTATAATATAACTGTTGCGTTATTGCGGGAGAGCAGTGGTGGCCCAGTGGTAACGGCGGCGACTTATAAGTTGTAGATCGTGGGTTCGAATTCTGGCAGGTGCTTTACTTTGTGTAAATTATTTCATCACCACTGCTCTCAAAATGGTGAAGGAAAACATCGTGAGGAAACAGGCATTTCTTAAAACTAAATTCGAAGACATGTGACACCCACCAACCCGTACTGGGCCCGTGTGGTGGATTACGGCCTACAAAGCCGACCAAATTGGAGTCTAAGTGTGGAAGAAAGAAGTTCCTCAGAATATCAGGATGGCAACCAGTTGGTTCTCTTTCAAATTTAAGGCACGTGAGCACATTCGCAAGAAGTTTGCAGAATCATCACAGAATTGATTTGTTGGTTTCGGTTTCTCTATAACATTGTTTATGTGTTTATGTATGTGTCTAAGTATATAATTATATATATTCTTTTTATATATATTTTATCTCTATTTATCCTTTAATTTAGTTGCACCTGCCTTTTTTTTATTTCTGCACCACCCTAAGGTCGACTGGCAGAAAATGCCTAAGGCATTAAGTCCGCCTTTGTACTCGTGCATAAAGTTTTAATAAATAATAAATAAATAAAAGGGGGCCATATATCTCATCCTATTCTACTGTTGCGTTAACAATATAAATATAACGGCTTGGCACAATGTTATGAGATTTAATATTCTGTATCAGTTTGGCTCGTAAAACACTGAGCCATTCTTCTAAATTGATTTAAAAGGACATTTACCTTTGTAAAATTACTCACCAATAAATAACCCTTCAAATAACCCCTTACACATGCCACCTTTATACCAGAGGACTTGGGAGACTAGAATGACCCTCAGAATAAATCACTCAAGTATAATCCCCGAATTAATTTGAAAACATATTCATATGTCTCTGAGGATTAAGTTAGCCGAGATTCTTAAACACAGGTCAAAAGTATTAGAGATTCGGTCCCTACCTGCTCCTCGAATAAATTATTACAAAAGGGATTAGACGAGTATTTGGTTTTCATTAGGTCTTATTAAAATTATGAAGTTCAATAAATTTGATAAAATGTAGGTTTAGCATGATAATTTTGAATGACTTTTCAGTTATTTTTGTACATAGTTATGTAGTTTAGTTAGTGTATGAAATAAATAATGTACAAAAAAAATTGGTAAAGTAATTCATGATAAAAAGATTGTACCTACCTATAGACATCAAAAAATAAATAAGAATTTTAGAGGTATTTCAGATCCTTTCTCTTAAACAGATAGACTATAAAATATGAAGCAAAATTCTCAATTGCTTAATATGTAGTACCTATTATGAATACTATATACATCTGCGTGATATCATATTGTGAAATGGTATAAACAAAAAATAGACATGCGATTGCAGGAATCCCGTGAGATTTGCCGTCATTTATTGAAGATTTATGTTGTCTATCGCCGAATTTCATCATCAAGTCTTCACCAAATTAAAATGGGACCAATTTGGGAACATATTCTTTCAATAAAAAAAAAAAAAAATTTCAAAATCGGTCCACAATTCACGGAGAAATCGGAAAACAAACACAAAAAACATAAAGTCGAACATAGAAACTTCTCCTTTTTGAAAAGTCGGTTAAAAATACAAAATTAACGAAATAGCTTAGCTTCTTCACTGGACGCACCACCTTTTCATTCCTAAAGCTACTTTAAGACCAGCCGTCGTGTTACCCGTATCCGTGCTGTATCCGACCCGTACCCGTGCCGTCGCAATGCTCCTCATTAAGCACTAATGCTGCACTATAGTCCAGGCCCTTAACGCCGCGATAAATAAACTAATTATACGCTCAATGGCCACCAATTTGTACTGGGAATTGATTGGTTATTATATGTACCTATAGGTATATTGGTGCTATGTTTGCGGTCGGTTATGTAAGGCGGTTACGCTGTTTTGACTTGGTGGTATGTAAGTATAGTAATTAGATATGTGTGGTCTAAGTTTCCAGGCGATATATGAACATATTTATGTAGTGTAGATGTATATATTGTTTATTATGTAATTTTGGTTTTACGCTCAGAATACATAACTATTTCTGTTTATATTGTACATTATCATGCTGTCTGGTGTTAGTTCATGGTTCTGAAATACCTTTATCTCAATAAGAACATTCATGTCGGCATAACTCGAGAACTAGGGAACAGCAGATTATTTTTTCTATGTTCAGGTTACTCTGATAGTGAAAGTTGATCCTTTTCATAAGTTATTCACCCTTGAAGGATTGCTAGTGAGTTAAAATTTGATTATTCCATTTTTAAACTATATGAAGGCTTTTTAGGGTTCTGTACCCAAAGGGTAAAAACGGGATCCTATTACTAAGACGCCGCGATCCGTCTATCTGTCTGTCTGTCTGTCCGTCTGTCACCAGGCTGTATCACATGAACCGTGATAGCTAGACAGTTGAAATTTTTACAGATGATGTATTTCTGTTGTCGCTATAACAAAAAATACTAAAAACAGCATAAAAAAATATTTAAGTGGGGCTCCCATACAACAAACGTGTTTTTTTCATGTTTTTTTTGCGATAATGGTACGGAACCCTTCGTGCGCGAGTCCGACTCGCACTTGGCCGGTTTTTTATATAAAACAGTCTGCGAATTTGTCTCAAGGACACTTAAATTAAGGTCAAGATTCTCAAAGCTAGGTTTATTAATAAATTTTTGAAGTCTTGACACTCAGTCAATAACTTATTGGACCTAAAAATTCTAGAAATTCCTCAAGTTTGTGAATCTAAAGTCTTAGAAGGAACTATTGGGCAAGTCGCGCACTTGAAATATTCTGATCTTGATTTTCTCGATTAGATATTAAATAAAATTTAATAGGGTGTATATTTTCTTAAATTTAGTAACGGTAAATTATAATAATATGTGTGTGCTTGATACTTTAAATTGCAACGATACGAGTAATCTACCACATACCTACCTAGTTTTATAGTAATATATAAATATTTTCAAATTAGATAACATTGTTCTGGAATCAGCTAGTAATATAGTTGGTCAGTAATATTCTAATTTAGATTCTAATTACAGTCAAAATTATACCGTTTTTGAACTATTTGACGACACGGTTTGCGTCGTGGTTGAGCGATCGTCTGCTGCGCTGCGTGTCGGGATTCCCGCACGAAACAAATATTTGTATGGCCAACAGATAGTTATGTTCCGGACCTGGGTGTCTTGTGTATGTGTGTATTTCGAACGCATACAACCCGAATCTCTTCAAAGTTAGAGTGAACAGGCTTCTTCTGGGTAAGCTCACTCCATCGTCGACTCTGTCTCTGTCACCTCTGACCAGTCTAGGTAGGTAGAGTCAAGAGCAAACCCATCACAAATAAAAAAATGTGAGTTTAAATGTTTGTAAACGCCTCCATGATACAGGGAGAAATTCCTAATGTGGGATATATATATATAGTCGTTGTATTTTATATATATATATATATATATATAAAATACAAGAAGGCAACGACTTATGCAGTGCCACTGACGAAGCCATGAACGTGGTGAAGTGTGTACCTAAGTTAAACAATAATCGTACCTGGACGAAGGCGAAGCAGACAATCAAACAAACATTTTGCCTAGCCTTCTTCAAACTATGTTGGTGAGTGCTTTCGATCTAATCAGATGCAGCTGAATAAGAAAAGCAGTGAAGAAGACAAAATCACAATAATCCTAAAACCAAACCAATCAAGAGGCCAAGCCACAAAAATCCCCACAGTAACACATACCATTCCATTCCTTACAATTTACCCGCACTGCACAAATCTAATTTCGTAACTACATACACTCGGAGGTTCTCCATAAAAAGTTCCATTGCCTTTCGCCTCGCACCTTTTCAGCGTAATGCCTGGTCCCTAATCAATCATAACAACATATTGTTTGCTTGCAAGGGATAACGTTTCCGTTCCAACGTGGATTTATGACGGGTAGCCATATTATTGATAGGTTTCATGCAACATTAGCAGGTTGATTGGTAGCCGGCTCGTTTTATTTTTAGTTGGCCGGGAAATTGATCGGGGTTGCATGGAATTAGGTTTGAGGTGTTTTCGAAGAGAGACTTTGAGAACGCGTAGTGGTGACTTTTTGGATTGGAAGTAGCTGGGTGAATTGTAAAACCGTTCACCTGATTTTAGGACTTGATGAACGCAACTGATGCCGCTATAACTTGTCTAAATCTTAACTTGTCTAACTTGTCAGCATCGACTCCAAAAGTAGAAGAAGAATTGTATTCTATATAAATTTAGTAATAAGTGGACATAATGTGGTAGAGGAGCTCGTGGCTAAATAATAACAGCCGCACGGATCGATTATCACGGTTAAGCAACACTTGACGAGGTCGGTCCGTGGATGGGTGACCATTTCAACATACCGAGTTTCCTCGGTGCCTCGGAAAGCAAGTTAAGCCGTTGGTCCCGGCTGTCATTTGAAGATCTTTGACAGTCGTTACGGGTAGTCAGAAGCTTGTGATCTGACACCAGTCTAGCCAAGAGTGTGTTACCCAGTTACTGGGCTGTGGAGGTCAGTAGTCAGTCGCTCCATGTAAAACACTGGTATTTAGCTAAATCCGGTAAGACTGGAAGCCGACCCCAATATATTTGGGAAAAGGCTAGGCAGATGAATGTGGTATTGGTGAATGTAACATAGTCTGCCATTACACGCTTTCTTGTCAATTTAAGTTTTTTGTTTGTTTTATGAATACACTGAATATGTTAACGGATAATAACTTTAGGATCTTTTTATGATCTTTATCTATAATATTTCTGAAAGCTACTAAATTAAAACTTTCAGGTGACGGTCCAAACCACTCAGTTTTTACGACCATCAAAAGTTTTATGTCCCATAAAATATTTTATCAACCAAATCTATTGGTAGTCTACAAAAAAACCTATATTTATAGTCTATTTTGACCGACCTCTTCATGTATAACAGCAATTAAGAAGGCCCTTTACTTTCAGTTTTAGTTAAATTCGTTTGTATATTGGCTGTAGGTAGCTCGAAACTGTTGGAGCGAAAATTTCAATGTTCAGTTGATTCCATTAATTAGCCATGCTGTGCTCTCCATCGAGCCAAGTTGAATAGCCAATTACATTGATAATTGGAGGTCGCGCAGGTGTCTTCTCGACAAAGACGGTAGCTCGGTAGCGGTGTGGTTCGAGTGAGAAGTTGGACGAGTAAGCGAACAGTGAACGTGCATTTATTAGAACGGACAGTGACCTAGTGACGTTCAGTTCTGGTAAACATGTACAGTCGGTGGACCAAGAGAAATATCGTATTTACCAATTAAGGTTTTCTGAAATTATGTCCACTAGGTTGTAGCACTGAGACGTCCGGTCCTATATTTGCTAACATGAATGTCAAGTTGATGTTATACATTACGTTTTCCAAGTAGAAAACCTCTCGTGGCGGCTACTGGTGGCGTGAATTTGATTAAAAACCCTCATTAAAATAAATTTCGTGATAAGGTAGATACCTACTTATCTCTGTCTAGTGAACATACGCAATGTACTTTGGATGCTCTTAAAGTTCTGATTAAAAATACTTTAAAAAAATGGGGTCTTATTTCTTTTGCTAGAAAACTTCCGCATTAAAAAAACCCTATGATGTTAAGAAATTATTTTTCAACCATTTATCTCAAATCTTTGAAGCTTTTGATGGACCTCTCAAAGAAAATCGATAGGAGATTCTTTACTCAAAATAAATTATAGTTCTAACAACTAAAAAACACGCTTTATTGGTAAATTGAACTAAAAAGTTGCTAATCCTGAAGATCTTGGTAAGGCATTTGGGACAAACAATTTAAACGCGCACGGTCGAATCAACTTTTATTACTTGTAAATTCTAATTTTTGTTTGACTTTCAAAAGTGGCCTAGTTGAATAAATATAGAATAGAATAGAATATAATAGAATACTCTTTATTATGTACACCATATAAAAAAAAAAATGTAAATATATTTGACTTTGACGAAATTATTGTATTGTCATCGGTCCTTGATAGGTGTGCAAAGTTTTAAATCAATCCGACGTTTTCAAGGGGGTGAAAATCACGTTCAAAGATTCCGTTACATTGATACATAGTTACATAGATACATACCAAGCTAATAAAAGCGTGTTAAAAATAAATTGTAGTTCTAAAAACTAAAAAACACGCTTTATTGGTAAGGATAATGGGACAAACTGTTTAAATTATTACATTGTCATCGGTCCTTGATAAGTGTGCAAAGTTTCAAATCAATCCAACGTTTTGAAGTGGGTGAAAATCACGTTCAAAGATTCCGTTACATTGATACATAGATACATAGATACATACATACCAAGCTAATAAAAGCGTGTTAATGATACATAGATACATACATACCAAGCTAATAAAAGCGTGTTAAAAATAAGCTATGACGTCCAAAATATAAACAAAAGACACTCGCTACAACTCTAAACTTGGCCCATGAATTTTCGTGTGACGAATTCCCGTAGTTTGATTCTATTTAGTTTATGTGAAAGTTATATAGCTTGTTTAGTGCCAGGGGGCGCCACTGAAGTATAACTACGTGCTAAAACACTGCACTTGAGACTATCTGGGTTAGTACAGGCACTTGCACGACAGCTATCAGCTAGTCCATCTTAGAGTTGTTAGTTTGAAAGTGGATGAATTTTTGGCTGTTTAATAATACAATTTGTTTTAACATACCGTCGATCCAATACATTCTTGCATTGGACATATTCGTAGGTCATTGTTTGCGACATATTTTAGAGATAACGTTTTTTTTTTTTTTTTTTTTTTTTTTAAATAAAACTTTGCCCCACACTAGGAATTTCTTCCTGTATCGTGGGTGCGTTTACAAACATATAAACTCACATACACAACACCCAGAGCCGGAACAACTATGTGTAGGTCATACAAATATTTGTTCCGTGCGGGAATCGAACCCGCGACACGCAGCGCAGCAGTCAATCGCTAAACCACTGCGCCAACCGTGCCCCCAAACGTCAGATAACGTCAAAATTTTTGAGCGTACCTTAAGTTTTAAACTTAAGGTACGCTCAAAATGATAGAAAGCTTGATTTTACAGATTAAATAAACTGAGCCCTTTCATTTGATACCCATATCATGGCAGTGCACAAAAAATAACAAGTCCAATATCTTGGGCCATCCGCCATATTGAATTTAGAATAACGTCACTTAGCTAACCATGCATTGTCATCCAAACTAAACGTGTATGCAAAATTTAATCTGAATCGCTGGAGAATAACTGCTTTAAAATTCAATTGCAAGATTTGACCCGAACACACTTACTTACATTCATATACATTGCAAGTTAAATAAAAGCTTGTAAAATACACAAACAGCAAAAATGCTTAAAGGATGTTAGTAACAATTTTATCTGACCTATGTTATTATTTACATACTAGGATGTTATGGATGGATGTTATGTAATTATGGCAGGGGAAGATATCATCATCATCTGCCTAGCCTTTTCCCAACTATTTTGGGGTCGGCTTCCAGTCTTACCGGATTCAGCTAAGTACCAGCGTTTTACATGGAGCGACTGCCTATCTGACCTCCACAACCCAGTAACTGGGTAACACGGTACCCCTTGGCAAAACTGTTGTCAGATCTCAAGCTGGGACCAACAGCTTAACGTGCTTTCCGAGGCATGGAGGAAACTCGGTATGTTGAAATGGTCACCCATCCACGGACCGACCTCGTCAAGCGTTGCTTAACCTTGATGATCGACCCGTGCGGCTGTTATTATTTAATAAAAAATAAAAAAAAGAACAGAAGATATCCGATACTTTTATCCGTCTCTTTTTTTGAGTATAATCTCTATCTAGAGATTATACTCAAAAAAAGAGTGCTTTACCGAATCTAATTACATATAACAAATCATCAGCTATATTGTCTTGCATAAATGTTGTATTGTATATTGCATTCATAAGCACGATTAGCTTTTATTGTACATCTGAATAATTTAAACTCCAAAACACAATATAGACACAGTGAATAGCAGCATTTGTCGGAACATGGGGCTAGCAGACAGGTGTGTCATCAGCAGACATGTTCGACGCAGTGGCGTCATAGAAATAAACAATACAAACGGTGACAGGGAACTTGGCTAAAGAACGGTTAAGCGAGTGTAGATTTTATACCTGATATTTTATTGTGGATGTAATTTTACATCAGTTAAGGGGATTCAAGTAGCGATCAGATTTTTAAAATTCTTAATAGGCTCGCGTTTGACCAGTATCTCATGGTCTCACCTGAGTATATGATGGTAAGCGATGATGTGGTCGAATGGTGAAGCACGCTTGCCTAGAATTAACCTACTCACTATTGACTTACAGACACCCAGTGTGTAGGTGTCAGGATACTCATACTCCAAACCCTTAGCTGTACGCACAATGAAAGTATTATTTTAGTGCCTATGTGAGGAATGCCCACCATTTGCCGATGGCGCATCGCCGTACGTCTTGTAATTCGATGATGAAACTATATTTTGACGGTAAAAACGTCAGCACAAAATACAGCTGTTCAAACAGCTAAAAACAAATGCTGTATGAAATTGCCTTTTGTGGTTCCAAAATTACACATCTAAAATATCATACTATTCATCATTAAAATTTCGTATCACGTACCTTGTACAAAGTTTCTATTTTGAGTTGTTATGACAATGTCAAAATAAAAGATTTTACGCTAACATTTTTACAATGGCGCAATTAAAAAGCAGAAGGTAAGGGAGAAACTAAAAAGTGCCATATTCATTTACGGACACTAATTAGAAAACTTACTGCGGTCTCGTAGATACCCAACTATCGAAACCACTAAACCCCACCACGAATATTATTGCACCTAAAACCACAGCCAAAAAGCCCAACAAAAAGTAAGTCTTAATTAACATTACCCTATATCATACACCGCATTACCTCTCCTGGAGTAAGCATCGCTGGAGTGTGGCTAAAGTGGCTCGAGCCACTAATCTAATAAGCGGTGACGAAAATCGCTTTATAATAACTACAAAAAGGTGGCTCATTAGAGGTTTTAAGTTAGGGACCGTGTTAAGTTTTGTATTTATAGAGGGTTGTGATTTTCGGTTGTGTTACGCTACTTTATGTTTTGTAAGTAATGAGATAAATATAATTTAATTGAAGTTCGGCAGGTTTGTTAAAGTTTGTGTACTTGTGGTCATCATCATCTGTGGCGGCTGGTGGATCATAGAAGTAGTAGTGCACTACTTTTCCGTCTCGCTAGGTAGTTATGTAAGATTTACTGAAATTCACAGGAGCCTATGTAAATCGGCAAACCATCTCGCTCGCGACTTCTAATTCGACGCCAACGCCATCTAGTTACGTCGTTGTACAACCTGTAATGTTAATACTCGACTCGAAGATAAATTTCGTTCGTCAAACCTCGCCCGCTCTCAGTAATCTTCGGTTCTCTGGGGCGGCGCACGAGAGTGGTCATATTTTGCCGTAAATTTTCTATTGAACTATCTCTGTCTCACGCGCCAGGCGTTTTCGCTTGTTTCTCTTAGAAGTTGTATGAACTCTCGCCGTGACCTTTAGCCTACCACACGGGGAATATTTTTTGCAGCAATATCCGTCTTATTACTTTAGCAAAGAGCTTAAATTGGTTCGTCATAATTTCGTGAATATTGAATAGATCGTTAATCAGATATTATTAAATGTTTTAATTTTTTTTCTAAACCTATTAAAATCTGGCAGTTCAGCGCACGAGTGAACTTAAAGTACAGCCACCCCTGGTCATCATAGCCTTGGCTACCTGGGGTATAGGCTCTCCTTATCCCTTATAAATCCATCCAAAGATTGTCTTTCAAAGATCGCTAGTAGCGATGAGATTGCCCATTGTATCAACCTATGAAAAGATTCCTTCATTTATATTTTCTGTAACCTATATATAAGGTGCTCGTGGCTAAATAATAACAGCCACACTGGTCCATAATCAAGGTTAAACAACTCTTGACGCGGTCGGTCCGTGGATGGGTGACCATTTCGATATACCGAGTTTCCTCCGTGCCTCGGAAAGCACGTTAAGCCGTTGGTCCCGGCTGTCATTTGAAGATATTTGACAGTCGTTACGGGTAGACAGAAGCTTGAGATCTGACACCAGTCTTGCCATGGGTTACCTTGTTACCCAGTTACTGGGTTGATTGATGAATAAGGAGCATACCACATATAGTAGAGTTAGGGTGTCACAATGCAATGATCACTATGACACCCTAAACCTAAGGGTCAAAGATTCAGGTGGTTAATTTCCCATGGTATGAGTATGCGACATTATGGATACTATGTGTCCATGTTACTTATCTACACTTGTACGAGTAGATAATTATTATTTACCCAAACTATAAATTACATTAAGTTGTACCTATAAGTTCAAACGTCCACGGGCATATTCCCCATCAATATTTATATCTGTAATTGGATTACACGGCAGAAAAATTTCAAACTGAATCAGTAATTTCTAAACCATAACTACCAACCACATTTTTGATGCAAACCACAGGTACATACTAACCCTACAGAATAAAACGTACCATTTCGCATGATATTAATTGCATTGGCTCAATTTGGCTCGACCAGATCAAACCGGTGGAAACTGGCGGGAAGCGGACACCACCAATTATGACTATTAAACTTAACCACTGTATGTCTGTGTCCGACATTTGACGGCCATGTTAATAAATTGCGTCGATAGTGTTTATATCAGGGGCTGGGGAAAATATTTGATATTTTGATTTTATCTGTGAGTTAATTTTAGTACTTGATTCGAATACAGAAAGTGGCTGCTACTGCTTTACTAAACTCCTAACTGTAAGTGAATGAATGAGAGTTTAAGAAAATAGCGTGCACTACGTAGTGGTAGCACGGAGACGTCAGTCCCTGTAGCATATGTGCCTGTCAAAGCGCTTGTATTTTACGATATTGATGAAAACGTCATGTTCACTTGATTAGTTACGTTTTCAAAGAGGAGGACCTCTTGCTAAAGCGGTGCCTATTGATAGCGTTAATTTTCCTGACAACCTACACTAATTAATAGTACATTATGGTACAAGTGTGCAATGTTGGTGATTACCGCTGAGGCGCCATTGAGACCCGAGCCGTAGGTGAGGGTCTTAAGAGAGCCGAGGACGGTAATCATCAATACACACGTGTATCATACGACGTTTTTCAACACACTTGTGAAGAAAATAATACTAAAAATCATTTTCAACAGTACAAACGAGTTGTGAATTTTTTTTCACAATGGCGGGCATAATTAATCAGTTTTCCTATGCGCGCGCATTTAACAATGGCGGTCGGCCATAGACTAAAAGAATGAGGTTTCCTTTTTTTTGGCTTTTCGTGGATAGTGTTTTAGCCACGTACAAAATAGGGAATTAATTTTTTTCTTAATTACAGAGTAAATAAAATTTATATTTGTGGGAACGTTTTATTTATTAAGCACGTACAAGTTGAAATTATCTATTTAAATACGAAGTTGCATGAAATGAGCAAACAATAGGTACATTAATTAATTTGTACTATTGAGCACGACCTTTTTTGTATCGAAACTTTTTTAAGAACAAAGCAACTCAACCAATAAATTAAAAAACAAAACCTCTATAACTCACTTGTGAATAATAGCAATGAAAAAGTCACAGTTTGATAACAGGCATCATTATGTGTCTAATTGCGGTGAAATAAGAGCCACTTTATGAGCAAGTGTGTTGAAAAATTACATTATCTATCTATTTACTTAGGATGTTGGTATTCATCTAGCACAAAACACTCTCAAAGTAACCCTTTACACCCGCAAGAAGCTTCCCTCACGTCTCTAAAAATAGTTCTCCTCACGTCTTTGAGGTGTCCCATTTTTGGCCGAAACGTTCTGATTCACTGGTCTCTTTCACTTCACTGATTTGAGTAATACCCTTTGAAGAACTATTAGTACTAGTATGACAGTGAACTCGTCCCACGGATGGACAAATGTAACGTTTCATCCTCCATTCGGATAATAAAAGGCGGAACCACTGACTCATTAGTTCAAGATGTTCCGAAACTGTTGGGCCGCAACTTGAAAGTTAACAAGAATGTCGACCAAAGCCGGGGGGCGTGGCTAGAGTAGGATGTACTTAGACAAAGTTCGGTTTTGTCATTAAACCGAAGGTTTCAGGAAATCCCTTAGCATGTTACTTTTGAAGTTCTGAACTTGCAAGACAATGTGGAATTTTTAGCGTTTGAAGTGATGTCATGCAGAATTACAGTGGCTATGCACATTTTACAGTTTACTATGAAAGCGCCTCCCCGAGCAAAACGCCGCGCTAGTCGTTTTTGTGCAGTTTTTAAGAGCTATCTACTCTTTATTTAAAAATATTATAATATATTAATTAATAAAAATACATTAAATTTCTACATAATATTGATTCTAAAATGTTAGTACATTTTTTTAAAGATGTTAAAGTTTCACTAATCGCTTTCCAACAAAACCATAAAAATGAGAAATAATTATTAATAGCGTGCATCTCCTCGTAAAGTGTTCATTAATTATTTTTTGTAATAACACTAATGGATAGACAATTTCATAACGAACATTTTGTAAGTTTTCTTTTTTCAAAAGACCAATATTCGATTTTATAATGATTTTATTCTAAAATCTGGGCGTATTCACTACCGTAATTCATGTGCCACCAGTGCCGTTAGGCCAATAGAAATGCTCATATCTCGTGCTGATTTTTTGGTCAGGGTACGGCCTTAATTAAGTGTGTTCAATGATTTTCTAGATAGATGAAAGTCTACCATATTTTTCCTTTCAAACTTGTACGTTTCAAAATTGAATCGAATGATTATTAAACCTTTCTGAGCAATTCGTGGCGAATATAAGAATAATTTTAAAGGCGAAAGATTGTGAGTGTATGTGTGTGTGTTTGTATGTTTGCTACTTCTTCACGCTCAAATGGCTGGATGGATCTGGATGAAATTTGGCACCGAGATAGATTATAGTCAGGAATAACACAGGATTCTTTAATCCCGGGAATATGTGTGTGTTGTTTTCTTCTTTAAAATTTTCTTCTTTCTTCTTATATCTTTTTTCAGAAGCTAGTTAATTAAATAATAAATCTTTACTAATGATTTGATCACATAAGATAATTATTACTAGAAAATGACGCCACAAAACCACCAATTTACTTATAATCACGAGCCACTTCTAGGCACTACACTTAACACGCGCCGGTTTACACCAGTTCAAACCAGTTTAAAGTGATATTTTCCGGCGCTGGTGATTAACTGTCATCGTTCCATTTTGTCGGAGCAATTTTCATTAAGCCATCATTAGACAGCAAAGTTTTGGAGTGTAGCTCTTATTCCATTGGTCCGCTGTCCCTGTTCATTAATTTAGGAGACCCTTCCCGCTGTGGGGGAGTTATGAAATGGAGCATAAACGATTCATATTTTTTGTGTATAACTACAATAGTCCAGGAGGGTGACCATAAGCTCTTAGAGTGGTATAAATATGAGATCGAGTAAGTGACAGATGTATACAACTCATATACTAAGAGCTTATGGTCACCCCCCTGTTCTGTAAAAATTTATCTGTAAAACCCTAAAACAAGTGAACTTTAATTTCAGCTACTGGATAAGTACTGATGATACTAGGGGGTGTAATTTTTGAGGCTGATAGTGGAATTCACTATTAAAAATGCCACACAATATATATTTCCTCAACCATTTAATAATGCACTTATTTATTTATTTATTACAGCTTTATTTCTCACACAACTACATATAAATTTACATTTATAATTAAGATATTATTTTACTATGTGTGATCCCTTGTGGGTAAAAGCCTCCTCCATCTGTTTCCATTTGCATTTGTCTTTAGCAATATTGATCCAGTTTTTTCCCGCAATCTCTATGATATCGTCGGTCCATCTTTTCCTTTGTCTTCCCACGCTTCTTTTGCCTAGCGGACCTATCCATTTAGTTGTTAGAAGAGTTCACCTCTAAATAAATGCACTTATCGCAATGCAATTAACCTTTGATAAAAAAAAAAATATTACACTTATTTTAAACAACTCACAAAAAATACCTGCTTTCATGATATTAAAAAAGTTAATTAGTTAGGTTAATCACCAGTGACCATTACACTCTCCAATATCACTACAGGTAGTAGTTTGTTTGTTAATGTAATATAGCTGTGTGCCTTTGAGTTTGTTTGTGGCAAAAAAATTATTTACGTTTTTTTTTACTTGTTTCCTCCATTCACTTCCATTGCTTACAACTTGAGAACCTCACATTGTATATTGAAACGAAACGAAGACGGTAGCAGTTGTAGCCACGTGATAAGGAGTCGCTAGTAGGTTGGCATGGCCGTCCGTCAACGTTGTCTGTCTGTCTGAGAACGCTTAATTTATAATTTGTTTTGATACAATCCAAACACGAACGAATTAATGGAGCCTGTAAATAAGAACAAGCTTTAGCTTTTAGCACAAGAAAGTGACAATCTGTAGTTTATATCATAAAAAGAATTTGAGATGAAACCAAATTAGAAAACGGGGTAACAAATTGATGACTCCTGTTACTACAACACTAGGAGTTAGATTTATCTATCAGGTCTTATAATGAACTTATTTGTAATTATATTGCAATGGTGGTATGTGATAACTACACATAAGACCAATATATGTAAGTTCAAAAACTATTTGGCTTTGACTTTAGCGATTTCAGTAGGTGAAAGCGCTTAAGTCAAATAGAATGTTGAATATTGTCTTACGTAGACATTTGTTCAACTATTACTTCAATATTATGTAAAACAAGTTTATAAAAGTCAAGTAGCCCATTGATATCTTAAGTCTTACGACTAATTGTACTAATTGTTACATTATAATCAACTAACTTCTGCCCGCGGCTTCGCTCGCGTTCAAAGTAAAAAAAAATGCTCCGATCGCCACCAAACTTAACTGGATTATCCGCTGGGTCAATCTAAAGATTGACGGAGTCTATAAGGAACATACATACATACTTTCTCTTTTATATATATAGACAGATATAATCAAAATTGAAAAAAATAAATATTAATTATTATATAAATTGAATTCAAAATTGGTTCCCAAGATACAGGCTTGCCTAGTTTGGGCCAATGTAAAAATCTTTATAATAGCTGTTCTTTATTAAATAAAAAAAAATGTTGTCGTAGATAGATTTACGATTTTTCGTTCGTTGAACATTTTTAACCGACTTATTTGAAAACAAATTGAGAAACTTCTTGACAGATACAATAGATATTGATTTGTACAAAAGCCTTTCATTGTTTTGTGTAAGTTTCTATACCTTTTTTTGAATTTGAAAGTTTTGAGACTCATTAAAAGCTGCTTAATGAAGTAAATTAAAATTATTCGTATGAAAAAGAAACTTTCTTATTGGATATTTGTAAGAATTAATTTTTAAACGGCTCATCCGATTTGTTAAGAATTTTAAAGAATGTTTAGCATTTCTTTTGGAAGATTTTTCTTAGTTTAGCGTAGCAATTATGCCGATGATTATAAGTTATGTGATTAAAATATCCTAGTATTGACATCAAATTCATCATCATTTTATGAATTATTAGAAGATGTTAAATGAAATGAAGTGTTGCATAAACAGACGTGGTCGCTCACAATGGGCCACATCAGAAAGCTTAAAGTCACCCAAAGGGCAATGAAGAGGGCTATGCTCGGAGTTTCCTTGCGTGATCACGAAATGAGGATATCCGCAAGAGAAGCAAAGTTACCAACATAGCCCGAAGAATTGAAATACTTAAGTGGCAGTGGGCAGGGCACATTGCTCACAGAATGGATGGCCGATGCGGCCGAAAAGTCCTGGAATGACGACCGCGAACCGGAAGACGATACGTTGGAAGGCCTTTCACTAGGTGGACCGAGGACCTAAGGTTGGATGCGAGACGCACGGGATCGGTCAATGTAGCGACGCCTGGGGGAGGCCTATGTCCAGCAGTGGACAGCAGTTTTTCGCCTGAAATGATGATAGTAAAAAGAAATATTATGTAGATCTATTTATGTATAAATAGTCTATAGCCATTTATTTTAATTTTATTTAGTTCACCAAGAATTTTTCATTGCAGTTTCATTCAAATATTATTATATATTACAGAACAACGGATGGTTACAGTACAATTCACCAGATTTTCACCTTTCCACAAATTACGTGTGACTGAATATTATTCAGTATCAGAACTAATGTAAATATTATAGATACACACATTTAATTTAATTTCAAGTTTGGCTGAATGCTTCAAAACCTTCTAATTATGTTGTGTATGTAATATTTGATGAGGTTGTATGAATACAGTGACAATTACGGCAGCATAATATATATCAGGCTCTTTCATTAACTTGCAAACATTGCGCCACTTTGTATGAGACGCACACAGTTTTAATTTAATTAAATACACGTTTTAGAGTATAATTAAGTAGTATTTTGCAATAAAATTAAGAGAGGTTCATGTTTTCTCCATGTTGTTTTGTCTACCTATCAATAATTTAGAAATAGTATACCCAAAAAGGCCTAGAAATCGTGACATAGTGACACACTCCAAAATGATGAATCACATTATATTTTGGGACTTATGACAACCGTTATCGCCGATAGAATACATTAATTTATTTAAAATTCATGCACAAAGGTACAAAGGCGGACTTAATGCCTTAGGCACTCTCTACCAGTCAACCAAGGGTGGTCAAGAGACATCATGGCAGGTGCATTGTTGAAATCGTGGCAACAACCAATTTTACAAAAAAATATAATTTTAAATTGCTTAAAATACACATACATACATATTTTACATGATACGTACCTAAATAAATATACATATTTAATAAATGTTAATGTTAGTGTTAGTGACCATGACAGTTTAAAAACTTATATATTTAATAAAGTAATGAAAATAAGTTATCGAGATGACTCTTCCCCCGCCGCTGATAATAATACTGCAATTTCCGCTTGAAAGCATACTGTCGTCCTGATTTCGAGAAGAAGCGCGTTCCAAACATGAATAGACTGAATATGAAAGGAAGAATGAACAAAATCAATAGTATGAGAAGGACAGAGTAGGAGCAGATTGTTGGAAGAACGCAGATTCCTAGCGTGAGAAGAACTTAAATATTGAAAGTGAGACATAAGGTAAGAAGGTGGGTTGGGAGATTTGTGTAGGGAGAAAATCGTAGTTAGAGCGCGTTAACATGTTCTCTGGCGAATGGGCATCCATTTGAGCTCAGACCTGTAGCTCGACAAATGGTCATATTTCCTCAAGTTAAATATTAACCGAATGCAGTTATTGAGGAGACTTTCACTTTGTACAGAGTCTAAGGCCTAAGGCTATATTCTAAGACTCTTGAAGGAAACTTCTTCCAATCCAATCGAATCAGTCGATAAATCATAAGAAGTTATTGTCAATTTAATTGATTCGAGTGAAGACAAATACTAAAAATATAGGGGTAGAGGTGCACCGATCGACTAAAGAACAAGAAACTGGCTTTCACCAAAAATTTTAATGCACAAAACGTTACTTTTAAACAAGAAAAACAACAGACAAACGAAAACCAATTAAAATTTAATAACAAATCCGACACGACAAACTTAATGGCAGTGTGGCCGCAAGCAGTCGCCGATAATGACCGGCCCGGGTTCGAACCCCGACTAATACGACCATTGATTGTTTAACGGCGCGATAGTATCGCTATCTCCTGTTCTTAGCTTTATAATTGCTTCATTTGTGACTGTGGTTAGTCCATTTGTGGGGATTAGGATTTAGAATAGGGATACATGGGGACGTGTGTTTATTTTGAGGGTAGTATTTTCGGTTAATAAATATTCTTCGACTATACTGAGTATTAGGTATTGGACTTCTGGAACCTGGACCTAAAAGGAAAAAGACAACTTCTTAAGAATTTAGTAGTTTTTTTTTACGATTTGATCGTATTTGACCTCTATCTCGCCTGATGGTAAGCTATGATGTGGTCGATGGTGAATACGCTTGCCTAGAAGTAATCAATTCAATCTTGACTTAAAGACCCCTAGATTGTAGCTATCAGGAAACAAAGACTCCAGCAGGGAATTCTACTCCTTAGCCTTGCGCACAGAGAAAGTATTCGCAAAACGCTTTGTGCGTACGGGTGGGATGTCCACCATGTACCGATGGCGTATTGCGGATCGGCGTACGTCTTGTACTCCGATGATGGAGAGGGCTAGGCGGAATCAAATTGTGCAGTTCCATCGCACACTCCCGGAAATTTTACCGATAATAAAACCCGACTACTGAAACATCACGCTCTAAAAAGTATGAAACAAGAAAATATTCTCATTTAAAATTGTTATGTACACGGGTATTAAATAAACAACTTACATGTCATAAATATTTTATTGTATTTCATACATATTTATAGCATGCAATACAATAAAATATTTATTGTGTTCAGAGGATAACCGTAGTCTTAAGCCACCTACCGTGAAAAAACAATACAATCTACAAAGTAGCATACAGACACGGTTATTGTATGAATACTACTATGATTTTTGTCACACCACGGAAAAATGGAGCCGTGTGGAATAGACTATTTTTAGCGGAAAAAAAGACACGCCTGGATCTTAGCAGCATTGAAACTGATCAGATTGACATCGCCCCGTTCGGAGCCAGCCTTCAAGGACAAGTTCAAGCGCTTAAACATGGCCTCACGGAGAGAGTCGGACACGTATCTCACAGCAACAGAGCTGTCGTCTGCATATCCAAAGAAGCCGGGTTTTAGCCAGCGGTTGTTCTCTATGTAGGTGTAACTAATTAATCTTAACTTCAGTAATCATAAGTATCAATATATTAACTAACAATACAAACAAAAATCAAAACTTTCCACACATCAACATTACTTTCCCCACATTGCTACACCAAATCATAGAAAACTTTCAAATGCAACCTCAGTCCTTACAAACTTATTTATAGTTGAAATTCCGGCCACTTACCGTCCAACTTTGATAAAGGTCATACACGACGATCCATTATTAAGGCGCCGGCCATCGCAGATCGATTCCCTTTGAATTAGTGATAAAAGTTCTGTCTGATGGGAGAACCCATACTATATTGTACGGGGTCATTGGTAATGGTTTAATTATGCCGTGTTACATGGCTGACCTTAGGTTATGACCTTATAATGTCTATATTGAGGAATTTTTAGGGAGTAAGGAAGTCAGCATGAAAAGTAATGTCAAAGGATTGCCCCGAACAAGCAATTTCATTTGATTTTATAGCTGTATCACATCATACATCATCAGCCTATTAATGTTTCCACTGTTAGGACACAGGCCTCCTCTCTGTGAGCGGGTTGGTGGATGTCACAAGTTCTAGGACATGCCAGTTTCCTCACGATGTTTTCCTTCACCGTTTTGAGAGCAGTGGTGATGAAATAATTTATACAAAGTAAAGCGCCTGCCTGGGCTCGAACCCACGACCTACAAATTGTAAGTCACGGCCGATACCACTGGGCCACCACTGCTCACGGCTGTATGGATTAAGGCAATGTGTAAAAGCCTCCATACTGTTCCATGCCTGGAATCAAGACTACTGAAATTTACTCAGACGAGGAACCAGGCAAGTATAACACGTGCGGAAAGCCTATATTCAGCAGTGAGTGCAACGACGCTGACAATGATGATGAGAATGGAAAGTATTAAAAATATGTTAAGGTTTCGACAAAGATGACGAAGAAAATGTTTCAAATTCTGAGCGATACAGACCTACCTACTTGTATTGATAAGCAAAATATTGTAACGTCTGACTTACGTAGAGGACAAATTTTCCTGAGCTACATACCACAAAGAGCTAATTCATTATTTTTTATTGAGTATGAATCTTAATAGCATCGTTAGGTACCTAAAATTAATTACGCAAAATAAATACCAAACAATATTGCAGACATTCCTTCGTAACCTAAAATTCCTTTGCAAATTGAATTATTTATCAAACGAGCAGATATTAAACGATTTTATAGTCTATAAAGTTGGGAATTATTATTTTAATGTTAATAGCGTCAATAAATCCGCTTGTAATGGGCGTGACGTCACAATGTTGTGAACAAGCGATCACTTCTCAACACATTATATTGAATGTAAAAGCTGAGATTTGATGGGTGACGAATGTTTAGAAGTGACTGATTAAATGCGAATTTCAAATAAATTATTACTTTAAAAACGGCCAAGTGGGAGTATGACTCGCGCATAGAGTGATCCGTATAAACAGCTACATTCCCCAAAATAAATATGTATCATTACTAACGTTCAAAGACAATGAAAGCACCGAACGAAGGGACAAAATTAACTTTGCCGTTCGAAAATTGTTGTTCATAAACATCAATATACAATTTTTTTACATTTTCAAGTACATTTTATGAGTTGGACGCACATGTTGGACAACTATTACTCGTAAACTTGTAAAGCCTACTTAGCTGTGATAGTTTTCCTTTTAATTTCGTTATATATACTACTGCTGAGAATTTTTCACAAAGCCAAAAGCAACCATTTAGCTGGCAGAGGGAGACACTTAACTCTAACAAAAATTAGCCATCTAAAGCTTGATTTTACGCAAACGTATCTCTGAATCGAAAAATGGTTATTATAGACCCGTAATATTTTTGAATGGCTTATCCAACGATACACCACATCGTGTGATGGAGGAGGTATACAGGAGGTATCCTAAAAAAATTGTTCTTCATGTTTTTATTTTACCACTTTTTTTTTCGCGATTAATATGTATATCCATGCTAAATTATAGCTTTCTAGTACTAAGAGTTTAAGAGCTAAGCTGCGGACGGAAGGACAGACGGACATGGCGAAACTATAAGGGTTCCTTGTTGACTAAGGAACTCTAAAAGTGTTGTATGGTCAAACGGAAATAAATATGTACGTTATAAAAGAAACAGGATTAAAAATGCAAACTCCTCGTACCATTGTTCCGTGTCTAACATTGAAAGATAGCAAAATAAAAGCGATGCGATCGAAACGACTGCTATCCATTACGCGGCCCGTTCAATGCATACATTATGAATTTAATAGTCATTACGTCATGTAATAATGCTTTATTCGAGCTTCGGGCTTAGATCGCCGCCATATAAGATGCATCAAGTTTGTAATAAAGCAAGGCTTTCAGAGGAAGAATCTGATATTGGAAGGACGTTGGCGGTCGACAAGCGCAGATTTAGAAATATTTTTGCAATACAAACATAACTTCGTTGAACATATATTCGTTTTGTACCAAGTGATTAGTAAGGCATTATTAATAATGCCCAGGCAATTTGAAAAATGAGTAGGCAATATGATAAAAACTATTGTATTAATTAAACTGACCGGGCTTTTTAAATAATGCTCATCACCTAGTGGGCCGGGTAATATAAATATGTTTTTTTATTATTTTTATATTTAAATTGATTTTAATATAGAATATGTAAGTAACATTACTATTTAAGCAACAAAGACGACGGAGCCCCGCTGCTCCTCGGGGCTCCTATTTATGTCTGCAGGGTCTAAAGTAATCGTGTGAGTGTCGCTTCGCTTGCTCTTGGACTAATTCATTGACCATAATTATCGAATCGCCCAATCGTTACGTAGCATTATTCATAATGAACAGACAGTGTGATAAATATTGAAGTTTAAATCAGTATTCATTACATTGTCCGATTTGACCTGACTACATTCATAATGCCCTGACACTTGGTCCATGACATATATACCGAACAGGATTATAAAAAACAAAAAAACACAAAAAAAACTGACTTCAATAGAAAAACAGTTTCTTTCGTTTAGGATGTCAGTGTCTTTGGTACTTCTTGTTTTTATTGTTTTGCGACACCGACACCGAATGCAATAACAACAATATTACATATATACGTATCAAATTGATAACCTCCTTTTTTTGAAGTCGGTAAAATGACTTCGAAGTCATTCTTCAGAAACTCCTTCGTCAAGCCGCATCAGAGCAAAACATTGTACGCAATGATGGAAACTAGCAAAAAGTATTTCACTCTTAAGCGCCATGGCCGTGAGTTGCACGAATAACTCAGGAATTAGAGACAAGAGCTGTACTCGCAACGCTTCCCGATTCGAGAACTAATAGTCGAATAATCGAATACACCACTCGAAATGAAACACGATTTTTCATTCGATTAACAAACTCAAAATGTTGTGAAACTATGCGAAGTGGACTGTTATTAACAAATAAATGTAGCTACGAAAATTTACGCTAATTGGCTGAATATTGAAATTCGAAAGAATAACGCCTGTCTATTGAAGCGGAAATATTAAATTTTGTTAATTAATTTATTTGTATCCGAATATTGAAATATTTATAATTGAAATCCTCTTGATAGGTACGATTTTACTGTTCAAATTTTAAACTAATAACATCCAAATTAATTTCATTTCTAGGTTTTACTAATTGGCAGATAAACTGTCGTTTTACACTGAAACAGCTGTCAAAATAAACAGCACATTTACTCCGTATCCAAAGACCAAACAACGGTAAAAGCCTCTCGTCTAAGTAAATACCCTTATCTTGGAATGTAAGTAACATTCCTCAAGGCACATCACTAGTGCCGACAGCCTGCACGTTCGTGAGACGTTACCATCAGTGGGAGATTCCCACTTATAATTTATTAACAGGTCATAAGTGCTAAAATGTGTACATTCATAAGTCCAGAGGCACGTGCTGGCTCCTCGGATAAATAATTCAACGTATCTGGGTGCTCATGTCTACACACATTCGATGCTATGCCGTTCACCTTTTTTTTCATCTGTACCAGGTAAAATTATCGTGAAAACTTTGGTAGCCTCGGGACGTTGTATTGATGAATATTTGAGAAGTCGGATGGCTAAGATTTTGTTTTTTGTTTTAGGTAAATTAGTGAGTGTTCCGGGTTAAAAGCAATAGTTTAAGGATGAAAATGGAATTACGGAGGGTAAAATTTAATAACGCTAAAGTAAATCGATTTAACAAGGATAGGGCCAACCCTTTAATTAAACTAACATGATTACTTATCGTTTATACATAATGCAGCGGTGACACGCGCACACCAGCACTCTAGTAAAAGTTTCAGGCTTACGTCCCAAAAACGTTGAACTAAAAAGCATTAAGAACCCTACGAAATTGAATTGGTACGGAACCTTTCCTTGCTAAGCTATTTATGAGTGGATAACAAGCGGTCGGGTTGGCAGGCTGGCCCCTCCCGGACAAAATTATAATTGGGATATAATATGCGGAATATGGGACCCAGAGGATTTTGGACACGAAGGCTATATATTTTTCCGGGTCAATCATTTTGTCCTACCAAAGGGTATGCGTATAAATACGATACAAACTAACTTTGGTAAATGTGAATATAGTTCGCCTTTTTGGAAGTAAAACATGATTAAAGATGTCGAATTAGATTTATGAAATAGGCAACTTTGTGGAGGAGCATTTAAGAAACATACTTGCTTTTGATTAATTTACCAATTATTAGCAAAGAAACAATTAAGAACTAGCAACTTCCTTAAAGTTCAGAAACACTATCAATCACTGATAGGCTGTATTTGCAATCTGAAAGCACGACAGAAGGGAAGCGAATCCTCGGCCGTCCCCCGGGGCGGACTCGAGATGCATTTGAAAACAACACATTCAGAAAGTTTCTGTTGCAAACTTTTATATTTCAAGTTCGGCAGTCTCTCAGTTTCGACAGGGTTATTTTGTCGATGGCCACCTCCAAAGTTTGCCGCAAAAGCGTCAACATTTGGTGTCACTTTTCCTTCGGAAGTTACTTTAAAATATTTACGACTCGAACTTGGGCGGTACAAGAAAAATTCGCCGAGTCGTATGGCGAATTTATAGTTTGTCGATGGAGTGCGGAAGTTTCGCATTAGAGCATAATCTATCTTTGCTCTCTTATTTTCGCCGTAGTGGATTTATTTGTGTTTAAAAGTGTGGTGATATAAGATTTCGGGAAGTTCACTCGCTTGTTTTGTTTTAAGGAGATCCGATACTGATGTCGAGTTTGTTGTAAACTTGTAAAATCTTGGAAATGACTGTAAACATCTCTCCTGACTTTTAATACTGACATTTTCCATTTTAAAATTATCCAGAATCAAAAATATTTGTGATTACTACAAATTTATATTCTATTTACTAGCAGCCAGACAACAATGGCTAATTAGAAAATAGCATGATCAGGGTATTATGTAGGTCTAAGTCAGGAGAGACGAGGTGGCTTTACCAGGATTCTGGACTCAACGCCTACTTTCTCATATCAGTTGTCAATACCCTTTTTAAACAGAAAAAATATACGGACCAGAAAAAAGATAATGATGTACTTCGATGACGTAATGATCGTCTCCCACAGGTGCAATAGGTATATATATTAACGAAAATCACAAGGAATTAACGAAACCGTCGGAATCAGCATACCTTAACTCTTATTTTCTATCAGCTAGGTCGTTCGTCTTTAAAAAGATATTAGGTGCCTGTATGTCCTTTCCAAGATACCCTTAAAATAAACAGAAGCTACTGAAACCCACCCATTTTATAAAAGAATTTATAAACGCAGCTAGAATTGCGATCAGAATGACAAGACAAAATATATGGAGCATAAAAAGGTAATGATTTACCTCGACGAGGTAATGATCGTCTCCCACAGGTGCAAGAGGTATATTAATGAAAATCACAAGGAAAACCAATCGCTATTAAAACCGTCGGAATCTCATTACTTCCGGCGGTGCGCAGTCGATTTATCCACGTCATGGCGACAGTCACTCCGGTTGACAGTCAACACGGCTCGTAGATAATAAAACACGCCACGAACATCACTATCTATCACGGTGTTATTTATGAAACTCCTTTAAAATATGGCTGAGGTGAGAATTTTGAGTTTTAAGTTGATTGATGGGTAATGAACTAGCAATATCAATAAGTAATGAACTAAAAACATCAGCATGTTTCTTTTCTTTTTTTTAAACGTTATCCCACACTAGGAATTTATCCTGTATCGTGGGTATGTTTACAAACATTTATTTTAATCTCACATATATGTTTAAAAAAATTGTTTTTGTTTTATTAAGAGATATAAGTATTGGTCTAGAGCTAGGTACTGCAATTAAATGATTAAAAGATACAGATAAAAATAAGTTAAAATAAGATAATAAAACAAGATATAAAATAAACAAAGTTAAATTTTAATATTTAGATATTAAAGCCGATACTCTTATTCGTGGACAAGGACAGGCAAGATGAAGATGATGACTCTGATTTGTAGAAAAAAGGAATGAGATTACATTATCCTTGAAGATATTGAACGAAAAAAGGTAGCAGGCTTTTCAGAAAAAGTAAATTTTATTAGAAATAAACGTCACTTAGAAAATGTAGAGACAAGACGTATGACCCTCAAAGGCAAAAAGACATTAGCGAAGATAGATCTGTGACACCTGAGTTTTTATCCAGACCTCAGCAAAAAAGGCAGAACCACGCAATACTCGTATATATCAATTTCATAGATTACCGTAAGACTTCATAAACTAAAAAAAGGTAATAAAAACGAAGGCACAACCGCATAATTCACGTCCTTCCCACCTTGCTATTGCTATCATTTACATTATAAGACTTTAAGGGGCTATATTTTTTTACTTAAAACGCACCTCAGTAATGATGCTGAGATTCATAAAGTGGCATTTAACGACAGCGAACACGCGAACAGACAAATAGTTGTCGTTATAACACAGTCTGTTATGAGCACACTTCATATTTTATTCAAGAGCACTTCCTCGATAAGTTTTAATAAAGTAGGGGGTGAGGTAACATCGCTTTCGTGGAGAATTATCGACGGTAATGATTGGAGTGTTTAATATTTAATGATGACGTCATTTACGTATAGAAACATGTTCAGCTGTGTTCGATTTTTTTGTAGTTTTTCTTGTTGTTCTGTCTCTGAATCTTGTTCTTTTCAAGAAGGTCATTAAAATAACCAACTAGTACATACTATTATTTAAAATAATGTGAACATTTACTGTGATTCTAAACAAAAGTTCACTTTTATTATAAACGACTAAAGTAGGCATATTCTTAATTTTGGTAATTTAATGATTACTTTATATGGAAAAATTGGATTTTCCATATAAAGTAATCATTAAATTGGCAATGGCAATGGCTTCCTTGAAAATTTTTCATATCCATGGCTATACTCGCGAGCAATAAACTGGAATCACATTATCGCGCGTTGCTCAAAATTCTTTTTACAATTTCTTTGCAATGAACTATGGTTTGTGGTATATCATTTGAAAGGTGTTTTTTTGTTATCTTTCAATCTATTTCTGTATCCTAACCAAAAACTATTCATCTTATTTCATGGAAAGTAAAAACAAAAAAAAACATCAATTCTTTTGAAAACAAAGCATGATATTGTTTGGTGACCTGAAACCCTGTAAAAAGTTTACGAAAATTGGTCATCAGTCCACGATCCAGTCACATGACTGGGAACAATGAAGCTAAAAGAAAATGGAAACCACACAAACCGCTCTAGTTGTCATCCTAATTCAGCAAGGGTTGTATCAGCGTACTATCGCTCGACAGCTTCATCTGAGCCAATCTTGTATCTCGAGGGTACACAAGAGGTTCAGGGAGACTGGAAACATAGTCCGGAGACCAGGACCTGGACGACAGCGATGCACTTTGGTGAGAGATGATCAATTTATTGTCACCTCTTCACTCCTTGTTTTGAGCAACGCCTGATGAAGTGATTCCAGATTATTGCTCCTAAGTGTATTCCGTTATAGCCTGTATATAAAATTGGAGTAAACCTAACTTAAATTAGAGTAATCCTTCAATAACTATAAAATTAATAACCTTTTACAAAAATAATCAACCCCAAACAAAATGGACAAGCAGCAAGTTCACTGAAGAAAAAATAATTCTGATCAAAACCCGTCTAACCTACCAAATATTCACAGAGTGGAATTAAATCAAATCATTCACAAAATGATTGATCACAACACACAATTTTGTGTGTGCCCACTTCGGTGGCTCGCTTCAAAGTGAATTTTGATTGATTACGAAGTACATTTTTAATGGGAACTTCAAAAAACGGGCAGCTTAGAACCTTGCTATGTTTAAATTCATGATTTAGTGTGGGTGTGGTGATCAGAGACCCAAAGAGAAGAGTCGACGAACATAAGGGACAGGTAAAACATTAAATTAAAAAAAGCTTATAGATACAATGAATTAACATTGTATATTATCAAAAAATAATAATTTTTAATAAAGATTTTAACTATTTTATCTCTATTTAATCTTCTTCTTTGGTTGTCAATTGGACTCAAATTTTGTCCGATCACAATTAAAACTTTCACTGTGCGTAAAGCTAAGCAGTGGAATCCCTGCCGAAATCTTTGTTTCCTGATAGCTACAATCTAGGGTTATTTAAGTCAAGAGTAAATAAGTTACTTCTAGGCAAGCGTGCTTTACCGCAGGAGACGCCCTGGGCGTCGGGAGTCGCAAGCCGATTCCCGGCCGCCGTAGGCACGGGCTTGCGGACTGCGAGTAATGGGTAGGTCGTCGTCCGATAAGGACCAGGCCCGAGTCGACGGCGCGTAGTTTTCCACGCGCGCCTCAAAGAGATGTCAAGCAAAAACTGACGGGGTCCGCTAGGGCCGATGCCTGTCTGGGTCGCGGTTAAATTTGAAAGAGAGTTATCGTGGCCCTGGCACAAGCAACTGAAGGAACACGGGTGGGTTTTAGTCAGTGAAAGTCTGACACGCCCTTCCGCTTCACCCAGAGCGGGAGAAGTCATTGGATGATTTCCCACACCAAAAGCAAACTTGCTTTACAATCGACCACATCGTCGCTAACGAGGCGAGATAATCGTCAAACACGAGCCTATCAGTAAATTTAAAAAAATAGTATACCCTATTTTGAAAGCTAAAAACTTTTTACACACGTCTACATAACTTACCAAACACACGTGTAACTGAAACCCGCAAATGGAATCATATTTAAAAACACAAAATTCGACCGACTGGCAGCCACCTAACACCATAAAACCTAATCCCGAACAAAATGAGACCAATAAAAATAATCCAATATCCTGAATCCGAACAGAATTTTAAGCAAGAAAAATCTGCGACTACCCTCGGATATACAAAATCACTTGGCGCCAATCTGGTACAAACTATTATCATTAAGACGGTACAGAGTTGAATTTAAATAACTATTTAATGGGGCAATAATGGCGGAGCACGTACGTGCACCAGATGTTAATTGCTTGCAGCATTTAATAGGCATGCTCAGTTGAATACGGCTCTGGCGCCCGCTAGGTTAGGTCAGAACCACACTGACGTAATAGTTCCGTTTTTACGACTAAACGTCTCGTCGACATTGATTTTGTGACTTTGCATATGAGTTGAACCAGTTTCTTAGTTTTGAGGGTAGGTCAGTGTGGTGTAGAAGTTTTGCAGTGTGATATTTTTGTGCTTCATACAACTCAGGTGTTTGTTCCTCAGTTTTTTATATTATATATAGTACTACATTTACAAAAAACACACGTACGTACGTGCTACGTACTTATTTCCTTTTCCAATATATGTAGTACTTAGTACTTTGGCAATCACTTAAATAATCACTAATACAGCCCAAAATCACACAAAGTCAAATCCGTCGTCGAGGGCAAGAAAACATTATTGTGTCCCAAAAAAAAAACTATAGACTAGGTACTCAATTACTCTATAACATATTTGTCTGAAATCGGACCGAAATGTTTGACCATTCAGAGAAATGGAGCCCTAAGAGATGCCTAATATCCTTAATCCTTACTTACTCGTATCTTAGAATAGTAGCGAGCCACTTAGCGTAAAAACCACTTAGTATTCTGCTCAGCTGGTGAGCTAAAATAGCTTGAAAATAGCGTAATTGCAAAATCTGCAAATATTAAATCCGTGGAATTTTATAGGTTGAAGAGAAATCGTAATAAAAAGACGCACGATTAAAGTCCTCCAATCGGCGCTGACCTTAATTTTAAGGCCTTCTCAACCGCACCAGTCTTCCGAATGGAAACCGCACTGATTCCATACCGTGTCCAAGTATAGCTGTCTCTTTCTGTCGTGCTACATCTGCATAGTTCTATCTAGCTCACTCTCGGTGCATTCATTTGAAATATATTTCGGTTTGTTTGCAATGTGCGAGTGTTGGTTTTACAAAGATGTGAGTCTCAAATTAATCATGTTTCGCTTTGTGTGTTGTTAAACGAATATGAGAGAAAGTTTCTGGAGTGTAAAACGAAACGTTGAATGGAAAAGATGATTTTCGCTGAAAGTTGAAGGGGAACTTTACAATTTCTACGACTTTGCAATCTGATAGTGAAGTCTGAAGATTTTGTTCGGAGTGTTTTGCAAACATAAATCTTTATGTTTTATTTCTTTAGTATTTGTAAAATACGTCGAAGTGTAGCAGTGAAACAGTGAGAAGTAAGAGGAAGCTATTATCTTTTCTTTGATTCAGAATGGAACATTTATGTTAAGCTTTAAATAGGACGAGAAAGAGTTTTACGGAATTTTTAAGATAACATCCTATCAATGTTTCACAATTTTTACATTCTACAAAAAATCTAGTCGCAAAGACGTCTTAAACATTTCAAAGCTAAAAATAGACAAAATTATTAAAATACAAAATAAGCAAGTTCACATATTAACATTAAAAACACCCTCCAAAACAAAGCACACTTCACACCACAATTTACACCCAAAAAATATTTAACCATTTCAGCAGTCCATGGAAACGCTCGCGTGCGCCATATTAACAACATAATTCTAATGAGTGGCGACACCAATTAGTTATATTTGTCGTCAGCAATTCCCGTACTGCTTACGTTAAACACCACAGAATAAATTGGTACAGAGGGCTAGCTTTAGAAACGAGCGAAAACGCACGCACTCATAGACACGCTTTACGTACAGTGATTGCAACGCCATGTGCTCAAGACAAAGTGAAATTCAATGAAATCGATTTAAAAAAGAAAACGAGATCCTATGGAACTGATTTGTTCTAAAAAACTGTTACGCGGTCGATCCCTTACATTTAGTAATTACTAGCTTCTGCCCACGGCTTCACCCGCGTTCAATGTTAAAAAAAAATGCTCCGATAGGCACTAAACTATCGATTATCCGCTGAGTCAATCTAAAGATTCTCTAAAAATTACATTATAATCGGTCCAGCCGTTTCGGAGTATATAAGGAACATACATACATACTTTCTCTTTTATATATAGATTACGTTTGTGATTATCGCCAAAAGAATGTTACCCTTTCTAGGGCCTCAAGTCTAAAGCCTGATTTACACGGTGAGTTGTACCGTTTCTACAACGGCAAAGTTTGGTTCAAAATAAGCGATTTATTAATTTAGATTTATTTTTCCTTTATTTACATAATTCTTATTGACTATATTTTTAAATATTTTTGTAAAACACATTTAAAATATAAAAGATTGATTTATTATTATTAACAATGTTAAGATGATGCAAGTGATTCGCTGCTTCAACATTTTTTTTATTGTTGCTTGCGCTAGACCACTGTCTCACCTGATGGTAAGCAATGATGTGGTCGAAGATGAAGCTTGCCTAAAACCTATTCACTCTTCACTTAAAGACTTCGACAGGGAATGCCACTCCTTTGCTGTACGCATAATTAAGTATTCCCAAATATGCCACAGGTAAGAAACTTGCAGAGTATTACAATGCTTAAGACGACGACTAACGCCAACGACCTTGAGGGAACAAAACGCGCACTCGTTTCACACCCGCGCGACCGAAAATTTTGTAGTTTTTTGTACTTTCCTTATTATTCTATGACTTTAAAAAAAAAAGGCTCAGATCAAAATGTAGCTAATTAAATTGTCTTTGAGATGGTGTCAATTTCATTAAAATACGCCCAGCGGTTTTGGTGTGATTGTCGAGTTTTTGTCCGTTTTAGACATAACTTTACAAATTAATTACACTATGTTATACGAAGAAAACTGAAAATTTGCTCAGATCAAATTATTAAGAAAATAGTCTAATATAACATATATTTTTTTCAAAAAAATACGACTAGCCATTTAGACGTGATTCTCAATTTAAAATCAGCTACTCAAGGGAATCGGCGCCTTAAGCGTCTAAACGTGCTCCTATTTTCCCCTCGTTGCAACGAGCTAGCCTTCTGTACCGACTAACTCCGTGTTAACACGATGTTAGGTAAATTAAATTTCGTAGATACGAATCGGAAAATGTTACGTGGTGTTTACCTAATTGTTTCTACTTTTACTTTAGTGGATTATGTCATTTGGAGGTATTAAACGTGTTAGCGCTGGTAATTTATTAGAAAAGGTGTTGGTGTGGATAGAATGAGTGAGTAGTCATTAGTAAATGGTATTTCTTGGAGAAATGGATGGTGTATAAGAATATGTGGGTGTAAGTAACGACATCGTCGACCACATGATCGCTTACCATCACGTGAGATAGTGGTCAAGCGCAAGCCTATCAACAATAAAAAAGTAAATGTAAAGCTAACGTTGTTAATCTAGGTGATCAGATGGTCAGCAAACATATATTACGAAAAGTTATGAATAATTAAGAAAAATAACCGGCCAGGTGCGAGTCGGACTCGTGCACGAATGTACCGTTATCGCAAAAAACGGCAAAAAAATCACGTTTGTTGTATGGGAGCCCCACTTAAATATTTATTTTATTCGGTTTTTAGTATTTTTTTATTATAGCGGCAACAGAAATACATCATCTGTGAAAATTTCAACTTTCTAGCTATCACGGTTCATGAGATACAGTCTGGTGACAGACACACAGACGGACCGCGGAGTGATAGTAATAGGGTCCCGTTTTTACCCTTTGGGTACGGAACCCTAAAAACCGTGTCGATAGTAAAAATTACTCTTTTTAAGGCCTTCTGTCAGAGCTTTTACACGGGAAATCTATGGGTCAACTACACCAAGCAAACGCTGGATGTCCTGCGCGTGCAATATAATAATAATTTTAGGGTGTTGTTGCGACTGCCCCGTTTCTGCAGCGCATCGGCAATGTTTGCTGAGACACACACAGATGGCTTCCAAGCCAAAATGCGCATAAAAACTGCGCAGATTGCGGAGTAGTCGCAACTATATCCTGAGAACTGTGGCTGAGAGCTATACTCCAGATATCCGACATTTTTTGCGGAGGGTGATTAGATAGGAAACATGTATTCCTGGCTGGTCATCCTCGGCACGCAGTATTTATAATTTGGACTTTTATTTTTAATTCATGATACACTAGAATTTAAGCTTTTTGTAATACTGACCCAATATGGATCACTGTTGTCCGAATTAAATGAATTTGAATGTGATAATCATAACAAATATTGCAATAGTCTAGCTATATTCAACACCTGTGCCTTAAAGGTAATTGTTATCTAAAAGTGAGATAATCATGAAAATAAGAAAAATAAGAAAGAAATAAAAAAAAAATATTTGTGACCCGCATAGGAGACACGAGATAAGCAAAACACAAACTGTAATAAAAAAATAAAAATAAATAACCCCGTGCGAGACCAAAAAGGCTCCTATCTCAGCATGTGCAACGATATTAAAAAGAAAATATCACTGCGCTGATATTCTGATAGGGCCCACTGTTGATGCCACGGACACACTCACGGAAACGGAACATACAATGTATAAGGAATAAAATAGAATAAAACAAATAATAACAAAATAGTATAAACACAGAAGGTACGTAATGAATGAAAAAGACGCTAAGTAATGAACAATGAATTAAGATATTCATGGAAATCAAAAGGATATACATACATTTTTATATGGACCTTTTTCAAAATTAAGTCTGATCCCGAACTCATAAAATTAGACACATCTGGGTTCTGTTAACAAATGGGGATAAAGTACTATAGTCATAAAAGACCTAGACTTCTTTATACTGTTATTGGGTGAAGTACTAAGAAGTAATGTAAGTTAGCCGTAAGGAGTTCCCTTTGTGGCCGAAATGGCTACAAATATAAAATGTTATCTGTATGCTCGGGTTTGATAATATATCAATAATAATTTAATAATGGTTTTTTAAGTATTTTAGTTACAGTATTCCTTTCTTCTTGTACTTTTTTTATTTATTTTTATTTGTAATGGGTTTGCTCTTGACTCTAGTCTAGGTCATAGGTGACAGAGACAGAGTCTACGATGGAGTGAGCTTACCCAGAAGAAGCCTGTTCACTCTAACTTTGAAGAGATTCGGGTTGAATGCGTTCGGAAACACAGACGCAGGCAGTGAGTTCCACTCATTCGCTGTGCGCATTATAAAGGATGTTTGGAAGCGCTTGGTTCGAATTGGTGGAATGGCAACAAGGTAAGGGTGATAACTTTACAAAAGGTCCAAATTTGTCGAAGTTTTGTAGGGGCCTACTCTGTGTGACAGGATTCTAGTGCAGATACCAGTCTCCCACAAAGAATTTATCGAATAATGTTGCATTTTATGTACCTAATAGTTTGTAAGACATCTTTGTGGAAGAGAAATACATATTTCAGCGGTGATGTGGTCGACGGAGAAGCACACGTGCCTGGAAGACCTCACTTAAATATGATCAACGTAGAAGAAGATTAAGCCACAAACAGTCAACTGCTGCCAAGTTAACTTATCAAGTCTTCAACATTCCTACTCGCTTAATTTCTGTCACAACCCATTAACAAGTAATTAGGCCCCACACAAGCAGTTAACACATAATTATAAACACATAACGTTCTCGGATATGTCCGCATACGTCACTATCTTCGGATACTATCCACATACGTCACTATCTCCGGCTACTATCCGAATCGATAGCGTTCGAGTTGGAATCACTCAACCCGTTGCTAACTCATTCCATGTTTAAGTTTCGATAATTTCCTAAGGGATTATGGTGTATTTGACGATGGCCACCGACTGTGAATTATTAACTGAACCCAACCTCTTCGGGTCATTTAGACCTGAGGATTGAATTACTCGAGATGTAATTTGGTATCTCAGTTGTGATTATTTTGGTATGTGGCAATCTAATTCTAAAATGTCGTAAAAGAGATTATCATTTTTTTTCTAGGAAACGAATTTTGTCCTGATGTTTTTGAAATCATGGTTCAGAATCTATGTATCTAGGCCACGCAGGGACGTCTAAAATTAACCTTTATATACAGGCTTTAAGTTTAATTAGAATTGTGTCTATGAATAAAATAAGGAATGCATTTTTTAAATAGTATACAATTACTACTTAATTACGTTGTCTATGTTACGTTTCCGTCCTAAAATAAAACACAGGTACGAAAACAATCAATTTAAGTGCTTTCTTCATTTTATAAACTCACAAACAGAAATAAACATGGCGACTAATGCCCATAAACTTCGCGCCTGAAAATCCTCAGTTCCAAAAAAAGAAAAATCGTAATTCGGCGTATTCCGTAAAGGAGCCGTCAATTTGCCCCCTAATTGTACCGGGGAAAGGTGAGAGCATTACATCCATACATTTTTAAGGCCCGAGACCGCCCGTCATCAATGTAGCCGTCATTCATTTTGACGTGGCAAATAATAATTTCATGACGTAATATGCCCCTTGGAACGTTAAGTGATTTGAATTTTGAATATGTTCCGGAATTGATTTTGATGGTTTTCGATTTGTGGATGACGGAAGGAAGTGTTTAGATTTTCTCTGTGAAGTTATTTATAAAGTAATAATAGTAAGTAATGGCTTTTTTTCAAACCTGCATGGAAATATTGTCATTATTTTAGAAAAAAGAACACGCGAAGTACCGAATTTACAGACAATGAAAATCAAATCCATTGCTGGAGCGTTTTTTGAATTTTGAACATTTCAACGCTCCAGCAATGTTGTATGAAACGGCGTGCTGGGGTTATTAGATACTCTTTGATTGGATCTCTTTTATCATTCTTAGCGTAAAGTAAGTCTCTTTGCTTAGTACAAATTGCGTTCACGTGGCTGTATAGCAATAAATGCGTTTGCCTTTCGGCACAAATGATAAATAGAAAATCGGCGGCAAAGCTGAAAATTCGTCTTGATTTGTTATTTAAATATTTAATAAATATAAATTTAATAATTAAAATGGGTTCCAACGGTTCAAGGTCCACCAGATTTAAGATCAGAAGCCAAATTGGCAATGGAAAACCTGCTTCCAGCGAAGTCAAAAGAAAAATACATGAAAGTATATGAACATTTTATGATTGGGAAAACGATAAAAAATTAACATTTTCTCCGAAACAGTATTTTTGGCGTATTTTAATGAGATTTCTAAAACTAAAAAGCCATCTACATTATGGGCAATTTATTCCATGCTGAAATGTACAGTTCATGTTAAAAATGGCATTAACTTTAAAAATTAAGGAAATTTAACTACTTTTTTATTTCCCTACATTCTTTTGAGAAAAGCATTATATATGCCTCGGCGGAAATGGCAATTGCCTGTCTCGTATTAGTGAAGTCCTCGCCTACGGCTCGGCCTTCAAACTCATACTCGACCTGCAATTGTCTATTTCCCGGCCTTTGCAATAATGTACTATTTCGAATTTTCGACTGTTTTAGTTTTGTATGTAAGGCCAGCAAGAAATGTATAATTTAGGTGGCAAAGTGTGTCTAAAATTGTTTATTTACTTCGGATTTAGACCACCTATTTAATATGAGCCACAAACATATTAAAATCATTTTTTAATCACGTCACCCATCGAGAAGAACAGAAACGAGTTGATTCATAAAAATCCGACTGTTTGAAGCGAACTAAAAAGTTGTAAATAAAAAAAGCTAATTTAAAATCAAGAAAAAATCATGCTGTGCAGTCGGAGGATACATATCCGTAAATTGGCTGACCCCCTGATCCTGTGACTATGCAGCATGTTTTTAACACGCTTTTATTAGCTTGGTATGTATGTATCTATGTATCTATGTATCAATGTAACAATGTATCAATGTATCAATGTAACGGAATCTTTGAACGTGATTTTCACCCACTTCAAAACGTTGGATTGATTTGAAACTTTGCACACTTATCAAGGACCGATGACAATGCAATAATTTAAACAGTTTGTCCCATTATCCTTACCAATAAAGCGTGTTTTTTAGTTTTTAGAACTACAATTTTTTAAATTAACTTTTTTTATATAAAAGATTTTTTCGGTTTACTTTCAAACATATAAGTGGTGTATATTTTTGTAATAACCTCTTAAAACCCTTCATTTTGATAATCCACTCGATGGCTTCGGAAAAAAAAATTGGGGCTCGCACTATATGACGCCCTATTTTTTTAACTTCACTTATCTAAGAACATTTGGGTGGTCAAGACGTATCTAATGATGTCTTTATTATATAAATCTATCTAATAGTTTGAAAGATATGAGGAAATAAAGAATATTACATACATAGAAACATACAAGATACGCGCGAACCCTTGCCTTGCAGTCGGGTAAAAAGGAACCAATTTAAATTTTCCGTGAGCCTGTCGTTACACCAAAAATCTGACCACGGCAAAGGAAAACACAATATTTTAAACACTGTTTTCCAGCAGATAATAACGGGCAGTCTTCATTAAAAGGCAAACAACACGCCATTTAAAACAGAAAGCGGATTACTGAACTCGATAATGGCGAAGTCGCGATCAAAAAGCTTTACCTACTTCATAAATTATTAGTTCGTATTTCATAAAGTTAATCGCTTGAAACGGATCTCGTCGCGGGGCCGTGTCGGAGACGGACCGAAGTATCACCCAGTTACTTTTCAGTACTTGATACAAGTTTTTTAATCTAGTAAAGAAGCCCGTTATTATCGTGCAATTATTTATAGGTTACGTAATCATGGTAGATCTATTATTGACCTACTGCTTTTCTTCAATAACCTGCAAAGACATCATAAAAAAACACTGACATTCGGTAATTGCTTTGAACTGAACCTTATTTATTTTATTTACACTGTAAATAAAACTTAAACAACACTGTGATAAATACTCGTATTAACAAATGAGGAAAACTTTGCGTTGATTGAGTAATTAAGGTTTAGATGCCAATTGCATTATGTACCTACTGAAGAATTTATCAATTTGATATACTTATTTGAGTTTGTAAGCAGAACCGTAACGAATTGCAAAGACACTCTGGCCACCTTTAACATTGTAGATTATTTGCCGTTTTTTATTTCTAAATTCAAAGATAAATAATAAAGAAATCACTAAGGACTATTATGAGAATTAGATGCGAAGAATTCTTTGTAAGTTGAGCAAATCCTGAATGATATTATCAATGGTTACAGCTTAGAGCTAACTTTTTATTTCTAATTTTATAATGTACCTGCCTTAATAATTATGTGGAGCTCGTTCCACAAGAAATACATTATACATAACACTTTCCACTTTTCGTATATACATTTATATTTCACCTTTCATTAATAAAATGTTCTTTTTAATATTAGATTGCATTATAATATAGCAAAACTACATAAGATATAAAAATACGCGAATTAATGAGAATAACAATTACCTCCTCTATTTTCGCTGTCCGCCGGTTTCACTTGTATTGCCCGGTTCATCTGGAACAAACAAGAATATATTAGTATCCAATCACACACCAAAAAACACTTGTATTAATTATATACACTATTCCAGATGCTCATACTCAACTCAAACTCAAAATTGGCCACACCTACTAATCAACTGCCAACCAATCACAACTCTCGAGTTTGTCATAATTATGATTCTTCAGCTTGACATAACTATGTGTACTCAATAGAGCAGGAGACCAAACGACCTTAATTTTACTGAATTATTTCTAAACAAAATGTGTGTAGGTATGAATGAAAGTCCAAATTAGCAAGTACGTTTCAAGTACATGCTAACACTACTCAATGCCACTGATTTTGTGTTCAAAGAGTTCAGTAACATTTGGGGCGTCTGGGATCTTGGACTTGAGCACGTTAATGCAAAAAAAATACTAAGCCAACCAATCACAACTGTCCATTTCCAGTTTGAGTTGAGCTGAGCATGAGCATCTGGAATACTGGCCTAACCTCATCTTAGTTAAAATAAAGTAGTTGATTCTTAATTCTAATTCTCTACAGGAAAATAGAATTCAGAAATTGCTAACTAGTGCTAAAACTAGTCATATGGTTAAATTATAAATAGGGCAGTTAATTTAAGACAAGGGCCTTATTTATAAGAATCTCGAAGGTGTTAATACATAATAACATAAAATCCATTTATTGCAGACTAATTACATGTCCATAGTTGTTAGTAACAAAGGTCTTAAAACTATGTTAGTCAACTTATTTGTATAGTGTCATCTCGTCACGTGAAGCTGGATGACTTTCCCCAGCACCGCAGAGTCTGCCCTCTCAGAAAACATCCTTAAGCATTTGATTATTTTTTTCAGATTCTATTTTTCATTGATATTTAATTTAAACATCTACTTATCAATTGCTAAACAGTGTCGATTTTTTTTATCAATAAAAGTGCTAAGGTTCTATGTATTGTTAAAAATTTAACAAATAAAAACTTTGCCCTGGGTAATCATGATTTCTTTGTAAAGAAATTATTCAAAAATATTCGCCAGACCCGTCAGTCAATCATCAACTAAGCACACAGCATTAGAAACAGTCCACAAATCCACAATAGTCGTAGTTAGTGATAATTCCAACACCATTACCGCTTCTGTATTGTGTTTTATTCCAATAAATGTTAATTTTGCGTTAATGTATTCTAAAATAAACGGCAGTGTTGACGGGCTTGCATAATTAACTCGATACTGAATACAAGCTGTTTTTTGATCTCTAGTTAACTTCACCATTGGTTAAATATGTAAACCAATGGTTTATATTTCGGTAAAATAATTTTTTCATCAATTGTTAACTTCACAAATGGTTAATTAAGTTGGAGAGTTATTTGACCATTTATTAGACTAAAAATCGATGGAATAAACGCGTTTTACCGAAATTTTAAACCATTGCTAGCATATTTAACCATTGGTTGAATTAACTGCAGATAAAAAACTGGGCTTAGTCTTAATTGCAACGGATAAAAGTAGACGGGAATTTGATGCGTTTTTTTTATCTTTTTTGCCTTTCTCCATAATCTGGGATGCTAATGAAGCTAATTATGGTTTAATTGATATTGTAAAGGGAGTCAGTTTTATTCATTTGATATTGTATTATTTACAAACAGTAATTGTTGCTGGAGGTTGTAAGATGATTTTCAATTTTATATAGGTCAATCATGTTACTTTGTTTTCGCTTAAAGTTAGTAAACATATAAATTCAGATTTTACAGAAATGCCTGTTTTTAACCGACTTACCAAAAAGGAGGAGGTTCTATGTTCTATATTATGTTTGATTGTTTTTTTCTATGTTCACCGATATCTCCGTCAATTGTGGACTGATTTTGAAAATGCCTGTTTTGTTTGGATAAGTATGTTCCGAAATTGGTCCCATTTTAAGTTGGTGAAGATCTGATGAAGAGCTTTGGAGATATACAACAGAACTCTTCAATATATAACGGCAAATCTCTCGGGATTGCTGCAATCGCAGGTCTGTTTATTGTTTATACCATTTTATTATATAACATCACGCATGTACGCTCTAATGGGGTACGCAGATGTGTACAGTTCACCTTGGTACACTCTTATTTCACCGGTTATGTTCAGTTGCATGATATTTTGGTAATCTATTCTGGCATTATAGGTACCTTACTAACCTATTACCTACTTGCCTATTCGGTAGGTACGACTAAGAAGTGAAAAATAAAAATAAACTTTATTACTAAAATTTGCTAAATATGAAAACTACAAAGTGAAAAATAACTTTATTTTTGGAATTCGAATTCCTTTTTGCAAAAAATTGGCACATACCAAAGACATCAAACTTCCAAAATTAAAGTTATTTTTCACTTTGTAGTTTTCTTATTGGAAGTCGGTAATATTTTTATTTTTAAACAAGTTTTTTATATACTAAATCTCTTTCTTTTTACCTGCATATTAAAATTGCAAAAACATTAAAAAATTATGACACTCTTTGCACACGAGTGCATACAGACACATCAATATTTTTCATATAAACTTCTGTAGCGTACACTGCAGGACCCGCGAATATATCCATCAAATATTCGTCGCTTATATTCACAGTTATTTGTAAGGCGCAAAGCATTGCAACGCAGTGTAGCGGGCAGGGCGACAGTTTCGTTTTATGTCTACAGCCCTCATATAATACAATGCTGCTTTACAGTATGTAATTTGGGTTAGTTAGTCCGGAGTTCAGTGGTTTTTGAGTCATTGTTAGTGTTTAGGTTTGAGAAGTTAAGAGGTCGTGAATGTTACATGTTACTATGGTTATTTATGCATGAGAATTAAATTACTGGAAATTATTTACTTGTTTTTTAAATGATAGTCCTGAAATAAAGTCGTGTGTAGTGCTTTATTCAATAGATCACGAAAACAAAAGAGGTGTAACTCGGAGTTCCACGGCTAAGTTACGTTTGAATTCGAACACTCCGTAAATACGTGAGCTTACCAATAAATCTTATAAAACCATCAGTGTCTATTTACAACTAAGAATAAAAAGTGCAATGGTTATCGTACAGAGATTCTGATATTAAACTACTATTCATCATCTTCCTGCCCTTATCCCATGTTACTTGGGATCGGCGCAACACGTTTTCTTCTTCCATACCGTCCTGTCCCCGTCACGCCATCACTGACTCCCTTTTCTACATTGAACTGCTACTAATAGACTTCATGAGGTCCTGTTCACGTATTTTCCCAGAACTATAAAACACTACGTGCTACAATTTCCACTACTTCTAAGACTAAAAATAAAAATTCTATTTTATCATAATGTAATACAATGTCTATTTCAATGACTGGGTTACCTGACATCTTATATAATCTTACTACTACTAAAATCCTCATTCTATTAAGACCTATTTTTATGAAGATAACATAATATTAGAGCAGTGGTGGTCCAGTGGTATCGGCCGCGACTTACAAGTCGTAGGTCGTGGGTTCGAGCCCAGGTAGGCGCTTTACTTTGTGTAAATTATTTCATCACCACTGCTCTCAAAACGGTGAAGGAAAACATCGTGAGGAAACCGGCATGTCCTAGAACCAAAAATTCGAAGACATGTGACATCCACCAATCCGCATTGGGCCCGCGTGGTGGATTACGGCCCATTCCCTCTTGCAGAGAGGAGGCCTGTGTCCCAGCAGTGGGAACATTAATAGGCTGATGATGTGATGTGATGTGAACATAATATTTCTTTTTATACATTACCTACTTTATTTAAATGACCGGTAGGCTTATTACGTACCTTGCAAGAGCAAAACGATAGCGATTTTTGCACAATAAGTATAATAGCCAGCGATTAGCAAACGATTGTGTACTACTCGTATACCTAAACTGAATGTAATTCTGACTTATATGACGTAAAGCGCAATAATTGCTGATTGCTGTTTCTTACGTAATAAGTCTGCGGGTCACTGCGATTCCCTACAATAAAATCTTACTGTTACAATTCTCCTTCTACTATTATGATCTATTTTCATATAAGTTAGATGAAGGATATACACAGATCTTTATCCTAGTTTCCATGGTGACTATACAACCGAATACACTGGCAGGAGACGTTCTGTAGTTTCTGCCAACCCCGAGCCCGACAATATGAAAAAGGCGTGAGTTTATGTTTTATGAATATAAAACAAATATTTAATTCAATGCTCTGTCTGTTTTCAATAACCGGGTAACCTACAACTCTTCTCCTAGCCCTTTTCTCTGTTTTTAAGACGGCAAAGATCACAGACACAATATATAGACAAGAAGAAGGTTTTTTTTCTTAATACACTGTCTATTACAATGACCGGCAGGCTTATTAGGTAAGACACAGCAATCAGCAATCATCGCGCGATCAAACGCTTTATGTCATAAAAGTCAGAATTACCTACAGTGTAGGTACGGTAGGTCCTGCACAATGGTTTACTAATCGCTCGCTGTTTGTCAAATGCACGATTTTTCTAAAAAAAAAAAAACCGCCAAAAAACCCTAAAACATCTGTATTGAAGAGCAATTATTGCTCAAAAATCGCTATTGTTTTACTCTTGCAAGATTCATAATAAGCCTGCGGGTGACCTTACTCTTTAAATAATTTTACTACTAACCTACTACAGTCCTCCTACTACTTTCATATATCTATGTTATGGTTAAAAATATAATATTTCGCAATACTACGATGCCAATTAATTACAATACAAAGCCCAGTCATCCGCCAACACTCGGTTCCCGCCATTTATTTACATTTCGATTCGAGGAACTGTTTTTACGGGCACTTACATTTATAACACTTGGGGGATCGCCTTCTGAATCTATAAGGCAAGTGGAGGATCGCTTGACATAATACGTATTACTTCTCCCTTTGTGACTCCGTGTTGAGTTTAAAGAGATTAATTATTCTTAAGATTATTGTGCTGAGTTACGATTTTATTTTGATTCTTCATTCTGGAAAAAATGCCAGTGATTCGTATTTTGATTTGTTTTTCACGTTGATTGCTTGAATTAAAATCACACTTTGGTGGCCTTTATAAAAAATATATCTATATGATTAATTTAAATACTGATAAGCAGATTCTAAATTCGAATTCTCTATAGAATGTTTGAATTAAGAATCTGCTTTTAACTAAACTTAATATGAAAAAAAAAAGGTTTAATAAATAAGGCCTTGAGTATCATATTAGATATTGGCTGCAGAAATTTGTTGATAACGCAACATAAGGATGCTAAATGACCTTAGCAATCATTCACAGACACACACACATCATCAGCCTATTAATGTTCCCACTGCTGGGACACAGGCCTCCTCTCTGTGAGAGGGAATGGGCCGTAATCCATGGTCGTCATTCATGACAATGATATCGTGGTGGCATGGACATTTGGATTCACGGCCAAGTAACTAATTCGAATGTTAGGGTGTGAAAGGCGAGGCATTTGGCATCTTGCTTCTTATTATTATAAATGCAAAAGTTTGGGTGAATGGATAGATGGATGTTTGTTACTCAATCACTTAAGAACGGCTGAACGGATTTGGATGAAATTTGCTTGTTCCCTTGGGATACGAAAACACATTTCACGCGGGCGAAGCCACTGGCAGAAGCTAGTAAATTATAAACCTTAGCAGATTCACTTATTTAAAGGCTCTAGAAAAAGTGTTATTTTTTTACTTTTTTCACTAAGAATTTCTTCTTGCACAGGTGCTCTCATACTGCTGTTAAAAACGATCACAAACATTAGTAAACATTTTCTATACAAACATTTGATCACAATGTTAAGAAAATGTTTTCATGTAAGGTAATGCTAGTAAACACAAACTTGTTAATTAACAAATTGTAACAAGTGCTTGCATCCAGTTAGAGCGCTCTTTCTTTTGTAAACGTTTTCAATCAATTCCTAACATTTGTTAGTAAATGTGTTAGAAAATGTTTGTAATCATTTTTAACAGCAGTGTGGGAGCACCATATCGAGCGTATGTTTACAAACATATAAACTGACATAGATACACAACACCCAGAGCCGGAACGAAGAATAAAAGATAGATATTTAAGAAAGTGACGCAAAAGTGATTAGTAATAAATGTCATAAATGTATGGGTTTGCCAAGCGCTATCGAAATGTTACTGCTCATTACATTTTGGCATGTCAACCATCGCCATTGCTGATAGAATTGCGCTTGGTCTCAAACCTCTGGTTCAGTTAAGTATTCAATAGAAGGTTCTAATCGTTAGCTCATGACGTGGCGAGTTTGTAAGACGCTATTCCATAATCTATTTTGTCTGGCGGCAAGAGGCAACGGACTCACTATCTCACTGCAGTGAGGTCAAATTCTCAACAGTTATCTGTCTGGCTACAGTCTAAGGCTTAGAGGAACCAAAGGCTCTAAATAAGTGACATTCAGTCAACGAAAGTGTCACCATAGGGATTGGAAATATGTCAAAAATGTAAGAGCTATCAAAATGTCAAACGGCCATCTTTGATAGAGTTACACTTTGGTTAGGGCCTAAGTAAAACTTTTTGTAAACAAGCATAGTGTACAAAGTAGATGATTATATTCAAGATAAGAATGCTTGGAAATATGCTGGTCCTGCCCCATAGGGAAATCTTTAGTGTAGATAAAATCAAACTGGTTAATTTATATATTCATAATTATCTGTCTTTTTTTTTAAGAAATTGACTTACACACTGTTCCGTTGATGTAATTTATCTATGTTTGCAAATATTTGTAAGTATGTGAGAACCATGTTCCTATTTATCAAATTAATGAATTTACCTGCTCGTGCTTGTATTACTTTATACCTATACGTAGTATAGTAGTATTAGTCTGGGAGCATCATCCTCTAAATATATAAATTAATGTATTACTTAAATATCGTAAAGACTTTTTTTTAAAGATTAGTTAGGTGTTGATTTTCTTGTCCGTTCTTCACCATTACAATCTACCTTTGCGAATGGACGGTAGAATCAATTATTATTAAATTAAATTTAAGTCTTTGACTTTCATAGGTGACGCTTAATGGCCTATTTGAAATAAAGAATTTGACTTTAAAATAATATTATTATGGACTGGGACACACCTTCGAAAAAGGTTGGGATACATTATTTTTAGCATACGACCATACCACATACATATTTAATGCTCGCTCTCTTATATTTGACGACCGACTTTTATATGATTGACCCACTCTGAGTTCCTGAACCAACCAACCCAGATCTAGCTAAGAAGTTAAGACCATTCAAACATGCGTCATAGAAAACGTATTACCCAAGTGGGGTACTCAAAAAGATTTTAAATTTCAAATGTAGTATATGTAAAACTATTCTAATGGCCTTTAGGTATATTAAAGTGAACGTTTACTGAATTAGCAAGTGGAACGAGGGAAAGAGACGATATTATATGCGCTTTGCAGTGGGCGGGGCTTAGTGCTCAACGCCTCTGTAACTTTAGGTATGGATTGTCACGAGCTTTATTTTTTAATTTAGGTTAAGTTTTTTTTTGTTTTTTTTTCGGCTTTGGAAGTAGGTTACAATGTGTTGAGGAAAGGTTTTATTTGTGTCATTGTGGCTGTTTATTGTTTCAGGTTCTGGTTTTTAAATATTACTGTTATACTAATATTATAAGGGATATTATAAATTTCATATCTAATAAAATAATCGTTTATCAATACATACTCATCATTTATATTCTTTTTTACATCAAATAACTTGCTTCACTACAAATAAACTAAATGTTTAGCAAAACTCAAACTGCAGATAATTCGAAATTATACATCAATATGACATTACTTTTTTCCTCATAATGCAATACAGTTAAATTTATTTTTGTACAAAAATACTACATACATAGCAGAAATACTAACTGCACAGCAAATTTTTCATATTTAGAGATATATAGAGCACCCACTTTCCATGTGGTCTTTATGAATTAGTCCAAGAGCGAGCGAAGCGAGCTCGGGAACTTAGGGCACCCCGACACGGACAGGTTAGGTTCGAAAAGATGACGGCAGCTGAAGTGAGCGAGCAAAGCGAGCGAACTCAGCTCCCGTCATCTTCTTCGTGTTAGGTTACTTTAGACCCTTTAGACAGAAATAGGTGCCCCGCGCAGCGGGGCGCCGTCGACATTGTCGTTAAATAGTAATTGTAAAAACTTTAACCATGGATATCTCCATAACCATAAGGCTCCGAGTTGTGGGGATGGTACAGGGGGGTTTCCGCCCCCCCCCCCTACTGTGACTAATAAAATGCTGTTTTATTTAGAAAAACTGCTGTAAATAATATAAAAATAGAAGCTATATTTAAAAGAAAAAGAGTTAACATGTATGATGTGCATTAAGATTATTAGCTGTGCATTAATAAAAAAGCTTTTGCTTTAGGAAAAATTGCTGTACGCTGCGAAAATAAATTGTAGTGTGTTTAGTGATATTTTGCGTTGAATATTTTGCTGCGCAATCAGTAATTTTGATGAGAATTCGGAATTTTATTGCATAGAAAAAGGATATTTTTTGATTTGCGTTTAAATACTACCCATATTATAAATGCGAAAGTTTAGATGTGTGGATGTGTTTGTTACTCAATCCCGCCAGAACGGGTGAACGGATCTGGATGAAATTTAACACAGAGATAGATTATAGTGTGGAATAGCACATAGGTTACTTTTCGTCCCAGTATATTGTTCCCTTGGGATAAAAAAAAAACATTTTCACGCGGGTGAAGTGGCTGGCAAAAGCTTGTGTTAAATAAGTGTCTACTTAAATTAAGTACGTACGTCCTATTTTAAAGTCAGTTAAAACACAAAGGTAGAAGTAAAAGTAAAAACACAAAACTAAAACATTGAGAAAAAATATTTATTTAGGATATCCTTATTTCTTTACATAGTTAAAGGCTATAGAAAAAAAAAACAAAATATCTGAAAGTCATCTTAATTATAAAATTATTTTCCACTCTACTATTTTGAACCAATAACATAATTACCAACAATCTTGATCACACATACCAACAATTTTATTATTCCAAAAATAAAAAAGCCAACCAATACTAATCAACTGCCCGGCTCTAAACTTTACGACACCATTGTCTGTCTGTCCATCAGGCACTATAATTTAGGGTGCTCTATAGTAATAACTGTATGGATAACATCTATATTATCAGACACAATGGAAGAAATAATAGCGGTGGAAGTTTATCGAGCCTTAAAAGTGTGCTTGTCATTAGGTTGTGTTCACTGATGATTGGTTATCATGTGCATTGAAAGAAAAGAATTTATTGCATTGATGTTTGACGTTTTAACCCCCGACGGAAAAAGAGTGTGCCTGTCTGCGGCATCATAGCTCCTAAACGGATGAACCGATGTTGATTTAGTTTTTTCATTTGTAAGGTGATTTTGTCGAGAGTGTTCTTAGCTATGTTTGAATAAAATCGGTTCCGCCGTTCAAAAGTTATGGGCGTTTTAGTGTTTGAATCGGGGTGTTTTCGCAAGATATCGTGTCATAATTACGTGTTCAATAGATTGCCGATCAAAGCGTATCTACTAAAATAAAAATGTGTCAGGATTTGTTTAAATTTTGAAATTTTACTTCTTGTATGATTCATTTCATCAGTAAATTTGAGGATATTTCTATATTTCAGATCTAACTTACTTAAGACTATGTCATATGTATCTATTTCTTGTCCCTTTACAGGCTTATATGTAGCTTACTTCTATTAAATAATAATAATAGAAAATCAAGGAGTAATGTGTTACTGGGTTGAGGAATCAGGTAGGCACTCGCTACATATGATATACCAGCTTAAATGCAGATACCTGAATCTGACTCTCAAAAACAGTCAGTACTATTCCCAAGGTTTAAATCCAAAAAATATTTGAGTAAGACTTGTTTAAAATTCGAAGACATGTGACATCCACCAACCCGCACTGGGCCCGCGTGGTGGATTACGGCCCATTCCCTCTCACAGAGAGGAGGCCTGTGTCCCAGCAGTGGGAACATTAATAGGCTGTTGATGTTGATGTTGAAGACTTGTTTCACAATTTGAGTTTCCTGTAAGTTATTTTCTATCTAATATTTATCTCAATTGACACTCCGGTTGGAGTGTAGCCTTATGCACTATGGAACATTATGGCGCGAGGACTTCGAAAAATTATGTTCTTTTTTCAGAGATTTACCAATTTTATTGCAGTTTCGGGTTAACCTTGACCATAAAAACCATTTAAGTTCTTAGAAGCAGCAGCCTAAAAAAAGAAACAGCCCTACGACGCACTATTTCCGAATTATGGGTATCCGAATTTTATTTTATTTTGCATGAAACGCTCTATATTTCCAAAATGGTAGCTCGGATGAACATCATTTCAGGAAAGAAATTGTTGCTCTAGTCGATAACCAAGAGATGATTGTTATGGTCAAGGTCAACCCGATTCTGCAATAAATTAGTGAAATTTCCGATAAAATATTTTTTCATGAAAATTGACTGAGACAAAAAAAAATTTTATCTTTGCTGCTCATAGTGCCCATAAGCGTATACTCCAACTCCTAAAACTCCGCCCCTAAGACGACCCACTGACCGACTCTCCTTCAAACATACAATACGCAAATGAACGAGATTATCAATTTCCAATTATTCATCATTCTACCATGAAGGTCCACAACTATACCTAAAACCGAACTATTTGTCAATCGTAGCGTGTCCGTTCCCAGTTATGCATAGACAGGTCGTCACACGCCAAGCACAATTAGCCACTAGTCACCAGTGTGTAGATGCCTATCTGGCCACGAATAATTTGCCACCGGGACAATAGGACGATAATTTGAAGCTTTTTGTCCGTTTTGTTACTACAAAATGCAGTTGCAACTGGCAACAAAGTATTTTTAAAATTGAATTTTTAATTATTAAAACTTTTTCATTGTTTCATATCGTTCAATCGATTTCTGAATTAAGAATTTGACGTTGTTTTTCAAACTCTTCTTTAGCCTGAAAAATTGACACATTTTGGTATGAAAGTACGATTTGATACAAATTCATAATTCTAAATAGAACCGGCCATATTTACGAAGTTACCAAAATAAATAGGTATAGGACAAGGTTGTTGATGAAGAAATTACCAAATCGATTCTACGAGTATAAAACCTTTTGACATTTTAAACGGACCTCGTGAAATAAGAAATAATTCTCTCCAACCAAACATTTACTGCACCAGCAATAAATCAGTAACTAAATAAACACTTCATGCGACGAAAAATGATTAATTTAAACAAACATCACTGACATCCAATAATAATTTATCAACGAAAACCGACCCGCACAAAAAATACAAATCGAATTCTCAAATAAAACTGTTCGGCACAAACTCGGTCTCAGGAAAACATTTCATTGTCAGCGAGTGTCGGCTTGAATAAATTCAGTGGTCACGTGGCCAGCTGTCAATGTCCACTGACATATTATTGTCATGATGACACCTCGTTGCCTAGCAACACCGTGACAACAAACGCAAATGAAGCGAGAGATTATTTCTGACCATATAATGGATGCGACCATTAGGTGACAGTAAAAGAAAATTCGTGTTTTATTAATGATGTCTCTTTAATAAAAGTGCGTAACAATGTTTTTGGGGCATTTGAATATATTGTGTTAACTATTGAGTTGTGATTACTTAAAAGTTATGTCGGTATACGGTAGTAAAATAATGAAATGATAAGTAATTGACGTAATAAATTATAGCTAAAGCAATATTTTATTAGTCTCCTAAAGGGACATAAAAGGGTCATAAAATTAATATTATTAAGAACCAGAACAGAAACAATCTCGTAGTTAATATATTATAATCAAATCATCCCATTTAATTACTCAGATTTCAACAATAATGAGATGCGAGCAGATTCCAACGCATTTAATGTTTTTCTAAAGCAATCAAACCCCGTATAAATAATTTTAGGGAACGCAACTTAAACACAATTCAAACACATAATATTAAATCATCAAACTTCAGATGTGGCTCCCACTGTGAAAATACCAAAAGGAGCATTATTAGCTTTTGTGGTAGTACACAGTAAAGCCGATCGTAATTTTAACATTCAGTTATCCAATCCGAGAACTTAAACAGAATTTGTTAAGTAGGTAATTTAATAAAATATCTGGTTCGGGTCGACGGAGGTAGGTACTTCGTTTCAGAGGCTCGCCAAAGGCACCTTCTACAGAGTTAGGTATTTTCATTTTCGTGTAATATTTTTTGGTGTATGATTGTGAAATTAAAAACCTCTGTAACATAATTTCTCGTGTATGTTTGCTGATTAAAATTGACCTTTGTTGCTAACCAGACGAAGGTTAAAATGTAGAGTTTATCTATGCTATGCTCATCTCACACCCCCACTTTATTATACCCTTGAATTAGTCTGTTCAGAGCAAATCAGTTCTGTCTACTTACATGACTCATACCAAGCTATTACATTCATAATTTATTTAAAAGCTGACAAACTTTGTGGCAGAGTCACTTTACTCCATTCGGCGTGGATCTCGGCAAATAAAGTACCAAATTGTTCTCAGGAGTCTCGTAAAACACAACTTGGAGATAACAGCAAGGTGTAAGTAACCTTCTGTCTGCTACAAAGGGCAAAATGGAATCACCAATTCGTCTGTTAGCATTGATGGTAGACGGACGATTTTATAGGAATTTTCTAACGTTCATTTCTGTGAAGAAAAATGATAATTCTATTCAGACCGTCAGTTAGATTATCAAATAATACTGGACCCGTATTTTATGCTTTATTAAATAAATAAAAATTGACAAAGATAAAGTGCATCAAAGATCAGGAGTGGGGTATTGTGACGTCACTTGCTCACTATAAAGTGTAGCAAACCGTGACGTTACATGATATTTCAACGCACTGTATCGTTGTAATTTTTGTTTACGTGACAAAAGAAAAAATACGTGTCTAATATTTTTAGGTTATCTAACTGACGGGTTAAATAAATATTTTTTGTCAACTACCCTATTACGACGATTGAAATATAACATCACTCCTGATTTTCTCTGCGTGATTAGTAAGAGTTTTTGTTAAGCACTACCATAGGTCAAACTATACAAGATTTCACGTGAAGAAACAGAATGAAAATGAGTCATTGCCACAAACTTGTACTAGACTAGCTGGCTTCACCGTAGACCACATCATCGCTTAACGTGAGATAACGATCAAACGAGAGCCTATCGATAATGTTTACTATGAAATAATTCTTGATGACACTCATTAACGAACTTACCTAAACAGCCTGTCTCTAATAACCTTATGACATTGCCAAATGACTCAATTCAATGACTACTGGACAAATCGTTAACCCGAAACTTTGGCAAAAAATGAAGCTTGCCCGACATAACGGAGTGAGGTAATGGGGCGTAGAAAGGATATATCTATATCTCTTACAAGTTTTGGGAGGCTACTGCTCGGGCCCCTGATAAAACTTTTTATGTTCTGCTATGTGATATCGTACAGTTTGGAATCCATAACGCGTTGTCGGTCGTAACGCTGTATGAGGATATATGGAGTGGAGTCGAAGTTAAGTGGAGTTATGGGCTGCGAAGATGCTCCTGTGTTTTGTTTTGGATCACTGTTCTTGTTGGTGTTAGGTCGAATTTTATTATTGATGTTATTTGTATTGTAGTATTTAGGTAAGTTTAAATTACTCCGGCAGCCTAATTGCGTAAGTTAATTCGGCAAAGCAAACAAGTCGATTCTTTCCCAAAAACGACTTTACGTATTGAATATTACACTCTGAAACGGAAAGGTGATGCTCCTTTCGATTACCAATATTTTGACGTAGAATTGATTGTAAAGAATGAACGAAAGCGGCAGAATCGAGATAAAACTTCACTATTGGTATTATGTAATGCAAATTTCAAGTATATTTGACAAGCGTAAAACCCTTTCGCTGATATGTCCAATATTTTTTGGCGCCTAGGATTTGTCGTTGCACAATACCGAAAAAGTTGAAAGAAATGATTCTGATTCTTTGAAAGAATCGACTCGTTTCCTTTGCCGAATTCACTTACGCAATTAGGCTGCTGTTCTGTCAATATTTCTTATAATAACTATGACACAATTTGGGACAAAATCTCTGGAGAAATATCACTATCTTTAATCAAGCTGCAAAAACTTTACTTTATCAACTCTTGGTGAACAATTTTGACAAACGATCACCTACTAGGTGTCTATAAAAAACTATCTCCTCATAGCTTAGTCAAAAAACAAAACACAACCTTCTCCACACAAACACAAGATCTATTCAAAAATCCCACACGCAAATGAATATAATTCACACAGATTCACACAGGCATACAAAGATGAAAGTCACATTTGAACCGCACTTTCCTCAAAGCACCACCACGTACCACTACATTTGCTCTACAATACAAAATTAAGGGCACGGTCAACATGAAGCCTCGCTGATAGAGCCTCCACACTGCACGCATGGACTGAATATTAATACAGTCATACAGTCTGTAGTGTACAGTCATACAGTCCGTACACTCATGCAAGAACAGTGTAAAATTGCATTAATTTGTCCCTGTTTACATCCGAGGGTACATCGTACACACATCACGTTCCATACTTTTTTTAGGACGACAGAAGTTGTATAGCACTGATTAAATTCGAAAAACAACGGTTTAAAATTTGCTGGTGCATTCTTTTGACTTAGGCGTGTATTGTTGCGTTAATGGACACTGATTTTGCATGTTGTCGTTCAATTGGTGTTTTTTTGTTTTGCACAAAATTTGCATAATTTTCGTTTGAACATTTCGTATTGTAGGTAATATATATCAACCACACTACTCAAATAGTTTTTTAGTTATTACTTTACTGACATCGTTGTATTTGTGTACTAACTTAGTTTTATAAGTCATGTAAAAAAAAATACACAATTGACGACTTCTATAATGATGAATCACTGACTGATTGACATGCTATTATACCATTTGATATTTTAATTTAAATTTTATTGTAGCCTTGATGACATTATTGTATTATTGCGACATTTAACTGCAATTCAAACGATTGCCATTAATTTGTATTATTTTATTCTCATTGTTATTTAAAATGATAATGCCATCTTTTATTTGTGTAAATTAAATAATATGTTTTGCATGCCCATGTGACGGTAGAGCTTGGAGGACTTTTATAATAAAACATCTATGTACTAAATACCGATGTTTGCGAACCAATAAATGATTTTATTTGAAGTCGTTATGGTGCTACTAAATGAATTAAATAATTTATTTGTTTAAGTATATCATGTAAAATAACAACTGTATCAATTTTTTACAAACAATAGGAAGTTAAAGTGATTATTATATTAATGGGAGGTATTTCGTGTAATTAAATATTTATTAAGATACTAAGAAGTAAGGAACACTCTCACACTATAATTTACACTAATCGTTTTGAACAACTGCTTATTAAAAACTTACGGGTGGGACATTTAATATTTTAACAGTTTATATTAAAACTTAGTGATTTTTCACGAAAGGAAAGCATTTTACTCCACTCCTCATAATCTATTGCAGCAAGCATTTAGATATTTAAAAAAACTATAGCATTTTTTTCCACCGAGTTCAACAATTTCCTCTGAGTACGCAAAACAAAAATTAAACAAATATATTCATTCGAATTTCAAATTTAACTCTTCATCGTGAACCTTGAATGTAAAAAATGATATTCAATGAATTTTTGCTGAGTCACTTTTAGAATAACATTATTAAACTTTTTCTTTTTTATATGCATCGTATTAAGCTCTCAATTTAAATCTTTTTGTGATAAAAGTAAAGTAGCCTATCAAGTCCCTAATGACGGAGCGCCTGAAACGTTATCACTTCGATCTTTGAAGTAATAAAGATGAGAACACTGATAAGACTGAAGGCAATTGTTTTAACTCTTACTTGCACAAGTTTATTGATTTTACTTCGGAAAATATGGCGTTTACTCGTAGAACTTAGTATAACTATGTATTTTTTTAAATATGTTTCGTGTTGAGAAGTTATTAAAATAATTTTTGGAGGAAAACAATTTTATTTCACCAATTTTTAATAAAATTTGGCATAATTTAGATAGAGCACTTTTGATAAAAGCATTTTACATCAAAATTGGCACGATGGACGATTTTTTTTCAATAAATTGAGTTAAGAAAAAAACTGGGTAACATAAAATTCAACATTTATATATTTTTATGATCAGTTTATTAAATACGGGTTAGTATTTTGTGTATTTTATTGGTTAGTTTGCAAAATAAACACAAATAGTCGTAAACATAACTTAAACAAAACAAACAACAAACATATGACTTGTATTGAAACCGCACATGAAAAGTTTGAAACTCTACTTTTAATAGCTTGATATAACGCCGCATAATCTTAATCTGCAAAGAAAAATAAAATAAATAAATGAAAACAAAAAAAAAACACTTTCATAAAAACATTGTTATAATGCAAATTTGATGTTTACTCACAATAACAGGCGGCGGATAGTCAACTTTCGCTGAACGAAATATATCTACGAGGTGAACCATAAGGACAGATGAATTAGTCCCAGTTGAAAATTAAACTTGTGCTATGTTGTCGATGGGAGGGAGCGGATGGACGCGCGGTCGCGGCTTTCGTTCGTCACTTGTAACGCGGCGCGGCACGTCTGTTCCGTACGGAGTTCAGAAGGAGACTGAAACACGGGCGGGCGAAGGCATACGCACGCGGGGAGGTACGCACTCACGCAGGCTTGACAGCCAATCGCGTGCGTGCGCCGCGCGCACCCCCGCGCTCTCGTCCCCGCCCCGCGCCCGCCCGTCACCTCACAATCGATGCCCTATATTGCATTAATTATTTAGGAAACACGCAATAAGATAACGCTAGGTGGCAGATAAGAGATCTTCGCGTTGCTTTAAATAAATCATCGTGTCTTCGTCCGTATCGGACGTTCGACCGGCGCGTGTGTACCATGCCTTCCGTGTGTACTGATAACGCATTATTTACGTTTTCAGTCCGCTGGAGCTTTTGTTTTTATCTCGCTGTTATTTATAGAGTTCCTGAAGAACTATAATAAGAAGTAAAGTTGATTCATTCTTGAGGCATTTTATTTATATGTTTCAACCTGTGTCCCACCTTCAGTAACGCAGGATTTGTTTGCGTAGCGTTCAACTTGGTAACGAAAACAAACGAAATATATATATTTTTGGAAGGTTGTCAACTTGTCGTTTGCCAATAATAATGTATACGGGGATAACGGGGTTCTCACCGGCGGCTTTGTTTTATGTTATGCTAAGGTTTTGTCCGAAATTAACGGGAAGTTTCTGTGAAATAAAAAACGACAAAAAGAAATCGGGAAAATATTTCTGAGATAGAATATTTATTTCGGCGAATTTGTAAAGCTATTTTGATAGTTTCGTCTCTCGACCTGTCGCATATCGTCATGAAAATTTACTCAAAAAAACAATATTCAATTTTACGTTTACGATGCTGAAAATTTACTTCCAAGATTTACTGGCGATGCACTTTCATGAATCAGTAACTTAAACTACGATTTTTTGCAAAAGTCGTCAAATCGTAATAAAACTTAGTATTTTACAACAATCAGTAGGGCTACCATAAGCTCTTAGAGTAAGGTACTTTTGAGCGTGCGTATGGGACAAGTCATATACATCAGACCGTACTACCCAACTAGTAACTAGTTAAAAGCTTTTTTTTTCAAACTTGGGCAGATGCAGGCACTGTTCTTTAAAGATTTTTTGCCTTTGAAATTAGTTAAGACAAATAACATATCTTAAATAAGTAATTCCATAGAAAAAAAATCTTTTTGTTAAAATTTCAATGAATAACCAATAAGAACAGTGCCTCCATTTCGTGCTGATTCGCGAAGAGGAAAATATACTCGCAAAGAGTGTCAGTTATGATCTTGCAAGGAGGAACGAACAAGAAATAGGTTACTGTGTTCCTCTTTATGGCAGCGGTAACGAGATTATGCATGCAATATTACACATAGTAACATTTCAGTTTCAGACTAAAAACGGGATGCAATTCCAAAACGAACAAACATCTTATTATTTAATTTTTTTGGAATTGCAACCCTTTTTATTGCATCAAAAAGGAAAATTTTCTTTTTTTAACGTTTTGGTAATGCTAAAATTATTTTGAAAAACCTTTTCACATTAAATGATAAATATTTTTTTTTATATATTTCAAGCCAACTCTTTTGATGTCCATTCAAACTTTTTGCTTAGGTACTCAGGGTACTCTCAAGATAATTGGGAGGTAGTTCAGATAAAAAGTTCAATGCTAATGCAAGTTATAATATAAAAGACAGCCTTTTGAGAGTGAAAAAACATTTTAGACATGAATAATTTTATGAAAAATATTTAGAAAACAGCTTTATAGTTATTTACAATAGGTGCTTTACCTAGAAATGTCCTTCTAGAGAGGCATGTCGGGACTACTTAGTATTATTATACGTCTACGTAAAGGGTCGATGTGCAATATACGCCAAACAGATTCATGCAGGCCACACTTTATTAAGAGCAGTGGTGGCCCAGTGGTATCGGCTGCGACTTACAAGTTGTAGGTCGTGGGTTCGAACCCAGGCAGGCGCTTTACTTTGTGTAAATAATTTCATCACCACTGCTCTCAAACCGGTGAAGGAAAACATCGTGAGGAAACCGGCATGTTCTAGAACCAAAAATTCGAAGACATGTGACATCCACCAACCCGCACTGGGCCCGCGTGGTGGATAATGGCCCATTCCCTCTCGCAGAGAGGAGACCTGTGTGATCATTAATAGGCTGATGGAACATTAATAGGCTGATGATATGATGATGTGTGACACTTTATTAATTTAAAAATATTAACTCTCCCTAGCGTATACATATATGAAACTGTTATGTTCATTAAATCAAACCCCAACTTATTTGAGTTTTGTACTAGGACCAGACACAAAGACATGCTGGACACAGTTGTCAGTAAAACAAAGCTTTTGCACCAAAGCATCTTTTGTATGGGCCCACGTTTTTATAATAATCTGCCGTCGTTTTTCAGAACTATAAGCAATATTAATGCCTTTTAAAAAAACCTCCAAATTTATTGATAAGCAAATGTTTATTATATTATTACTCGATTATAGAATTTCTAAGTGACAAGACACTGAAATAGCCGGCTTAATACAACAAACCAATGGGTGCATATGCATCAATTTGTAAACTATTACTCACAAACTGAAGAGACACTATTTAATTGAATTTTCTATTTTGTAGCATTCATAATTTGTCATTTCATATTATACTTATTTAATTTTTATTTGTATTGCATGACAATTTGATGATTTGTATTTTGAATAGCCTGATGTTATGAATTTTGTATGCCTTAATGGCGGGACATAGCAGATCTACCTGCAACCAATACAACATCTTATGTACCTATGATCCACAATAAATTATTTGAATTTATTTTCCGGTATTTACCTAAAAAAATATCTCATAAGATTTTATGTGTATTAAGTAAAAGTCGTATGCAAGTAAGGATTATATAGGTGGCGTTCCGTAGATTCTGCTAACCCCCATGAAAAAAACCCGTAAATTTATGTACGTGTCTATATTTAATTTTGTTTTCGAAACAAACTTAGCATAAACAGTTAAACCCTCAGAATAATCCCCAACACATGTCCCAGCGACAGAACATTTCTCCGAACATGTCTTGAGATCATCAATCATTCCGGATGCAGATCTCGGCTCATTACCATGCGAGAGGCGTCTAACAGGTGGTCACAGCTGCTGGACCGCCGGACCTGAATGCCTGATGCTGCCTATGAAGATGTTTGGAGATGCTGTAATTCTATTTCTGTGGTATTAGCATAGTACATGAATTTCACGACTGAGGAAGGTGTGGGTGCGGAAGCTGCAGAATAATTTCGTGATTCTTGCAATCACTTGGGTCGTTGTGACGTCTTCTATGTTGTTATTTTTTAAAGTTTTATATCGGTAGGGGAAAATTTTGTTTCAAATTGACATACTATATTTTGTTGTACTACATGCGATCAGTGTTCTTGAAATTTCGGTACCGAAGTAGGCATACTAATTCTTGTAGGGAAGCTTACGCACTACGTTCGAACTCTATTCGTCACAATCTGTCATACTTCAGAACATTTTTAAATCGGAACTCAAATCACGGACACGGATCACGGACACGGGCGTTTAGTGCGTAACCACTCTTATACCTAATTCATATGATGGAGACAGAAAGACATTTCTAATTTGAATATAATGGAGAATTTATTTGATATTAAATTTTCTAAATAAAACTTTTCCTTGACCGTTAGTGAAGTAATAAAGCTAGGAAAATTTATTGATACACAGATTGACAATAGTACATTATGGTACAAGTGTGCAATGTTGGTGATTACCGCTGAGGTACCATTGAGACCCGAGCCGTAGGTGAGGGTCTTAAGAGAACCGAGGACGGTAATCATCAATACACACGTGTATCATACGACGTTTTTCAACACACTTGTGAAGAAAATAACACAAAAAAATCATTTTCAATAGTAAAACCGAGTTGTTATTTTTTTTTCACAATGGTGGGCAAAAAGTTTTCTTATGCGCGCGCATTTAACAATGGCGAACGGCCATAGACTAAAATAATGAGGTTTCTTTTTTTTGGCTTTTCGTGGATAGTGTTTTAGCCACGTACATAATAGGGTTTTTTTTTTTAAATTACAGAGCAAATAAAATTTATATTTGAGTGAAAGTTTTATTTATTAAGCACGTTGAAATTCTCTATTTAAATACGAAGTTGCATGAAATGAGCAAGCAATAGGCACATTCATTTATTTGTACTATTGAGCACGATCTTTTTTGTATCGAAACTTTTTTAAGAACAAAGCAACTCATCCAATAATTTAAAAAAAACTCTTTATCTCACTTGTGAATAATAGCAATGAAAAAGTCACAGTTTGATAACAGGTATCATTATGTGCCTAATTGCGGTGAAATAAGAGCCACTTTATGAGCAAGTGTGTTGAAAACTATATTATTCCGTTTTATAGCCATTTCATTATGATTGAGAAATAAGAATTACAGTTCTTATTTGAATATACGGATAATTTAAATTAATACTCAATTTTTTGTTTTGCATTTGCCTGTCTTTTTTTAATAAAATTTGAAATTCAAAAGGGCCTTTTAAATGTCTATTTGAAACAAATAATCAAATTTTGCCTTAGTAACTGTTAAAAACTTTTTCTTATTCCAGCATAAACACGTGAAGATATATTCAATGTTTGTAAGTTAATTTATGATATATTTGACTTACAGATATAAGGAAAATATCGTGGGGAAAACTAGTGTTAATAGACTCGATTTACCAACACGCAGTGTGTTGCGTGGGGGTGATGAATGCTCGCTTCTCTGAAGATCTTAGCATACTGAAAAGATTATGTTCTCTGTATAAATACAGCTTGTTTTTGTCATGAATTTTAGATGTTTTATTAAATACGTATAAAGAGTGAAGAGTGATGTTAGATGGGATGTTCTAATACTACTGGGTATACTAGTAGGTCGTACCTACATACTTATTTAGTTATTTAGAAGTGATAGGGGTCTTTAAGTCAAGAGTGAATGAGTTTTTTCTAGGCAAGCGTGTTTCACCGTCAACCACATCATCGCTTACCATCAGGGGTGTGACCATAAGCTCTTAGAGCGGTATCAATTTGATATCGAATAAGGGACAGATGTATCTGACTTGTATACATCTGTCACTTACTCGATATCAACCAATTTGATATCGAATAAGGGACAGATGTATCTGACTTGTATACATCTGTCACTTACTCGATATCAAATTGATACCGCTCTAAGAGCTTATGGTAACCCCCCTGGTGAGATACCTTGTGGTCAAGCGCAAGCCTACAGATAATAATAATAAATAAAAAATGAATTGTAAGAGTGAGTAATATCTACTTATGCCTACCTATGTTCCTAATATGCGCTGTAGATAAGACGTTAAGATTTCTTTCTTTTAAGGTGCATTTAATTTTGAAACTCTCTTTGGGTCATTGCAACAATGATTTCAAACTACCCTGTCACTTCAGGCTTATCACTACAAAAACCTAACTGCCATCTTCCCCTGTAAGCCTCAAAACCATTCCCACACACGATAAGCAGCCAACACTACAGAATTATGTTTATAAATTTTAATAAAACACATCCCCTAATAAAGAAAGAAGGCCAGCCAGAGTAATGGCCCGCATTACTCAGCGACGCGGTTTATACAGAAACACGGCACACTCCCTCTTTAATATCGGTAAGGAAAAAACGTAACTCAGTGGATCTAATTTAAGGTACGTTTAATTGACCCTTAGATCCTTGAGTCCGACATTTATAATGTAGGTATTATGTAAGGGATCCTAGTGGGGGACTGTAGGACGTTGATTATGTAAGGGATTCTAGTGGGGGATTGTAGAACGTTGAATAGGAAAAAGCATAGATATCAGAAGGTTGTAGGAGTCGTAAAGTGGGGTACGTTTGAGTTATTGGTAGTTATCTAATTGACTGAGCACTTTGCTATTAGATTTTATTGTTGTTGGGGATAAGTTTAGTGTCGTAGAAAATCGGCTCATCTCATCGTATTTTTTTCTACGAAATAGAGAGACGGTGGTCTGAAATATACTTCTAAATATTGACTTAGACCTCACGTATTTCTATAAATAAGTATAACTGACCGATTCATGATAACTATATCTCATCCGATCACGAATAGACCCTGAATATATTCCAAATAAAAACAAAGTTCGCTTCTTAAGCAGACGGGTTTTTTGTTTTTTTTATTAACTTTTTTTATTTTTAACTTTTTAGTTAACATTTTCTTTTTCGAATTCAGTACATTTAAACATATAAGGGTTTTATTTTTTTGAAATCACCTCTTAAAACCCTTTATTTTGATACCCCACAGGCTGGGTTTGGAAGAAAACAAATACAGGCCCCCATAATATGGCGCCCAAATGCCGCCATTTTTCTATTTTCCAATTTTAATCTAGCCAGTGACACTCGCAAGGTTAAGACAAATCGATTGACGTAAGAATCATCAATATCGGCCGACGCGTTTGGTCTCTAGAACGCCACATAGGATCAAACACACATACATAGATTGATAAGCAAATTACCCTCCTTTGGCAGTCGGTTAAAAAAAGGACGGCTTATTTTCACAACTTTCTTCAAAAAAAGACATTAGTTACATAAACTTGAACACCTTTATATTTACAAATAAACATTTCTTTGATCGCGTTTGCCTATCTGGTGGCCATTAAAACTTTTTCTGTGAGTCGGGGGCAACTTTTAACAAGCTCCGATGATCGACGGTATAGATCTTTTTTCGCTTATCTTTCTACTGTCAAGTTCGGAAGCCTTGATGTGGGCCAATCAGATGGAGACGTGCTTTTTCTTTGAAAAATATAAAATAATTTTTTTTATTCATGCTTCGCTTGTTAGGTTTCGTAAATATTTAATGTGGAATTTATGTACGTAGCGTAAGATACTTATTAAGTGATCTTGAGTCTGGCTTATATGATGACGAGAAGAACGTTTTGATATGAACATTATTTCGAAAGCTATTCTTTTTTTATCAAGTTCAAACGATTTATAAACTTAATTAGATGTTTTAATGTTATTTTTTTAGTAGCATAAAGCTCCTCGATTTTTCACGTGACCGTGGCTGGCCTTTTCTTCTGCCAGAGAATCAGCATTGCCATACAACGTGGCAATGCTGCTAGCGTTCTGAGCACGTTTCTCATTGACATCGATGTGGACGAATTTTTTGATGCACAATGTGCTTTTTGCCGTCTCCCTTTTGTATTTGTATATAGGTTTGTTTTTTTTAGAATATTCAATTGTATAAATGTTAATAAATACACTTTTTTGTTGAAAAAAAATATTAATAAAAAACATTGATGTTTTAATTATGTTTTTCGCTGATTAATTACTTAATAAAAAATGCTCAAAACTTGTGATAGAAATCAGTAATTTGAGGTAAGTTTACGTAATCTATACAATCGTTGACATTTCAAACAGAGTCGATTAAAAAATAAGAGAAATAGATTATTTTGCGCGTTCAAGTCCTCCAGACAGGAACTAATTTGTTCTGATGCTCACACTTAATGAAATCGGCCCAGCGCTTTCAACATAAAGGAGACCATACATACATACATAAGCTCAACAAATCCATACATTTCTCGTCTTTGCATAGTAATAGTTATGAAAAAAGATATTAATAAAGAGTCTGATTATTTAGGTGTTAATAACCCTCACGTGACTTACATTGTTATTGTGTGTTATTACTTATTATACGGTTAACTTGAGAACACTAATTGAATCATTAAGTTACACTACCGGAATGGGGAAATCAGGAAGTTAATAGCATACTTTAACATCATGTAAAATTATTGTAACAGGATGGTATTAGACGCTTTTTATGTAAATTTATACCGATAAAATTTTCAGTGGTAAAGAAGTATTTTGAAAAAAATTACGACATATCCATATTTTGATAAAATAAATGCGAATGTGACTCTTTTTTTTTTGGGACAATCCCACCGTATTCTTCCCAAACCACTGCAACTCCTGAAAGCCAGAATCAACAGTGGCGACCACCAGAAAAGCGCCGAGGCAATGAACCTCGAAGTTCGAAGCTCCCGCAACGAAATTAACGGAGGAGTAGGAAAAAGTACAAATTTCCACTTCCCTCCATATCAAGCAGGAGACAGAACAAACAAGGCCGATAGGCACAAAGGGTCGTTTACAACTGGGATAAGCCCAGTTGCCTAGTACCACGGATAAAAAAAAATAGCAGTGTGACTCTGTCTGTCTTTATGTTTTCGCGCCTAAATTTTTGAACCAATTTTGATATAGAGATAGATTGGACTTTAGGGAAGTCCGGGAGTATGTTCCCGTAGTATACCTTACACGCGGGCGAAGCCACTGGCTGAAGCTAATTATTATTATATTTAATTTCGACTTATACAGTCTGTTAATTGGTTCAAAGCAAGCATTGTTTAGACCTCCCTTTTAGTTTCTTTTGAAAGATTAGAAATTGTTTTTAAGGTACATACGTAGTAGGTATGAGTGGGTGGACATTTCTCATTTATTTTCGTCGTGCTTGGGTAACAGTTTCAAGAAAAAGTAGAAGGTTACATGACAGAGGTCAAAGAACTGTTTCTCAATAAAGACATCTGGTAACTAGTGAGCAGGTAGGTGTGTACGTGGTTAGTTTTACATCAGAGGAGGTATGTCTCAAGATATATTGAAAGAGTTCTCACAGAGATTTCACTCGCGGGAATATAGACTCTCGATATATTGTGAACTATCTTCTGCCATCGGCTTCGCCCGCGTGAACGTCGAAAATGATACGAAGGGAAAATATTCCCGGGATAAAAAGTATCCTATGTGCTATTCCTGTTTCATCATTTTTAGGGTTTCGTACCCAAAGGGTAAAAACGGGACACTAAGACTCCGCAATCCGTCTGTCTCTCTGTCCGTCTGTCACCAGGCTGTTTCTCTTGAACGGTGACAGCTAGACAGTTGAAATTTTGGCTCTTAAACAACAAACGTGATTTTTTGCCGTTTTTTGCGATAATGGTACGGAACCCTTCATGCGCGAGTCCGACTCGCTCATGGCCGGTTTTTTTTCTTTTCATCCAGATTCGTTCAACCATTCTGGCATGATTGAGTAACAAACATACATCCACACAGACATCCATATATAATATTTTTAATGTCTAAAATAAATTATAAACTCCAAACTTTTACATATTTAATAATATTAGTAAGATTGATATTTTTAAATACAATACGTCTTATTGAGAAGAAAAACCTTATATTTTCTCGAGATTTATTAGTAGTAGTAGTAAGACCCGGCGCCATAGACAAAGAACTAACAAAAAAAAATAAAAAAACCTAAAATGCAAACTTTCTGCTTTTTGATCTAACATAATAATGACGTGACGAGGAGCTCGTGGCTAAATAATAACAGCCGCACGGGTCGATCTTCAAGGTTAAGCAACGCTTGACGAGGTCGGTCCGTGGATGGGTGAGCATATCAACATTCCGAGTTTCCTCCGTGCCTCGGAAAGCACGTTAAGCCGTTGGTCCCGGCTGTTATTTGAAGATCTTTGACAGTCGTTACGGGTAGTCAGAAGCTTGAGATCTGACACCACTCTTGCTAAGGGGTACCCAGTTACTGGGTTGTGGAGGTCAGATAGGCAGTCGCTCCATGTAAAACACTGGTACTTAGCTGAATCCGGTAAGACTGGAAGCTGACCCCAATATAGTTGAGATAAGGCTAGGGAGATGATAATGATATTATGACGTTTGTCATATCTATAGTTAAGTTTATTTCACGTTCTAATGATGCTAAATAGCTACTACAGTCAAAGCGTGGTAGTAACTACATTTATTTTAATTTTCCTTTTTATGAAGTTCATCTTCAAAAGATCTAGAGTGGGGTTTGTTTGTCCTTGCAAACACTATTATAAAAATGATATAAGAAAACGATACCATAACTCTGTGATGACACGATTTTTCCGTTGGCAAGCGTCTTGGTAATTATATTTTATAGTTGGTCTCTGGGCCATTCTGTAGCTCTTTATTGCTTTACCGTGGGCCGTTAAAATGTTTAATGTACGAGTATCTACCTGTTTTCAGGAAGTTAACTTCTAAAGTACTGCGAGCTTTGTTGCTGCTTATCGATGTGTAGGCAAACGGTATTACATTGGAGAGAGTTCATTATTCAAAGAAGACATTTATTCACTATTTCTGTATTCAGTTTTTAGGTTCCGTAACTGTATGGTGCACGTACATGAGTATTAAAATTGTGTAGTATGTATGTGCAATAAGTAGGCTCGCACCTTTGCACTTACACGTGCGACCTACTTTAGGTATTATGATTTTTCCCCCTTTTTTTGATTCTAAGTTCTCTCAGTCCATCCAAAGGTTGTCTGGTAGATATCGCTGTCAGCGATAAGACCGCCTTTGTACCCGTATAATTAAGATTTCTTAAAATAGATGTGTAATTTTTATGGTGTACAATAAAGTATATTCTATTCTATTCTATTCTATGATAATCATGCAGCAGCAGCAAGCAGAGCATTGATGATGCATTTGTACCAATATTTAATTTTAGTGTTCTAATAGACGCGGTTTGGATTGGACAACTTGCATTTTATTTTTTCTTGATTCCAGCCCGTTAGCCCTCATTGACATATTTACATTACACTGACATTTGCATTGCATTTACAATAATTAATGTTAGGGTGTATTTGCATTTGCACCCTACAGTACCCAAAGGGTAAAAACGGGACCCTATTACTAAGACTCACCAGTCTGTATCTCATGAACCGTGATAGCTAGACAGTTGAAATTTTCACAGATGATGTATTTCTTTTACCGCTATATCAACAAATACTTAAAATAGAATAAAATAAATAATTTCTCTGTGGCTCCCATAAAACAAACGTGATTTTTTTGCCGTTTATTGCGATAATGGTACGGTATCCTTCGTGCGCGAGTCCGACTCGCAATTGGCCAGTTTTTATTTATTTTGTGTAGAGGTATTCTGTACCAAAGTTTAAGTCTTTGAAAATGCTAGGTAGAAGAATACTTATAGATATATATGTTTTGTAGTATTTCGACTCCGTGATTTAAATCTGACTAGCATCGCGAAGATCTTTGAAAGTTAGCAGCAAATAAATAGGTGCCAGCGGCAATTGCGTTGAAAGGCATGTAATTATTAAGACCTGTGTCCAGCAGAGGAAAGCTGTAGTCTGATAATGACACAATCATCAATAAATTATTAAGAAATAAGCCATTCGAAATGACATTTATATAACCCGTGTAATTCATAATAAAATTTCAAGTGTATATGTATTTAAGGCCCCTTGCGGTAAGATAACACGTGTTATTCATAATAAAATTTCAAGTGTATATGTTTTTAAAGCCCGCTTGCAGTAAGATAATCCAGATTGACACCTGGGTTATCTTAATAGACAATCATCAATAAATTATTAAAAAATAGGCAATTAGAAATGACATTTATATAACCCGTGTAGTTAATAATGAAATTTCAAATGTATAATAAGATTTTAAAGGTTTACACCTGGGTTATCTTTCTAACTCCGACTTAGTAGCTATATGGCCCTGCCCATTATGTATGACATATTTTAATATAACCTCGTGTTAGCAACTAATACTATTTAAGTTTTTATCGGACAGTCAAATCTAACTTCCATTTTCAGTGACATTTTACAACAAAATCCTTCTATTGCCAGCTTTTAATTTCTAAAAGACGTCCTCATTCAACGCAAACGAGACGATGAATGGCGTAGTTCTGTTCTACTAAATACGCTGAGCGCTAATGAGATTGAATCTGTTTTAATTTTATTCGCTTCTTGAAGGATTTTCACTGAGCTGAACTTTCTCTGACAATGTTATTGGGTAGTTCATTGATAAGTAGGCGTATGGAATTGTTATTGATGGTTTGAGTAAATGGCCTCATTTTGGCAGATATTTATAAAATGTACTAAAATGATAAATGCAAAAACTGCTTAACTGATTTGGATGATATTTTGCACACACATAATTTATAATCTGAATACAACACATAGGATACTTTTATCCGGGTACTAGGTTGGGATAATTATCAACATTTACACGGCCGGCGCCGCAGGCAACAGCTACTTATAGGTTTGGGAATAGTGCGGTGGGATTTGCCCAAAATAAAAGACCCTAAAGTACTTACGCAAAGAGGTCTAAAACGTTATTATTACATACAGATACACATTTCAATTATATTCGCAAAGCAGAAACCCCTGTAAGGTCTTTAGTGAATTGGAGGTTTTTTATACAACGTACCTAAAGTTGTACTAAAAGACAAAATTCAATTAAAATTAACACTTATTCATACTCACAACAGAATCAAAATCAACTTAACAAGCATTAAAATATAACTTACTCATCGCTTACAACGTAACCAAAACTCAAGACAAAATACTGTCGCCATATTTTATAACTGAAAAAGCAATTTCACATTGAAGTCGGTTCCGCACATGCTGAATGAGCGTTATATTAAAATAAAGATAAATTAATATGTCCACGAAACTCAGTTCCACGCGAGTGTGTCTACGCCTTTATATGCCGCAAAACTTTCGTGATTTCATTAAAACTATTTAATTGACGAAATGGGCCGCATTGTAGTATTTTAGTGACTAAACGGGGTGGAACTCGTAAATCCGTATTTATGCGCAAAAATCCGTGTTCGTGAATCGTGTGTAAGTGGAGACGGAATTATAGTGTTCATTCATAATTTTTGTGGTGAACATAGCGATGTAACAAAGTTTTTGTTATGGCTTGATTTTTGCATCGATCACAATAATATCATTATGTAAAAGTTTTTAGCCAAAGCTGTGAGCACTGCCCTGAGAAGAGCAACAGACAGCTCGTTAGTGGATTCGACAATGCTGCCCGAGATGACCTTTAGAAATAAAGACCACGAATATGAAGAAGAAAAACCAAAGTTGTGAAATATGATTTTTTTTTTTTCGGATTTGGTACATTTAAATATATAAGTGTGATATATTTTTGAAATCACCTCTTGAAAACCTTCATTTTGATACACCCACACGATGGGTTTGGAAGAAAAAAGAAAATTACAATACGGTGCCCAAAAGCCGCCATCATTCTATTTTCCAATTTTAATGAAACCTGTGACAAGGTTAAGATGAATCGACTGACGTATGAATCATCAAAATCGGCCAACGCGTTTGGCCTCTGGAACGCCACAAAGGAACAAACAAACATACATACATAGACTGATAAACACTACCCTCCTTCGGCAGTCGGGTAATGATCTTAGATAAATGTTCAAGTATCACCACGCATAAGAGACATAATTTTATCGCAGTTTGTGGTTAGTCGAATCAAAACGAGAATGTGAACTAACCTATAAATCAATGAGAACCCAACTATGTAACCACACTCACACGATACTTTGAAAAACTATATCGAGGTCACGTTAAGGGCCTTATGGCTCAATAGTACCTATGAATTGAGTCTTACGTATTGCGGTCCCGAACTGGGGTTAGGTACAAAATATGCTTACGTCATCGCGAGTAAGTTAGGCACCGTTAGGTCGTACTTATAACATTCGAAAAGGTCCCAAGACTGAAGTGTTTTTTATTTTATTTCACTGCGATATAATTTAATTGTGACGCTTTTTTCTTAGATTTCACTCAAGTCCCAAACTATCAGACCGTAAAAATTTAACTATGTACCTACTTAGCAGAGTAGTTTTTTATTGAAATAGTTACATTTTATGCTCGCTAGTAAGAGCTGGCAAAGATGTATTTTTTATATTTCTCATACTTATTTTTGGTGGCTCAAAATGGGGCCGCGACGGTTTTATTCCACATTCACTTTATACCCTTTTCCATTGTTTGTAGCATCTCCCTTGCGTGTGTTTTGGTGAACTCTGGGAGGTGCAAATGAAAAATTTATCTTCAGAAAGCTTTAACAGGGGGGTCACCATAAGCTCTTAGAGCGGTATCAATTTGAGATCGAATAAGGGACAGATGTATCTGACGTGTATACATATGTCACTTACTCGATCTCAAATTGATACCGCTCTAAGAGCTCACAGTCACCCCCCTGATCTATAAATAAGGCTACATCTACATATTACCTTTAACAGGACGGATTCTATTCTGAAAAAATACCGATTCCAAATACATATTTCGAAAACATGCTATCTGACCTCAACACAGTTGCAGATCCGAGATGATATTCTAAGGCTTCACTGGCTCATATTTCGAGCTAAACAGTTCTAAGCCTCAGGTATAAAAGAAGGATTATGTCAAATTACAAAGACCAATATAATTCCTGAAAACGACCAAATCTCTCAAGACCTACGTTCTCATCTCTGCACCCGAAATTATATGTCGCATTTCTAGTTCCTTTTCATTCACTGTTTCAATACTTACCTAGAATATCTAAATCCTACTACACACTCGCTAAGCCCTCTTTCAATCCTCATTCACACCACAATACCTCGGCTAATTGGATTAGGAGTGAGTTTTGCTGATCAGAACCCATAGCGCAAGATAGTTGGTAAAGAGCGCTTAAACCAATGATTCGACCGCGTTTGGCATTAGCCGCTGTAGTGTATGGCAGCTTTATGGAGGCTGCTATTGATTTCTGTAATAACCGGATTCGATTTTGGGATTGGAGGCTGCAGAGGTTGTCCGAAAGTGACTCAATGTTGTTATATTCTAAAAGAGACATTTGACTAGGGAGCTAGCGTGAAATCAAAGTATAATTAATGCACGTGCATGCCGTTATCATACAGGTCGCTACCCTTGCCAAAAATTTTTTCAAGAAAGAAGAAAATGCATAATTGATTTTATTTACCCATGAGATACCGTTTCTTCTAAGATGCTTTTTGTGATGCAGGCATGGACAACCTCAACTACACTTGCAAGCAAAGAATTTGGGTCTGTCAGTTCGGTTATTAAACTGGTTTTGGTTTTCATTTACAGTTCTAGTGATATTATAATATTTCCTTAAAGTGATGGAGGAGGGTATTAAGTGTTTTTACAGGTACATCATCATCAGCCTTTTAATGTTCCCACTGCTGGGACACAGATCTCCTCTCTGAGAGGGGAATGGAAATGGTCCGTACACCACGCGGGCCCAGTGCGGGTTGGTGGATGTCACATGTCTTCGAATTTTTGGTTCTAGAACATGCCGGTTTTCTCACGATGTTTTCCTTCACCGGTTTGAGAGCAGTGGTGATGAAATAATTTATGCATAGTAAAGCACTTGCCTGGGTTCGAACCCACGACCTACAACTTGTAAGTCGCGGTAGCTACCACTGGGCCACCACTGCTCTATCCCTCCTATTATTTAAGGGTACATAATAACAAAACTCTGTTCTCCCAAAATTCACAATACAGCATCCCACTTCGTTATCTCCTCAGCTAAGACACTTATAATCAGCAGCCACATCTATCGTCTAATCATCGCGCTCTCTCCTACACAGTCACAAGCAGAGCCGCTAATTAAGTTCGCCCGTACGCTCATACAGCCGGATTAATTTCGGTTTACCGGGCGCCTAGCGGTTGCCATGGTAACGCGTCAATGCGATTTGTGTAATTTTACCTGTAGGTACGTGGTTAATAGTGTTTGAATTTAGAATCTGAGCCAGTTATCAAACTTTGGAACAACAATCTCTTATGTCTTAACAAACAAAGTTTAAATTCTATTGCATCCCTTACTTTAGTAGTTTTACTTACTAATTAACTTAAAATATTGTTCTTGAGATAAGTATATAAGCTAGAATGTTGATATGGTTAGGGGCAATGATGATCAAAACGCTCATCTGTGGCGGTATCAGATTTTGTCGCCGGTATATTGTTTTACTATTGTTTTCCTAATTACAACAGAGGAAGGGAATCGATGTATAGATTGTGTAAATAATATTACTATAGATGAGATGATTCTTGAGATTACGGCAAATAAGCATTTATAATGATTGAATAAGACATAATATATTCATATAATACAACAATGTACAGACACGGACTTAACGCCTTAGGCATAGTCTATCAATCAACCTTTGGGTGATGCAGAAACAAACAGTGGTAGGTGCGAAATTGATAATAAAACGTGATTAGGTTATATTAGACACAATAAGTATGAAGAACGAAGCATTACCGGGTGTAGGTAAAGTTGCATGTGGAACTGCAGAAGTCCACATACCTATATGTATAGAAATACTTGTGTTATTAAAACTATACTCATGTTTTAAAAACTCAAGTCACTGTTATGCAACCGTTTCATAAACTACTATTTTAATAAATGAATGTGGTGCTGGTCGCACATTCTTTGGAAGGAATTAACTTATTCCCAGGGAAACCCGGCAAATTTAACACTTCAATTGTATTATTATTAACCAGAAGAGATAATGAAGTTCAATCATTTACCAAATTTATAGTAAAACCTATCCATTTGTACGAGGAAATTTAATAAAAATGACATTTTCGTTCCCCATTTCCAATTTTCAAAAGGAAAAATGCTCTAGGTGCCAGAAGACCTTTAAAATCCAGTAAGTGAAGGGAAGCCAAAGAAAATTAGCTCAATAGTACTCTGAAATGTACGAGTCTTATGCAACGCCGGACGTTTGGACTTTCAGAATGTTTTTCTTCGTTCAAATTGTAGAGAAAAGTCGCCGTTCTGTAAAATGGGAGTCATTGGGGGACCCGTGTGTAGCAGATGTTATTTAGGAAGTAAAATTGTTTGTGTATCAAGAAGCTTAATCATTTGATTGTTTTTTTTCATCATATCTTGTGATGTGGATGTATGGAGATGTGTGTGTGTGTATGTATGTTTATTACTCATCACGCTAGAATGGTTGAACGGATTTGGATGAAATTTGGCACAGACATAGATTATAGTCTGGAATAGCACATAAGCTACTTTTCATCCCGGTATAATGTTTCCTTGGGATAAGAAAACATTTTTCACGTTGGTGAAGCCGCTGGCAGAAGCTAGTTACATCATAACATCAAGGTTGTACTTCTCAAAGGTTTTGTCAGATTTGTTTCATAGTATACCCACATTTTACCAGTAATATTTAAGTGCCATTTATAGGAGAAGACATTAGGTAGGCTGCCCCCTATTATAATAATAATAAAGCCTTTATTTCCGAACTTTTGACAATTTTTCTCATTTGGAATATAATTAATTATAAATAAAATCTACATTTAAATTATAAAAGGTATCTCAGTTCAATGTGCCTTACGGCAAAGGCCTCCTCCAACTCTTTCCACTGCTTCCTGTCTGCCGCCACTCTTGTCCAGAGCGGACCTAAGGTCATTTTCAGGTCATTCTCCCATCTTCTCTTTTTACGACCTCGACTCCTAATGTCATCTCTTGGATTCCCCCTATTACATGGGTTCAATCTTACACTAATCCTAACTCCAGGCTTCTATCGAGAAAACTCAAACCCAACAATGTGGAGGGGCCGAGAAATAACTCGGACACGAACCATTGGGATCTATTGTGTTCCCCTAGATAACGTACTCCTTCCCAATCTCGTTGAAAACTTTCTTCATGGGTTTTACAACGAGACTAGGAGATTTGAGCCTAAAGTTTTCTGGTCTTGGATATCCTACCCCTCGGAGACTCATTTATTTATTTATTGCAATTACTCTCTGCACTCACAGTTTGACCCAACACGTGCAGTCAATAATTATATAATCACATAAGACAAATAATTCACAGAGGCTAAACACAGACAGGCAAAACAATTAAACTAACATTAATAAACAAATCATAATTCAATAAAAATAATTGAATAATAACATTCCAATAATAAAAAAAAACAATAATAATTCAGTAATAATTCAACAATAACAATTTCGTCATAATAATTCAACAATATTCAATAATTTCCAATTGACTCATTTAGTCGCTAAAACACTCTTTGCAACTCTTTAAAAATACACGCACATTGGAGTGGAATATGTCCACTTCCGGATGCTGATCAGTCAGGGTACCAACCAATGCAACACATCTGCAAACCCGATACAAACAATACTTTTCGTCCCTGGAATCGAACGTAGCAGTCAAGTAGTGTTTAATCATAATAAAGTTATTTTACTCGTGAAATAATGTTCAAATGATTGACTATCTTAAATAGGTACACTATGTCACCTTAAACATCTTGGTTGATGACGCAAAACAGCAAACAAGTCAAACTAAATTCCCCTACATTATGAAAACACACCCTAAAATCCTATTCTTGTCTAGAAAGTCTTGCCTTCGCTTTACCTTGATTGACAGGACAGCCAAACCCAGCCATTATGAGCGAGTGCCCTTTGTAAAAGCCAGTCTCGTGCGCAGCAAGGTGACCCTTTAAGTTCATAAATCAGACCAGATTGCCTTCAACTATTAAGGGACCATACAGGTGTCAATACTCGCGCGACTGCCTGTGAATGGTCGAACATGTGCGCATTTCGCGGAATATGCACCGCAAAACGTACGGCGATACACCGTCAGTACATGGTAGATATCACACTCAAAATCCCTAAACGTTTTGGGAATACTTACAGCGTTCCTACAGCCACAGATAATATTATAATACTGCATACAGATGCCGCATCCCATACACAGAAACCGTGCCGACATAACTAGCGTTTTTCGTCTTACTAAACTGACTATTTTACTAAAAGTACATCGAATGCGGTCGGTTCTTTCCCAAGCGATAGATGGTGTTAGCAGCGACTTGCAAGTAAAAGGGTTTACTCGGTTCAAATTTTTTTTCTTTACTTTTTTTTGCACGTTTTTACAGTTTCATTGCAGCAAAATGTGTTACAATACAAATTCAATAACAAATCGATGCTTAAGGCGCCATCTAGTGAAATTTATTTAACCGAATTTTCTTTCGTAACGTCGGGACCCCGTGCTACAGCTAAGTAATGGAGTTCTCTAACGGAGTCTATGTTTCCTGATAGTGACAACTTTGGGGTCATTAAATCATAATTGAATATGTTATTTCTAGGCATGCGTGCTTCACCACAATTGCGGCGATAAGGAGTAAAAAAAATAGCATTTTTTTAATAGTTTAATTTTTTTGCCCCTCTTTGAGGAGTGGCTTGAGAGGCGCCACGGCATCCTCACCTTCCGCCTGACGCAGGTCCTCACCGGACACGGCTACTTCAGGAGGTTCCTGTTCAGGATAAGGCGGGAGGAAACGCCCGGGTGTCACCATTATGTGGATCGCCCGGAGGACACGGTGGAGCATACGGTGGAGGTCTGCCCTGCTTGAGCGGAGCACCACCGTGTCCTCGTGGAGGCGATCAGCGGTGGCGACTACTCGCGTCCGGCCCTGGTTCAGGCCATAGTACGGAGTGAGAGGGCATGAGAAGCTGACACCTCCTTCAGTGAAGCAGTAATGCTCGCGAAGGAGGAGGTGGAACGCGTGAGTGAGACACAACGGAGACGCTCACGCCCCTAGCCACCGCAGGAGGCGCTCCGGGCGTCGGGAGTCGCATGCCGATTCCCGGCCACCGTAGGCGCGGGCTTGCAGACGGCGAGTAATGGGTAGCTCGCCGTCCGATAAGGACCCGAGTCGACGGCGCGTAGTGTTCCACGCGCGCCTCAAAGAGATGTCAGCAAAAGTTGACGGGGTCCGCTAGGGCCGATGCCTGTCTGGGTCGCGGATAAATTTGAAATAGAGTTACCGCGGCCCTGGCACAAGCAACTGAAGGAACACGGATGGGTTGTAGTCAGTAAAAGTCTGACACGCCCTTCCGCTTCACCCAGAGCGGGAGAAGTCATTGGATGATTTCCCACCCAAAAAAAAATGGCATGCGTGCTTCACCATCGAACACATCATCGCTTACCATTAGGTGAAATAGTGGTCAAACGCGAGCGAGCCTATCGATAATAATAAAACATGTATGAACATGCTGCGTCATGCGAGAACTCGGGTCTGTGTGCGGGACCCTTTAAGCCAAAACCCTTCTAAAAATCATTTGACGTCTTGTCAAAACGTACTATGATTGATATTAAGGGCAAAAGGCTTCGTGTCAAATGAATAGCTCCTATTTCTAATGATTACATTTGAGCTCCTTTGAAATGTAAAGCTTCAAAGACATTGTTTAAGTTCAATGCATTTTGATGAAAAGTAGAGAATTACAAGAGTGTTAGTTGGCATCTTGATTGGTTGGGTAGCTGCAATTTGATTGGTGATACGTTTTGTGTAAAGAAATTAAACCTTATTAAGTTCGATATAAAACTTTTTTGAGACAGCTTTGTTACAAAAAAAATCTGTTCTTTGTCAATTGAATTCACATAAATTATTCATCATCTACACTTCAGCCGAAAGACTTCCACTGCTGGACATAAGTCCCCCAAGCATCGCCACAATGATCGGTCACACACACACACACATTCATAAATTAATGATAAAAATAAAAGATAAACACTATTGAAGATTGATATTCCAAAAGAAAATGCTGACATTAATACAACACAAACAACAGATAATTACAATCAAAAAGTCTGTATTATTTTAGTATTTTTGATCAACTAAATCGATAAAAAAAGAACTATAATCATCCTGTCCTCCTTTAACCACCTCTTTCCCTAGGATTTCGCCCATCAGCGAAAAAAATCATAATACACCTCATACAAGGTCGATTCATTTCGTCGGGAATCATTAACTTAAGCCCCTATAATCCTTATTACTTGGGAATAAGGTCTATAATTGGCATTGATGGTGCTTGCCGTGTTAGAAGTCGGAAGTCCGCCGTGTCATGCCGGACCGGACCTGTTCACTCGAAAATGAAACCAATTAGGGATCTGGTCCAAGTTTCGTGTTTCAGCGGTTTTGACAAGACTAACGTATAGACGAACTATCAGGAGGGTAACCATAACACACAGCTATTAACTCTTTACAAAGCGCAAGTCCGATCCTGCATGGAGTATTGCAGCCACCTCTGGGATGGCTCAGCTAAATATCAGCTTGCCGCGCTTGACCCGGTGGAACGCAGAGCTATTTTTCAGAATTATTTTATTTATATTATTTTATTTATATATTAGAATTTTCTTTAAGTTTTCTCATAAAATCACTTTATGTGCTTGAATCAACACTATGAATCAACATTTAATTTTACAAGACGCCATAAGTTTGCTTCTTAGAGAACACTCTTTACCACTTACTTAAACTCGACGACGTCTGCTGTCGATTTCAGTACTGACCTCTATGAAATTACACTTTGGTAATTGGAAACATTTAGGCAATAACAAAAATTTAATCGTGACACGTACTGATCCTATATAGTTGTTTAATTATTAGAAAGTTTTGAGATTCGATGTTTTTGCGGAATTAGTTAAGGAAGTATGATTGCTTTGGAAATCTAATTAAATCGAATCTAATTTTTACGTTGATAGATATGATCAGAATCTTTTTTTTTATATATGCTCACGCTTGACCACTTCATCGCTAACCATCAGGTGATATGACCTGATGGTAAGCGATGACGTGGTCGACGATGTAGCACGCTTACCTAGAAGTAACCTATCCACTCTTGACTTAAAGATCCCGTGGTTGTAGTTATCGGGGAACACAAACTCGGGGAATTCCACTCCTTAGCTGTACGCATAGTGAAAGTATTTCCTAAACGTTTAGTGCGTATGGCTGGGATGTCCACCATGTACCGATGACGCATCGCCGTACGTCTTGTATTCCGATGATGTAACGGGCTAGGCGGAATTAGATCATGCAATTCCATCGCACACTCCCCGAAATGCAACCGATAAAAACCGACAAGCTGGCAACTCGGCGACGATGTTCAAGGCTATGGAGTTTTGATTCGACCAATGCTTCATTGCCGATGAGCCTCTTGGCCCGTTTTTCGATCGACTCTAGTGCATCAAGCTGGTATTTGGCAGATTCCATGCAAGAATCATTGAACCAGAATCAGAATGCTTTATTTGTAAACATATATCAAATTACAACATTGTGCGAGATTTTACAGATAGTTAGATCCTCTTTGTTTTGCCCAGAGGCGTCAGAATATATTTAAATAACATTGTCGATTTTTTTTACTTTGAAATACACATTTAACTTTTAAGATATCTTAAAGTGGTAGAATTATGAAAAAAATCACTTTAGTAATAAAGTCAATTTTAATGATAGGAGATAAGATGAACCGACCAGATTAGCAATAGACGGTCCATTGCATGCGTGCACACGAGTAACAGCCGACAGAGAAGGTTGGCGTCGTATCGTGAGGTGAAATTATCGCAGCCCAAATAACCAGCCAGTTGGTTTGGTATACCAACGGAGAAGAAGGTATTTACGTTGGTATATGATACTTTAGTTATGGCGACCTAACAATAAGAAATCTTGTTAAGAAATAAAATTGCCAAGTGAAGTCTTTTCGTACATATTCCACGTAGTATTGGAAAGATTTGTTGTTTAAAGTGGGGTCATTGGCGATTTCCTTGAAGTAAGATTAAGTATAAATAAGCTATTGAGACTCGTGACTTTACTGCAACTTTACATTGAAATAACGTCATCTACACGTATAGGTTTTAACCTCGAGTTTAACACAAAAAGAAAATCGGTTACTCTTGTATAAGTTACATACTTCTAATTGATCTTTGTCCCTCAAACCCTCATAAGATTAACTCAGGAGAACCACTTCGTTTAACTCAAAAGGTACGTCCAACCTTAAGTCGAATCAAACATTTAAGCGACGAGTCTCTGAACAATCATTCTTTTCTTACATTCAAAGCTAAGAACTTCAGCAAGAATGAATAGTAATTCATTTGTTTTAATCAAGTCCCTTCCAAAGAGTACACGTAAAGTTTTTTTTATTGTCAGTTAGAGGCACCATAAAACTTGAATTCAATTAACCTTTCTTCTAAAACACAGGACAAGCAGAATGCCTATAAAATGGGAAGATACGAGCAATTCGTTTAGACAGTCAGTGCTCGAGAAAGGACGATAGTGTCTAGGTAATAAAGTCCATTGTTATTATGTGAATTTCGGAGATTTTTTCGTGGTTTATGCCTGGCCTCAGGATGTATGAAACTATAAAAGGATTATTGCCGGGATGAGCCATACGTCATACGTCTAAATAATGTACGGTGTTAGAGCCAGTTTAGTTTTTCTTTTGTATTCGCTATCTGTATCTATGTCTACCTGGGACAAACGATCCAATTGAGTAGGGCCAACTTCGAGAAAGAGGTCAACCGTCGAATACGACTCGGCTGGGCAGCGTTTGGGAAGTTGCGCGGTATCTTCTCGTCCAACTTACCACAGTGTCTCAAGACGAAAGTCTATGACCAGTGTGTGTTGTGATGACATATGGCTCTGAGACGTGGTCGCTTACAATGGGCCTTATCAGGAAGCTTACAGTCACTCAAAGGGCAATGGAGAGGGCTATGCTCGGCGTTGCCTTGCGTGATCGAATCAGAAATGTAGAGATCCGCAAGAGAACCAGGGTTACCGACATAGCCCGAAGAATTGCCAAACGTAAGTGGCAGTGGGCAGGGCACATTGCTCACAGAACGGATGGCTAATGGGGCAGAAAGGTTCTGGAGTGGCGACCGCGCGAACCGGAAGACGTTGCGTTGGAAGGCGTCCCACCAGGTGGACCGATGACCTGGTGAATGTTGCGAGGATCAGCTGGTTACGAGACGCACGGGACTGATCAATGTGGTGACGCTTGGGGTAGGCCTATATCCAGCAGTGGACGTCTTTCGGCTTATATGATGAAGATGATTCGCTATCCTATTTTAACATTCCGATTGGGACAGACCACACGTTATCCACTTAGTAAAAAACCAAATGAAAAACAGAAAAATGTTTCAGTGCACCGCAATCATTAGTACAACAACACATTACCGACATCCTCTTCAAAGAAAGAAAGAAGACAAAAACAGATCTCTCACAAAGCCGAAACTCCGGGTGGACAGTCCCCAACAAAGTCTATGAAAAGTATTCTTGATTCTCTTTTTATGTCTATAGTACTGTTTTTTAAAACAAAACGTATGGGAATAGGATTTGTTCACGTGCAAATAATTATGTTTCACTTCGAGTGGACTTGACAAGAGAATGAATGGTGCAGTAGATTATTTAGACTACGATTCGTGCGTATGTTTGTATGTCAAATTCTATGACACGCTCTATAGCCCAAACGGCATGACGAATTATGACATAATATGAGATGATGTTAGATTCGTGTCAATTATGACACCTCAAAAAAAAAACGGTTTGATATTTTTTTTTAATATGTTGTCTTAACAATTTGGATATCATAATTGAAAGCTACTTAATAAACAATTTCAAAAACATATATTTTGTAACACTTTTATGGTTACTATTTTGTCACAAATTTAAGATGAGCGAAACTTTGATAGCAAAATAAATAATCTCTTACAACATAACTTATTTGGAGAACTCGTTCATGATTAAAACTAAAAATTCTGAAATAAGGCGAGAACAAACAAAAATTATAGAAAGACCATAGATATAGTATGTACAAGATACACAGAGTCAGATGGAAAACGAAACCAAAAATATAAAATCTATGTGTGAGGGAATTTGTCCATGTGTTAGTTAAAAAAGTGTTGATAAAAAGTCCACGTTCAAACCAAAAAAAAAAAAAAAATCAAAAAAAAAACTAAATCTATGAGAAAGACATACCAATACTTCGTTTGTCACCGCTGGCAGCACCTCATAACATTTAATGTATAAATTATACCTACTCGTAGAACTTGTTTATCTCTTTTCAGTTAATTATTCTTTAACAGTCGGTTTTATTTTTTGTCTTTTTTTTTAATGAGTTACTCGCTTCTACCAGCAGCTCCTAAATTGAAAATTATCCCGAGGGACCATATTCCCGGGATAAAAATTATCCTATGAGCTATTCCTGACTATAATCTATATTTGCGCCAAATTTCATCCAGATCCGTTCAGCCGTTCTGACGTGTCTTGTTTTTTTTTCTTTTCTTTATGGGGCCACCTCTGGTGTCAGAGTTATTTAAGCCGCCTCTGGGAACGCCACAGGCTTCTGACTTGGCTATTTCAGACTTACATTAACAATATAAGTCCAGGTTTCCTCATGTTTTATTTTTGTCGTAATTGAGTAACAAACGTACACACATCCACACATCCAAACTTTCGCATTTATAATTTTAGTAAGATAGGAAGTAACATTTGATCTTAGATTTATTCCTGCTTGTGCTTTCAAAAAAGGGGCAAATCTAATTTCAGCCAGTTTTTTTAGAGACTGATAAATAAAATCTGTTATGTTTGCCTACACATATGAATCAATTGTATGAATTTTACTTGTTTTATCCCTTTCGAGGAAAACGTCGGCACGGCATCCAGACACCACACCACAAAACATTGCATATTCGAAAAACCGATGATACGGAGAACTATGAATTCCTTTAAAAACGTATATACGTTCAGAAATATTCGGCAGTATTGGTGCATTCGCTCGCCGTTCGAATGGGGGTTTTCATTTACATCTGAAAACATTGAGCCATCGATGTAAAAACGAATCCCAATAAACCGTTGCATGCGGTGTTGCCAGAGTTATTTTTCTGTTTGTATTATTTTGTAAAAATTAATACTGGCCGTTCGGGTTTATTTCTTTGTATTTTTTAAATTTCGATCTGCAGTTTTGTTTGTGTTTCGAGTGTAAAGGTTAACTCACGATATTTACAAGTAAAAACTATCTTATTACTTTTCTTTTTAACCGATTTCAAAAAAGGAGGTGGTTCTCAATACGTCGCAATCTTATTTTTTTATGTATGTTCCCCGACTACTCAAAGACGCCTGGACCAATTTGGAAAATTCTTCTTTTGTTTGAAAGGTCTTTCCAAAGTCGGACTCGGACTTGATTGACAAATATTTTAATTTCACATAAAAGAATATTATTAATCGCAATCAAATATAGCCTATACAACTCAAGAATAATGTAGCTTTCTACTGGTGAAAGAATTTTCAAAATCGGTTTAGTAGTTTCCGAGATTACTTCCTACAAACTTTACCTCTTTATAATATTCTACTATTAACCTCTTGTAACTTCTAAACGAAAGGTCTGATGCCAAAAAATTTAAGAGTAATTTACAGGTGGCAAATCAGTAATAATTATAAAAATATTCAATTGGATAAGTATTAATACTCATGATATTAATATCAAAATTTTCTAATGTTTTAACGGACTAATTTGAACTAAAAGGGTTATTGTTGGTCATCTATAATAGTTACAGCTTTGCAGATTTTTCTGTATGTATTATGAGTATTGCAAACATGTACTACAAGATTTTATGTATCATCAATAGTTTTTGCAGCGCACGCCAAATAATGACATTTATAAGCAAATTGTTTATACCTTGTGTTACATTATTGCTATTTTTGTAGGGATTTGAAATATAAAAATAAAATAAAATATACTATGTTACTTTGGAATAATGTAGCTTGCCATAGGTGAAATAATGTTTAAAATATGATTAGTAGTTTTTGAGTGTATTTATTACAAACAAACTTACAAACAATCAAATCTTTCCTTTTATAATATTAGTGTAGATCGTGTAGATTTATAAGCGTTTGACTTTTTTAACCACAAGCCACAACTTATTATTAAAATTATTTTTATAATTTACATTATAGCATTGAAAACCACGCTTATTCACACTCACCAATCTCTTTGACCCAATGAAAATGTTCGCATTCGAATTTTAAAACTCATCAACGTTTCAGATTCTAATATCGGTGTACGACAAAAAAATATAGTTGGCAACTGTAAACACGGCTCTTTCTGACTGACATGCGAAATATTGGCTCTCTGTCGCTTTTCAAATATCAACAAACTTGCTATTTTTTACGAGTTTTGGTTCATGTTAAATATTACTTTTTCTTTTGACAAACGCTGGACTGAGCTGTGTTTGGAACTTTCTGTTTTGCAGCAGAATTTATTTTGATTTGTGAAATTATTTATTATTTTCTGTGAGTTAGCTTAGTCTATTTTACATTTGATTGTTAACTTTAAAATAATTTACATCGCCAATACGCACTAGCGACGATAAATAATTATAGTGACTGTAATGCTTGTCCATTGTATGTAAATGTTTTAGCTACGCTTTTTTCTATTTATTAAAACTTTATGCATAAGTACAAAGTTGGATTTAATGCCTTAGGCATTTTCGACCAGTTGTTTTAACGTATATTTTGCGAAGTCCCTGTTATTAGGATCTATGATATAGAACATCAATAACAATAAAGCGTGCACCTCTGCTCAACCCTTTTGGGGAAAACAGGTGTGATAAGGTTAAATAGAACTTTTAAAAGTGCAAAGTAATTTAAAATCTACTGAGAGAAAAGTGAAAGAATGTTATGTCCTCCACAAAAGAGCTACAATTTCTTAAAATTATTTAGATGACAAACGTTATAGATAATATGACACACATCATCATCAGCCTATTAATGTTCCCACTGCTGGGACACAGGCCTCCTCTCTGTGAGAGGGAATGGGCCGTAATCCACCACGCGGGCCCAGTGCGGGTTGGTGGATGTCACATGTCTTCGAATTTTTGGTTCTAGGACATGCCGGTTTCCCCACGATGTTTTCCTTCACCGTTTTGAGAGCAGTGGTGATTAAATAATTTACACAAAGTAAAGCGCCTGCCTGGGCTCGAACCCACGCTTGCGGGCTTGTAAGTCGCGGCCGATACCACTGGGCCACCACTGCTCACTGCTGATAATATGACACTAAATATTAAATTAACCAACCTCAATTAAATTAATCTAATATTACATAATCAAATAAATATCACTATCCAGGCTGCCAGTATCAATTAGCAAATTATGCTAATTGGCCAGTCCATCGGTATATGATCTGATTCACTTAGGCCGAGCCTGTTCGTAACACATGTTGAATCGTAAACCTGCTAACGTGTACTACTTGGGGGATCTGAAATATGGCCTAAGAGACAGTCCTTAAATATTTTGTACTAGATTTTTTTTTTGCTGGGTTTTTGTTGACATTGATTGGGAAAAATAAACTAATTTTTTTGTTTGGCTTTTTGTTAAAAAACAAATTATAAGAGAATTCCGTAAAAAAAATTGATAGTTGTTATGTATTTCGTTAGACTATCCAAGATTGTAATAAAAAAAAAAACGGCCAAGTGCGAGTCAGACTCGCGCACGAAGGGTTCCGTACCATTATCGCAAAAAACGGCAAAAAAATCACGTTTGTTGTATGGGAGCCCTACGGTTTTTAGTTTGTTGTTATAGCGGCAACAGAAATACATCATCTGTGAAAACTTCAGCTGTCTAGCTATCACGGTTCATTTGATACAGCCTGGTGACAGACGGACAGACAGACAGACGGATCGCGGAGTCTTCGTAATAGGGTCCCGTTTTTACCCTTTGGGTACAGAATCCTAAAAAAGTAACTACCTAGGTATTTCTAAGGTGTGTGTGAGTAAGAGAGTTTGTACTCATCATTATAAATAATATTGATATGGTGGCCCCATATCAATATTATTTAGACTTTGAAAAAAAATCTGATGTTCCCTAAATTTTTCCAAGTTATGTATGCAAAGATGATACTATTTAGCAGCTGATTTTTTCACGAGAAAAAGATCCAAAGAGAATATTATTACTTGACAGATCAAGGATATAATTTGTAATTAGACTATTACGCAAATGTCATGGTTGACCGGCATATAATGTGGTTCGCATAGACCGAGCCCATTGACGGTCTGTACCCAATGCGACCGGATCATAGGTGTACCATCGGCGTACGGTCTATGTTGTGGCCTTAGGGATAGCGAATGGACTAAAGATTTTTTCGATGGTGGCTTGCAAAGTAAAGCTTGAGGATTGTTTTTGCTAGGTGTCATTAGGTTCAAAATAGCGTGTGATTGGGCATTTTTTTATCCTAGAGTGGACTGTGATGACGATGTTATATTTTACAAATGCCACCATTCACTGTGTGACAGCCAATTATGGATGTAATTATTGAATTAAATAAACAATCACAATCAAAGCCTAATCAATTAGAAGCACAAAGGTCAATACCGAATAATAAATATTTGTTTTAGCGGTTAATAGAAAAACATACCTATTCATACATTTATTAATCTGAACCAATTTCATATTACTAGTAAACTAAACTAAATCACCACATGAAAAGAGACTGAATAATCTCAACCAATATTTATTTAAGTCCAGTTTTATCCCAGTCATGCTATTTCCACTAAAATAATTCCCGTCCCAACATGGCCAATACTTCCAGGCCAGTCCGCATCGCATCGCCTATTCCGCGGCCTGAGCCTCAGACCGTGCGACATTGTTTCCACAACGTGACTGCTGCGAGCCGATGAGGATTAAGTCCTATACTGCTATTGTGCTTCAGTTTCAGTACGCAGTAGAAGTGACGTTGCGTGAAATTCTTCTATGTACAGGAACTTTGAGTAATATGATTCGTTATCATCCGATCATTGCTGGGTGTTTGTAGAATTATTGTAGAGTTAGCGGATTATTATCTATTTTTGTTCGTGTTTTCTACATAGCATACTTGCTTCTATCATAATTCACGCCCGTGGGTATTTCTCGAAGGGTTAGCAAACAGTGGAGGTGATTTCTAGGGTTCCGTACCTCAAAAGGTAAAAAAAGGAACCCTTATAAGATCGCTCTCTTGTCCGATATCCGTCCGTGTGTCACCACCGATTTTCTCAGGAACGGGTGGACCTAGCAAGTTGAAATTTATACCAGATACTGAGATAAAAATCAAGGTCCTGAGTCATCCTGATAAAAAAATATGGGCAAATTATGATTTTCGCGAAAACTTGTAAGTACCAGAATTTACATTAATTTTCATTTTTTTTTGTTTTTCGGAATTTTCGCTTTACTTGTGCTGTAAGACTTTTTAACCAATAATTATTAATACAAATTGACAATTCTAGGTCAAACGAAAGTGTTTTGGGTCGAAAACGTATATTGGTAGTTCCCGTTGACCTAGAATCACGAAATTTGGCAAAAAGTAAGGTCTTAGAGCACAAATAAAGGAAAAATTCAAAAAAACAAAAAAGTTGAAAATTAAAGGGTGTCTCCACCCCATACATACCTACATAGTTGACACAACCCTGGGTACGGAACATTTCGTGGGCGAGTCCGACTCGCACTTCGCCGGTTTTTTTATAATTTATTATGCTGTAGTGAATAATGATATATGTAATATCACTTACAGAGCATATAATCACACGAATTTATCTTAAGACTACACACCACGCTGAATTTTCTGAGAAGCATAACATGTGGTGTTCCAGGTATCAGAAAATTTTTGCTAAAAATCTTCAAAAGGTTAGACTTTAGACGGAAAACTGTTGTAATAAAGCATGAAATAAATCCCCACTTCAACCAGTTACCAGAGCCAAAAGCGTTCCTTCGTTTTTCAAAACTGTGTTCGAAAATTGTTACCAAATGGAAATTTGTAGAGGCACGTGCACTTTTAGCGTACTAGTGGGCAAGGGATTATAACCTCCCATGTAAGTGATGGTTCAGAACTGTAAGCCACGTTACTCCTACTAATGGAACAGAGTGCATCTATCCGACCTATAGACTCGCCACTCGAATATAGACGCGAAAAATTACGCTCCATTGACTCACGGTTCTACCTTAAGCCTTTAAAACCCTTGCCTTCGAGTAATTGGTTGATAGATAGGCGAAGGGAATATTGTTGCTTTTTAGATGAAGCTGCTTATCAGAAAGCTTACAGTCACTCAAAGGGCAATGGAGAGGACTTTGCTCGGAGTTTCCTTGCGTGATCGAATCAGAAATGTAGAGATCCGCAAGCGAACCAGGGTTACCGACATAGCCCGAAGATTTGCCAAACTTAAGTTGCAGTGGGCAGGGCACATTGCTTGCAATACGGATGCAGGCAGAAAAGTTCTGGAGTGGCTGCGAACCGGAAGACGTTGCATTGGAAGCCCTCCCACCAGGTGGACCGATAACCTGGTGAAGGTTGCGGGGATCCGCTGGTTGCGAGACGCACGGGACCAGTCAATGTGGCGACGCTTGGGGGAGGCATATGTCCAGCAGTGGACGTCTTCCGGCTGATATGATGATGTTGATGATGAGATGAAGCAATGATCTTCACAACATTTTCCAAGAGTTTTGATTAAGACTTAGTATTTTTTTTGGTTATCCGTATATATTATCATTTCATGAACGCTGTTATAAAACAGCTAAAAACTCTAAGACTAATAAACAATATATTTTATTGTATTGTATATTAAAATTTTAACACAGCTCTTTTAGAATATTAAATTGAATTGGATTTTTGACATTGATTTTCCTTGAGATGAGACAACAATTAGAATTCGAAAGTTTAAAACGTTTAAAGAAGGTACGAAAATAAAGTTGGCCTCTGATATCAATCCTAAAAGTTACCTATATAAAAAGGTTATAATGCCAATTCGTACAGGCTCGTGCTCCAAAACAGGCACGATCATCATAAAAAACAAAATAAGTCCATGCAAACCCAGCAATTCCTCGAGACACTTGAGGCAAAAGCAATGCTTCTAAAACGACGGTGAGTCTCTATGGCGAACTCATTGCTGTGCTCAGAGCTGTGCGGGCAAAAAAAAAACTTTATTTCGGACAAGTAACATCCATATGGGTTAGTAAACGAGAAAACTTATACCTATGTTAGTACACTCTTAATTTCTAAAACATAATATCTAAAAAACTTATTTAGTAACGAAGTTGTTGTTCCGAATGCATTTCAGAACAAAAACCCCTAATAACGGAGTGTCGTACCTCCCGGCTATGGTTTTTAGCATGGAGTTGGGGCTATCCCGCACTCTGCAGAGCAAAGAGGCAGATCTCTGCCTGACGATAGCATGGGAATTATCGACGCGAGATTCCGCGAACATACCTGATACACGGCTGAAACGGGGCAGCCCCATCAACATCCTAAACCCGTTATTATATTGGACCCGTAAGGCGCTGATAAAGACGCAATTCTTATTATGAAAAAATGTATCATTAACAAGTAATGTAGAACTTTAAAGACCCATTTCCAAAAACAGGCACGAACACCAATAACAAAAAACTAGCACATGCAAATCCGGCAATTCCTCGAGACACTTGAGGCAAAAGCAATGCTTCTAAAGCGACGGTGGCACTGTATGGCGGGCGCGGCAAGCAATCAATTAGCGGCACTCCCAGGTTACACTATATGTTTGCTGTGCTGCCTCATTACTTACTGGACGCCGGTGCTCCTTCCCTATTTATGCCAAGGTTTCATATTGACACGGCAGTAAAAATAGTAGGGAGGTATGAGCGGTTTTGAGGATAAGAATTGAGTTAGTGGATATGGTAGATGTATGTAGATTTATTCTTCGTTCGTCCTGAAGTTTTATACCACATTCCAAAAAATTCTAAGTTTGTCCCATATCACTGTTGAAGTTGTGCTACGTCTGATTGAGAGTTTAAAGGTAGGACTTATTGGTGTAGATTTTCATTTGTTTTGAATTTATTTATGGCTCGCCCGCGTGAAAAGTGTTTTAACAACTTAAGAGAATATTATACCGGGATTAAAAGTAGCCTATGAGCTATTGCAGTCTATAATTTATCTCTGTACCAAATTTATTTACATCCAAATATCCACACACACATCTATCCAAACTTTCACATGTATAATATTAGTGAGATTGATTGAAATTGTTTCTTTATTCACAGTTATATATACGAATTTTAAGGCCACAGTGGATGTGAGAAAAACTGGGCTGGTGGACGACCTTCAGTTGCAATGGTGATGATAATGGTGACATGAGTACAATAATTTTAGTAGTGGTAAACATTCCTTAGATTGTAATTGCAGGTATAAAACCATTCAATCGTGAGATCAGTTTCTGTAACTCTGGAATGATAAGTTGTGTTTGTGATATATTCAAGTCAAGTAAGTCACTACAAGTGAATTTTTAGCCGACTGCCGAAGGAGGGTAATGTGTTTATCAGTCTATGTATGTATTTTGTTCTTATGTGGCGTTCTATAGACCCAACGCGTTGGCCGATTTTGATGATTCTTACGTCAATCGATTCGTCTTAACCCTGCGAGTGTCACTGGCTACAAAAAAAAAATGTTTGATTTTGGGTGCCATTGTGTGGGGAAATAAAAATGTTTTTCTTCTAATCCCATCGTGTGGGGTTTTAAGAGGTGATTTCAAAAATATAGAACACTTGTATGTTTAAATGTACCTAATTCTAAAAACACAAATAACTAAAAAGTTGTAAATAAAAAAAGTTAATTAGAATGATAAAAAAAACCCGACTGTTTAAAAAGCGAACTAAAAAGACGAAAACAAGAAGAAAATCATGCTGTGTACGTGTCACGAATATGTATCCTCCGACTGCACAGCATGATTTTCTTCTTGTTTACGTCTTTTTAGTTCGCTTTTTAAACAGTCGGGTTTTTTTCAGTTATAATTTCACACGAAGCGTGACATGGTTAAGTATACGAATAAAAAAAAAGCACAACACATCTTAAAGCAAATTTCCGACTACCTACAAGTAAAAACGCACATAGAGTAGTGCATTACACCAGCCACGAGCAAGCGGCGGTTGCAATGAATAAATTTCAAAGATTAAGACATTAATTTCATTATTTCATACGCTCGCTTCCGACGGGAGTATGAATTTCTCTACCCGATCTATGGAAATTATGCTGCTGAAATAGGAGGCAGGGCTTGAAGTGTTTACACTAATACTGGGAGTATATTTTCGGATTTACCTGGATAATAGCTATTTGGTTAGAGAATTTTTCACGGATTGGCGAATTCGCTTAGTTCAAAATTAAGTATTACGTTTTCAGTGACGCAAACATTTTTGAGTTGTTTTAAGCCATATATAATCATATCAGCCGAAAGACGTCCACTGCTGGGCAAAGGCCTCCCCCAAGTGTCGCCACATTGACTGACCGGTCCCGTGTGTCCCGCAACCAGCGGATCTCTGCAACCTTTACCAGGTCATCGGTCCACCTGGCGGGAGGCCTTCCAACGCAACGTCTTCCGGTTCGCGATCGCCACTCCAGAATCTTTCTGCCCATCGGCCATCCGTTCTGCGAGCAATGTGCCCTGCCCACTGCCACTTAAGTTTGGCAATTCTTCGGGCTATTTCGGTAACCCTGGTTCTCTTACGGATCTCAACATTTCTGATTCGATCACGCAAGGAAACGCCGAGCATAGCCCTTCTCCATTGCCCTTTGAGTGACTGTAAGCTTTATTGTAAGACATTATTATCAGTCATTATTATTTATTTTAAGACATAACTGATTTAATCTTTCCTAGTGACAAAAACTTGGCTTTGGAGTTCAAAAGAGTCAAATCTACAACAAAAACTTTTCAAAATACAACAAAAAAAAAACTGAACAGAAAGTTATAATTCTTTGACTCACCAATCTTACCGCTATGAAGTCGGTTCACCCACTTTCTGCGCCCTTGGCACTCGTTCCCCTCTTTAATTACAAACCAGAATGCAAATAAGTTACTTATACAATAAAAAAATAACTCCGCAGAATTTTAAATACACAATTCCTTACTTTTCATCAAAGCAACAAAAAAACTGTTTTGCTCTAACTTGAAAGGCATTTGTTATCTAAGTTCCGTGATTAAGAGGCCGTCGTCTTCTCGGGGCCGTTGGCAAATGAAGCCGAAAAAAATGTTAACTTGCCCAACCTAACTTGCTAACGTAATTGTTTGAATAATTAGTACCTCATTCGTACAATTAGAAAGTTTTTTTTTCATCTCCTCCGGCACAACTTTTTAATGAATAAATTTTGTAAATCGGCCTCTTGTCATATTTTTTTAGTATGAAATTATTATTTATTTTGTTAAAGGTAGCTATTGATCTTTTCTATTGTTTTAGCGAACAAGTGGAAGAAATAAAGTTTTGGGTAGAGACAGCACAAAAACATGATGGTATCAAAAATTCGGAGGCCGCTGGCCTATATTTTATATACTTTTGAAAGTACTTCATTTGAAACAGTCGCTATGACAACAGAAAACTACCCTCGATTATGTCTAGCTAAATATAGCTGTCAATTTCATTCAGTTCGAATCTATAAAACGACTCAGAATGTAGGCGTAAAATTAGGTTTTAATTCATTTTGTAGGTGTTAAAATTTACAGTTGCACTCCATAATACATCACCCCAGTCCACAATACGCGTTTATCTCAAAATATTTCACCATTTGCATCGGCACAATTGAATGGAATATCAAAATGGCCGGCGGAGAGTATTGCGCATAATGGCCGGTTATACCGGGGCTTAGGCAGGAAATAAAAACTTGCAGAAGTTCCGGTTGAAGACCAGAGAGTGCCTACTAGAAAATATGGGGGCTAAGAAATCCTTGAGACCACAGACTAATTTATGTTGGTTAGAACAAGGTCCCAACAACAATGAAGTCTTACTAACTCGCACTTTGATGCCTATAAAAAATGTATAACTAAAAAGTACATATAATATAATCAAAAAACCAGTTTTTTATGTATTGTAGGCTCGCGCTTGACCACCATCTAACCTGATGGTAAGCGATGATGTGGTCGACGATGGAGCACGCTTGCCTAGAAGTAACCTATTCACTCTTGTCTTAAAGACACCCAGATTGTAGCTATCGGGAAACACAGACTCCGGCAGGGAATTCCACTCCTTAGCTGTACGCATAATAAAAGTATTCTCAAAACGTTTAGTGCGTATTGGTGGGATGTTCACCATGTACCGATGGCGCATCGCCGTACGTCTGGTAGTCCGATGATGAAACGGGCTGGGTGGAATTAGATCATACAATTCCATCGCTCACTCCCCGAAATGTAAACGATAAAAAAACCAACAAGCTGGCAACTCGGCGACGATGTTCAAGGCTCTGGAGTTTTGACTTAAACAAAGCTTCATGGCCGATGAGCCTCTTGGCCCGCTTTTCGATCGACTCTAGTGCATCAAGCTGGTATTTGGCAGATCCATCCCAGAGATGAGAACAGTACTCCTTCTTGTTCACTTGTTTTTAGTTCGCTTTTTAAGCAGTCGGTTTTATTTTATTTTATTAACGTTTTTGAACGTTATAGTCTACATTACTCGTAAGACGCGCTCATCATCACTTCCTAGTATAGCTGGGTAATTCTATATCAGTTAAGTCCAGTAATTACTGGACTTAAATGATATACAGAAGAGCTGTTTTGTTAAGCATTCTGTATTCATCTGCTCAGTGGTCCTAGATCTACGAGCCGGGATCTGTGAGAGGGGCACTCGAACGATCCGAGCGTCATGCAAATCTTCTTAGAACTTACTGTTCTGCAAGTTTCCGAGCTGTGGTGCATGTGTGCTTAATATTTAGTAAACGTCATTATTAAGTAGTGTTTAGTTTGCGTAGTATTTAGTGGGGTTTGGAGGCGTGTTGCTCTAGACGTTTTGGGAACAAAGTCGGTTTGACATTGTGTGAGTAGACTTATGTGTTTGTAGATGGAATAAAGGAAAAGATTTGACAGAGCTCCGCTGATGTCCAAGAGTTTAAAAGCAAAAGAAATGTAATTCAATAGATTCAATCTCTGCAATAAAGTAACAAATACTTCAACATCTCAAAGTAAATTATAACTCATTAACAACACCCGAAAACTCCAAATTAAAACAACAAAACAGAATTTAATTAAAATTCCAAACCAACTCACCGAATCAACAGTACTGAAAAACTTGAAAAACTTACCTATACACACAGACATCAGAATTCTTGGGCACTTTCGGCCGTGTCTAAGTCAATAAATTCATCTTATTTAATCAGGCGAAAGCACTTCCAATAAAATAGGCGGAAATTTTACAAGTATCCTAATAAAACTTGGTACGGAGTTAGGAGCCAGCGAAGTTGGTCGGAAAGAGCCGAAATATTCAACAAATTCAATACCTAAGCACACAATAGACACGGCTGTTACATCGCAATTTCGGTTTTAGTCAGTTTAGAAAAAAAATAAGTGGTTTTACTGTGCTTTGAGGTGAGAGAAAGTTTGATAAGTCTATTGGTACTGACAATGTACCACTTATTTGTCTAAACTGGGTGTGTAATATATGCCATAATAACAGATAATATATTATCACTTGAAATAACGTTCACATGATATAATTTTCATATGCTTTAAAAACAAATAACCTAATAACATGTGATCTAATATTACATTTCATATAAACTTCTTTTGCTCTAATAACATTTAGTATAACGTTCATCTCATATAATTTTTAATTAGTATATTGCTCTTTTTATATAACGTTCAGTTGACCTAATTTTCATTTGATCTAATTTTCATATTTACTCATTTTCTGTCCAAATTCTGTAGTGAATAAGTAAATCTCAGATTACATCATACTGTTATAGCCTCATCTAACCCAAATGATTCACCAACAATAGAAGGGATCTGGCGCTCAGCGGCCGCTGCCGCGGCACGCTCGCTTCGCTCGCGCTAATGGTCATGGTTCTAACCTAACCTAACCCACATGATTCACCAACCATAGAGGGGATCTGACACAGGTATATATGAGGTGAATATGAAAGAACAACAAAACATATTAATTCGTAGTTATTTATTCATACAACAATGTTATAAGTAAAGTAAGTTAAAATACTATGTTAAGGTTGACTAACCTTATTTCAGTTTTAAGTTAGAGGCCAAAGCTCGAAGGAATTCAATTTCACTGTATTCCTCTTTATTTTTCAATGACATTAAACGTTACTATAGAATTTGAATATTATACTAACTAAATATTATACTAACTGAATATTAGTTCAAATGATAGAAATTGTTTATTAAACCATATAAAATTAGGTAAATTGAAATTATATCAATAATTCAATATATAATTTCATCGTAAAAAACATATATTAAATGAAATTAGGTCATGTGATCGTTAGAACTTTTGTTATTATGTCACATGGTACGAACCCGTCTAAACTTTTCTACGTAAAAATGTAGACTTCCAGTTTAACCAGATTCGGTAGAAAATCAATTTCACTGACCGTAGTCTGACTTTCAAAACCCAATTATTGGAACGATCTAAAGATTAGAGCTGTGGTTGTCAGACTTTCAAGTTTCAATATCACTACAACGAATGTCTGGAACAAGGTATCAATTACGTTGAAACCTTGCTGGGACGAACGTTTAAAAAAATACGAATCGCTTTTAGGGTTCCGTACCCAAAGGGTAAAAACGGGACCGTATTACTAAGACTCCGCGATCCGTATGTCTGTCTGTCTCTGTCTGTCCGTCTGTCACCAGGCTGTATCTCATGAACCGTAATAGCCAGAGAGTTGAAATTTTCACAGATCATGTATTTCTGTTGCTGCTATAACAACAAATACTAAAAACAGAATAAAATAAATATTTAAGTGGGGCTCCCATACAACAAACGTGATCGTGTTTTTTGCTATAATGGTACGGAACCCTTCGTGCGCGAGTCCGAAACACACTTGGCCGGTTTTTCAACATGGAATTCCATCGCGGCTAATTGTTTTAAAAGCTTCTTTTATCTTTTGGCTTATGCTATATGCCAAAAGATAAAAGAAGCTTTTGATTCTGATTATGATTTGATGACAATTCAATCCATCGAATGGCTATCGGATGACCAATGGGTGCTTTTAATTTATTACTATTGGATAACTAGGTACCTAAGCACAAATACTAGTTACTGTACTGATCAATTAATATCAGGGCTGTGTACACTGACTGGTGGCCTAAGCTAATTTAGGTGTCAGGCCGTTGCATAGAGGCAGTTTACGGCCCGGGGCCATAATATAATGTGACAAATCAGCTCTCAGCCCCTTCAAATCCACTTTGATGTATACTCAATGTAGATACCTCTTTATACAAACAGTCCTCCGTATATGGTATTTGCAATAATGCGTCAGTGATCCTTTACGGGTTAACGGATTTACAGTCAATATCGAAGCTTGAAATCACATTTAGCATAGAGGTGGAGGGTCAAAAGCTGATTAAACAGTGCTGTGTTTTGATTGTAGACTAGGGTTGTTTGTATAGGTATAATAGTGCAGGTAGCTTATGAACTTACACAGAAGTAGCTACGCCCGATTTCTTTAACAGCACATCACAGAAAAGTAAAAACCCGCGAAAATTGTAAAAACATATTTTTCAAAGCTTATGAGTTGTCAACTAACCCCTTGAGTGCCTGAAACGTGAATCCTCGCGGTAATTCCTTTCCAATCGGTAAATATGGCATCAAAACGGCACGGCACATTGTGCTTAGTCCCTAACTCCGTCAACGAAGTAACTGGCCCGTACGAAAGTTATCCGTATTCGTAGATCCGTTAATACAAGTGTCAAGTTAAATTTTTCGGACTGGTAAAAACACATCGAGGGTAAGGACAACTATCAAATTGTGTTGTCATTCATTCTTAGTTCGGGCTCCGAACGGATCATCCGTTCCGAAAACGCCCGTAACGAAAGCTGAAACTACGGATTTCATGCTTAAGGAGTAGACCCCCAGACCCAAAGCGAGAAACGAGAGTAGTTGTTTTATGATTTCGCTTACGTTAGACATAACCTAACTAGATGTTATTGCGCTTGAGGTTAGTGAAAACGTAAATTATTCTTTTAGTTCTTGACCAAATTTGTTAAGTATTACCTACAATCTGTCTGTTTTATTTGACTCTCTGAACAGCGTGAAAGCGACGGCATCGGCAGAAGTATTATAATATCATATGCTTTTTATTCGCTGGTTGTAAAACCGAATGGATAGTTGAAGGAAATGGGTTATTACGGTTATACGTGCCTTTTACCCGACGTCGGCAGTTATCATGCAAATTCACATGTTCTAATCTAACATGCTGGTATTACCTTAGAAGTGGTAGAAGTATTGCACATTGGGCGCCCGCTTTAACGTCACCTGAGTGAATGGCATCTGAAGTATTCCACATACGGCACCTATCGATATTTATCGCAGATGTCATGTGGAATAAATCATTTTTTTTTAAATTTTATTCCAAATTCAGCACCTACGGATCAGCAGGTACTAGTGTTGGGACGTTTTTTTTTAGGACGTCAAAATTGAAAAATCGTTCAAACGAAGTGTTTGTGTTTAGAGTTTAATAACATGATAGAAATATAACTTTCTCTTTTGCTTTTTTAGTTATATGTTGAACATTATAAGCATTTATACCCAAACCACCAGGACGCCAGAATCATGAAGAAGTATTTGCGGGCCTAGAATCATAAGCGGCAGAGAGTGACGGAGTAACCGGAGGTTAGAATATAAAATCTCCCGTTACTCTTTTATATCTCATGATTCCTCATTAATACTTTTTCATGATTATAATCTTCCCCAAAAATACTAAGACTTCTATATAATTCTGGCCTCCTGGTAGTTTGTGTATAAATACTTATAATGTTCAACATCTAACTAAAAAAGCAAAAGAGGAAGTTATATTTTTTCAATATTAATAAACTCTACTGATTTTAAACGAAATTTTTGTTTTTTACTTCCTAAAATAAAATAAACGTCGTAACGTCGTCGGAACTACTGATCCGTAGGTGCCAAATGTGTTTTTTTTTATTATTCCATTAATGGCACCTGCGAAAAATATCTATAGGTGCCTTAAGTGGAATATTTCAGATGATATTCATTCAGGTGCCGTTAAAACGAGTACCCAATGTGGAATACGTCAGTGGAATAGACTTCTTGGTATATTTAAGAAGCTCTCTCGCCGTATGACTCACAATTTTTTCCGGAAGCAGAACTACAGAACCCAATCTGCAGCAGCTTCGTTTACATCTGGTCATACACGCACGATGGTTGTGTGTACAACGCATAATTCTCCCCTTTCTGAAGACCATCGACAATAAGATCTGTGTGTGTCCTTCTAGAGCCTTCCCTCGCGGCATACACTTTAAAAATATTTCCTTAAATATACCATCGCTCTTCGGCTATCAAATTCGATGTTTGCCCGTCATGTATTAGGCTAGGTGCACACGTATCGAGAAACACTCGGTGCTGTATCGCGCGCGACGTGTTTGCTAAGCCCTCGTGCACACTCGCGCGAGGCGTGCGCCCGACACGTCTCTCTATGCCCTGAAATATCGCACAATACACGCTCACGATGTGACATTTTCACACTTTTATGTATTCCGATTTGATTCATGTATAATTTAATGTCGTCTGAATATAAATAAGTTGATTACAGGATGAAATTATTTTGACGTTGTTTGAGTATTCGCTTTCGGGGATTATTGATGGAATTTTAGATTTCTAGGTATCTAACGGTGGTTTTCAGTATTTGATCTAAATTTATACATACACTAGTACACGCGATCATGTTTTATTCTTTATATACCTTCTCTTTTTTTGTTTAACACAATTCAAAACTAACCCAACCGTAAATAAAATAAGAAACAAAAGTAATAAAACAGCAAAAGAATTAATAACTCACTTCTATAATCCGCCGTTTACAGTTGATATTTTCCACTCAGTTTTCCAACATTAATCATCGCTTGTATCACAAAGCCCTTAAAAAAGGGATGACATAGACCTATCTGGCGTCGGCCTATTGTGGCCATTGTCACGCTGTCACCTCGGAGGTGCGGAGACATAATTTATATTACGGTAAATAAATTATCATAATCTCTTGTTGATATTAGGTAAACTGGTGTAAAAGGCTTGAGCTAGTCTAATGATTATGTGGAATGAATTGTCAGTTTAATTTTTATTAAACATATCATTCTTTTCAGCGTGACAAACAGGTTAGTCCTACTATTTTTGTTTAAGTGTTCGATGAGAATAATAAATAACTGGTGTGAAGGCTTGAGCTGGTTTGATGATTATGAGGAATGAATTGATAGTTTTAAATTAATAATTAATATTATTATTTTCAGAGTGACAAGTATTTATGTAATAATAAGTTGGTAGTGTAGGTACATTTTCATTAAAATGTTTGATCTTCTTCTTCTTTCGTGTCGATCAACTCAAACTATTCAACGATTCAAATTTTGTCCGACCAGTATGCAGCCACTCGGACAGCTCTACCTTTGCCACGTTCAAATCCCGTAAGGTGCAGGTGGTCGGGCACGAAGGGCAGACAAGGAGGTGGGCCATATATTGCGAAGGGGCACACTGGCACTGTGTTTTGGATGGGTCTATGATATTCCATTTGGCCAGGTTGTTTTTACAGCGGCCAACCTGGGTCCGCAATCGGTTTAGGGATTTCCAGATTGGCCACTGAAGTTCGTTTCCAGGAGGCAGATGCTCTGCCGGAGTGATGAAGTGTGAAGGAGTAGGGTGTGTATATTTTCACAATTCACATATCTCGTCAGTTGCGCTGGCTTTCGAGGAGGTCGTATGATGAGATGTCTGATGAGAAAATTTTATGGCACAAATAAACATTTTACATTTTATAAAATTCTCAAAGTGCCCTAAGCCAATATTGTAATTTAAAATCCAACACACAACAAAAAGAAAACCTTGTAACAAAACATTCAACAGCAGCGAGATTAAAACAACTTTCAAAGTCAACAAATTGGAAAGTATCAAACGCCAAATAAAATATTTTTTGGTGTAATATTCTTACGACTTGTAAACAAGTTTGTGGCGCATTCGGCCGAAAATAATCCAGTCTAATTACTGAAAGACTGTACTCATAGCCAAGTTTGCTAATAAAGTGGATGGTTAAGTTCCGTACAGGCTCAACGTTTGAGGATAAGGCTGGAGCTATACTGTAGTGTCGTGTCGTAAACATGGGTTTGAGACAGCGTGACACGTAAAAGGCTTTTCTTTTTTTTGTAAAATGTTTGTGTAATCGCCCGGTTACACTAGTCGACGGCACGAACTAATGCCTGCTTTCTCTTCCGACAACTCGTGCGAAAGAGATATATGCTGTGATGAGCAGTAAGAAGCTAGTTTGCGTACGAATTAACACTTTTGCATGTTTGTAGCGAAATGGATGATGATTTAGGACGAAAACGAGTGCGTGAAATTTTATAAAAAGACCTTTGGGAGACTAGATATCATGGAAAAACGATAAAATTATTTGCATTTTTGAACTACCAATCCTATCCCTGTATGGTGGCCGTTTTGCAATTTTCCATATTCTTATGGAAAAGATGCGATAACATTAGTGTTTAAATATGGAACTTTCGACGCTCATAACTTTCAAATATTTCACCTTTTTAATGTTTTTGTTTCCATACAGGGCTAGATGATGATTAGACAAATTGATATCATTTTTTATTTTGAACGTATATCTTCAAACAGTGGAGTAATCTCTAGACTACGTTTGTATGGAAGAATTATCGACTAGTGTAACCTAGTTCAATATATATGTTGAGATAAGATTTTTATTTGAATAGAATTTTGTATGTTGTGAAATTTATCTTATATTTAATTTTATTCAGTAGAGGCATGTTCCATTAAAGAATCTTGTAAAATTAATTTGGACCCAAAGGACTATAAAACAAATATCAACAATAAAAAACAGAATTCTAATTTTGATTTAACTTATTTCAATAATGTATGCAAACGCAATAAAGAACATTTCATTACAAAAACCGATTTTCCAATAAAAGTTCAATGAAACTTGTACAAATTGAATTTATTTCAACAAGTTTATCTGAATAAGATCTGCTAGCCATTTTAGTAATTAAATAAATTAGGTCTGTATTCGTTTGGAAATTAAGTCTTTGTAGGCAGACTGTAATTTAGTCTAGACGTCCCTGAAATAGAAGGTTAAGTGCATTGTCACGCCGCCCTCAATTGGATGGGTCAGAATGAGTCAGTATTAGTAGGTGTTTTTAGTGTCGCTAATTGGTAAGTTGATTCAGGTATGTTTGACTTGTAATGTTAATTATAGGGCGATAAATTGTGTGAAGATTTAGTATGTGTCTTAATATGCCTTTGTACATGCAATGGGCAGAGGACAGACATGTGTGTAAAAGGGTCAAGGAAGATTTTGACCAGAAGTAGGACATAACGGGCTAGTTAGATTTAATTAGACCTTCAAAATTTTTGTAGATGGTGCTCTATTTATTTTGAGGAGCTCGTGGTTAAATGTGCGAGCCGCACGGGTCGATCATCAAGGTTAAGCAACGCTTGCCGAGGTCGATCCGTGGATGGGTGACCATTTCAACATACCGAGTTTCCTCCGTGCCTCGGAAAGCATGTTAAGCCGTTGGTCCCGGCTGTCATTTGAAGATCTTTGACAGTCGTTACGGGTAGTCAGAAGCTTGAGATCTGACACCAGTCTTGCCAAGGGGTACCTTGTTACCCAGTTACTGGGTTGTGGAGGTCAGATAGGCAGTCGCTCCATGTAAAACACTGGTAATCAGCTGAATCCGGTAAGACTGGAAGTCGACCCCAATATAGTTGAGAAAAGGCTAGGCAGATTGATTTTGTTCTATTTATTTTAAAATGAGCTGCTTTAAAAACAAATTGACCCCAATTTCATATTAAATAAGAAAAGCATAATTATTATAAAATTCCAAAACCAATGTAAATATTAAACAATATTATATCACGGCTCAATTCATGCTTCCGTAATTCGGAACAATTCCCCTCCAGTGTATACACGCCCCACGAAAGTAAAGATCGAAGTAAAACTTTGGAAATTGATCCAAAGTGTACCGAGAGTTCGGTTCGTCTCCACCGAGTACATATCTACTCATAATAATATCGTATAGCAGTACGAAGCCTTCAAAACTGACGGGAGTAGGGGCAATGTGGATAATTTTAGATGACAGCTATCCACATAACTCTGTTTTGTTGGTTTATTTTTATTGGAAAATAACCTGTGAGATTTTACCAACAGAAACGTCATACTCATGATCATCATCAATACATATAATAAACTAGATGACCCGGCAAACTTTGTTTTGCCATAAAAACACCAAACATTCATCTACCCTACCCTACCCTACCTACCCTACCCTGCCCTATCTACCTACCCTACCTACACTACACCACCTAAAAAAAAAAAACTTCACATAAACCATCTACTAAATAGTCCGAACAAAGCCTAAACATTTGGTTTGGATAGGTGAGCCCGTTCTTGAGTTATAAAATTACAACGAAAAGTGGCATTGATTTTTATATATATAGATCTATAGAAAAGTAATTTTTGTACATCGAAAATATTTCAAAAAAAAATAGCCAGGGTGTTAAAGGATAACCAACAGAACCAATTTTCGGCATTGTTGGATGTTTTGTCTGTTTATCGTCTGTTTATTTGTGCACGCATTACGTGAAATTGACGAAACCAATGTAAATAAAGTTTATATATAAAAATTGTGCGTAACTTGAAGAATTACATAGTTTTTGTTTCATAGTAATCGGTTCACTCTATCTAAAGTTAGATGAATTTAAAGTGTTCAAGAAGTAAAATTATCACAACACACTCAATTCAGATACTCGGATACTCAGTTGAACTCGATATTCGATAGATGGCGTTGTGCATTTGAAGTCATTTTCTGAATGGCGGTGTTAAGATTCTCCGCGAAAGTATGATGACTATAGAAACAAATATGGTAGGTAGTTAAGTAGGGTAGGGTTGGTAGACAGATGACGGGAGCGATGCCGCGGGCACAGCTAGTAAAGAAATAAAAACATGGCGATATTTTACTATAGCTACCTACATAGGACCTATGGAATTTGGAACTTTATTTCTATCACTGAGATGAAAACAAGAAATAAATCATGGGATGCAGTCAGAGGATCAGGTGGTGCTTCAGCTCGCGATTTTTTTTTATTTTTTTTATAATGGGTTTGCTCTTGACTCTAGTCTAGGTCATAGGTGACAGAGACAGAGTCTACGATGGAGTGAGCTTACCCAGAAGAAGCCTGTTCACTCTAACTTTGAAGAGATTCGGGTTGAATGCGTTCGGAAACACAGACGCAGGTAGTGAGTTCCATTCATTCGCTGTGCGCATTATAAAGGATGTTTGGAAGGGCTTGGTTCGAATTGGTGGAATGGCAACAAGGTAAGGATGATAACTTGCAGTGCGTCTAGATGTCCGATGGTAGAAGGGGGCTGGTGGGATGAGGTCGTGGAGTTCTTGAGCACACTCACCGAAGTACAGTCTGTAGAAGACCGACAAGCAGGCAACTTTGCGGCGATGAGCCAAGCTGTGAAGCTTGGCGTCCACCAGTTCAACGTCGCCAATGAGCCTCTTGGCTCTGCGTTCCACTGAGTCAAGCGCGGCAAGCTGATACTTAGCTGAACCATCCCAAAGGTGGCTGCAATACTCCATGCAGGATCGGACTTATGCTTTGTATAGGGTTAAAAGCTGTCCAGGCGTAAAGTATCGCTTCACCTTATTTAGGATGCCCAGTTTTTTGGCCGCGATTTGGGCTTTGTTCTCAATGGAGGAGCCGAAGTTGAGACTGGATGTCAACTCCATGCCTAGGAGCTCGAGCCGATCAGTCACAGGAACAGACGTACCCCGAAAAGTAGGAGTTTGATCGAAAATACTCCTCTTTGCGGTAAAAAGACACGCCTGATTTGTATCATTTTCTTTTTTTTTAATGTAATTTTATATTTTAAGTATGTTTACTATTCATTAGCTCAGCACCTACATATAAACATTATATTCATTATGATCTATTATATTTACCCACGTTCGTGTGTCTAGCGGGGTGCCAACTGAAAACCAGCGTTGGGTGTCTGACGCCCAGCAAATGTTGAGTTGGTAACCGTTTCGGTATGGGCACGCCCAGCGCTTCTCTTCTTGAACCTTGTTTGTAATTTTTTTTACTGTTTTTCTTTGTTACTTTGTGATTGACAATCCCATAACTTTTTGACATTGTACGAATTGACACTTGTATAAAGCCTCTGGACATTGACAACCGTTATCGCTACCAAAATATAATTTTAACTACACTCACAACGTAATATTCCAAATATGAATTTAAAAAATATTGTATAAACACGTTTATAAACATACTTTATATTCGTGGATAGGTAAAATTAAAAAAACCATTACAAAATGTTGAACACATTTTCCTTCGATTTTAAACATTGCATCATAAAATAACTTTTAAATTTTTATAGCACACTTTTACTTTTTAATTCATGGTGCTTATGGGCTCATTGACTTAATGTAAAAAAGTAGTGTCATTGTCTATGCGCAATGAAAATCTAAATTGCCCGCCATACTACATATTTTTCCCGTTTCCACTTTTGTTTTTATTTCAACTGTATGAGTTAAGATAAAATAGTGTATGCAACGGTATATAATTAAGTATTAAAACACTCGCGTGTTATTATTATCACATTCGGCTTCGCCTCATGTGATAAACCCACGCTCGTGTTTTAATAACCCCTATAACATGACCATTGCATAAACTACTATTATCTAGCGCCTATAAGAAAATTGTTTGTATCGTCAAACTACGAAGTATGACCTAGTTTATGTAGGTACTCTGTTTCGAAAAGTTTACCAGTTTATAATTATGTCAGTTTCATGTTAGTATTACGTGATAGGTCACTAAACACCCACGTCAGCGTGGGTTTCACCTTTAAAATCACACCAAAATTGGTTTTGGAAACTTCAATAGGTTGAGGCTTTTAAAATTCATATAGAACCTATTTCAATACTTTTTCTTCACTTAGTACTCACAAAAATACACGTTAACTAACAATGTCAGTCCGAAACATGTTCACGTTGCGATTTGTTCCTTTTTATCGACAAATTGGAACAGAAATACATACGAGCGACAAAAGCAAGGGAACAGTGTTTAAAATTGCACCAACTCTGGATTTCGTGAAAATTCGGGATTACTCGTGAAACTTCGAAATTCGATAGAACAGTACAGGTAGTCGCAAAAGTGTTACATAGTCAATGGTTATAATTGAAAAACGTCATGCGCACTATGCCGCCCTGCGGAGCGGGTCGGATTAGGGTCCGCTGTCAAAACACCATCCTGCCAAGCGGGCTGGTGCAAGTTGTAATGGTTCGCGAGTTGTTAAAAGTTCACAAATTGAAATTAGTTATTAGAAGTGTTTGTTTTTTTGGGCTTGTTTACAAATAAGTTTACTAACAACAGTCAAGAGGAATAGGATTCGATGTAAACTATATACCTATTCACTGGTGGGCAACACAATTTGTGTCATTATCGGAAATTGTATTGAAATATTGTGTATTTTTTTTGAATTTATAATATATTGTCATGTAGCATAATTGAAAAAATATAATGAGTTTAAGTACCAAATACACAGTGAATTGCGGTAATCTTAATGAGTTTCAATCTTTACTTTACAAAGACGCCTTTGCTTTGCTAAGAGATAATTAAAACTGTCATTCAAAGGCCAAGAAAATCGCTGTCGGCTACCTCTTTGACCAGCACACAAATAGGAAATTATTAGGCCGGGCTTGCCTTCAGCAACCTTTGCCGGCACTAGATGATCGCGAACTTATTTTTAATCATAAACGTCGTTTGCATAAAGCGGTGCCAGTGAACCATAATGATATTGTCAAGAGCAACCATTTTACCTAGCTAAAATAATTTTTAAAACGATATTCCTTTATAAATTTTGTTGAAGGGTAGTTAATGGCTACTTTGCTACAAGGAAGGTTTGTTGTTTGGCATAGACAATATTGAGATGACAGATCTTAGAAAAGGAAATGAGTTCTATATATAGATAAATAATATCGTAATAATAATGTCTAACACATTTGAAAACGGAACGTTGACCATCAAAAGCGTTGTCTATCTCAAGACAAGATTAATGTCTGTTGTCATTTACCTGTCATTAGATACAATAATATTTGACTGCATAGTATGGTGAATTATTTTATCACAAAGGATTTATTACGATACATTTTGACTTATGAAATTGACTTGGTGACAGTTTTATTCGAATCTCTATAGTTATTTATGCTACAAGTGTGGAAAGTAGGTGATTTCCGATGAGTGGATAAATCGAAACGAGTCGGAATTCACCTTACGCACGTGTATCATACAACATTTTGTGCGAGGAAATAAAAAAAGATATCTGAACCAAGCAAGAAACTAATGGCGGGCTTATTCAAGGGTGCTCAGCATATCTGCAGATTAACTAATAATCCACTGCGCATGTGCAAATAGCTGTCACGTCGTAACGCAAAAAGGCACGAGCAAAATATTCATTCTGCCGAACATATTTAATGAATATTTAAAATTAATTTATTGATCAAAATCTAAATCTAGAGTAATTAAAACGCCTTAAATGAAGTATTAGTTTTGTTTTACCTTTTATATGAATGATAATCAGTACTTAACAAATTTTTTAAACTTTTCTCAAATAATAAAAACTCTATGCGGCGGGCTGACGTTGGATTTAAAAATTAAAAAAGTACAGGAAAGTAAAAAGCACTAGTAAAAAAGTGACACTTTCCGCACAGTTTGGCTGCTTGGAAAACGCTCTTTTCGAGGACATGCATTGTAAAGTCTATTTTAATCGCTTTCGTACAAACATAAAGGACACTGGCCACATTTATCAACCGTTACAAGACATTCAAGCTAAGTTTCACCCACGAAGGTCATTTTAGCACTGAAGCACCCAAACCCCTTTTAAACAGTATCTTGCTACCGAACATTCAATTTTAATACCTTGAGAAAAACAATCGCTTTTATATGGTTGTAATAAAGCGATCGAGACGCCTGCGATAGTGAGGGAACAATTTCTTTATTATTTCACCAAGCCCGAGAGGCTCCTTAACAAGCAATAATTGTTTCTCTCTTTATGGGGGGAGTTTTCGTAATGATTTAGTATCGTTTTCCAGCATTCGCGGCGCGATTCGTCTGACTGTAGAGTTTTTATATTAGTGTAATCGTTTTATTTTTATTCATGAATTACTTTTATTGGGTGGGAAAAAGTTATAAAATTAAATCGGTATCGGAGTTATCGCTATTTTATTTGAACCATTTCTACCCGTATTTATTAAAATCTCTGGACTGTGTAGCAACTGGTAAGTAGATTCTAAATTCAAATTCTCTTTAAAAAAAATAAACTTAATATCTGCTAATCAGTTCAAATTTTTATAAGACCCTGGCAGTTTAAAAGAAAACCGCAAAACCTCTCTTCATACACCGTATCCATAAAACAATGCATACCTGAAACAAAACAAAAACATTTTGTTAATAAAGTCACAGGAATTCCGCAACAGCAACATCAAAGGTGAATTAAAGCGACGTAAACAACGACTGCGTATGCAAATTAAAAATCGCACTGCTAAAAGAGCCGTGAACTTCGTTCTTTAATTGAACAGTGGTGTGACTCGCGCTGTTGAACAACAAACACAGTGCGCGTTGTGTAAACTACTGGCGTAGCCGTGTCGGACAGTGCGAGGTCGCACACGTTTGCACCCAACGCACCATCCGTTTGCGCCCGCCGCCACAACGCACCAACCGTTTACACCCGCCGTCCACAACGCATCGCACGCATCACTGCGGAACACGCACTCGTTAATGAAATTCATTTTGGGACGCGGAAAAGGTTGGGGCTAATGATTTGGAAATTAATTGGCTTTGGCTAGATTTTAGACAGCATTATTTTGTTGGTGGCCTAATGCATGCAATCCTATAAAATACCTGTGCTGTATAAAATGGTTTTAAAGAATCAATTTTCTAGCCCCAGTGTGTGTCATTGTAATCTGTAGAACAATTTCTGGTGATTACTTAAACGATTCTTGAGTAGCAGATCATGCCCCGTTTAACGCTAGAGCACCCCAATCTCAGCCAACAATCTCACTACACGAGCATAGTTTAGCAGCAAACTTTTTGAAAACAAAGTTATCTCTGACAATTAGCTAATCAAACGGCACCATCCGAATCGTTTCAGCACCGACAGATTTAATTGGGCGATCCCTTTTGTTGAACTTAACCGAGTCAATCAACATTACCGATAGTCAAGCGTTAGTTTATCCAGTTCAATATTTGAATAAAACTCTGTCTGACGTTTGAAACTAATGCTCAATTTCGCTCGCAAAATAACTGGGAGCCCGATGTACTCGATGTAGCCCGATGTAACCCGATGAAGCCCGACGTAGATCAGTCTATAGACAATGTAGTGGTGTAGCAGGAAATAGTAATTAGAATTCATTATTTGTAGAGAGCACGCTCTCTTGCTCGCTCGATGCATGCGAGCCAGTATGTAAGAGAAAGGCAAGTAATAGGAAACTAGTAGGTGTGAACGGACCTAGTTTCACAACTATGTGTGAATCTAGGTTTGAAAATCGAGTTGAAATATGTTTTTTGTTTTAGATGACATTTCAAAGTAAATTGAAGTAATTTTTTGACATTTGATTATGACATTTGTGCCCAAAAGTTTCTGAATCTACCTATGATGTACCGTTTAAAGAATTTCACCCAAACTTATCACAGATCTTTCAAAATACTCAAATAAATTTTTGCGAAGTCTCCTCAAACATGTCACTCAAACACATCGACACCAACATCCGTCTCATATCAAACGAATATTACACAAACCTGTGGCACGTAATTAAGCTCCGAAGTCGGCATACCATCCACTTTCATCCCGTTCACTGGACCCAAATAGTTGTCCCCCGACCGCACGGCGCCACGATATTGCTGATCAAAAAAGGGTTGAAAAGGGCACCGAACGCACTTTACGCATCGCTTAATTGGCACAAGCATTTAGCCTGTGAAAGTCGAAACAGGCAAATTGGATTTGTGTGTCCATACCGGGCCTCTTTGACGCAGACTGATTCACAATTTGACATTACAGCGACAGAGTAACTAGATTACGCGCCAATTTTATACTATCTCTCGTTCTTTAAAAGCATATGTAGGCGTGAATGCGAATTTCGGCGTGCTTTCCGTGTCGTGATCGATATTGTTGGTGAGTGGTCCTGGTGTGTACTAGGGCTGCAGTTTTTAATAGACGCTTGATGGGGTTTATTAATTGATTGATGATTGCGTTAGTTTTGTAGTTACGTCGGGAGGGTTAGTTAGTTACCTATATAAAAGCACTATACTTCATAAAAGATAGCTTGATCTCTGCGACAGCTGTCATTATCAATACAGTAACAATAGCGCTTGACAGGCTAACAATAACAAATGACGTATACATCAGTTTGACATATGTCGCAGAGATCAAGCTATCTTTTTAGTTTAGTTAAAAATCAAAGAGTATAAAAAATAACCATGGCGTAGTTTTGTTTCAAGAACTAAATTAGTTACAAATAAAAGCTAAAGTAATCAAAAGTTATGGGAAACCAACATAATAAGCATCTCCAAACGCCAGTTTACATCGGCCTTTATTACGCAACACAATTCAAACTCTTCACTTCTCCATATTACATTGAATCAAAATTTACTGAACTAACTCGCCGGGCGCGGAGCGTGCACTAACGAAAAAACACCAAGTATTCGGCAAACAGATCGGGAGTCGTTAATGAAATCATTTTGTTCTCAAGTAAAACAAAATGGGAAACAATTATGAAATGTTAATAGGTTCTACTGCGCGGTAGGCACTTCATTAAACCATGCCTTTTATTACATTTTAAGTGGCATTTTATATACAATAAAATCAGTTTTCGGGTTCGCTGGATAGCCATGTAAATACGGTTTACTCGTGCATCTGTAATTTACGCGTTAGCAGGGCAAAAGAAAATCAAAGAGGGTTGTTTCATTAAAATTTTAAAGGTCAATTTTAGAAGAATAAATAGGCTTAGTAACTTGTTTAACGCTGGCTTTCGATTGTGGATTGATACTTTGTTTGACATTGTACGTGCTTAAGGGTTTAGTTTTAATTAAAAATAGACTTATCACGGTTTAGGCAAGCTAAAAGGGTTGAAAAAAATCATTGACAGGTTTTTAATTTTCAATATATCTTGTATCCAGATATATTTTTTCAGCAGTGTGACATAAATAAGGTTACAAAAAAATCTTGTTGTAAACAGTCTAGGTACACTAATGCCAGTTTTCTGAAATACTGGCCTATTTCAGAAAACTGGCATTGGACAGTTGTGATTGGTTGGCTTGTTTGTAGGGTTCCGTACCCAACGGGTAAAAACGGGACCCTATTACTAAGTCGCCGCGGTCCGTCTATCCGTCTGTCGCCAGGCTGTATCTCATGAACCTTGATAGCTAGACAGTTGAAATTTTCACAGATGAAGTATTTCTGTTGCCGCTATAACAAAAAATACTAAAAACAGAATAAAATAAATATTTAAGTGGGGCTTCCATACACCAAAATCAATATTGACATCTGTTCATTTTGTTTACAAATAGTAATATTTAAATTTGAACAATTTATTCATCATTTTTCATCGATATTATGCTTAAAATAAAAACATTAACATTTAAATTGGTTTTTATTTACCATACGCTTATGTAATACTAATCTACTTACCCCACAAATAGCCACAAGACCATTTCAAAGGTCCATTACCAACCAACATCAGTAATTACCAATGATGTTTGCTCTTGGGAACGTAATCGTCAATTTAAAGTTAACGCAGACTAACTGTTGGAGAGTGCTGCCCTCTGGGGGCGGCAAATGACATGCCCGTATCATCTAATGGATGAATGGAGTCCTTGGATGAGATTGGATGTTATATTTGTTAATGGGTAGGACTAATCCTAAATATGTACTTACTTTAAAGTTACTCTTAGATGGTTTTAGTGTTTAAAATCATAATTTTGGAAGTTACAATTTTGAGAATATTTGATGAGTGTGATACCGAAATGAAGTGGAATAAGAAATTAATTGCATGGACTTTAAAAAAATATGTGAATCACCGATCTAAACAAATACCTAAACCTAAACTAACTATAACAAGTACTATAGCTACTAGGTGATTTATGAATATGAAATTTGATTTTGAATTAGCTGTTCCTTAAATAATGATAATTTTTTTACTAGCTACTCGTCTATACTGATATTATAAAGAGGAAAGATTTTTTTGCTTGTTTGTTTTGTTTGTACCGAATAGGCTCCGAAACTACTGGACCGATTTTAAAAATTCTTTCACCAATAGAAATCTACATCATTCCTGAGTGACATAGGCTATTTTTATATCCCGCAAATGGGTCCTGTGGGTTGGTCCACGCGAGCGAAGCCGCGGTCAACAGCTAGTATTATACATTTTTATCAGTTTAGTATAGTGCCAAGTAAAAAAATGGTCATCACTGAGGCTCGGTCTCTATTTTTGGTCATTCTTTTATTCAATTTCTTTTCACTAAAAAGGACAACCAAATCAAACACCTACTACATTCAAATCAACTAAACCACAAACACAACGAAAACCACCGTCCATCAATTTATTGTTTTCGTTAACATAACGAGTTACACAAATAAAATTGGAAATAAAAAGGTGTCACCCTGTCATCGGCGAACAACTTGCTAACAACGCGACGGCAAATAACAAAGCGTTGACGAGGGGCAGAGGGTGAAAGGGAGGTAAGAGGGAGTTGTAGACGCCAAATAATGTACCTGGCATGTTATTCGTGTTGTTTTATCGAGAATAATTGCTGGACTTAAGTTGTGAGGGCACATTTGGTGGTTTCGGGAAGTAGTTTCCCAGGCATTGAGAAAAGTAAAAAAAGAGAGAGGAGTCTTATGGACACCCGGTTAGAATGGAGTTCGATTAATTAAATTTACAGTCTTTCAGTTTCGGAAATATGACGAAACTGAAATAACAACAACGCAGTAAACACAAAATAGCGGCTGCTAGCGTAGGTACTGTTTGTATCTAGTCAACGCGCGCTCGTACGTCTTCGGTTTTCTTCGTGCGCCTCCGGCTCTCACCTCGACGTCTCCCTTTCGTGCGGATCTTTGCTTGTAGTATTCTGCATGCAGCACGCTGTGCCTAGCACAATAAATTATGCAAAAATGAAATTATTTTTATTTATTTAGATTAATAAGGGTATTTAAACGTTAAAATAATAAATATTTTTGCATATTCTCAAAATCTACGGCAAGCTGAATCAATTGAAAACATTTTAGTTTCCTTAGTGATGGGGAAGTGTCTCAAAAATCACTGCAAAAAGGTGTCGGTTTTAGGTATCGTTTTTTTTCACATTTGCACTTTTTTCGGTTTAGCCCCTTTCAGCCCGCAAACAAATCAGAACTATAACGTGCGATAAGGTACTCCATTTCCAAATGCAGTTTGCGTAAATAACATCAGTTATGCAGATGACATGGTGCTGCTGGGCCCTTCGGTGGGGGCTGTTCGTAAACTGGTTGCGATTTGTGAGGCATTCGCGGCGGATCATGGACTGAGATATAACTCTAAGAAGAGCGAAGTTCATGTCTTCAAGAGTGGAAAGCGTGGTCCGGTCCGTGTTCCGCCTATTATGCTTAATGGTGTGGCTCTGCGTGTAGTGACAAGTTTTAAATATATGAGGCACATTGTGACAGACGAGTTGCAGGATGATGCTGACATAGAGAGGGAACGCAGGGCGCTGGCAGTTCGGGGGAATATGATTGCGCGTCGGTTTGCATGCTGCTCGAGGGAAGTTAAGATAACTATTTTTAAGGCGTATTGCCAATCGTTTTACTCGAGCAGCTTGTGGGTGAATTACACCCACCGGGCTGCTAGTGCTCTGCGTGTCCAATACAATAATATGTTCAGGGTGCAGATGCGGCTGCCTCGCTATTGTAGTGCGTCCGGCATGTTTGCGGAGGCGCGGACGGACGGCTTCCATGCGGTTATACGCAAGAGGGTAGCCTCCTTGTGGCAGCGCGTGCGAGGCAGTAGCAACGGCATCTTGAAGATGATTGCGTCTCGAAAGGATTGCCTAATCCAGAATAAATGGATGCGCATTGTTATGGGTGCTCACTAACATAGTTTATAAGCAATGAACTTATTAACATACCGTCAAAAGGTCGTCATTTTCTATCGCATCATATTGCTTACAATATGACGCGATTGAAAATGCAAATGATAGAAGCATATTGTACTTATACACTATGCTTCTATCATATTGCTTGTATTATTAGGTTAAAAATTGTAGATAGGCCAATAAATAAATAAATTTCGGTAAAACGCGTTTATTCATCGATTGCTGGTATCACAAATGGTTAAATACATTGAAGAGTTAATTATTTCACCATTTGTAAGGTTAAATATTGATGAATAAAATACATTACATTTTTCAGAAATTCAAAACCATTGGTTAGGATATTAAACTATTGCTTGAGTTAACTACCGATCAAAAACTGGGCTTTAAAAGATAGTAGTTATGAATAATCAGTAGACAGCAATTTTCCACCAGGTCTTGCCAGGGAGTACCCTGTTACTGGGTTGTGTATGGCACACAGGCAGTCTCCTCACGTAAAAAACTGGTATTCAGATGCATCTGGTTCGATTGACAGTCGACACCAACATAGGAAAAGCCTAAACAAATTTATTGTTTGAGAATAATAATAAGTAATTGGTGTCACATTTCCTGATACATGCCTAACGGGGCCTCTGCGAGTTGGCTTTGGCTCCTCGTACGCCTTTCAAAGGACCGGGAACCTAGGGTCCCGTGATTGCCAAAAAAAAATAAAAAAAAAAGTTAATAGTCGATAGTCGTGTCAACCAATGGCTTAATAGCCACGAGCCTCGACCAACACCTTAGGAGGCTCTCGTTAGGCGGCTGAGTCAAGGCCCTGATCCAGAAAGCAGTACTGTTGGACACGGCTCGCATAGTTAGGAGGTTCCTCTCTCTGGAGCCCTGACCGCCGGTAGGTTGGACTCTGTTCCCGATACCAGTGGGCCACTATTTTTTATATTTTTAAATGTTTGTTTTTTAATTATGTGTTTTATAAAAAAAATAATTAAAAATATAGTAATTAAGCAATTTATTGAATAAAGGAAATAATAAGTAATAATTGTTTATTACCACAAAGGTTAAAGTACATTAGGTAGATAAGTACAATAGATTCAACCCTGTCCCCTATACTAGGCTAGGCCTGTATCTTAGAGGCAGTGCCGAGCTGTAGGGTATGCTTATACGAGTATAATTTTATTGTGGTAGACGTGCCAGTAGACTGTGTCAAGTGGGTGCATTTTTGATCTTGCGGTAAACATTAAGGCATAGGACGCACTGCCATTTTTATTCGCGCGAATTTTTTTATTTATGAAGCCGCACGCACTGCGGAAAAAAAATCGCGCTCAAATTGTACTAAAAAATTCGCGCAAATTTTTATTAGCGCGAATAAAAATCGCAGCGCGTGTTAAGCCTAAAAATGTGGGAGTGAGAGTGTGAAGAGTTAATTGTATAAGAGCAAATGTTTGATGATTGTGTCTGGGAAGTGTTTGGGGTGTTTGGGGTGTTTGTGGTAGTGTTGAGTGTAGCCAGTGTATTTTTGTGGGAGTGTTTAGCGCGTGTGCAAAAAATATAGGTAGAATGTCACTTATATGTAGTATAGAGCCTCTCAAAATAACCTCCAAACGTCCATATCACCTCTGTCTCACACAAAATCCAAATATGATCCTCGAATTACTATAAAACTTCAACTTTTAATATATCGAGCGTCAAACAAGCGTCTTAGGATTACTCGCAGTTGTTGAGGGGGGCTTAACGCATATCTTTGAAAGAAACCGGCGCGTGATGTTTGCGCCCTCCCCATATAGGCTGAGCTTAGTTGAAAGTTGGCTAAATCCTTCGTACGTGACGTAATTAAGATCGAGCCTCACAGGCATAGCCGCTTTTATACCCCTACATCGCTTCAAGCGACCCCGTAAAGAACTTCACAGCGGAAGCTAATTTATTAGGAGCCGCTGAATGGCTGCCCGAAGCGCTTTTGTTGCTTGTAAGATATTGTTTTAAAATGAGCTGCGATGTAATCGAAATGCGCTGTATCTATTGAGGGATATATTTTAGGCTCCTTTATTTAAGGAGAGATGTAAACAGTGTGTTTTTGTTGCTTACAATCTTCTTATGCATATTTATTGTTTTTTGATAGAATTTGGACTTGATAGCATTGCTAATGAATTCAGGGACGTAGGTACTACAGAAACAAAAGTAATTTATGTGTGGAGTCATGCAAGCTTATGGAAATGACTTTAAAATATAAAGTAAATATTGTACAAGCAGGAGCAGTGGTGGCCCAGTGGTATCGGCCGCGACTTACAAGTTGTAGGTTGTGGGTTCGAGCCCAGGCAGGCGCTTTACTTTGTGTAAATTATTTATTTATTTTGCTCTCAAAACGGTGAAGGAAAACATCGTGAGGAAACCGGCATCTCCTAGAACCAAACATTCGAAGACATTTGTCATTCACCAACCCGCACTGGGCCCGCGTGGTGGATTACGGCCCATTCCGTCTCACAGAGAGGAGGCCTGTGTCCCAGCAGTGGGAACATTAATAGGCTGATGATGATGATGTTGATTGTACAAGCTGAATTTTAATGATTTAATTTTACATACCTTTCTCAAAAACAAACTACTACTAAAAGAAAATTCTCAGCACTCAACGGCTCTATAAATTTGCCTCTTTTAAGCCCTTTCCTGAAGTACTTAGAATAATATTAAACGCACCGGCATTTTAATCAAATCTAAGACACCTCACTGTTTATACTTTTTGCACCCCACAAACAACCAGACAACGGGAAAATAGTGCAAAACAAATTAATATCTAATCAGACGAAAGCTTTGCACCGCAGAATATTACATACAGAGTGTTGGCACTGCGCTGTAAATTGTTTCAAGCACTACAAAGTGGAAATTATTTCTATTTAGACGAGTATTTGTGGAGCTAAAAGGCTGCTGTGTTCCTGTTTTCTTTAGATTTTATTTAAATTGCTAGCACTTTTCTGTTATGATTATGTGGAAGGATGAGTAAGAGGTGCTTCTCGGAAATAATATACTAGCTGGGTTCAGTTGAGTGTAGTTTTACAAGAGCTCTATAAAATACTCGTGCTTTATTCTGTAAGTGATGTTTTACACAATTATAGGACATGTATATGTTCTAAAATGTACTACGTATTTATTATACACTAGCAAGTCATCCCCTCTTCGCTCGGATGCAATTTAATTATCTGAAGATGGTTCAAATTTTTTTTTTTATGGTCACCTTGTTCGGACAATTACAAATACAAATAAAAAAGCCAAATCTTGATACATGACGTGGCAACTGTGGCAATTTTATTTCTATATATAAGTTCAAAATATTAGAAATGTATGGCCAACTTGTAAAAGAAACAAAGTGGTCAGTGTTAATCCATTTGTCTCGATCTACATGGAAAACGGCTCAACTAACAGCGCATCAGTGAAAATTTTAGCACTCAGCGCCTCGAATTCATTTATTTATTTAAGGAGAATATCCAATTAGCCTCCCTCTGATCTGAAAGCAAACCTGGATACTGGCATCAAGTAGTTAACTCCAGTTGGATTTGGTTTATTGGCTCACAGGTTTGGACCAGTCCAAGTAATGGGTGCCACTGTCCAGTTCGTAATGGACAGACTAACAGGCTCTGACAGCTGCCTCTCACTATTTATACGTTGGTGGATTAAAAACTGCCAGTGCTTTAAAGTTTTATATTGTATTGAAATTGGAATGAGAGCTTTCAACTGAATATAGAAGTGTGTGGTGACAGTGACGATATTGGTTGAGTGTTGTATTGATATGTGTCGGGACGGATGTGGTGCTAAAATAAACGAAATTTAAAGTAACTATAGTTCCGTATGGTGTCGCACGAAAAGAATTACACCATCCCATATCTTCTCGTGGGTGTCGTAAGAGGCGAATAAGGGACCCACCCGAGAATGGGCATCAGCGTTCTCTGTGAACTTTAACAACAAACAGCGATAACCAGCCCGCCGGCCAAGCGTGGTAATTACGGCAGACTCGCCCCCCTTATTTTGGGCGAGGCCTATATCCAGCAGTGGACGTCTTTTGGCTGATAATGATGATAGATGCGAAAAAAAAAAAATGTAAAGGTTAAAAATGCTGATATTTTAACACGGTTTTTGGCAAAGTCTAGTTAGGCGAATCATCTGCTCAAAGTGGATAAGACCCATCATATGTGTAAGTATCTCTATTAACAAGAAAAAATGCTCACAGTTCACCAGAATTCCGAAATAGAAAAAGCACACGTATTCCTAGGAGAAAACCGCTCCATAAAACAATTACTTATCCATACCTGCACCAGGAATACATAATGCAGCCCACCTTATCCCAACACATTTCACAAACAAACAAAAGGAGCGAACATTTAGAGAGTAATTCGGATCCTGAGCGTATCGTTTTAAGGCACCTTCAAAAAAATCATTAGAGAACGTTTCTCATGGCACTCGTGGCGGCTTGAATAAAATATAGGGGTGGAATAAAGCGAGCCTTTTTATCTATTAAACGCATTTGCTGTTACAAATCTTCGCTCTCTCCGGTGGCGAGCGTGCATAAGTGCGTAGGTGTACGGTGATGAGCGAAGCGGGGGCGGGATTAGAATAGATGTAGGTTTATTTATTCATATTGAGCACGCTCTTTACTTAAGTAATGATTTACAAAAGTAGTAGTAGTTATAAGCTATTTATTACCTTTCTTTCGTATGTGCGTCTGGCAAATAGTAATCGATTTTTCAAGCACTTCCTGACATCTCATCATCATCTGCCTAGCCTTTTCCCAACTATATTGGGGTCGGCTTCCAGTCTTACCGGATTCAGCTAAGTGCCAGTGTTTTACATGGAGCGACTGCCTATCTGACCTCAAACAACCCAGTAACTGGGTAACACGGTACCTCTTGGCAAGACTGGTGTCAGATCTCAAGCTTCTGACTACCCATAACGACTGCCAAAGATCTTCAAATGACAGCCGGAACCAACGGCTTAACGTGCATTCCGAGGCACGGAGGAAACTCGGTATGTTGAAATGGTCACCCATCCACGGACCGACCTCGTCAAGCTTTGCTTAACCTTGATGATCGACCCGTGCGGCTGTTATTATTTAGCCACGAGCTCCTCTTCCTTCACTTCCTGACATCTAATTCAGCTTAATCTTGGCGTACATGTCTTACTTTGGCAACATTGAAATACTATGGTACTATGGAGCTAGTCTCATGATGGAGGCAGAAGGTGGCCATTACAACCTCCCAACCTTACAAGATTGCACCATAGTGTTTAGGCTCATTGGATATGTATTGGATGTTTAGTCTTTTATAAGCTTGTCTTAAAAATATTTTACTTTTAATTAACTGAATTATTAAACTTTACCAAACTTTTTCAAATAATGTTTTGCAGCAAAAGTGGGTGCTTTTGATTGTAGTAGCTAAACGATAAGATGGATATCGAGAAAAATACAACAAACTTTATATATAAAATAGTTATATCGAAGTCCTTTTCTTATTTCTTCAAATTTTGATCCTAATCACTGCAAACATCACATATTAGTAGGTATATTACTGTTTTCTTTTTAATTCAAAAACATTTTGGTTTCTACCAAATGATCTTTTAACTGAAATATAAAGACACATATCACGTATAACCTAAACGTTGAATTTACAAGGGCTAACACCAAGCCACAAAAATGACTCCACATTTTTTTCTGAACCGCTTTTCCCATCATACTCTTTACCCCCCACAAACTCCGCTACTCCCACCACTACAAACACAACTTCAAGAAAATGGCCACCCTCTACCGGCTTGCATTTACGACATTACCGACCAGCTTTATTCTGCACTCCTTCCAACTGTGTTGGTCTCACAATAGCTGTCACTGGCCATGATTATTACCCAGACTTTGTTCAAGTTGACATTGGGAAAGAGTTTACGTCACTTTAAACGTCTGGTTATATCATACAAAGATGGAGTGTAAATGTGCTATTTGTCCGAATTAGTGGTGAAGATTTTGGGGAAAATCATTTAATTTTTCCACATGTCTTTTTTTATTTTCGTGATCCTAAAGCAAAACCATTTCTTGCTCTTAACTCCACCAACTTAAATACTGAAGAAACCTAAGAACGACCTTGAAATGAAAGAAACGTCGAAGTACTAAGAAATGAAGGCGATGATTTAACGAAGAAGAAGTTTCTAGAAGTTCATAACTTTAGATGGTAACAAAAAGGTGCATGTGACATATTGTTAATAGACATAAACCTGGCTGCATTATTATCCCAAACCAGTCACCACTCGAATCTTTGCATGCCACACAAAAAGCTACAACTCTCCAAGATTCTGTTTCCCTACTCGTATTACTGGCAACTTCGTAGGCGTTTCGTTTAAGTGTGTCGCTTTCCGGTGCCAGCTCCGTGCCTCGTGAGGATGTTGCGGAATTAGAGGTGCTGGATAGGGTTTAGGCAAAAAAATACTACTTGTCTGAGAGTATAAGAAAACAAGAACTTAAGAGAAACATAAACTTGTTTTTTAAACAAGCTTTTGTTTTAAAAATTGCATTGCCACGAGGAAAAACGTGTGTGCAAAATTTCAGCCCAATCGAACACACGGCAGTGAATTAAATTTAACATGCAGTATTTTATTACAGACTAGCTGTGCCCGCGACTTCCCTCCCGTCATCTGTCTGCCAACCCTACCCTACTTGCCTTCCTGCCTACCCTACATACCTACCTACCATTTTTTTTCTAAGGTCATCATTCTTTCGCGGAGATTCTTAACACCGCCATTCAGAAAATGACTGCAAATGCACAACTCCATCTATCGGATATCGAGTTCAACTGTCAGTGTATCTGAATTACGTGTGTTTTGATAATTTTACTTCTTGAACACTTTAAATTCATCTAACTTTTGATAGTGTGACCCGATTGCGATGAAACAAAAACTAAGCAATTCTTCAAGTTACGCACAATTTTTATGTATGAAAGTTATCTACATTGGTTTCGTACCTTTCACGTGATACGTGCACAAATAAACAGACAAAAATTACAAAAATGCTGGAAATGGGTTCAGTTGGTTGTCCTTTAACACCCTGGATATTATTTTTATAGATATATTTTATAGATTATATAGATATCGATGTACAAAAATTACTTTTCTACAGATTTGTTATATGTATTGTTGATGATATCGGGACAGTTCAACCTAAATTAAAGCTTGTAACAATTTGATTGTGGACATTCAAGATAGTTCCAGTAAAAAAAAAATAGGTCTATCAAAGCACTTTCATTTGAAGCTTGAGAAAGGAGGAAAATTCTGTTATTTTACAGCTTTTGTAGAAACCGTTTAAATAAAGAAAATTTTCAGTCCTAGGAAAACTTATTTTATCTTTCTAAGCCAGTCAAAATTTCACTATGATTGTGACCTTTTTGATGGCTGGACACGATTCGATTTATATCACGTATAATTCGACTGATCAAAAAATATGTGCATGATGTACTCAATTTAAATTGCGTTGCACCATCAGGAAGCTCCCTAAGAGTAAAAAGTTCTTTTTGGGTCTTGTACTAACGCGTTTCGTCTGGAAATCAAAATCGTAATTCATTTCCAGTCACTTCTAAATCCACGTCACAGGTAAAAAGACTCATTCTTTTGACAAACGCTGCGGGAACGAGAAGCATTGAGGATACAATTTGCGCAGAAGCAAGACGCCTTGAACTTAGTGCGCATTTCTGATGCAAATCACTGAAGAAATATGTACAGAAGCTCTATTGAAAATAAAATTATTGTTTTTTTTTTAAACTTGTTTTTTTCGTATTCTACTCAGTAAACCCTTTCCTTTGATACCCATATCATGGCAGTGCATAAAAAAAACTAGTCCGCCATCTTGGGCCGACCACCATATTGGATTTAGAATGACGTCACTTAGCTAACCAGGCATTGCCATCCAAACTGAACGTGTATGCAAAATTTTATCTTAATCGGTGGAGGATAACTGCCTTAAAATCCGGTTACAAGATTTGACCCGAACATACTTACATACATACATAATACATTGCAACTTAAATAAAAGCTTGTAAAAAAATACTGAAAGTCTGACTGATATTAAAATTTACGGAGCTCGTGGCTAAATAAGGGTCAAATTTCAAGATTAAGCAATGGTTGCTGAGGTCTGTCCGTTATTGGTTGACCATCTCTATCCCTTACTGAAACTCATTCGTACCTCGAAAATGACGTTAAGCCGTTGATGCCGGATGTCATTCGTACCTCTTTGACGGTCGTTATACATACTCAGAAGCCAAAAAAAAGCAACAAGGGTTATTGTGTTACCCATTTACTAGATTCAACAACAACTTCACACAACAACAACTACAACATGAACTACAACAACGAACAACTTGAACAACAACAACAACATGTATCACCTAACTAATTAATTTGCTCTAGTATTCACTTAATTGTATTATGCTACCATTGCTTGGTACTTATTCTTGTACTGTAAAAACTCGAGGGGAATGGTGCTGATAGCCGAAATACAGGCTATGCCTAGTTCGGCTACAGACGCTAATCTCTTTGCCCAATTTGAAATTATGCCATATTGCCATTGTAAAGTAGTATTAGGTTTTTGGAAAATTATTATTATTATTATAACATACAACATGAAATTCAACAACATACAACATGAACAACAACAACAAAATACAACTGTTCAAAGTTATCCGTGGATTCACTTATAACACATCACTACTGAACAGAATATCTCCTTACCACACGCTAGAGTTGAGCCTTCTGCCCCACACTCCATAGTGTGGTAACACGGATACGTGGTTCATTATGTACTGATTTCAGAGCGTTTAGTGTTTGCGTCACAGATCTCGGCGACGTTATTTTCTTTGAGCTTTGAGATGGAATTATAAATGTGTTAGTATGTTTGTTGCCGCTTTTGTCGTCTCTAAGAGGGTGGCGACTTGGAGTGGTTTTAGTTCAAGATAAATATCTCTATTATCTGACATTGTAGTAGAAAAACGAAAAGGAGCTAGTGGCTATAATAAATAATAACAGTCGCATGGATTGATCTTTGAGGTTAAGCAACACTTGCCGAGGTAGGTCCGTGGATGGGTGACCATTCTTGACATATTGACATCCATCAACATCACTGGGCCCGCGTGGTGGATTACGGCCCATTCCCTCTCGAAGAGAGGAGGCCTGCATGCACAACGGACCAAATGGGAGTCTAAGTGCGAAAACGGGCTCCATCTATTCTGTCATAACTAATTAGATGGTAGCGGAGGTCAGATAGGCATGAAGTGAAATCAGCTGGATACCAGTCCAGCTGAATTTGGTTAGACTGGAATCTGACCCCAATAAAAGTTAGGAAAAGGCTAAGCAGATTGATTTGTATCTTAAACTTGTAGTATTTAAGCTTATTTACCTACAAAAAAAGATATGCGAGGCCGTTGATTTTTAATTACGACGGCATCCTTTGAAATGTAACAAGAATCTCACAACGTTATGAATCCAATTAATATCAGTCCATAAGCTTTAAAGGAACTAAACCGTAGAAATGCAAGATACAAAATGAAGAACTCGAACGAGGCCGAGAAAGACTAGCTGGCTGCAAATAAAAGCAAAAGCGTTGCCTTTGCCTCATCACATTAAAAAAAAGTTGATGGAAAAAAAAAACTAATCTGTCTTCTGTAAACAGGAATCAAAAGTGGCAATAGTAAGTACACGGGGAGATGAATTAAACTGACTATAGTCTGCGGTCTGCATTTTAATTAATTAACAGCGGGACTTCGGAGGGGGCAGGGGGTAGGGGGGTATAGGGCTGCCCACGTTTAAGAGTCATAAGATGTTTGTTGGTTTCATTTAAGAAGCTCAGAATAAGTGATGGTGGTCGTATTTTGTTTTTCCGTGTGGTAGTGCAGATGGTTCGTTAAATTGAGCTAATTAATTTGATCAGTTCGTGACCAAGATGCAAATAGCTAGGTACCTAATTTCAATGTTAAAAGATAATAAACAAGAGCAAAAAGTTAGATTTATTGTTTAAACCTTAGTGATAAAAAACCATCGTCTGTAAGAATTGACATAGCTTAGATATAATATTATATCTTAGTACTAGCTGACCCACGCGGCTTCGCTCCCGTCAACTGGCTATCTACCTACCCATCTACCCTACCTGCCTTACTCATACATGATTGTTGCGTAACTTAAACCGTTTTCGCTGCGCACGCAACGGAAGCTCTCAAAAAGGAATATTTTTGCCCGTTTTTGCAACATTTTTCATTTATGCGCCGCTCCTATTGATTGTAGCGTGATGTTATATAGCCTATAACCTTCCTCGATAAATGGACTATCCAACACAAAAATAATTTTTCAGTTCCAACCAGTAGTTCCTGAGATTAGCGCGTTCAAACAAACAAACAAACAAACTCTTCAGTTTTATAAATTAATAAAAAAAATATATAAATTTATATATATAATATAAGTATAGATAAACAACACACTCAAACTGATAAAATAATTATTGTGTGAAATGTTGTTCTATAAATACACAATCCGCTAACTTTCTGGTTCAGTATAGTATCTTTTTTCCCAAACTAGTTGGTAACCCTACAAACAGTAGAGCAACAGTCAGTGTTTACGCACGGAGACACCTCGTGACTTTCCGCCAACATTCGTTCCCTGTCGCCAAGCTTACCGGGAGCCTTACTCCATTAAGAAAATTAATGTTTTGAGTTCCAGCTACCCACCGGCCGGCTTGCGGTAAAAATGTACTTAGAGCAGTACTAATATATACCTAGTGAAACAATTACCTATGTTGGGTAAATATACGTAGGTACTTATATCTACTACTTATTGTGTTCTATTGATTTGATGGCCGGTAATAATAAAGGAAAGTACTTATCTGATGGATATCGTTCGACTTTGTATGTCATGTAGGTTGATGGTATTGTTCCGTAGAGGCACGTGTATGGAGGTTGCATGGGTGACGTCAGCGACGTATAGAGGTCATATCATGACGTTAACGAAACTTGACACATAGTATGGAGAAAATACTGTTGCCTTGAAAGAAACTTAACCCTAAAACAACTTAGTTATAAAATGTTGTCTGGTCGTTATGAAGTACAAATGATATGAAGAGGAATCACGCAATTATGATTAGTTTTTGATTCTTTATCGGTTATACGAGAATCACACTTCACACTTATAGAGCGCACGGTTGGCGCAGTGGGTTGAGCGATTGACTGCTGCGCTGCGTGTCGCGGGTTCGATTCCCGCACGGAACAAATATTTGTATGACCTGCAGATAGTTGTTCCGGCTCTGGGTGTTGTGTATGTGAGTTTATATGTTTATAAACGCACCCACGATACAGGAAGAAATTCCTAGTGTGGGGCAACGTTCTTTAAAAAAAAAAAAAAAAAAAAAAGGTAAAAGTTTGTGGGTCTGTGTTTGTATGTTTGTTACTTCTTCACGCTCAAACAGCTGGACAGATCTACATGAAATTTGACACAGAGATAGATTATAGTCAGATATAACACATAGGATACTTCTTATCCCGGGAATATGTTCTCTCAGGATAATTTTCGACATTCACGCGGGCGAAGCCGCTGGCAGAAGCTAGTTACACTAATAACACTAATATTATAAAGGCTCAAGTATGTGAGTGTGTGTGTGTTTGTATGTTTGTTACTTCTTCACGCTCAACGGCTGGACGGATTTTGATGAAATTTGACTCACAGATAGATTATAGTCAGGAATAACACATAGGGTACTGCTTATGCCGGGAATATGTTCTCTCGGGATAATTTTCGACATTCACGCGAGCGAAGCCGCTGGCAGAAAATACTAATTTTGTGAATTGACAAAACGTTACGCTTCGCCAAAGAGCTAGGCAGAGATGTACACACTAACATTCATATTTTACACGTTATATATAAAACGAACTGAACTGGCTTAGCTTTCAACTGAAAGCTTAACCAGTTTTAAATTCCAACAAAAGGAACTATAGAGATTCAAACTTCATAATCAATACCAACTAAAGAGCAATGCTCTCCTGAATAGTCCTTTATCTCGAATCAAAACTAGATGTTACTTAGTTAAGAATACAATCATATTTATAGCAAGATTTATAACTCAACGTTTATAAGAAACGAATACAGCCTTAACCTTCAAAAACCCTCAAAAATAGTCAAAGTGAAAATTCTTTATTTCAATTAGGCCATTAAGTGGCACTTATGAACGTAAAAATTAAAATAATAATAATTGATTCTACCGTCCATTCGGCAAAGTAGCTTGTTATGGATAAGAAAGGACAAGAAACGCCATACTTACTCTTAAAAATGTTTACAACATTTAAAAACATACATTAATTCATAACATACGTGAGAACAATGCACCCAGACCACAGATAATATAATACTGCCCAGACCACAGATAATATAATACTAGCATACAGATGCCTCATCCCATACAGAGAAACCGTGCTGACGTAACCAGAATTTTTCATCTGATTATACCGATTATTTTTTGTAAATCGATTGTGTTCGGTTCCGTTCCTCGGATATAGATGGTGATCTATCTAGAACGTGATCGATGTACAAAAAATAATCAGTATAATCAGTACAGAACGTCAGCACGGTGTATGGAATAAGACACCACTGCCCAGACTAACACTACTATACTACGTATAGGTACAAAGTATTACAAGAACTAACAGATTATTACAGTAAAAATGTTGTGTCTGTATAGACACAACATTTTTACACATTGCCAACACTAGTGTCTACACGCGGCTCCACGCGACAGCAGCCGGCATTCGTTCCCGGATTCATTTCCTTTCTGTGATGGATGGCTGTGTATCTTCAATGAGATTTATAATGGCATGTCACATTCCAGCGCGTGATGTGAGTCCGAATACAGATTGATGCACAACTCTAGCAGTTGAGGGTTGAAGTTTAAAGTTTTGTAAAAGTGTTACTTCTATCCAGAGTCACTAGAAAAGTGACATGCTATCATCAAAAACGTGGCGATTGCGATTATCGAAAAGGCATGTGTGGGATTGACAAGCGATTTTGAAACATCACGTGATCAAACCTTTACATTGTGACATTTCGACTATCGCCTTCGAAAGCCTTTAGTCATTTTAGGAAGGCTATAAAAATATTATATTATTAACTGTCATTAAAAAAATCCTGTGTCCCAGAATTGGGATAGGCTGATTATGCTTTACACTTACGAGATACCATTTAAAAAAAGTAACGGCTGGAAAATTCGAATGAGTAAAAAGAACCGGCCAAGAGCGAGTCGGACTCGCGCACGAAGGTTTCCGTACCATTATCGCAAAAAACGGCAAAAAATCACGTTTGTTGTATAGGAGCCCCACTTAAATATTTATTTTATTCGGTTTTTAGTATTTTTTGTTATAGTGGCAACAGACATACATCATCTGTGATAATTTCAACTGTCTAACTATCATGGTTCATGAGATACAGCCTGGTGACGGACGGACAGATAGACAGACAGATCGCGAAGTCTTAGTAATAGGGTCCCGTTTTTACCCTTTGGGTACGGAACCCAAAAAAAATTTTTTTTTTTGGGTTCCGTACCCAAAGGACCAAGAGTTTTTTTTTGTTAGAACGACTTAGCTATGGTATACAATTTATTGATCGAATACTGTATTATATTACTAGTTATCGTATACATACAATCTTTACTATAATATAATAATATTATACAGAGGAAAGATTTTTTTGTTTGTTTGTGCCGAATAGGCTCTGAAACTACTGGACCGATTTAAAAAAAATCTTTCACCAATAGAAAGCTACATTATTCCTGAGTGACATAGGCTATATTTTTATCACGAAAACGGGTCCTGTGGGGTGGTCCACGGGAGCGAAGCCGCGGGGAACAGCTAGTTCAGATATAAATTAAGTACCTGGGCGACCGAGGTCTGCACGGGTGAAAATAGAGAAAATGCCGTTTTCTAAAAATTTATCCTAGCTAGATCGATTTATCGCCCCCGAAACCCCTGCATACTAAATTTCATGGAAATCGTTGGAGCCGTTTTCGAGATTCATATTAATGAATTCAAGAATTGCTCTTTTAACGGTATGGTATGGTATATTAGATATGGTGTAAAATAAATAACACTATGACAAGCGGAGATTTAGGGCACGTCTACAATGCAAAAAAAAACCCTCTTATCTCTCGAAATACAGTGCTGTGTGGTGAATACTGGGTGATTCTTAGTACTTACAACAACTCTAAACAAGTGTAAACAGTTTTTTTTTTTTATTATTTTTTTATTTTTTTTTTTATTAAAAAAAACGTTGCCCCACACTAGGAGTTTCTCCTGTATCGTGGGTGCGTTTACAAACATATAAACTCACATACACTAACACCCAGAGCCGGGACAACTATTTGTAGATCATACAAATATTTGTTCCGTGCGGGAATCGAACCCGCGACACGCAGCGCAGCAGTCAATCGCTCAACCACTGCGCCAACCGTGCGCCAATTTATTATCAATGTAACATCGTCCCAACATAGATTGATGTTAAATTCTCGTTGTAAAGTGAAACTTTCAGGAGTCTCTAAAAGGATTAGTTAGCGGTAGTATGTTGTTAGTTATGCACAAGTGCCGTGTTTATACCTGATGTAGGTGTCACGGAAACACGTGGTGTACCCCATTGAATATTTTAAAGCGTGGACTGGTCCACAGTATGTATGTGCCCGTTCTCCGTTTAGTGACTAATGATTACCGTGGGTCTTATACGTTTCCTATTGAGAGTATTTAATTGAAGTGAAGAATTATAACCATTGTTAAAATTTATGTAAAAAGATGCCATATCTTTCCAAGATTATAAACGAATGTCCAGTCTGCAATAAAAAATACCTACTCTCCTAAATCGTGTAGGTAACACCAAAAAAACATTCAACCAAGATATTTTTTGCTCACTATTTTACCGAACAATCTATTATTTTATTTTCTCTATCCATCCAAAATAAAATCCAATCACAAACTTTATCCATAACTGACGCGTCCCACAAATGGACATAATTACAAAAGTTTCAGAAAAAAGCTAGACTATTCCGTAAGAGACCGGCCGATCTATCATAATGTAATTGAACACACGAAGAAAGCATTTCGCACGCTTAATAATATACTGACCTAACTAAAAAAAACAGTTTTTTGGGAAATCGCATAAAACGTTTTGGCAATCATGACTTGTCTTACATAATGGCTTATAACTTAGTGAAAAACTATAATAATAATTTAATATTGTATTGTAGGAATAGTTGATGAACTGATTATTGATAGAGAAATTATATTTAGAAGAAATTTTGTTTTTTGATTATGTTTTCAAACGTTTTAAAATGATATTCATGACTTAAGTCTATTTACTATCAAAGCCAATTATATATTGTTCTAGTTATGATGTCACATTTTGTATTATGTCTGTATTTTATCAAATATCTACCTAAATATTTAACATTCTTATGTTTCAGTCTATATTGGATAAAATAATAAAACAGTTTCTTTATTTTAAGTCTTTTACTGTGTAATTTGGCACACAATTAAATCAAAAACAAAGTAAATTTAGTTCTATTTTCAATAGAAAATGTTTAAAAAAAATAGTTTTACCTACTATGGCAAATTTCATCCTTATTTTTGTACTGATTACATTATAAAAACTTAAGCTAACTAACAAGTTATCTTAAGGTATTTATAAATTCACCTTCAAAAAATCTTTATGAACTATGTAAAAAATAATAATCAAAACAAAAACTTAAGTTAGCTTCTGAACATTCATTATTACTTTATATCCTCAACAATAAAGAGATAAATACCGCATTATCTCTGCAATATTTGGTATTCAATCATTATAACCACATAAACTAGAATATAAAATTAAACTCTGAAACTAAACGTGATTCTAATTAATGTAGCATAATAATATAAACTTCTTTGTAAGTGACAAGAGTTAACATTTTGTATTTTTCTTTAGCATTAATTTCTTCAACCACACAATAATTAGACGATAATAATCAGTTTTAATTAGAATATCTTAAAATAAATCTTTGACTCTAAATTTAACATGTAAACTTCTTTAGTAGCAAAAAAAATCATCTATTTAAACACAAAATATAACAATAAATTCTTCTAAACATACCTAATATTAAATGTTATACAATAGCACTTACTAATGCTTTACTTACTTACTAATGAAGAGATCAATTTTGTACAATCAGTCAGTTTACAAATATAAGTTAAATAATAACTAATTTTTTTACAGAATCGTATCATAAAAATCTTTGTAAAAATTGGGGATCAAGTTTTTATCAACCAGCTCCTTTAAATCTTTCTTTTTGTTTTCGCTGAGCTCTTGCTTGCCCGTGTATACTTTTACCGTTGTCAGCTCTGACAAGAGCTTCATTTTTTTCCTCTTGTTTCTTAGGCATATTTTTGTGAAATCTTTATCTTTGTATGATGTTTTCACATAGAATGCAAACGGTTCACTTTTTTCACACTTTATGAATTTTATATCATTCCATGATAAGTGGTTTTTGTCTTCAGTTTCATTGAAATTGTATCCCCAGTCTTCTTGAAGTTTTTTCAAGTCCATAAATGAATCATAGGTGAGTTCATGTACTAAGAACTTTTGGCCGGTCTTTTTGGCATTTTTAATTATGGTTACATACTGATGGGGACAGTATATTGGTCCTGATTTCAGGTTCTTTTTTATTTCTTTTTCAATGAGGCTATGAATATTATCTCCCTCATTTTGGGTGTGCCCTTTGATTAAAAATTTATGTGTTATTGAGTTTATATTCAGGTGGGTCACCGCATAGAGATAAAGTGCCACTATATATTTATTTTTATTCTGGCCAGTGCAATTATCAGAATATAAAATCAGATTTAGGCCATCATTGTCACTAACACCTGAATCAAGACAAACCTTCTCAAAGCAATCCAGTAAGCAGGAGCCTATTTCGTTAGCACCGCGTTTGGCATCAGTTTCGTTCCAGAAATAAGAGTGTACATCAGCATAGGCGTCTTTCATTTGGCCATCAACTTTTTTGTTTAAAAGCGTGACAGTAAAGTTATAACTGTTTAATTTTGATTTATAGTAGAATGCTGAGGTATTGCCCCTTGGCGATTGTAAAACAGCTTGTAGGTCAAAAACAAGAACTTTATTTTTGTCATCTATATTGCAGCGATCATTGTATTTTTCTTGACGACTTAGTGCTTTTTCTTCTAAATGAGCTTCAAATTTGGCACGAATTAAATTCTTCTGCTCGTTGTTTGAATTTGCGTACTGCAGACACAGGTCGCATTGATCTTTACGCGGGGAAAAAAATGATATATTATATTCCTTAGTAAAAACATTATAAAATGTGCAATATTTACCAAAGGGCTTATTGTTTTTTTCTTGACATTCTTTAAAGTCTTTGAAAAGATCTGTGATACTTTTTCCCCCATCTATATACTCGCGAGTAGAAGTTTGTCTTGTGTAGTGCGACTCAATTCTTGGTATAGAGTCTATAAACGTTTTTATGTCTAAAATTAGACATTCATCATTAGTACGGTGGCTGTTATGTTTTCCTCTTTGATCACTTTGGATAATTCCAAGTTTATCAGACTTTTGTTTTACTGTGCGAATAACGCGATCGGATATATTGAGTGTTCCTATGAAAAACTGTTTACAAACTCGAATTGGTTTGTCATCCATAGTAAAGTGAAAAGCCTTATTGCTTTGCCTCGGACGCATGGCGTTTGTGTATTTATATCTAGGTGTGACGTTGGACATACAAGAGTTTATAAACAGTCGCTGCTTATCAACGTCCCCAATTTTCCAAAAAGCGTCAAAAAGAGCTTGTCTTTGAACGGATGTAAACTTTTCTGAACATTTAAGTCTGCAACGATCTGTGCAAGGTTGCTTCACTTCACGAGGTGGAACGGTTTTTTTTTCCTTAGATTCATAAGAATGTCCAGTATTTCTTAGTACTCTATTTATGTTTTGTTTCCATCTATTAGGATTACTTGTGCGCTTCCTACCTTTCTTCTTGGGAATCTCAATTTCTTCATCAATGTTACTTTGGTCTAATTCCATCTCTTCAATTTGACTTGTTCCATGTACCTCATTAGCTGTAGTGTCCGGATTGTTAAAAGTATTAAAGTCTTGACGAGCAGTTGTAAAATTTTCTGACTCAGGATTGGAATTAACGATAGGAGATAATGACTCTGACGATGAGGAGCTACTAGAACTAGATGACGATGAGCTGCTATTACTAGACGATGATGAGCTGTTAGAACTAGACGATAAACGCCGCGACACAGGGTATACTGGTATCAATTTCTTTTTTTTTATTTGGTGTTCATACGTTGGATCTTGGTCACTAACTTCTCCGTCCGATTCATCAGAATTTACAGGTGAGACACTGTAATTTACAATGTTTCTTTTTCGGTTACCACATTTTTGATGCGCGAGTTCGTCGGATTCAAAAAAGGTCTTAACATTTAAGTAAGATTGGTTTTCAGGATTATTAGTGATATCGGTTAATATCTGTAAGAAAAATAAAAAATGTAACTTTAGTAAAATAAAAAACAAAAAACTTTAGTAAATAACTTTAGTAAAATTTGTATAGTTTTATAACTTGGGGTGTACTATAAGTCCACCTCTGCCTAACTCTGCGGGGAATACAGGTGTGATGTTATATTATGTATTCTTCAGTAAATTAGAATTCAGTTAAGTTATATATAATTAAATATAGGTAATATTACCACAACATTAGCTGCAGAATCTTGAACTAAGTCCATCGGCACTTTGCTGTGACCAGATGGTCTACCTTGAATTGGAGATTCAAGATGGCCATCTTGAATTGGAGCTTCGTCTTCATTGGTAGAAGGATCAGCAGGTGAAACTGATTGCGAATTTATCAGTTCCATTATCTTCTTCGACCTCGAAGCCATCTTAAAAGAATTTACGAGTCACTTCTTTATCCAAAATTCTCTTTCTAATTAATGTTGAACTTAACAGAATAGTGACACAATACCCAACATAAACAAAACAATTAAATATCGGATAGTATTTTTTATAAGATAAAGACTTAGATCAAAGAATGTCTTTACATTATGAAAACTGTTTTGTAGAAGACTGACCGAACTTCTATTGACAACAAATCCTATTAGAAAAATAGCATAGTATTTTATGAAAAACAGGCTTAACTCGTAGTAAGTCACCATAATTTTATTACATTTTTATAAAACACTGACCTAAAACTAAAAATAAACACGAATCATTTGCTATTTTTTGTACTAAACAGACCTAATCAAAAATGGGTCATGGTTTTACAAAAATTTCAAAAAAAACTTACCTTAGACTTTTGCACTAAACAGACGCAATTACTATTCGGTCACTTTTAAATAATAACTCGACGTGTTCACTATGGCAGCGCCCGACGCATAATGGTTTACGCCACTGTCTTGTAATAATCCTTGTGAAAACGTATAAGAGTGAAAGAGACAGATAAAGTTTTAACTTGGTCTAGGAATAAGATATCGAAAAAATTCCGAGATAGAAAGATAGATGGCGTTAAAATGAATTTCTTTGTATGCTTAACTCATTTTGGACCTGAACCGTAATCGGTCAGTTTTTTATTAAGCGTGCGATTTATGGTCGAAACGAGACTGAGCTGGGGGAAAATTTTCTTAAAAGGTTGCTCATAAGGTCTTGTTTACATTAAGAGAGGCGTTGGACATACTGGCTGATAGAAGAGGAAAAAATACCGAAATATCCCATTTTTGAAATTGTCTGAGGGATTTGAATGACATTCCATTTTTTTATTTTTTTAAATTATGGTCCTAGGTGACGAGTAAATAATCCGAAAATTCAAGCAATTATTTTGGATATATTTTCTGTTTTATTTCTTTACATAACACGAAAATCTTATGTCAATAATTTGTTATCTTTGACAACGTTGTATTAACAGTTCGGTGCATTAAAAACAACTCAATCATTTAACTTAAATTAGGTACCGGACACGCAGTCACAAGATTAGGTCCACTATTTGTTCAAAGTAGAACCAACTTGTCCAGTAAACAATCCATGGCGTGACGCTGCTACAGAGGAAGTTAAACTTCCTTGGTTACTGTAACCAACTCAATTAGAAGAAAAATATAGGTACAGGAAGAGGAACTTCCTTTCAACGTAATAGGGAAATTGGAAATTTATAAGGCAAAGAGCCTCGGTAGTAATCAGATTAAAATGTCGATACATCACTGTATTTTAATGGCTGTAACTTGCCAAAGGTAAAAGCAGAGTAATAAAATTTGTGAAACCGATGAGTTAACCATATTTTTGTTATTGTTAAAAAATTGTAGCCCACTGCAATGCAAATGTCTTTTTACAAGCTTGTATTTAAGTTAATTCGGGAATGATTAATTGTATTATATCAAAAATATACCTGGGATAATCCCCGGTATTTTAGGGTTCCGTACCCAAAGGGTAAAAACGGGACACTATTACTAAGACTCCGCGATCCGTCAGTCTGTCTGTCTGTCTGACCGTCTGTCACGAGGCTGTATCTCATGAACCGTGATAGCTATGATGATGATTTATGATGATGAGATAGATGATGTATTTATGTTGCCGCTATAATAACAAATACTAAAAACAGAATAAAATAAATATTTAAGTGGGGCTCCTATATAACAAACGTGTTTTTTTTGCCGTTTTTGCGATAATGGCACGGAACCCTTCGTTCGCGAGTCCGACTCGCACTTGGCCAGTTTTTTTTTGTATTGCATTTAAAAGCTAATTTCCAACGCAAATTACCTTTCTATTCGTCACAAAAAAAAAACACAGTCTCTTCTAAACTCAACGTTTTAACTCATGAATATTTACAATACTGCACTGGAAACCTTTCCACTGTCCTAATGTAACCGAGGCCTAAGCCCGCACGCCACCATTACTAATGCATTAACCCTGGCTAGGCCAGTAAGCGGTCCCCCAGGCCCGGAGGAGCGTTCACATGATTTTATTCCACCACTCGTCTCCTGTAAAACTCGTTTGTATCACGAGAGCAACTTTTGACAATCAATCTGTTACGTGAGACTTATTTTGTTTGTAATTAGGTTTATTTTCGCGTGTTTTCGGTACGTTTGTGGTGAGAATGAGAGGTTTGTTATGGACGTAAATATTATCTAATATAAGAATGGTTGTTATAAATATGTAGGTGTTCGGGAGGGTAAGCTACAAGTGTATGCGATATTTGGAATTAAAACATAATTAGATACAGTACAAACATTTTCGTGTTTCGTCAGTCGTCGGCTTTCTTTCATATTTGTCGTTTTGCCCTTGTGGCAGACCGGACGCTCTCAATCAACTTGGAAGTATATAGAGTTGTTAATACTCTTTTAACTTTTAATAATGTAATTTATTTAAAAAATGGGAGGGAAGTGGCTAAAACTGCTATTTTCACAGCTCTATATATTTCACACGAAAATCAAAACAAAACAACGGTAACACAAAGTACTTAGGTATGAATTCAAATTACTACACGATAAATCTAATAATTGATGGACATGGAAATTTGCATTCGTTTGTTTTCGGAAATGCGATGATTGCCGAGGCAAATTATGAAAATAGTTGTACTGTAGTTTGTTGTATGAAGAAGTTGTTAGATGTTTACTTGGATAACTACAGGAGTTCATTTTTTGGGAGTGATGGTAATATACATGAATTAATTTTACTATGGGATCTACTCTGAAAAATCAAAAAAAAATACACAGTATTTTTAACCGACTTACCAAAAAGGGTTCTATTTTCGACATTATATTTGTTTTTTTTTGTGTATATTCTCCGATATCTCCGTCAATTGTGGGCCGATCTTGAAAATTCTGTTTTTTTTGACAGAGTATGTTCCGAAATTAGTGCCATTTTAATTTGGTGAAGATTTGATGAAGAACTTCGGAGATATACAATAGAACGTTTCAATAAATAACGGCAAATCACTCCGGATAGCTGCAATCGCATGTCTGTTTATTGTTTATATACCATTTCATAACATAACATCACGCCAGCACGCGTTAAACGGGTACGCAGATGTGTACAGTTCATCTTGACACACTCTCATTTCACCGGTTATGTTCAGTTTCAATCTAATCTGGCATTATAGGTACTTAAATACTTGCCAACTAAAAAGTGCAAAACAAAAAAAAACTTTGATTGTCATAATTCGACAAAAAACACTTTTTTACAAAAAAATACTACCGACTTCCAAATAAGAAACTACAAAGAGAAAAATAACTTTATTTTTGGAAGTCGGTGTCTTTCGTAGGCAGCAATTTTTTGTGTTATGGACACCGACTTCCAAATATAAAGTTATTTTTCACTTTGTTGTTTCTTTTTTGGAAGTTGGTAGTATTTTTTTGTAAAAAAGTGTTTTTTGTCGAATTATGACAATCAAATTTTTTATTCATATTCTTCTGATAGATTGCTAATAAATTTAAATTCAGGTCTGTAATATATTTTTTTTTACTTTGAAGAATCTATACGCAATCTAATTTACTCTAAAAAGGCTATCAAAGCTACCAGCCTCAATGCTAACACAAAATGACATTCACAAAATCCACTAAAAACATTATTTCATCGCGCAATCTAAAATCCAATCCAGTTCTCTTTGAGGGCAACAAAAAACAACTCAAACCAGCCAATTACCTAACTGATCTCAAAGAACATCTAGAAATTACAAAAACAAAGGAGAGCAAAGAAAAATTATTACAAATCAAAAACAAACTGTATCTCCTTGTGCTTGAAAAGATGATTTCCTGTATGTCAAAGAAATCTGCGAGCTAGTTTCCGCCCTGGATTGGATATCGAGTGCATCTGAAATGAAACGCTCCTCGCCGTATATTTTAAAGGTAAACCCATTTTATTATGTCACATGTTGTCGGCGATACGAAATGTATTTTTAAAGATGTCGCGAGGATTTCTATGTTTTTCGCAATTATGAGAGTTTAGTTTTTGTGAGACGACTACTTTTTAAAGCTGGTTACTAATAATAGATTGGTTTACTAATAAATAGAATAGAATAGAATACTCTTTATTATGTACACCATATAAGTTACAGAAAGTATAGACGAAGAAAACATTGCACTGGGTGACACAATGGGCGGCCTTATCGCTAAAAGCGATCTTTTCAAGACAACCTTTGGATGGATTTAAAAAAACAAATGGAAGGAATGACAGTACTAAACACCCACATAAGTTGCTGAATGAGTAGTAAAAAATCTATATTTATGAATTTTCACTACTCATTCGGCAACAATAATGATTTTGAATATTAATTTGAAAACACTGTGATTTTTTTACACAATTAGAAGTTACTATTATTCCAAATTATTTTGAAAAACGCAAAGCTTACATAAAAACCGGCCAAGTGCGAGTCGGACTCGCGCACGAAGGGTTTCGTACCATTATCGCAAAAAACTGCAAAAAAAAACACGTTTGTTTTATGGCAGCCCCACTTAAATATTTATTTTCTTCTGTTTTTAGTATTTTTTGTTATAGCGGCAACAGAAATACATGATCTGTTAAAATTTCAACTGTCTAGCTATCACGGTTCATGAGATACAGCCTGGTGACAGACGGACAGACAGACAGACAGACGGATCGCGGAGTCTTAGTAGTAGGGTCTCGTTTTTACCCTTTGGGTACGGAACCCTAAAAATTAAATATTCCAAAACAGCAATAAATTCAAAAAAGCATTTTAATCAAGCAATAATTTCTCATAGCGCTAAGAACTCGTAGCATGCTACGCCGTAGCCGCAGAGTACTACGCCGTAGCAGACGGCTACGAATAAAAATCATAAGACGTTTGAAGGACTCTGTTGTAATGCGAAAATAAGAAGAAATATATCTTGAGTGGCGGACATCTGAATATTTTCTTCCGGCGGAACAAATTGAAAAGCTGGTTTTTTACAAGAAGGTAGGGAACGGTTTACCGGGCACTGACTTACTCAGGAACTGAGCCGATTATTGCGGTGGATCCAGCCGGATATGGTTGAAGATAGATGTAATACTTGCAAAGAATCTAAGTTATTATAATGGGTATTCGGGACTTTAAATGAGTTATTATGATATTTATGGTTATAGTTATTATATATTTATATATATTCAATATTTTGAAAGTAGTGGATACTTTTAAAAATAAATATAAACAACAACAACTCTAGGATTCCGTACACCTTCGATCCCTTTCCTCAAGCGAAACATACAAGTATTTGGGTATGTCGACATCAATGCTACTGACGTGAAACAGTCGTTGAAGGAGCGCTTCTTTGGCCGCCTGAAAAAAGTACTAAATAGTCTTTTATCAGGCGGGAACACAGAACGGTCTTGATGTACTCTTTCGGCATACTCAAATGGACTCAGGCAGAACTTGACGCCTTGGATAGGAGAGTCCGCACATTGCTTACCGCAAATTGTATGCATCACCCACGGTCATCGGTTACGAGACTGTATATCCCGCGGAAGTGCGGAGGTCATGGCTTTTTAAATGCTAAGAACCTGCACAACCGTGAGGTATGCAGTCTTAGGCAATACTTCCGTGCCACCGACGTGGGTATGCATCGAGATGTGGTAGCGGTGGACAAGGGCCTTATCCCGCTCTCCTTGGCTAACGAGAACTGGCGCAAACCTATAGTATTATTATCTAAATACTAATGACCGCAGGGATGTATAGCAGAGCAAGGAGCTTCACGGACGCATCTACCGGGTCCTACATGGGCCCGATGTAGATCTTTTAGCGATTTGGTGACATTTTCGTGGAAACCGAAGGTTTTGTCTTTGCGATTATGCACGAAGTTATGATGACGAACAACTACCGAAAATATATTGTGAAGAACGGCACGGTTGACATCTGTCGGGCATGTCACCGGCCGGGGGAATCAATCCGACACATTATCTCCGGTTGTTCTAGTCTGGCTAACGGAGACTATTTGCATAGACACAACTTTGAAGCCAGAATTATCCACCAGGAACTTGCTCTTAAATACAATCATGTGGAATCGGAAGTGCCTTACTATAAGTATGTGCCCGACCCAGTTCTCGAAAATGGCAATGTCACGTTGTATTGGGATCGGTCTATCATCACTGACAGGACTATTGTTGTCAATAAGCCTGACATAGTGGTGATAGACCGACTAGAGCGTTGCGCAATGATTGTTGATATAGCGGTCCCCCATAACGAGAACCTCGTGCAGGCTGAGAGGGATAAGAAAAGTAAGTATCTTGATCTGGCGTGGCGGCCAATGGCATAACAGCCACGAGCCTCGACGAACATCTGAGGAGGCTCTCGTTTGGCAGTTGGACCAAGGGCTTGATCCAGAAAGCGGTACTCCTGCACACGGCGCGTATCATTAGGAGGTTCCTCTATCAGGAGCCCTGACCACAGGTAGCTTGGTCCCTGTTCGATACCGGTGGGCTACTATTTTTTTTATTTTTAAATGTTCATTTTATTTTAATTTTTTTGTAAGCTAATATTTCAAAATGTAAAAAGTATGTACATTAATTGAATAAAGGAAATAATAATATTTTTTTGAGCCTCGACCAACACCTTAGGAGGCTCTCGTTATGCGGCTGGATCAAGGGCTTGATTCAGAAAGCAGTACTTCTGGACACGGCTCGATTTGTTCGGAGGTTCCTCTCTCTGGAGGCCTGACCGCCGGTAGCTTGGACCCTGTTCCCGATACCGGTGGGCCTCTACTTTTCATATGTTTTTTAAAATAAAATATTTAAAAATGTAGATAATAAGCTAATTTGTAGATAATAACTAATGAATAAATGAAACAATAATTTATTTACGTTTACTGCTGGTGGGTTTTGCGGGCTGCTATGTAATAAAAAATGACAAAGAATATTGTGCTAAAATTCAATAGCAGGGTCAACAATACTGATACAAAAAAAAAAACAAAACCTAACAAAGAAACGCAGCGTATTTTAACGAAGCAAACTACATAGACTAGAACCTTACACACAAAAAACTGAAACTTTCAAAAATCCGAGAAAACAATGCAACTGCAAAATAAAAGCCCACAGATATCAATAGAGACATATTTCAAACGGGCGGAAACGTAATATATAAGTGCTTCCCGGGCCTTCGCGGAATAAGAGGAAAAAAACTAGGGCCTTCCGGTCGCCTCTGATTGTGTTAGCTACTCTATACTCTCGGAGTCAGTGGAGGTAAGGACGTTTGTGAAATTGTGACTGTTTGGTCGCTGTGAAGTTGTTTAGTTTTTTTATTATTATTATTGCTTGGTTTTCACGTTAAACCATTATTTCACCTGATGGGCTGTTGGTTTTTGAAAGAGATATGGTGTAAAAGGGTTTCTTAACTTACTAAAAAGACTATTACGCTGAAACTTTTTAGTCATAGCGCAATTAATTAAATACTAGCGCCTTCCATCCACTTCTGATTCTTTTAGCTACTCTGTGAGTCAGTGGAGTTAAGGACGTTTTTGAGATTGTTACTTTTAGGATTGAGTTTGCTGTAGAGTTGGTGTCTGTTTAAATGATAGGAGATTTTAAATTGTTTGAATGTGATAAATTATTTTTTTATACACCGTGAAATTTAAGTGGTTGTTTTCCCGCGGCAGAACGACTTGCCTTAAGGAGTACTTTCGAAGCATAGAGTTAAAGTAAAAAAATAACGATGTTTTTGTTTAAAAATAATAAAAAAAAAAAACATAAACTCGAAAAAGTGAGTAACAATAGTAACTTGTAGGTACTAGGTACTACGGTGAATAATACGGTGCTGACGCGAGTAGTACCTAGTACCTACAAGTTACTATTGTTACTCACTTTTTCGAGTTGATGAATATTTTTTAAATTATTTTAAAATAAAAACATCGTTATTTATTTACTTTAACTCTATGCTTCGAAAGTACTCCTAAAGGCAAGTCGTTCTGCCGCGGGCAAACAACCACTTAAATTTCACGGTGTATAGTCAGTCAATTGTGTAAACAATATGTGAAATGAGCTAGTTGGGTTTTTAAGATTATTAAGGTACACTATGTGTGTTGTTTATTTTGCCTGCATGTTCAACCTTGATATTTTACAGTTTCCTCATGTACAATATCATGTCTTTTTTGGTTTCTTCATTCAATTTAATATACATTTTTACAATTTAATGTTAAAGTATTATGAAGGTATTTTAGCACTGGAAGTAATTTCACTACATGTTTTACATACTAAGTTAGTTTTTTGTCTTGCCTAACAACTGAATATGCCTAAAAACATACTGGTGAATTTATTTTGCTCTTACCAGAAAAAACAAATGCAAAGCACTATTCTCCCTACCATCTCCATAGACAGGCACACATATATTAGTACATTAAACCAAATAAAATGGAAATTGAAATTTTAATAATTAAGAAAAATATTAAGTGCTATTCCTCTCTCTTAAACACTGACTGTATCTAGAATGTTACTGTGCTCGATAGGGTCCATAATTGTTACCTGGCTGCAAGGAAAGGGTTATGATTTTCACGCGTATCTTGTATGTATGTTTGTATGTATGTAATATTCTTTATTACCTCGTATCTTTCAAACCACTTGACGGATTTTTATAATTAAGACATCGTTAGGTAGGTCTTGGCCGCCCAAGTGTTCTTAGATGAGTGCCGTTGAAAAAAAAGAAATTGGCGGTTTTTGGGTGCCATATTGTAGGGGTTGCAATAATCTACCACTTATATGTTTAAAGTCATTCGAAAAAAATTGTAGTTCTTAAAACTAAAAAACACGCTTTAATGGTAAATTGAACTAAAAACTCGCTAATCCTGAAGATCTTGGTAAGGCAAATCAAACAACAAACTAACTATTTAAACGCGCCCGGTAGAATCGACTTTCATTATTTATAAATTTTAATTTTTGTTTGACGTTCAAAAGTGCCGCTTATTGGCCTAGTTGAATAAACATATTTGACTTTGACTTTGGCTTTGACTTTGACTTTGACTTTGACTAAATTATTGCATTGTCATCGGTCCTTGATAAGTGTGCAAAGTTTCAAATCAATCCCACGTTTTGAAGAGGGTGAAAATCACGTTCAAAGATTCCGTTACATAGATACATACCAAGCGTGTTAGTAAAAAGTATAACTAACAATAAGTTGTAAATAAAAAAAGTTAATAAAATCAAAAAACCCGACTGCTTAAAAAGCGAACTACAAACAATAAAGAAGAAGAAAATTTTGATCTGCAGTCGGAGGATACATCTGGTTTTGGTCAGCCAGCTCGCGAATATGTATCCTCCGACTGCACAGCAAGATTTTTATTTTCTTCTTGTTTACATCTTTTTAGTTCGCTTTTTAAGCAGTTGGGTTTTTTGATTTTATTAACTTTTTTTTAATGTAATTTATATTTACCACCTGTATGTACATTATGGATGCAATAAATTTAATTAGAATATGAATTTGATCTCAGACATCATCACTCATACATGAAAATCAAAACATCAGCACATTGACAAGAATCATTTTCACTGTCGACTGGTTCCCTCAGAGGGCATTAGCCCTCAGACGGGCGGTCATTTCCACCCCTGCCCTGCGGAGGATTGCATATCACTGTCGCCTGGCTTATTACAGCAATTATGGCCCGCTCCTGTTAGAATGTTTCTGAAGGATCGGCATTAGTCTTTGACTTTGAAATTGTAGTAGTATTAGGGTAGTTTGATGTAAGAGTTTTGTGATATTGAAGCTGTGTTTGGTTTGGTTGTGGATAATGGTGGCTAAGTAAGGTTTAGGAGTTAAGTGGTCAATGGCAGCTAACCGATTAGTGTTTTAAAATTCTTTTGTTTATATTTCTGTTTGAAAATGTTTTTTTTTTTGGGACAATCCCGCCGCACTATTCCCAAACCACTGCAACTCCTGAAAGCCAGAATGCGCCGAGGCAATGAAGCTCGACGAAGTCCCGGAAAATGAATTTAACTGTCTTGGATCCAGCAACGAAATTAATCAGAAAATAATAATGGAGGAGTAGGAAAAAAAATGTTTGAATAGGTATGTAATAGTCAACTGGAATAATTAATTTCAAACAAATAACCGATGGAATGACGTGTAGCTAGGTGCTGAAAACCATTCGCGATGAAAAACTACTGTGGACGCCCTTAGCTAGACCACATAGGATATGAAGCCAAGTTAGTCATTCTGAAATCAATTGGTGTTTGTAGCATGAATAATAATTTTAATAAACTTTGTGAACCCACCATCTTCATATAAAATACATACATACATACATAAACTCACGCCTTTTTCCCATGGGGGTAGGCAGAAACTACAGAACGCCACCTGCTACGATCCTTACATACTTCTTTTGCTTCACTCACATTCATACATCTTGTCATACACACACGCCGGTTATGAGTACTGCGCACCTTGCCTTTCTGAAGAACATCACCTATAAGGTCTATATATGTCTTCCTAGGGCGTCCCCTCCCGGCGTTTCCATTCACGTCTGCCTTGTAAATACCTTTCGTTAGTCGCCTATCATTCATCCTCTCAACATGGCCAAACCATCTTAACATACTCTTTTCAATTTTAGTCACTACATCTTCTTTTAAACCACAACGTTGTCTTATTACCTCATTCCTCAGTCTATCATTTAAGGTTACACCACACATACTTCGCAAGGACCGCATTTCTACTGCATTAATCCTACTTTCATGTCTTTTTTGCCATACCCAACTTTCACTTCCATACATAAGTGTAGGCACCAGCACGCCGTTGTGAACGGCGAGTCGAGCTTCCGGAGACATCGATTTGCTGGTCACAACGGCATGTATAGCACCATTCACTTTATTCCCTGCATTCACTCTCCTTTCCACATCCTCTTCAATCTTTCCATCCCTTGTGAACATACTTCCCAGATATACAAACTCGTTCACTTGCTCCACACTCTTATCATTTATTTTCACTTCGCACTCCGATACATCGTCTTCCATATAAAATCATTTATCTAAATCTATTTTTAACTCTTCACTATAGGGTGGTACGATAAAATACCAACAGCAGGAAATATGTTATTCTAAACGTAATTAATGTTTTGTAATAAAACTTTTTCCAACGAAAACCAACAAGCTGGGAAGTCAAGAAGCGCCACTCGGAAACTTGTATCATTGTTGCTCGCGCAAGTTTGCGAAACATTTGCTGCTAACTTAATTAGGAGTTAAAAACTTGTTTTAATTTTTTCTTGATTGTACTTCAAAGTTTGTATTGCAAAACGACTTTCTGTGTGCCTTTTTGTATGTTTACGCTTTTTTTAATACGATAACTCGTTTGAAAATTTATAAACATGCTTTGAAAGTTGTTTCGTTAGCTCAGATGTGGCTTCCACGCTGTCTCCGAAAATCAATTTTTTTGTTCATTTTTCTCAAGCAACTTAAATTATTTCCTATTCCACAAACAAATGAATACAGTCATATAACTCGAAAACTCGTGTCTTCTACACAGTTTGTCCCAAAAAAGTAGGTAGCAAATAAAACTTTTTTGTCCGTCGCATTTATATGACATCGCATATCAACTTCATTTTTATTTGACGCATATACCCGCTAGCGGCATTTGTGGGGTTAACCAATTCACCTTTTGCCGTACCTACCTTTTTGTATAGGCATATAGATGTATATGCGCGCACACTCCCCACTCTACTTTATAGTTCAGGATAGTGTAATAAAGGGATGGAGGGTAGTTTTGTACAGAGAGGAAACGTGGGCTTGTTTTGCTGACGGTATTTTCGTGTGGAGTTAATGCAATTGTATTGGTTAATAAGCCGGGAGTATTGTTTCGGTGAAGGATTGGTCACTGATCTAACCAACATTTTTGTTTTGTCTGGACTTTAAAAGAGACTGTGACCTCTGAGTTTGTTTCGGCCTTCATTCTCAGAGTAGTCAGATAGGAAACGCCGACCTCATCTAGTTTTAAAAATATAATCGACATGTAAAAGTGTTTGTACAAACCAACTAACAGAAATAAAATCATTTATCATTTATCACTGTTTTAATATTCAGGTGAGGTTTTTAAGGTTGCATGTAACGGAATGAATTGAGGAGCTCGTGGCTAAATAATAACAGCCGCACGGGTCGATCATCAAGGTTAAGCAACGCTTGACGAGGTTGGTCAGTGGATGGGTGACCATTTCAATATACCGAGTTTCCTCCGTGCCTCGGAAAGCACGTTAAGCCGTTGGTCCCTTGAAGTCATTTAAAAATCTTTGACAGTCGTTACGGGTGGGTAGTCAGAAGCTTGAGATCGGACACCAGTCTTGCCAAGGGGTACCGTGTTACCCAGTTACTGGGTTGTGGAGGTCAGATAGGCAGTCGCTCCATGTAAAACACTGGTACTTAGCTGAATCTGGTAAGACTGGAAGCCGACCCCAATATAGTTGGGAAAAAGGCTAGGCAAGATGAGATGTAACGGAATGAATTATGGTTTATTGAAAAGTAAACTGTCAGTCTGTGATGATCCGATCATGTATCATGTATGGTTAATAATATTAATATAATAATACCAGCCTGTGATTGTCCCGTTGCAGGGCAAAAGCCTCTTCTCAAAGAGAAGGCACGAGCATTAACCACGATTCACAAAATCACCACGCTTGCTCAAGGGGGGTTGGCGATTACAGACTTATAATCACGACTAGCTTCTTTCAGCGGCTTCGCCCGCGTGATTTATGAAAATTATCCCAAGGGAACAACATATTTCCGGGATAAAAAGTATCCTATTTGCTATTCCATACTATAGATAATAAAAAAAAAGAATATTATTTATCTCTGTGCCCAATTTCATCCAGATCCATCCAGCGGTTTGAGCGTGAAGAAGTAATAAACATACAAACACACAAACTTTCGCATTTATAATATTAGTGTGATAAGTTCAGGGTAGACAGATTGAGTAAGTGACAGATGTATACAATTCATATACATCTTTCCCTTTTTCGATCTCAAATTGATACCGCTCTAAGAGCTTATGGTCACCCCCCTGGTTTCCTCACTATCTTTTCCTTCACCGTTGTTAGTGATGTCCAAGATAAACTAAGAAAGTACATATGAATTTGAAAAAGCCATATTAAGGCGAGGTCTTAGCCTAGTCTGTATGGTTACTGATATTAATGATTTCTTATGATTTTTTTCCATCATCCATCATATTCTGCCTAGCTTATTTCCAATTGTGTTAGGGCCTATTAATTTTGCTTTGTTCTTATGAACAATTTAACTATGTCATACAAACAGTACAAAATTGGACACATAATATTTCACATGCAATTCACTATTAATATATAATAATAGTTACTTTGTCACACAACTGTGAGTCATTAAAATAAATCGGTGTCCAAACTAAAACTTCTAATGCAAGTCTAAACTAAAATATAAGTGTATAAATATGTGTTGCACCTCTGCTGTGACTTGTTTGGTCAGATATCCCCAGTGGCATATTAGTGCAATTATATGAGTACATGACCTTTGGACCGTGGACTGCAAATACAGGCAAAATAAAATAGGAGGAATTATTACTGGCTAATTAAAATATTTGTTTAAGTTGTTTTAAGAAAGACGATAAATTGTTTGTAAATTTTTGTCTGAATTCTGTATCGTAAGATTATTCAATCTAATTATTAATGATGATCACGGCTACAGATTACTGTTTAAAATTCCAAACAGTTTAAAATGTTTTCAAAAGATAAAATATAATGACGCTCTAATCGACAATCTATAAATCTATGTACAAAGCGAAACATGTCTTAGGCAAATTAATTAGGTATTTATTAATGAATTACACACACATAACCTTAATCTCTTATCAATGACATGAAACGTCATCTAGTGATTGCCATTACCACTAGGAATTATTTAACAATCACCATGTTTCCTTTAAAATCATCACTTAAAAACTCAACTCCCACCAGGTTTAAAAAAAACAATGCAATAAACAAAAAATACAAATACAATAAACTTCGCCACTTCATTATTCAGCCTCAAATCGTAGGTGTAACCGCGTGGAATTTTATCATGGACGCCATGTCGGTAGGATCCGAGCGGATCCGTGCGGATCCGTGCCTCACATGGTTACAGAAAGATTTAATTGTTGCGAGCGGACGTGACGCCGATACGTGGCCATCGGAAAAACTCGCTCGATTCCCTTTAGTTTGCCGTTCACTCTGCTGTATTGTTTATAAGTAAGATTTATTGATTTTTTTCTGTTTGATTTTGCAGTTTAAAGCAAGTCTGGCATCGGTTTTTGGGGGTGAGGTAGGTACTATTTAGTAATTAAATAAAATGGTATTGATCTTATCATCACGGCTCTATTTTCCGAGGGGTAAGCGATAGGTGGCCTAAGTGTCAATTAAGGCCATACTTTGCCAGTTATTTTGAACCCTATTTAGATAGTAAGAAGGCGAGCATATTCACATCAACTAATAAAACGAAATAAAAGCCTAGATTTAATGTGCCAGACAAATCTAGATTTTTATTTTACCAGAAAAGAAAATTTAAAATACCTATTCATATATCGAGAATGTTGTTAATCATTAACCAAAACTCAATTGTGTGTAAAATTCTTAGTTTTTATATCTAAATGATTTAGGTAAATATTCCAAGGCAACTTCTAAAATTACCTCTCATTTAAAAATACCACTCCCGTTGTAACAAAATTAAAAATAAAAGCTTATGCTCACACTTAACCTTACTTTTGTTATTTATTTCCAAGAAATTAACTAAGTGTTGACCCCTGAGAGTGTCTGAGGGCGAGAAGAAAAAACTTATGTCTTCATAAATTTGATTTAAGGGCAGAAATATAACGTGGGTCTTAGTAATTCTTTATCTTGGGCTTCAGATACACGAAATAGAGTGAATTCGTACTACACTACTATTTATCTACATTACGGTATTACTTTTTTATAGAGTTAGTGTGATCACGTCTTTACTCTTTGTCGGTGTTACAAATACATCAGAATGTTCTTTAGTCATTTTGTTATGATTTAGGGTTTAGATATGTTTGGTTTCTTGTGACATAAATAAACTAGTTGCTTACAATGTTTCAATGAACTCATTGAATTAGATACTCGTCGGCGTTGACGAATGATGCAATATGCAGAGGTACCTCCATCTAATTGAGAATTATGGTTTTCAGTAATATGTTCGAATAGGACTAGGTAACCCCTCAGTTCTCGGTAAAATTTATTCATAATTCTATCTAAGGAGTAAACAGTTGAAAATAAATACTTACAATACATACTTTTCAGAACGAATCAATTGGCATCTCAGTAGTCAAAATCAGAATTCTCAATATTCGATATCAAATTGATACCACTCTAAGAGCTTATGGTCACCCCCCCTGATCAGCTATCAAAACCTCTATGAACAAATATTCATACATAGAGTCTGGCAAACGAAAGTAGACACTCGAAATATTTGAAAACTTTTTATATTTTAATTTTTATAATGTCAACATCAATTTTTGGTGATTTGTTGTGGTTTTGATAATAGCATTTATTATGTGAAAAATTAATAAAACAATTAAAAGTGTATTACGGGAGATTTCGTTTCGCATGATGTCTAAATATCAAGAAAAACATCAGGCGAAAGACGTCGAATTCCAACAAAAACAAGATTGTTTATGTGTGGTGTTAGATTTCATAAGTTAGAATGACGCTAATAAGTTGAATAAACCAAAATTATTATAGAATACTGTTGTTTTTTATTGAGATTGATACAATATAATATCTAAAATATTACCTACCTCAATTACCTAAAGTATTTTAATTCAGACGAAATAAATAATTATAAAGTATCAATTTAGGTTATTCCAGGTATTGCATACTAGTTTTGGGGTTGCTAAGCTGATATTTTTTAAATTTGCCGCGCTTTTTCAGTCTCTACTTTCGTTTGCCAGACTCTAAAAACATTAGAAACAAAAGTACTTTGACTGTTAAACTTATTACCCTCCCTTTTCTTTAATCACGTAAACAGATATACCGCTAACGAAACTGAGTTGTATTCCCACCAAACCAAAGCCGATGAACCCACGGAATAAGAAAACCCAAAGCTTCCACACAGCTAATTACAAGCAAATCAATCTAAATTTTTTCACCAACAGCAACAAAGCCTTGTAAGGCAATATAAAGTAAAATAAAAGTCGTTTAGGGACGTGCGAAATGCTCCAAGTAGTGCTCAACCGAATTTACGATTGCTCGCATCTTACTTTGTCCGGTATAATTAAACCTTCCCAAGTACATTAATATCAATTATGGTAATCCAGCCAGAGTGGATCCTACTGGCGACCTTATTCGGGTATTTCGGATCTTGGTTTGTGGTACAAGATTTCAATGTAGCGATTTGATTGTGTGGGCTTGTCGGTTTGCCTTTGGGACGATTTCGTTTTAGGATTGAAGGCTGCGTTGTTGGCAAATTTTTATTTTTATTAATAGCTAGTTAGTGGAAAACATCGATAAATATATGATAAGAAAATGTGTTGTGCCGACCCCAAGTAACAGGGAGGGCAGGAAAATGACGTAGTTGTCAATTATCTCTTGAATTTGTCCCTTGTAATTAATTTAACATTTAGCTAATTTTACTGTTCCTTCCGTCCTTGAAGGAAAACATCGTGAGGAAACCGGCATGCTAGAACCAAAAAATTCGAAGACATGTGACATCCACCAACCCGCACTGGGCCCGCGTGGTGGATTACGGCCCATCCCCTCTCACAGAGAGGAGGCCTGTGTCCCAGCAGTGGAAACATTAATAGACTGATGATGTGATGTGATGTGAGTGTCCCTTCATACTAATCAAAAATTTAAAATTAATGTAAAACTTTACATTTTCTAAATTACTTTCCTCTTCTCATTCATTTTCTTCATAGCTGAAGGTTGTGCCTGTTTTAGAAAGCTTTGATGAAGTCGCTGACAAACTGCCTTCAGGCTACTCTGTGTTTGGCTCGTCTCAGGAATATGGTACCAATAGAATAATTACACATGTTTTAAAAACTGTTCTCGATAAACACCCGCATTTCGACCATATTGTAATTATGTCAACTCGACTCTATAACATGCTACAGAAGACACGATGCTGATAAAATAGAAAACTAAGTTCGGAACTCAAAGCTGGTGGAAGCCGGAGCAACGGCTCTTTCTAAGTAAACGTGCTCCATTTATGGGACTTCACGTGAAACAGGATGTGGCTACATATTGAAGATAGTTTGGTACAATATGTTCTTTAAATATCATAATTATTGTTTAAATTACTTGTGTAATGTGGGGCTAGTGCAAACATAACTGGTTAATAAGTTGGCTCTGTCTACATCTTCGTGATAAACAGCCGATGTGTCATGTCAAGTGTCATGAAGGAAGCGTGGAGAAGAGTACATATTTTTTATTTTATTTTAGGTAGGCTCGCGCTTGACCACTATCTCACCTGATGGTAAGCGATGATGTGGTCGACGGTATAGCAAGCTTGCCTAGAAGTAACCTATTCACTCTTGATTTTATGATCCCGAGATTGTAGCTATCGGGAAACACAGACTCTGGCAGTGAATTCCACTCCTTAGCTGTACGCATAATGAAAGTAAAAAGTAAACCCAAATGTATCTAGAATATTTTTTACCCTTTATATATTCATTAATTTAATTCTTAATGCTCACAAACGTACAGAGACGGATTTAATGCCCTTGGGTTTAATACCAACAATATATACATTGTTGGCATATGAAAAAAAATACTGTATTTTAGATACCATAGTAAAACATTGTTAATGATATCTACTCAAGTGTATTAATTCTCAAAGGCAATTAACAAACTAATAAAACATAAATAAAAATAACTAAATCTTATCCATTTATCTTCAAATTAATTACGCTTCATTAGTACTATAACTAATCGTCTGTACCCAGTCCTTCAAACAGCTAGCATTTAAGCCTGTACAAAGGTGGAGTCGTTTCGAAAATTCTCATCCAAAGAAACGGTACCTTTAGGGCTTAAGTGAGGCCTTTTATGTAGCAATCACAGGCGTTCGACAAACTTTACGTTTCGTTTGAATACGTACAATTACGGCCAATAACTCGTTGTGAAATTGATTTTGAGTAGTGCTGTAAGTATCGGTTTGGTGGTGATATCGAATTGTGGGTTTATCGATATTTTTTACGCGACTGCTAAAAAAAGGAGAGCATTGTTGTTCACAATTTGTTATAAGTAGATGTTAGGTAAATTATGTTAGGATAAGCGCATTAATCGCATTAATCATGTAATAATAATTGTGATAAAAATGAAATAAATAAGAAATAATTTGTTTTTATAAAGAAATATTTAAAAATGTAAATTTAAAATGTGTACATAATTGAATAAACGAAATAAATAAGAATAATAATCGCTTGGACCGTGTTCCCGATACCAGTTGGCCTCTATTTTTTTATATTTTTAAATCTTTTTTAAGTTTCCTTTTTTAAATATTTAAAAATGTGTTCAATAAGAATGTAAATAAATAAAAGAAAAAATAAATAAATAAGGTTAACTATTTCAAAATGTTTTATGTGATTATTTTTCAAGCAAAAATAAACAAAGAATCAAAACCTAAGTCAAACGATTTCTAAACAAGTCTTTACGTAGAGGAAAAAGTTTAATTTACCAAAAGAATTAATGATACTAAACTTGAGGTTTGTGAATATAATATGAGCTCTTTTACCACTGTTTTTATTTTCATTGTAACATCCATCATAAAAATAATATAGGACAAAGACAAACTCAGCTTTGTTACAAACAAACTTCAACAGTTTTATTTGTACATAATTATTATGTTACTACTTTGGTTTACAATAAAGTACTACAGTTGTTCTATCTCAGGACGGCGGGTTGGTCTTAATAATGTGCGCATTGATGTGTGTGCGTAAGCTTGGGAACGCTCAGTATCGCCTGAGCACACAGTAACAATTTGCATGTGCAACATATACACACGATTAAGACCAACTGAAAAAAAAGAAAAATTGTTGCATATTCTATCTATCTCTACTAATATTATAAAGAGGAAAGTTTTTTTTGTTTGTTTGTAACAAATAAGCTCCGAAGCTACTGGACCGAATTGAAAAATTCTTACACCAATAGAAAGCTACATTATTCCTGAGTTACATAGGCTATTTTTTTTATCCCGAAAATGGGTCCTGTGGGGTGGTCCACGGGAGCGAAGCCGCGGGCAACAGCTAGTCTTCGCTCCCGTGAACGAACCCACAGGGCCCATTTCCATTTCCTCTTTATAATATTAAACTTTCATTTTAGTATATAGTCATGTCGTCAATTCATTTTAGTACCTACCTATGTAAGAAAATATTAAATATTTGAAATACCAATTAGTTTTTCCGAAACACCTGAACATCACTACTCATAGTCACTTGGCAAGAACAGGCGTTAGTATTACTGTAGGTACCTTCGCATTTTACGTAAAGACTTTTATGAAGGCAGTGAAACGCCGCAAGATTTCAGAGTTATGGTTCATTTTCTGCTGCGTCCCGAAACGTTCGGCAAGGTACAGTCAGCACTTCTTCAATGAAGATGATAATTTAAGGGCATCCGTCGTTTTGTGGCATACTCTCCGGTTTATTAAGGTGGGTTGAAGAAATCTGTGTTTTGCGGTATTTTGGATTTAATAAGCTGTTATTACTGGTCAGTGGGATTTTTATTACAAATTCTGCTTTTAAGTTTTTTGAAAGATAAACTACCAAGTTTGTAATTTTTATTTGTATATTTTGTAGTGCACACTGTGAACAGAGTCTCTTCGCGTCTACTTAAAGGTAAAAATAAATGTTTATTTTTTGTAATTGGAAGACAGCTAAACAAAGCAGACTACAAATAGCAACCAATTACAAGTCTTCGCTTAAAAAAATAACACGGAAAGTAAAACAAAAATAAATCACGTTAAACCCCGTGATTGTAGAAACAAATGGAACGCAGCTTTTAAATCATCCATGAAATCCAAAACAGAAACAAAAGTCCAAGACATCAAGTGTATCTTGAAGCTACATAAGTTGTTTCTAGCAATAGAATAACTTACAGAACTCAAAATTGTTTCAAATCAGCCAGTTCAAAATCACTGCTCAACGTATTCAAGAAAAGAACTTCACGATCTCAAACTGCAATCGTGTGAGTAGTCAAAAGTTACTTCGGGGACTTTAAAGTACCATTAGATAATCCGTTGTCAAAGTAGGCTTTACAACTTGTGCAGTGCATAGGCAGTTGAGAGAACACGGATTTCTTTTAGTCAGATCAGGTTGAAAGTTTATTTCAAGACTTAGTTCTCTTCAGTGATCAAAATGGTGTTTAAGTGACTTTTGCGTCTGATTTACAGATTTGGTAAAAAAAAAATATTAGCTCTCTTTTACGCCATTATGTGTACTCGGATAGCATCTCGGATGCGGCGAGTGCGCGATAGCTCCAATAGCCCATTGATGTGGCATTAGATGACGACTCATGGAGCGTCTTTCAAATATGTTCAGTAAGTTTTTGAAATTTAGTTTACTTTCGCATTTGTGTGTGTGAATGTTATTGTTTTTTTGTGTGTGTGTAATGTGTAATATTTCAGGTAACCATCCACAGGTAGGCGATTGAAGATGACGTCGACACAACATTATCAAGTTTTGGACATCATCATCATCATTTCAGCCGAAAGACGTCCACTGCTGGACATAGGCCTTCCCCATTTAGCAGGCTGCCAGCTACTAGGGACCATTTTGCCATAATCGCCACGCTTGGCGGGCAGTATGGTAGTTATAGATACACAGAGAACACTGCTGCCCATTCTTTGGTTTGTCCCTTAGTCGCCTCTTACGACACCCACGGGAAGACATGGGATGGTGAAATTCTTTACGTCAGGCACGATATTGCCTTACGTCAGGCATGAGTTTTGGACAGTGGCTATTAAATTGATATCCTTGTGTCCCTTCCAAAGGCACCCTTTGCATTCTGCCCATTAAGATGTACCGACCTGCAGTGAGGTTTCAAACACCTTGATATACACCGTGAAATTTAAGTGGTTGTTTTCCTGCGGCAGAACGACTTGCCTTAAGGAGTACTTTCGAAGCATAGAGTTAAAGTAAAAAAATAAAGATGTTTTTTGTTTTAAAATAATAAAAAAAAAAAACATAAACTCGAAAAAGTGAGTAACAATAGTAACTTGTAGGTACTAGGTACTACGGTGAATAATACGGTGGTGACGCGAGTAGTACCTAGTACCTACAAGTTACTATTGTTACTCACTTTTTCGAGTTGATGAATATTTTTTTAATTATTTTAAAATAAAAACATCGTTATTTTTTTACTTTAACTCTATGCTTCAAAAGTACTCCTAAAGGCAAGTCGTTCTGCCGCGGGAAAACAACCACTTAAATTTCACGGTGTATATTAGGTAGGTAAGGGAATATTCGGGTACCTATTATCAGTGGTCAGTGTAAGATAATGACGTTATGACGATGGGATGAAGATATTCCGTTTATCACATGGGTTATTGATGGTCATAGTGACCTTTATGTTAAAGTTTGTTTAGGCCTTGAGTAGTTGATGCTAAAGTTTGTATAAGCGTAGTTAATTTACTCAGAATGTTAGAATTTATTCATTGTTGTTAGCTGAGTCGCTTGATGAAAATCAATACATATAATAAATCTGTAGTAAAATATTTTTTGTACATCGAAAAAATTTCCAAAAAATATAGCCAGGGTGTTAAAGGATAACCAACAGAACACATTTCCAGCATTTTTGGAATTTTTGTCTGTTTGTCTTTTTATTTGTGCACGCATCACGTGAAATGTACGAAACCAATGTAGATAACTTTTATACACAAAAATTGTGCGTAACTTGAAGAATTACTTAGTTTTTGTTTCATCGCAATCGGTCCACTCCATCAAAAGTTAGATGAATTTAAAGTGTTCAAGAAGTAAAATTATCACAGCACACGCAATTCAGTTACTCGGACAGTTGAACTCGCTATTCGATAGATGGCGTTGTGCATTTAAAGTCATTTTCTGAATCGCGGTGTTAAGATTCTACGCGACATAATGACACTAGAAAAAAAAATGGTATGTAGTAGTATGTATATACATGTGACTATGTGTATGTAGGGTAGGCAGAAAGGTAAGTAGGGTAGGGACTAGGGTTGGCAGCAGCAGACAGATGACGGGAGCGTAGCCGTTGTCTATATAAAAAAGTACTCTGTGGCGTAGCCGCGGGCACAGCTAGTGTTGACTAAATTGCTATCGCTCAAAAAAACTTTTTCAAATACGCCTCCTATAGCTACAGGCAAATAATTACATCAACCTTCCGAACGCAGCCGCATCTTTATTAACCCTAAAATGTTTACGTGGAAAATTATTTTACGCCGACCGAGGTGTGTTTAAAAAAATATAGCAAAAACGTCGCCTGGGGACGGATAGCCGGAAATAAAAAGGTCGTCACTGTAAAGCTTCGGATGCCTGCTAATAAAGGAAGGGAGAATCAGACTGTGTTGCAGAGGAAGAACGGTTTTATTATTATGTCGCTAATGTTGGAGTTATATTACATTTTTTTCGCCGTGATACGTAACACAGGTTATTGTTTTTGTCGTGTGACGATGTAATTTTTATTATAACATGAAAGTGCTGGTTTATGGGTGTACATGTTTTTGTGAGAGCTCGTTGGGGTTTTGAGAGTGTTTTGTTTCAATCTTTTGTGGTATAAAAACTATGTATAAGTGTAACATGATGGATGTTAAAGGACAAAACAGAAATAAAGTATCAAGAATTATTCGTAGGTATATAATTAAGTCATTACCTTTTACAGCTGTGACTACATAAGCCTATCACAACTGCCAACCCAAAACAAAGTTTCCAGAATATCTGACCAACGTCACTTATCAAATTATGACGTCACACAACCAAAATATGTGTCTTTAATCCACTAAACTCCAACCCGTGATGCTGCGGATTTCAGCTCGGAATTTACGAAATTCAGTCCTCTCTGAAAATTTGCTTAGCCGGCCTTATAATAGAATCATGGGCGATCTTACTGCGTCCAGACAAAATTGTTTTGACCTGGCTCGCTTGTATCTGGGTGGGTTTTACGGGAATATATTTGGAGGATTTTAGTTTCTTGGTATGTCCAGTTTTGCTGTTTGCTTGTGCATGTGGGTACTGTAGTGGAAATGTGATTGCTAGTTTGTGGTAAAGTAATTTTGTTAACCTTTTGTCTTTCTTAAGAAAACAGTCTTTTTGAAGGCGATTTTTTTCTGACATACTGGCCATTTTGTTATTTATATACACTTAGGTGCACAATGTATAGGACTGTACCTATTATGGCAATGTAAACGGATCTATACTTTTTTCAGCATACTGGTAACAAAATATATGTCTTCCAAAATAAAACCGGCCAAGTGCGAGTCGGACTCGCGTACGTAGGGTTCCGTACTATTAACGCAAAAAACGGCAAAAAAATCATGTTTGTTGTTTGGAAGCCCCACTTAAATATTTATTTTATCCTGTTTTTAGTATTTGTTATTATAGCGGCAACAGAAATACATCATCTGTGAAAATTTCAACCGACTAGCTATCACGGTTCATGAGATACAGCCTGGTGACAGACGGACAGACAGACAGACAGACGGATCGCGGAGTCTTAGTAATAGGGTCCCGTTTTTACCCTTTGGGTACGGAACCCTAAAAATTCACTCAATTCGAACAGCAATATCCTTCAACCTACCATAATATTCTAAAAATAATAAAAAAAGAATACACAACCAATGTACCTAAAATTTCTCCACTTAATGCATTCTTCGAAACTTAGGTAGTCTAGTAACAGTAGGTACGGTAACCCGATAAAGTTAAAACGCTTGAGTGAGCGAACAAAATTGATTCCGCACGGGACCCTGCAATCCAGTCGGATATATTGTGTTAAATCACATGTAGTGAGGTACTGGCTGGATGTAAATAAAACGGGCGTATTCGATTTTTAAGTACACAATATTGTATGCAATATTGTCTTATTGACTGTTGAAGATGTTCAAATTTCGAATAATATTCGGTTGCTTGTTTACTAGTGCAGTTGGATGGTTAGAAAATACGCTTTGCTGTTTTGTATTGAAAAATGTTTGTGGGTGTTTTGATAAAGTAAAATGTGAAAAGAAATATTACGCAAATCGATATCTCTACTCGTGTATGAGAAGTCTTATGAAAGTAATAATAATAGACGTAGACGTGTTCTATTGTTCACTAAATCATTATATAATTTAAGAGCTATCCATTATGATAAAATCACAGTAATGTGATTTCAATTTGAATTGAGTTTTTCAGTAAAATGTCTTTAAGAATATTTTATACATTTTGGCCGATTTTATATTTAAAGCGATAAATCTGTGTACGAGTAACGAATTTAATCATGTGATCGTGAATAAAACTCTTAAATCGGCTTTATTTCAATTTATTGCCGATTTCATATACGATCGTGAATGTAAAATACACGATTTATTTCAGTAAAAGCTTTTAGCGCAATTATTTCGAAAATATACTGTATTAAGTCTTCGATACATTAATCCTCTTGTATGACAAATAATCTGTAGTTACTATACTTCATAAAATATAGCTTGATCCCTGCGACAGCTGTCAGTATCAATACAGTAACAATAGCGCTTGACAGGCTAACAATAACGTAAACGTCAGTTTGACATATGTCGCAGAGATCAAGCTATATTTTATGAAGTATAGGCGCATTTCGGAAAGGGGCACAATGCAGAATTTATTAATATTAAGCTCTCGAGTCAAAAGTCACAACGGAATATAAAAAAACCGGCCAAGAGCGAGTCGGACTCGCGCACGAAGGGTACCGTACCATTATGGCAAAAAACGGCAAAAAAATCACGCTTGTTGTATGGGAGCCCCACTTAAATATTTATTTTGTGCTGTTTTTAGTATTTGTTGTTATAGCGGCAACAGAAATACATCAACTGTGAAAATTTCAACTGTCTAGCTATCACGGTTCATGAAATGCAGCCTGGTGACAGACGGACCGACAGACAGATAGACAAACGGACCGCGGAGTCTTAGTACCCTTTGGGTACGGAACCCAAAAACCCGATTTTTATTATTATAATCGAACAAAAGCTTATCGTACACTGCAGTGCAAGTAAACTATACAGTAGCGGAGCGTATCATCTGGCGTATCGGTCGGTGCGAAGATGCAATTGTTCCGGCTGGCGTGTCCACTAACTAGGTTGGCCTTCATTACTACATGCCTGTTAACGTGCACCTATGTGTATCACATGTGACTTGTGTTTATTGACGTCGCGTTTCAGTGTAATTATTATGCGGTGTGTTTTATTGCAATCGAGTGTAATGTACAATTAAGTGGGAATGTATGCCCGTTTAATTGTTTATACTCGTACTTAAACGTGCGCTTGAATTCGATGCGTTTATTAAATACTGATGTTGTATTATTTTGATTTTGTATCAAAATGTGATTATTGGTGTTTTTTATTAAGTTGTATTGTTTCAATTGTAATTGCAATTGTATTGTCCGATTTGTGAACCATTAAAGTGTGCCCTACACCCTGCTACTTAAGTTTGCAATTTCTTCAGGCTATCGGTAACCCTAGTTATATTGCGCTCTACATTTCTGATTCGATCACGCAAGGAAACTCCGAGCATAGCCCTATCCATTGCCCTTTGGGTGACTTTAAGCTTTCTGATGAGGAGCAACCACGTCTTAGAGCCATAGGTCATCACTGACAACACAAACTGGTCGTAGATTTTCGTTTTGAGACACTGTGGTAAGTTGGACGCGATAAATAAGCTTAATAATAAATGTTTAATTATTTTATCTTATATCAAGTATACAAATGCCGTGTTTATGTGGAAAAACTTATTAGATGTGTTTTTTAACTTTTTTGGGGTGGGTTTTTTGATTTCATTAACTTTTCTTATATTTTCAACTTTTCAGTTAAACTATTTTTTTCGAATGAGTTTAAACATACAAGTGGTATAAAATTTCGTAATCACCTCTAAAAACCCTTCATTTTGATACCCAACTCGATGGGTTTCGAAGAAAAAAAAATTTAAACCCTACAATGTGGCGCCCAAAATCCGCCATGTTTCTTTTTTTTCAACGGCACTTATTTAAGAACACTTGGGCCGCCAAGACCTATCTAACGATGTCTTAATTATAAAATTCCGTCAAGTGGTTTGAAAGATACGAGGTAATAAAGAATATTACATACATACATACATACAAGATACGCGCGAAAAACATAACCCTTTCCTTGCAGCCGGGTAAATACTCAAAATAAAGGGTAATGTTACAAAGTTCGCTTAGTGTAAAACTCAGTGATACAACAAACTAGAAATTTCTTCATCAATGACTTCCTACAGATCCAGTCAAGCGTGATTATTGCCCCATGATCATGTCTACTCTTCTAACCTGTTTGAAGAGTTTCCATCGACTCGAAAAGAAGATCTACCCTTCCGATACTGAACAATTCAGTACCTATACGATATTGATTCTACCACAGTTGTGGACAAATCTGAGTAAAACCGAACCATACTGTTACTTAATTCAAGAAGCACTAAAAGCACACCGACACTTATTTGCGAAAACAAACAGCAATATCCCATACTACGCCATCGGATCTCAGGACCACGTTTCGGCACCACGTTTCTGAAACCACGGAACGCGATTAAGTCCAGTCCAACACAACGCTATTACAACAAACTATAGAACCGACGCGAGCCGGCTTCGTCCGTACTAAACCGGTTAAGACCGCTCCAGACCGGTTCCGTCCGGAAATGTTCTTTACTACTGGTTAATGTAATCGGGCGCCACAAATTCAATCGGCTCTCGTGCGGGGGATTTTTTTAATTAGATTTTGATGTCGCACTAGATTTTAATGATGTTAATGGTGATCGGGGTAATGATAATATCGAGGTAAATGCAGAGGGATTTTATGGTGTCCCTGAGGGAAAATTTACTGGAAAAATATTTTATGAAGCTGGACAATTAATAGAATTACTGCGGCAAGTATTTTTTACCGTCAACGTAGGCAAAGGAAACACATTTTATTGTAGTCAATCTGTGGACAACAAAATTGCACCTCATACTAGGTATTTCCGATTTTTTTAAACATATTATCATAGACGCGAAAGTAATTTTATGTGTATATTTTTAAGTTTTCTTGTCTAAGTCGCTGAACTAATTTTGATAACTTTTGGCTTAGAGACAGATTGGACTTTGGAGAAGGACATAAGATACTTTTCATTCCGGGCATTCAGAATTAGTTTTAAAATAAAATGTACTATAGTAACCTAAACGACAATTCCTTAATTTTCAACCATACCTAAACTATTCAAACCCAGTTCCCAAAAAAACAAAACAATTTCAAACGATCATCCCACCAAAAGTACCCTCAACGTAACAGTTCTAGCAACAAAAGCGTCTGTAATTTCATTCGCTCCCACTTTTTCCTCAATGTCCATCAAAAACGCTAACTCATAAGTCACGTCAGTATTTCTTCATTCGATTCCTGGGGGGTGACCATAAGCTCTTAGAGCGGTATCAATTTGAGATCGAATAAGGGACAGATGTATCTGACTTGTATACATCTGTCACTTACTCGATATCATATTGATACCGCTCTAAGTGCTTATGGTCACCCCCCTGATCCTCTTTGACTGACAATCGTACATAATTACGTTTTTTGTTCTTACCTGCACCTATGCGACTGGTTAAGGCGCAGATAGACTTGAGTAGCTGATTTTAAAATGAGAACCACGTCTAAACGGCTTGTCTTAATTTTTTTGGAAAAATATATGTTACATTAGACTATTTTCTTAATTATTTGATCTGAGAAAATTTTGAGTTTAAGTCGTATCATCATCATCATATCAGCCGACAGACGTCCACTGCTGGAGATAGGCCTCCCCCAAGCGTCGCCACATTGACCGGTCCCATGCGTCTCGCAACCAGCGGATCCCCGCAACCTTCACCAGGTCATCGGTCCACCTGGTGGGAGGCCTTCCAACGCAATGTCTTCCGGTTCGTGGTCGCCACTCCAGAACCTTTCTGCCCCATGGGCCATCGACAGTCGTATAACATAGTGTAATTAATTTGTAAAGTTATGTCTAAAACGGAAAAATCACGAGAATCGCACCAACACCGCTGGGCGTATTTTAATGAAATCGACACCATCTCAATGACAATTTAATTATCTACATTTTGATCTGAGGCTATTTTTTATATCATAGAATAATAAGGCAAGTACAAAAAACTACTAAGCTTTGGGTCACGCGGGTGAGAAACGAGTGTTCGTTTTGTTCCCTCAAGGTCGTTGGCGTTAGTCGTCGTCTTAATACAGAGGTGTGCCAACTTGCTTTATGAGATTACTCTGACGTTTATGCGGGTTTGAGTTACTGGTCTCTCTATATACAATTTTTTGTGCGTTCTATAATTATAACTTTTTTAGTACCCAAAGGATAAAAACGGAACCCTAGTACTAAGACTCCATACAACCAGGGTCCCATACAACAAACGTGTTTTTTTTGCCGTTTTTAGCGTTCCGTACCCAAAGGGTAAAAACGGAACCCTATTACTAAGACTCACTGTCGTCTGTCTGTCTGTCACCATGCTGTATCTCATGAACCGTGATAGCTAGACAGATGAAATTTTCACAGATGATATATTTCTGTTGACGCTATAACAACAAATAAATAAAATTAAAACTGAATAAAATAAATATTTAGGTGGGGCTCCCATACCACAAACGTGATTTTTTGCCGTTTTCAGGGTTCCGTAACCAAAAGGGTAAAAACGGGACCCTATTACTAAGACTCCACGGCCCGTCTGTCTGTCTGTCACCAGGCTGTATTTCAAGAACCGTGATAGTTAGAGATTAATTTCTGTTGCCGCTATAACAACAAATACTAAAAAAGTTATAAAATAAATATTTAAGTGAGGCTCCCATACAATTAACGTGTTTTGTTTGCCGTCTTTTGCGATTATGGTACGGAACCCTTCCTGCGCGACTCCGACTCGCACTTGACCGGTTTTTGCGATAATGATACGGAAACCTACGTGCGCGAGTCCGACTCGCACTTGTTGTTGTCCGTTTCGAAGACAATTTTATTTAATCAGTGGAAAAAGTTGTCAACAATGACGCAGAAGAAAAAGTTTTTTAACATAGGTTTTCCGGGCTTAAGATATTCTGTATTATTCTGCGAATCGCCGAGAAGTCGTATTATTTAGAATCGTTTACTAAATTGCCACTTTATAACAAAACCACCTTATAAAACTCCTCTAAATAAGTCTAGTTAAACATTTTTAATCAACTCTTTTCTCTTTAAATCAAAATTCTTTTACAAAGCCGTCCGCTCTGAAATCCGAAGATTTAAACTTGACAGTATTATTCTGGTAAAATTAAAGTTAACGCCGCCTGGCGTCCAATGACTTAATGGTATTTCAGTGTTTGCGTTTCGTTTCCGTTTTCACTTTTAATCTGGGCCCAGCCCTCGGATTGAGTCATTTTACACTCACTCAATGGTGGAGTTCATTTCTTTTTGTGTAAAATGAGGCTTTAATAATTTTGGAAGCTCAGATCACAAGGGGGATTCAGGGATTTTAATAAGGTATTGTGATGTTGGATTTGTATTCAATTGCGAGTTAAGTAGGTGAGAGTAAACGGGAGTTTTATATTTCATGTAGTTCCTACATAAGGTGAGAGCATTTTGGAAATGTCGTTCGTGTTGTTCGAGGTTTTTAAATCTGTTTGGGTAAAGCTTGATAGCTTTGAAAATATTAAACAAAGAATCTTTGTAGGATTTTTATTTAACTGTGATATATCTTATTCAAACCTAGTATCATATTATCTCTTCTTTCGGGTCAACTCTGACAGCATCATTGGCAGCTGAATAATATTTCAACTAACCTCAATTCAAATCATCATCATCATATCAGCCGAAAGACGTCCACTGATGGACATAGGGCTCTCCCAAGCGTCGCCACATTGACCGGTCCCGTGCGTCCCGCAACCTGCGGATCCCCGCAACCTTCACCAGGTCATCGGTCCACCTGGTGGGAGGCCTTCCAACGCAACGTCTTCCAGTTCGCTGTCGCCACTCCAGAACTTTTCTGCCCCATGGGCCATCCATTATGCGAGCAATGTGCCCACTAGGCCACTTAAGTTTGGCAATTCTTCGGGCTATGTCGGTAGCCCAGGTTCTCTTGCAGATCTCTACATATCTGATTCGATCTCGCAAAGAAACTCCGAGCATAGCCATCTCCATTGCCTATTCAAATAGCCTATCGTATTTGATTTCATTAGCCTTATTCACGTAGTGCAAATGCTCGGGGCAATACCAATTTAGATATTGACGATACCTGAAACACGGGGATTAAAAATGGCAATACGCTGCGAGTTCTGGCAAAGCAAAGTGTCAATCAAATTAAAAGGGTTACAATTCACGAATGAAAAAAGCAATTTATTTCGTATGGCCGAACCATCAAAGCGAGCAGAATTAAAAAAGAAAAGACTTGATCCAGACGCATTTTTTTTCAATTCAATTAGTTGTATTAGAAGTGATTGTGTATTGTCAAAGGTACGAGTATGCCCGTTTGTTTTCAGTGGATTTCTTTGGTACTTTTTGTTGTTTGCATTTTTACATCGTAGATAATGGATTGGTCTTTGTGGGGTGGGTGTTAGCTGCTGGATGAGAGTATTGACATTAGACAAAGATCAAATAAAACAGCATGTACATACCAACTTGATGCACTAGAGTCGATCGAAATGCGGGCCAAGAGGCTCATCGGCGATGAGACATTGGTTAAGTCAAAGCTCCAGAGCCTTGAACATCGTCGCCGAGTTGCCAGCTTGTCGGTTTTTTATCGATTACATTTCGGGGAGTGTGCGATGGAATTACATAATCTAATTCCACCCAGCCCGTTTCATCATCGGACTACCAGACTTACGGCGATGCGCCATCGGTACATGGTGGTCATCCCACCCATACGCACTAAACGTTTTAAGAATACTTTTATTATGCGTACAGCTACGGAGTGGCATTCCCTGCCGGAGTCTGTGTTTCCCGATAGCTACAACCTAGGGGTCTTTAAGTCAAGAGTGAATAGGTTACTTCTAGGCAATCGTGCTCCATCATCGACCACATCATCGCTTACCATTAGGTGAGATGGTGGTCAAGCGCGAGCCTATATAAGATAAAAAAAAATGTAATTAGACTGGTTTAGATTGTTAATAATGATGAAAATATAGTGTAATATGATATTTGTTATGTGTTCTTGTGGTTAGTGTAATTCACATCCAAATTCTAAGTCTTTTTGATAGAAACTGCCTCCGGTTCATTTTATTTAGTCACTATGACGTAAACAAGTTAATATGACGGTGTGTTAAATTTAATAAATTACAAGCTTTTACTGTACATTTTGCTGACACGGAATTTAGTTAAATAAAAGAAGTCTTAGAATATGGATGGACTGTGTTCAACAAGTCCATGATTGATTCCCGTCCTCCATAACAATCTCTTAAGGTTCAGGATCCAACTCGAAGGAACGAAGCAACAAATTTTCCCAGCATCTATAAATATCCGTCCTAATTGATCTTACTAGGTCAGCCTATATCTTCTACTCTGCGTTTATTCTCTGCTTACCATCTGAAACAAAATGATCCTATTCAAAATACTTTCAAGTTAGTTTAAATTCTACAATTCTACATTTTCATCAATTAATATTTCTTACATTATCTTTGAAATATCTTTCGAATTTGAAAGTCACTCAAGCATGTCCATTTTATTTTAAAAGCAGATTAGTAATACTTTATTTAACACTACTACCTACTTTACTTTTACTATGGTGAACCTCTGTTTAACCCTTCAAGGAATACAAACTTGAAGTTACGTGTTATACTTTTTTTAAAATAAATAGCCCTAAAAATTTCGAATTCGAGATCGATCAAAAACTCACAAGATCAATTTTGTTTACAAGGCTACCTATACGCTTGCGTGCAGATGAAAATCCTTTACAAAAACAATTTACAAATTTAACTGAACAAAATATCCAGCACAAGTACGTTAATATTAATTCCAATGGAGCGAGTAGATCGCCTCGTACGATACAACAAGTCCTAAGCACTTGGAGCTTTAATAACTTTGGACGGAACCCCCACACGAACGCTCATCGAAAATTATGAAAACCTAATTATGTTTCATCATGATAGTGATTAATTAATTGATAACTTGATACGCGTGTAATATTTATGGCTTGATTAGGTTCTTGAGTGTGTAATTGTAATTTAGGTGAGGTAATTGGAATGTGTTGATGAGGCCATGACATTTAATACGTTTTATTTATTGGAGTTACTAGTGATTCTTGGTGCGAGTAACTGATAATTTATACTGTAAAAACTTTCTTAATATCGGTCAAATATCACTCTGACTAACTAAACATGGATTAAGGAATAGGTATTGATGAAGATAGCGCAGATTTCTGCAGTTTAGAAGAAGATATGGAAGGGCTAACTCCAATATTGAGTTATAACAAAGCGACGAATTGTGCTAACAAGACTGCCTTTTTCCTACCAAAAGTCGAACATCTCCAACCCCCTTTCACACACACTCAAAAAAAAATACACAATCATAATAAGAAAGAACACACTTCACCCATTCAGCTCCAATATATCGGCGTGACGTAAGCCAAATCTGCGGCATATGGCCCGACTCTCCCCCCACATGCACATGGCTTGTTCTCTTTGTTCAAATATAATAATAGAATGACTCGCAACATCCGCGAATAAGATGTGTAGTAGAAATCTCATTCGTAATAGTGCCCTTCGCTATAGTGTTGTGATTTTATCGATGGAGATATGAGATAAATATTATAGTTTGAGCTTTCGGTTGAGGGTAGATGTAGCTATATGTTGAGTGTGGGCTATCCTATATTTTTTGGCGATTTGGTAAGACAAAATAGGGTATTAAATTGGGAGGCTGTGATCATCTACAACTTCAAAATTGCCATGCTGTCGTAATGTCATAATTTGGTGTTTATTTAACAGAGAAAATAATAAATGCAAATGAAGACCACAAAGGTACTGCTTATTTTAAAAGAAATTTCCTTCCTGGAAACCTGCGCCTCTATAGTGCGAGAGGAGGGTGCGTTTATTGAAGTTATAAACATATCTAAAGACAACAAGAGCCTTCAAGAAAACATTTAAAAGATTGCGATAGTGCTATTAAGCAAGTCAACTAATATAAAATACGACATTTTCACACCAATTACAAACGATAAAAGAAACTCACCTTCTCATTCCTCCCTAATAAATTAGAATATAACACCCTCAATCAATAAATTTTCCTAATTGCAAAATTCGCATTCTTAAAAGGATCCTAAAAATCGCTTGCAAATCAGGGGCTCGTTGGGACCGACCGATCAAACTTAACGATTCAATTAAACGAGAGGTAACAGATAGACGGTGGGCCAATAAAATCCTTATATCACGGCCAAACGTGAGACATAAATAACGGGGATATTTGTAACTAGCTTTTGAAGCCGGATTCGTTTGCGTGAATTTCTGGATTCGAAAAATATGATGAATGATACAGAATTTGTGCGGGTGTTTTCTTGTTCTTATTGTCGTTGTCTACGTTCTTTGTTTGTGACTCTTTTCTATTCTGGTTTTCTGGTTATTGATATTTTATTACTACCAATATATTATAGTTATCGATATATTATCAGTTTTCGATATATTTTACTTGTAATATCTTTCAAGGTTTGTATTCAATTAGTGTTTGGACATCACCCACTTCAGCAGAAAAAGTTAAATTTTCTAGATTATTATATAATTTAGCAAATGTTACTTAACAAACTTTAATTTTAGTACGCACCTATAACAATACATTTATACATTGATACTACAACTAAATCTTCGATATCGAGATTCACCCACAAATTACCCTCACTAAAAATCGGTCTCACGCCTTGGTTCGGAGTGATACATTACAGGCGGATAAAAATATTTTTCTAACGTAAGAACCTGTTGCTTTGATACCGCCTAAGCCTGCCAGCGTGTTTTCGTTGGCCAAACCGCTCAGTTATCTTGCCACGATCAATTTCGTTTAGTTCACTCGTGTATGAGTAGACAAATTTTTGGGGAAATCGAGAAGGACTCTTGAAATGGATTTCATGGTTACTTGTGGTTTTAACATTAGTATATTTGGTAATGTAATTAAAGATGAAGATATTGAAGTTCTGGTTAAGATGGAAATTGGTGACGTACCTGAAACAAACAAAAATATAGGGTTAGATAAAATTGAATAGCAAATCAATGCTATAGATTATAGAGAAACATATGAAAATTATATTATCTTCGAAATTATTTAGGTCAAACAACATTAAAACTTAACAAATAACCGAATTAGATAAACACTTTAAGTCCTAAATTGTGAGTCTAACAGCTATTCAGAAGTCCAAGGCCTTAAGCAATCAAAAGTAAACGCAGACGTTATTCAGAACGAAAACGTTTCGCTCTCAGAGATGCGAAACAACGAAATGTACTTACTAAGAGAAAGCGCTTTCAGACCTACCAATTTTAAGGAGAAATTTAAAAGGTATGCCTAGTGGGGCTTTTTAGGTACTATTTTGCCTTATTACATGAAATAAATTAACATCCAGCGCAAAGGTATTTCAATGAGCGAAGTTGTTCTCATATATCACAGGAGAGTCACAACATAGCCCGGAGACTCCACAAATTGCTGCTTCCACCGTTCCCGTCCCGTTTCCGTTGCGATGCACTTCCTCTTTGCATTGGAAGGAATATGCGCCGTCCTTTTCACTCTTGCGGTAAAACCGTGTGATGGAACGGAATTCTTTGATGAGCGTAATAAAGAATAATAATTTTGTTCCGGTGAAATATGGAATTGGATTCGCTTTGGGTTCGTCTTCGTTTCTTGTAAACTGTAACAAGAGAGCTTCGGAGTGGTTCTGTTTTGTACTGACTGATTTTAAACGGAAGGATTTTGCGGCGAAATTTTGCTCATGTTTCAGCCACAATATGATATAGATACTGTGACGCAACGCGAAGCATTATGTCAGTAGCGCTAGGTACTTATTAGTTAGTTGTAGGAGTTAAGGCTTAATTAATCTGATATGGAATGTGATATCTTGATAAGTAGGTAGATCTGTCTGATCTTGTGTTATAGAGGAAGTACTTCGACTAGAGCTTGGCAAATTTGTACGTGACACTCCCATAGCCCTCGGTCGTGGGGGACGTAAGGCAACGGGGGTGGTAAAACGTGCGGGCGGTACGGGGGTCAACTGATGGGAGCGTCATCGTGTCATCGCGCCGTCTCGTCATTGGGTAGTAACGTCACCCGCCACCCGTGTGGCTCATGGGAAAGTCAAGTACGAAATTGCCAAGCTATAATATATGAACGTTTTTATACGTAGGTGAGTAACTGTGGGGGTTAATAGGTTTTTTTATTTATCAAGCCATCAAGATACCTTCTAAAAATATGATTTAGAAATCTGCGTGATATAAACTCAGCCCAAGAGCAAACAGCGAAATTTGTGTAACTCTCGTACACTGCGTATTTCTCAAAAATTACCAATTGCTACGTTATTTTCAACAATCGATTTGTGTCAAACGAGTGTGGCAGGTAAAAATCGGTATGCTCGCATCGCTAGGGGCGAGCGTGCCGGCGGTAATCCTATCGCGCCGGGTGCCCCGCCATGCCACCGCAAACATTAAAAAAAGGGCGAAAATGACATTTCCAATTTTCTACTGTTGCTCCGGGGCAAATTCATTTTATTTGTAGGCTCGGATTTTGCCCGTCATGCGCGCGAGGATTGGTCCCCGCTACCTAGTTGGCAATATTTCATTCGCATCAAAGGAATTCTCACCCCTGACGCCTAGTACCGAGACTTTATTAACGAATAATTCGAACTTCCTCCATAAAGGAATTTCTTAAGAAAATTAAAGAATTTACCCTGCTTTTTGATTCCACTCTTTTTTTCTAGGAAAAATAAAATATAAATGAGTCGAGTAGGTTTTTTCTTTTGAAATTTTGATATTTCGCTCGGAATGCGAATGTTCCCTATAAAGTTTATTAAGAATTTATCCGGAACGTGGACTAAAAATATCTGTAGACTGATAAAAATGGTCGGAGTAATTCGATTCGGCTCGTTAATTTTTAATTAGTCAGCAAACTTTTTGTAACTGCCAAATTTTTTGACGCCTTTGTCGAAAACTATTGCTGAGAATTTTTTAATTAATTGAAACGAAATTAATTGAAGTGTTTACCTCCAAAGAAATTGTACGGTTTTATAAAGTTATTGACTTAATTTGAATTTTCTCTGAGTAAAATCTGTTAGCTGGTTATGACTACGGTAAACACAGTCAGATAGTTACGTACAAATCTTTTGTTTGGTATCCATGTGACTGCAATTCACAAAGTTAATTTATAAAAACTGAGCGAGAATTTGAATGAGCTCCAAAGAAAGAATGAATAATGTTGAATACTGGAAAATGCTTAAGTATCAGCATAAATCATCTGTAACAAAGAAATCGAGTTGCAGGAAAAACTAAGAGGATCGTGTGAAATGGAATGCATAAGGTATTTACTGGTGTAAGAAAGATACCGGTATAACTCTTAAATATACTGGTACTTAGAGAAAGAAAGAGATTTTTATTATGAGAAATGTTTTTCAGACGAACTCGTCAGCTCTATATAATATCGAATGACATTCAGATGCGTCATCGAACGGAACGCTGAAGTTATTTTGCTTCCTTTGTTTTGCGTAGTTTAATTATGAGAGGAAATAGTTACATTTCGTCTATGAAAACATCTTGATATGCTTGGGTATGAATGTAACAGTACAGTCAGTGGAAAATTTTAAAAACTCTGATTTGATTAATGAACAGAAAAAATTACTGCATAACAAGTTGCAGAACTTCTGACATATTCTGAAGACCATGCATGCTACTAAATCCTGCACCAACCGTACATATATATGTCTCACCTAACCGACTAACAAACAACATTTACCACCCCCAGAAAATGAATGACGAAGCTTGTCACACGAATAGATTCATGTAAAATTCATGGCAATGTCGTCTGCGCCCGTCGTGGTTCTCCGAGCGAGAATTTGCTATAAAATTACTCAGAATCTAATCATGTTGACGCTTCGTCGGATTAGTGGCTTCGAAGTCTTGGCTTCCATTCATTGGAAGGAACATCCCGAGATTTTCTTGCTGATAAATCCAAAGGGAGATAGTGGTTGATTGTTGATGCAGTTGTGGGTTTATTTAAGCAAGGTACAAATATTTCAACAGTCGTAAACCTATGGCAATCAAACAGAATTATGGGAATGTTTTACTTAGATAGAAGCCGAGATAGAGAATTTACCGTAATTTTATTCAAAAGTGATACGAAATTTCATAATCTTTAGAAATCTCTAATACTGCCTCATATCATACAGTCAATATGATTTGTTGATTGTATGATTTGTGTGACTGTTTATTTTAGGTTTGTTTACTATTTGGTGTTTTATGTGGAACCCACACAGGTCGACTCACACACATTCTACACTTCCACCTGACCTTTGTATTTATTATTTTAATATACTACTGTTAATACTTCATTTTTTTTTCGTAGACCACATCATCGCTTACCATCAGGCGAGATAGAGGTCAAACGTGAGCCTATCGAATAAATAAATAAAATATTTTTTACATTATTTTTCAGGCGAAGCCTGATAACCTCAATTAAAGTTATTGCACTCGGTCTTTATTGACACAGTTCAGGTTTAGACATAAAAACACATGTATGAATGTTTTCCGAATTCATAATAAGCCTATGTATGTTTATAGAATGAAAGGAAAACAGTTTAATAATTCCTTTAACAAAACACTCATGGAAATGAATAAATGAAAAAGACTTAAAACAAGACAAAACCGGACACACCGTCCGTTTCTCACGTTCGAACAATGTTCTCGATTACAAACATTGACACATTGTGACAAAACCCAACGAACTGTGACCGCTTATGTTCACCAAGTTTTTAATACCCAACAGAATAATTCTATTCACATTTCCATCTCAGTTGTTTGCATGAATACGGCGAACGTATTAAAAACATACTTTGAGTTTACGAAACATGTCGTGATGGGAGACGGCAACTGGGCCAAACTCGGCGAATAGTTGTATGATATACTAAAATTAAGTTCGAGTTACTGCAGAACCGATACAGTAGCTTGTAAAGGTATACTCGCTTTTAGGCTGTAATGAATAAACAATTTTGTGGAAAAGCTTGTGTTAGACAAAATGGATACAGTCAAGTAAAAGATGCTTTTATCACGACTGTGGTTTGAGAGAGAACTCAACAAAGCTAATGTGTGTTTGCAAACTACGAATTGGTTATTCAAGTACAAAAAGTTCTGCTACATATAGCTTAGATTAAATATGTTAATACCAAACGTATCAGTACAATTTAGACGATTGCTCGGTTGCTAAGAAAAGAACGTTACAATATGTTAAAGATCCTATACAAAAGTTCAACTTCTTTTCATGCGGTACAATTGTCATGCAAAAACACCGAGTTTCAATATGAACGTAATATATTTTAACATCGTGTGTCGTTGGAAAACGCGTCACGCACTCCGAATTCTCCTTACAGTTCAACTCATATGAAAGCACAAATTAAACTCTGTACCTGTAGCAATGAATGAAACCCATGCTTTCTATGAGCTCCCAACGGTTCGAACAATGACGACTGCTGGATTATTTTCGAAACCAATTTCGAGGTGTGTAGTGAATGGAATTTGTACCTTTTATGTAGGATCGAATTCGATATAATAATGTTTAATATTTCCATACATGGACGTACAGTGAAATTCTGTGAACCAATGGACAATAGTCGGATACAAAAATATTACTCGGAATCCGATATAACATTGTATCTGTAAAACAATAGCAGGCTCGGACAATGATATTTTTGATGTACGCATCATATTTGGAAATATCGAATATTTTGTAACGCTATTTGTATGGCAGGTCCCTGTGATTTAATCCTTTTGTAAATATGTGTGCGTCCATGGAGCAGTATATTATATATATGTATATATATATATATGCATAACATATACCATTTCAGGATTGCTCTATTATGTGTTCTTACGAGGCCTGTTATTGTTAAAAACTACGTCATTCTCTATCGTTGGACTGGGTACATATAGTTGTTTCAGTTAGTACAATTGGGCACTGCTGAAATTGTGTGCTATCATTTTCATAGCTTGGCGATAAATCATTCGAAAGATAAGAATTCAGAAACCTTCTTAAAAATCAGTATAAAAATACTATCAAAGTCGTAGAACAACTCAAATTATTTCAGATGACCTCACGACCCAATTCTTCTACAGACCCCTGGTTTTTATAAGTTGGCAACCCTAAAATAATATTGTTACAATTCCGACGAAGATCCAACGGTTGATTGGATCCGGTAGGGTTGTCTAAATTAACCACCCGCCGGAGGTGTCTTGCACCTCACCAGTTGAGAAATTGGATTTGCATTCACGGAGTTACAATTAGCTGACGGAATACTGGCCACCGAAGGCATCCTGATATATATAATTCAGATAGTAAAGTGAAGTTGGTTCTCAAAACGTCGTTTTGAGGGCTGGTCGGATCAGGCTCAGTTTCCTGAATTATGAGTTTGGAATATCAGATTATTATTTAGGGATTGGAAGTGAAAGGTGCTCGTGAATTGTTTAGGAATGTTGATGTTCATATCTGATTGTGCCTTTAGGGAATGATTAGGGTCTGTCGGAAATTTCAAAATGTAGACGGGTTGAATTACTTTCTATAGTATTAATAAGCTGTTTGGTAAACTATTGAGTTTCAATCCCAAACTCGAAACAACCATTTAATTCAAACTTATCATTTAGAAAAATCATAACAACTCTTTCAAAATCCATCTCTCCAAGATCTTTCATGTCATCGATATTTTTCTGTCTACTCATCACGTTACATGTGGCTATGTTACACTCGGATACCAGATGCCCTTGTCTAACATTATTCGCTAATTAATTGGTAATCCACATACAAAGCAAATCAATTAAGGCCCAATAATTACAATCTACAGTATTGAAGGCTTCTGTATACACACTGTATATGTTTACAGAGGTATTAGTAACAGGGGTGTTTTACGATGTCTGAATAGATGTAGTTATACGGATTAGATGTTACGTCAGATCCTATAGAAATTTAGTTGGTGTAGTGTTTTTGAACTCTTTCTTATTAAGTATTTATGTTATTATATTGTAGTGTAGTTTAGGTAGCAATTTAAGGATTTTTGTATGACATGATCGTGTTTATGTTATTAAACTTTTCTTTTTAATATTTCTACTTATATTATAATATATATTATTATATGTGATATCTACATTTTATATCGGTGACCTGGTTAAGGCTGCAGGAATCTGATGGATGCGAGACGCACATGACCAATCAGATGCTTGGGGCAGGCCTATGTGCAGCATTAGACGTGTTTCGGCTGAAAATGATCTTTGACATTTTTTTATATATGCAGAAAAGTAAACTATAATCTATTAAAATAATTTATTCATAGATTCTGTTGCAATTCTCATAACCCTTTATTTTTTCCTGCATTTGTCCAACATTTTTCGACCTTCTGACCCCTTTCCCAAGTTCCGTTCAGTGCGTTCGAACTAAACGTCGTAATTTGCACTTCGCTTTAAGGTCAGACGTAATTGCCAATTAATTACAAGTCTTCATGTCCTATGCGTAGTGTTTCGTAGTTTGTAATAATGAAGCAGTCATCCAAGTGATAATTGATGTAGTTAGCGCTTGCAGCGCTTAATTGCATGTCAGTAGGATTACGTAATTATTGTGTAGACTTTCTCGTGTGTACGTTATGAGGCCCGGTGTCGTGTGTAGCAACATTAGCTGATGATTGTAAGTTGAGAAGTTGTTTGATATTATTGGTTTAATTAGTTCTGTTTGGTTCAGTTATTTGAGATCTTAGTTATAGCTGTATCATAATATAGTTTTGTCTTATGGCAGAAGGAATTTATATATATATATTTTTGTTTTTTTTTTGTTATTATCAATAGGCTTGCGCTTGACCACTATCTCACCTGATGGTAAGCGACGATGTGGTCGACGGTGAAGAACGCTTGGCTAGAAAAAACCCAATCACTCTTGACTTAAAGAACCCTAGATTGTAGCTATCGGGAAAAACAGACTCCGGCAGGGATTTCCACTCCTCCACGCATAGTAAAAGTTTCCCCATTTATATCTTAATCTTCAGTAGATGTCCTTTCTGTTAATGAAATACATGATATGATAAAACTGATATTATCAGTGACATTATAATCATTTTTGTCTACCTTATTGCCGTAGCGACCAAAACAAACATCACCACTATTTACACATCTCAAGTCACAAAAATCTAAAATGAACTCAAGATTCAGTTCCCTAACTCCGGTTCAGTCGCATTTCTCGAAGCGAGAGCTTCTACTAAATTTATGTACATATACTAAGATACCCCTAAGATACCGTATAAAATTGTAGGTCAAGACACGCAAATAAATACAGAGAGTGGATGTAAGAAGGATTTGTATAATGTTGAGCAAGGGTCAAAAGACAAGCTGAATCGGGTCACAAGCTTTGACTTGAGAGGCCGCGATGAAAGGTTTTACATACATTTAAACTCTGTAAAGTAAATGTCAATTTGTTTGGAGATTTTATGTTTACTTTGGTGGTTTTAAAATGTGTGTTCTAAGTTGTGTTTGAGTCAAATGTTGCCGTGACGATGTTTGGATAGTAAATAACAAAAGCAGATTTCAATGCAAGACTTGATTATATTTTGTGATTTTGAGACGATTTAAGCGTAAGTAAAACTTATTGAGAAATCGAACTAATACTAAAATCTATTTCTTCGTTAATTGAAATACAACAATCTTAACTAAAAGATTTCTTTCACACACTACAAAACATTGTTTCGATGTCTGTCCAGGCTCAAAAATATCACGGATGCAACAAATAAATAATGAAGCAATGACAAAAAAGGCTTCGTAAGACGAAAAAGTGAACGGCAGTAGACGATGTTGGGAACAAAAACACGCTAATGTAAGGCGTATTATCATGAATAATAAAAAAAGTACAGTCGAGTATCATAAAGTGATGTTATAGAAGTAATGGGGGGAAAAACGCCCCCGGGGGTGTAGGGTGCGTACTTGCGAAGATTCTGTTGGCAAAATTTTATCTAGATGTACCGAGTTTACAATCTTGACAATGTCGAGAAATCGTGATAAAACATACTAGCAATGTAATTATGTATTTAGTATTATTAGTAGTAGGATTCTTTTGTGTCAGGAGGATCTGTGAGTAAAAGAAATCACGTTTTGTTTTTTATTTGTAATAATGAATAAATCATCTACATAAATTATTTGTTTTGTATCGGTTGTTAAGATTTAATATAAAAACTAGAGGAAAATATCAATATAGTTTTTCTTATTGCAGCCAAAAAAGTTACTCTAGAACATAAATAAGAAATTATAATTATCAATTGTCTTTATAATACAAGCTTTCGGCCCACTTCTATTTGATGATGGGCCATGACAAAGTCTAAAAAAAAACTTAGTATTAATGCAAAATTTTTCATGGCAACTTTTGTTATTCGCAAATGAATTTTATTAGTCAAATGAAAGATAAAAAGTCTGCACAATTCAATAAAATTTTAAAGCGTATCCAGATATTTTAAGTTCCTCACCCGTATCCATCTCTCAAGGGCCGTAAGTAAATTCAATCTGTAGGCCGCACTCCCAAATCACCTGAACACTCCACAGCGCGTATTAGGCTCGCGTATAAATCTAATTTGGATATATTTTCTTACATTTCAAAAGTTTCTACGTTGGAAATGAAAAGAAGATGGAATGCGTCAGCACCTTGTCATGGCGAAAAGTTTGAAGTATCGTGTGAGACAAATGGGTTTGCTTTGGTTTTTGTTGTCAGTAGATCTTTTTTCTTTTGATCTTCTGTGTGTTTAGGTAGCGATTGTTCTCTGACTTGATTAGCTACATTATTTTTGCCCGACTGCGGTAGTACTTTTTGAGCGTATGTATGTCCATTTCTATAACACACTCTACAACTAAAACGGCTTGACGGATTGTAACATATTATGAGGTATCGTTGAATTTGTCTTAAGGTTACACTAGTTGAAAATTCTTCCATACAAACGTAGTCTAGGGATTATTCCACTGTTTGACGATGTACGTTCAAAACAAAAAGTCATATCAATTTATCTCATCATTATCTAGCCCTGTATGGAAGCAAAAAAGTAAAAAAAGAAAATATTTGAAAGTTATGAGCGTCGAAAGTTCCAAATTTCGACACTAATTTTAACGCATTTTTGGGCGCAAATAAATACCATAAGGAGACGGAATATTGCAAAACGGCCTCCATACAAGGATAGATTTGTAGTTCAACTATGCAAATAATTATATTTTGAACAGATAGATTTAGCCGTTTTTTCATGATATCTAGACTCCCAAAGGTCTGTTTATAAAATTTCGCGCGCTCAGTTTCGTCCTGAATCATTATCCATTTCGCAAAAAATTTGCAAAAGTGTGTATTCGTACGCGAACTAGCTTCCTACTGCTCATCACAGCATCTATCTTTTCCGCGCGTGTTGTCTGTTGATACAAAATGCATTTTAACCCCGCGCACAAAATAGTTCGTGCCGTCGACTAGTGTACCCTTAATTGCGGGAGTGACATAGGCTATATAATCTATAAAAGTTGCGCCTCTCCACAAAAAAAGGAGGTGATACACTTTTTTTTTCGTTGTTGTAACAATATGGTTATCAAATGAAATTAAATCTACTAAACAGACCATTCCAAAAATATATGTATCGTAACACTTTTATCTAACTATTTTGGCACAAATTCAAAATAAGCGTAACTTTGATAGCAAAATAAATAATATTTAACCACATAAATAATTCGGAGAACTCGTTGATTCATAAATAATTAACTGAAAAGACAAAAACAATTACTAGGTATAATTTATACATGAAATATTATGAGGTTCTGCAGGCGGGGAGCCTTAAGCATAAATTATAGAAGAACCTATCAAAACTTCGTTGTCAGCGCCACATAATACCATGCGTCAACCAGTCTGGTCCCCACCAAAGAGAATGGTTGACAAGGGCAGGAGCTTCGCAACCACGCTCTGCTACCAAATGCTTAATACAGGCCTTCGGATCACAGTCAAGAGCCGAACACTGGGGCCCATGAGCAATGCTGCGACTCCTGGATCCTATCAGGACCACGAAACTGCGGTTCGCAGCAATCAAGGGGTCTTTAAGTCAAGAGTGAATGGGTTTTTTCTAGGCAAGCGTGCTTCACCGTCGACCACATCATCGCTTACCATCAGGTGAGATAGTGGTCAAGTGCAAGCCTATAGACAATTTAAAAAAATACATATTTATCAATTGTTTTTCTCTTTTCAGTCAATTATTTTTTTGCAGTTGGGTTTTTATTCTTCATCTTACTCTTTTCATATCGATGAACTAAAATTTTGTCTCACCTAATCTCAAATTTTGACTGACCAGTACGAGTATGTAGCCACCTGGACAACTCTGTCATTTGCCATGTTGAGATCCTGAAAGGTGCAGGCGGTTTTATTTAGTAGGATAATTCAAGTAATCACAATCATAATTTTAATGTTTACCTCTCCGTGGTTAGGTATAGTATAATTGCTATTTGTTTTTACTTTGTTATCCATGCTTCTATCTAATTAAGCCAATATTAGTTTACTTATTGCTAATCATATCCAATTATCATAATACCCAATCACTGGTGTGCAATATAATGCAGCACGTGAGTCCAAGACCGGCGCTAACGCAATTAAAGTAAGTAGCCCTGTGGTTTGGCCTGCAGGGCAATCACCGAGAAACCTAAAACCTAGTTAATAGACATTGTTGCGTATGGTTTCCGATATCTGGTATTTAGTATTCTAGGTCTCTTTGTAAACAGGATCTAATTCATTGTAGTTAAACGGGGTGAATAGGAATGCAAGGGTGAATAGAAATAAAACTTTGGAGGTAATTTTCTCGTCATTTAGAAATTGTTTGCAGAATTTTAGTCGATACTCCAATATATTAAATAATTATTAAAACACGATGCTTTGTTTGAAACCAATAAAGTGGTATCACAGTTAAAATTCTAATCCAAGTTTTTTTCACATTCACCTCCACATTCCTATTCACCCCGTGTAAGTGTACCCTATTTATCACAGACTATACCATCTGCACCCAAAGTTGTCTACTAGGCCGTATTTTCATTAATATTACTTACTAGTAGAACTATAGTAAAAGTCATACTACTTCATTATCCACAATCTGACTTCGCCCACTACTGTGCATAATGCTTCTGTCTTCTCATCCTACTTAGATACGTTCTAAATATAAGAATACTTACACGTTATCCATTAATCAACTCGAGCCTGTTAGCCTATCTGTTAAGGATTCTTTTTGTGAAACAAATTCAACATTTACATTTTCTGTCTTTTTTGGAGCACACTAAATATTTTAATTTCAAAGCCTTCAGCTCTTACTCAATTTTTGAGAAGTGAGTACTAAGTTTGCTTACCAGCTATTATATATTTGTCGCATCAAGGCTGGCCGATAGATGCAAACCATCGGGAAGTCAGAATGTATTCCCTTAAGTTAAGACATCGTGTGTGGTAGGTGGGTCAATCGTGAAAATGAAATCACACAAATTATTCGATATACTGAGTATATTCAAATAGACACAAGTTTCATTCTTGCTTACTAATATTACGGGTCTACACTGATTCTACGACGTCTTAGCTCTACGGCTGTCAGTACTCAACTGCCATGTTCCCCACCACGAGTGCTTATAAAAAGCGTGCCAATGCGTAGTTGCTATTGTTTGTCGCGTGCTTGTGATTTGACTTTACGTCCGTACTAATGACTAAACCCGACATATTTATTTATTTATTCTTTTATCCTCGCACTGGATCGCCTTGCAGCAGTTATACCTGTGGAGAACTAACTTATTATAAAGTAACTATAAGTCCAGGTTCCTCATGATGATTTCCTTCACCGTTGTCAGCTATTTCCAAGATAAACGTAGAAAGTACATATGATTTGAAAAAGTCACATTGATACTGGCCCTCCACGACATCGTACATGGAATGTATTTCCAAATTTATGAATGTTATTTTTTAGGAATTGATAACTAGATGAACCATTTTTTAACCGACTTCGCAAAAAGGAGGAGGTTATCAATTCGATTGTATTTTTTTTTATGTGTGTTACCAGAACTTTTTATTGGGTGAACCGATTTTGATGATTCTTTTTTATTCGAAAGCTGGTGTTTGTCATGTGATCCCATTTAATTTTCATGATGATTTGATGAAGAACTCCGGAGACGTACATCAGAACTCTTCAATAAATGACAGCAAATCACTCGGGATAGCTGCAATCACATATCTGTTTATTGTTTATACCATTTCATAACATAACATCACACTGGTACGCTTTAAAGGGGTATGCAGGTGTGAACAGTTCACCCTGGTATACTCTCATTCCACCGGTTTTGTTTATTTAAGTTTCATGTTATTGGGTTAATTTAATCTAGCTTCACTTTGGGCGTTATAGAGGTACCTACGAGTATAACGCCCAAAGTGTTCCATTATGTACCACAACTAAAAATTGAAAAATAAAAAAACTTTTATACAAAAATTACAACCGACTTCCAAACAAAAATACTAAAAAGTGACAAATAACTTCAATTTCGGTAGTCGGTGTTCCTGTTTCCGTTTCTTCGTTTTTTGACACCGACTTCCGAAATTGTTTAGTTAACCTCTATTATCCCACTGCTGAGGAAAGGATGATGAGAACCTATCAATCGATTTTTTAATTAAACTGTTTTGCCATTATGACTCATCCTAAAACTCCGAAGAGCAAAATCACTATTAACCATCGATTTTTGGCGGAAGCCTGGCAGCGTAATACGCTGCTCATATGTAGCTACAATACATCTTGCTTTGTCCCATTCAATGTGTAGACGACGAAACGAGCCTGGCATACTGATGTGTTACTTTTAAAATTTATTGCTGGAACCCCTTACTTTGGGTTGTGGTGGTGTCGATAGAAATTTTGTACTTAAGAAATATCAGAAAACTAATTAGATAATTTATTGTCAAGAAACGATATGCTTTGGGGAAAAGGCAAATAAGACATAAAAATTACACATAGATAGTCATTTCACTATGTCAGCTCGATTTGTATCTATTATTTAGAATATGGTGAGCTCATTAAAGTCAATTTGTTATAGTGAATTGTGACATTGCATTTAAACTTATTTCAATATCAATACCTGCTGTTCTAAGAATCAATTTACCCAAAGACTCAATAGTGTTGCGTCATTACATTTTAGATTTTATAAATCGAAAATTCACAATAGAACTTGGCCATTTTTCATCGACTATCGACAAAGATATCGCATCAATACAAACACTATCCGACGTCGACGGTGAATAAGAAGTAATGAGTTTTCTTTTACATCGCACCTGACTTCTGGCATCGCAGACGCCTCGCAGACTCCGCTAAACAGGATTAAAACCTTTTTTATTTTTACTATTGCTTTACCTCTATTCACTCTTATGTACCTTTGAACTCTCAAATGATTTTTATTTTTTTTGCATCTTATTTTTATTTTGTTTGATGTAAGTTTTAAATATATTATTAAAAGTTCATGCATTTTTTTACTTTTGCTTTTTCGTTTGACATAATTGGAACACCGAATACAATTGTAAGCAGCTACTTTAAAATACTTGTATTTTGTCTTTTTTTTTAATTTATGAGCAAGTTATTCGTACATTTAGGAATTCGAAAAAAAAACTGGCAAATGTCTAGTGTTTTAGGGAATTAAAAAATAAAACTTCTAAAGACCTGCTTCAACAGCTATAACATAATCTTAACACAGTCTTATTGTTCAGACGATGTGTCACTAGATTTGCAGTCGCAAGCTGGTTCAATACTCCCATACGTTACCTACTTAGTGTTGGTAATTTAAAAATTCTCCGAGTTATCCCGGCTAAACGCGACCAACGGCGTCGCGTGTGCTGTGTTACTGGGTGTGAACAATGAGATACTAGCGATTTTGGAACAGATAAGAGTGATTTTTGTGGACACGGAAGATAACATGAAAATTATAGATTTAAAGCTAGCCAATTTGATTAAAGACGGCAAGCATCAGAAGTTGAATGGCAACACAGTTAAAGAAGACAACGTATTTGTTAAAGAAAACATTACTTATTGAAAACTATGTATTACTCCTGAATTGGACAAATTAAATAAATACAAAGAAACAAAATGAATCAGAATTCCCACAATCCCCTCTACAATGATACTTTATTGAGAGGTTAATCCAAAGCCATATCGTTTGTAACTTGCACTCGACTGTCGCACAGTGTCGCAGCCACGCCACGGCGACACCGCACCGACAACATGCCATTTGTAAACTATTTGTATGCGGGCGAGTGTGCCGCCCTCACTTTTCTTACTTCCCAGTGACGAGCGACCGGCAACGCTACTACTATCTTAGTGAGCTTTCCAGCTACAACAACTCACAAATTTAGCGCTAACTTCCCCAACACGGTGTCTTCATACGGTTTAGAAATACGAACACTGTGTCTCTAAACTTGGATGTTGGAAAACCTTAGTTTATTCAGTCACATTGGTATTTATGTGCCGTTCGAATATCGCGTGCATGCTCGCTGAATTAAATTTTGTTCGTGCGATGTTCTCGCTTGTGCGCTTGATACGTTGATTGAAAGGTATTTACGTACGTGAGCGTTGCTTTGCAATGATCTATTTGTCTGCTGATCCTAAATTTTCGGTTGGAATTGATTTGATGGGAATTAAGTGCAGATAAATTATATGACTACTATTGCTCGCTGCAGTTGGGATTGATATTGGAATTGGAATTTCTAGAAACTATATTCAGAATTGAACTTTGTGTGTCATTGTTTAACAATGCAAAATACAGGCACTATTTCCAAAATCACAACTAGAAATGTGAGCTTGTACTATGTTAGACTGTTCGAAATAATGATCCCAAATCCCAACCCAGGAATCCATCGAAATATTTTAAATTTTCTAGACACTGCCCTGAAGTGAGTGTCAAGCAAATAAGTATGTACCTAATCAAATTAATTAAAATCCGTATATATAGCAGTACCACTAAATTTTCTAAGAAATTGGCAGAAGTCCGTCATGTGATGAGGAATATAAACTACAGTAATACACAGGAATACAAAACCGTTGCCACGTTCAATGCATTTTTATAACTCAAGCAATAAACCGGAGCGGGTGAGACGAAAACGACAATAGTGCACTTAAGATTCTCATAAACGGTATATCATATCCTACCGAACAATGTTATTTATTTCACAGTATTGCACATGAACATCTACTGATTTGAATAGATACGCTCGAAGCTCTAAGACGATTTGCGCTTTATGTATTCAATTTTTGCAATGAATTAGTCATGCTGCAGATATTGAGGAAGTTGTAGAGCAGTAAGTGTACAAAGTACAAATAAAATATGAGTAGTTTGTATTTTGATAGCGTAGTATCGCTTTAGTAGTTTCTCCTTTTACTGATGTGGTACATAAACTTAGGTTTGAAGATGTAAATGTAAGTAGCAACAAAACTGTAAGATAGTAAGAGACCAACACAGACAATTTATTTTACTATTTTTATAACTTCACAGAACAAAAATATTTTCAGTTTATATTCTTTCCGATTTTTGTTAGTTTTGAATAATTTCAACAAATTCATTCAAACTGATTTTAACCGGGTCACAGCGAACAAACATCGGATCTTCCAGTTTCTATATAATATTTTTTTATGATACAAATAAAAATTTACTATCCTGTTTGTCATGTTACTAGTGTTTGTGATACGCAGTTTTACATACTTTAACGAGTGTATTCGAGATGTCTTGGCATCAGATCTGGCGGATCTGATCCAAACAATGATTTATAGCACTTCTATACTTTAGTTTACACTTTGGCTACCTTTTCCTTTTTTAGGTCTGTGAATAAAGTGCCATGTTCTTCATTGTTATCAACGCCCCTTAGAGAATAATTTAAATATTCTGTTCTTCTTTAAATTGTGTATCATTATCTTCTTTTAAAGTTTAAGAATTCTGGGTTTTAGCTACCATTGCATCTTTGGCTTCGTATATTTGGCTTCAAATATATTGAAATGGTACAAATGCACCCTGAAAAGAGCATTTGTATCGTTTCAATACATTTAAGACCGTCTATAAAACGAAACTGTAGTGGAGGTTTGAACTTAGATGATAATAATATGGGTAAATATATTTAAAAAAGGGAAAATTTCACAAACGAGAACTTAACTGGATAGGAAATGATTATGTTATATCTTAGGATTTTTATATATTTTTTATAAGTACTGTTAACTTTTATGTCTTATGTTAAAGAAATGTTTATATCATAGTTCCATATGTGTGTTTCTTCAAAAAGATTTTTATCTACATACTATATTTATACGTTTGCCTTTCGTTCAACTAAATTCATATCTATATTCTACAAATTAATATGACGCACATAATCATCAAACCAACACAACATTGAAAGCCTGTCCATTCTATCATACCGAAATACTTTAAATATGATTATAGAATTTAATATCAAATTATGAAAGCTCATTTCAATTAAGTTCAATTATGATAGAATTCGAATAATTTTTAGTGGGAAGGTCGGAAATTTATTACTCGGCAAACTGATCAATATATTGACGTTGGCGGAATTCCAACTGCCGTTATTATTGTATGGTATATAAGTATTGTGTGGTTAGTTCTCTATGTTTTGGGTAGTTATGTGGATTATGGGAATGACTGTTTTAAGCTGCTGTATTGTCGGCGAAACATTGTAGGGGAAGACAATTTTATTCGTGACTTTGGTATCATTTTTTGGATGTGTGTCTTCCATTTATTTATTTGACTGATTGACTTGGCATGTATTTTAATAAATCGAGGTTTTGCTCTTTTTTATTTACGCCATTATAATTTTCCAGATAAATTCGTTTTAAAATCCCTCACGGCAAAATATTGTCATGACCTACAGATTGTTTATCTGAAAAAATAATGCGTTTGCTTGCATCAAGTGTATTTACAAAGTAACCAAAGAAAAATATATATAGGAAAATGCTAAATGCCGCCTTTAATAGATAGTGTCGTTCATAAAAAAATGTATACTGTAATAAATAAAGTACACTAAAATTAAGAGATCAAAATGATATCGTAAAATTCATATAATGTAGCGATGTTAAAATTCGATTTGGACACAGCTTCAGGGCTCTCGATAATATGTCATGATGTCATGTGGCCTAAGTTGTAGGTTAATACAGGATTTGGTGGTTAAACCCGTTAATTCCCCCTAATTCGGCCAACAGTTTTCAAATCCTAATCGCTATGCGGAAACGGTAATTATCATGATGATTAGTTTCATCGAATTACAGCATGTATTTCGTCCTGTGTTTGTTGTAGGTGTTGGTAATAGTTTTTGTTGTAGACATCAGAATTTTGTTTAGGAAAAAGCACACATATATTATTTCATCATTTCAACACAGCAAAATTTCACCGTTGTCTTAGAGCCAGCTGGTCGTTGTATTTTCATAACCAAAAATAGCTTCTTCTATAACAACAAAGCAGATGGTAACGGTGGAAAACCAATAGATGTTAATAATTCTTGAAAATTTGCATCCAAACCAAAAGATTTTCAATACCAACAGGTTTGTAAGACATGCTTGACCAGAGCATCTTGTAGTTTGTCGGACAAATATAGTATCAGTACGCTAAATGTTCAAGCTTGACTAATTTTTCAAAAGTTTCTGGTTTATTCACGCTATTCGCTCAAAAATTATCCCACGAGCGATCATAAGTGATTGCCGATATGGAGGATTGTAGAATATTTTTCGGGCGCAACTTATCGTGATACAAAACGGTTGAAATATATTTTAATAGTCGAATAAACTGTCGGATTGTTGTGAGCTCTTGCAGATATCATGATTTTTGGTTCTCATGTTTTATTTATAGTGTTTTATTGATTTGTGAGTACGAGGATGGGAGAGTAACAATGTATCAGCTGGTTATCTTTGCACGTGAGTGGAGTTATGTTTGGAAGGTTAGTTTTTAGATGATGTCGATTGTGAACTATTTGTAGTCACGGCTTTAATCACGTATTCATTATTGCCAGTGTTCAAGTTAGATTAAGAGAAACTTGTTAATTTGAATCTTTAATATATATATATATAAATATATATATATATGTAAAGAGCATGAAAACAGTAACTTTGACCGTTTCCTCTTGTTCATACCTAAGCATGCTGACTTGAGGTAGATATAAGAAGGAAAGAAGAAGAAAGAACAAACGATTATTTGCGCCTGGATAAACGCATACCATAAAAATAAAGGAAATCTTAAATTCAAATACAGAGTATGCGTCACAACCACGCAAAATGGTCATTGCTCAGCACAATGCTGGAACTCGCGTGCAAGACAGAGCCACAGCGCTGGTTTTCAGTGATAGCCGGTGTCGACTGGGTGACGCCGAAACAATTAAACCTTAAGGGCAAGTGACGGAGCGCGCGTTGTGGGGGCGTTTTTTACGACCCCACAGGAGGTGACCATGTCTAGGCTGAAGTCTATACATCTACCCACAGTCTTCTCCACGATCATCTACAGATTTTATGAGGTACTAACCTGCTTCCAAGTCCATAGAAATTCTTTCTGCTCGACCGCTTTTTACGACTGGCAATAAAATTAAATATAAGTACTTGATGCACTACGTTTCACGGAAAAATATTTTTGGAAGACGAGTTTTTCTTAATGAAATCTATTATAACCGTTATAAAACGTAGAAGGCAGGTGTATTGGGTCGTCTCTCCAGGCGTGATGTTCTCATGTTATGTACAATTAGAGCTGTTTTTCAACACTTATCACAAAATTCAATTAATATCCTATATTTCCTTGCAAAGGTGAGACGGTACTTCACGCCCAGAACAGTTGCTCAACTTGTATCAAGCGCAAGTTCGGTCATGCATGGAGTACTGCTCTCACCTCTGGGACGGATCTGCCAAGTACCAGCTGGATGCACTAGAGTCGATCGAAAAGTGGGCCAAGAGGCTCATCGGCAATGAGATATTGGTCGAGTCTAGGCTCAGAGCCTTGAACATCGGCGCCAAGTTGCCAGTCTGTCGGTTTTTTTAACCGACTTCCCAAAAAGGAGGAGGTTCTATGTTCGACATTATGTATGTTTTGTGTATGTTCACCGATATCTCCGTCAATTGTGGACCGATTTCAAAAATTAATTTTTATGTTTGAAAAAGTATGTTCCGAAATTGGTCCCATTTTAATTTGGTGAAGGACTGACGAAGAATTTCGAAGATATACAACAGAACTCTTCAATAAACAACGGCAAATCTCTCGGGATTGCTGCAATTGCATGTCTGTTTGTTGTTTATACCATTTCATAACATAACATCACGCCAGTACGCTCTTAAGGGGTACGCAGATCTCTCATTTCACCGGTTATTTTCAAGTTTCATGATATTTGGATAATATATTCTGGCGTTATACGAGTAGGTAACTTACTAAACAACTTGCCTATTAGGTAGGTACAACTAAAAAAACAAAGGTAGGTACAAAGTGAAAATAACTTTATTTTTGGAAGTCGGTGTCCATAACGCAATAAATTGGTACCTACGAAAGACACCGACTTCCAAAAATAAAGTTATTATGTCACTTTGTAGTTTTATTTGGAAGTCGGTAGTATTTTTTTGTAAAAAGTTTTTTTTATCGGTTACATTTCGGGGAGTATGCGTTGGAATTGCATGAACTAATTCCTCCTAGCCCTTTCCATCATCGGACTACAAGACGTACGGCAATGTTTGATATGTACATGGTGGACTTCCCATACGCACCAAACGTTTTGGGAATACTTTCATTATGCGAACAGCTAAGGTGTGGAATTCCCTGCCGGAGTCTGTATTTCCTGAGAGCTACAACCTGGGAGTCTTTCAGTCAAGAGTGAATAGGTTTCTTCTAGGTAAGCGCGTTACATCGTCGACCACATCATCACTTACCATCAGGTGAGATAGTGGTCAAGCGCGAGCCTATCAATAATAAAAAAAAACAGAATACTTATTTTTAGTTTCCTAACACTTAGCCAGCTAGAGCTAATAATTGAATTGTACTTAGGATACAGGTCTAGCCATCATAAAATAGTCCGGGGCAGTTGATTCAATAGGACAGAGAGAAGAGTGCACTTGCAGTAACTTGCGCAAATGTTTGCCTAGTGATAGGGTGGGCCGGTCTTGGCAGGCAGATAGGACGGATCCTTTTTTTGTAATGGAGATTGATAGCAGTTTGCTCACATTATAATAAAATGTATACTATGAAAAACTATCATGGAAGAATAAGGACGGTGGAATTGAAAACAAAATTGACCGTGGCAAAACCGATAAGATGCAAGATGATGGTCTTCTTCATTAGCCAATTAAAAGGTTTTATTGGATGAAAAAATTGTATAAAACCTATCATCATACAAAACACTCTTCACTACTTTGGAACTGCTTTTGTTCGACTTCAGAGTTCTTGTGTATAAGGTTTAAAGATCTTATAGTTTAGTATGAAGCTGAAATTGCGCAATTTATCCATCTTTTTTAGGGTTCCGTACCCAAAGGGTAAAAACGGAACCCTATCACTGAGACTTCGCGATCCGTCTGTCTGTCTGTCTGTCCGTCTGTCACCAGGCTGTATCTCATCAACCGTGATAGCTTGACATTGAAATTTTCACAGATAAATAACAAACAAAAGAAAAACAGAAGAAAATAAATATTTAAGTGGGGCTCCCATACAACAAACGTGATTTTTTTGCATTTTTTTGCGATAATTGTACGGAACCCTTCGTGCGCGAGTCCGACTCGTACTTTCGGCCGGTTTTTTTAGTTTGGCTTCCGATGGTTTAATGTTATAGCTGTAGCAAATTGTGTCAAATTACTTTAGCCAAGGCGTCTTGCATTTGAAAATACTTTCTTTTTGTAAAAGAACCTGAGGCAATTTCCAATTCATTTAACTACTTACAGAAGCACTCAAAGATTCTTTCAAGACCAGTACTACAATTTATCGAATTCATGGAGTCCATAGCACATCAAATGCTTAGAAAGTTGGAGCTCTCGGTAGTCGTATGGTAATCAAACTGAGAGGCAAGAGTATACAGAGGCCGCGTCGGTTTCTGAGACTTGTCTGTATGTGTGTTAGTTTGTTTTGTAGAGAAGCTATCGTAGCTGTTGCCATTTTGAAGGTAGATTAGTAAACATAGTTGAATTTTTGACTAATGGTTGGGGCCAAAAAATCTGAACTCGAGATTTCGTAGAAGCAGAACGTTTATTCGAGATCAATACACGTATACCGTCCACTATTCACTTTATTTACGCCCAGAGCTGACGAGGCTTTTTTTTAGGGTTCCGTGGCCAAAGGGTAAAAAGGGGACTATTACTAAGACTCCGCGATCCGTCTGTCGCTGTGTTTGTCTGTCACCAGGCTATATCTCATGAACCGTAATAGCTAGGCAGTTGAAATTTTCACAGATGATGTATTTCTGTTGCCGCTATGACAAAAAATAGTAAAAACAGAATAAAATAAATATTGAAGTGGGGCTACCTTACAACAAACGTGTTTTTTATTGCCATTTTTTGTGATAATGGTACGGAAGCCTACGTGCGCGAGTCCGACTCGCACTTGACCGGTTTTTATTTTATTTTCAATGTGTTATTACTTTCAGAAAATTGGCAGTACATATCTGGAAAATTCTTCAAAAGAGCACAAATATATTGCAATATTTCGCAACAAACATTCCATCAAACCAAAAAACAAGAAAGAAACAAAACTAAACATTATTCAAAATATTTTCCATTCGAAATCACAAACTAAATTGACAGGTTTTGCATACATTGAATATCTCGAATGTAAGGGCCGTTTATTGAACGGAATCGAACCAGGCAGCGTACCGATGAATCGACGGTAAATTAATAATCATATTACTTTTTCAGTGGAATGCAAATATTTGATGATTGCGCTGTGGCGAGTGCTGAATGTCGATACTGAGATACACAGATGTTGAAAATTGCTGGATGTGACTCCTCGCAGTGGGCAAACATGTGCGGTGTTGTTGAGCGTAGTTCTGATTGGGTGTCAGTTATCTTTGAAAGCTGTTGTGTGATTCAATGGGGTTGATTGATTCGTGATGGAGTTTTTTGGTTATTTCTTTTTGCTAGTTAAGACTACTGAACAGTTCAGACTTTTATAAATAAAAGTGAATTGTTTAAATCCACGAATTTAAGGAGACGAATGGATAAAAAAATCATGCTGTGTCGAATTTAATACATGATTTGCTTAAATGTTTTTGATTTTAATAGTTAATTCTGTGTCTCTCTTTCTGGAGCTCGTGGCTAAGTAATAACAGCCGCTTGGGTCGATCATCAAGGTTAAGCAACACTTGACGAGGTCGGTCCGTGGATGGGTGACCATTTCAACATACCGAGTTTCCTCGGTGCCTCGGAAAGCACGTTAAGCCGTTGGTCCCGGCTGTCATTTGAAGATCTTTGACAGTCGTTACGGGTAGTCAGAAGCTTGAGATCTGACACCAGTCTAGCCAAGAGGTATCGTGTTACCCAGTTACTGGGTTGTGGAGGTCAGATAGGCAGTCGCTCCATGTAAAACACTGGTAGTCGACCCCAAAATAGTTGGGAAAAGGCTAGGCAGATGAATTCTGTGTCTCTCGTTTAATTTTATTTCAACTCTTTATGATTTTTATTGAAAAAGTAACATCCAGTAACTTGTTCAGTTTATATTCTAGCTTCCTTGTTGGAGCTTTATTTGTGTAGTATTGTGCAACATCCGTGATCGGTTTCTCTCGCGTTCGCTATGCAATCGACACATTTAGTTTTTACAATTTTTTAGCCCGAGTGAAGTAAGAACGGAGTGCTGGAGTATTTTATATTGTATTTCTGTTGAAAGTGGAATGCCCATTTTGTAAGGGAACTTGGGCCCCTTTAAAAAAATGGTTGTATCTTGATGAATTTGGTTGTATATTGTAGAAAAAATACGTTATATTCGTAATTAGAAAAAAAAATATTATGCCGGGTTCACGAGAAATAACGATGTTTCTGTTCTTGAAATGAACCCTTATTACAATGCAATAAGGTGCATACAAATGTCCAAGTGAAGAAACCTGATCTGTTGTTGTCTTACATAAAAAGTAAAGGACACGGATGGAAAAAAGCACAAAATATAAATCCTATTTTTGGATAATATTGCAATCGCGGACACGATAAACACACGATATAAGGGGCCTGTGTATGGGCAATCTCCTTTGTTTTATTTTTTATTTTATGCGTATCAAAGTAATCTTTAGATACTATACAAATATTTTAAATGCACAGCTCTCGTGTTCAACCGATGGTACTTATGCCCATTGTCATTACCACTAGGCGACATTTAGCGCCACACTAATAAATAGTAATTAAAAATTTCAACCATTCTCTTTCAATGTTCTTTGGAGGGGTCGTAGCGGTTATAACAGCCGCGCGGATCGATCTTTAACCTCTTGTCTGGCGGAACCGCGGATCCACGAAATAAACAATGGATTTTTAATTGTTTCGGTAATTTAATTACGGCATTCAACTGGCTAAGGTTAAGCAACGCTTTTCGAGGTCAGTCTATGCATGGGTGACTTTTAATAACATACTAAGACTACTCAGTGTATTTTAAAGCCGTCGGTTTCAGCTGTTAGTATCTTTGAAAGTCGTTACGGGTAGTCATAAGCCACAAAATGTGGCACCAGTCTTGCTAAATGGACATCATGTTACCCAGTTACTGGGTTGTTAAGGTCAGATACGCAAACATCATCATCTTCCTGCCCTTATCCCATGTTACTTGGGGTTGGCGCAACATGTTTTCTTCTTTCATACCGCAGGACGGTATGAAAGAAGAAAACATTCCGGCCCCTGTCACGCTATCACTGACTCCCTTTTCTTTTATATGCACTCCTCACACAGTCCATCCATCTTTTCTTTGGCCTACCTCTCCCTCTCCATCTATCCACATTTATATTCATAACTCTTATAGTAACATTACCTTACCAGGACTAACGGTTTCCTTTCATCTTTTCTGTTACTGGTGCCGCTTTCAAACTTCCTCTAATATAATAATTTCTCACCTTATCCATTCTCGTCATATCGCACATCCATCTCAACATTCTCATCTCTGCTACATGCAATCTCTTTTCATCCATCTTTTTCACGGTGAGATACTCAGTCGCTCGATGTAAAATACTGGTATTCAGCTACATTTGGTTAGACTGGTTGTTAGTCAGTACGAGTCTGACAGACCCCTCACCCCCCCCCCCCATGGCGGAGGACATCCAATGTGGATTTCCCAAACGGAACAAAAAAAAAAAGGAGCCAAACCCAACATAGTCGGGGAAATTCAAATTGTTTGTTGCGTTAGTTCTACACACGACACAACAGCGAAGTTTCCAAAGGAAAAAAAAAATACAAGAAAATACAACCGACTACCAAATAAAAATACTACAAAGTAAAAAATAACTTCAATTTAAGAAGTCGGTGTTCCAGTTACTGGGTTGTGGAGGTCTGATAGGCAGTCGCTCCATGTAAAACACTGGTACTCAGCTGAATCCGGTAAGACTGGAAGCCGACCCCAACATAGTTGGGCAAAGGCTAGGCAGATTGATTTTTTCAGAAGTCGGTGTTCCTGTTTTTGTTGCTTCGTTTTTTGACACCGACTTTCGAAATTGAAGTTATTTTTCACTTTGTAGTATTTTTATTTGGAAGTCGGTTATTTTTTCACTTTTTGGTTGTGGTACCTAATGAGCAAGTTTAATAGTAAGGTACCTATTATGCCCAAAGTTATGCCTGAATAGATTATCCAAATAACTTAAAACTAGCAAAACCAGCGAAGAGAGTGTATCAGGGTGAACTGTACTGCGTATGGGTACCGGTGTGATATTATATAATGTAATGTCGTAAAAAATAAACAGACATGCGATTGCAGCAATCCCGTTGTTTATTGAAGAGTTATGTTGATATCTCCGAAGTTGTTCATTAGATCGTGATCAAATTTAAATAAAACCACACGAGGAGTACCAGCTTTCAAATACAAAAAAAAACATTATAATCGGTTCATCTAGTAATAAGTTTTGAGGTAGCAAACATTAAAAAAAACAGTCGAATTGAGAACCTCCTCCGTTTTGAAGTCGGTCGGCATAACTTCTCCACTATTTCCACCACCAACAAAAGGAGCAAGCCATAATTCAACTTCACATCTGAAAGTCGGTTAAAAAGTCCGTAGAACTGAGGTGTCGGTCCGTGTGGATTGCACTAAATTATTCCCCGGGGCTCGGCGAGTTAATGAATTTATAATCAAATTACAACAGTACTGCGTCCCGTGAGAAATTTCACAGATAAATCTTTACAGCGATATCGTTTTGTTTGTTTCGTGGCCACCGTGGATTGGGTGCTGGTTTTCTGTGAAGGTCGATACGGAATGCGGCATCATTGGTAATAAGAAAGAGAAAATTAGAAAACATTTGCGCAAATGCGCACGATTTGCCAACGTTTTTGTAATGTTGTTATGAAAATGAGGAAGAAAGTTTTTAAAATTACGAGAATCCGCTGCATGCAATAAGGACAATACTAGAAAGTAAGTAAGGATGGGGCCTAAATCCGGCAAAGGGCGTTATTCGGCTAAGATGATGTTGATGGAAATTGCGAACGAAAGTTGACTGGTAGAAAATGGCTACAATATTACCTCTTACTTGACTGCTGAAAACTCAGCACCACGCGACATAAATGGCTTTTAAATTGTTACGGTGCAGTGGTGGCCCAGTGGTTTCGGCTGGGACTTACAAGTTGTAGGTCGTGGGTTCGAGCACAGACAGGCGCTTTACTTTGTGTAAATTATTTCATCACCACTGCTCTCAAAACGGTGAAGGAAAACATCGTGAGGAAACCGGCATGTCCTAGAACCAAACATTCGAAGACATGTGACATCCACCAACCCGCACTGGGCCCGCGTGGTGGATTACGGCCCATTCCCTCTCACAGAGAGGAGGACTGTGTCCTAGCAGTGGAAACATTAATAGGCTGATGATGTGATGTGGTGTGAATTGTTACGGTTATAACGGGATTCAACCGGTTAATTCTGCCTCTGTAGTATTGAGTGCGTAATGTATTAAATAAAGAACATTGTATACAGTTTATTCTACGCCATAACTCGACCTATTACGACCCTAAGACCAATCATTCGCTTTCCCAAATTCTGTTTCACACATGCGTGATAGTAACCAGTTCTACGCACAACCTAACTATACCTTATAATTCCACCACACAATACAACCTTACTGAACCTACTAAATCTCGAACTGGAAGTGGCCAAGACGTATAAACGGCGCATTATTTATTATCTACCATGTGAGACCTTTCGTGAAAATATTAAGTAAATAAAGTGCTCGGATGTTATGGCCATGAGACGGACGATAACGATGCCTATCGCTGCTTTTATTGTTGATAGTGTGGGGGTATTACGTTAATATGGACGGAATGGATCTGTTATTACCTATGTTCTTTTAGACGTGATGAATGTAGTGGCTTTAGTGGTTTTGAATGCGATATCGCTCCACGAAAAGACATAGACTCCAAAGCAAGTTGGTAAGCCACAGTTGTATCTTTAAAATACAAATATTAACATAATTGCCAAATTTCTCTATCTTGAAAACAACAGGTACTATGATGTTTTAAAACTATCATGATGTTGGTGTGAGGGCACGCGGAGCCAAACAGGATGAATAGCACTATTTCTTTTTCAAAACGGTATCATGATGTGTATCAATACCAAATGCCATAAACAGGCCAACAGATAACAAGGGCCGTACTTTTGCATGACAAAGTACCGTACTTTTTGGCATTGGTACATTAAAAATAAGTTTTTTGACTTTTCCTCTTAGGTATGTATATAAGTAGATATGGCATGTCTTATGTATGACTTGGTAAAGACGTAGATACTTACCTACTTATATTAACGTAGAAGTAGAAGGGCTGTCCTTCAAACGCCAACTTAGGGGCCACAACAAAGCACACTGCTAGCTAAAACAAACCTTGTCAGATTGAAATGTTTCAACAAACACTAAACGTGTAATGAGACCGTTCACTCAAGATATTGCTCGAGCATTTTGTTTCTATCATCTTTTGACGATTTGAGACAGATCCAGAAATAAAGTATCTTTGTACTTAAGTGGGCGATAAATCGATTTGGAATTGGAAAATGTTGTATTAAGGGTTTTATTTTTGTCGAGAAAGAGGAGAAGATTTTCAGCTGAGTTTAGTATTGATCAATCAAACAGCTTAGTCTACGTAAGAGGTAAATAAAATATATTTTCAAAAATGAAAAGTTTCAGAGACTGCTTTGAAAAAACTTTGCAAAGATTTTCTTCTCCATGTTAAGAAATCTTTTCAGACCCGTTTAGGACGATAAGCGCGGTGCATATTTACAAATCATCCAATATTAATAATATTAGTACGTCCAAAAACAAACTACAAATTCTATAATCACTCCTAAGTAACGTCACATCCCTACTAACACCGGGATAGCCCCAACAAAATAAACCCAAAATTTATAATTAATTTCACAATCTTTATTGCTCACACTAAGCCAGTAAGCCGAAAATATTGAAAAAATAAGAGTAGCGATCACCTTTTTACGACATCGTAAGCGGGACCATTATAGGGGTCACTTGATATGGGATTTCAATGTGAAACTCGTCATCGTACGGATAATATTTTCGGCCGTAATACTAAAATAAAAATGGTTGTAAAACTCTATGTACGAAATCATGACGTGAAAGGCTGTAAAAGGGTAGTGTGGTGTATAGTTATGTTTAATCAAACTTTGGTCGGGAGTTAAAAGTTTTGGTCAGAATATGGCACGTGTGAAGTGCTGGTGACAAACGAATGTTCTGGTTTGTATGGAACGCGAGTGTTGTGTGGAATGGCGGTGGTCACATACCTATGTAGTTCGTACAAGATACGTAGGTGTTGGCGCTTTTGTGAATCACGGATGCACGTTGATTTTGTCATTTTCGTTTGTTTAATTTGTTTATACGGATAGTCTAAATCCAGAAAATGTGACTCAAGTTTGACCAATATCCATTCCTATCGTATATCGACAACAGTCTTATCGTGTTACCCAGTTACTGGTTAGTGCATGTAAGCACCATGTAAAATAATGAAATTCAGCTGCATAATCTTAAGCAGGAAGCCAGTTTCAACATATTTTGGAAAAAGGCTAGGCAAATTGATTTATTTCTATTTTTATAATTCCGTACCTCAAAAGGAAAAAAAGGAACCCTTATAGGATCACTTTGTTGTCCGTCTGTCTGTCTGTGTGTCAAGACCCTTTATTTCGAGCAAGCCTGGAGTAACCCCTTGCAGCTGTTTATCATAAATCAAAAAAAATCTTATCTTTAGAACAATGTTCGGTGCCCTCATAGTTTATGAACTTCAGTAATGTTATTTAATTATTTTGGTGAATGTAGCTGTTTGTACGGAACCCACAGTGCACGAGTCCGACTCGCACTTGGCCAGTTTTATTGACATATTATGTCTTTCTTCCTTACTAGTCGATGGTCAACTTTCAATATAATTTGTGCGCAATAGGTGGCTACGTTATTCGCAGCATCAGTGGTGTCCAATACGTCCTCAACTGTATTAAGCACTTAGGGCATTCCAGTACAACATGACATAATATAATATCTGACAATGATATAAATGTTGCCAGTGATGACATATGGCTCTGAGACGTGGTCGCTTACAATGGGCCTCATCAGAAAGCTTACAGTCACTCAAAGAGCAATGGAGAGGGCTGTGCTCGGCGTTTCCTTGCGTGATCGAATCAGAAATGTTGAGATCCGTAAGAGAACCAGGGTTACCGACATAGCCCGAAGAATTGCCAAACTTAAGTGGCAGTGGGCAGGGCACATTGCTCGCAGAATGGATGGCCGATGGGGCAGAAAGGTTCTGGAGTGGCGACCGCGAACCGGAAGACGTTGCGTTGGAAGGCCTCTCACCAGGTGGACCGATGACCTGGTTAAGGTTGCAGGGATCCGCTGGTTGCGGGACGCACGGGACCGGTCAATGTGGCGACGCTTGGGGGAGGCCTATGTCCAGCAGTGGACGTCTTTCGGCTGATATGATGCATATAAATGTTGATCCGACGCACTTTTTTCATAATTTTATATCTCCTGTAACCCTGAAAACAACATTCAAACTATCCCGCTTGCACTTCACATCAAAATTACTTCAAGTTTTCGGCTTACCAAATTAAAGTTTATACGCAACATTCTCATATAACAGCCGGCAGTGACGAATAACTACAAATTTACACTACAAGTAATGCCAGGACGAAGTTTTGTATAGGTGGCAAAGTTGGAACCACATACAAGTTATTACATAGTTGATAATTACAGATTTTAGCGCTCTCCTACAAAGTCGAGGAGTAGATAATGAAATGGGTTGGCAACACTGATGGGATACTCATAAGGTTTGGTTTTACGCATGTGTGACTCTTAAAGGAAATATATGTGGGTGTGGATGACTATTACGGATTACTCCAGGAGAAGCCAGAAGGCTCTTGCAATGATAGGAGACAGAAACGGCGCTAGTGATGCGAGCGTTTCTTGAAGTATATTGTCAATATCAGTGTATCTACTAATTTTAATGAAATCGTCTTGTAAAAATTACTAAAAAAAAAACAGAAAAGACCCTGAAAGCCTTGAAGCGGCTGGTAGAGTTTTTTTTTTTTTGATGTTGACGTTGACAAAAACAACTGGCTGGTATATCAATTTTAATTAGGTATCTTAATTTTTACGTCCTTAACTTTAAAATCGAATTTTTCTAAGAAAATCATGCTACTCAGAACAAGGAAAACACTACAAAAATCTAATGGACACTCTGCCAACAATTCCCAAAAGTGATGATGGATGGGTAAAGAGTCTCATGTAAATAAAAAACCTTTTACATTTTTAGAATACCGAAAAAAAAGTACGGGATTGAAAAATGTTTTTCCCTTCAAATTTTAACAAGCTGGTAGTTTAAAAAAAAAGAAGGGAGTATCAAAACCGAACATCTAACAAAAAACCGTTAACGTAAAAGTGTGTGCCCCATAAAATACTGTTCGTCGGGTAGGGTTGTCACCAACCTGGTTTACGTAGGTCAAGGTAATCTTTTTATTCCTAGCCCCAGATTCATGGTAGCGGTAGGAACTGTGGGGTTTGAGACGGTAGGAGTCTCACATAACCTGACGGAGGGTATCTACCAGAATTGTCCCAAAAAAAAGATAACTTTAAAATTTGATACTTTTAAAGAGATCTGATTTTTTTCGTACGTTCATAAAAACACATTAACTAAGAATAAGAAAAATGACATAATACACTGATGTTTTATTCCTTTTGAAAATTAACGAAGGCACAAGAAATCTGCTTCGTGCTTTGCAAACGTAATTCCACAAAATCTGAATTATTGATCATTACCTGTATTTTAATTAAATAGACATAAAAAAAAGTAACTGCTATTCTTTCCATTTCTAGAACCCTTTTCCTCCTACCAAAAATCGGTATTTGTCGGTGGCAACCCTACAAAGATCACACCCTGGGGCGATACGCAGCGGCGCGTGATCTCGCATGAAACGAACGGATTTCAGACCGCCTGAAATGTTCCAATCCTAACGCAAACGTTTGCGCAAGTTTTGCACTCAAAAGAATATGCTATATTGGTGTTTGAGAGCGATATGGGCGTTTTCCCAATGTTTTCACAGTGTTAATATCTTCAGGTTGCGTTATTGTTGTTTTTAGGATTTTTTATTGGTTTGCAAGGGTATTGAGAGTTGGGAATCAATAACTACTATTACTGTAGCTATATGAAGTTAAAAGTTCACACACAGTGTAGTATTTTGTGCATTGTAAGTAAAAATTACAATGAATCTGTAGCGACTCCATTAACAATAATTGTTTTTTAATAGAATACATATTACTTTAGGGAACTTGCATATAAATAATATTTTAAGTTAACTGTTAATTACCGTTTAAGGATTCTCACGGCCTGCGCGCAGATGTTATTGCTTGTTATAATAGTTTATGGTAATGTGCAAGGGACCCTCCTTTGGAACGATAAGTTCATTGTTTTAGTTTTAAGAACTTAGCTAAGGTTTCTGTGTGATGCCGACGGTTCTTTTGTTAATGTATAACTTTCTATATTTATTGTGCAACCCATTATAGCTGTAAAAACCTTTGTGTAACGTGCCGACTCGACAGTTATCCCAGTATTCAACAATTGTGTAGAAGCATTCAGGATTATTCGGTCTAGGGTAGCGGTCGGTCGGCACTCTTACTCTTTGTAATTTATCTTGAATAAACTAACTCCAACACGTTAACCAAGTATTCATTTCCGCGATTCACGTAGCGCCGATATAGCTAAGTAACGATACGTTCCCGAAAAATCTATCATCTTCTTCTTCTTAGCGTGTCGATGACAAACACTCTTTTTAGTTAAATGCCTTGCCTGGCCCAGAATTCAGCTACGGCAACGCCCTCCGCCGACGCAGTCATAAGGTCTTCAGGTGAACAGACAACAGGGCATGCGGCACAAGACGAAAGGTGGGCCATGGTCTGCGGGGAGACGCCGCACAAGCACCGAAGATCGGAACCATCCGAGAACCCCCACCTATGAAGATTGTCTTTGCTGCGGCCGATCTGAGTGTACACTGGAAAGTAGGGTTGTTCATTTATGTACTCGTATCATTTTCCTCATTATTTTAGAATATTTTAGAGCAAACGAAAGTTAAAGGTCAGTAGTCAATAATAATGACCACATTAACCCATAAGAATTCAAAACAAAAATGGACAGATATCTTCTGGACACCCTCGCTCTATCTTAGACCTCATCCAATACTTTCCAACAGGCGAGATCAAGGTGAAAAACGAACTCATCACGAAATACAAACAAAAAACAAGGAAAATTCATACATATTCGCGAGCTGGTTGACCAAAACTATTAATATCCTCCGACTGCACAGCATGATTTTCTTCTTGTTTACATCTTTGCAGTCGGATTTTTTGATTTTATTAACTTTTTTTTTTATTGAATTTTAAACATATAAGTGGTATATATTTTTGTAGTCAGCTCTAAAAACTCTTCATTTTGATACCCTATACGATGAGTTTCGAAGAAAAAAAAAATTGCAATTCCCACAATATGGCGCGCTAAATCCGCCATGTTCCTTTTTTTTATCGGCACTTATCTAAGAACACTTGGGCGGCCAAGATTTATCTAACGATGTATTAATTATAAAAATCCGTCAAGTGGTTTGTAAGATACGAGGTAATAAAGAATATTACATACATACAAGACACGCGCGAAAAACATAACCCCTTCCTTGCAGCTGGGTAAAAAGAAAATGTGTTTCAGGATCCCGAATGAAATGTATGACAAAATTAATAATATCACAATTTCAGCCCCAAAATATCCCATAACACAATTCATACAACCCACTACCTGCGCTACCGAACACAAAACATAATAATTATCGATACAGCAGCCCAAACGGTTCGGGAACGGAAATAGAATTTACTTTGATACATCAAACGTACAACGTTCAGTTGACTCAAACGTTTGTAAATGTTACCTATCATATTGAATTTCGAGTTTATGTTCTTGTTACAGCAGCTGTGTATTGATTTGGAGTGCTTGCTAAATTGATTTTGCATTGGGAAGAGAACCATGATAGAATCGTAACATGAAATAACTACACGCTAATAACATAACTTAGGCCAGTCAGTGGCAGTGGCACATTACTCACAGATCGGATGGTTGAAAAGTTCTGGACTGGCGACCGCGTATTAGAAGACGCAGTGTTAGAAGAACTTCCACAAGATGGACCTAGTGTAGGTTATGAAAATCCGCTGGATAAGAAACGCACAGGACCGGTCCATGTACTAACATTTTAGCGTGGTCTATGTTCGGCAATGGACGTCTTTCGGCTTGAATGATGAAGATGACAGATGGTGACTAGTCTTACCAAGGGCTACCGTGATAACCCGTTAAGTCCCATAATCCCATAGGCAGTATGTATCAGAGACCATGAGGCATGTATATGATTCTGACGAAGCGTGAAGCTTGTTGTTTTTCCGTCCATGCTTGTCAATAACGGCGCAATGCAAACATTGCACACAAAGGTGACAGGGCCAGCAACTACGCCCCGTCCACGGCCAATTTTTTGCTGGGACCTTATGAAATTTTTTGTTTCGAGTACTTCGTAAAACTGAGGTAAAAGGGCCTGGCTCTAGATAAAATGACGTCGAAAATTTCAGAAATTATAATTATTTATTGGAATGATTTGTCAAAAAAAGTTACGTCGACAAGTCCAAATGTGTAGTATTGAAATGGGCTGTTGAAAATTCGCTTGGACTATCTCAATTTTTTGAAAATTGTTGCTGTTAGATTTTTACTTTCTAAAGCTCAGGGACTCGTGCTTGGAGCTTGGAGGTCTACAATCAGAAGTACGGTTTAAGATTAATACTGGAAAAGTTAGGATGATAAAAACTGAATTAATATCGTCATGTCGTGCCATTTACACGATGAAGATGAAGAAGTAAAAGATTAACAGTGATTTGAAGAAATAAATATTTTGATACCAAAAGGGCCAACACTAAAACCTCTATCTAAAACTATTAGCGACTATAAAATAAAAGGTTAGTTGAAAGTTAAAGGCCATCCCGTCAGAGACGCCATTAATCATAAGGGATAAGAATTCGGCGCACGTCTCGTAACCACCGGCGTCCAGGTGAGTGTTTAACTTTGTAGTTGTCTGTTCTGCTATATTATTTTATGATTTATTGTTGGTCATTTCTAGGCTGAGGGCAGTTGAAAAAAATTGAGGGACAGAATGTTACAGATATACATACCTACATGAAAAAAAATGATTTTGGAATGGTTTGAGAATATATTCATTCTACGTCAATTAAAAAAAAGAAAGTGAGGCTTTTGCTCGAAATTAGTACAACATAAGCATAGACATTTTACGTATAAACGTTTTGGCCCCTGGGACGGCAGATAAATGGTGATAACTACATAAAATTAAAAACAAAAGGAACATGAAATCATGTCACTAAACCTAGCTTTGATAAAACAGAATGGTGAAGATGTAGCTGCTTAGATACAATTTATGATAGTATGTAGGTATTGGTTCATACAAAAATCTAAAAATATTGATTATGTACTACATTTAAAATTCTGATCCAGTTTCTTTCAAATTTTGAGAACCGATCTGAACTACAAATACTCAACCCAAAATTTACCCAATCATCATCGACAATAAACTCCCACGGGCTAGTTATCAACCAACCTATACATATATAGCAACAAATAAATTGATATATATGTTAAAAGCGACACGTAACATCAAAGTGTTGACAGAGGGCCTATTGCGTCGATAGGTCGACCGTCCGCTTGCAACCGATATTAAATGTTTACATTTGAACGTGCCCTAGGTAAACGTAAACAATACGAGGATTTCGGACCAATATCTGCGATATATTCCTAATCCGTAGGTATTTTCATGTTAGATATTCATGCGTCCGTGACATCAAAGGTTTAATTCCAATGAGTTTTACGATTCAATGTGTTTCATTGGAATTCATTTTCATTGGGTCGACGAACAATTAGTTTAGTAACGCTTTGTTTCTAGTTTTGTCATTTTTTAGGGTGCCGTACCCAAAGGGTAAAAACGGGACCCTATTACTAAGACTTCACGATCCGTCTGTCTGTCTGTCTGTCCGTCTGTCACCAGGCTGTATCTCATGAACCGTGATAGCTAGACAGTTGAAATTTTCACAGATGATGTATTTCTATTGCCGCTATAACAATAAATACTAAAAACAGAATGAAATTAATATTTAAGGGGGGCTCCTATACAACAAACGTGATTTTTTTGCCGTTTTTTGCTCGATTTTAATAAGGGCAACAGGTAGAAGCTTGAAATATTCACAGAATATGTAGTTGTATATGCACTTCAAAACATAATAATTATTAAATTAAAATAATATAAATTAAGGGGGGCTCCATACAACAAACGTGATTTTTTTGCCGTTTTTTGCGATAATGGTGCGGAATTCTTCGTGCGCGAGTCCGACTCGCACTTGGCCAGTTTTTGTGTTTAGAGGATTTTATAAGTATAGTGTTCTTTATAAGGTAATTTTAAGTTTAAGTGAGATCTATTTCCCAGAATTTACCGTTTTATAAACATAATTGGGCCATATCTTTCTCTCTGTTGCGGCACAGACCTTCTCTCTGTGTAGGGGCCTAGTGCGGTTTGATAAATACCACACACGTCTTCGAGTTTTTGACTGTAAAATCATCACTGCCAATTCAAAATGATCTACGTTTCAAATGTATCTATTACAAAACTTGTGTTCCCTACTAACACGGGCTGAAAATAAAAAGTACAATACAGTACAATGTACTCTTTGGATATAATCCTCGAAAATATTGAATTTAATTTAATTTTTTCCTCATATTTTTTCCAAGAACAACAAATTCTTAAGAAACATTAAAAAGGATATCGACGGCAAGAAAGAACAAAAAGACATCTGCATTTTTACGAATTTCTCTTTTTCACATAATTCTAAATGTCCGTTTCAACATGAGTGGTCGACCTTTTTTAAACTACTAAAAATACACTTCATTATTCGTAGAACCTCTTTTTTTTAACCTCTTGTATGCCGGCATTCGAGACACAATGAAAAAGCCATTGTTGGCTTAGATCTGCGTTACAAGATGCGATACAAGAGGTTAATCTACATTTCATAATAATACATTATAAGAAACATGTATAATTTAAGAAATAAATTATAGTAAAGTTTGGCAAGAAAACGAGAACAAACTGATTTAGTTATTTATGTTGTACGAAGTAGATAAAGACATCTTCCATATTTCGATATATATATATATATATATAAACACTATTGCAAATTTGAAAAAGCTATCATTGTTCTTGTAGAAGTTATAACACTTTCGCGTTAAAAACGCTCTCCAGAAAACTAGTGATTTTTTAGATAGCCGTTTGTTCTTTGCTGCTGTCGACAAACTGTGTTCTCTTTCATCATTATTACAATATTACGTACCTTCAAGAGCCATCTCAAAATCAAAACAGAATGTCTCGTACATAACATTGTTTTAAGTAATATGATTTGGGATAAACCTCTTTGCCGTATTACGTGTCCTTTCCAAACATTCTAATGGGCTTTACGTCAGCTATCATCTCGGATTGAACTGTGCTATTAATTGGGCTTTGGCCATTGGTTTATCATATTTGTATTACTAGTTATTAGTTAATATTGGTCATAGGAACTGTGCTAGTTAATTATGTCTTAGTTACTCAGTACCACATGCTCATGAAGATGGGTCTAACCGCGACACCCATGTGCAGGTAGTGTGGGGACCAGACGGAACGCATAGAGCACCTTCTGTGCACATGCGATGCACTGACTGGTAAGCAAATGAGTCTCCTATAGGAAAGGATATCCAAGAGCAGAATACTATAGGCTCATATCTCCTAATAGTCTCGTTGTAAAACTCATGAAGAGGTACCACAATAGATCACAATGGGTTGAAGTGTCCGAGTTATTTCTCGGCCCCTCCATAAGATAAGTTAAGATAGTTACTCAGTTACTTACTTTAAGATCCAAGGTTTGTTTCGGTTTTTTGGCCTAGATCATATGAAAATAGCGTATATTTAAATGAATCAGAACGAAACATATATTTATTTACACAATTTAAAACTATATGCACAAATAAAAATCACTGCACAAAGGCAAAATATAATATACCAATCGACTAAGTCTTAGTAAAATCTAAGATTAGTAAGACCGATGTAAAAGAACGTAGTTGTTTTATAACCTGCTATTTGCTGAATAAACAGACTATCTGCACATCACAGTTTAGTACAGGAGCTTCAATAAGGTGCATGAGCTTTAATAACGCGCTGTGAGAAGCATATTTTATTATTTGCGTCTGAGAAGCAAGCGTACAACCCTATCGTATACAATATTACGTTCTCAAAGACCAAAATCCCATAGCTATATTTAAACCAATATTATTAGGAATTATTTTTTTGTTTGTTTGTTTGTACCGAATAGGCTCCGAAACAACTGCACCAATTAAAAAAAAAATCTTTCGCTATTAGATATATCACTCAGGCATAATGTAGCTTACATTATGCCTGAGTGACATAGGCTATTTTTTATCCTGAAAACGGGTCCTGTGGGGTGGTCCACGGGAGCGAAGCCGCGGGGAACAGCTAGTCTATACTAATATTATAAAGAGGAAAGATTTTTTTGTTTATTTGTTTGTACCGAATAGGCTCCGAAACTACTGGACCGATTTGAAAAATTCTTTCACCAATAGAAAGCTATATTATTCCTGAATGACATAGACTATTTTTAATCCCGACAACAGGTCCTATGGGGTGGTCCACGGGAGCGAAGCCGCGGGCAACAGCTAGTTTAATATAAAATTAAACTTTATGAGCATGAATAAAAATATGGATGGATACTACTTGTCCCTCCTTGCATCGTGTTCCCCATTACTGAGGGTCGGGATTCCTCCGACGAGACATCAACATTTCTCTTATAATGTTCCCCATCTGTGACTTTTCTTGGCTTCGTGGAGAGCTTCGTGCAAGTTCGTGTTGAGCGTTGCACGAATTTGGTCAGACCACCTGATCGGGCTGCGGCCCCGCAGCCTCCTGCCATCGACCTTGCCAGTAATCATTAACTGGTCGAGGTTAAGACGTTTTTTTCCGCCAATTTGGCCAAAAAAGTCCAGTAGTCTTCGCAGGCGGGTGGTGGAAAGTCTAGCTTTGATGTTGTTTACTTATACACTTTATTAAAAAAAAACTTCTAACTAAAGAAATCCAAATAAAGCGTCGAAAAATTCATGCCAAAGGTAATGTTCTCAAAAGACTGATATAATCGCACCTCTGGCCAAGGTAAATGCCAGCCATATTTACTAAAATAGATTAACAAAAAACGATCGCGCAACCAAAAAGTTACTGGCCTCTGTCTACATGTTCGAAATTCGAAACAAGGACTAGAGCTGCGCAAATAACGATGTTAATCTGTTGTATAACAATCCTTATCGATAGACACTGCGATTTTAAGCATCGCTAAACATTGATAATTGACGGGTCCTCTATTAATATTGACTAACCACGAGTACGGGACGCCTTGTCTTACAAAACGTCGGTTAGCATTAATGTTCGCGTGGAACTTTGTATAATTTTCCACCCTGTTCAATTAACCCCGGGCTTAGCGATAGAACGTTAACAGTAAAGTTACTTTTGTACTGTTAAATTGTGTGTGATTTAGACCGGTCTCACACTACGAACATTTCATGGCCCGGTCCCACACTACGAATATTTCGTGGCTACAAACATTTTGTGGTCAACAATAAATTCTCTGTAGATTTTCAGTGGGCGAAGCTGTAAGGTGTAAATGTCGAAGTGATTTTTTTTGTTTGCACCTCCAATACGATTTGCTTTCGTGAATTGGTTTCGTGATAAATTTGTTTCTAGGCGCGGGATATGCTATTTATCTTGGAAGACGCACGGTCAATGGTCATCGGCTAGTTTCAGTACCTTACCTTTTTTTTGGTTTCAGAAACTTGAGACCACAGAAATGTAACTACTTCATAGCGAGTTTCATTCTTTTGATGGAAAAATTAACCTCTTTATTACCTCTGTGTACCTTCTAGTTCTACAATTTATATATATTTTAAAGCTATAAAATATATTTTTTTCTTCCATTTCCTATTATTTCAAAATCAACAAGTCGACATTACAAGCCGTCTTTAGTAGAAGCAAAAGTTAAGTCTTTTATTGGGAAAACTAAAAATAACTCCTAGATTATCTATCGATGGAGAGATTGCCTTTTTCCCCGAAGTTGAAACAGATGATGCTGCCTCCAACGTTTATTTTTACAAACAAGTTAATCACTTCCTCCCAATTGAGATAAATGTTAATCTCGATCGATTTACACTAATTAAGACTAAAAACTGTTTGTTTTAAGAATAGCAATAATAAAGTAGACTTTTCTAACATTTGTTTGTGCTTCAGAAATATTTATAACTAGCTGTGCCCGCGGCTTCGCTCCCGTCATCTGTCTACCAAGCCTACTATGCTTACCTTCCTGCCTACCCGTACCCTACTTACCTACCTACCATTTTTATTTCTATTTCTTTTTCGCGGAGAATCTTAACACCGCCATTCAGAAAATGACTTCAAATGCACAACGCCATCTATCGAATATCGAGTTCAACTGTCCAAGTATCTGAATTGCGTGTGTTGTGATAATTTTAATTCTTGAACACTTTAAATTCATCTAACTTTTGATAGAGTGAACAGATTGCGATGAAACAAAAACTAAGTAATTCTTCAAGTTACGCATAATTTTTATATATAAAAGTTATATACATTGGTTTCGTACATTTCATGTGATGCGTGCACAAATAAACAGACAAACAGACAAAAAATCCAAAAATGCTGGAAATAGGTTATGTTGGTTATCCTTTAACACCGTAGCTATTTTTTTTGAAAATATTTTGATGATGATGATGATTGATGATTAGTTTTTGGAATCAATTAGGCAGTGATTTTTACGTAATTGACATATTTTAAATAGATTTCTTTTTAACGTAATCTATTGACATGCCACCTTAATTATATTATTTTATTTATTATTTATTGTTGCTTGCTTATGTTAACTTTGTATGGCCAGATATTAGCAAAACATAGTGCACATATTATAATAATATACCAACTGTAACCATACCTATGTTTTACAAAATAAATGATTGATTTAGAACCCCTTATCGCTTTATTTTGGCTGTATTTTAACTCTTTTCATTTAATACAGTTTCAGTAGTTTTTATGGTTCCGTACTCGAAGGGTCCAAACGGAGCCCTATTGCTGTCACTCACGTGTCTGCCTGTCCGCCTGTCTGTCTGTCTGTCCGTCGTCTGTCACACAGGTTTACAGCCAACCGGTTGGAGCTACAGTCTTCAAATTTTCACAGTATAAGCATCTTGTTTACCCAAAGCCATACAAACTGACAAATAATATTATTAAATGTTTTCTAGGGAGGCTCCCATACAGATGAAAAGGAAGCGCTAAAAAAAGATTGAGCTACTCCACCGAGTAGGGTATCGTTGAGTAGATAATTACAGTATCTTCTTTTGTTTTAGAAAATATTGAAAAACATAGGAATGAGAAGCCTCCAAAGTCGGCTTTTTACCAAATTTTTTGGCGAAGAATTTTTTAACGTTCCATTGACCTATGAACTTCAAATTTGGTGATAATGATTATTATTACGTTTTTTTTAACCAATATATTGATCAATGAGATTTTTGTTTGAAATTCCTTCGTTTTTTAACACGCTTTTATTAGCTTGGTATGTATGTATCTATGTATCAAAGTAACAATGTATCAATGTAACGGAATCTTTGAACGTGATTTTCACCCACTTTAAAACGTTGGATTGATTTGAAACTTTGCACACTTATCAAGGACCGATGGCAATGCAATAATTTAAACAGTTTGTCCCATTATCCTTACCAATAAAGCGTGTTTTTTAGTTTTTAGAACTACAATTTTTCTATTACAACCAACATTGAATCCATATCTATATTGCCAAAAAGCTGACAGCTGTTGTCACAGCCATATATAAGTTAAGTCACCGAGAACCTATTAGGGAACTATTTAAAAATATTAATATTATGACAGTTTCTTGCCAATTCATTTATGAAAATATTAAGTATGTAAGGAAAAATATACATCTCTTTAGTAAAGTCAGTGATAGACACAATTGTAATACGAGAAATAAAGATGAGTTAGATCAACCATCTTATAAACTAGCTAAAGTACACTCATATTTCATGGGGTGCTGCGTTAAATTCTATAACAAAATACCTTGTGATATATAAAAACTAAATGGAAGTTAATTTAAAACTTTAGTTAATAGCACACTTTGTAAACAAGCATATTACAAATTAGATGATTATATTCAAGATAAGAATGCTTGGAAACATGCTCGTCCTGCTCCATAGGGCAATCTTTAGTGTAAACAAAATCAAATTTGTTAATTTATATTCCTATTCATAGTTACTGTATTCATTTATTTTTTTAAAGAAATTATCTTACACACCGCTCCGTTGTTGTTGAACTAAGTATTTTACCTATGTTTGCTATATTTGTAAGTATGTGAGAACCATGTTCCTCAATCTGCCTAGCTTTTTCCCAAGTATATTGGGGTCGGCTTCCAGTCTTACCGGATCCAGCTGAGTACCAGTATTATACATAGAGACTATCTGATCTTCACAACCCAGTAACTGGGTAACACGATACCTCTTGGCAAGACTGGTGTCAGATTTCAGGATTCTGACTACCCGTAAGGACTGTCAAAGATCTTCAAATGACAGCCGGTACCAACGGCCTAAAGTGCTTTCCGAGGCACGGAGGAAACTTACCCATCCACGGACCGACCTCGTCAAGCGTTGCTTAACCTTGATGATCGACCAGTGCGACTGTTATTATTTATTCACGAGCTCCTATTTATCAAATTAATGATTTGACCTGTTAATGCTTTTAATACTATATACCTGTACGTAGTATAGTGTGTAGTGCTATTCTGGGTCCATCGTCCTCACATATATGAATTTATTAATGTATGTCATGTACTTATTTAAATATTGTAAAACACCTTTTTTTTTTTTAAAGAGTAAGTATGGAGTTACTTGTGCGTTCTTCTTCATAACAAGCTACTTTTCCGAATGCACGGTAGAATCAATTATAACTACATGTAAATTTAAATTTTTAATTGTTTGACGTTCAAAAGTGCCGCTTATTGGCCTAGTTGAATTAATATATTTGACTTTGACTCTGACATGATTACCCCCTACCCCCTGTTTTATTCTAAGTTCTTTAGGTCCATCCAAAGGTTCTCTGGTAGATATCGCTGTCAGCGATAAGACCGCTTTTGTACCCTTAGAAATAGGTTTTTTTGTAAAAGAGATTTTGTAACTTTTTTTTGTGTACAATAAAGTTTATTCTATTCTATTCTATGATTTTGCGATTTGGTGCGGCATCCTAAATGTGCAAAGTCCGACACACACTTGGCTGGTTTTATTATTTTAAGTTTTTCTTATTCAAAGTTTACCGTATAGGTATCTAGGTATCTTAATTCTTTATTGTACTCCAAAAACAACATTATATACAGTGTGATAATAAAGTACATGTACAAAGGCGAGCTTAACTCAATGCTGAGTTCTCTTACAGCAAACCCTAATCTAGTATCTTACTGATCTTGCTGTAGTAGTATCATTCATCAGTATATAGACAATACAACTCTCTGTAGCAATCAATGCGTATGTTCTTGTATGTTCTTTCTGTTTTTCTATTATTTTATTAAAGGTTTCAGTTATTTACGATTGTATTAAAATGCCACAAAATTGTGCACCAATATAGACAGCATAACCATTCCCCCACTAAAGCTGTGATTCCCACTACTAAGAACTCAATAACGAACATGAAACCAGCCAGTTCGTGTAATAAAGTAATACTACATCAGTTTCCTTTTTCAAATGTCTCTCTAATCCTGGATGCAGTCGTTAATCGTTAGTGTTATAGTCGAAAACAAAGGAGCCATGGACCAAGGAGGTTGGAAGCTAGAGGATGGAGGGTGGGTACGAGAGTCGTTGTACCCATTGACCTCAAGATGCTCTGCAGTTGCACAATCGTCTTAGGATTGTGACGTCTAAGTAAGGGGTGGGAGCGAGTTTTTGGCGTCCAGGTACTAACTGATAAAATTCATTTAATCATTCTTAAAAAGATTCTTTTGTCTTTTTTGCATTTACAAACCTTACTAAATTAATACAGTTACTAATTCGGAATATTTATAATTGGTTATCTTTTAATAGTTAATTTAGTAGTTAAGAAAGATGTGTAGTTGGTGGTTAAGAGATTGTTACCATTTCACAAATGTACATAATTATTTAATACATAAATATAATTAATTATCGCATTATATCCGCTGGTTGCGGGACGCACGAGACCGGTCAATGTGGCGACGCTTGGGGGAGGCCTATGTCCAGCAGTGGACGTCTTTCGGCTGATATGATGATGATGATCACAATTAAAATTGACATGGTATAAAATATTTAATAAACAGTAACTATCTAAATGTACATTTAAATAAAAATAAAATAAAGAAGAATTAGTCAGAGAATCAGCATTGCCATCCAACGTGGCAATGCTGCCAGCGTTCGGGGCACTTTTCACGTTGACAGCGATGTGGACGAATTTTTTGACGCCCTATGACCCTGCCCTTTTATACGCGTCCGTAGTTTTAATACGTTGACAAATAAAATGAAACCGTTTTATGAAAACAAATTCAAGCTCCAAACTACTCTCTTCTCGCCGTACCTCCAAACTTAGTCCACAAAACAATTGACAATGTAATACTGTGTGTCGAAATTCGCCAGCTCTACTACAGACTACAGACTCCAGTACAGAAAGCTATCCGAAGCGCAAACCTTTGAACTTGAAGCATTTAACTAATCGAATACCTACTCGTCTTGGAAATTTCTAATAAGCGTCCGCAAGGCCCATACAACTTGCGTTTATCGACTCAGGATGGTATTTGCTGAAATATTGAAGCGTGTCTCACACATAGTTTTAAGACGACGAGTACTGAGAAGTTTAGATTTGGAGACATGGAGAAAATATTTTGTTTTCCGAGTCGTACGTCCATTTTATATTATTTCTTCTACTCGAAACAACATTGACTTAGCCTTCCTCAATCACAGAGACAGTAATAGTTTGTTATTATTGACATTAAGGGCCATTCACGACTCAATAATTATTCCTTTGCAATAGCGGACAAGTCCAGTGGAGTGGAGGAAATTGCCATCAGAAGGACAATAACTAGATCCATCAGATGGACTTACATCATAGGTGATAGGTATTTTTACAGAGGCACGTTTTTTTCAAGGGTACTAATATCCGACAATAAAGAAAATAAAAAACGTGTTGATAACCCGTAAAAACATAACAGAAATGTTAACGGAAGCTTAAATTATAATAAAAGCTTGAAAAATCGTGTCGAACAAAATAACTGTTATATTTTAATTTCCACAGTGAAAAAACAAATAAAGGGAACTATAAAAACACGAAACGGTGTCAACTTCAATTAAAGCTATAAAAAACGTTGTTATAACTAATAACGAATTCGTGCTGAAGGCTTTATGCCAGCCCTACGATGTATGGACACGGATAGTGGAAAAACTAGCAAACATAAATAAACTCTGCTTTTAAAAGATTATGGTTTACTTTTGTGTGTAGTGCGGTTGATGAATGTAATATCAGAAAGAGTACGTTTTGTAATTATTTATTCTGATATGGGTTCATTTGAAGTGTTTTTATGGCCAGTTTTATTGGCTATAATAATTTTAAAGAAGTAAAAAACTACTGTTTTATTATTCCTGGAAATTAGGAACATTTTGAATAGTGCTTTCAATAATCTATGACAGCTGTATGTAGATGATGTTTCGATAAAAAAATAATTTTTAACATTAAAAGGCCCACTTGCACGAAAAGCTTAAGTCAGAGTTAGTTGCTAACACGAGATTACATTTAAAGTTTATCATACAATATTATCAATTAAACCTCGTCATCAACATCATAAGCCTTTTAATATTTTCACGAAAGGTCTCACATGGTAGATAATAAATAATGCGCCGTTTATACGTCTTGGCCACTTCCAGTTCGAGATTAAGTAGGTTCTGTTAGGTTGTATTGTGTGGTGGAATTATAAGGTATAGTTAGGTTGTGCGTAGAACTGGTTACTATCACGCATGTGTGAAACAGAATTTCAGAAAGCGAATGATTGGTCTTAGGGTCGTAATAGATCGAGTTATGGCGTAGAATAAACTGTATCCAATGTTCTTTATTTAATACATTACGCACTCAATACTACAGAGGCAGAATTAACCGGTTGAATCCCGTAATAACCGTAACAATTCACATCACATCACATCATCAGCCTATTAATATTCCCTCTGCTGGGCCACACAGGCCTCCTCTCTGTGAGAGGGAATGGGCCGTAATCCACCACGCGGGCCCAATGCGGGTTGGTGGATGTCAAATGTCTTCGAATTTTTTGCTTCTTCGACATGCCGGTTGCCTCACGATGTTTTCCTTCACCGTTTTGAGAGCAGTGGTGATGAAATAATTTACACAAAGTAAAGCGCCTGCCTGGGCTTTACTTTGAACTTACGACCTATAACTTGTAAGTCGCGGCCGATACCACGGCTCTCTTAGAGACTTATTAAACCTCGTGTTAGCAACTTAATCTGAGTTAAGTTCTTCTCGCAAGTAGGCCTTATTAATATGTATTTTTCTCATCAAAAAAATGTCATGAGATGTAATTATTCGTGTATGCATGTGAGCTTTCATTATTAAAATTAATAACATAGGAAATTATGTTTACATTAAAACGCTGTTACGTAGCTTAATTAAAATTGTCTCTAATAACGATGTTAACGCACTGACTTTTTGTATACAGGCTGTAGTATTTTGTATTATACAGGATATATACGGTGGCACATTTTGTTTGTCGCGTTGTCGCCCCGGCCGTTCCGCCTTGTTTGTTCCGGCTTGACCATCAGAGTGTTAGATTCACGTGTTTTTTATTAATAAAACAATAAAAATGTTTTTGTTGTACAATTATTTTTACTTTTCAGACACCGAGGGATACATAATTAATTTATTCAAGTAACTAAAGTTTTTTAATTTTCTATAGCTTTGAAATTAAATTTGTGTAAGTAACTTTCTGATTCTCATTACCTAGACTAGCGCTTAATCGATATTTAGAAGCGTTTTTGTGGCACGTGTAACTAGAATTCTAAATTGCTTATTAAAACTAGACTTTACTAACTGTTTAAGACTTCTCTAAAGTTTAATTTAAGTACAGTCAATAACTTATTCACACTCACAGAAGCTACTCGTACTACGTCTGTTTAGGAGCCCAATAACGTGAAATTGCTGCGATCAATTTCACGCCCAACCTTAACCCTAAACTGCCGATGGCCAGCAAAATTCCTAATCACCCATTAGACGAAAAAAAAACCTGTCACAGTACAATTCAGTGCGTAACTTAATAACCGAGTCGACGCGGCTTTTTGCGCTCACCGTGCCAGTCCCGCCGCGCGCCGCCGGCGGCCATTCGGCAACAACCTATTTCCAATTTGCGCCTATCAATCAAGACCAATCTCACTGAGTGGATTACGACCAAATGAAATTTGCATAGAAACCCGCTGTGCAGTACGTTTGTATCTGATATTTACTGGCTGTTACTGTTTGATTCGGTACAACGCCTGCTTGTTTATTAAAATTAAGCGTTTGGGCATTGGTGTTGAAACAAAACACTCCCTACGCTTTGTTTGGTGATGATTAGCTTTTAAAAGATTTTTTCTTTCGAAACTCAAGATTTTTAGTTATTGCAAGCTTAAAATCTTGGTTTTTCTTGATTTTATCATAACTAGCAGCCGTCTTTTATGCAAATTTGATTCATCAGAATAGTTAGTATTCGCTATCATCTCTAATATCAGAAAGCCTCTTTTCGTATTTATGAAACTTTGAACTTATAGTTGCAATCTCATCTCAGTGTCAAAACCTTCATATTTGAGGTGTTTTACAAAGATTGAGATTAAATCAATTCCACACGTAATTATAGACTCGGATATGGCCTCTCTGGTTTTGATGTTTGATGTATCTAAATTTTTGCATTGTGACTAACACTTATATCTACAGAATTAGAAACCTGCTGTGCAGTACGTTTGTATCTAATATTTACTGGTTGTTACTGTTTGATTTGGTTGGCTGCTTGTTTACAAAAATTAAGCATTTTGGACACTAGTGTTGAAATAAACGCTCCCTCCCTAGGCTTTGTCTATTGATGATAAGCTTTTTTTTTTTGAAACTATCAAGATTTTTAGGCGTTGTAAGCATAATGCTTTAAAAATCTTGATTCTTCTTGAACGTATTCTATCTAGTGTCTATTCGTTTTGGGAAACTGGTTTCATCAGAAACTTAACTGATTTCAGAATTCACTTCTCTTATTTATAAAACGTTCATTATTCTAGTTGCATCATCATCGTCGTCATTTCAGTAACAAATTAACAATCAATGACCAAACCAAAAATTGGTATAAATAATAGTATTGTTTTCCAGTTCAGACTAAGATTAAAATACAAACGTCCTTAAAGAAACGGATGTTTCTCCTCTAGTTTTGATGCTTTAAGTTTGATCATCATCATCATTTCAGAATTAAAACTAAAACCCAAACTAACTTTCTTTTATCTTTAGCAAGCCTACCTAAAACAGTAAACTAGAACTGACTCAAACAATTTAAACACACTAAAATTTCAAAAGTATTTTACGAGATTTGAGAATTCATCGAAAATTCAACAAAACTCATTGAAGATACACACAAAACACTGAGATAATATTTAGGCAAGATTTAATAATGAAGAGAACCGAACTTTGGCTAGAGTAAGCAAAAACAGTCCTGTTAGTGATATCAAAGATTATTTATACAGGTTTATGTTAGGCGTTTACGCGCTACGCGAAGTTTAATGGAAACTGGCAGAAGGTAAATTAGAATATATACAGCCTGTATATTTGAATACAAATAAGTTTGATCGGGATCATTCTGATGTGATGTTTGAACTAGCAATAATAATAAAATAAAATAAATCATATCAAAGCAGTTTATTCATAAGAATAGGCTGCAGGTTTGCCAGTTGGGTTGCGAAGAGACTCCTTAGTTGATGCAAACGCTTTGAAATATATCAGAACTAAAGATAACTGATTTAATCCGGAATGATAAATGATTTTATTTCTGTAAGTTGGTTTGTACAAACACTATTACATGTCGATCATATTTTTAAAACTAGATGAGGTCGGCGTTTCCTATCTGACTACTCTGAGAACAAAGGCCGAAACAAACTCAGAGGTCACGCAGTCTCTTTTAAAGTCCAGACAAAAATCTTGGTTAGATCATGTGAAGACCATCTAGATTGATGTCTGAAATTTAATAACTTGGGTACAATTTAACTATGACAAGACATATGTATATGATAACATACATAGTAATATACACAAAAACTCAGAACCTCTTTCTTCTTAAAGCCGTAAAACAGATTAATAGCTACTAAAAGATAAAGCAACAACAATAAAACAAGAAGCTATAATTAAAGTTACAATAATGACGACAAAGTACGTCGCTAGTTGTGCCAATGGAGTCTCAGCATAATGCTGCGCTGTTTAATACAGTTTGTAACCTAATTATTATTCCGTTCGCTAACTAGGTAAAATCGCTTGCTAAAGTTTAAAGCTGACAAGTTAGCAAACCTGTGACAACATAGCCTAAGGCTAAACACTACCTTTCGTACCCATCGTCAACAACAGACATCAACAATCCTTGAATAATGTAAAATGAAAGCTAAGTATATGACGGTTGAAATTGAAATTCCGAAAGCTATTGGCGATTTGAGAGATTAAACCGTTCAAACGAAATCTAGCAGCGTTTAAAGCTACCAATCGCGCGTTTAATGATTAAACTTCAAGAATACAAGTGTCATTTCAGTTTACAACTCCGCAGCCAACCGTCCCAACGCCCAAATACTCAATTATGTTTTTAATTGAGCGGCGCCGTGCATTTGACACGAATGTCCGACGGGTTTCGCTTTACTCAGTAATCGCAATTTTAATTGTACAGCGATTTTTATTTGGACGAAGATGCTGGAAATTCGTTCAAGATTAGGTGGGAATGTGGGTGGGAAAATGCTTATTTTCATATTTGGACTGTTACTTCAATTTGCTCAAATTGGGTTGAGATTATTTTCAGCTTGGGTTTATCCGAGAAGTGGTACATTTTGCGAAGTTAATTTAATTTAATTTTTTATTTATCGATAGGCTCGCGTTTGACCACTATCTCGCCTGATGGTAAGCGATGATGTGGTCGACGGTGAAGCACGCTTGCCTAGAAGTAACCTATTCACTCTTGACATAAAGACCCCAAGGTTGTAGCTATCAGGAAACAAAGACTCCGGCAGGGAATTCCACTCCTTAGACCAGCTGTGCGTACAATGAAAGTATTCGCAAAACGCTAAGTACGAAAAAAAAAACCAGCCAAGTGCGACTCGGACTCGCGCACGAAGGGTTCCGTACCATTATCGCAAAAAACGGCAAAAAAAATCACGTTTGTTGTATGGGAGCCCCACTTATTATTATTTTTTTTTAGTATATTTATATAGCGGCAACATAAATACATCATCTGTGAAAATTTCAACTGTCTAGATATCACGGTTCATGAGATACAGCCTCGTGACAGACGGACAGACAGACAGACAGACAGATCGCGGAGTCTTAGTAAAAGGGGCCCGTTTTTACCCTTTGGGTACGGAACCCTAAAAAGATTGTAAAATGTTGAAATGTTGTAATTGTGTATGTAATTGTAAATGTTGTTGTTGTAAAATGTCTGTAATCTGATAAATTTTAAACTGTCAAGTATTTCTTGAAATAGAAAACTACGAACAAACAAAACTTTGTACTCAGGCAGTCAAACAAAATCACGAAGACATCACATCCCATAAAATTCTAAACAACTCTACTCCATGACTTTCTTTGAATTCTGAACTTAAAAGAAACTCGGACAATAAAACCGGCTTGCAGTCCACTAAAGGCCCAGAATAACAATAAAAATAAAACGAGGAACATTCTCCGAACATTTCGGTTCGGGAATATACAAATCGTTTGTATGGACGTGTCTTGTTACGGTTGGCTGGTTCCGTACACGGCTGACACCTGTTCCTGTCACTATCGAATTGGGCAAGACGTATGGACATGGCGTAGTGTGCATGCTGAGACAAGATTCTTAGAATTAAATGCAGCTATTGGTTTTATTATTTTGTTAGGTTGAATAATAACTGTCGGTGTTCTAGGTAACCATGCAGATAAGATTGGTTGGTATTCTTAGTAATATAATATAATATAAAATGTTTATTTTCTCTTCACAAAGTTTCTTACATTCTAAGCAGTATTTCAGTTTAAACCAGGGTATAACTTTGTGAGAGACTGGTTCCTGTGATAGGTTTCAATAAGAACCTGTATTACAGGTCACCAACTAAGTACATTAGAAATTAAACTAAATTCCAAAGGTAAGAAGATTATTTTTCTGTGTGAAATTTCTTAGTAGGTACCCATATATATCATACAAGTGGAAAATATTTTACCAGCAGGTGTACCTAAAATTCTTAAGTGTCTTAGATACAGAAAACCTTTTATTTTATCTAACCTAGTCTAGATCAGCTTACTTTAATACAACTGTGTGGGATGATACTTTGCTGATAACTCCACAATTTACTTTATTCCTCAAATCGATAAAGAAAACTTCTGGTATTATTCTTCTATATATTCTTACCCTCGATAAGTGTCTAGAAAGTGTATTTCTCTCTGAATCGACCTAGAGGTACAAACAATAATGAGAAAACAAAATTTTGTATGACAAAAAGTAATCTCATTATAAACCAAATCAAAGTGGGGAAACATCAAAGTACAAACAATTTTAATCATCACCTGTTCGACAGGCTAGTTGACGAAATAGCTATCCTCGATATCATAAAAGTTTCCTTTGATAAAAATATTACTCATTATAACTTTTGCGTACACAAAACTCATGCTGATTCCCCGGAGAGGTATCACATGAACGGACTTGGAATAGATGGGAAAGCAATTTCCTACCTTATTACCAACCTTAATTCGTTTTGCACCTGAGTTGACATCAAAACTTATAATCAGGACGTAATTACCGGTATAATTACAACGAAATTTGATAGAGATTTAAAAGCAATCATTCGTACCATGTTTAATGAGAACGTTTGAAACATGATAAGTCCTATCCTGTTCAATTGGACCCACTATAAACAGGAGCTTTTGAAATTTTCATGTCAAAAGAAGAATTGCTACGTTTTCGTCATTGAATTTGGAGTTATCATTAAAGATGTATATTGAAATAAAATAAATTGTAATTTGTATAAAGTTCATTTCAAATAAAATGATAATTTTACTATCTTCAACGTGACAGAGGTTTAAATGTAATTGAACATTAATATTATTGTATTACCTAGAACTTATTTTCTAGATTTCTTTTATCTTGGTTGAAATATAAAATCAGGATAAACTATTCTCAGAAGAGAATACAGCTATAAAAATAGTACACTAATGAATTCCACTAAAACATTAACTCCGTTATGAAAACAAAATTAATGAAAAAGCAAACAAAGCCGTTGGAAACAAAACGATAATAAAAACCAATAACAATATAGATGCCACAGAGTAAATTAATATCGAGTGTTGCGGAATATTTTGTACAGAAGGCTCACGGACATCTGCAGAATGTTTTGTTTCTGCGATCGCTAGTAAATGGAAGAGACCATCAATTGCACGAGAGCAGACTTCTTTGTCTGCTGATAAAGAGTGCTCGCGAAGGTCCATTTCGAATGCTTGTCACTCCTTTGTTGTATCCACGGTTTTTAATTTTGAAAAGAATTTTGTTCGTGAATGTGTGAGACGGTGAAGTGAATTCGATGTAAGTTGAAGTCAATTTGTCTTGAAGTATTTGGCTATATTGGATAAGTTTGCAAATAACTCCAAGTAGGGTTGAGAACTTCTTAAAGCAGTGATCGTTGAGCTCTTGCAAATAGATTTTACTTACAACATTTATTATTATACTGTTGGGTGATGCAAACTTACCTGTAACAAATTAAAAAGAACACATAAGTAAAACATTCAATTTAGCAAACGCTTCAACCATTTGTCTTAGTTTTCCATTTTAGTATTACCTCGAAATCTATTACATTTCCTTGTAAAGCAGGCGAACAAAATCTTCCTTCAAAACTTTATCATGTTAGAGAAAAAAATATCTCGTTCGCAAGGCATTACGCAGACGCTCCAACATCCAACTTTTCACAAATTTCCAAAACTTGTAAGACAAACGTTGCTCCTTTAACATTCGCACAATTACCTATTACAACTTGGTGAATGCAAATTTCTGCCATATTTATTTTCGCCGCCCTTCTGTTTGGAACTTTCTTATAAATAACTTAATCAGGGTCAATCCATCAAGCTGTCATTCTACACAGAAATACTTTTCTGTTGCCCTAGCACCTTTATTCAATAACAAATTTTCAATACAAAACAAAGAGAAGTTTTACGAATGGGTCTCCTGTTTACTATTACTCATTTGGACCTGCCAAAAACAAACTGACGCGACCCAGCTTACGTGTAACATACATGTTTAGAACAAAAATGTACAAAGTTACAGTGGAAAGTTTTCAATATAATTTGCTGGCGATATTGGGTGCGGATTTAGAAAAATCCTAGAAACTACTATGTAACATATTTGTAACATCAGGTAATAGCTTTTGGTAACGGAGATAACAATGTTATTAAAAGGAAAACTTGCTATTAGTAACTGTTTTGTATTTTATATAGCTTCGTTTTTGGATATTAAGTTTTCTGATCTTAGTGTTTCATACAAAGTTATTTGTTTTAATAGGTTTAACTTTAATATCAAAAGAGTATATTGCGTGCTAGGTTTTCGGATAGCCGTACCCTGGTGCTCAGACAGTTTCCATTACATGTTGCTGGATAAATTCATTCAATCATCTTTTATTAGTCGTTGCTTCATATCCATAAATTTATGAACCCGTCCTATAACATAAAGCCAAATACTTCACCTACAGTTGAACGCACAAAAATGTTGCGTCAGCAGAAAATTCGCATAAACATGCCTGGACTTCGGGTCAGTATGCTTAGGCTGCGATCACGAACGATTTCACGGGATACCTTTAAGAATATTCGCTCAAGTACGATAAGCCTGCTACAAATTCAAATACTCAAACGATAAAAGCATTTTTGATCTCCATTTTTGTTGAGATCTGTAAAATTTCATATTTCAGTAACGTTGGTGGATAAGATTATGGATTTAGTTGATTCAATCAAGGAGCTCCGAGGGCTGTAAGGGGTTTCTGAACTAACAACTGTTCTTAATCCACTCTATCTGAGTTCGAATGCCGCCCAAACGGATTGGATTACCTTTACGTACTTTATCGGACTTTTTCTCCTCAATATTGGATGTAAGCTTTCGAGATTCAACACCCCTTTTGTTTCTTCTGTTTTTAGGAATGTCGTATTATGTTTCTTTACTCAAAGTTCTAATCGTTCTTTTAAATTCAAAATCATAGAAGCATAACTTTAAGTCATTCCAAAAATATTTATTGTTACACTGATTTCTGTCTTTGTACATCCAATTTGTTCTTCTTCTGAACGTAACACAGCTCCGTACTATCGAAGACAAATTTATAAGATCACGTGTTCCTATCCAATCTAAGAACAAAACGTTTAAAGAGAATAGTTAAGTTGCAGCAACGGATATTGTGAGAAGGCACCAGCACCCTTTATGCCTTTTATATCCTCCCCGTCACAAACATTTAACACTGACTTCCAGACAGTAATATCGGGACTTGGACAGATAAAATCTTGTAAGTTTGAAAGAGTTTCCTTTATTTGCGAGGGCAAATGGACAATTGCATGAGAAGGTATAGGTGCAGGAATGAGGTTCTGTTCAAAAAGTTTTCGATCTAGATTTGTCTGTAATGAAGGTGGCACAGGCGAATTTTCTTTTGTGATGTTAGTGAAAAGTTTGCTACACCGAGTTAATTTGATATTTAGATTGGATTTTGTAATCAAATTAGATGTGTAATTTTAGTTAGATTCTTCAGTAATTTATAAAAAGCCTAGTTTAAAGAGTTAATTTTACTAGGCGTAATTGATTCAGAAGTTTTTACTTTTTATATTGTAATTTTATATACGTTAATTCTGTGTTATGAAAATGCAGGCCATAGCCGCCCGAGTCACTTATTATTCTTACTTTTCAAACTTTTGTGTACATAAATTACACCCATTACACGTCCAAATCTCACATAGACTCATCAAACATCGAAACATCTATGTGAAAAAACCCTTTTTCTCTTTGAATCTATCACTGACTTGTTATTACTCGAGAGACACTTATCAGACGTAACTTCATCAAAAATCGAATCATCATCCCTAGGACAAGAACTTTGCACCGAAATTGTCCTCAAAACTACAACCTTATTTACTTTGAAGCTACCAGGAGCGCAGTGGCAGGAGAAGACAGCCGTCATTCCGCTGTAATAGAGATAATTGCATTTAACTACGGGACACGGGAAAGCGTGGTCTACGTGCATACGTAACTCACTTTGCACTGTTTAAAAGCGCCCGTTCCAACAGTTCTGCGGTTATTTTTATGAGAAGTTCTCGGATTTGTATTTTGTGTTAGTAATGATGTTGTAAATGTGAAAACGATTTCTGAGAATGGTTGATTTTGGGTTCGTTTGTCTTTTGTAAATATGGCGAGCAATTTTGTCAGTAAACACTAAACCTTTTTTGGACAGTATGATTTAAAATTACGGTTTGAAATGCTTGAAGCAACAACAAATAAAAGAGTTGTAATGAAAAGCGATCGATTTCACATTTCAACGCATTGCACTTCAATATTGACTTTGAATTTTACAATAAATGCTTTAACTTTTTATTTGTAATAGCTACCTAGTCATGCTTTATTGGTCACCATTTCATAAATATTACTATCAACCCAATTTAATTACAGACTAAAAATCCAAAACAAAAAAAATACAAACTATATTTTAATCGTCAACACCATCAACATTCCACATCTCAGAGACAGCAACAATTACGTCTCGTTCATTTGAACTGCTCCCTCTACAAAAGAAATTACTTCATTCTTTCTAAATTTCAACTCTCCAAGTTGTTCAGGGGCGTCTAACGGGCGCGAGTTATTTATCTTCGCTCTTAGTATAATAGAATTTAATTAAGTTAGGTGCGACATGCTTCACGCGGCAAGAATTTTGCGAACTTGCGCCAACTCGATACACGGGAGTTCTTATCGTATGTGGAAACAGTAGTGGTATTTATAAATAATATGTATAGAAATGAAAGGTTTGGGTGGCCTTCTTTTCAACTGGGAATAAATAACTGAAGAAATTTGGGTTTTCTGAGTTCGAATACAAAGACAAAGAAATGCAAGGAGCATACGAATACTGAGTATTAAAATAGGTACAGTTACACTCTCATTATGATGGCGATGGACGGGAAGGCCAAAGAAAAGATGGATGGACTTTTTTCTTTTGGGACAATCCCACCGCACTATTCCCAAACCACTGCAACTACTGAAAGTCAGAATCAACAGTGGCGACCACCAGAAATGCGCCGAGATAATGAAGCTCGACGAAGTCCAGGAGAATGAATTTAACGAGGAGTAGGAAAGAAAGAAAACCACTTCCCTTCATATTAAGCAGGAGACAGAACAAAAACGGCCAATAGGCACAAAGGGTGGTCTGATATGAATGAAATGGGAGTCAATGATAGCCTAACGGCAGACAGGTATGAAAGAAGAAAACTTGTACGTCAACCCCGTGTAACATTGTAACAAGGGCCGGAAGAAGAAGAAGGTATACACTCTCATGTGACTAAGAGCAAATCAGTATTGAAACCTTGGGTAGAGTATTGTTCAAATTATTTTACGACCCTAACCTATATAGATACCATACTGTTTTATGTAGATGGTACTACCCAACTATATAAAAAGTATGGTATCTATATAGCTGTAAGGTTAGGTTATCTTATCCAAAACCCTAATGATCTAAATTATGAAGGTAACTAACCGATTTTTTAATGAAATGAGCTCAGGTCCAGAATTATCTGACTACGAAAAAGTACTTATTTCGACTCGGAACGGATAAAAGAAATAAACAAAGCAGCAGCCAGTTGGACAGACATCGCAAAAAGAAGTACATATCGCAAAAACAAAGATTCGAACTGGATGGCCGTGTATTGAACATTTTTGACACAATTTACCTGTTTCTCTGCTACCATTACAAAAGATGAAAACGGAGTATATTGGGAAGCCAGTGGAAATTACTGGTAATAAAAGGATAAAGAAAGATTTGTGTGTCTGAAGCATATTTGAGTATTATTTTGAAAGCAAAACAAAAACATGGCTTTTTCATTATTAGGTTTATTGCGCAATTTCCCAAACAAACGGCAGAAGATATTAAAATCCTACTTCCTACTAATTTTTGTGACTATTTCACGCAATTACTACAGAATGGATTTTCATGAAACTTTGCAGTAATGTAGCTTCACCAGACTTAAAGGAAAAAAAAACTAAAACTTGTAGAAATTTAGGTGGAAGTACTAATTTTACGCTATGAAGCCTCGGGTGGCAGATAGTTTCTTATAGCAGGAACTTCAAACCAGATATTTGAAAAATATTTTTTGTATGTCTCATATTTCTGTCTATCTTGCTTTCTATAAAATCTTATCTACACAAAAGGAAACTAAACTATCACCTATAACTTCACACTATTACTGCATAGTAATTGACTTTATAGGTCATATTAGAACACTAATTTAGTGTATCCGTTTATTTGGCTCAGCTTACACCTTTGGGAGTTAGAAGTTGGAATTATTTCTGCAACTATTTCAAACTATAATGTACTATGAGACAGTCGACATATCTATTAAGAACTAACAATAGTATTATGACGATTAACTGTTTAAGAAAACGTTGATTAAAAGTTTTATTTTAATCATAGAACAAGATGGAAGAACTAAAAGTGTGCTACGGTGATAAAATGATACTCTTTTTCGAAGGAGTGTAATGTCTACTGAAAAAAATATACGTGTTTTGAGGTTACCAAATATCCTTTACATGGATAAAGGTCTACTCAGAATCTTTTAAAAGACACAAGATCGATTTCAAGCATTAAAGTTGCAATAATTGGCAACGTGAAGACTGTTAAATTGGGCTATAAAGACAATGGTATAATTTTAGCAGACAACGTCTTTGCTTTGACAAACACTACAAATAACAGTCGCAGAAATGTGCCAAATCTCAGTGAATTTTTTATAACAAGATACATAGCTGACGAATTACAAGATGAATTTGTAGGATCAGTAAAATCAACTATGCAAACCAAACCATTTTTCCTAACCACACTAGTGTAAAGTCAACCATTAGTCTTTAAATATAAAATTTCTCCCACTCCCACTAGCACGAACAAAAAAGTATCCCAACAAAATCTCTCCCACTTTAATCACAGCTTGATCGAATTTCCTCTCCGCAAAGTTTCAACAGGAAAGAGGAAACTATTACGCTTTACATCGCTGTTTACATAGGGTACTTTACACTTAGAGGACACTGTTTGCTATGTGCAGCGAGCAATGTATATAGTATCCTACCTTTTGATAGACTGCTTTTAATTAGAACATGGAGATTTTCTTACATATTGATCAGGATAGAACAATGGTGTCTGTTGCATGTCAGGATAAGTTTGGAGAGGTATTGACGTTGTTATATGAGTTGATGGTATTAATACTTTGTTGCTAAAACCTTTAATCATCTGGTCTATAGTAAGTATAACTGGGGGTTCTTGTAGCTCTAAGTTAAAAATTAACCCCGATAAAATTTACTGAAGTAAGAAATAGGCCCGGTTTCAGAAGGCATACCGGAGATAAGCCGTATCGAAAACAACTGAAAATGTACCAAATATATTTTACTCTAGCCTTGAATTAGAACGAACGCTCATCACAGTTTATTGCATTTACAGCTAATCCTAATTCCAAATCACCCGAAATCCGTATATCGAGAACGCGAAACCCAATATTCGCCCTTCCGGATCACCAGATCCGACCTAGTTGCCCAATCGTAACCTAATTTACAAAGCACGATTACAAGAGCATTCATACAATTAAACGAACGAGTGAGTGAGTAATTATCTTCAACACCTTCAACTCCGAACTGAAATGCAAGTCAAGCGTTGTATGTGCGACGGCGTAAACATGCGTACGTACTAACCCGATTAGACGGGGGTGTTTGTAACACCCCAAACATGGGGGTGTTTCACACACCCCACCCCGACGCACCCCGGACACGAAACCGCGCTAATAAGGAACTCTTCACTTGTAATTTCCCATTTGTTTCTATTTACAACTTGTGAAGTGTTGTGCTGGATTATATTTTTTATGGATTATTTGCGGTGGGAAAGGGTTAGGGTTTCAGAATTTTGTGTACGGATTTATTAGGGTTAATTTTAAGGTTACGTGTGAGAATTGTGCAAGTTTTTAGTGTTTGTTAATTGCGTGTGTTTTATTTGAGTCCCAGAAGATGGACTGACTAATTGTTAGGTTTTATTGTTATTTAAATAACCGTGTCACAATGTGACACTTTAACAGCGCTAACGATTGTCAATCAATGATTTGCCAAGCAAAAACTACATGACTATTCGGTAGCGCTCGTCAACCGCTGTCTCTATTAGGATTTCATTTTATCTAGGCCCTTGGGTGGGCTGGAAGGCCTCCATCTAGGTGGAGTGACAAGCTGGTCAAGGCTGTGGGCGTACGGTGGATGCGAAACGCAGAGGACCGATCAGTATGGCGACGCTTGGTCCCCCAAGGCTTATTTCCAGCAGCGGACGTCTATCGGCTGAAATAATGATGATGAGGATGAGGCCCTCGGTTAAAGATGTATGTCAAGATGAATTCGCGTAAATATTTTCAGGGTCCAAATTAATAGACTAAAACTCACACTCCACAATAACTAGGTGAATAACCATTCCAACCAGCAACGCACACACGCTCAAAAATCATAACAAAACCTATACCTTTACCAAAACGGGTCAGACTGAAACGTAAAGCCATAAACAAAGACAGCTATTGAAACACTAAACCGTTTTGGCAGTAAACGGCAGGCTTTGAAAGAGGTCTTGACAAAAGTCGGTTCTCTCAAAGGCGCTATACGGAACCGCGTCACGTAGTCCCGTATGCCGGTAACGTGGTGCCGATAAATGATTATTGCTATGGTGAACGGGCCGGTTTCTAAACCACTGAAACCTTACGGGCCTATTCGAGGACGCGAGTAGGGTTCAATTTGAACGGACGGCGGATTTGGACGTAGTTTAGGACATATAGTATGTTTATTGCTTTGCTTGCAGTATAAATTGCGCTAAATTATTAGCCTTATTCATAAAAACTTTCTTATCATATCATCATCACCCTTTAAAATTTGCAACTACTGGGACACAGGCGTCCTCTCCTCTCCACGCGGGCCCAGTGCAGGTTGGTGGATGTCACATGTCTTCGAATTTTTGGTTCTAGGACATGATGTTTTCCTTCACCGTTTTGAGAGCAGTGGTGATGAAATAATTTACACAAAGTAAGGTGCCTGCCTGGGTTCGATCCCACGATCTCTGTAAGTCGCCGACGTTAACATTGGGCCACCACTGCTCATCATATATTATTAGTATTAGACAATAGATTCTGAATTCAAATTCTCTACAGAAATTTTGAAACATGAATCTTGCTAATTAGAGTTTAGAACACTATTACAAATGAAGCGTAAAATCACAAAAATATTCCACCACTGTATTTTTCTTCAGTCAATCTTTAAACAATCGACAGAAATAGAAAGATACATACTTTAATAAATTATAAAGAGGAAAGATTTTTTTGTTTGTTTGTTTGTACCGAATAGGCTCCGAAACTACTGGACTGATTTGAAAAATTCACTACATTATTCCTGAGTGACATAGGCTATTTTTTAAGCCCGAAAATGGGTCCTGTGGGGTGGTCCTAGGGAGCGAAGCCGCGAGCAACAGCTAGTATACTATAAATTCATTTAACGCTGAATGTATTTAGTTGTTTGTTGTAAAAGTCGTGCTAAAATGAAAAGAAAATAATAATTCATTAATCAATTTACATTTCTCTGGAATTAAAGTAGTTATATTTGTGTAATCTTATTCAATTATTTATATTTCCAATCATATAAATTATTTCAAGTTGTATATATCGAATATACCAATGAACAAGTTAAATAAACATGATGAGTATGACGTTCCATTAACTTATTAGTAAATAAACTTATTATTAAATTTATTTATTTTCACTTTTTGAGTAATGAAATTAAATAGAAACGATACAAATATAAAAAATAACGTGGCAGTGCTGCCAGTTTTATGAACACTGTTCTTAACGATAGCGAGGAGGACAAATTGATGAATTTGATGCCCAATGAGTCCTTCCATAAAAAGGTGGATGTTTTAGGGTTCCGTACCCAAAGGGTAAAAACGGGGCCCTATTACTAAGACTCCGCGGTCCGTCTATCTGTCCGGTTGTCACAAAGCTATATCTCATAAACCGTGATAGCTAGGCAGTTGAAATTTTCACTGATGATGTATTTCTATTGCCGCTATAACAACAAATACTAAAAACGGAATAAAATTAATATTTAAGTGTGGTTCCCATACAAAAAACGTGATTCTTTTGCCGTTTTTTTGCGATAATGGTAACCCTTCGTGCGCGAGTCCGGCTCGCACTTGGCTGGTTTATATAACCACTTGTACATAATAATTAATTATTAATATCTACTAACTAGTACTACTATTATTCGATACTGTGTTATTTATTAGCCCATATTGCTGTTACAATAAAATTAATACTGTCCTTTCAAAAGCATCCAGGCTTTAAAAAAAGCCTCGACATAAAAGCCATTTTCATTCGCAGTATCAAGGGTTTGCAACACATAGTCCAATATAAGGACAAAAAAATCATCACGAGCCTTACACCATATGTAAATAAGCGTCACTTTATGACCAGCCAGATATTGCACATATTCGCGACATTTATTTCTCAACTTTTTCTTTTTAAATTCTGGGCAAACTTAATTGAAAAAAGAGGTCATGGCAACGTTTATTTTTTTTTGCATTCCGTGATTTTGAAAAAGGAATTTGTATTCGAAACGCTTGCTGCATTATTAAAATTGGTTTCTATTGAGACATGGAATTTAATTTTAATCCATACGAATATTATAAATGCGAAAGTAACTCTGTCTGTCTGTTACCTTTTTACGCCTAAACCACTGAACCGATTTAGATGAAATTTGGTATGGAAGGAAGGACGTAGGATAGTTTTTAGCCGGGTAATCAACCTTAAGAGGGTGGATTATTATGGCACGATATAAAAAAAAACCGGCCAAGTGCGAGGCGGACTCGCGCATGAAGGGTTCCGTACCACTATCGCAAAAAACGACCAAAAAATTACGTTTGTTGTATGGGAGCCCTACTTAAATATTTATTTTATTCTGTTTTTAGTATTTGTTGTTATAGCAGCAACAGAAATACATCATCTGTGAAAATTTCAACTGTCTAACCATCACGGTTCATGAGATACAGCCTGGTGACAGATAGACAGAAATACAGACAGACAGACAGACGTTTCGCGGAGTCTCAGTAATAGGGTCCCGTTTTTACCATTTGGGTACGGAACCCTAAAAATAGGCTATTCAAAGTACTAACGCTGCGCAGACGAAGTCACGGGCAACAGCTAGTTTAATATATTTAAAGTCCAAAGTGGCAAAGAGAAAACAAATAATAAGTTGTATTGCAAACGTCTGAGTGGTCGCCTTACCTCTTCATATGTGGGTAGTTTTAAAGTGTTTGTCTAACTAAAGTCTGAGAGTGGATGCAAATTTAATTAAGCTGTATGTACTCATATGATAGTTTGGTTACTAATGAATATTGCGTACCTACTGTGAACTTATGCTGAAATAGAAGTAATAACTCAAAATTGAAATCAACCGTAGAGCTAGAAGATAGTTAGTATGACGAAGATTTTAAGAAGAAACCAGAATTCAAGCGCGGGCGACTCACACCGATGTCGGCAGTTTTGTGTACGGTAGATAGGTACTTATTTCACTAAATTATTATTAATAAAAACATCATCTGCCTAGCCTTTTTCCCAACTATATTGGGGTCGGCTTCCAGTCTTACCGGATTCAGCTAAGTACCAGTGTTTTACATGGAGCGACTGCCTATCTGACCTCCACAACCCAGTAACTGGGTAACACGGGTACCCCTTGGCAAGACTGATGTCAGATCTCAAGCTTCTGACTACCCGTAACGACTGTCAAAGATCTTCAAATGACAGCCGGGACCAACGGCTTAACGTGCTTACCGAGGCACGGAGGAAACTCGGTATGTTGAAATGGTCACCCATCCGGACCGACCTCGTCAAGCGTTGCTTAACCTTGATGATCGACCCGTGCGGCTGTTATTATTTAGCCACGAGCTCCTCAAATTATTATTAATAAAAACATATTAAAAAATAGTTTTTTACATTAACGTGCATTATTGTCATCGGAACCAAACGTGTAAGCAAAATTTCAGCTCAATTGGATGGTGACAACTGTTTTACAATTCAGTTGCAAGATTTGACCTAAACAACAAGGCGGGTTAAATAAAAACTTGTAACAAAGTCTTCCACCGTATTTATCGCATTCGAAGGGTTCCGTACCATTATAGCAAAAAACGGCAAAAAAAAATCACGTATGTTGTATGGGAGCCCCACTTAAATTTGTATTTTATTCTGTTTTTAGTATTTGTTGTTATAGCGGCAACAGAAATACATCATCTATGAAAATTTCAACTGCCTAGCTATCACCGTTCATGAGATATAGCCTTGTGAGAGACGGATAGACAGATAGACAGACAGACAGACGGATCGCGGAGTCTTAGTAACTGGGTCTTGTTTTTACCCTTTGGGTACGGAACCCTAAAAACTAAATATCTTAGACGTTATCGAAAAATAAAAACTAACGCGCGCGTAAATAAATTCAAGCGACTCACACCGATGACGGTTATTGTGTGTTAGATAGGTACTTATTTTAAGAAAAGCCTGTAGGCATAATATGCTCTACTACCCGTGCGAAGCCAGCCCGGTCGCTAGTTTAATATAATTAAAGAGAGGTGAGGTCAGGTGAGATAGTGGTCAAGCGCGAGCCTATCTATAAAAAAAAAAAAAAAAAAAAAACCCTGTCAGAGCCTGTGTTTCCTGATAGCTACAACTTGGGTGTTTGACTAGACAAACTAAATAGATTACTTCTAGGCAAGCATGCTTCACCACATCATCGCTTACCATCAGATAGTGGTCAAACACGAGCCTATAAATAATAAAAAAACCATCTCTAAAATCCTACTGTACTTAAATACAAGACAAAACATTGGAACACACACATCAGCAAATATTGTCAAACATAGCAACAACTTAAAAAAAATAAACAATAAACCTCCTAAAACTAATGAAACAAATTACACAGGACGTCCTAAGAAAATAAATAAAAACGCACAACAAATAAAACATCCGCTTATTACAGTGGCAAAGCGTAGCCGTACTCAAGTTTTATCAGCTGTGAATTTCTCTCTCATAATAATATTCGATCGGGTGCCGTGCCCCGGGCTCGGGACGACCCCCTTTGAGATATTGAGATTCATAATTTGACCCGCAACTAACTTAGCGATCCAAATTCCTGAAACGCTAATAAGCCAATAGAATGAGAGTCTAGACTTGGTTAGGATTGTGTAGTTTGTACTTTTAGAGGTGAGTCGACAGTTATTTGACAGAGATTATAAATTGCTGACTCAGATATTGTTCACTTATAAACTGCTACAATAGAAGAGTGAGACAGAAATGATGTAGAAGATTAAAATATTTCAAAAGAAATGAACATAATTTAAAATTCAACTGCAATGCAAAACTAGAGAATAATATCCAGCAGACAGAAAAACTGCCTTTGCCATGTAGTTTGATTTTGGTTTTCGATGCGGTGACCAGAATCAGTTTTTATACGGAACCCTCGTTATTCACAAACTATGTTCCAGCGGCGACTCCTTTAATTTTGATTCTTTTTGCTCTCACATCGCCAATTCTTTTATTCCTGCCTCCGCTTTTAACTTTATTTCATTCAGTACCTATATTTTCTGGAAACCTAATGATTTCCTTTCGTCGCTCCCGAGAATTAGGCCATTTTTTACCGTTTGATTGAAAACGTCAAAGGAATCTGTTTTGTGAATTCATAAATTAGAATGGATTCAAGATTTCTTTTGTTAATCGTGGAATAAAAGAATATTAACAATTAACTTTTATCCTTTTATGATTCTAGAGTTTTATCTTAAGAAATGGGTCTATTGAGAGTCTTAAAGGATAAACTAAGATGGTTTATTTTGTTTAAGTGTCTGTAATTTTTAAGGTTTTCTGCCCATAAAACCAAACAAGCCAAACCAGCCAAGCTAGCGCAAGCCTATAGATAAAAATAATATAAAAAAAAACTTGTGAACACATATTTTGTGGTATAGTTGTTCTATCTCACGATGACGGATGAATCGTAGCAAAATGAATCTTATTTCAGCGTCATAAAAGTCACGTAACCCTTCTTTGTGAGATAAAACAACTTTAGCTTTGTTTTTGATTAATTGAATTTCAGATTTTTTCATTCCAAGCTATTTTATTACCAAATGTAATTTTAGAAAACTGTCTACGGTTTCAGCAGATTTTCTTTAAATAAATCTGTTTAAGCAGTTCCCTTTCCGTCGTGTACACAAAATATCTATAGATATAATATTCATAACGAGATGCAATAACTCACCTGCCGTTTCGTCTGAACTCAATAAAAGTCTGTCGTAAAATTGTACAGAGGAATGACGTATTCGTAATGCATGAGCTCCCGTCGCCTCGAGTTCAGTCAGTGCGGCGCTGTCAGTCTAATTCTTGAAGGCTTTTGTAATTAAATGTTGAGGGATGACTGAGCATAATGCAGTAAATTGGTTCACAGTAATGAGCAGATTAAAATGAACAAACAATGTACTTTTTTATGAGCAGGATCTTGCTTAGAGCATCAAAGTAGCAACTGCATTTTACAAAGCTACATAATTAAATTGAGCTTCTAATGAGAGTAGGTATTTGCTTATTAAATTAGAGTTTAAACTCAATGAATAAGTTATTGTTTTTCTCGGCGATACGGGGCAGGTATTTAGACTCGAATTCTGCCGTCGGGATTTTAATAAAATGTGTTTTTTATGACATATTTTCAAGGATCAGCAAAGCCGTGTAAAAATATCATAGCCGAAGAAATATGTCGTTTAATTTTTGCTTGTCTTTTAGAGCTTGAGAATGTTATACCTATACTTAAACAAAAAAAACCGGCCAAGTGCGAGTTGGGCTCGCGCACGAAGGGTTCCGTACCATTATCGCAAACAAATCACGTTTGTTGTATGGGAGCCCCACTTAAATATTTATTTCATTCTATTTTTAGTATTTGTTGTTATAGCGGCAACAGAAATACATCATCTGTGAATATTTCAACTGCCTAGGTATCACGGTTCATGAGATACAGCCTGGTGACAGACGGACAGACAGACAGACAGACGGATCGCGGAGTCTTAGTAATAGGGTCCCGTTTTTACCCTTTGGGTACGGAACCCTGAAAAGGTCCCAAATCTTAACCTATATTTTCCAAATATTGAAAAGGCACACAACCACTACATTCCTATTTAAACTTTATTCGGCATAACTTCAATGTTTTACGAAATTGCCCTGACAAAATTGCCTCTCAGACGACACTAATAGGCGACATTCTAGAACCTGACAATCGAGCGAAGTACTTAACAAATAGTTTCGTGAGTCAAAAGCTTGTTGGGTGATGAACTCATACCTGCTCGAAACTGGCTTAGCTTAAGCGATGAGAGCTGAGCGAGCAAAGTTCAACTTGTTAGTTGAGATTTAAACGAATTTACGCTGATGGTGGAATGTTTTAGCTCTCTATGTGGAGCGTTTGGGAGGACTGAATTGTTTTCGACTGCTAATGAAAGTTGGAACTTTCATATTGTCAGTATTCAAATGGCAGTGTTAATTTCTCGTTTTGGACGTTGCTCATTAGGTGGTTGTTATACATAAAAAATTTAATGCTCTGTCTTCATTAAAAAAACTTTCCTTACGCTTCAAAGTAGGTATTTAAGTACGCCTTATCACACTTTTACAACATGTATAAAAACTGTTTCATCTAAATCACAATCATCAACAAAACGTCCACAGTAAAAGTCTCCAAAATCGTATAATCATTACTCAAAACTCACACAATATAAAACATAACCACAACAGGCATTTGTCAAGCGATAAAAACAAAAAGTAAGCCATCGAGAGTGGCTTGGAAGCACCACCTAGGAGGCGTGACCGGCCAATTTGGTGGAGAAGTCTCGAGGGTCCAAGAGTAATGCCTCTGACGTCCACATAAGCACCATGAAATTTATCGACCATACGTGCCGGACGACCAAAATAAAAACAAACTCGGCAAGTGTCAAAGTTCGTTTTGGAGCTTCCAGCGGTTTTTATATTCAATTACTGCGGGTGCTGGGAAATTTTTGGAAGTGTACCGGTTTTCGCTTTTGGATAAGTACGCGTATTTACATAGGGAATTTATAGTTGTTGGTGTTGGTGGGCAGCATAAATTGTAGCTGTTTTTAACTGTGTTAAATGAACGTTACAATGTCACTCTTAATATAGAAGCTATTCATTTAGCAGCAGTATGTAGGTATAAATTAAATGTCACCCTTAATCTGTATCCTAAAACGAAATCTAATTGTATCAAAACAGTTAAAACGTTTCTTAAAACCCTAGATTACCAAAAAACAGAGAATCTGTTAACTGTTCTCAAATAATTTTCTTTACTATCCCCTGCCTCAAAAGCCGATCTACATTTTATAGTCGCTCTCACACATTTTAACATTCACATACACGACACTTCACAACATAAAAAACTACACAATTCGCATTAACTGTCACTACTGTAATTTATATATATAGTGTTTATCTAATTTTTATTTTTATTTTCGTATTCACCTGTGGTTATCTACAACTGAACTACATTTTTTGTGGGGGCCTGGTGACCTGTAACACAGGTTTTTTTGAAAAACCTACTTCAGGCTCTTGCAATGGTGTATTATAGATTAAGCATTGATTGTAATGTTAATTTTAAGGTAACCATTGTAAAGAGAAAATAAATGAAATATTGATTGATTGATTGACATAGATGTCATATTGTTAATGGGCTGAAAATAAGACATACAAAGTATTTTGTAAACCTTCCCTCAATACCTACAGGAGAAATTCATAGTGTGGGCAAAGGTATTTTCAAAAATGGAAATAGAATAGATAGATACCCGTTTTAATGATTAAGGTAAGTTCCATCCGTTTAAAGAAAGCTGACCAAATTCTACAAGCATCACTAGCAAGGAAACCATCAAAACAGATCATCCATTCCCAATAGATGACTTTTATGACGACGGCAGCTGATAGATTCGTGTTTTTATGTCGTCTTCAGTTCAACAGACGAATAACTTCGCGATCGGTACATAAATTCATTGATAGATGCTTCTGTTCAACCAACTCTGCAGTTTTAGTCAAACTATTATCTACCAAGTTTATGAATTCTGCCAAAACCCCTCTCTTTGTCTCTTTCAAATCGTATATATGAGAACTTTATTAATTGTAACATTCAAAGTGTGAGGGAGATGTATTGATTCAGATCCAAACAATCAATTGTAGCTCTAGTGATATCGACTCGAAGTTTGAAACAGTCAACAATTCGAAACATACTGTATAGATAGCGCTGAGTTTAACCCAGTAACCTTAGGTTTGATTGATTCTAGCATCCGAATTAATTATTAATACAGACAATATCTATCAAAGATATTAATACAATGCTGACAGAATGAAACTAGCAGATATATAGGTAAATATATACAAAGAATATAGAGAGAACTATTTTTAGTCAAGAAATTTCAGAAAATAATATTCTAAAATCCTGGAATAGTATCTACCAAATGAGAAAGTGAAAATACGAATATCACAAAGGCATTTGAAATATTCATTCATACATGCAAACTCATAAGCATAATGACTCCAAATTTCCATGTAGACCGTATGAAAAGTAATCCGGAATAATTCGAGCAATAAAAGTTCCATTATCACTCTGCTATCGAACCCTAAAAATTGTATATACTCGCCTTCCATCGGCTTATTATTTACTACTGTGCATGAAACGTCGCTTCTTATACCAGCGATGTACAGTAAACCGGGTATTGCTACGGCTTATGAAAGTTTTCATATCGACTTTTATCGTGACATACTACTTTATATTGTAGGCAGACTTATCATAACTACTAATATGATGGAGGATATCACGTTCTTAGGCTTTATTCATTACTTTTTGAGGAATGTTTTTTTTGTATTTCACTAAACATTTTTAGGACTACTTTTTATTGAATCTTATCGTTAAAGCTTATCATTATTTTGAATCATATGAGAGACCCACTGTTGACAACTCTTAGTACAAAAACAATTTAAATAACCGATGAGCGATAAGTTCTAGAAACTTAGTGAACACAAAGCCAGACAAAATACAAAAGCGCCAGACCAACACTCAGTAACTTACAAACTAATCATAAACAGTGCATAGAGAACAGAATTTCTCCAAGAAAGTTGAAATAATATCGATGATGAGAGTAAAATCACGAAAATTCAAGTTCATACGGCACGTCTCGGCGCGGACAGACCGCCCCTTGCCCGCCCTCTGTTACCCGGCTAGTGTTGCCAACGAACACATGTTGCGGGATTTACATGCTTTACGAGATAAAATAGAACTACTTCACTCACTGGCGATGAACTGGTGACAGTTTACGACGATTTATCTATGACCTTCATAGAATCTATACTAATATTATAAATACGAAAGTATGGTAACTCTGTCTGTGTATTTGTTACCCTTTTTACGTCCTAACCACTGAACGTTTTTGGAAGAAACATAGCACACGGGTAGACCATGTCTTGGATTTGAAAATAAGATACTTTTCATCCCAAGAGTACGTTCTCTTGAAAACATTTTGACGCAGGCAAAACTACTGGCAGAACCTAGTGTGAAATATGTAAAATATTAGTAAGTTAAGAATGTTTTGTGCATATGAAAAAGACAAACATGGAACAACAGTAACTGAAACGAGATTGGTGATATTAAACTAAAAAATAGTATAGTATACAAATACAAAATAACAAGCAACAGTCACTAACGAGAAGAAAATCATAAACAGATTATAAAAATCATCCAAACACAATCACGAAGAAATAATATAATATCGTATTAATATTTGTATCTAAAACCCGGCACGGCCCGGGCCACTCCGGGAACTTGGCATCACTACCGTCCGCCTCGCACTTTTATCGTCAGATAATTGAATTTCCGCACTCCGCTACAAACAGGAAGTTCCGCTGGTTTACGTTCAGCGCTGAATATTGCATCCAACGCTGATGGAGTTATTATTTTCAATATGACGATTAACCATCATGGTTGGTAGTTGAGATAATTGAACTGTGAATTTTGTTTTGAAAAGATAGTTACACACAAAGTGTATCAGTATATCGTCTATGTATACTTTAGATTTGATATAGCCAGTTTGTTAATCTTTAACAACAATATTATCACTATTTTAGTTCTGCACTTGTTTTGGCAATACATCAAATAATTCTTAAACCAAAATATCATTATTATGTTCTCATCACATAATAACTTTGTGTTTAACTCGCACGCGCAGCAGCTTCACTAGTAAATTATCGAATACACCCGCAACCAAGCTATTCAACATCGTCCACTCTCCCTTATTGCTCTCCCTGTACATTCTCAACAGATGCATCTACTTAAAATATTGGTTTCTTATAAACTAGAATTTACTGAGAGTATTTTTAAATGTGATTTCATAGGTTTCCAGTACCATCATTGGAATCCGCGCCAATTGCCTCCGAAGCCTCTTTAAATAGTTTTTGAAGGCTTTATTCGCCGGGCTCTCTGCTCGCGACTGTTTCCCCTTCCAACCTCCTCGGGCCTCCTAAGGCTTCCGCTCTTATTTACACAAGGCGAACCTTCAAAGTCCCAAGTTGTTCGGTACTTTCTGTGAAGCTCGTCTTTTCAATTTCAGAAGCGAGTAACGGAAAAATAGGTGTTTTTTTTATGAAGTGAAGGCAGTTTAACCTTCTCATTTCTTTGCAGTTTTTTGTTACACGTTTTTGTGTACACCGTTTCACACAAAGTATAAGGACGGTACAGTTTTGCTAAGACGTTTTGCTTGCTTGTTACATCAATAACGCAAAAAATAGAGACTTCGCAATAAGGACTATAACGATCAGCTGGTAAATCTATTCATAAAATGTACAAGTACCTATCTATCGAAACAATAAATTATGCAAATGTAACATTGTTCTTTGATACGCTGAACTTTACTGCCTTTCCTGTCCAAATCTATACTAATATTATAAAGCTGATGAGTTTGTTTGTTTGTTTGTTTGAGCGCGATAATCTCAGGAACTGCTGGTTTGAATTGAAAAATTATTTATGTGTTGGATAGCCCATTTAGCGAGGAAGGCTAAAGGTTATATAACATCACGCTACAACCAATAGGAGCGGAGCATAAATGAAAAATGTAGCAAAAACGGGAAAAAATATTCCTTTTTGAGAGCTACGGTTTAAGTTGACAACAATGTTAGGGCAACAATCATGTATGTAAGGTAGGTAGGGTAGAGTAGGTAGGGTAGGTAGGGTAGGGTAGGGCAGGTAGGCTAGGGTAGGTAGGGTAGAAGACGGCTAGGTAGGTAGCCAGTTGACGGGAGCGAAGCCGCGTGGGACAGTTAGTAAAAGATATACCTAACGACATGCGAGTGTTGTAATTCCTTTCCTTCAGATTCATTCATTCACATTAGGAGCCAAACTTTTACATAACCCGAAAACTTCGTTTACCTTGTTCGTCAGTAAGTCAGCACCTACCTACCCCTGTTCGTAGCGTTCCGCTCCTCCGGGGAGGCTCTTCCAACTATTTGTGAAAAAACGGCAAATAAAGCTTTGTCAGCGATAGGCGAAGTCGAGTGTTCGTGCTTGACAATACGCTCCTATTCATTTCCGCTAAAACCCACTTTGAGGGTAGTTCAGGTTTGTTAGAACAAACCGACTTTTAAAACGGTGTTCGGCTTTGTTTAAATCTTACACGTTTCTTGGTTCCAATGTTCTTTTATTTCGTAGTAGAAAAGTTCGGTGTCCTTTTAATTCGGCATAAACTTAGAGAGCCTGTGAGTGTTTACGCTGTACAGAAACTAGATTGTAAAATACAATCTAGTTTCTGTACAGCGTAAACAAAGTCAACTTTTATATGAACAAAATAACCCACTACAATTTGCTCAATCAATCATGAGATGATAATCCTATTATGTATTACCAAAACTGTATTCCACATGATTGAAACGCGACCCGTTTTCCACATTAATATAATTACTTCATGTAATGTAATTAGATTTATATATTTAGACGACAAAGCTGAGCCGTATCAAAGGAGCCCTTTGACTATTCAGTTGTGCCCTCCCGAATAAGAGGTACAATAATCTGACCGATGTCTGACTGCATTTACCGGCGGACCTATCAAAAAGTTCCAGTCGTGGCATTATTCGACTTTGACCAATGTCGCGTGCGAGGCTGGGTGGCCTCCCACTCTGCCCTCGTTTCCCCCTCGACGATACGTACAGATGGACAGTAAGTGAACTGAAAATTGTAGCAATACTTCGTTCATCTGGATGACTTGGTACTTTCAAGGCGTGATCAACGGCAAAATGTTTTGTTTGTTCTTGTGTTAACTGAATAAAACCGAGAATTTGTTAAATACTTCTAGGAACGTTTCTAATTTGAATAATAAGCTTCATGTTGTTAATTTTAAAGATAAATCAAAGGAGGATTCGCAGAATACCATATATGTAAATAGGATTAGAATTAGATACATTTCTGAGAATATTTATCCTCATCTTGTTTTAAACGGTTGCTGTGAACTGCAACACAAAAATTATAAAGTCAAGATTATTATGAAACTAGCTTCCGCCAGCGGCCTCGCCCGCGTGAAAGTCGGAAGATTTCACGCAGGAACCGTGGATTTTTGTAGTATAAAAAGCCACCCATGTACTATTCCAGACTATAATCTATCCAGAACGGCCGAACGGGTCTAGATGAAGAAAATCTAATGAATTTAACACAAATCAAATTTCATCTAGATCCGTTCGGCCGTTCTGGCGTGATTGAGTAACATACATAAACACATCCACCCAAACTTTCGCATTTATAATATTATTTGGATAATATATAACTGAGTATATTCATGACTGTTTTAATTATTTACTCTTTTACAATGATTTATTTACTATACAAGAGTCAAATTATTTACTTAAACTGAAACAATGATTATTTTTGCTATACAAAAGTCAATTGAAGTGGACATACCGCGTACTTTCCTGTCCAGTCAATGCAAGTCCCTGGCGGAATTAATCAATTTCACTCATAACTAACGACGTCACATATATTATCGTCTGTATTGAAGGAGGAATTAATGCTATAGCTTTATATTGTTTTGCACTGAAGTGTCTGTGAGCTGATCATTATTGTGCTTTCGTGTTACTGGTGTAAGAATCTTGATACTTATTAGAAAGATAATTAAGTTCTATAGCATAAGGTAATATTATTACCCGACTACGGCGAAGCAAAAGGGAAGGTGTACAGAGGATAACCGTGGTCGTATGCTACTTTGCAGAATGTATTGTTTTATTGTTGTGTTACGTTACGGTAGGTGGCATACGACCGCGATTATTATCTGAATGAATATGTATGAAATACAATGAAATATTTATTATATGTAAGTTGTTTATTTAATACCCAATACATATCGAATAGTTTGTACACAACAATTTCAGATGATGATATTGTCTTGTTTCATAATTTTTAGAGCGTGATTTTGTAGTAGTCGGGTTTTCGTTTTTGAACTTATTTTAGGGTTCCGTACCCAAAGGGTAAAAACGGGACCCTATTACTAAGACTCCGCGATCCGTCTGTCTGTCTGTCTGTCTGTCCGTCTGTCACCAGGCTGTATCTCACCGTGATAGCTGGACAGTTGAAATTTTCACAGATGATGTATTTCTGTTGCCGCTATAACAACAAATACTAAAAATAGCATAAAATTTAATATTTAAGTGGGGCTCCCATACAACAAACGTGATTTTCTTGCCGTTTTTTGCGATGATGGTACGGAACCCTTCGTTCGCGAGTCCGACTCGCATTTGGCCGGCTTTTTTTTTTAAGATTACTTCATCTTGTAAGTAACGATGTATTTTAAAGCAACTAAATGACAAACTAAAACTACAAACATGAAAGTTTAAACTGAGTCTTAATAAGCGTTATATAAAATTAAGATACTTAAACTAAATTTTCTTCGAAGCCATACCACGGGCAGACGCATCGACAGAATTCCAAAGGAAATGTTGAAAATTCAGCCATTCAAAACGTTTCAATACTAACACGGTAAGCTCACCAAAGTTTTCTGTTTACCAATTAAAATTTCGACTTTCAAACTCCCCACACACCTGAAGGGTTAAAGCCGGGCTGTTTTCCAACTAGTAGACACGCCAGTTAATAATTCTCTTTATAGTGGAGTAAGTTGCTTACAAGCTCTGCGGTGTCTAAGTAACTTCGGCACGGCACACATTACGTGGTCTCTTTAAATATTTGCTTGGTGAATTGAAATTGTTTTAGCGTAAGATGGAACGGAATTTGCTTCTAAAATTAGTTTGATGATACTTTGATAATGTTTAATGAGAAATTTGAAATCATGTTCATCATTTGATGCTGTATTTGAGTTAATATTGCAGGTATTCGATATGTGGTCTGCATTGAAATTGGGATTCGATATTGCGATATTTCGTATTGCTGCATGCGGTGCAAATGTTGCATATTTAAATATGGGTGGCGATATTGGTATTTTTTTAATGCTACGTCATATATTTGTTGATACTCTCGTTGATATGAGTGCCATCATGATTCGTGAAATTCTTTGTAATATTGTGGTAACAGTTTCAAAGCCTTGTTATGAAATATTTTTAGTTCTATTTGTTCCAAAGCCTTTGTTTTTTTGACTAATACTAAACAATACAAACATATCATTCATGATATGTTTGTTATTGTACTCTCACTGATTGATCACTCTATCCCCCACAATGCAGATTTGATGAAAAACTTTCATCATTTCACAAAGAGAACAAATCAAAGAGAACTCTAATAAAAACTTCTTACTGAATGCAGGACAAATGGTAACATGAGCGAGGGTAATCCACAATTACACAGCGACATCGGTAAGAGATTCAGGATAAAATACATAATCCTCCGCCTCGGCGCGGGTGGGTAAAGCCGGCCGCTCACTGCAACCGCTGTAAATATATAGATGTGGATTTAAAAGATGGTTGTATTGTGTTAGACATTTTAGTGGTAGGGCTTTAGAAAGATAAATATGGTTACAAAAAGTATTGGCTTAGTAACAAACGCCACCGTTCAACTACAATGAAATCCACCCCAAAGTACACCGTCTGCATTGAGGGGTTTCGAATAAAATGTTTTCTTGCTGTATGGTTTTGGTAGAAAAATTTAACATTTTCAAATCACCTTGCTCTAATGTTAATCAACCCAAGAAAGTGTACAACAACCGTGCATAAATTTATGCAAAAAATAAAGAATGGAGAGAACTAGATAACAGAAAATCGCATACTCAATAATATAATAAAAAAAGAGAGAAAACACACCACATTCTCCTTTTTTACGTCTAAAAGACTCATCTTGCCTTGCCTTTTTACCAACTATATTGGGGTCGGCTTCCAGTTTTACCGGATTCAGCTAAGTACCAGTGTTTTACATGGAGCGACTGCCTATCTGACCTCCACAACCCAGTAACTGGGTAACACGTTACCCCTTGGCTAGACTGGTGTCAGATCTCAAGCTTCTGACTACCCGTAACGACTGTCAAAGATCTTCAAATGACAGCCGGGACCAACGGCTTAACGTGCTTTCCGAGGCACGCAGGAAACTCGGTATGTTGAAATGGTCACCCATCCACTGACCGACCTTGTCAAGCGTTGCTTAACCTTGATGATCGACCCGTGCGGCTGTTATTATTTAGCCACGAGCTCCTCTAAATGACTACTTACGTCTAAAAGACTACTTAATAAAATATTCTGCAAAACATCTTCTTTAATGACAGTCTTGTTAACAATAAGGACTCCTTTTACAGATAATGTCTGCATTTTTAATGCAGTAGTAAGTGGACATCCGTCGTTATTGGTGCCGAAGGATACCGTGCCGTTTGTCGAAACTCGAGAGAAGACTCGCGGGAATTCGGCCGACTTCGGATTTACTCCGCTCGGGCCTCGCGGACCCTTGAAAGTACTATCACGGACTCAATTTGTATGGGCCATTGATTTATTATGTAATAGAACTAATGATTTGGAAGATATGACTTCATTATTTTGACGAAAAGAAGGTTTAGAAGTGCCCGATGATTGTTAGACGCTTCTGCCTTCAAGGACAGTGTTAAATTATTAGATTCAGCTTCCAAAAATATTAATTTCATATTATTGAGTTCCAAAACAAACAATTTCGAAGTTAGTGAGAAATATCTAATTACAGCCTTCAAAGTCTCTGTCACTACAGAATCAGTTCTAATGACATGGCAAGTTTGTTGTTAGAGTTACTAAACTTAACATTGAAGTTTAATGTATTTTTCTGTGCCAGAGATTTTTATTTACAAAACTATTATACGCAACAACAGACATGATATCGAAAAGCTATTACAGAGGGAACTTTACAGAATCACACGTCACCGTCCAAGCAACGAGTTGAGCAATAATATAAATTTTTATACCGGACATATTGCTTCCGTACGCGACGGTACGACGACATTGTTACTGGCGACTCGAAGAACTAAAGATCCACTTCTATTTTCCGATAGGGCGGGCATAGTATCATTCAACTTTTTTATTATCTCCGAACAGGTCAGCGGACGGTACGTTCTGTTTTTATCGATTTGTCCAAGCAAATAATTCGGGCACATGTATCTGATCGTACGACTACTTTTACTGTTGTTGCAAAAATAATGTTTGGACTTTTGCGGAGTGAGTTAGTATGTGGGACTTGGGTTTTTAATTGTTTTTACCGTTAGTGGCATAGTAAAGTTCATTATCAATCGCAAAAGGAGGAACTATGAGATGATGGTGGATGAAAGAAAAACAAGTGCTGCTGTCAACTCTAATGAAATAAGAATTCAAATTGATGAAGAATTCATGACGCTGCACTGATACTAGGAGAAATTGTGACATTTTCTAGTACGAAAATAAAAGTATAACATCGCTGTAATTGTATATACTTACTTAAAAAGTAATCAATTGTAATCGACAGTACCAGAAAACAGTCTCATTACCTTTCAAAAACGTTGACAATACAAACACCAAATACACCATTCCTTTCCGTACTGGACTACGAACGTCACATACTATTTGACACCGAAATCCTCGTGCGGAAACCACTATTTACTCTAACCTCATCGAACACTAAGCCAATTACGGACCCCAAGTCTTTGACATGAGCGAATCAAATTCAATTTGTCAACATTTCGCCACACTTAATCTGAATAATGAAGCTGGCTAATCTTAATCCTGTCCATTGGCAAGCTGCCGAACGAAATCCCGTGACAAGAAATTGGATTTTTTTCTAATGAAAATTGAGTTTTAATGAATGTTAGTACGGTTTGTAATTTTTGTAGGTTGTCGAATAATTTTGACGATTTGCTTAATGCTCTGGAAAACAGTTTTGGAGTTCTATTTTTAGCTATTATTTATATGGAAAAGAATAAAGCTTGCAAAATATTGATTGTCTTGAAATTTACCAATATCTTATTCGTTCAAATCAACGTTGCACAAATATTGCTCATATTATGTACATACCTTCAACTAAACTTTTCGGGGTAGGTATATGTGTAGTTTACCCAGAACTCGCAGTTTTAATATTACTTTCCAAATTCTCCAATATATAGCGTATTTCTTTTAATGTGTCAGTTTTAAAGTCTTGTATTTTCTTTGATAATTTCAAAGTCCGAGCCAAAACGGATCAGCAATTTCATTTCAGATTTCCAATACCTATTGACTTATGCAACAAAGCATAGCATTGTCAGTTTACCTCACATTTTCAATTACAGTTTGGTACTCTTGTCATATTGTCGTAACAAGTGCGAGCCTGCGTTTGATTGGACTTGATTAACATTTCGTTTGTTTGCCGACCGATAATACAATCACCATGACGTGCATCAGTCTTTGAGCTGCCACATCGATGTCACGCTCACGCACAAGTGAGCACACCAAAGCACATTTGAAGTTCTGTGTATGGATTGTCGGTATTCAGAATAATTGTCCAAAATTGTGGATTTGTCGGTTTTGCAACTGTTTTGTGGAATGAACATCAAAGGGATTAGGAGTGGGCATTGTGCGAATACATTTTGAAGCTAATATGTGAAAAGCTCAAAATTAAATGTTAGTTTATCATGCTAATAATGTTTTAGTTGAATTGATATCGATGGTGAGTGAAAAGTGGCAGTGGGTGGGCTATATATTGCTATATATATTGCTCGCAGAACGGATGGCCGATGGGGCAGAAAGGTTCTGGAGTGTCGACCGCGAACCGGAAGATGCTGCATTGAAAGGTCTCCCACCAGGTGGACCGGTGAACTGGTGAAGGTTGCGGGGATCCGCTAATTGCGAGACGCACGGAACCGGTCAATGTGGCGACGCTTGGTGGAGGCCTATGTCCAGCAGTGGATGTCTTTCGGCTGATATGAAGATGATGATATGGATGATGATTGCAATATCAGCTGCATCATATCATGCTCAGATGCATTTATTGCAATATAAGCTGCATCATATCATGCTCAGGTGCATTAATTGCAATATCAGCTATACTATAATATGATTGAATCTATTATGAAATGTGAGAACTATAGAAGCATCTCTGCTTAACCTTTAGGAGAATACAGGCATGATGTTAGTTTTGTTAATTACTTGAACAATCCAAATCAACGAACTAATTAAACAAGGCCAGTGGTGTCTCATCCCATGCAAAGAAACCGTGCCGACGTTCTATACTGATTACTCTGTTTATTTTTTACATCGATCGCGTTCGTTCCCCGTTCCATTCCGTTCCACGGATATAGATGGTGATCTCTCTATCGCCGTGGAATGGAACCGAACGCGATCGATTTACAAAAAATAATCGGTATAATCAGATGAAAAGCGCTAGTTACGTCGGCACGGTTTCTTTGTATGGGATGAGGCATCTGTATGCTAGTATTATATTATCTGTGACAAGGCGTAATGAAATGTAAAAAAACTTTTTACAAAATAAATTCAACCGACTTCCAAATAAAAACACTACAAAGGGAAAAATAACTTCAATTTTGGAAGTCGGTGTCAAAAAATGAAGAAACGAAAACAACGAACATATTAAATAACGAACGAAGTTATTTTTTCACTTTGTAGTGTTTTTATTTGGAATTCGGTTGAATTTATTTTGTAAAATATTATTACTTTTTAGTGGTACCACAGATAATATAATACTAGCAAAGTGGTACATAATGGACCAGTTTTATAGGCTAGGTAGTACCTATAATGCCTAAAGTGATGCCAGAATAGATTAACCCAATAACATGAAACTTAAACAAAACCAGGGTGACCTGCGTACCCATTTAGAGCGTACCAGAGTGATGTTAAATTATGAAATGGTGTAAACAATAAACAGACATGCGATTGCAGCTATCCCGAATGATTTGCCGTCATTTATTGAAGATTTTTGATGTATTTCTCCGAAGTTCTTCTTATTAGATCTTGACCGCACGGCAAGCACCAGCTTTCAAAAAAAAAAGCATCGAAATCGGTTCACCCAGCAAAAAGTTCTGAGGTAACAAACATTAAAAAAATACAGTCGAATTGATACCTCCTTTTTGGGCAGTCGGTTAACACAAACTTAGTAATAAAGAAACAAATTACAGTGGACCCCGTTAAAATTTGGTCGTTGCAATCCCATGGAGGTTCGATCCAGTACATGTAACAGTATCGATTTGTAAAGATAAAATTAAAAAATAATAAATTAATAACATAAAAAAATAAACCGACTACCTCAAAAAAAAAACAATTAAAAGAACAAAAATAAATTTCGTTTCGGAAGTCGGTGCTGCAAAATTATAAAACAAGAGGTACCAAAGACACTGACAGACCCTCCATGAAATTGTAACGAGAAAATTTAACTGAGTATATCTTTCCATTTAATTCCCAACTAATAAATAACAGTACAAATTCATTTGAAAAGATATGCTAAGAACTTTATGACTTTGATAAAAAGGAAGGTTAGTAGCGTGCATAGGGTTACCAGCTTTACTCTAATGTAGAGTATTTTTACTCTGTTTTCTTAGGCTATTGTACTGTATTTGATTGACTCTAATTTGAATTTAATTGAATCTAGCAAGTTAGCAATTGTGCAACTGCTTTTTAAAGAACAAAAATTGTTATGTGTTTAATTGCGATGTACTCTTTTTATAACATTGTACTCATGTACAATACTTAAATACTTATTTTTGAAGGTATCTTCAAAAAAAATGTTGGTTGTTAACTCTAGGCGTGCATCATACTGTAACACTTTTTTTGTTAGAGAAGAATCTTTGTTGAGGGAAATGTTAATTACCATTTTTCGTGGCCGAGATACACGTCTTTCATTCCTTTTGATGCTTCTCTGTTCCCACCTCGTCGCTAGGCTGTGAGGCAAAAAGTAAACTAATATGTACTGTGAGGCCGATTTGGAGATGCACTTTAAAGTAATAATGTTACCCTAGGATTCACTAATTTAACTAAAATGTCTTGAAATCACTTTATACTCCTCTAAAAGTCTGATTGGTTTGACTGACAGCTGGTGTTTGCGTGCATTCCATATTCTCCAATTCTGCTCAATTGTGTGTCACCCGAGTTGAATGTTTAAATTTTTATTTTTAATAGTCACCGATTGTGTACAGTGTAAATTTTGTTTCATGATATCGATTCGTGTTTATTTGTATGCCAATCAGGGGCATTCATTTATTTAATTTAGGGTTCTGGCATCCAATGTTCTGTAATGTCGACTCATTGCTGTGTAACGGAGCGGCGCGCATGCGTTTATCATGCGTGTATCAGTAATGTCATTATTAATAATGTTTTTCAGGGAATTTAATTCTAAACTAAGTAACTGTAAAGGCTTTATTTTGATGAGATTGGGCGCCAGAATAGTGTATCGCTGAAGAGAAACTGTTCCTTTTGAATTCTTCCAGAGTAGAAATTCTTGAGTTTTTAATAGTGTTTATGGTGCGTTGTCTATACAGGACTTGAGTTTTGGGCAAGAGTAAATTATATCCTGTGGTTCTGTGCCCTTTTTCTTGGCGCAGCGGTGATTGTGGGATGATCATCCGCATGCAGTATATTTCGAGAAAGTTTTGGCAAAGCTCTGCTAAAGGGAATTGGCTAAAAGCATAGCCCAATTATCAAGCTCTGTGCTGCTTGCTTCTTTCTGTCCAAGCACCGGAGATAAACGAAACTTGAAACTGTTGGAGGTGGCCGGTTTTCTTGGTCCACGTGAGTGTGTATTGGCAACCTGAAAGCTGCTTATGGCTGACGTGGTGTGATCCGTGGCGTGGTCTGTGTGTGTGTGAGTGTGTGTGTGGGCTGATCATCCTCCGACAGCAGGCGCCTGGCTGAGGCGGTCTGCCTATAGCAGTGGTACGTGGCATGGAGTTGACTGGCTGGCCTGCACCCCCTTCCAGAAACAGGCATTCCGTTTTGTTTTGGTTCTTCAACCTTAACTTAAACAAATGTAATTTGTCCGGTCTACCTGCTCTCACTCCGAGTGACGTGCATTCAGCTGTTGATTTCAGTATCCATATAACTTTTTACTTTTCCTTTCTAACCAAAATCAGAACAACCAACTGATACTTTTATTTTATTGTAACATAGATCGGCTTTGGCCATTAAAAGTAATTGTCAACTGAAAACTTGTGCTTTATTCACCCCAAACTGAAACCAACGTTGCAATACTCCGGATCAAATAAAAAAATCGTACGGCCATCGCAAAAGGCTACATGGGAGTCTTAATTAGAGGAGAAGTTGCTTTTTTGCACGCTCTTTGCTGTTTGGTGCAACTTACGAGAGAGTTTTGAAGTGGGTAATAATATTGTATTTCGATGCATTTGGAGTAATCAATATTCTTGCAAAAAAATATATATTTAACAATATATATATTTATTAAATAATAACAGCCGCACGGGTCGATCATCAAGGTTAAGCAACACTTGACGAGGTCGGTCCGTGGATGGGTGACCATTTCAACATACCGAGTTTCCTCGGTGCCTCGGAAAGCACGATAAGCCGTTGGTCCCGGCTGTCATTTGAAGATCTTTGACAGTCGTTACGGGTAGTCAGAAGCTTCAGATCTGACACCAGTCTAGCCAAGAGGTATCGTGTTACCCAGTTACTGGGTTGTGGAGGTCAGATAAGCAGTCACTCCATGTAAAACACTGGTACTTAGCTGAATCCGGTAAGACTGGAAGCCGACCCCAATATAGTTGGGAAAAGGCTAGGCAGATGATGACGCAGATGATTATATATATTTTATTATATATTATATATATATATATATTTATTTGATGCCAAAATAAAATAAATGAATTGTACTCTTTTTTATGAGTTCAAACTTAAAAAAAATATTATTAATATATACTCTTTTTTCTTATAAAAAAGGTTGGTAGCCCTAGACGTGCATAATAGTCTGGATCAAATTAAAAAACCGTCCGGCAATCACCAGAGGCTACATGGGGTAGTCTTCATGTTCTCTAATTAGGGGATAGGTCGCGTTTCTGGACTGTCTTTGCTGTTTGGTGCGAGTTATGGGAGATTTTTATGTGGTTATTAATATGGTAATTCTATGCATTTGGACGGATTGAGTTAATTCGTAACTGTCTTGCGGTTTCGTATGCAGATAGACAGTCTGGGCGTTAAATGATTTGGTCTTAAACTTGATGTGTGTATATAACCCACCAATACCATCCTGTTACTGTTCCACTGCGGGGCAATGGCCTCTTCTTGTACAGAGGAGTCACGTGCTTTAGTCATCACGTTTGCTCAAAACGGGTTGGCGATTTCACACTTTATTTTTATTAGTCGATCGGTTTGATTATACTAAAGATTTGGGCAATAGGTCTGAATTAATTCATGCTTGGTCAACACAATCATATTTCCCGGACATATTGTTTTGCTTTTAGCTGTCGCAATCTTAATAATTTGTCTTATGTTCTTCTCCTTATAAATTCCTCGTCTTCTGATATTTCTATAATCACAAATTCTCTAAAAGATTTTATTTTATTTGTCTTTGCATCAACCAAACTTTGACTAGTAAAAAACGCCTATGGCATAAACTAGTTGCCGTAATTACTGCATACCTGCTTCTGTACGTTTGTGTGCGTGTTGTGTTAGTAAATAAATAAAGTCACCTGCATATTTTTGCTAAAAACCATCACCTTGCTAAAAATACTTTCCCCTACGAAGACTAAAGCTAGCGTAGCTAATCTTCGTGGCCTCCTATATCCCGCTACCGCAGCATCCCCTACACCACACGACTACGGCTAGCCTCCGGCCTGCCTGCCCCAACCGGCACAGCAAAAGGATTACGAAAGTAAACAAAAGCAGTATAAAGTTAATCCTAAGGTAGCCCACGGTTTATTATTTAACAAATCTGCGTGTTATTCTGCTTGCTTATCTTGACGTTACTGAGGATACATATTAAATTGTCGGAGAGACTCTTGATAGGATATTGTGTCTTCCAGTGGATTTTTATGAGAAATAAAATTAAGTGTAGCAGTCTGTTTTAGGAGAGGAATTATCTACTGAAAATAATTTTGTTGTAGGTAGTATGCAGAACGTCTGCAGAAGTGTTCATACAAACTAATCGAGGGTTTCAGAGCAAAAGTCTGATATAATTATGACCACATAGACCAAGCTCTATCAAGATTGTTAAAAATCCATAGTGCATGATTGCGGCCCATTGCGAAAACATTTTTCCGCCAATAATAACAATCGAATTTGACTCTACCCACGTGTCAACAGAATAGAACCTTACAGGAAACATCTATTTTACTTTCCACTGCCCACAATTTTCCACAAGCAATCAAAATATTATATTACCAAAACATATTGTAAAACTATATCTGCTGTTGCTATACGTGTAACTAAAACATACAAGTATTTGCCCCTGGCTACATTATACGGAGTCACTCGACTATAATATTGTTTTGCCATCAATTTCATACATAAACACGTCATGTGATTAATATTCATGACTACCCACAAGTCATTACTCGCCAGTGTTCACGTATTAACGATGCGATTATTTCTATGTTATAAATTGATAGATTTGGTGTTGAAACCGATCTATTTGGGATTATATAAATTATGCTGATACTAAACTCGTTCTTTTTGCCGATGACACGAATGCCATTTTTACCGCGGAAGATACGGGAACTCTTGGTAGTAAGGTAAATAAAGCTCTGGCACTCTTCCATTATTGGTTTACCATTAATAATCTAACCTTAAACACCAATAAAACAAACGCTATGTTATTTAGAACAACGTCGAGAAACAAGGATTCAATTGACATAACCTTGAATGGCAATAGTATAATATTAGTAAATAATGTAAAATTTCTAGGTATTTATATTGACGAAAGCCTAAATTGGAAAGAGGAACTATCAGCTATAGAAAGTTCAATTAGCTCAGCGTGCTATGCTCTTAGAAGCCTTCGAGATGAAATTTCTATCGACCATTTAAAAATAGTATACTATTCGCTTGTGGAATCAAAACTTAGGTACAGTATTGCTCTATGGGGAGGTAGCTATGAGTACAATGTAAATACTGCTTTTGTAATACAAAAACGAGCTATAAGAACTATGGTGAGAATTCCGCAGTGGGTATCGTGTAAGGATTACTTTAAAGAACTACAGATATTAACGGTCCCTTGCTTGTACATATTAGTTCTACTAACAGACCTTATGAAAAAACTACTTGATTATGAGACACTTGAGGACAGAAATAAGCGAGAAGCTACAAGACGTAAGGATTTACAAAATAAAATACAACCGCATTTGAAAGTAGTCAGTCATGCTGCGTGCTATCAATCAATTAAACTATTTAATAAACTACCCGTAAAATTAAAGTCAATTTATAATCTAAATCAGTTTAAGCACCAGCTGAAGTCATTTTTGAAAGAAATGTGCTATTATACACTCGATGAGTTTCTCAGTGATAATAATTAACCACCTGTTGACATGATCAATTTTTTGACATGATTGGTATTGTTTTTTTTTTCTTTTTTAGACATGATTATTAATGTTTTTTTTTTTTTTTCCTTTTTTTGACATTATTATTATTTTCTTTTTTTGACATCATTATTTTTTTTTTTTTTGACATGATTATTATGATTTTATTGACATGATTATTATTAATTTTTTTTTACTTGATTTCTTTTTATTGAAATGGTACTTTTCAATCACTTTTATTTTTTAATGTACCTACTGAATTTGTAATTGTATTATTTTATTTTTGAATTGTAAAATTTAAATCCGTGATGTGTTAGTTTTAATGAGTTTCGATACAATGTAAAAATTGTTATGAACTAAATAAATAAATGTTACTTTGATAAGGGGCACCAATAGTCGTACATTAGTCGTAGAATCAATGGCCGTTAGCGTTTTTAATTTAATTTATAATTGGTAAACGAAACGGTTGCGGTTGCGTTCGGTTGGTGATTCGTAAGCTGAGGCGAAGGAGACTAGTTAAGGCGCCTCCCCGAGCAAAACGCCGCGCTAGTCGAATTTTGTGCAGTTTTTAAGAGCTATCAACTCTTTATTTAAAAACAAATATCAATTAATAAAAATACATTAAATTTCTACATAATGTTGATTCTAAAATGGTAGTACACTTTTTTTTTAAAGAGTTATATGTGTCACTAATCTCCTTCCAAAAAAAAACATAAAAATGTGAAATAATTATTGATAGCATGCATCTCCTCGTAAAGTGTTCATTAATTATATTTTATACTAACACTAATGGACAGACAATTTGATAACGAACATTTTGTAAGTTTTATTTTTTTCTATAGACCAATATTTTATAAAGATTTTATTTTAAAATCTGGGCGTATTCACTACCGTAATTCATGCGCCACCAGTGCCGCTAGGCCAATAGGAATGCTCATATCTCATGCTGATTTTTTGGTCAGGGTACGGCCTTAAGACGATGACTCACGCCAACGACCTTGAGGGAACAAAACGCGCACTCGTTTCACATCCGCGCGACCCAAAATTTTGTAGTTTTTTGTACTTTCCTTATTATTCTATGACTTTAAAAAAAAAGCCTCAGATCAAAATGTAGATAATTAAATTATCTTTGAGATGGTGTTAATTTTATTAAAATATGCCTAGCAGTTTTGGTGTGATTGTTGTGTTTTTGTCCGTTTTAGACATAACTTTACAAATTAATTACACTATGTTGTACAAATAAATCTCAAAATTTGCTTAGATTAAATTATTAAGAAAATAGTCTAATATAACATATATTTTTTCAAAGAATTCCGACAAGACATTTAGACGTGATTCTCATTTTAAAATCAGTTACTCAAGGGAATCGGCGCCTTAAAGCGCCGATTCCCTGTTATATTACACCATTTTCCATCTCAAAGACAATTTAATTAACTACATTACGATCTGAGGCTTTTTTTAAAGTCATAGAATAATAAGGAAAGTACAAAAAAGTACTAAATTTTGGGTCGCGCGGGTCTGAAACGAGTGCGTGTTTTGTTCCCTCAAGGTCGTTGGCGTTAGTCGTCGTCTTAAGCTGGTAGCAGCTGGATGGGATTATACGTCTTGCTATGTTTCTTGAAGTCAGTAACTACAATCAATAAGAATCTTCTTTGTTTCAAAATTTTATTGGTGATGGTATATTTCGATTAATAAATTATATGGAACTGAGAGAAACAACCAAGAAATTAAGGAAAAAGAATTAGATAATTGAAAATTTTCTTTATAGCTTTATAAGAGGCCGCACCACTGTCTTTTATCACAGTGAATCAGAGTCCTACCGGGATCCTAATCTAAAAGCACACTTTAATACCAACCTACTTCACCACTTTCATTAACAACAATTCCCTTTCTAAAAACGTAAATCCCAACTAACACCGTGGCGAACGCAATGAAAATCGTTTTAATTCACTTAAACAACGCTCTGGTTCTTTTCCACGTTTAATTAGATCGGCTATTGGTGGCACCTGGGGCTGGTCTTTGTTCGTACGATGCTCCCCGCGAATTGTGTCTTCTTCACTTAATGGAAGACGCTGTTACACCGTACTGTAATTCGCTGTTGTAATAAATTCAACAACGTCGTTTAGAACGTGAATTGAATGTTAGTTTTTTTTTAATTACTTTAAAAAGAACTCACACTGACAGAACAGATTTGTAATGTTCTTTTTTTGAAAATAATTTATTTATTTTGAATAAGAGACTAAGAAAAAATAATGTTAAAGGTTTTGTTTCTCATACAACTATTGCATTGGGAAGTGAAGTTAAAAAAACAACAAGAATTGATTGATTGAAAACAAAGTAGATGAAAATAAAAAGTTTCTCTGGCAATAGAAATGAATAGACGTCGTCTGGCGTCTGTAACTATAAATGTAAATCATTTAGACGAACTTCACCTGGATGAATTATTCAGGACAGAATTAGGAATCAATTTCAGAATATTAATTAATGAAATTGACCTACCGATTTAATTTCAGTGCTTATTGAATCCGTTCCATAATTTATTTAAAGTGAATGAGGTATAATAAACATATGGATTTATTATTTCACTAGCTTCTGCGACCGGCTTCGCCCGCGTTAAAAGTGTTTTATTATCCCAAGGGAACATTATCCCGGGACGAAAAGTAGCATATGTGCTATTCCAGTTTATAATCTATCTCTGTGTAAAATTTCATTCCGGTCCGTTCACCCGTTCTGGCGTGATTGATTTACAAATATACTAGCGTCTGCCAGAGGCTTCACTCGCGTGAAAGTCGAAAATTTGCCCTAGGGAAAATATTCCCGGGGTAAAAAAGGTATTATATGTGCTATTCCAGACTATTATCTATCTCTGTCCCAAATTTCTACCAGATCCGTCAAGTCGTTTGAGCGTGAAGAAGTAACAAACATACAAACACACACACACTCAAAAACTTTCGCTTTTATAATATTAGTGTAAAGTGTGATATGATTACCGTAATTTGTTGACTATAGTGTGCCCTGCCCTGGCAGTTGATAGTGTGTCATGCTCTCTCTTAATTCTCTCTGATGGTGGCACATGTGTTGGATCATTCGGTTCCCTTCATGATGGTTGAGCTGAGTGGTACCGATCTATGTGTCATGTTCGTGAACGGGCGCCACCAGTTGGGATTGGTCATAACTTAGCTGCCTCGGCCTGTTTTTAATTACCTATGTTTTGTATTTTTAATGGTTTTTTTTACTCTAGACGCTTTATGTGCACGTCATTTTACATCGTTCTCACATATATGTATTTTTCCAACAAGAAATCATGTAACCAAATACTTGTAAAACACTTTTTAAATTAAAAGAGTAAGTGTGGAGTTTCTTGTCCATTATTCTCCATAACAAGCTACATTTCCGAATGGACGGTAGAATCAATTATTATTACTTATATTTTTCTTTTTTTTTCTTTCTAAAGTGCCACTTAGTGCCTAATTGAATTTAAAAAAAATGATTTTGATTTTGATTTAAGTAAGATAAGATTTTGACAATCGTTACGGATAGTCAAAAGTTGAAAATCTGATCAGTCTTGGAGACTGATCATCTGACACCAGTCCAACTGGATACTGTGTTATCCAGTTACTGGGTTCTGGAAGCCGAGTCGCTCTATATAAAATGATACTCATCTGCAGTTGGAAAAGGATAGGCTGATTAATTTGATTTCATTTATTCATCATCATCATCTGCCTAGCCTTTTCCCAACTACATTGGGGTCGGCTTCCAGTCTTACCGGATTCAGCTGAGTACCAGTGTTTTACATAGAGCGACTGCCTATCTGACATTTCATTTATTCATCTGCGGTTATATTTCACTCCGAATTCCAACTATGAATGAGCATGATCTCACTACTACATGAAGATATAAAATTTTATCCACCACACCATGACCTCATTTCTCTAATCTCTTACCGACCTCACAATCTCCATCATAAAATATCTTTATCATTACTCACATATAAAATAATCGCCACACTCTCAAGAACAATAAAGCTAATGTTCCACCTGATCTAAAACCGGTGGCATTACGCTACTGTGTGACGTCACACCATTTTCACGGTTAATGGGAGTGCAGGGGGAGTATTGCGGGCCGATGTTCCGCGAAATGCACTCGATGAAAGGAGTCTTCTCGAATTACCCAACATAACTCGCTGTTTAGTCAAGCGTGCGACGCTCGGTGTACGGTGTAATTGGCGCCTTAGTGGCAATTTGCCGAAGACAAGTAACATATTGCATGCTGATGTGTATGTAATTCAATATATTGGTTGGCCGTGTACCTGTATTAAGAGTGAAATGTGATTATTTCATGTAGTCTGCGTTTTATACTGTCGAGTAAAGTGGGTTTTGATATTGATAGCGTGACTTGAAGCGGTAACATGTTGAGTTCATAAATTACGATAATCTTTACATTTGCTTGAATTAGAAATACTAAAATAACCAACTGTATTGCTACGTAAGTATTTATCCAGGTATCACATAGCACATAATAAACATAAACTCGCGCTAGTTTCTCATGGGGAAAGACAGAAACCACGGAACGCCACCTACAATCTTTACGAACAGATGCCTATTATTATTTAAAAACTGACCAAATGCGAGTCGAGCTCGCGCACGAAGGGTTCCGTACCATTATCGCAAAAAACGTCAAAAAAATCACGTTTGTTGTATAGGAGCCCCACGTAAATATTTATTTTATTCTGTTTTTAATATTTGTTGTTATATTGGCAACAGAAATACATCATCTGTGAAATTTTCAACTGTCTAGCTATCACGGTTCATGAGATACAGCCTGGTGACAGATGGACAGATAGACAGACGGATCGTGGAGTTTTCGTAATAGGGTCCCGTTTTTACCATTTGGGTACGGAACCCTAAAAAGTAAAATTGTCCACGTTGTCGACTATCAATACCACTCAAGTTCGTTTAGCATTGAGACACTTCAAACAAAAATCAAAAACTTAGATTTTTTTTCCCGTCTGATGGGACTTGGTACAAACGTTTTTAAAAGTTACACTCCTGGCCGTCGGGGTCGCGATGACCGTCTGTCAACTCGCATCCACCCTCTTTACCTCTCGTCCATTGGGAGTTCAGATTTCCAGGTTTCAAGCGAAGTATGAGTATGAACAACATTTGAATGTTCAATGTAAGAGAAAAAGTTTCCTTCAGTCATTATTAGAACTTTTTAAGTTGATTTATTTTTATTTTATCATAAAGAATTCTGTTGGTTCATTGACAAAACTAAAATGGAGATTCACAATTTTTTTAACATTTTATTTTGCCCCAGATAAAAAAAGAAAATGAAGTATCTTTTCAACCAAGTTTTCTAATAAACACCAGACCGTGCCGATATTTCAACCGTCAATTAAAAATAAGGCACAGCTGAACAAAATCGACATGGAGCAAGTCGAGTGCACGGCGCACGTAAACAACTCGATCGCATTAACGATGCCATCAGCCGAAGCCTATTTAAATCTCAAGAGTAAAATGCACCGACTATTGTATGGGACAATGGCACGTACTAATGCTGTGAAACGAATTGAGAACGGGACAAGTTCATTGTGACTCGAACATAAATAAGCATTTGCTTGAAGCCTTACGCCGCGGTGTGAGTGACGATCGGAAGCGTGTGATGATGTTTAAAAAAAAGGTTTTTTAAAACTTGTTATATTTTAATAAAAATCGACTTCCAAAACAAAACACTTCAAAGCGAAAAATAACTTGCATGTCCTCGAAAAGACCGTTTTCCAAGCAGCCAAACTGTGCGGAAAGTGTCACTTTTTTCCACTAGTGCGTTTTACTTTTCTGTTTTTTTTTAATTTTTAACTCAGCCTTAACGTCAGCCCGCCGCATAGAGCTATTATTATTTGAGAAAAGTTTTACAAATTAGTTAAGTACAGATTATCATTCATATAAAAGGTAAAACAAAACTAATACTTCATTTAAGGCGTTTTAATTACTCTAGATTTAGATTTTGATCAATAAATTAATATTAAATATTCATTAAATATGTTTGGCAGAATGAATATTTTGCTCGTGCCTTTTTGCGTTACGACGTGACAAGATATGCCCGAGGCACTATGAACTATTAGTTAATTTAGTTAATCTGTGGATATGCTGAGCGCCCTTGAATAAGCACCATTTTATTAATTACTTGATTGGTTCAGATATATTTTTTATTTCCTCGCACAATGCATAGTAAAATGTTGTATGATACACGTGCGTAAGATGATTTCCGACTCGTGTCGATTTATCCACTCATCGGAAATCACCTACTTTCCGCACTTGTAGTTGTATTCTTTTCGGAAGTCGCTGTCTTTGGTACCTATTTTTTTGGTTTTTGACAAAAAAATTAAACCGACTACCAAAACAAAACTACTTGTTTTGGAACCCGGTTTAATTTCTTTGTTAAAAAGTATTTCTCTTTTTAGTTTTGGTACTTTATGTATACCATGAAAATACGCATTATTAAGGATAACTTAAAAACTAATCAACAGATCTTGATCAAATTAAAATGGGACCACTCTCATGAGAAGCACTAGCTTTCAAATAAAAAAAGGATCATCACAATCGGTTCATAGTTGGCGGAGAAATAGCTTTACTGGTCGAATCGCGGTGCTTTCGCAAGATATTGTGTTATAATTACGTGTTCAATAGATTGTCAATCGATGTGTGAAAAATTATGTAGCATGAAAGAAATACGTGCCGGGGTTTTTTAAAAAAAAAACCTTTTTGTACTTACGTGGTGAAGTTGAAATGGATAATTGCGTTTGTTTAGTTTCACTCGTATGGAAATGTGGAGGTGGAAACTTACCTGAAACAATAAATAATACGGTTAAGTATATTTACTTAATGACACAAACAGTTTATTATGAATTAATTTCATTTAACTTGTAATAAATTATATCCGATCAGTAAATACTGCTGAAATCAGCAGCTGTTGTCAACACTTCTTACAGGACAATAGATCTAACCCTTAAATTAGTTTAAAAAATTTACAGTTTGCTTTCCGTCATCATCATTATCATCAGCCTTTTTAATGTTCCCACTGCTGGGACACAGGCCTACTCTCTTTTTGAGAGGGAATGGACCTTAATCAAGCACGCGGGTCCAGCGCGGACTGCTTTTCGTTACTATATCCATTCTGTAACAATATGACTACTTGCATACCTAATCTGGTATTTCACCAAGCGTCACTCATCATAATCATTTCATCCAAAAGACGTCCACTGCTGGACATAGGGCTCCCGCAAGCGTCAAATAATCTTCAAATTCCCCTTTTCATCGGCGATTGCAAAAAACACAATAACATCTTTTGTCAGGGCAAAATCACATCCAATTCGCTTTATATCTTCCCTTGCACCACAGGAGGAGAAGGGCGTCCTAAGTAAGATCGCTGCGCCCGTGATATATTGAATGTGGTGAATAAGCAATAAATCATACGCAATTTAACAAACAGTACAGTCCGTAATGAGCTGCGGTCGCGTAGGCAATTGTTTGTTGTAGGAGTTTAATTGGAGTGTGAGTGGATAATGTGTTTGTTTAATTCGTGGCACAAGTATTATGTTTAAGGGACCTTTTTGATGACACGACACAATTCAAACTGCGTCGATAAGCGATATTGCGCCATAGCGTACATACAAAATCAAAATCAAAATCAAATATTTTTATTTTACATAGGCCTACATGGGCACTTATAAAACGTCGACAAAAGGTGCACGGTTCGGGTTAGTCGTTTCCTATGGAGAAGAACCGGCAAGAAACTCCATGGTTACTCTTTTAAATTGTTTTGTTTACAATATTTCCATGTTACAGCATTAGTACTTGGATATGGGGGGACAACGTAGGCCCGACAATAAGTCGTACGAAATTGAAAAAAAAAAAAAAAAATGCACGAAATAAAAAGTTAACAAATGTTAACAATCATCTAGAAAACTAGAAAGCCTACAATGTTCACACATTCACAATAGGTAAAAGAATCTATACAAAGGTAAAAAAAAAAAAAAAAAAAACCACAACACTAAATTTAACATGTGGCACAAATACTGTAATCAGTGCTGTAACTATTCTTAGCTAAGGGCTATAATGATGATTGAAAAATATTGTAAAAAGTCTAATTAAAAGAGAAAAAAAAATGAGATTGAGAATAGTTAGAGATATCCATATATTTGTGCCGTTTCTGAGTTACCAGGGAAGCCGCATGCGCAGAGGGTGTCAAAGCCAAATTTTTTATCTTCAACGTAGTCCTTGATTTTATAATATGCTTTTTTAACAAGGACACGTTTGATGTAGTTTTTGAACTTTCCATCGGTCAGTTCTATAACTGACTTAGGCAACTTGTTATAAAACCGTATACTGTTTATAAGAAAATGTATACTGTTTATATAAAAGCGTATACTGTTTATAAGAAAAGATACGGCAAGGCAAAGGGTTTGACCCCATGAATGTGAATGCAGTTGATTGGTCAATTATTCATACTCTTTCATGGGGTCAAACCCTTAGCCTATGTCTTTGTTATACAAAGCAAACAAACAGACAGATAGAGTTACTTTCGCATTTGTAATATTAACAGGTATGGAGGGATTAAGTTCAGACATTTTTGTTTCATAACACAACCAAACGTATTTGGTAAAACTGTTTTTGCAATAAAATACTACCGACTCCGAAGTCGGTGTCTTTCGTAGGTACCAATTTTTTTGCGATATGGACACCGACTTTCGAAGTCTAAAGTTATTTTTCACTTTGTAGTTTTTTATTTGAAAGTCGGTAGTATTTTTTTGCAAAAATGTTTTTTATTTTTCACTTTTTAGTATTACCTACCTAATAGGCATGTTGTTAAGTAAGTAAAAAATAACGCCAGATTCGATTACCCTAATAACATGAAACTTGAACATAACCGGTGAAATGAGAGATCTGCGTACCCCTTTCGAGCGTACTGGCGCGATGTTATGTTATGAAATAGTATAAACAATAAACAGACATGCGATTGCAGCAATCCCGAGAAATTTGCCGTTATTTATTGAAGAGTTTTGTTGTAAATTGCCGAAGTTCTTCATGAGATCATCACCATATTAAAATGGGACCAATTTCGGAACATACTCTTTCAAACAAAATAAGAATTTTCAAAATCGGTCAGCAATTGACGGAGATATCGGTGAACATACAAGAAAAATAAAAAAACACATAAAGTCGAACATAGAACCTCCTCCTTTTTGGTAAGTTGGTTAAAAAGACTCTTTTTTTCTTTTTTTCGCAAAAAAAAGCCTATTCCACCCGGCTCCATCCTTCCGTGGTGTAACCGTGCCGGTAACGGACCATCTCGACCTTCTTGGTGTTACGTTAACAGCATCGACCCTCAATTTTGGTCCATTAATTGAGGCAAAGGCTCAGTTGGCTGCAAAAAAGTTGGGGATCCTTGCAAAGGTGAGAAGGTACTTCACGCCTGAACAGCTGCTCAAATTGTATAAAGCGCAAGTTCGGTCATGCATGGAGTACTGCTCTCACCTCTGGGACGGATCTGCCAAATATCAACTTGATGCACTTGAGTCGATTGACAAACGGGCCAAGAGGCTTGTCGGCCACGATGCACTGGTCGCCTCAAAGCTTTGAACATCGACGCCAAGTGGCCAGTCTGTCGGATTTTATCTGTTACATTTCGGGGAGTGTGCGATAGAACTGCACAATTTGATTCCGCCTAGCCCTTTGCATCACCGGACAACAAGAGGTACGGCAATGCGCCACCGGTACATGGTGGACATCCCACCCATACGTACAAAGCGTTTTGCGAATACTTTCATTGTACGCACAGCTAAGGAGTGGAATATCCTGCCGGAGTCTTTGTTACTTGATAGCTACAACGTTGGGGTCTTTAAGTCAAGAGTGAATAGGTTACTTCTAGGCAAGCGTGCTTCACCGTCGACCACATCATCGCTTACCATCAGGCGAGATAGTGGTCAAGCGCGAGCCTATCGATAAATAAAAAAAACCCCCAACCTTCTGACTAAGTAATGATTTAGCTAAACAGGTAGGAGTTTCAATTTAGCCATATATCTTAATTGCATTAACAAACCTAAAGCTAAAGCAGCAACCATTTACTTGAAGCTATCATTAATTAACTTTAGTAATATGGCACTGGTGACAAATAGGTACCTTAGACGGTCTTGTCAATTTAAGTTTAGTAAAACTTTTTAAAGCAGCTGTTTCTATTAATTTAGTACTAACCTAATTGTTTTAGACTCCGACAAGTTAGAAAATAATAAACACAAACAAATAACTTGCACGAAATTTACTTTCTAATTTAGACTTCTTGTCTAACAATTTTCAGGCTAAATGACATTAAGGTCTTCTCTTGGACGCAGAAATAGATATTTTTACAGTATATCTTTGTTTTTCAGATCTTTCATAGAGTTTAGCAAGTAAAATTTATTGAAACATGCAAATTAAAACTTGCGAACAATGAACTCTTTTACTTATATGTTCACCGTAAAAGAATTAAATTTTCAGTGTGTAATTTTAGGACCAAATTCAAATCATATCCTTCAACAAGTCTTCACCTCAAATTATGAGCTTGAGTAGAGTACCTCCAAACTGACTTGAATCATATGCCTTAATCGTGAATCGAGTGTCAACGGTTATGAGCTCCTATACAAATAGCATGCATGTTTGACCATACTTAACATAATTATATTGGTAAATGTGACTCGTCAAAGAGTCCTGATAAGTTCATAATAAATTAAGATTCGCATTAAGCTTTCAAAAATATTTACTAGATTTAATAAAAAAATGTATTTCGACTAGTAACAATCATCTGATGTACGATTTCAATTAACATCCATCCTCACTCCCACTCACAAAACGTTTCAATAACTCATCACTTACACCGACACTTTGTTTTCCACATAATCAAACAAAAAGAGCAACATTTTTAATACCACTCCAGCGCCTAAAACCCAGTAGCACACGCAGAAGCGTAATTCCAATATACCATATGAATTTACAGAGATCTCCCGTGAGTACACAATAAATACATATTTCATGAAGTGGTATTGAATAACAATTGTTGGGGCCGACGCCAAAGCCGAGGCCCCAACAAGGGGCTAGGCTGAGGGCCGAGGCAGGCCGAGAACGCTGTATGTGACACATATTAAAATGAACTGCCTGCTTTAAGTGTATTAGATTTTTACGCGGCTTTGGGTGTATCTTTTTTGTTGTATTAAATGTGTTGAAGAGAATGTATTGAGTAGTGACAGGTTTTTTCTTAGTGCTATCGAATTTGAACATTGAGCAATGGTTTTGTAGCTAGTTATCGTCCCGAGCGTTTTATCAAACGCTGTAAAGACACTAAACCGGCAAAACACACCGAGAAAAAATGAAATAAAAACTGAATCATAACCGTTACCAATAAAGATAATCCTTCAACTTAACTCCAAACAGTCAATGTCAACATTAACCTTAAGAATCCTTAAATCAAGAAAAATATCAATAGAAATGAATGCTGAAGTCTTCGACTTTCCAAAACGTGAAACAATACCACGTTTGGCGCAAAAAGTTTAGCACTTAAAGAAAAACAGAGGCGTTTTCGTGAATAAGCGATTCTTTTCTGTTTGAGTATGATGCAAGGTGCTTCGAGGGATATTGCATGTTTGTTAAGAGATTACAGGATATTTAGTATTTGTGATTGAAATGGTATTTTTTTATTGGACATCTGTAAATTCAAAGATAGATAAATTTATTTTCAGTAACATCAGTTAATGATAATTCTTCAAAGAGAAACTAAGAAACGCAACGTGAAGGTAAAGGTTTCAATCATAATTAGCAGAAACTTGTGAAAGTGAAAAGATTACCTATAGCCTTATTTTTTATAACAAACACTTCACAGGTATTTTAAACCTGTGTAGTATGAATTCCTTGGATTAAATTGATCTATAGAAGAAAAGCATTTTTTTATGAATATAGAATGATTTCTATTCTCACCAAATGCTTAAGCAGAGACGTACGACGTAAGTCATACCTACATTTAATATGTTTTATTTATTGACTACCTGTGCCCGCGGCTTCGCTCCCGTCATCTGTCTGCCAACCCTACCCTACTTACCTACCTAACAATTTTTTTTCTATAGTCATCATTACTTTGCGGAGAGTTTTAACATCGCCATTCAGAAAATGTCTTCAAAATGCACAACGCCATCTATCGAATATCGAGTTCAACTGTCCGAGTATCTGAATTGCGTGTGTTGTGATAATTTTACTTCTTGAACACTTTAAATTCATCTAACTTTTGATAGAGTGAACTGATTGCGATGAAACGAAAACTAAGTAATTCTTCAAGTTACGCACAATTTTTATGCATAAAAGTTATTTACATTGGTTTCGTACATTTCACGTGATGCGTGCACAAATAAACAGACAAACAAACAAAAATTCAATAGGCAATAGGTTCTGTTGGTTATCCTTTAACACCCTGGCTATTTTTTTTTATATTTTCGATGTACAAAAATTAATTTTCTGCAGATTTAATTTATGTATTGATTGATTGATGATTGGTATTGATGATGATGATGATATATTTGTATTATACTTACACATAATTATACACACTTTGACCCACCTTCTGTGTTTATACTATTTTGTTTGTTATTTATATATTCTATTTTATTTTTTAAGTATTTTCGTTTTCCGTGTGTCCGTGGCATCAACATTGGACCTTATCAGAATACCAGCGCAGCGTTATTTCCTTTTTGAATATCACTGCACATGCTGAGATAGGAGCCTTTTTGGTCTCGCACGGGGATTTATTTTTATTATTGTTTAATTATTTGCTTATTCTCGTGTCTCCTGTGCGGGTGATAAATAAAATGTTTTCTTTCTTTTTGGAAAACACCCACAATTTGCCAGTTATGACGATGCCATGACAATATTGAATGAAGAAGGGTTATTGAGAAAAAAAACTCGGAATCGAAAAGTACCTACTGTTACAACCTACCTTATAAATGAGCCATAAAACAAAACACAATACCGTTGTCATGCCATCCTAATTTACCGCTAACATCCCACATAGCTTACATCTGCATTCTACCACAGTTCCAGCAATATTTCAGCTTACTAACACACAATACTCGCGAACCAGTGGTCGGTTCTTATAGATGTCGCATCAAGGCTGGCCGATAGATGCAAACCATCGGGAAGTCAGGAAATATTCCCTTAGGTTAAGACATCGTGTGTGGGCAGGTCGGTGGGTGAATCGTGAAAATGAAATCACACAGATTATTCGATACACTGAGTATATTCAAATAGACACAAGTTACACTCCTGCTTACTAATATTACGGATCGACACTGATTCTACGACGTCTTAGCTCTACGGCTGTCAGTACTACACTGCTCTATTTCGCTGTGCAAGTGCTTATAAAAGCGCGCCAATGCGTATTTGCTCTTGATTGCCGCTAGGGGCGTGCTTGTGATTTGTTTTGACGTCCGTACTATTGACTAAACCCGACACGGCCATCCTGCGAGACAGGCGTCCTCGTCTGTTCCTAATTGTCAGGTTTTTAACAGTGTATCGAATCATGTGGAAATCCTCAATGGATGTCCTCAGCCCTTGGGGAATGCTGTCTGACTCCTACTGACTAAAACTACATTGTGTTCTCTAGTCCGTAATTCCTCTTGAGAGGCGAACGTGAAACACACACGTCACCTTCTCGGGCCTCTCTCAGGTGACAGATCCCCAAATCTATCACCCGCAGGCATCATCTTCTTGTCCTTGCTCCATGCCATCTCATGGTCACCTCGTGTTACCACACGTCGTCTTTGTCCACTTAAATTTTCAAACAGTATTTGCTCGTCCAATCCTGACTCATATTCTAGAGTGACTACGTTGTTCGTGAGGAATCATTTTGAGACAATCAAACATGATCATTCAAATCGCTCTGTTCACTATTGCAAGGAACGAGTAATTCTATTTCCAATTTAAAGAAAATAGCAACCTCATCGATTTGGTACCTAAAAGCACCCAATCTTCGTGATTACAAAGTCCAAGTACCACTGATAGTCATTACTCTCACATTAAATCAAACAAAAGAAACAATACACCAGGTTTCTTATTCACACTTTTTAGCCATCACATAGCTCTACTAGCTATCTCATAGCTCTCTTAGCTATCTCAATTGCTCTACTCGCACATCTCCACGATGTCAGAGATTTAGTACTTGCTACTTCATCTACAATCTCAATTGGTACTTGAGCTTTGTGTGTTACCAACACGATCTACGAATAGTAATTAAAATTAGAAAACCAAAATTATTTCATTTTACGTAATGAGGGCTTGACGATTCTAACGTCATCAACATTAATATGGTGACCTCACCACACGCGTGACTGCGAGTTTACTTTCTTTTAACCTCATGACTCAATAGGAACTTTCTTTATGGTTCCTAACACAAACATGACTTTTTACACCAGACAGTGTCACACAGACTTACAGGTGCCATACAGGCCTACCGTTGCCATAAAGGCCAACAGTTTCCACTCAGGCCAACAGTTGCCACTCAGGCCAACAGTTGCCACTCAGGCCAACAGTTGCCACTCAGGCCAACAGTTGCCACTCAGGCCAACAGTTGCCACTCAGGCCAACAGTTGCCACTCAGGCCAACAGTTGCCACTCAGGCCAACAGTTGCCACTCAGGCCAACAGTTGCCACACAACGCTCGGCTACTCCTGACCAAACTAGATTATTGGTTTCGTGATAAATAGGGAAATTAGAGAACTCTACTCTTTATTAAAATCATTACCCTGGGCCATGTACCACTAGTCGCTCCAAACAAACTTTAAAACTTTACTGCAGTAACAACTGCCAAGCCTACAGAAACCCTCGAGTAAAACCTCCAACGCCACGGCTCTCTAGCCGAACAGCAATTATATTGCTCTCACAACGGTCTCTCGGTCTCTCTCTAGACCCCAACCTCCGCCAGAATCCACTGGTACGGTCAAACATAATACGTTCAATAGGCTGAATTACTCGACACCTTAAGCTTGTTCATCGTTATCAAAATCTTTTGACATCAACATCGACTGGTTCATAACCCGCTGGCATCTTTCTTAACCTATAGTGTACCTATTTGTAGGTTCTAAGCGTACTTATTTAAAGCTTTCGGTGTATAACGATCACCGTCCTGTCATAATCACCTATCGCGGACTTAATACAGGGCCTATTTAGTTTTCGTATTAGAGTTTCCCACACAACACTATTCATTAGAAAAAGGTCCGACGGTCAACAAGTTCAACAACTAAATAAAGTAATTGTAACAATGCTGTTACGGTTTGTTATAATTCATAGGCAATGCATACTCAACTCATGAAACTTTCACTGTGATCTGTGCACCAACACAAACCAGAATCGTATCTACCAACGATTCTTTACATATCTGCCGCCACATATGCTACAACACATGAGGGGCTCTGTGCACCAACACAGACAAGAATCGCACCAACGATTCTCAAAAATCTAGCGCAATATGTGCTACAACACATGAAGCGCTCTGTGCACCAACACAGACAGAAATCGTATAAACGATTAACAAAAATCTAGCGCGAATGTGCTACAACACATAAGCGCTCTGTGCACCAACACAGACAGGAATCGCACCAACGATTCTCAAAAATCTAGCGAATATGTGCTACAACACATGAATCGCTCTGTGCACCAACACTGACAGAAATCGCACCAACGATTCCTTGTAGACCCATCGCCACATGTTACTCATGAGGTGCGGTCTAAGTTTCGAGTATGAGTGTGCAAGCCATTCTTAATCAGATTTAGTTTCATTACCACTGTCATCAACTATGACGTCTAATTCTCAAGGAACTTGGTGATCGGGGATCCTTCGTACTAGATTCGCTCTTTTTACTCAAAGATATTGGAGCATACCAACTGTTAATATGAGGGATACAATTAAGCCTGATAATATTTGCGTGTTAATAACTCGTGTGAAGGAACTTCACGAATTAACTCTGATCAATATCGTTAAAGTCAAATTATCAACAGTAACCCTTTACTATCGCACACTAACTCAGTCTTTATGTAAGGAAAACGATCGCGAGATCCACTGCTATCATAATATTACTTTCAAAGTAAGCAAGAGAATTCAGATCTAAAGACGGTGGTTGTAAATCGTTACGCAACACAAGATCTGTTCCGAATACACGCAAATGACCAGTACCGTTACTTACTCGATACAATTGCCTTCGCCCAACAACTCTACTAACTCGCTTTGCCACTGAAAATGACTAGTTGTTAGGTCACTTTGGATAGCTCATCTTCTTCATCATCTGCCTAGCCTTTTCCCAACTATATTGGGGTCGGCTGCCAGTCTTACCGGATTCAGCTAAGTGCCAGTGTTTTACATGGAGCGACTGCCTATCTGACCTCCACAACCCAGTAACTGGGTAACACGGTACCCCTTGGCAAGACTGGTGTCAGATCCCAAGCCTCCGACCACCCGTAACGACTGTCAAAGATCCTAAAATGACAGCCGGGACCAACGGCTTAACGTGCTTTCCGAGGCACGGAGGAAACTCAGTATGTTGAAATGGTCACCCATCCACGGACCGACCTCGCCAAGCGTTGCTTAACCTTGATGATCGACCCGTGCGGCCGTTATTATTTAGCCACGAGCTCATCTTCTTATGGGATATTAAATCCTAAAAGACAAAGATATTTTATTTCAAGTAGGCCACCAAGCGGCACTTTTGAACGTAAGGTACATTAAAATTTACAAGTTATAAAAGTTGATTCTACCGTGCATTCGGAAGTAGCTTGTTATCATAAAGTTTGTACTGAACCAAATGTTGAAACTACCGCCAATAGGAAACTCATTAACTACTTGCTTACAAGTGTGTCTTAATTACCTAGTGATAGAGCCAGATATAACCACGACCAACTCAGTGGTCAAACATGAACACTCTTAAAGCTCTAACTAGCATCTCTTCACTAGAGAACATTCAATCTCACTATCGAAATAACATGGAAGCGACTCACCGAGTATTCCATTCCAAACATGCGCGCGCTCGTAAAGTTCGGCTACCACGAACTGCTAGCCTGCCGTCGGTCTCAGCCTCTCAGATGTTGACAGTCGACCTTCGCTTTCAGCATTTGAACCGCTAGCCTTCAGCAGAGGCTCCACTTCGACGCAATATGGTATCTGAAACGTGAAAAACATTACGAGAGTATATGTTCAGTTTTCTTAACTATACACAGCTTTGATGGAAATTAACCAGTGCAGCGGTGTAGTAAACTAAACCGGCACAGCTAAATGGGTTATTGTGGACACCAAATGAGAGTGCGGAGTCCCTGTCCAAAACATGAAACACACATAACAGGGTCCCAAGTGCCCAGGTAGGTTTATAGGCTTTAGAGAATCGCAAAGTATGCCACAGCATTTTAAGTCGCAATTGACGAGGCCTTTAAGATAGTTTGGCCCTCCGATCACAAAAGAAGAATACTATGCTTCTTCTCAAACTTAGTTAACTCTCACTCCATAAAACTATCGGCGGCTTAATTAACTCTGACACCAGAGGTGGCCACACCTCACACGAAAGAAGAAGAAGATAAAACTATCACACTACAAAACTAATCAAAATATTTCATTTGGAATTGTCATATTTTCCAGACTGAACTGTAAGGTAGGTACGTCACTGTCACCATATCGTTCTAACTTCCAAACAATAATAGTCAGCCAAGGCCAGTCAAGGGTTATTGCCTATTGCCAGTGATAGTAGAATAATAACTCTTTAGCAACATTAAAACTTGATCAGCGATAACTAACATGAAATTATGACCTGATACGGGCCACCCCAACGATCCACTGACCGCCATAACGTACACAAAATCAGAATTTTGAATAATGAACACTCTTGGCCATAGTCATAACAAAATGTAAACGACTCACCAGATTGGCATAAAGACCCGTGTGTATGGATCTTTCCACATGTCCACAAGCACCTCCTTGACCTGTCCAGCTCCTTGGTTGTTGCAAGCCTCCTTGCTGCTCCGCTCTGGACTGGTTATTTTCATTATTTCGGTTTCCGAGGGTAGTTGCAACTGACACCGCGCTTTTTTGCAAGAATGTAAACGCCATTTTCACTAGCATTGTTTTGACGTGTGATCTCATTAGCACGATCGAATCCCAATTCTGATGTCGCATCAAGGCTGGCCGATAGATGCAAACCATCGGGAAGTCAGGAAATATTCCCTTAGGTTAAGACATCGTGTGTGGGCAGGTCGGTGGGTGAATCGTGAAAATGAAATCACACAGATTATTCGATACACTGAGTATATTCAAATAGACACAAGTTACACTCCTGCTTACTAATATTACGGATCGACACTGATTCTACGACGTCTTAGCTCTACGGCTGTCAGTACTACACTGCTCTATTTCGCTGTGCAAGTGCTTATAAAAGCGCGCCAATGCGTATTTGCTCTTGATTGCCGCTAGGGGCGTGCTTGTGATTTGTTTTGACGTCCGTACTATTGACTAAACCCGACATAGATATATTTCGATTACCTCTCTATAAAGAGAAGTTATCGGCTGTGTATCATTGCGATATTGTCAGTTATTATGCTCTATCTTTCTGTGCGCCTTTTCTGCGCTTATTTTCTGTATGAGTTAGTGTAAATCTTAGGTAAGCCTGTGTAGCAAATGTTTATTCCGGCTTTGTAGAAGAAATACTTGTACTTTTAATCAGGTAAATCTCATTATTGTTATAAATAGCATGCACATAATTATTTTATTGTGCTTTTATGAAATTTTACACAACATACAGAAATTAAAACAACAATAAAAACAAACAACAATTACCACATCAAGCCTATATTTGCCAAAGGGTTTAGTACAGGTGTACCTATTCTCTCTCTTGGTCGGACCCTCATGTCTGAGGATCGTGGTCAGCATCAGGGTTGCACCTGGGGCGGATGATCTGCCTCCACCGGTTTCTACCTATTCAGTACACCCAAATTTTGCCACTTTGGTATGTTTGAGTTTCTTTTAGTGGGGGGCGAACCTGGTAAAAAATTCAGGCTCCGAGGTACTACGAAAAAATTCCTGATGAAAAAACCCGAAACATTCCCATTATTAGATCCACCACCCGGCCTAACCCGGGAATCGAACACGAAACCTCATAAATATAATTATGATGTTTTTTTTTTAACTCGCCTTAGTTTTTCTCGTTTGCACCGAGTACCCATCAACTTAGTTCAAGTATCAATCATGTCAAAAAATAGGGATTTCTTATTTTATCGTAAAATTCTTTTTTTCCTAATATACTTTGGATTTTTTTTTGGTATAATAATAGTTTGCCATAATTGTTTTTTGGCATACAGTTTATGTTGACATAATATTTTTTATGCTAATATGTTTAAGCATAATTTTGATTCTCATAATGTTATTGGGCATAATGACTAGTAGCCTAATAGTATTTAGGAATAAAAACAATAGGAATAATGAAAACAAATTTGAGTTATTTTTACGTATTTATATGACGTGTAATTTATTCCGTTTCTTTTGTGGTTCATGACACTTCACAGTTAAAATAGGTGTAATCTGTTCGGGGCACACCGACTTCACGTAGTCTTTTGGCTTCTATCCCTAAAGTATATATAAAATTCGGAGGCGTGAAGCTCGGATGTTGCTCTCCATAGCGGCTCGCGGCTGGTCGCTTCCGGTGGCTCAGCCTCTACGGGTGCCTATGCTTTGTTAGGTAAGGGCAAGGGGGTTGCACTTCCCACAACGCCGGCGACGATGCAGAAGTAACTTTAAAGTTCAATAAAATTATGCAAAATAATACCGTTATTGATCATTTTGTGACTGGTTTAGACAATGTTTTATAAAATGAAATTTAGTATGAACGTAATTTTCCCAAAATAATCTAAATATTAAATGAAAAATTTATAACTGATAAATATCATCCGAGCCGTGGTGACCCAGTGGTATAGGCCTCGACTTACAAGTTGTAGGTTGTGGGAGCCCAGGCAGGCGCTTTACTTTGTGTAAATTTTTTCATCACCACTGCTCTCAAAACGGTGAAGGAAATCATCGTGAGGAAACCGGCATGTCCTAGAACCAAAAATTTGAATCACCGCACTGGGCCCGCGTGGTGGATTACGGCCCATTCCCTCTCACAGAGAGGAGGCCTGTGGCCCAGCTGTGGGAATATAATAGGCTGATGATGAAATATCATCCCCCTCACATTCATTTTCCCTCTCACAGAGAGGACGCCTGTGTCCCAGCAGTGGGAACATTAAAAAGGCTGATGATACTGATGATGATGAAATATTATCCGAAACATTTGTAAAGAGAAGCATTTGCCAAATACATGTTTGTAAAGCCCGTGTTTATAAAATAAAAGATTTGCGGAATAAGTTGTTTGTGAAATAAATAGTATACGAAACGTTGGTTGTAAAATAAAAAATCTCAATGGTGTTTTGTTGAAACATTAGTGAACTAATTAATAGTTTAGAAATGCAAGTGACAAAAAAATAGATTTTTCCGAGTTAACGAAAGAGTTCCCGAGTCCTATGTTGTTCCAGACCTAAAACTATTCCTATTTATTCCTAGTAGCTATAACCAATATTATTTGTGTAATGTAGTGTATCAATAGGTAAGGTAAGGTAGTAATAAGTTTAAGAACAAATTTACTAAACTTATTTATTTAGTTGTCAATTTATGTACACACACACATAATAATAATAATAATTTACTTAACTTATCTAAGTTTGGTTCATGATTGTATCAAAGACAAAGACAAAGATATTTTATTTTAAGTAGGCCACCAAGCGGCACTTTTGAACGTTACCATTAAAATTTACAAATAATAACAGTTGATTCTACCGTGCATTCGGAAAGTAGCTTGTAATGGAGAAGAATGCACAAGAAACTCCATACTTACTCTTTTAAAAAATAAAAAATAAATGTTTAACAATATTTAGGTATAAAAACTGTAGTAGTGTCTAACATTATAGGAGTTAATTTTTATCCGTATAAAATATTGTTTTAATATAATTATGCGTACATAAACTTATTCTGTATAAAGTTATTCTCAAACATTATTATGATTGGAGAAATTGTGCTTAAAAAAATTATACGTAAGCTGTTTTGCGTAAATACTCGTACTCATATAATTAGGCTAAAGAAAAGTATGCCATATTATATCATGTCTTAAAATATTATGCAAATGAATAGGGAACCCAATAAATATACTAGTAGTTCCAGTACATTATCTCGATTCTTTATAACCAGATATAACTTATCGGCCTCAGTAAAGTCGATATTGCTTATTGTGTTCTATTTTATTGTCGCAGTAGCAGTGAACGGGTTAGGTGTCCGCCATGCTGCACCCGGCTCTCAGTGTCATTAAAAAGAGTTACTATTGTTTCTTTTGAACGGCTTTTCTTTTTTCTGCTCGGAAAAAAGATGCCATAGTTTGGTTTGTAGTTGCCAATTAATTATTGTTCGTTATTAGCTTTTTACACATAGCTAAGTTAAAGAAGTATTGAATTTAATCTGCAGGAGTAGTTTGCATTAAAATGCGATCTTTCTAAAGTAACGGCAACGAGTACAATTCTGAGCTACTCTAAAGATTTTAATTTAAAAAAAATATAAGTTACAAGTATTTATCGATTTGAAACAAATACCTTGTCTTAAAAAAATTAAACGATTTTTAAATTATCTTTTCTCAAAAATAAATAAAAACTTTAATACAAAAATAAGTTTCAATTATAAACAGTAATAACCAGTTCTCTTAATAATACTCTCAACCATATTGCAGCTACCTTAATTACTTCAAATTCAGAACTAAAACAACAACATTCAATTATTGAACCATCAAAAACAACGTTATATAAAATCCAATTATGCCAAAATATAAAAATACGTAAATAAAAACGTGGATTCGATTTAAAATGGCAACACCGCAACTAATCAGGATGCGGGCCGCGTGATTTATTTCGCGTCAAAGTTGAAAATTAATTCACAACACCGCTAGAGGCGGTCGTAGAGTGTGGCGGGTTATAGATTCGACGGGTTATACAGTCCACGGGTTAAACATACAGTTGACGGGTTATAAAGACGGTGGATGTGTGTAGTTATTAGTGCTTGCGGGATAAGATGTGGGTTTAGGTTATTGGGTATTAAAAGGTAAATTGTGTGGCTAAGACCAAGTAAAGCCTGAGACACTATCAGATGAATGTTTGTCTGTTATCGCTAAAGTATGGTCTGAAGAAACAATTACACAATAACAAATGTTGTTACTTCACAAATAAAGACTTCTTGTTTACTGTTAAAGTAACACGCATTCTGCATATTCTATGTCAGTTATAATAAAATAAATTGTAGTTCTAAAAACTAAAAAACACGCTTTAATGGTAAGGATAATGGGACAAACTGTTTAAATTATTGCATTGTCATCGGTCCTTGATAAGTGTGCAAAGTTTCAAATCAATCCAACGTTTTGAAGTGGGTGAAAATCACGTTCAAAGATTCCGTTACATTGATACATAGATACATAGGTACATACCTTTCAAGCTAATAAAAGCGTGTTAATGAAGGATGAAGTTGAAAATTGGTAGAACTTACTATTTAACACGCATTGAATCGTAACTATTTTGTCGTTTAGAGAAAAAAGGATGACCGCCTCTAGCTCTCATGAGCCATCGCCTGTTGCTACAACACTTTCGTATGAAAATGTAAACAAAATTCAAATTATACATAATTCATTTCGAAAATACGCTCGCCGATTTTATAACCCAACCGTTATACGCCGGTGACAGAAACTCCGGTCTTAACAGCGAAGCCGACGCGCGACAAGCGAAACAAAGCGGTGCCCACAAACCGCATTCAGGTAATACACATTCAATTTAAACATGACGTAATTTGTCAAGAAATTATATAATTTTGCAATAGCTGTGATGACTTTAATTATGGCAAGGTTTGCAAGTGGATGAAGAGGCTAGACCAAGGTTTCCCAAAGTTTTTTTTGTTACGCCTCTCTACAACGAAAAAGGACCCTCGCCCGGCCCCCGGCCTTTTTTTTTTTTTTTTTAAAAAAAACGTTGCCCCACACTAGGAATTTCTCCTGTATCGTGGGTGCGTTTACAAACATATAATTTCACATACACAAACACCCAGAGCCGGAACAACTATTTGTAGATCATACAAATATTTGTTCCGTGCGGGAATCGAACCCGCGACACGCAGCGCAGCAGTCAATCGCTCAACCACTGCGCCAACCGTGCGCCCCTTGTATTTAGGTAACAAACAGTATCAGTAAGGGGAGAGAAGAGTAGAGGATTCGGTAAGAAAGGAAGGGTAGAGGTTGTTTTGGTGCAAGTTTCACCACATGTAAGTATGCTTATGACAAGATGCCCAGTTCTGAGTTGAATAAAAGAAATTGCACATCGTAGATCATTAGCAATATCAAGATTGCGCTGGCGCTACTATCCACTCGTCCCGCGGACTCACTTGCCCCTTGTTGCCGCTTACATGTTGTCGCACTCCCTAGTGGGGCGCGCCCCCTTGTTTGGGAAACACTGGGCTATACAGAGATAGACGTTGTGATATGGTTTTGTATAGATTGGTGATAGGAGATCACAGGTACTATCTACTATATAAAAGACGCCAGGGTTTGGAGAAGGTTTAGTGAAAAAAAAATCTATCAGCATATACATCGGAGTGCTACGATAAATCAATGGTGTTTTTGCCTACGGATGAATACGAAATTAAATCGCAAATTGTTAATTTAAGGAATACTTGTGCAGTGGGTGTTGATAAAATTTCAGGAACCTTCTTAAAGCAATACATTGACATCATTGTTTCCCCGCTAACTTTCATTTGTAATTTATCATTTAGTACAGGTGTCTTCCCCTCTGCCTTCAAAAGGTCACAAGTGGTTCCTATTTTCAAGAGTGGGGATAGATCCTGTGTCAACAATTATAGACCGATTTCTATTCTTCCAACTTTGTCTAAAATTCTGGAAAGACTGATGAACAGCAGACTTGTAAATTACCTAGAATCAAACAATCTTTTGTCTTCATCGCAATTTGGTTTTCGTTTACAAAAATCCACATCAGACGCTGTTCATCAATTAACTGAATTTATTATCTCCAATTTAGATGATAAAAATAAAGTACTGGCTATTTATTTAGACTTAGCTAAAGCATTTGACACAGTGTCTATCCCCATCCTAATTGGAAAACTAGAAAAACTAGGAATTAGGGGGGAGACACGGAATCTATTTGAAGACTTTCTAAGAGGTAGAACGCAGTGTGTAAGGATGGATTGTTGGAGAAGTGAGGAACTACCGATTGATTATGGCGTCCCACAGGGCAGTATCCTTGGCCCGACATTGTTCCTGGTCTACATGAACAACCTGTCTAAGATGGATCTGACCAATGGCAAAATAATCTCATTCGCAGATGATACCGCTTTGCTTTTTTGTGGAGATACGTGGGAAGAAGTATATACACACGCCCAAAATGGGTTTGACCAGGTATCCTGTTGGCTTGAAGAGAACATCCTTACCTTAAATATTGAAAAAACAAAGTACATGACTTATACAAGCAGAAATCAAGACCCATTAAACTTCCCAATTATTTCGCATAAATGCAAACAACCTTCCACAAATTTATGCTGTTGTCCACAATTATCAAAAACAGATAAAATCAAGTACCTAGGTGTTGTTATTGATAGCAAATTAAATTTCCAACCGCACATTGAGTATTTAGTTCCTAGAATACGTAAACTGATCTATATATTTAAATCTCTCAGACATATCGCAGACACAGCACTTATTAGAATGGTTTATCTGGCGTTGTGTCAATCCTTAATTACCTACTGTATAACTTCCTGGGGTGGCGAAAACTGGAGAGAGCTCAGAGAGCGATTTTGAAAGTAAGTTCGTTTCTCCCTATACGTTATCCAACATTTGACCTATACCAACATTGTAAAGTACTCACAGTTCGACAGCTTTTTATTTTAGGTACAGTAATAAAAAAACACTCGGAACTGTCCTATGACCCTAAAGCATTAGCAACTAAAAGAAGAACCACCGCGGTCTGTGTTAGCTCTAGATGTAGGAGTAGTTTAGCACATAATTTTTACATTTTTCTGGGCCCATATCTATATAATAGAATTAATAAAGAACTCCTAATCTATCCCCTCACCAGGAACGAATGTAAGAAAAAAATCTATGCATGGCTTCAAGGAACTGACTACAGTACTACAGAATCTCTTTTAAAACCCATGAAGTAATATCCCAACAATTGAAGCTTCCACACTCATACTCACATTCACACACACAAACACACTCACACACACACTCAGACACACACATTAATACACATGCATGCACTCGCAAATTCGCACCCATTGTTTGTTTAATTTAACCTACCAACTTAGCACTTTGTTTGTTTATTACGAGTAGTTGTTTATTGATCCTCCTTTATATTGTTTTTTTTCTTTCTTCTTTTTTGTTCTCACATAGTTTAATTTATTTTTAATGTGTTTTGTTTTTATTGCTTATAATTTGCCTTCTCTCTTTAAATACAGTCATTGTTCACAAATTGATTTTCCGACGGAGGGTAAGCCTGGTGATCTGTACTACAGGTTCTACCTAAAACAGACACCAGTCTCTATGTACTGCATATTTGACTCTGTATTGTATCCTGATGATGAGAAATAAAGATATTATTATCAAAGTCTCTAAACTATGTACGTAATATTTTATTAGTGATAACGATTGTTGGAAGCCCCAGAACATCGAATTAAAATCACTTTGTTGACGTAGCGAAACATGAACTTTTGCTAGCAGAAGCCAGGAAAGGAAGGAAGAAGGAAGAAAGGAAGTGGGACACCAATCCATGTGATCCCGGTGGACTAGCTATTGACAATAATTCATTGGCATTTACGTACATGGAACGTACGTAGAAACGTGGTAGGCCTCATCAGAAGGATTAAAGTCACCCAAAGGGCAATGGAGAGAGCATATGCACGGAGTTTCCTTGCGTGATCGAATCAGAAATGAAGACATCCGCAAGAGAACCAAGGTTACCGACATAGCCCGAAGAATTGCCAAACTTAAGTGGCAGTCGGCAGGCACATTGCTCGCAGGACGGATGGCTGTTGGGGCCGATAATTTCTGGAGTGGCGACCGCGAACCGTGTTGCGTTTGAAGACTTCGGGAATCCGGTGGATGCGAGACGCACAGAACCGACCAGTGTGACGCTTGGGGGAGGCTTATGTCCAGCAGTGGACATCTTTTGGCTGAAATGATGATGAAAAAGATTTAGGTACCATTACAAAAACATCTTGAATAGAAAATCTCTAACGAAGTTCGATAAAATAAAACGTCAATTACTCAGTCACACTAACAACTAATTCAATTGATGAACTCTCGTTCCGATAACTCCATCCAACCTCAATCGTTATACGTAGGTACAAAGGTAATGTCACACCTACTCCGTAAAATTGTTTACATTTGACAAACACGCTGGGGTGTGTTGTCACGTCCTTCGTGACAAGTTGACGTGACAGCTAACGATTTTCGGATTATGTTCTAGGGTCTTGATGTGTAGATTTAATAACTTTCCTTTACCTAGTAGTATACTAATATGGTGTAATATCTTTAGGCTTGTGTTAGTTGAGAAACAGTCGTGATTAGCTGTAGCTATATGTATGTGTCAAATGAAGTAAGAAGAAAAACCTTTAAGTAATGATGTGGGTCTCTGAGACGGCGGGCGAACAAATTTGAGTCTTATTTCGTCATGTTTAAAGATACCCTCGCGCTTTTGCCGGTATCAAAGTCAAAGTCAAATATATTTATTTCAATTAGGCCAGTAAGCGGCACTTTTGAACGTCATACATATATGAATTAAAATTTATAAGTAGTAAAAGTTGATTCTACCGTGCATTCGGAAAAGTAGCTTGTTATGGAGAAGAATCTAACTCCATCTATGTAACTCCATCGTCGGTAATGCACAAGACACTCCATCGTCCATCTTCGGGCTTTTACTCGTTGATTGGTGAGCGCTCAGAAGCGGCGCAGCAACACGTTCGGCTGTGGAGCTAGGCAGTCCCCTGAGACGTAAGATCAGGGCAATTTATATAATTCATGCAACATGGAATAAAGACATGCGCCAATTTTTCTAATTAGTTAAATAATATTATTATAAAATATTTAAATAGTACAAATTTGCCAAAGAAATATTAAAAAAAAATAATTAGGCTAGATTAAAATGAATGTGTCACTAAGTGTCAAATATATGTAGCTTAATTCGTACCAAATAAATATTGATTTCTTATCAATATGTTGTTGTTTTCTCACACATTCCATTTAAATAAATAATAGATGGAACATATTTTAAATAAATAATGTAGTTAGAATAACATAATCATACTATTTATTAATTATTAGCCGTCTGAGATACGTAATGTCGCCATCTATGACCTGAATTCACCACGTCAGAACTTAAAGGTTAAAAAAGCAAAATTGTTAAAATAACATTAAAATTACGCTTGTATTTCTAGAACGGCAATAGCAGAGGTGCACCAATACCACCATTACCATTTCACCAGTTACGTTCTAATCTCATCTAATATGGGGCCGGAACATGTTGAGTTGGAAGGCCTCCCACCAGTTGGACCGATGACCTGGTGAAGGTTGCGAGCATCCGCTAGAAGCGGGACGCACGGGACCGGTCAATTTGGTGACGCTTGGGGAGGCCTATGTCCAGCTGTGGGCGTCTTTCGGCTGATATGATGATGATGAATATAGGGCAATCCTATTGCCATTCAATATATAAAATGAGTGATGCTACTAAAAAATCCCAAATTCTAAATACCCAATAACACTTTGCCAGACCTGGGAATCGAACCCAGAACTACCAGCATGCGACTGCTAGAGAAAAAAAAGGTTGTGGTTTCATAATATGGCAAAACTCCTGTAAAGCTATTAAAAACTTGATAAGTTATCAAGAGTTCCCAAAGTTCCCATACTTCAAGATTTGAAACACTTCTCCTAACTTCATCTGCCTAGCCTTTTCCCAACTATATTGGGGACGGCTTCCAGTCTTACCGGATTCAGCTAAGTACCAGTGTTTTACATGGAGCGACTGCCTATCTGACCTCCACAACCCAGTAACTGGGTAACACGGTACCCCTTGGCAATACTGGTGTCAGATCTCAAGCTTCTGACTACCCGCAACGACTGTCAAAGATCTTCAAATGACAGCCGGGACCAACGGCTTAACGTGCTTTCCGAGGCACGCAGGAAACTCGGTATGTTGAAATGGTCACCCATCCACGGACCGACCTCGTCAAGCGTTGCTTAACCTTGATGACCGACCCGTGCAACTGTTATTATTTAGCCACAAGCTCTTCCATGGCAATGGCAAAACTCCTGTAAAGCTATTAAAAACTTGATAAGTTATCAAGGGTTCCCAAAGTTCCCATACTTCAAGTTTTGAAACACTTCTCATAACACATTTGCATAACTGTCTTGCGTGTTGTGTTGTATTTAACCATAGTGACTCTACAAATTGCTGTATTAAGCTGAAATTACTAACTCACTCAAACAAAATGGTACAACATCACACCAAATTAATGGGCAAATAAAATCCTTGACTAATTAATATTAAAACGATTATGAATTTTACCACTAAAAGTAAATTAAATCTAGTTAGTTTTCTCTTTATATTTCGAGATTACCGAAAATATCAATAAAACGAAACGAATTAAGCGATTCGATTCGCTAAGACAAACAATACAGCCGCAAAGGCTGATGAATTTTGAAATTCAAATAGTAATAAATAGTATTTCTGACCTGTACGTGTACTCGGCTCTGTTGACCGGCAACTTTTCCTATTAAATAAACATCAACTATCTGGCAAAATAAATAGCAAGTTTAGATTGAAATGAGCCCTCCCAAGCCTGGCGGTGTTTTCTAAAACATAGGTACCTACATTACGGTTATGTTTTCATGTTAAAATTGGAGAAAATATATGTATCTAGATGTATTTAAATAGAGGGTGTGTATAATGATTAGCAGGTTATTAATTTAAATTCTTCTTATAAAATTTTATTAATGAATCTGCGTAACAGTGTTTTTGTTATTTTCTATACTTATATATAATATTATAAAGAGAACAGATTTTTTGTTTATTTGTTTGTACCGAATAGGTTCCGGAACTACTGGACCGATTCGAAAAATTCTTTCACCAATAGAAAGCTACATTATTCCTGAGTGACAAAGGCTATTTTTTAATCCCGAAATTGGGTCCTGTGGGGTGGTCCACGGGAGCGAAGCCGCGGGCAACAGCTAGTTTTATATAAATAAGTTTGTATTTTTATCAATCATGTTGATAGATTCTGATAATAATTTGTTGTGAAAAATAAAACACAATTAACAACCAATTATAAATATGTAGGTAATAAAAATCGCTGATTAAGAAAAAGCATCCGTCTGGTTTCGATATCAATTTAGATGAGGCAGTTTTTACTGAAAATATCTGCACGATTTAGGTGTTAGACGGTAGGTTATGTTTAATGAAATAAGTTTTGTTCACAACACAATCATTGTAACACACAACACAAAAATTGTAGCTTGCGAATTCTAAATTATATCTATTTATACTGCAGCACTTAATTGTTATAGTTTTTCTTTTGCTGCCTACACCATCAACACTATCTGGCCTGCAATAATTAAACACGCCTCTTCATTCCCGATGGCAGCTGACACCGCAACATTTCCACTACATTTTGTGAATAACAAATCATCTTTTTGGCTTTTTTAATGTAAAAGCCGTGCAATTGTTCGGCCCATAAATAAAAATTGTTGGGAAAACACCTCAGCAGTTTTAATATTTTAATCCTCGCCGGGAGGGAACATAAATTTTGTTTGACTATTTGATCGCGAGCGGTATTGTAGGAAACGGCGGCTGTTTCGATCGTGTTGAAGAATTTGCTCTTGTAACATCATGTTGGGATAGGAAATTTTTGTCACATTTTGGTATCGACTCAATCTTATCATAAAATTGCAAATCCTTTTAAGGCGCCCCAATGTTAACGCAGTACTGGCCGTGCGCCCGCTCGATGCCAAAATATCAATATTAAACCTCCTTTTGAACCATTTTGTTTGCAAAATATTATTTGATTTACATAATTATTCTTTGTTAGTTATGAAGAAATTCCAGCCATCCATTTTTCTGAGTAAAAATATTTTGAAACATCCAAGTCGTTTTGGAGTAGTTTCCAAAAGTTGCGAAAAAATATCGTGTTGTTAATTATTTTTTACATAAATCAATAATAAATATTTTTTTTTTTCAAACCTTTTAACTAAGCATTTACTAAGGAGTATGCTTTAGAAAGTTACCGTTTTACGGCACTAAAGCGTATGTAGGCCCTTAACATTCTTACCAACGGCGACATAAATCAATTATCGAAATAATATGTTCAATGCTTTTGAAAAATCATAAATGGCTTTTTTTCCGTAACCCAATTTGTCGTCAACCAACATAAAAAATGTAGAACTCATTTATAAACCAAAATCTACAAAAACCTATCAAATTCAAGTATTTCACGAGCCGAAACAATTGGAGCTAATGGCAATAGAGTTCAACAATGCCTTGTTACGGTATCGCACGAGTTTCAGCTCGTTGTGAAATGCGGTGGTTTTATCCGGGCTGCCGATTCTGCCGCTACTAATAAATCATGGCACTTTTGTCAGGTGTTACAATTTGTATCGCCCCGTGCTCCTGTGAGAAGATTTTCATTTTTTTCGCCACCCTGTTCACAAATCATCAGAATTGTGGGTGAGTAATTGTTTTGCGGTATGGGCGGTGAAAGATTTATGTGATTGTGGGATGATCTTTAGATTTTAGGTGTAGCTAAATTTAAAGTATCCTTAACATTTCATTTCATTGCGTCGGCGCTTACGATATCTGATGGTTGCCACTGTTGATACTGGCTTTCAAGAGTGGCCTAAACATTGAGCGTGATATTTGTGCTGTGCCACATCACAACCACTGAAAATCAGCGTAGTGCTGTGGGTCACCCATGGCACAGCATTATGCTGAGTGGCCTTGCCTTCTTGTCACAGTCACGTCATGCATCTGCCTAGTTTATGTTTTGAAATTTTGTCTTTACTAACAAAGTACTACTGTTACTATCGTTAAGAGTTTTATTCAAGCATATTTTGTGTTTTATTGGCATGTCCGTTCCTCTTACAATAAACTATTTTTCTTTCTTTCTGTATCTTTAAATAAAGACACACATTCTCACATATTTGCTCTGCTGTAAGTACCGCAGCAAATATAAGAAAATCCACATAAATTTTCCGTTCAAAGACGTTATATTCCATCAAAGTATTTCTCATAATTCACATCACTGAACGCAAACTACTCAAGGTACTTAAAAGACAGCAAATAATATTTGCTAGTAATAAAAATCAAGTAAACGAGACCAACCAAACAGCATGAAATAACGTGACATAGGGCAACACAACTCAAAGAGAGACACTAACGCATTTATTTGAATAGTGGCACGCGACGGCAAATATTTAAAGTTACGAGCACATAGAAAACGTGTATTTGCACCCTGAAGAGACATTTGTATGCAAACAGAGTTAATGCGATCATGAAGGTACTGTTAATTGAATTACATTGTAGTGTATAGTTTTTGAAAAACCTCGGCGCTTAATTGCAGTATTTTTTCGAAATAGATTAAACTCATTGTGCAAGTTCATTCAAGGATAAATGAATAAATGAGGTTCTTTTTGCAGTCTAGTGATAACACTTTTCTCCTATAATACTTTAAGAGTAAGAGCAATAAGTGGATTCACAATTCGATAGTGCGCTCTTTTTTCTGTTGTATAATATCGTTAAGTAGCATTTATTACGTCTCAAAAACATGAATTAAACATGCATTGATGAGTAGTACCCAGTCGAAGTATCGACTACTAGACGAAGTATTTTATTCATCAACGTAAGTTTGTGTCTACGAAATTTTAGATTTCATAAATACTTTACACCACATCTTGGGGTTACAGACAAAGTGAAATTTTGTTAGACAAGAAAACGGCATTAGTGATAGCGAGACGGAGGATGGGACGGATGGATATGGAAGAAGAAAACGTGTTGCGCTGGCCCCAAGCAACATGGGATAAGGGCAGGAAGATGATGAACGATTGTCAAAAACTTACATTTTGGCATTTCGACAATAGATATCGTTGACAGAATATCACTTTACCCAGGCTCTTTGCTAGATATTGTCGTTGTTGACTAGATTTTTTGACTGCTTAATAAACAGCTCATTAGTCCCCGGGTTATCACTACCACGCGACGATAAAGTTTAACAAAACCAAGAGTTCCACAGCACCAAGTATAAAAATGGCGACGGATACATATAATTCAGAATAACAAACGTAACAGAATATTCACAGATTTAGAGTAAATGATAATATCACTTCAGAGTTTTATAACACTCATTCACAAACTGAATTCATTACAGTTTTAATAGTACTTTGTAGATAAGAATATACTTTGTAGTTTAAGGCTAAAATATCAGTCCTTCCATTTCCGCAATCAAAACCATACTGAAAAACTTGAAGCCAATTTTTTATTTTTTTATTTGTAATGGTTTTGCTCTTGACTCTAGTCTAGGTCATAGGTGACAGAGACAGAGTCGACGATGGAGTGAGCTTACCCAGAAGAAGCCTGTTCACTCTAACTTTGAAGAGATTCGGGTTGAATGCGTTCGGAAACACAGACGCAGGTAGTGAGTTCCATTCATTCGCTGTGCGCATTATAAAGGATGTTTGGAAGCGCTTGGTTCGAATTGGTGGAATGGTAACAAGGTAAGGATGATAACTTGCAGTGCGTCTAGATGTCCGATGGTAGAAGGGGGCTGGTGGGATGAGGTCGTGGAGTTCTTGAGCACACTCACCGAAGTACAGTCTGTAGAAGACCGACAAGCAGGCAACTTTGCGGCGATGAGCCAAGCTGTGAAGCTTGGCGTCCACCAGTTCAACGTCGCCAATGAGCCTCTTGGCTCTGCGTTCCACTGAGTCAAGCGCGGCAAGCTGATACTTAGCTGAACCATCGCAAAGGTGGCTGCAATACTCCATGCAGGATCGGACTTGCGCGAGGATTTGTCCTCCATCTATGTCATTTCTAAACATATATCAAGTAATGATGGCCAGAACGAATAAAAACGGTTTACAGTAGGGAAAGCCTACAGATTTGCGAACGTTTCAGTGTATACACAGCTTCGTTTGCTTTGTTTCGTGTGCATATAGAAAAAGCTGCTACAATGTACTTTTCCATGGTGTGTTGTGTCTATGGTTTAGAAAAATAAGTTGGAAAGATGTCAGTTCATGATGAAAATATCAGGACATAAAATATTTTCTATTCATATGAAATGTTTATTATCAATTGTAAATTATCCCTTTGTATACTTTTTGTCCCGATTTATTATCATTAACAAAATTAAACTGTGTATTATTTTTGTGTTGTCCCTATATTATATCTTAACATATATTACTAACGGTATGGTATAATAGTGTTGTCTCTGGTTTGCTTTAGGTAAATTCACCACCGGCCATTAGCGTCATAATTTGGCAACTATAAAACTTTTTTTCTTCTTGCCTACCGATCAATCTCCTTCGTTTATCCTCTGTAACCCTGACATTGGCGGAATTGTGTAAATTATACACATCTGGTGCCATTCAAACAAGAAGTGAAGTAAAATATTTTAAGATTTTTTACAAAGAGAGAAAATTAGTAGTATAAAGTAGTTTTGGATGCTAAAACAAGCGAAGATAACTAAAAGTATGCTTTTCAGGATGTAACAGTGTTAATGAATAATATATTAAAAGTGAGTTACACGAGTTGATACGTTTTCAATAGTTAAATAGGCCAAACGATGTGGTTCTGTACTGCAGAATACCACACTAGATAAAGATAAGATTAAGATATTTTATTTTGCAAATATAGGTACAGTACAATGGTGATATAGGGAATAGGTCCAGCCATATTTTACCAATAGGCATGCAAAAATTACAAAATTATAAGCTAATCTACTAAACTTTAGACAAAACAAAGAAAAACAAAAACCAAGCATGATTCTTATTTTTTTACATTATTAACAGCAAGTTTCAATTTTTTTTTCACTTAAGAATTCTGTTACGCTATAATATGCTTTGACTGTCAGAATGCTTCGAAGCCTTTTTTTAAATAACGATAGCGGCGATTCTTTCCAACTTTTCGGTATTTTATCATATGTGACCGGAGCCATGCAGTAAACACTTTTGCGCATTAGTGCTGTCTTAGCGGACTGGTGACACAGTAGGGTATTGTCGCGTCTATTACGTGAAACTACATCGGCAAGACGTTTAAAACGACTTAGGTTCAACTTAACAAACACAGCTACTTCTAGTATGTACAAACATGGTAGTGTCAGTATTTTATACTGTTTAAAGTATACATATACATCCTGACAGATCTTTTAACCTTCGCAGAATCAAGTTATTTACTATACCAGAAATCCTATACTAAACGAAAACAAACCCTTCACTTCTTCAAACATACGTATAACGCTTACGGGACTGGAATACTTTAATATTTGTCACAGGAAACAGCCTTTATTTACCCCATAGGCGTAGGGTACGTCCGGTGAAGGGCAGAGCCATTGATTCCTACGAGGGTGGGCTCTAATACCAGCCACTTGTAAATATAGCTCGTATTTAATGTTTTACTTGGATCTTTTAATATAAAGTACGGTTTTGGTCAACTATTTTTGGGGTTGGGTTTTTGAAATTATTATGAAGTTTTGGCCTCGTGGCTGTGAATGTTGAGTATCATTTTAATGACATTTCATAGACGTTTGAACAATAACTGAATGTGCTACATAGTATATGTGGAATCTCTGCCAGATAGAGATTTAGAAAATATAAATGAATTACCTTTTGCCGCCATAATAATGTAGGCAAAATAATGCAAATGCAGTTATAAATAAATAATTAAAAGGTATCTAATTATTTGTGAAACTAAACGGTAAAATATTTATTCATAAAGTTCAATAGAATCCATCATGACCCTTTCAATAGCCCCTTCGTAGTATAGAGAGTGTCTACACCAGCAAATATTTCAACAAAAAAAAAAGTTATTTCAAAAGTACAGCAACGTACGCACCTCCTAAAAACGGGAAATATTTAAAACATCCCTGGCTAGCCCAATAGCCGTCTCTGGCTCAGGAATTCATTATGACGACAGAAATTTGTTTGCGATATGAAATTCCTAAGACTCCTTCGCCATTTTCCAACAATTCACGTCATTCCAGTGACCAGGTTTTTGTATGAACAATTTTATTTGACTTTCATTATAACTGTTATTTTTTGTTGGACATTTTTTATATAAAAAACCGGCCAAGTGCGAGTCGGACTCGCGCACGAAGGGTTCCGTACCGCTATCGCAAAAAAACGGCAAAAAAGACACGTTTGTTGTATGGGAGCTCCCCTTAATTTATTTTATTATAATTTAATAGTTATTATTTTTTGAAGTGAATATACAACTAAATATTCTGTGAATATTTCAAGCGTCTACCTGTTGCCGTTATTAATATCGAGCAAAAAACAGCAAAAAAATCACGTTTGTTGTATGGGAGCTCCCCTTAAATATTAATTTTATTCTGTTTTTAGTATTCGTTGTTATAGCGGCAATAGAAATATATCATCTGTGAAAATTTCAACTGTCTAGCTATCACGGTTCATGAGATACAGCCTGGTGACAGACGGACAGACAGACAGACATACAGACAGACGGATCGTGAAGTCTTAGTAATAGGGTCCCGTTTTTACCCTTTGGGTGCGGAACCCTAAAAAAAACATTTTGAATACATAAAATATGAAAAACTACTTTAGTTAAATTATAAATAAAAATACTTCACTTCAAGAATAACAGTAATATTTATTTATTGAATGTTATCTATTTATTTATTCTCGAACTGGAATGACTTGCAGTCATTACACTAATGGAGCACAAACTTATAATAAACTAATTATAATTTCAGGTTTCCTCACAATGTTTTCCTTCACCGTTATCTGCGATGTCCAAGACAAACTTAGAAAGTACGCAAGTAATAGTACGAAAGTAGTTCTTCGCAAACGCTAAAGAATGAATTTGCCATCAATATCTCCCACATTGTAAATAAAAAATTGCCACTGTCTTATATTCATTACCCTTTACATTATTTACCCTTCCATCGAAAAAACGTTCAGTAAAAATCAAACTCAAATGACCATAAATTTCAATTAATTTGGAAGGCGCCAGTCCAATTGAGCCTGTTCCTACCATTTTAAATTCTTGCCTCCAATTGTTGCTGGGTAAATTTAAATATTTTACACTTGAAAAGAGCTATCGAACGTTCCTACATTTTAATGGGCGACGCTTCGCTAAGCAATGTCTGAAATGTGTCGATGTTTTGTATTCAATTTATCGATGGAAAATAATAATTGAGTAAACATTTTATCGAGGAATTGGATGTGTTTGCAAGCTATTTTACAAAAGGACTGGTATATGCTGGCAGTTAAAGTGTACTCATATTATTTCAATAAGCTGACAACAAGCTTCGCAGTTTTGTTAAAATGTAAGGGCAGAAGTCTTTTGCAACTTGAGACCTTTCTACATCTTCTCACTTGCCAACATAGCCCAATATGGCAGGACTAATTCCACCTTTGGCTAAAAGTGCTTTGAAGACAAGTATCTACAAGTTAGCACCCATAAAGGAAAAACGCTTAGCTCAAAATTTTCATCGACACTTTTAGACATCCCTACCCCCATTACTTGAACTTCAATTAGATGATATCTGACGTTTATAGTTCTTTATGCATTCAAGGAGTCAGATTATGCTTTCCAAGAGTAAGATAATGCCATTTAAACGTAGGTCCGATCATTATTCCCTTGGTAGAGGCGTAATGAAAATTTTGTAAAGGTTTTACGATCGCCTGGAGTGGTTTAATGAGCCATCTTCGAAGGTGTACCTTTTTTGAGGGGAATAAATTTTGTTATGTGCGTATTAGATGTTGATTGAATGTCTTTTTTTGCATGTTAGTTAAGAACTTGATTACTTATATTAATGATATCAGGTTCAGAAGTGTAGACTTTGGGTGCAGTCACACTCGGCCAATACAGCGCTTCTGAGAAAAAGTGTTGTATGCATGGCCCCAGTAATATATAATAAAATGCCTAATGATATAGAGCAATTGAATTTTAATTTATTTAAGAAAACACTTAAAAAGCTGCTTACTGATAAGTGCTACTATAACATTTTTGATTTATTAAATGATAAATTGTGAATTTTATTTTGACTAATTTTATTCTTAATTGACATATTTTGTATTTAATTAATATTTACTACATTTTGTACTGACTCTGATTGTATGTTGAATCATTGATAACATTTTGCACTGACTCTCAATTTTTTATATATGCAACTGACATTCATTTATTTCATTTTGTACGCCGAATGAGGCATGATGGAGCACGCTTGCCTAGAAGTAACCTATTCACTCTTGACTTAAAGACCCCTAAGTTGTAGCTATCAGAAAACACAGACTCCGGCAGGGAATTCCACTCTTTAGCTGTACCATAATAAAACACATGTTTGAAACACATGTTACACATATTTGAATAAATAAATTTATCTTTATCTTTATCTTCAGACGAACCAATTTTTAGGGAAAGGATAAGATTCAACTTTATTCAATGCCCCATTAGTTAGTTTCAATTAAAGATTTAATGGATTGCTTTTCAGACCTTAACAGATTCAGAGTCTTTCACGTAAGCTATTCCTTCATCCATATGCCTTAAACTCCCTTCATCTGCCACATCACCATCAAAGCCCAGATTTCCTCCACTAAAACTTTTATGCTAATGAATTCGTCAACATTTATCAATCAATCCTAAATTACCGAATATAGATAGTTTCCTGGAAATTACGCCGTAAGTTCAGCGTATAAGACGCAAAGTCGTCTGCTGGCAATACCTTATAAATTGCAAATACACCATTCCGCAGATCGTAAATGTCGTAACTCGTCCGTCACATAAACAATACTATCGGGAGAATGATGGTGTAAGTTATAAGATTACAGCGTTTATGAATACAAAATCGTCTGTTAAGAATATGATAATACTGTATGAAAATAGCTAAGGTTATAAAAAAACATAAAATTTATTAATGATTTTAGGAAAGTAGGCAATTCAATTAAAATAATATATTCAAGAGCAACCTACAATACTATAATTGATTGACGTCTGTTCTATCGATAAAAATATCTCTCACAATTTGAATTTACCTACTGAAATAAAATTCTAGTGCCTTTGCACAATAAAAGGTAGGTGCTTGTCTACGTCATAACAGTACAATTAATTAAACATCAATATAAGCATACTAGCTTCAGCCAGCGGCTTCACCCACGTTAATGTCGAAAATTATCGCGAGTAAAAAGTATTTAGTATTTTATGCTATTCCTGACTATAATCTATCTCTGTGTCAAATTTCATCTAGATTCGTCCAGCCATTTGAGCGTGCAAAAGTAACAAATATACAAACACACTCACTCTCGCCTTTATAAATTATTAGTGTGACTAGCTTATGCCAGCGGCATCGCCCGCGTGAAAAGTGTTAGGGAAGATACTGCCGGGATAAAAAGTAGCCTATGTGCTTTGCCTGACTATAGTCTATCTCAATGCCAAATTTCATCCATATCCGTTCAGCCGTTCTGGCGTGATAGAGTAACAAACATACATCCATCCAAACTTTCGCATTTACAATATTAGTAAGATAAGACTAGCTTCTGTCAGCGGCTTCGCCCACGTGAAAGTCGAAAATTATCCCGAGGGAACATATTCCCGGGATTAATAGAATTCTATGTGCTATGCCCTGACAATAATCTATCTCTGTACCAAATTTCATCCAGATTCGTTCAGGTGTTCTGGCGTGATTGAACAAACATACATCCACACACACATCCATCCAAACTCTCACATTGATAATATTAGTAAGATAAGTGTGATTCAAACAATTCATCTCAGGTTCCGCTCTAAGTTTATCACTTCCACCACCCCCACGCGAATCAATCAAGTATCCACTATCCCCTATCATTTACTTATTCAGATTTTATGTGTCGCCAGCACCGGACCGAAACTTTATGTACCATAAGCTGAGCGTTTATAGAACATCTATCGGAATGTGACCCGTTTTTGAGACAAAAACGCCGTTTTTTTGGCCGTAAAAACTATGGAAGCCTCGCGTCTCCGTTTTTGTTTTTACGATTTTCAGAGCTGCGATTTTGGCACGTCACTGTTGAAAATGTTTTATAGATTTGTAGTGCGATGTTTTAAATTATGGTAGTGATCGTTTTACATTTACAAATATTTTGTAATACGTCCATGATCTGTGCTGATTTTACATGATCTGTCCATGATGTGCCTGTCGATAGGTGTGCATTGTGCAATGCAAAATTTTATCATTATCTTCACCAGCCTTTTTAATGTTCCCACTGCTGGGACACAGGCACTGGTGTCCCAGCGGGCGGGAATGGGTCGTAATCCACCACGTGGATCCAGTGCGTGTTGGTGGATGTAACATGTCTTCGTTTTTTTGGTTCTAGTACATGCCGGTTTCCTCACGATGTTTTCCTTCACCATTAAGAGAGCAGGTGGTGATGAAATAATCTACACAAAGTAAAGCGCCTGCCTGGGTTCGAACCCACAACTTACAACGCGTAAGTCGCGGCCGTTACTACTGGGCTCTCCTGAAAACTGAAAATGTTATAATTTGCTGATTAACTGGAATAAGCAAATACATCTTCAAAATGTCCCTTGATTTTTTTATTATTGATAGGCTCGCTAGACCACCATCTCATCTGATTGTAAACGATGATGTGGCCGACGGAGCATGCTTAAATTATAAATTTTGTTAGTGTGTGTTTATGCGGCCTACCCGAATGTCCTTTCTTTGGTATTGTTCGTCGAATCGTTGATCCCCTTAAATTCTGTGTTGAGCTGCTCGGTTATTGACAAATGCGTGCACTGACTGGACATGTCCACTCAATTTGGCTGGTTCTTTCCTCAAAAGACTATTTCAGACATCAATCTACATGGTCTTCACATGATCTAACCGAGATTTTTGTTTTGTCTGGACCTTAAAAGAGACTGTGACCTCTGAGTTTGTTTCGGCCTTTCTTCTCAGAGTAGTCAGATAGGAAACGCCGACCTCATCTAGTTTTAAAAATATGATCGACATGTAAAAGTGTTTGTACAAACCAACTTACAGAAATAAAATCATTTATCATTAAACAAACATGCTTTCCTCTTGATAACATGTCTTTAACGTTATTATTGCCAATAAACCAGCTTGTAAAGTAACTGAATCAGACAGACATTTCCCCAATTTTCACCACCTTTCACCAAAACCTCAAACATACGATGCACCATTCAAATCCAATGCCAAAAATGAGCATTGGCGTCAAAGGGCGCGAGCATAGCCTATTTATGATTAGGTGGCGAGTTCGCGACGCATACCAATGAGGGCACGTCACTCGTCATCCGTCATACGTGTTCCGACGATCATCGGGAATCAACGCGTAATGTGTTCGAAGAACATGTTGTGGAAGAAATGGCTTCCTGTTTTGGCAGGCATAAATTTGGTGGGTTTTTTTTTCAAATGACGAAAGTTTGTAATGATTTTGTGCCTTTTGAACTTTAGAATCACGGGCTAGCAATATGCCAGTGTAAAAGTTTTAAACTAAAAAAAAATATTAATAAAATGACCCATTACTAAAATCATAATTAATTTAAAAATTCCAACAATTTTCATAAACGTTCGGATATTTTACAGCGTTCGAGAATTCGCGTCGTAAAAACCATGGGACACTTCAGGGGGCGTTTAGTGTTTTATATGCCAAAGGGATTTATGTTATTACCGTCCATATTTCTGCGGACTGAAGACGCTGAGAGGTCACGAAATCTTGCCGAAAGGTGTCGCCGTGTCTGTCGTATAGGGGTGTCCCTCTCGCTCCCGGTGTTGCTTTAAAGCGATGAATATGAGAAGTTGTATTCGGATCACGTAGTGGGCGCGGCGTGCGCGGCGCTCATGAACTCCGATGCCAAACCTCGCCAGATATAACGTTAACAATGAAAAAATTCTCTTCCCCCACCAAGGTGGAAGAGTTGCGATGACAAGTCCCAACAAACTTGGTAATCAGTTGTAACAAATTTATGTGCCGTGCGTGAGAGAGTCGAGTTTCGCTTTCTCCTACAAATGGTATTTGTTGAGAGAACGCTGTGGACGGTAATAATTGTCAGTTGGATGTTCTTGTTTTATCATAATTATGTATTAAAACTTTTATTGCGACAAATCTTCTGAAATTAAAAAGGATTTAAGTTGAGAGCGCAGGCCTGTTTAGGGGCGATTAGACGCTTTTAAGTCTTAATTTTAATTCGTGTTGCGAAAAATAACATCGTAAACATTTATTAGGAGGCTTTTAAACTCTCTTCACATTTAGTTTTATTTTTCATAGAAACTAAACGTGATGATATTTACTCAATATCAGCTAAAAACGTTCGCAAAATCGTTGAATTTCTTAATTTTCTTGTTTGTCTGATCCCTCGATAAAAATGCTGTAAAAATCTTAACAATCAAGCAATTCCCCTAATTCTGAATGCGCTAACACATTTTAACAGCTGCTAAAAGTTATGCAAATGGGAGGAAGGCATAAAACATTTTTATCGTCGCTAGTTGTAGGAGCAAGTTAAGGAGAATCGAGTTACTTAATAAGACATTTACTGGGCCATTGCTGAGCGTAAGTTTTTTGTAGACAATGGTTCAGCAATTGGTCACGTTTCATGTTTTATCACGATTTTTGAACCCAATTTATGTCGCACAAAAACTATCGACACTATTTCTGAAGTAAATTGAATAGAGATTCGACCACAGTCTTGTTTTAGTGCCTCTTCATGATCAACTTTTACTGAAAAATATTCCGGCTGCAACGTCTTGTTGATATTCCCTAAACTTTAAACCTTATACAAAACCGTCAAAGTTAAGAAACCCGTGAAAACATACACAAACATTATCTATACTTTACTTCCACAAAAATATTCCGAATATATTTTTAAACCCTTTCGTCCGATAGACAGAAACTACAAACAAGTTAAATACTTTAATGCATTCAAGTCGCGAAAAGATTTTAAAACCGGCAAACGGGTAAACTCATGCAAAACAAAGTTGTGATGCAGAAGTCTTTAGAATGCCATTCTGCTTAGTTTTCGTATTTCTTAATACAAACTAATGCTTTGATTTTCGGGGAAGAGAGGTGGCGGAAAAGGGCACAATTATGAAGATAGAAGTGGAATAAAGTAAGCTAGATACATACCCCAGATTTCTGGATTAAGTATTTAAGGTTGCCCTAGTCGACGGAACGAACTATTTTGTGCACGGGTTAAAATGCATGCTATCTTATCCGACAAAACGTGTGAAAAAGATAAAGCTGTGATGCAGTAAGAAGCTAGTTCGCGTACGAATTAGCACTTTAGTAAATTTGTAGCGAAATGTATGATATTTACGACAAAAACGAGCGCGCGTAATTTTAGAAACAGACCTTTGGGAGTATGGATATCATGAAAAGACGACTAAATGTATATTTTCAAAATAAAATTATTTGCATTGTTAAACTACTAATCTATTCCTGTATGGTGGATGTTTTGCAATTTTCCTTCTTCTTATGGTATTTATTTCCAGACATCTTCATTATCTTTCTTTCTTTCATCTTTCATTTATTTTAAGACTAGATAAAGGTGCGACAAAATTACATATTTATTTTTATTTTGAACGTACATCGTAAAACAGTGGAGTAATCGCCACACTACGTTTGTATGGAATAAAAATCGACTAGTGGAGCCTTAAAGCTGATTATTGATCAAAATCTACTTTAGCTTGAAATACTGTCAAATTTTGTTTTTTATACAAAAATTATAATAGTGTTTGATACGTTATTTACTGTAAATACTCAATTCAGAAATATGCCCATAGTACAATAGGGTTTAAATAGCTGTCATTGATATACATATCTGAATTAAATCACAATTCATGATGCTTCTATTCAAGAATGAATTAACTTAGTTATTCAATTTACCATACCCACAACTATAAAGCTGACCTTGCAACCAAAGAAGGTCATAAGTGCCCAAGTTCGACCCGCCTTCGCTTACAACTCCCACCACAACAAAAGCTGAGCTCGGATGAAAGAAACTGCACCTAAAGCGAATACGTGAAGTCAATTTGCGAATAAACTTTCTCAGTTGGTTTGGCACTACGATACCAGCTAGACTACTTTACTAGATTTAACATTGTGCTTAATGTGTGTACGTGAACTAAGACAGCTTACCCGCTATCTCTTACAATGCAGTTTCGTTGTAAACGATTTTTGGATTTGCATGTTGTTGTGTTTAAGTTTTCGTCGTCGGCTTGCTCATTTTGTGTAGTGTCATCATCTTAAGGTAGTGTCGGATGGAGATTGTGACTGCGCAGTCTGTGGTCTGTTATTCCAACTATCTTTAAGAATTAATATAAATTTCCACTTCCCTCCATATCCAGCAGGAGACAACAAACAAGGCCAATAGGCACAAAGGGTCATTAACAACTGGGATAAGCCCAGTTGCCTAGCACCACGGATAAAAATTAGCATTAATATTAATGGGTCTCCGGGACTTCGTCGAGCTTCATTGCCTCGGCGCTTTTCTTGTGGTCGCCACTGTTGATTCTGGCTTTCAGGAGTTGCAGTGGTTTGGGAATAGTACGGTGGGATTGTATCTTTAAGAATTAAAATACCAGTAAAACGAAATTACATTGGCAAAAAAAGGTTTTCGCCCATTTAATATAATCCAAAAGATAAATTATATGCACTGCACAAAAGTTATTAGTAAGCGTGGTTAAGACATAAAAAACCTAACTTTACCAACGCATTTTTAAAATCAACTCCATCATCAAAATCTCAGCTGAAACAAATCCCATGCAAAATTGTTTCCCTAACCCAGTTAAGAGCATCACCGCTACAGTAACGATGATGGATAAGTAAAATTACCCAAAGTCTCAGTTCGTTTATGTTGCTTCTTTATATTATGGGTATATTTTATCATTATCTACACAGATTATCTATACAGATTTTGATCTTTGGAAGATTAAATGATCATAACATCCAGGTATACATAAAACTATTATGTTTGTTATTATTATTTGTGTTTGATAGTTTATTAAATTAGTACTTAAGCATCTACTTTTTTATGACGGTCCCACCGCACTATTCCCAAATCACTGCAACTGCTGAAAGCCAGAATCAACAGTGGCGACCACCAGAAAAGCGCCGAGGCAATGAAGCTCGACGAAATCCCGGAGAATAATTTTAACTGTCTTGGATCCCGTAACGAAATTAATCAGTAAAAAATAATGGAGGATTAGGAAAAATACAAATTTCCACTTCCCTCCATATCAAGCAGGATACAGAACAAACAAGGCCAATAGGCACAAAGGGTCGTTTACAACTGGGCACCACGGATAAAAATAAGCATTAATATTAATGGGTCCTAACATTGTGAGCTGTTGTTAAATTTGATTCCAATAATAATTATGACAAAAACGCTTGAACGCACGGGAATTTGATCTAGTTTCCACAAGCTCCGTATAGTAAACAACTCCTGATGCAGCTTGAACATTATTCAACATAGTATTGCGTTAATTCTGCCAAAGAATACATTCCCATAAGATATGATGTGCAGATTGTACATATTCGCAGTCAGATATAGAACACTGACATAAAGGCGAAGCAACGAGCTTGAAGGAAAATAATTTACTTTTTAAGTTACCATGCCCTGTGAGAAATTGGGCAACACAGTGATCCACCTCCAGCCACGTCCTGGCCAGCCGCATGCGAACGGGTGGAAATAATCGGTGGAGGTGTCGGCTCTTGATGGAATTATCCCACCTACATTGACATTCGGATAAAATTTCCTCCCAGACGTCAATATGTGGTTTAAATAATCAAGAAATTTTCTCACGGTCACTCCGCGTTAAAAAGTCCTCTCGAGTGGAATAGTACAATGCAACACGTCGCTGCACTTCAAGGTCGACCGGGAGTACGCCAGAAACTACCGGTAAGGCCTCAGTTCTAACCGTCCTGTGCTTTGCATAAGAATATATCTACGATTATAAAAACTGATCACACTATCTAGCAGTTTGCTTTGCAATGCATCCAGAAATAAAAAAAAACGTAATTCACCTGCACATTCTTTATAGAATTCTTTATCCGTATCCATTTCAACTCCAAATCATTTATCGCATACTTTGTCAACATTGCCTTCAATATCATGAAACAAACTCTCAACGTAATCCTAAATCCCGTGAAATCAGTCGCACTGTTGTGACGAACAGACACGTCGCGCGGTAATACAGTCATGAATATTAATGAACGTCACTTTATTTGCTTATTTATTAGCTACCACGCCGATAATAACTTGGCGAGGCCGTGATGTGTTTTGTGCATGAGAAAGCTTAGTTCTCACCGACTTTTGATGAAAGGAGTGATGTTATTCATGTGTTTTAGTGTCAGGTTGTTAGGTGAATTGAAAGTAATCGAGAAATTATTCGCTGAATTCTCAATTGTATTTTTTACAAATAATTGAGATTATTATCCATTTTTCTTTGCACATAACAACTTTATTCATTTCTTAGATCTCACACGTAAATATAAATAAACATAGAATAGATTCACAGAAAAAACAAGCATAAATAAATCATATTTATCAAATCCCTCTGCTTGAAGATTGCGAAAAAATTTAGGCACATTTTAATAATATGTCACATAAAATCAGATAAAAACAACGTTGAAACTCCATACCCGTGACAAGATTAGTTTCAGTTGTCAAGACAAACATACGAACTCCATAGCCAAGTTTATCTATTTCGGAAAGTTGACGAAAAAATATTATAAAGTATTTTGGAAGGTACGTGAGACCCTCAAGGTGATACAAGGATGTAAGAAAACAAGATACATCATTAATACATATAATAAATCTGTAGAAAAATATCTTTTGTACATGAAGATATCTTTTATACATATGTGCGTAACTTGAAGAATTACTTAGTTTGTGTTTCATCGCAATCGGTTTACTCTATCAAAAGTTAGATGAATTTAAAGTGTTCAAGAAGTAAAATTATCACAGCTCACGCAAATCAGTTACTGGGACAGTTGAACTCGCTATTCGATAGATGGCGTTGTGCATTTAAAGTCATTTTCTGAATCGCGGTGTTAAGATTCTACGCGACAGAATGTATGTAGGGTAGGCAGGAAGGTAAGTAGGGTAGGGTTGGCAGACAGCTGACGGGAGCGAAGCCGCGGGCACAGCTAGTATAGTATATTTTATTAGCTGTATTTTTTTGTTTTTTTTTTTAAAGAACGCTTATGTATAACAAATATAATGCATATTGCAAAGTCTTGATTCATAAAATTGTCTCAAACTTTTAAATCCTCCAAATAGATTGCTCCTAAATTGAAACTATTTCCTCTTAACCAAAGCCTAACTAGTGCCGGCCCGAGTTCATATCCCGCTCCCTTTCACGAGAGGATTACAAGGCCTCATTATAAATCACGGACTATTCACCTAACTATATAAAGTTACTATATTTGCTAGACTTTGGCCTCTCGGGGCCCCGTCTATCTCCACAGAATGATTGTCATAGTGCTGTCTGCTTTATTATTCTGTTAATCTGGGACCCATTTTATCTTGAAAATAGAGATCAACGCTGTTTTGTTTTTGGAAAGTCATTTCGTTTCACTCGAACTTTACGTTTATGAGATTTGAGAAATAATTATTTTCAAGGCGTTTAATTAGTACGGATTTCGAAGTAATTGCTTCTGTTTTTGGATTTTAGGTGGTAGGTTATTGCTACTTTGATGATTTAATGAGATTTTATCAGTTGAGTGTAATATTACTGAGGAGTAAATGCCCCTATTATTAGTGACAAGCAGATGTCAAGTACCTATTACAAAGGTGACAATATTTTTTAGTTGCTTATTTTTATTTATTTTTGTAATAAAGATAAGGATCTTGGTGATCTTCAAACTAAAAATACTTTCAACACGTGAACTTGAGTGGTAGCAGCATCTCATGTCCCTCAGCGCCTTTTCCCTCCCTCCCTCTGTTAGGGAGAAGGCCATAAAAGTAAGTTAAGAACGTTAACATGTTTTACGTTTCCAGTTGTTTTAAATCTCTGGTGGCCATCAATAGGTATATTGACTCGATGGTTGGCGAGCACCTGTGTCGTAAAACTTTGATAAGAGGATTTTAGCATATTTCAACGAAGTTTTCCATTCTTATAGCTCGCCCTTCAACGAACTTGTCTTGATACAGTGTTTCAGTTTATAATTTACGGTCATATGCTGGTTGGGAAATTGGAAAATGGAGTTTTTATCTCTGTGTGCTAAAGCATATGCATAACAAACTACCATCTGTTCAGCTAGGTTGAGTCTTAATGGAATAGAAATTCATATCATGGCTTATAGGTTCTTTCAGTTTCAGAAATATTTTTAACTGCATTATCTACAAATAGATTTTTAATTTTTGCCGAGCTAAATTTATATTCCTTTTCAAATTCCATTTCCACGCTAAACCGACCATGACACACTTGCATCTTGAATAAACACAAGAAGATTCAAATCCCAAACGATTTCATCAGGTAGAATGCCGAAAACAACAGTCAACAAGGAAGACGCTATCAAACTGAATCGAACAAGTGCATCGCACAAACAACGTCGGAAAACTGAAACTGAAATGAATTCCGCGGAATCAACTTTAAATACATACCGAAAAACAAACTGGTGGGGATGACGCGGGGGGAGAGGAGAGCGTTCAAACAGCAAACAACGAACGTAACAGTAAATTACACAGCGATTCAGTTCAAACCGGAATACGCCAGTTATTTGTTCAGATGCAATCTCTTCCCATTCCGAGTATATGATTAAAACAGTGCAGGACACCATTCCTATGGGAAATCATCGGGGCGAACGCATTGCATAATTAGCAGTCGCAAAGGCGGTGGTATAGACGGTTCGTATTTTAGTGTCGCACGCTCCTGGTAGTGCAGGTTTTCCCAGCAGCGCTGCTAAGGTAAATATGAGCTGTATCATGCATAAGGTTTACTTAATGAATTGGTTAAATATTTAAAACATAACATGAACAATACCTGAAACCCATAAACTCATTTGATATATATATGTTACTGCAAAAGACCGAACTACGGTAATGATTAGGATTAACGGTAAAACCTAAGATTTACCAAGTCTTACTGTTAAAAGGCCGAAATGATTTATGATAATCGCTAATTTCCGGGTTTTACCAGCAATAACTCGGTAAATCTTAGGATATACCTCAGAGACTGGTAAATGTTAGAACTTTGTAATATCTATGACACGCTATGATACGTAATCATGAGTATTGAGGATTAAGGACTGATTGATTGGGTAAACTTTACCAAAGTAGTCGAAGTCGACTAGGCTATTTGAATAATAACTTATAGTATACTTGTTTTTTTTTTCTTTGTCACATATATGTAGTACATAAAATTGGAAGGGTTTTTAATTCATGCATGGCCTCAAAATAGACCATCATCATCATCATTACAACAGAAGGACGTCCAAATGTGGACGTAAAGTGCCCCTAGAATCGCCTTATCCATCGATCTTTCGTTTCTCGCAATTAAGAAACCCAAATAATAAAAAGCAATTCAGCTTATCAATAATACGTATGTTAATATTAATTGAAATTAACAATTAATTTAGCATTTATAGATATTATTCTTATTAACACTTAAAAACCAACATGATATTAAAACATTTTCGAATGTTTCTTTACAGGAAAAAAAACATTCGAAAATGTATATTTAAATCATGTTACAAATGTAATAACCACTTTGATGAAGCTAATCGTTCTTGAGCAAATTTCGTATCATAGTGTGTCACGGATATTACAATTTTCCAACATTTACCAATATCTGCGGTAAATCCTAAGATTAGCCCGGTTAAAGCCATTTATGATAAATCATTACGGCCTTTTACCAATAAGACTTAGTAAAATTGATATATATATATATCAAATGAGTATAAATATTTAAGTTTTAAACAAACGACCTCGAATCAAATGCATCGCAATTCTATATTCCCAGATAAGCAACAGGGTCAACAATAAAACATATTCTCAGTAACAATTCAAACATAAAAAAATGAATATCGTCAACCTCTTGAAGTTAATCTTAAATACCGCACGATAAGATATCGAAGACTCCACTAATACCGTTCACCCGGCGGGCGTAGAGAAGCGTTTGTGCAAATGCACGGAGTGGACATTCCACACAAATAAGTTCACTTGCAAAGGGAAACTGAAATAAAACTTTACATATTCCTAGTCTACTTCAATTATAGGAGCTGGTGTCCAGTATGAAATTCTTTTTATATTAATTATTAAACACGAGAGTTCTGTGTTTGAATTCAGTTTTTCGTTCGTGAGATTCAGGTATTGTTTGAGAAAAAATGCTTTGTATTTAAGTCAAATATTTGATACAGTTTTTCCTTGTTTTGTTTAGCGTTTATAATACAAGATGTTCTAGGAAGTTATTTATCATTACAAACTGAACAAAGCAGGTGAGAAATTACGAGCATAACAAACAGTATATCGTATAATTCAAACATTTCTATGGTGTCAAACACACATCAAAGCATTTACAGCCCTTTCTATAGAAAACAGTAAGAACACAATACATGCCAAAACACCAACAACAATACACACCTTTAAGGCTTCATTAACACAAATAACATTCTTGGAGCTTATTCAGGAATAATAGAAATTGATGTGTCAAGTCCACGCCCAGACGAATATGATGAAAGGGACACAAATTATTCAGTTAACAAGGAAGATGATTAAAAACCTGAAGTTAATGACAATAACAATACTATTAGTGGTAGCCGTTTAATTGAGACATAAGACTTTAAGGAAAGAATTCACCAAGATAATTATCATGTCGTTAGCGTATGACTTGAACAAACTTTTCCTATTTGAAGTGTAAAAGGAAAATCCTAAGGTCGAAGTCCAGACAGATCTTAAAGAACGAGCAAGTTAGACAAAGCTGTACGCTAATACTTTTGAAGTAGATATATACGTAAAAAAAAATTACTAAAACCATTGAAAAACATATATCAGTAATCGATAAAATAATAGCCCAACATACAAACCTTGTTACTTCGCATGTAAACAAATTTAATCACGAACAAGATACAACAATGATTAAAGTCACAAACACAACGTCCCGCTAATTATAAAAAAAACAAACTTGTGCACGTCATCAAGTCGCATGATTGATGGAACTTACGGACAATTTTTCCATTCATCATAGTTAATTTTATTGAAGCGTCGTACGTGATGAATTAGACTAACCGTCTAACCCGGTATACTAATGAATACACGTGGTTCGTTAGTCCACTAATGGAGTTAATTCGTTAGCTGCATTTTATTCTCGTGTCATGAACGTCGTCGGTTGTAAATAGCGATTGTGATCAGGTGTTATTTTGTGGGTGTGTTGGTTTATAAAGAAATGGCTTTTGGGTGTGTTAGTTGTTGTTAGTATGTACTTGAGTGATTGGTTTAGTTTGTTTGTTGGTTATTTTTATTAGACATGCTAAGTACCTACTATATATTTATCTACCTACATAATTAGTCATTTTTATTCTTGCAATGTTACCTTCTCATTTTCACACTATGTATGTACATATTCCTCAATATTTTTAACGGACACTAATTTTTCTATCTAATACCTTTAAACGAGCAATTCTTGTATATATATGTATACATATATACAAGAATACAAAGCAGATACTACCACCACAAGCTATAGACGTTAAATAAAGTTAAATTTTAAATTTTAAAAACCCCCGACCGGGGAACCGCTAAGTAAATAAAATAAACTGCTGTAAACGTTGGCGGTTCCCCGACGCGAGTACGAGGCGTATTTTTTGCTTTTTAGAGGATTTTAAATTTAATTTTAATTTCATGCTTTTTAAGCTACATATCATATACATAGTAGTAAACACGGTTCAATCGACAATCAATCAAAACACGTTATTATGACATCGTCTTGCGTTATAACCCAGATGCATAGAGTAAAATGCGGGTAACTTTTGAAAGGCTAAACCGATTTTAATCAAACATAGCTAAGAACACTCTCGACAAAGTCACCTTTCAAACAAAAAAAAACTAAATCAAAATCAGTTCATCCGTTTAGGAGCTATGATGCCACAGACAGACACAAAGATACACAGATACACTACAACACACGTCAGACTTATATCACCCCTCTTTTTCCGTCAGGGGCCTAAAAATATAAGGCCTGACCTTTCATAGTTTTCATATTATCACTTAAAAGTATGTAGCCACATAATTTATTAAAGTTTGCATGTTAACAAATATGCTACGAATAGATACAAATATATTCATAGACTAACGTTATTTGTAAGAGTCAACTAAGGGCAGGTTATATAACGATGTTCGCGTGCTATATGCTAACAACGTGTCAATTTGTGAACTTGTTACGCCTTAATAGTTAGAGAACCTAGGGTTCTGGAAAAAGTGGCTTTATGTCAGGGATAACAATTGTAAAAAGTGCAAAATGTTTACGGTTGATCATGAGACATATCTTTTATTAATTTTTTTTTTTTTTTTAAACTTTGCCCCACACTAAGAATTTCTTCCTGTATCGTGGGTGCGTTTAAAAACATATAACCTCACATACACAAACACCCAGAGCCGGAACAACTATCTGTAGGTCATACAAATATTTGTTCCGTGCCGGAATTGAACCCGCGACACGCAGCGCAGCAGTCAATCGCTCAACCACTGCGCCAACCGTGCGCCCATATCGATGGCGCATGTCAATTCTATATATTTTGAATTTTAGACCATGTTTATCGCTGATTGATTTATGCCGAGGCTGTCTTGACACAGCGATAATATACGATCATCATAATGAAAATATTTTAAGTTCAAAAAAGCGACTGATAAATAAATTTTACTCAATTTACTTGCTTCGAAAATACAAACCATCCCAATACATAAAAATAACTGTTTTCTGACTTCCATAACGTAATTAATTTCAATAACAAAGACCTTTTAAATGTTTTCTTTGTATAGGACTATAAAAGAGCTACTAAAAAGGGGTTTTTACGTAAATGACCTGAGAACATTTTGCGGAAGTTATAATTATTAGTACATTTACTTCGAGTCTATTATTAAAGTGCCATCACTGAATACAGTTTTATTTTTTGTTAAATTCATTAACAAACATAATGGAATTACTTCCAAGTTTTTCTACTTCTTATAAATCAAAAGGTAATGAAAAGTATCTACCTATTCTTCTTTAATTTAACGCTTACCGAGGTCAATCCGTGGATGGGTGACCATCTTTACATAGCGAGTTTCTTTCGTGCCTAAGAAAGCACGTTAAGCCATTGGTCCCGGCTGGCATTTGAAGATCTTTGACATTCGTTACGGGTAGTCAGAAGCCTGAGATCTGACACCAGTCTAGGCAAGGAGTATCGTGTTACTCAGTTACTGGGTTGTGGAGGTCAGATAGACAGTCGCTCCATGTAGAATACTAGTACCCAGCGAAATCCGGTTAGACTGGCGGCCGACCCAAACAACCTTTATCCAATTATGCTGGCTTCCAGTGTAACCGGCTTTAGCTGAGTACCAGTATCTTAAATGGAGCGACTATTTGACCTCCACAACCCAGTTACTGTATAACACGGTACCCCTTGGCTAGACTGTTGTCAGATCTCAGGCTTCTGACTACAAGTAACGACTGACAAAAAATCAAATAACAGCCGGGACCAATGGCTTAACGAGCTTTTCGAGGCACGGAAGAAACACGCTATGTAAAGATGGTCACCCATCTACGGATCGACCTCGTCAATTGTTGCTTGACGTTAGAGATCGACCCGTGTGGCTGTTATTATTTAGTAATACAAAGAGGGAAATTTGTTTTGTAGTTCGTAGGAAAGAATCTCTGGAAATACCTATTGATTCGATTAGGAAAATTGATAAGGAAAATAAGATACTATCATTGATAGATAACCTCAATATTGCAGATTTATATTGTTCTGAAAAAATGCACGGTTTCTAAGTAGGGACATGACCTGAGAGCGAAGACGTGGGAAAAAGCGAGTTTAAAATATTTATTTTTCAATTACAGTTACATTCCCACACATTGTAGCTCACTGTACACTTATTTTAATGTACATTATTTATTTACACATCCTTATATCGTATCACTCATATCTTTTTTTTTTTTTACTGTGTTGAGCAATAAACAAATTTGAATTTGAATTCAAATTATGTATAGAAAATATTTTATTTTATTTTGTTACCCACATCCGTGTGTCGCTGCGGGGTGCCAACTGAAAACTAGCGCTGGCTGTCTAATGCCCAGCAAATGCTGAGTTGGTAACCCTTTTGGTATGGGCACGTTCAGCGCAATTTGTCTTTGTCCTTCTTTTAGTCTTTTACTGCATGTTTGTTGCTGTTGTGTTGTACCTGTGTCGAATAAATATATTTCTATTCTGTTCTATTCTAATTAAACTGGAAATTCGGTTTCAATGCTGCTTGCTACTAAATGATTTATCAGAAAAAAATAAATGTAAACGCAAATGATCTTCCAAGTCCCCCTAAATCCAAAATCCTTGTTCGGAGCCCCTTGCAAAATGATCCTCAACACATTGCAACGGTGACATACAGTAAACAATTTGCATACTCCCTGAGCGAACAAGACAAGCAAACAACTTCATTAAATCTGATCAAAGCTTGGTCGATGAGCAAATATGCTTGCTTAGGGCTGCCAAGGCTGTTGGAGTAGAGGGACCAGTCGTAAAAGTTGTTAATAGTCTTTTGGTATGATGATCTATTTAATGATGGATTACTGCTAAAATTTTGGCTATAAGTATTATTTTTTACACTATATATTTTACAAATACCTAAGAACTTTAAAGAGTTGCCCAACAATATATTTTTTACAAGGTTAAAATTATGGCTACTAGAAAAACAATTTTATTCCATAAATGAATTTATAAATACAACATAATGGTTAATTTGATGACAGTTAATAAATAAACGTATAATTGTAAAATAATAGAAAATCATGAATGCCATTGGACATAAACACTATAGCCTAGCATTAAGTACCTATATTGTAATGTAATTTTGCATGTCAAATGTTTGACTATGTATTAGGAAACTATTTATTACTTACTTAAACACCTACACTGTACCAATACTTATTGCAAATAAATGATTGATTGATTGATTGATATGTTATATCATCTTCGTGTGCCTGTCCCATATTATATAGTATGGCTAAACATGTTTTCTGCTGTCCTCCCTCGCCGATTCCTCTTTCTTTTATTAATTTCATTCCTCACACAATCCATCCATCTCCAATTCTCCATTCATTCATCAAGTTTTACACTAAGATTACTAAATATTATGTGCCCTTATACCATGATTAGAATCTTATCTAGGATGGTAGTAAGTAAATTCATTTGGATTACTTTTAACTGCACATAGATTTTATTTACAACTTTTTAGTTAAGTACCTATAATTTTTCTTTTCGTATTACTTTGAAATCAAATCAAAAATGTTTATTTGCTAGGCAAATACATTCTTTACAAGGGAAGATCTTAAAGCATTAGCATTGGTTAAACATAAAAGCGGTATATATTTATGTAATCACCTCTGAAAACCCTTCCATTTGATACCCCACTTGATGGGTTTGGAAGAGAAAAAAAATACTAGGACCCCCATAATATGAGCCCAAAATTCGCCACATTTTTTTTTACGGCACTAATCTTAGAATACTTGGAGAGAGGTAAGGGGTGGCAAGAGGTATCTAACGATTTTATATAAATCCGTCTAGCGGTTCGAAAGATACGAGGTAATTAGCAAGAATTGTTGTTGGCCGAATTTAAAACGTTAAATATCCTAAACTGTTATTTAAAATGAAAAATGATTAAAGGAACCTAAAGATGATTTAATAAATACCTATTCAACGATACCCCACTTGACATAGTTCGTGTATTTTTTTGATAATATGGCGTCTGGTTGGTGAATTTTGATAACTGTCATGTCTTTAGTGACACTTGCAAGGTTATGGCGAATCAATTGACGTACGAATCATCAAAATCGGGCTACGTGTTTGGTCTCTAGAATACCACATATGAATAAACATGTAAACATATCGGGTAAAAAGTAAAACTATTAATTTTATCAATCTTGGTTAACTATGTAAGATGTATGTAAGTATCGTAGCAGCCAGCGTTCTGTAGTTTCTGCCTACCCCCATGAGAAAAAGGCGTGAGTTTATGCATTTATATATGGTTATAATTAACATGCCTCAAGGATACAAGATTAAATGCCTATGGCATAAAGTTCGACTTTGTACAGTGTTTTTACTTGTGCATAAAATTTAAATAAATAAATGTTTCTTATCATGAACACAATATATTTTTTCCTATGTTCAGGACCTAATTAGAATCATTTGATCTAGGAGCTACTTCAAAAAAGTCTAATTTACATGCCAAGCTAATTTGCCTCCTCCATTCAAAATCTTCTGCATCTAGACAAAGCAAAATACGGCACAATTCTAAGTCTCAGAATCATGGTAGCTCTCGCATCCCTATTGCGAGTGCATACGTCAGGAATAAATCAGGCATGGTTTAGATAGATGCACCTTAAATCCGGCGCTGATCCGGCATTAAACGGCAATTTCTGTACGTGAGAACTCCAGACTATAGTGCCGGAGAGAATTGCTTTCTGCTGGTACTAAAATCGTTTTGGGATTTTGATACACAATGTTGCAAATCGCAGAATCGAAGAAAAAGAAGAATAAAGGAATTAGTGTAGTCTTCTTCTCTGATAATAAAATAAGGTGGTTTTCAAATAAATCGACCCGCATATAATTTTATTTGTGGATTACCACGCATATTTTTTTTTCTCTCTTTCATCCCGTGACTAAAGCAATTACCTAAAATTTTCCTTAAAATAAAATGAAGCCCAATATTGAATCAAAAAGAAAATAAGATCTTTAAATTGATTGAGCTACACAGAACACACTCCACCGAAAACCCAGTCAGCATAACCGAACAAGCTCAAACTCTTCAAAAATAAAACTAAGATGTCTAGAAAATATATCAAAGCAGATAGGGCACTTGAAACCACTGCTCGTTCGATATAGCCTAAGTAACAGAGCCTTTACAAAACGAAATGTCTCAACATATAACCTGAAGGCTTTGTTGCGCAAAATTACGCGAAATTCGCAACACATGTGTGAGCATCTTTTCAAAAGCTAACCGAGTATCTGACTGTAAGAAAGATTCCCTAATGAAGACGGGGTGGGAAGCTCGACACCCTTTTGTTTTCAACTAAGCCTGTGTTTTAGAGCTCATTAAATTAAAAGATGAGATTTACACTCGTTAGGGTGGCTACGGTCGCGTTTTTGTTCCACTGAATGCACGTTTAGAGCTTTCTCTGGCCGAAGTTTTTTTAAAGAAAAATGTGTGTTAAACATTTTTGCAAATGAAAATTTTTCGTATTTACGGTTTGTTATTTTGCGAATGTTAATTTTTGTGAATTGAGAATGAAGTAACATGGTTTAGTAATGATGTACCGAAACAATAAAATTATGAGAGTTTGTTTTAATACTTGTTATTGTCACTTTATTAACAATTTGTGAAAAACTAATAAATTAACGGACACATCCATTTTCCATTTGAATTGTCTCATTAGGGATCAAAAATATTAATATTAGCTCTAAAGAAACTGCTACATGCAAACATAAATTGCACACATATGTACCAAAGTAATAGTATTGAAGCACCTGCGTCTGATTTTATTTATTTATGGAATATTAAAAAAAACGTTAAATCTTGAAGAAAAACTTACATAAAGATGAGACAAAATCCGCCAGGTTCATCGGCAGAAAACAAGTGATGACTTACCTGTAAACAAAAACGAATGTTATTGTAACTTATCTATACCAATATTATAAAGAGCAAAGATTTTTTTGTTTGTTTGTTTGTTTGTACCGAATAGGCTCCGAAAATACTGGACTGATTTTAAAAATTCTTTCACCAATAGAAAGCTTCATTATTCCTGATTGACATAGGCTATTTTTTAATCCCAAAAACGAGTCCTATGGGGTGATCCACGGGAGCGAAGCCGCGGGGAACAGATAGTAATTACATACAACTAAGTATTATCATTTAATTCTTGAACAATTATAACTTAGGTTTTAGGAGTGTTATTAAAAACAAATATTTACAAAAATTACTCGCAAATTTTGTTGAAAACAGACACTATAATAATCTTCAAGAAACACCAAGTTATATGTCGGTCACCGCTTACACCCCAACAATACATTATTTAGAGAGCCCAGTAATGCTCTTAACGCGCCCAAGTGCTGTAATAGCACCTCAGACGTCCCAACTTGTAATGCGATTATTTCATATTTTCGCACGTATTGTGTCCTGGGTCTGAGGTGCGAAAATGTAATATTGCTGGGACACGAAATATGTAGTGCTTGGAAAAGGTCGGGTTGAGTATTTTAATCTTTATTTTGTAGAAAATGCTAGACAGATTTGAAATAAGTAGCTGCATTTGAGCTTACATTTCTGCTAAATAGATGCGAGCGAAACCATGACATAAAACTAGTAACATTACAGGCCAAAGAACCCACAGAGGCCAAAGAAGTATTGAGTCATCCTTAACCAACAGTACTTGGTGTATGAATAATTGTATCTTAAGTAAGTACCAAACAACTTCTAAAAAGGGTACCTAATAAAATTTCATTTTAACAAACTACGACAGCGTAGTAATACCACTTCAAAACAATTCTTTACCAGTTTTAGAATAGCGATTGAAATGTAGCACTGCTACGGGCTACGACGTAGCCTTGTTATCTACGCCGTAGTACAGCAAGCTACGGCGTAGCATATTCGTAAACTATAACTATTTTTTTTTTAAACTGCTTATTAAGAATGTTTTATGTATACCATTTGGCCCTTTTATTACAGTACCCAAATGTATGTTAATGTGATCAAAATGATATGATAAGATTTAGAATCCATTTGCTGATGTTCAAAGTATTAACATTAGAATGGGTCTTTATTTTAAATTCAAATTCGCATCATGTTTTGTCATAATAATTTCATTGCATTTTAGCATCATAATAACGCGAAAACCTTTTGAAAATTTTATTTTTGGAGTGGAAAGAAATGTTATTTTCTTCGTAATTTTCTAACGGAATAAATAATATCAAACGAATCTGTTACTTGATAAAGGGCATGACAGCCCTTTGGTTTCACACAGAACGCCTTCTGTTGGACCTTTGTAACCTTCACACAAGGTATTCAGATTTTTAAGACAATACTCATACTTGTAGATGCTCAACTGTATAGACCTTAGGCTCTAGATATAGAGGGATTCTTTCAAAGAACTGTCCAAATATAAGAGGCCACAAAGGCCACGTGATAATTCCATTTTTGTCAATTCTTATCGCTGATAGTACAGTCCCGAATACTCACTTTCTTCGGGCACGTTTCAAGGCGAGACAGTCAGTCCATAGAGCGGTAATGCGTCCAAGGAAGAGTGGAAGGCACTAGACCACGTGGTAGGTCACCCATGCGTTGGACCGACCAGATCAAATCTGCTGTGGGCGGTCCCGTGCACGAATGTACCCGGATGACTTCCACTCGGGAAAGGTGGCGAGACATTGTGAGACGCATTACACCTGCCGCATGTACTACCGATACTTCATGACGACCATGACCGTTCTGTCAAGAGCGTAACGACTAAGAAGATCGCTGATAGAATTTCAGTGCAGCAGTGGTGGCCCAGTGGTATCGGCCGCGACTTACAAGTTGTAGGTCGTGGGTTCGAGCCCAGGTAGGCGCTTTACTTTGTGTAAATTATTTCATCACCACTGCTCTCAAAACTGTGAAGGAAAACATTGTGAGGAATCCGGCATGTCCTAGAACCAAAAATTCGAAGACTTGTGATATCCACCAACCCGCGAAACTGGGCCCGCGTGGTGGATTACGGCCCATTCCCTCTCACAGAGAGGAGGCCTGTGTCCCAGCAGTGGGAACATTAATAGGCTGATGATGTGTGATAGAATTTCACATTATCTACTGAAAATATACTAATCCAAATTTATAATCGAGAAAATCTCTTTTCCTTGACTATTCAGAAAGTATTATAATCATGCAGGTCACACCAATCAATAACACAACCGCACACCCTGACCAACATTTTATCCTCGAACCTTTCCATGTGACATCTTGAAAGGACAAACTGGAAGCGTTCGTTTCTCGACCAAAGCTGTGCGACGTCGTCCTTATTCAATTTACATGCAAATGGGGGGAGATTGGGAGGGGGGCAGGGGGGTGCGACCGTGCCAATAGTACGCTGATGTATCGCATCAGAACGTGTCCTGTGGAAAGTTGGCGTGTGGTGCAAGCTTTGGAGGTGTTCGGGTGTTCTCGGGTGAGCTCGGGTTTGGAATTCGGTTTGAGTTTGAAGTTGTGATTGCGATGTGAAGGTTTGGTTGGTGTGTTATATACTAATGAGATCACTGAATATATAATAGTAGCTATATAATGTAGAATATAGCTACTCGTATAAAAAGTAAAGTACTTGAAATGTACAAATAATAAGGATTATTCCTACGCCAGTGAGATTAAAAAATAATATTGGTCACGTATTTTTTGTACAAAGATAAAGCGCATCAAAGTTCAGGAGTAGGGGCTTGTGACGTCAATCGTCAGTATAAAGTGTAGCAAAGCGTGGAGTCACAAGATATTTTAGCGCACTGTATTGTCGTAATTTTTTGATTACATGGCAAAAGATAAAATAAGTGTCCCAATATTTTTATGTAAATTAACTGACGGACATTCCTATTATCATCAAGAATTCGTTGGGGAAAAAATAAAGATTAGTCAATTTAGTACCAGTGTTAGTAAATCGCTACTATACTTCTATATCCATTTTGGTAATGATATTGTGACCGTGAAGCCGTTGAGAGCCGGAAGACATTGCGTTGGAAGGCCTCCCACCAGGTGGACCGATGACCTGGTAAAGGTTGCGGGGATCCGCTGGTTGCGGGACGCACGGGACTGGACAATGTGGCGACGCTTGGGGGAGGCCTATGTCCAGCAGTGGACGTCTTTCAGCTGATATGATGATGATGATGATTGTGACCGTGAAACACCTCAACTGTTAAACAGATGTGGAAGAAACTTGACATACGGATCTGATCATGTCTTGGATTAAGAAATCAAACGTACAACTTGATCCCGGTTATATCGGATCTTTATTTCTTTAACACGGGTGAAGCCGCTGGAACAAGTTACTTCTATTTTAAATGTGAAGCTTTACATTGAAAAATTGAAGCAAGATTTCCAAGAGCGCGTGCCCAAACCTCTCATCTCCTATAACTTGCACGTACATTGTAACGCGTGCGAAATATGACGCTACGGTAGGTGACTCGATATTGATAGGTCACAACGGACAGGTCAGCGCTGCGACGGTTTTTAATAATGTCTCTGTTAGCAACCAACTTTGATTTATTGGTACTTGTTACAAGGACAGATTGGGAACAGGGGTTTTGTAACGGTTAATAAAATGTTGAAATAATATTTTTACAAAATTTTGTACCGCATAAAGTCATAAACAAAACTTCAAATGAAGAATACGTACTTGAAACATCACCAACCAAAGCTTAAATTTGCCCACAGCTGGGCAAAGGCCATCCTTTTCTTTTGCTAATACTCAGGATTCTGTATACTATAATACTGCCAATTAATTGAACGATATAACATTCTTTCATGGACTATAAAATAATAATTATGAGGTTGTTAAACATGAAAATTTTATTAATTATTCCAAGAAACGCTAAGTCAAAGAAGACTTTGAGTGTTGCGTATATTGGGTAATAAAAACTAGAAGGTACATAGTTTTTCGGAATAGTAACCGAACCTAACGATAAAGATATTCATACATAACACACAACGGATGTTGTCTTACAACATCTACATTCATATAACCAACCAATTCCATACATTATCGCCATCCAATCTCGCTCGAATCTCGGCAGGATATTTCCATATAGGTAGTACATTCGATAACACAGCGGTATCTGCCGCAACCAGAACATCATTAAGGACAAATTACGAATAAAACAGTTGTGGTTGACCGTAAGCTTGTTGTTGACGAAGGATCGCTTGCGGTTGTCACGGAAATGGCAAGTGGTTGACAAGCCATCAAACGGTTGGTGCTTGTGGTTGCCGTCATTGATTTGTTGTTGTATGTGACAGCGGAAATTGTATGTGGTTATTGCAACTTACTAGTGAATGTCAACCGGAGATTTTCACAGGAAGATGTTTCTAGGTGTGAGATTGACTCTATCCATAGTGATAAAACGGCATTTTACTATCTGCTTGAAGGTCTTTATATATAAGACTCACTTAGTCGTCAGGACGACTTCAACGGATAGCCGAAGTCATCTAACGACCTAGTGTAAACGCCTTTTTTTTTTGTTTACGGGGGGAAACCTTCAGAAGGCACCTGAAATTTTGGGGAAAACACCAGGGAGTGTGGGATTTTTACCTCACTAAAACCACCCCGGTGATCACCATCAGCACGTAGAAGGGACCCCGTGACCTCTCAAAAGACCACCCCGGAACCCCCTCTGTGCAACGCCTGTTAGGGCACATCCCTGGGGAGATAATTATAATGCACCTCCCCTGAGCCTCGCAGTGCACGGCAGCACGTGATCACTGTGCCACCGTCTTTCCTGGGGTCACTTGGTGGGCGAACAGAGTCCCCAATCTGAACGCCCATGACCCCGGAGTCCCGCCCACCTATGGAGCAGGCGGGGTTTCGGCGTTTTAGGCATCGAGGCGGTTGCCTCAATGACGCCTTCTTCTCCGAGTGGGATCGGCCCTCTCACGATCCCGCTCGGCAGCCTCCTTCTGTACCATCACGGTCTCACAGAAGGAGGCCATTTCCCTCCAGTTTTCTGTCTCTGCCAGCATGGCCCTCATAACTGCTGGCAGAGACAGGTCTCGCCCAGTAGAGACAGGTCTCGCCCAGCAGAGACAGGTCTCGCCCGCAGAGACAGGTCTCGCCCAGTGTAAACGCCTAGTCACTTGACGACTCTGTTTTCAGCCAAAGTTTGTCATCGAGTGACATGGACGCTTGCAATACCGACTTTAGCACTGCAAAGTCGGTATATAACGACCTAGAGTAAATAAAGCACTTTTCTGTGGTTACTAGAAGGCGTTTGTAGCAAACGGACGCAACTATCAAGTGCGTATAACAGTGCGGAGACAGTGGAGGAACTCACTGGGAATAAAAAAATAACGTCCACATCGGTTTCAACGGGCAGAATGTCCAGAACATTAAGAAAATTGCCACGGTGACTATAAATGATGATTCTTTGGCCGAATAAAAGCCCTCTGATCACGTGATCAGAACAATCCGTAGGTACAAATACAATTGTAAGTCCCTCAGACATATTAAACTTACCAATACCGAATTAACCGAAAGCAAATGCATTACAACATATCAGCCAGCTATTCAATAAACAGATCTCCGTCAAGCGTCATTCCCTATCCCTTCAGAACAAACACTGTCCCCGATTTTAATTAGGGACCCCGACGGGACCAAGGTCGCATCGGTAAAGGTAAAGGCAAAAGAACAAACAATCGACTGCGTTACGGCACATTTACTGTGCGCAATGTACATTGGTTTAACGGCAAATGTCTTCATTTCGGGCGCAGATGGTGAACGCGACTTGGATATAAAATTTAAGGATTATGCCCGCTGCAATGTAATGTTTTGTGTTGATCTAATTGTTTTTGGATATTTTTTTATTGTTTTCGTTTCTCAAGAAACGGTATTTAACTGAGAATGACTTTAGGTATAGCGATAATGCTTTCAGTAACTTTACTTTAACTTTGTTGTTGTCCGTGTTATCTGTCTATTCTAAGATCTTGTTTCTTATTTTATTAACATAATGATTCAACTCATTACACTGCCCCTTGGAATCATTTACTTTGTTATAGTATCACACCTTCATCATAGCTGATTAATTGTTTACTGTATCAACTTCACTTCACCATGACATACAAAGGTAACTAGATACTTTTACCAAAACTCCAAGCGAATATGACCCAGTTTTCTCAATATTTATAAGAACATAAGGATCAATTTAGTCTGAACACGCAAACAAAGAAAGGTTTTTGCTAATGGTGTGTGAAGTGATTTAATCTAATTTATGTCTGTCTTTGCTCCGTTTGTCTTTATGGCTGTCTGTGGTTTTCGGGGAAATAGATACTTTTAAGTTGTTTGAGGCCATTCCTAATATTTTAGGTTGGTGGGTAAATTGAATATACACACAACTTTGCCTCATTCACTGTGGTCATCAGAAATTATTGTGCCCAACTTTTTCTTATGATGATTTTTGTTACGAAGTAGTCTAATCAATTCTATTGCTGTAAATAGCAATTGAAGCGATTTTTGCAAATGATCTAGAAAATACCAAAATTCTTGGCATTTTCTTTCTTTTATAAATTCGAATACTGAACGCCCCATATTTTATTTAAAGCCCAACATTTAAGACTCTGTCTATGAGTCGCAAAATTCCGGTCGGCTATTAGCTGCCGAGCGCTCCGTTATAATTGCGTTTCGCAACAAATTACAAGTTAGAATGAGGTAGAAACACGGGCCAAGTGGTTCGCAAGTCGCTGTACACCATACACGTTAAGTATCTTCACGATTATATTCGCATAAAGGCCAAATAGAATTAAAGGGTAGGAATATATTTGTGACATATTATAGCTTAGATAGAAGTGGTCCTTGAATAGTGCCTTGCGGTAGACTTTACATGTATGTTACTACAATAGACTCTTTATTAACTACTTGCTAGCACATTTATGATTAATACTTAAAATTGTCATCCAATAGCATTTAAAAATGACAAATATTCATTATATTACCATTCTATAGCTATCCTGCTCACAAAAGTAATAATAATATTCTATCAAATGCTCATCAACACGCTTTCCCACAAAGAATTTTGAAATAAATAAAATATTCATAATATATTCGGTGAATCTGTTTGTATTTTGTCCCCTATCCGTCTTACAGCGTCTGTTGGACGACGTGCAGCATAAACTGTTTGTTTGTTAGATGAAAAATCAACAGGACAGACACACGTACACGTACTATGTAGCAGTATATTGCATACATCTTCTACAGCTTACTTTGTTTCATGGGCGGTATCAGCATTTTATTTAGGAAAATGTTTTTACAAGAATATTTTAAAATGATGAGAGTGGCAAGTTTTATCTTTTGTTTTTCTTTGTTTCGTGTTATGTTGTGATACAAAGTTGATTTGCTCATGGTGCATGTGTAAAATGATAATGAAAGATGTAGATTCATCAGATTTTATACATGCTTTGATTGCAGCGTATCATATGTATTTGGCAACATCATTTCCTATTGTATCTGGTCTCTTATCTATACCTCAAATTGCTTAATTAAAGATGTTACAGTCAAACTGAAAGACAGATATCACATCACATCACATCATCAGCCTATTAATGTTCCCACTGCTGGGACACAGGCCTCCTCTCTGTGAGAGGGAATGGGCCGTAATCCAACACGCGGGCCCAGTGCGAATTGGTGGATGTCACATGACTTCGAATTTTAGGTTCTAGGACATACCGGTTTCCTCACGATGTTTTCCTTCACCATTTTGAGAGCAGTGGTGATGAAATAATTTACACAAAGTAAAGCGCCTGCCTGGGCTCGAACCCACGACCTACAACTTGTAAGTCGCGGCCGATACCTCTGGGCCACCACTGCTCTAAAGATAGATATATAATAACCAAAATTCATAAATCCGTACAGATTTTAAATACTACACTCTACAGCCACTTACTGACTTGTACAATGTACACATGCCTTGTTTACAGATGTCAAGAGAAATACATATTTCAGCAACTCGCCACTACGCCCGGCTACATTTCATACACATCTCAGTTAATCCGGCACAACAGAATGTAACGTGGCCGAAGAGGTCTGTCTATTTGAAAGGAAATGGGTCACTGTTCACTGAAGAAGAGATTTTAAACAACAATTGTTTGCTTGGTTCCGTGTAAGGTAATCGTTTTGTTTAGGGTTTGTGTTTATGTCTAATTTTATGTTATTTAAAAGATAAATTAACACCAACGGTACGGTAAATGATTATAAATAAATTCACCTCCTTCTTAGATTATGCAATTGCAATCTATTTCTTTTTCATTTCACCTATTATAAATCTTTCTTTGTAACTTCACCGAATATTTGTACCAAAAATTTCATTTGATTCCGATACGGTTACGGACCGTATTACATCCAGTTCGTCCGACGCAACCGGTAACATATTACAGGTCAGGCGAGGCCCACTTGATCACTGCCCGCTATATATCACCCGGTTCTTAGCGGATACTTACAACAAACGGGTACTTAATACCTGCGGTTTTTGTATTGATGTATTTGAGGAATCTCAGGTTTTACGTATTGGTTAGCGTTGATAAGAGCTTTATATGGGTAATAATGTTATAAATGTGAAACAAAAATTTATTAGGATTAATTGTTGTTAATTGTATGTTTTGATTAATAGCTTTTACGCTTAGCATCTTTTTTCTCGTGACCATTATATCTCAGTTTATTTGGTGGCACCCTCCTAGTACTTCTGTGCTAAATCGTACGGTAAGCAACTACTTGTACATGCATTATATTAGCTTCTATTAAACCAGCTACCGCATTTTTTCTGATTATGCAACACTTACCAGTAAGAGTAGAAAAAATAGTTTACATTATACTTTTGTAATCTGTAATTGATCCCTGAAATAAACAGCTTTATGAAAAATACAGCCAAATTATTTCCTCAGGCGAAAAAATAAAAGATCTAGAGGACTGGTAAGCTTCCTGTCTCCTCACAAAGGTACTACCACCACCGCATCCTTAATTTAAAAATGGCCAGTTCAATTTAGAGGGCGTCCTAATTAATTGATCTGGAGATCCGCGGAAATTGCGCCCTCGTCCCACTCCACCCCTCTAACCCCCGCCAGTGTATCTTTGGCTTTAATTTAGAATTGTTAGCGCAAAGGGAATGCAATTTACGTAAAATAATTGTTTGATTTCGAATATTCCAGCCAACCCTTGCCACTGTAATTTGGTTTATGAAAAAGGTTCCAGCGATCAGTTTTGGGAGCAGGGTTGCTAATGTAATGAGCTCGACCCTGGACATTTATAACGTACGATGTAATGTTATTAAATTTGGCTGAAACCCTGAAAAAATATTTTCAGTGTTCTAAAAGGCTGTGGAATTTTAATGATGTAAACATGAAAATAATTATAATGAGGACGTTAAAAGTATGTCGTAGACATAACATACAATTTTATGATAACAACGTGGGTCATTAAATATTTAAAAGCTGGGTGCTGGTAAGTTCTTTTCTAAAATTATCCACCGCATTGTGTTCAGTCTGTAGGCTAAATAATTTGTTAATTTCGTACTCAATCAATGAGCCTTTTCCGAACTATTGGGGTCAACTGCCAGTCTGAAGATCTGCCATGATGAAGTGACTCCCTATCTGAACTCCACAACCCAGTAACTGGGCAACACGATACCCTTAGCAAGACTGGTATCACATTACCTGGATTCTGACTGTACATATTTAAATAACAGTCGGGACCTACAGGTTTAAGAGCTTTCCGAGGCATGTTAGATGTTCAGGGCAAGTATAGCTTAATTAACCCGTGTGGCCGTTATTATTTTAGCCACGAGAGCCTCCTATTTTACAAGCTTTTATTTAACTTGCAATGTATGTATGTGTGTTCGGGTCAAATCTTACAACAGAATTTTAAAGCAGTTAGCCTACACCGAGTAAGATGCAATTTTGCATACACGTTTAGTTTGGATGACAATGCATGTTTAGTTAAGTGACGTCAGTCTAAATCCAATATGAAAGAAAAGAAAGAAAGAAAACACATTTATTTGACACAAGCCAGAGCACACAACACAAACATAAAAAAGAAAAACTTAGACTAAACAACAACAATATAAAAAGAAAAAAAAAAAACAATCAAACAATATTAAAGTAACATTGTGTGTCCCACGGCTGCGCCAAATAGGACCAGTTCAGCAAAATGTCGGGCAACTAGTGCCCGACGCTGGTTTTCAACTGGACCTGTGACCGACGACGTGACGGACGTAAAGCAGTCTCACAGTAACTAAATGTGTACATAAAAATATATATAAAAATATGGTGGTATAATATAAATATGGTGGACTGCCCAAGATGGCGGAGTAGTTATTTTTTGTGTACTGTCATGATATGGGTATCAAATGAAAGGGTCTGCTGAGAAGAATACGACAAAAAACTTGTTTAAAAAAAATTACTTTTTAATCAATAATTACCTACCCAAATTTATTAATTATTTCTAAAGTTACAATATTCTGCCCTCTCCACCAAAATTTATACAACTCCCACTATTTTAGTATCACACGTATATCTGTGGAAGTCGCGTTGCCACTCGCATCAGTGAAAACACCTGAGATGATAATGTATGCAAATTAGCGCGAACTTGGCGCAGACTGCGAGCGCTGTATCAAACTTGTTATTTGTGTGTTTTAAGTTGGTACGATGATTTACGTGCGCCGGATTAGGAGTGGGATTTAGGGGCGAGAAGGATGATGAGCTTGTTGGGTGATTTGTTGGATCATGACCCATTGATCTAGTTTTCGCAAACGCTGGGTTCAATGCCCAGGTTTTCCTCACTAGAAGTTCAGATTGTGGATGTACCTGGTTCATGGCAATAAGCAGCTCTCCTCCTATTACATAGGACTTAAGGCCCTTACTACGCTTTAGTGCTGTAAAACTGTTACTTTCTAAAGCATACTCCTTAGTAACGGCTAGGTTAATTAAAAGGTTTGAACACTTTATTTGTCTCGTTTTAAGCAATATAGTAATTGCCAAAAAATATCTATTTAGTCCGTCAGTTAGATCCTAAAAATATTGGACGCGTGTTTTTCTTTTGCCACGACGATACAGTGCGTTGAAATGTCGTGTAACGTCACGGTGTGCTACACTTTATACTAACAAAGTGACGTCACAAAGCCCCACTCCTGAAATTTGATGCGCTTTATCAATGTCAATTTTGACGTGACAACGTCTAAGAAACCGATGAACGGCGGCTGCACGTACGAAAAAGGATGACTCAATGTAACGTTACGCTCATTGTAACGTTATAATCGTAACGTTACAATGACGTTAATTGTAACGTTATGTATGTGACGTTGTCACGTTAAACTATCGTCCGTAAACCGACTTTATAGACAACCAATTTTTTATTTATTTGATAAAACAGAAAATACGGGTCCAATAATAATTGATAATCATACTGACGCAATGAATAGAATTTTCGTTTTTCTACCCAGGCAATATTCCTATTAAGCAGATGTACTAAAACTAGACGTCCATTATTTTTTTATGAAACCTTAAGTTTAATTGCATGTTTTATTTGATTCAAATATTTGTAACACCCAACAAATATTTCCAAACATTTCAAAAATAGAAGCTCTCCGAACATCACGTCCGTAAGTCTCGCGCGTTAGTAAAGCAATGTTACTGTAATTGGTTCTGACTGTAGCAGGTGTTGGGCCGCGACTTACGACGTTCTGTGCGGTGAGCACAAGTCGCGACTTGTTGTAACGCGATTATGTCGCGGTTAGTTTTGTATTATCTAGACGTGCCCGTACTTGAGAGATTTATGATAGGCAGGTACACGAAAGTTTCCATTATAGCAAGTTTTCTTTGGTTTGAATTTATGATTTAAAATCACCCTTATTACAAAGGCTTTAATTAGTAACTTGTATTTAGTACAAACAACAACGAATTAAGACAACTAGCAAAAGCTGACGATTTGGATTATCTGATAACTAGCTTCTGCCAACGGCTTTACCCGCCTAAAAAGTGTTTTATCAAATCAAATCAAATAATATATTTGCATAATACAGGTTAGTAAGGTGTTACAAATAATATTTTCAATAGATACACTGTATTATAACCTAATGATGTGCAAATTAGTACAAGTTTAGACTTACAATATAAGTAGTGTTACAATAAATTTAATTTCAAACATTGCATCATTTAAATTACAAATTCAAATGTCAGATTAATTATTTATGTCATATTAAATTATCATAGAATGTCATAATGTCAGATTAATTAAATACAGATCATATTAAATTATTATAAAGTGTTACACAAAATTACAGTTAAATAAAAAGTATTGTTGATTAGAATAGATTAAAACACCTAAAACAATTTTTTTTTTCTGTAGATACTCTTTGACATTATAGTAACATCTAGCAATTAGGAATTTGTGTAGTTTTGACTTGAACTTTGGAATGGGTAACTTTTTGACATCGTCAGTCAATTTGTTATTATATAGACAACAATTTACTTAATAAATTCATTGGATTAAATAAATATATTATCCAGAATGTCATAATAACAGAAAATGTAAAAGTTTTCTAACTTCTGGTTCAAACACGGTGAGTAGATGAATAGACAGATTATAATCTTACGTCAAAGAAGCACCTTTTAAGAAAAACGTAGAGAAGATAAAGGTGGGCTTAGATGGGGAAGTTACTGTTTCTCTCTATTGAGTTAATATTTTCTATAGAAAGTGTGAGAAAAGTAGCAAGTGAAAAGAAAAGATAAAATAAATAGATGAAACTTTGATTTTTTTGTTTGGTGAAATAATAAACGTTAAGAAGACAAAAGAATTAAATCAGATTATGTATAGTATTTAAAAGAAAGAACATAGAACTTAAAAATGGTTCGGTAAATAATATCTTGATAATATATGGGAATGACGACTCCGTTGAGTTCCTGGTGGTGCAGGGCAGAGTGGACCGTAACAGGCCACGCGGGCGATCACCGATGAGGTAGACCGATCAAACAAAATCAGCGGATTTAAGTCCTGACAATGAATGCGCCTAACCTTCATCTAACAGAACTAAATAGAGAGAAATCGTGAGGAGAACACCAGCGATCGGACAAAACTCATCGTGACCGAACTTAGAAAGCGAAGAAGAAGAAATAATTGAGATACATGAAAAAGCGATAGTGGAAATATAATACATCAGAGTGATAGCTACAAAACAAGTAATGAAGAGATTCGCTACTATTGATTAATATAATTTCATATTACCAATCACAATATTTGAAAGTTACACTAATAATACTGGATTAGTCTAAACACGCTACAATATAAATACTAGGCCGTAACGAAATGGACGTGCAAAGGAAAAACCGTGACAATAATTTCATAAAGGAGAAATAACAACTTAACGGCAGTGAGAGCGACGTTAAGAGACACTTTACACTTCTAACAAAACCTTCAGATGATGCGTTTATTATTTTTATTTGAGATGGCAAAGCTTTGGAAAGGAATCAGCTCGAAATATTTTTAATTTTGATTTTGTTCGTGAACACTATAAGAGTAACTATAGTGTTAGAGTTAGAATAAGACAACGGTATAAGCTGATTTAATTTCAAAATAATAATATACCATGAAATAGAACAAAATTACGTAAAAACAGAACTAATGAGGCTTGTAATGTCACTTATAAAATTAAATCTGTTTTTCCTCTACTTACCCTTTTAGCTACCCACATCTCGTAATTAAGATCATTCATAAACAATATTGTTTTTCGTAAAATCCCTCAAATTCTCGACAGTCAAATGTAAACAGGTACTGTTACTTAGATTATAAACAAGCATCTTGTTTCAAAACACCTTAGAATTAATTAGAAATTGTTTGTACAACCAAAGAAAACAATGCGAATAAAGCCTGTTATTTCATCCCTAAATATTTTTGTTACGTGTTTATTACTGAAGAAAACAAAAAAACTTAATTATTGGTTAGTTGCTAAGAAACATTTATTAAATAGCTATGAGAAAAATGTGGAAAAAAGAAATTAAGATTGTTTTTGGTCCTATAGATTTTGCTTTGATTAATTTAGATGGCACAAAATAAAACTTGGGATCGGTAATGACTGGGCGTGACGAAAAATAAATCACTATTTTGCGGTGTACACCTAATAGGTACTAAACTTTTTCGATAACAATAGTTAAGTTAAAAAAGGGTTTGTACATAATAAATCTTCAAAGCAAAACAGAATACGACGAAACGCTTTGAAAAACGGTAGGTATTGTCCCGTTTGCATTTGGCGGGACAATACTGTGTCCCCAGTTCTTCACTGTAGACAGCGTGCAGTGGAAATGGTTTATAATACCGAAATAGGAATCTCATTTAAAGCAGATCACAAAACCATAATAAAAACCAGTATCGCTGCTAAACAAGGAAACATTAATTATACACACCCCAGCCAAATCAAAACGCACACAACAAAACAACGTACCTACATGACAAAATCACTGACGAAATTAATAACTACCCGTATTCTGCAGATAATTATGATAGGGTACTGGGTGACCACACTATAGCGAGGTCTCTGACGGGTCTGACGTCAGTGTCAGCAGCCCGTGTCGAATTTAATGAATGCTTAGCGATAAATAATAGAGTTCGTTAGATGAATTAATCAGATTTCGGATGGTCATTGTGACATTGATTGCTGGGCTACAAGCGTCGTGTTGTGAACGAAAATAACTTTGCGCCCTTATTTATTATGCGGTGGTAAATGTTGTTTGTGCTTGCACGGAAAACAATTCGTGTTTTGCTGTTTGGGGGTTGAGGTAAGTAGGTATTGTGTTTGGGATTACGATTTGAATCTTATTTTAAGATCTAGAATTTAAATGAATAAATATGTAGATAGTTAATATTACTGCTCTCAAAACAGTCCAGGAGCGGCAGAGGAAAACATCTTCAGGAAACCGGCATGTCCTAGAACTAAAAATTTGAAGACAATTCCACACCATACCTCATCATCCTCCTAATGATCTATCTGTGTCAGCAGTGGGCATTACAGGCTAATTATGGTTTTGCTTAATATTAAACGCAGGTCTATAAAACCAAATAACTAGCACATTATATTCATATTTCTATATTTTGTCATCAAAACTTTTATCACGTTCTCATCACTAACTTTGTCAAGAATGAACAAAAAAAACTTATTTCAAATTAACATTGAAATAGACCTTAAAATATTAAAAATTTTTGGGTGAGATTTGTACGGAAGCGAAATTCGCAGTTACCTAACAAGACCACCGCGACTTTTGCAACTGTTCTTTACGAAAATTTCAGCTTACGTAACGTTATTATCCGAAGTAAAGGGCGCTATGCTTTGAGCGGCGTACAATGCTCGGTGCGCTATACTACAGCGGTGGACGTAGTGTAAGAAGCCTGCAATGCACGACATTCAACCGTCTGGAGTACGCTCCCCTTGACCGGTCTAACTTAATAATAAAACCTCTTCGGTGGCAGTGACGTCTCGTTTGTGGAGTTCAGTTTTGATTTGTTATAACGGTCTTTTTGTTGCATTGGAATGCAAATTCTATACTTATTATGAGGCACAGTGCAAAACTTTATTGCATTTAAACTCAATTTTTACTCAGGATAGAGATTGGTCTTTGGTAGTTCCCACTATTATTCATGACATTGTATTCATACATTATCCGATTTCATGTCAATTTGTATAATTATGTAGTTCCTACCTAAGTAAACATATTTACTAAGACGTCTCTAATTATAGACACCCAATGCATAAAACCAAATGCAATCTACCAAATAGAAATGCAATGCACTCCACTCCAAAAATCACCAAATTAAATTTCAGAAACCCAGAAAAACATCTAAAACTACGGAACCACTCCATTACGAAGAAAACATTCACCCATTTTTTTCCAACCCTCTAGCTTCACGTCTCTGGGAACGGAAAATGTTTCTTCCTTCCTTATTTGTCTAAAAACTGACGTGGACTCTAGAGGGGTATTGGAGTAACTTTATTTAGTTTTCTATTCCAATGTGTACCTACATCGTGTAAATGAAAAAGGGACGAAACCGGTGCATTTGTCATGTGTACGGATATTTATTTTTTTGTGGTAGATTTATCGTCGTGAATAGGTTATTCTGCCGTCAATAAAGGTTGTTTAAGATTTATGTTGTGTTGGGTAAAGACTTCCGTGATGTGTTCCGGGATGTGTTGAGGGCTCTTGAAAGATGTATGGAAAAGCGTGGGTAGTTTTGTATAATGTTACTAAAACTCTTAAAGTAAACGACGAGATTTTACTAAGGTTTCCTTTTCGGATAAACTTTAATCTTTAGTGATCATTAATTGTATCTCATCAAAATTAATTCCTGCATTGATTTCAATTTTGACTTTACACAACTCAGTTTTGTTACTCAGTTACTGGGTCGTGAACGTCAGATTGAAGCACATATCATGTTAAATGTTGACTTTAATTTAGTTGAGAAAAAGTTAGGAAAATTGATCGAATACAGTTTGTTCTAGAAAATGAGAAGAAAATAAAACAATTAACAATCGGCGCGATATAAAAATGTGAAGTCATAAAAATGAACAGGTAAAAAATTCACACACATCCACCCTATATACAAACAACATAACAATTTACTCTCATCCATTTTACCATTGATATACCAATAAATGAAATAATTAAAAGCACATCCGTATCCATTACGCTCGGAGCTTGATTTTGTCAGATCCAGTAACAGTATCACTGCGTACGGAGAAACTGTCAGTCCATCTCATTGTTTGATGCTCAACTAGGTTTGTAACGGACGGAGAAGTGGGGGCATAACGGATATTTTATGGTTATAATTATCTTTGTATACTATTCATTTTGATAAACACTGTTTGTTTTGCATTTATTACCCGGCTACGGCGAAGCCAAAAGAAAGGGTTATGTATTTATGTATTTTAATTATGTTCCTCCGTAGCGCCTAAACTATTCATCCGGTTTTGATGAATAGGTGTCAGTCGATTCGTTATTATGGCTTGGGAAACTTAGGCTAAGAAAATAAAAAACCGAAGAATGGGTTACAGTTACAAAATTTCATGAAGATGGTACGAGCCCTTTTCGAGATTCAGGTTTGAAGAATTGCCCGTTTAAAGGTATTAGATTATTAAAAATTATATTTTTCAATGAAAACGTGGATTAAAAAAAAATTGAAGGTAATAAATAAAGCTGGTTTTTTAAATCTCCGGAGGTGTTGTAAAAGTAAACTTACTTCAGTTAATTATATGAGTAACTTATTCCATTCACAGTTACATAAACAAAACAACTTAATAATTTGCACAAAATTTTCAACCGAGTTCCAAACTCATCCGCTAAGCTTACAAATAATGTTGAAAGGTAAACTACCCGAATCAGCCACGTAAGTGAAGTCACGAGATCCCGCTAGTTATACAAATAAACCTGGTATAATTAAATGCCAGTTTTAACTCGGATCTGTTACGTTGATTAAAATATTCAAGTAGAGATTCCCACGTACCGCGTTACGAATTTTGACTGGTTTCGATAGCAATTTTTGGACAGGCTTCATTCAGGTTTTATTTTACAGCAGTATTTTTGCCTGGAACTCTGATTTTTTAATTTAACAGAAACCTGTGTAGGGTTGTGAACGTTTAACATTACACAGTATATATATAGCGCTGCGGAGTAGTGTTTATAAGATAAGTCTCCTGAAAGTATACAATTTTATTGACATCAAATTCAGTTAACAAAAATTTCATCAAACGTGTAAATATATCAAGTGTTCTACTTGTAATCCTACCAATCCTTGAGGCATCGGGAGGATTCCGTACATTTATAAAAGTGTATTTGGTGGAAAAACTCAATAACCGTCAAATGTTTCAATAGAGGATAGGCTGACGGCAACAACACTAGAAATCTTTTCGAACAAAACGGAGCAGATTGTGAGCGGGCCCAGGACGCTGCCTTGTGGGAACCCGTTCCTCCTACATCTGTCGCAGACGACGCGTAATGCACATTTAATTTCTCAACCACTTCAAAATCTGCCAAAATGCTTTATTGCTCTTGAACAAGTTCTCAAGCTGGTTCTTGCCGCTCAAGATAAAACTTTACAGGCATAATGAATCTTAATCGCGCCGCCAATTCCCAAAATTGTTCGAGAGTTTTGTTTAAAATAAAATTTGAATTTATCTCGTTTGCTCGGAATTAATTTTGCCTTTTGTTGTTACGTAATCGGTTACCTGTGACGGGTGTTCCGTTTTTAATTTCGTTTCGTTTGAATGTATTAATATTTGATGGACGGATCTTTAATTGTTGCTGGAGTGTCATCTATTTTTGTTTCGCTTTTGGTTTTAATTATGAATCTTACAATTTTGATTGATGTGGCAATTAGGTTAAACTTTTGTCGACAACCTTCATTTTCACATTAGGTTAAACTTTTGTCGACAACCTTCATTTTCACATTAGGTATTATTAAGATTTGTATCTTGTCTCTAGCTAAAAAATTAAAGTTGGAGAAGAAATCATCGACATAAAATCCAACGCTGAACTTACAGAAGAGAACAATAAAACCGAAATGCCTTGGATTCTTAGATCCCTAGATTTGGTTCGTCTCGTCGCCCAGAAAACCGGCTGTCTCAATGGATTAGGGCTAGAAAACTTTTAATCCTTAATATCCTATCCTAGGAAATGAAGTTTAAACTCCGTACATCCGTACTGTTGTGAATGAAATCGGACTTATATCCTTCTGGGACAGAGTTTTTGTGTCAAAATATAAAGTAAAGTTTGTGTTTGACAAGCAGTTTCTTGTTTTTCTTTGTGCTAATAACGATGTTAGACCCTTGTGCGGAGTGTTGGGAAATTAGTATTGTAAAGTTTTATTGTTGATTAGTCTTCCGTATATTAATTAGGCAACGACGCTTTGTTTCCCAAACAGGTATATTTACTGAAACATGAAGTCTGTTTACGATCGATTTCAGAAGTGAACTTTGATTTGACAATAAAGGTTATTCATCAACTATAGCTTATAATTTGAGATGCTTTGAGCTGATATTTATTCATCTAAGAGTTATTTTAATTTTAATATGCAGTCTATAATAGATTGCAGAAATGATGATTGTTTGAATTGACCCAATTGATTTCAGTTCAAGTAAATAAGCCTATATTTTGACTATAAGCAACATTTTTGAGCTAGCTCATATCAGCTATAATTTCATAGACTAAACTGACATTTGGGGGGTTGTCACTTTATCGTTACATAAAATAGTGTCGTATCTTGATTATCCTGGGTGATCGAAAGTTGATCAAAAATCGAATTAGATCGAAAATGGAGACTAAACTGACATTTGGGGGGTTCTCTTTATCGTTACATAAAAATAGTGTCGTATCTTGATTATCCTGGGTGATCGAAAGTTGATCGAAAATCGAATTAGATCGAAAATGGAACTATTTCACGGCAAAACCATTACATTTGTTAAGAAACTAGTTGTAACTTATTTAGTTTCTTCTCATTTATGTTAGACTTAATTTTTTCGATCGCAGTTATTTTTATTGCTGATTTCATATTTAACACTATAAAAATGTATGTTTAAGTGTATGAATACTGTTATATTTAAATATATTACGTTTATATTCATAAACATTTATTTACACCAATTAGTAAAATTAAATTGAGGAGGATGCAAATCGATTCGATGAATCCCCTAAGATTTAGCCTTACCTACAACACTATGCTCCGCGCTTGCAACATTTAAAAAAAATAAGGTCATTGGCAGCTGTTAGTTTAGTCTACGAAATTAAAAATCACAGTATAGTCAATTCTATTCATTTAATACGATTTCACCAGACACAGGTAAAACGTAACTCAACACTTCAAACAGGTAATCCTAAATTGCCTATTACAATCCCCGTGAGACTATACTTAGCACGCGGAATTACTGACAGCAAATGACATTAATAATGGCGTGTTAGCACTGCATTCTGTGCTAAGGGGCGCCGATGCAATTAATGACGAAACCTCTCGACCTAAACCAAGTGATATTAACAACAATTAAATTAGGTTTTAAGTTATCCCTGAAGGAGAGAGTGATACTAAAAAAAGGAGTTTATGAAATGTAAATAGTTTATGAAGAAATTCAAAATCAAATCAAATATTTTTAGTGACAAATAAGTATTTACAACATAATTGAAACCCTGACTTAAGAATATAATAAATCTTAATTTAACTCGATGGAATAATCATATCAACTAATGGTTCGAACTTTGCAAACAGTAACAAATTTTAATATTGATGCATAAGTAAAAATATTATAAATCTCATATAAAATTATATAGACAATTATAAAACCACTCCAAACAGTTATAGTACTGAAGCTTGCAAGTTTTCGAGAAGATCCAATATCAAACTAACCCTCAAATCATATTATCATTAAAAATAATCACCATAATGAAATCCGTACACAACTATTCTGCAACTACCTTCTACTATAGAGGGATCCCGAAATTGTGCAAGTTTCGGGTCTCGGGTCCGTCAATAAGGCTCTAACAGGGATTAGGGCAGAACTCATCTCATTAGTTAGATTGCACGAATCTGCAGCCGTGTTGCGATCGTGACATAGTTGTGGGCCAAATTGATTTCCTTGGGAAAGCCTTCGGTAAGTCAGTAGTCTCACAAATCAAATTTCGGTCTGGAATCCATTAAGGAACGGTTCGAATGTGTAACGAGATGTAGATAGTTTGAATAGTTTTGGTTTAAGGAACATTTAAAACCTTTGGCAATGTTCTAGTGGATTGGTAAAGCTAAAATGAGCAATGCTAATAACAATGCATCGCCAAAACCGATGACGTCGAAATATCTGGATGAAGTTAAGCAAAATTGCATAGTTCGCGGTTCTCGCAAAAATGCCGGAAACGCAAGAATTCACGAGATATTTTCGAATGGCAATAGCACCTACTCATAACTTCAACCTGTAATACCGTTTATTGCGTTGTTACCGTCCAAAAATCCTAATGCCGCTTATAAATAAAAACTTTTTGATACCGACGCGACGAACAATATACTAAAGCACACAATACGTTCAAAAAAGTTTTAAAAGTACACAATAACATCCCATCCTCGGCATCGCTTTAAAGCAATAAGTCAGGCGGTATTTCACACCTAACATTTGCGTGCCATAGTACCTCTAAAGTGAGAATAAACAAGCTAACTTTTGCCATTCCACAATGTGAGGACGGGACCCGCTTTTATTCACACTCAAATTAAACTTGCCAGATTACACGGCTGCACCAATGCTGCTTCTTACTCGTAACTATCCTGCCGAAGTGTTTCGACAAGAAGTCTATGTTCCACCAAGAAAGGTAGGGAATAATGCATTGCAGTCAAATGAAGTGTGAGCTTTGGTGGATGTTTTAAACATAAGTGTTGTTGAAGTTTGAAATACATACAAGAAACAAAATCATGAGGTAGATGCGAACAATAAATTCACACATGAATTTATGAGGAAACAAATACGCAAGTAAGAACTGTTTGAAAGGTTGGAACGCTAATCAAATAATCGTGGAATTATTTAAACTTTGTGACAGATATTTTGACAAAACACGTCGCCTACTCAAAAAGAAAGTTATGTAATACCATCACAGGAGATACAATTACAAACAAATATGTCAAACTTACACAAAACTCGTTATATCACACTTCTAACGTTTAAAACAACAACAAAGATGGATGCCAGTAATTATAATCCAGGAACATAATATACCGAACAGATTTCGTGTTACATTTATGTCTACCTCAACAAGTTTTGGTAAATCGATACAATTTGTATTGTACTTTGTTACAGTTCCATTCAGATTTTAATTAATTGTCAGAAACTGCGGACCGTTTGATTGAAACACTTCGAAGTACTTGTTTGGCATTGTTTAGACAGGTTTCTGAAACAATTCGTGTCTATTCGGATTACAGGCTTCTTATAAGTATTTTAGATTAATCAGAATACGATTTGTCATAAAAGTTAGGGTTGTCTTCTTCTAATGCGGCCCGAGCATTAATTTTGTTGGGTCTCTAATCAAATTCACTAGTATCTCTTTGTTGGTGATATATTGAATTACCTAACGTTTCTTGTGTATCTTCTTTGTCATCTTAGACCGTATCTGGCGTCTTGCCAAAGGTATCCTTGCCTTTGCCTGAAGAGACTGATTTTTAGTTTATTAATTTAAACAGCTTTTTTGTGTGTGCTTCTAATTTTATATTGTAGTTTATTATACATACCATAAAGTTCAAATTACTCTTTTTGCTGTATTTAATTTACCACTTTATTGCCCTAGATTTTGAGTGTATCTATAGATAGAATACCTACTTTTTTAAGTGCACTCTATTAATAACAATTTGAACTTTAGCATTATATGCAGCATAAATTTTCAAGTTTTATTTGTTCCAACAAGCACCATAATAGTGACACTCATTATGATAAAGCTACGTGAATAAAAAACCGTTTCTATGCATGTTCCATATATACCAAAAGCAATCACAAAATCCATACAAATCCCAAACACGAATAAGTGCCAGTTATTTGGGTAGTAAATTTCAAAGGGATTATAATAGATGTAACACCACTTTGAAGTTCCAACGCAATGAGAGAGGCGATTTATATGTGTCCGCAAACAGTCTAATTTGCATGTACAAGGCAGACGGATGGCGTAATTTTCTCTGTCTCATATTGTATAAGGAGCTTATTCTGTTCTTATTAGGTGTTAGGTGATCGCCTTGAGGCGTTGTTATGATGTTATGTTTAGATGTAGCAATAATGGGCTGTTTAGGTTATTTTAGAATGAATTTACAGGATTTGAATAATAAGATCACTGTTTAATCACTACACGGGATCACTTGCGCTTTTTTTGTTTATGTCTATGCTATTCCAGAAAAATAACGCTCTTAATTTTCTTTTAAACGGGCTTACTTAAAATTCTTGAGTCAGTTTAAAGCAATCAACGCTTCTGGCAAATAGGCAATTTGGATCCGACCAATTCAATATCGAGTTTCAAGTGCCTGAAAGCTTTGCTAACCAGATAGATTTAATTGTACAAGGATTTATCGCTGTTTAACCGACAGTTATTTATGTAAATCTATCGATTTAATATTTGTACTACAATAATAATGAAAATATAAACGGTAGTACAAGTGATGTTGATGTTTTTGCAAAATAACTCCATAATAGACCGTGTAGAGACTCCTAGCGCCACACCGTAGCGGTTTTCGGAACTAAACATTCTCTAAGCCGTCGTTCTTGCCACGTTGTTGTGGAAAATTACACGTTAGACGCACATGGCCGCAGTTTTGTAAATATATTAGAAATTGTTTGTAAGAGAAAAATTAGTTTGTTGCGTAAACGGTAATGATAAATTAAATAAATGGTGTAAGATAATGTTATCCATTCTCGTCGTCTCAATTTTCTCGGTAAAGAAACAGTCCTGTTATACCAAGATAATGTAACAAAAATAAACACAATTACAAAGAAAACAACGTTCTTTTTGGCAAACGTCAATCCGATCACGGAAAAAAATCTTCTGCTACATTTACTTAGACGAGAAAATAAATACAAATGTATAGGGACTACATTTAACAAATCTCGTTACGCATCCCTATTTCGTCGGGATTTTCATTTCAACATAATGTCATTTAGATACCTGATTTCGCAGGCCCTCATGAACGCGCGAGCGAGACGCAGGCACGCTGGCACGTGAGAAGAAGCGAGACAGACTGGTAAACTTCACGTACAAGTTATAAAAGTTCAACAATAATAGCACATTAAAATTGACTTAGAAATTTTTTAAACCATACTTTTTCATGAGACTTTGAGCCTTATTGGCGTTGATTTTAATGTTTACCGGGTTGATATTGTTCTGGATGTGGGTCCATGAATGCTGAAAGGTAACTGGCGTCCGGCGGGTACGGCAAGCAACAGGCTGTCAGAGGGGCGGAGTCTTGGGTGTCCGCGACTGCGCATAGCACGGTGCGTTGCTATGACGACGCCTCTTCGAATGTTTGTGATTGCGTGAAACTCCTGCGGAGGTTTTTGAAGGAAACTTTCGCTTGTGATTGACGCGTAATATTCGTAATTGTGTTCGCCTGTTGGCGGCATTTTAAGGCTTTACCGGTGTATGGCTTTGGCTATGATTTGTTCCAGTCCAACAATTTGAAATATGAATACAAGGACTTTTTCAATATTTGTAAACAATGAATAGCCATTTTTTTTTAATTTATTAAATAAAATAATGTATTTCTATCACAATTCCAGCAGAATGAAAATTGCAAAACCAATAAAAGCAATGAGATGTTTTTTTTTATGAAAATGGAAAAATCTAACACTACTCTTCAAATACGATACTCAATTAAGTGCATTAGGTAATACTTACTTATTCCTCTAACTTTTCAATTAATTTCACTGAACCGAATCCTTACTCATTCCTCAACCTAACAGAAAACATGCGAGACTTCTCCACTTCTTCAGTTCCCACCATGATTTACCGTTGTCCGGGTCAATGTCACGCTGAAAGAACAATGTTATAGCTTGCTGCCCGCACCTCTAAGAGCATCACACCGTAAAGTTTTATTCACTCTGAGTGGAAGCCAGTAGTTGTAGCCCGGAGTCTGGAGTATGTAGTGCGTTCAACTTGGCAACTTGGCTTGGTATTGAGTGGGACTGGGAGGTGTATTTTATGAAAAAAGGTAAAACTACAAGTTTGTCTAATAAAGTTATTCTCTTTGACAAGAAGTATTTTTGAAAAAAAAAATGTTGGTTTGAAAGAAAAATTATATGAATGACCTAACCATCAAATCAATTAATTTAAATCCCTTTTGTATTTGTATATAGGTTTGTTTTTTTTTTAAATATTCAATTGTAAATTTTCTGAAAATCCCATAGATGGGCAAATGCCTCTCCAAGGCATTTGCCCAGCTATGGAATGGTAAAAAAGTAAGTCTACCCGAGTTAAATAATGTATCTTTTACAAAAAATTATCTGTTCTCATCTACCCAAAAAAATAACATTTTCACCTTGATAAGAAAACAACAAATTAATTACCGTTTGTCTAAAATCTGATAGCATCATGATAGCGTTTACTTAAATACGGTAATCCGTACTTTGGTTACAAAACAATGGCGGTGGCTGTAAGTCCGTGTTTTTTCTTCTCATTAAAGTCGGCGTTGAGTCGTCAAGGAGATGTTTAAGATACAAAGGGAATGAAATTGTTTTAAAATATTAATTGTTGAGTTGTACTGTGTTGCTTTGAGTGTAATGGCTTTAAAATCTCTAGCTGCAGGTGTTTTGGTACAAAACCGTATAGTTATGAAAATATTTGAATTTTAATAATAAATAAAAAATATTTTGAATTTCATAACTAATAAAAAAACATAATATGGTAACTCTTTTAGTTAGATAAAGATTAAAATTAAGATATATTTATTTCCTCAAACAAGCGTATTTATGCAAGAATAAATAATACGTACATGCAGGACAACGTTAAATAAATAAAAAAAGTTCGGACATGTTTGCCACATACCAACGCGTGAAAACATTTTGAAAGACAACATCATGAACAATCACAAAAATGAATTTTCATTACTCATACTCGGAAAGTAGGTCTGAAGTTGCTTGAGGAGCGGGTTGAAAGTAATACTTTTCAGCCCTAGGGAGAATCGCTTTCAACTGACAGCTGCCAAATTATTAAAAAAAAAAACTAGTTCCTTTTCACATATCTATTGAACCATGTTCCAACTTTCTATACAACCACGAAGTAAAATTGAAATAACTTAAAGTTAAGTATTGATTAAAGAATATATATTTTTTAAATAACTATATTATAATTTAGATTCAACAATTTCTTTAAAATAACTTAGATTTGGGCAAAATATTTACCATTTTTTCAATGATGAAAATAAAAAATAATGGCTGAATAGCAGGCCGGCCACAGAAAAAAAAACTAACAAAATAGGCGGGAAAGCGACAATCATTTTTTCTTTAGCTAATTCATGTTTTTATTTTTATTTCCTTGTATTTGTAATGAAAAGCACAGTTTTTACCTCGGGTTAAAGACTTATTTAGTCCCTCGAACTATTGGCGCCCTCACTTCGTTCCGGGCGCCAAACCCCGTCTCGGGACTGAATAAGTTACTTTCACCCCTAGGATAACAATGTACTATTAAACGCAATCATTACCATGTCAACAATAAAAACTGAAAATAAATAATAATAATGTCAAAACTATAAATTAAATGTCAGTTAGGTACCCTACATGATAATATCATTTTTGAAAATCTTGTAATGGAACTAGTATTGTTACATAGTGTCAGAGGAAATAGTACCTTAGCAAACGTAGTTGAATTTATTTTAATTTAACTTGAATTTTAAATTGCATTAAAATCTTCAAGCTGTCTTAAAGTAAGAATGACGTAGGGTACCTACGCAAATATGATATGAAAATACATTATTGTGAGTTGAATTCCATAACGTGCTTGAATATTTTATTGTTTAAGTGATATTGCGAGGAATACGCAATGGATTATAAAATGAAATTTTCATGTGTTTCCTGGAATAAACATGTTTGCAGCGAATGTTCAGGCAAAACCATAAAGTATAACGTGAAAATTTGTTATATAATGCAACTCATCCTATTGATCGAATTTTTAAAGCCCCAAAGAGTGTCAGTGTTGGCAGACCGAAAAACGCTGGTGCCAGTCATCTGACTTTTTAACGTTACTCAAAGTTAGCATTTATAATGATTTGCAATTAATAAAGACCTGCTAACCAAAGAACTGAATGTTTTTTCCTGTTTTACTGTGTACTCTAACGTTATTATGTAATGAAATTAATTTTTAAATAACTTAACTTTTGATTGTATTGTAATAGTTTAATTTAATTTTATCTTTGACTCCATAGCATTTTGATTATTAATTGATTGTAATTTTATTTTTGACTTCAAAGTATTTTTTTTGGTATTTAATTGTAATTTAATTATTGTTGTGTTGTTCAATTGTAATTTAATTCTTATTTTATTTATTATTCCATTGTAATTTAATTCTTGCTGTATTTTAATTCAATTATTTATGAATCTCAATCTAATTATTTGTTTACACGGGCCCATCTCGTTGATGAATGTTAACACTGTAATGAATTTGCAAAATATGTGCTGTTGGTGTGCCTTGTTGAAATAAATAAATCCGAAAGCCGAATCGATTGTTTTTTTTTAAACTTATGACTTGTCTAGCCGATTAACCTCAAAAATGACTACAAGCAAGGACCAAGTTCTTCAATAGTTAGACCAAACATGCAAACGATTCCAAACTACTACACCACGCTAAATAAACCTATTCCACAAAGATTGCAATAGAAACTTCGTGCATCAAATGTTTAACTGTTTATAATAGCACTACGCTGAACATTGCTCGTTATGTACCGGCTTTTATAACTCAACTTGTACTGTAACAGTCAAGGTAGATAACGTTAGTAAAACTGTCGCCTGAATTACCAAGAATGGAGATGGTATATTAAGGTTACACTAGTCGAAACTTCTTCTATACAAACGTAGTCTAGGGATTATTCCACTGTTTGACGATATTCGTACAAAATTTGTCTGATATCAATTTGTCTCATCATTATCTAGTCCTGTATGGAAGCAAAAAAGTAAAAAAAGAGAATATTTGAAAGTTATGAGCGTCGAAAGTTCCACATTTCGACACTAATTTTAACGCATTTTTGGGCGCAAATAAATACCATAAGAAGAGGGAAAATTGCAAAACGGCCTCCATATAGGGATAGATTAGTAGTTCAACAATGCAAATAATTTTATTTTGAAAATATACATGTAGTCGTTTTTTCATGATATCTAGACTGCCAAAGGTCTGTTTATAAAATTTCACGCGCTCGGTTTCGTCCTAAATCATTATACATTTCGCTACAAATTTGCAAAAGTGTGTATTCGTACGCGATCTAGCTTCCTACTGGTCATCACAGCATCTATCTCTTCCGCACGTGTTGTCGGTTGATATAAAATGCATTTTAACCCCGCGCACAAAATAGTTCGTGCCGTCGACTAGTGTACCCTTAAATGCTTTTGTTTGATTTAGTACTGTAGCTTATATAATTGAACACGTAAAACAACTTTTATATAACATACTAGGTATTTTAAATTACGTTGGTGACATGACAAACGGTCACATACATACAGTTGATATTAGTAACAGGTTGATGCTTTTTATGCTACCCAATGATATTCTAGTATACGGATATGTTATGAGCGCGTGCATTGTGAAGACTCGGATAGGTCCTAATTGGGGTCTTTAGTCTATGTCACCCATGGCGAAGAGCGACAGGCTTCGTTGAAACAAAAATAAATTTAAAAAATGCCATCGTGTGTATTTAGAAAGTGTGCCAATTATGATACCAAAGTACATAAAACAGAAGGTATCTCATACCAAAAGTGTTTAGGTATCTGTGCTGCCGCTGCTTTGCGGAACACTTTTTTCGGTTGTTTTGTGAGTGTATAGCGTATCTGTTTATTAGAATGTCATTGTTGCTACCCTTACATTTACGGAATAAAAATCAAAATCGGTTAAACAGACTGTAAAAAAAATACAACCGACTTCAAAATAAAAACACTACAAAGTGAAAAATAACTTAAATTTCGGAAGTCGGTGTTCCTGCTTTTGTTTCTTCGTTTTTTTTGACACGTTTTTTTATTTTTCACTTTTTAGTTGTGGTTCATAATAGACAAATAGATTAACCTAATAACATGAAACTTAAATAAAACCCATGGAATGAGAGTATACCAGGGTGAACTGTTCACACATGAGTACCTCTTTAGAGCGTACCAGTGTGATGTTATGTTATGAAGTGGTGTAAACAATAAACAGAATTGCTATTGCAGCTATCCCGAGTGATTTGCCGTAATTTTTTGAAGACTTCTGATGAATATCTCCGAAGTTCTTCACCAGATCTTGAAGAAAATTAAATGGGACCAGACGACAAGCACCAGCTTTCAAATAAAAAAAGAATCATCAAAATCAGTTCACCCAATAAAAAGTTCTGAGGTAACACACATTAAAAAAAATACAGTCGAATTGAAAAGGATTGTTTCCAATGTCATTTCTAGTTGTAAAAACTCTGAAAAGTTTGGTTATATTCGACGACAAAAAGTTGCTCAAAGTACCAGGACCACAACAACATTAGTAAGTCAATTTGTAATTGTTGTAAATTCAAACTATCAGGAGTTTACCTTTTTTTACAAAAAGTTATGGTCCTGTACTCTTTTGTCTCTTCTTGTCATTCTTCTATATTTTTCTAAGTACAGAAAACTGTACTGTTCTTTTGATTCAATAAAATAAAATTCAATAGCTACTTCTAGTCACTTCTCGTCTATTATTTCAACACGTTATCAGCACGAAGCTGCTTAATTGAAGACATCTAGATGTTAGTGAATAAAATGAATTTTCAAGGAATCACGATGTTGTCAAACCGAGACGGGTACCCAACCTGGAAATTTAAAATGAGGATGCTTCTCATTCATGAGGAGCTTTGGACGTCTATAATTGGGTACGATGATTCTGATAAAATAGCGGAGGATGTGCGCTCCCGTAATGACCAGAAGGCGTTGTCAAAAATATGCCTTACGGTAGACGGAGGTGCAATTTCGCACGTCAGAAATGCGAAGAACGCTAAGGAGGCTTGGAGTGCTTTGCAAAAAGCATATGAGGATAAAGGTATGGGTCGAAGGCTCTCTCTAGAGCGTAGATTGTACAAATATTCCTTGACCGATTTCCAAGACATAGAATCATATATCAACGCCGTTATGAGTACTGCTCAAGATCTTGAAGATATTGGTAAGAAGATCGACGATGGATCTTTGGCTGCGATTATTCCCGGAGGATTGACATCACGGTACGAACCAATGATCATGGCTTTAGAGAATTCGAATGTTGATGTAACCAGTGAGTTAGTTAAGGCAAAACTATTAAACGACCTTGCTAAGGATCCTCACCAGAATGAGGTGGCTGCGCTACGTTCAACAGGTTCTACGAGCAAAAAGAAGAAACATATAATCTGCTTTAAGTGTAGACAACCAGGACACAAAAGTCCCGAATGTCCCAATAAGAAGGTAAAGAAAGCTATGATGAGCGGATCGGAAAAGGTTTTTAAGGGTATAGATTGCCGTCATAATGAAAAGGTGGAACAGGCTGTTGTGCAGGAAATGGCTCTCTCTGCGCCGGCTGAATCTGATGGGAAATGGATTATTGATTCAGGCGCAACCATTCACATGACTCCGCATCGCGAGTGGTTCAGCAGTTATCGGCCAGTACAAGGTGGAACGATTACTGTGGCTAATGGACAAAAATTAGCGGCTGTGGGTATTGGTGATGTATCCATTGAAACGGATACTTTGGCAAACAGAATAAAGAATGTAGTTCATGTTCCAGATTTGAACTGTAGTTTACTTTCAGTGAAAAAAATAGTAGAGAAGGGTTTCTCTGTAGTTTTCAATAAAGAAGGCTGCACAATTTATGACTCAAAATGTGATGTAGTAAACAGTAAAAATGTTTTAGCGTATGGTTCTGTATGTGATGGGCTGTATACTGTGGATTGTATAACTAAAACTATCAATAATGTTTCAGCTAAACTTGTGCACTCTGATTGTTCCAATTTCCAGCTTTGGCATAAGAGGTTGGGCCATTTGTGCCGAATTGGCATGAATCTACTTAGAAAAGGTCAGGCTATCGGAGTGGACTACACGGAGGTCGACAAGGAACCATGCATACCTTGCATAGAGGGTAAGCAGTCTAGAAAGCCCTTCAAAAGCTTAAAATACAGGAAGGCTACTTCGCCACTTCAACTGATTCATACCGATGTTTGTGGACCTTTATCTACGAGTTCGTTTACAGGTAAAAGATATTTTATTATTTTTATAGATGATTATACACGTTTTATTTTTGTGTATTTTCTGTCTTCTAAAACTGAAGTCAAAAGTAAGTTTTGTTTGTTTCATTCTCATGTCGAGAGACAGTTTGGTGGAAAAATCAAGACTTTGCGTTCAGATAATGGAACTGAGTTCATCAATAAGGAATTAATGGATTATGTTCAGTCTTCAGGTATCGTTTGGCAAACGACAGCACCATATAGCCCTCAGCAAAATGGGGTAAGTGAACGGTGTAATCGTAGCATAGTAGAGAAGGCTCGGTCACTATTGTCCCATGGTTCTCTCTCAAAAGCTTTTTGGCAGGACGCAGTGGAGACAAGCGTCTACTTGAAAAATCGGTCACCACACCGCGCGCTTAGTGGTAAAACACCATTTGAAATGTGGTTTAATAAAAAACCCAATCTGTCTCATCTGAAGGTTTTCGGATGCAGATCACTTGTTCATGTTCCATCTAGTCAGAGATGTAAATTGGACATTAAAGCTGAGGAACAGATTTTTGTAGGATACTCAGATGATCCTCATACTTATTATTTCCGGAATGCGGGAAGTCCTAGACGTTTACTAAAGTCAAGAGATGTCACATTTTTTGAAAACAACTTTACTGGACTGAAGGAAAATATTCAGCCTATAGGTACTGTGAACTCTGATATTGTCAATTTGCTCTCACAGTCACCATCTCCAGCTGTTTTAAGACAAGAAGTACTTCCCTCCTCTTCATCTGGAAGATGTGAGGTAGATGATCCTAACTTAGATACTTCTTTCATGGATGCTGAGGATGCTGATGTTGAAATCAATGAAGCAGACAATGTAGAGGTCAACAATGTTGATGATCAGCAGTCAAGTGAATCTACAGATTCCTCAAATGAATCCAGTCGATATCCTTCAAGAGTTCGCAAACCACCAGATTATTTCTCTTATAATACCCTGGTCGATGATGGGTGCGATGATCCAAATAATTATCTGGCTGCAATTAACAGCGATCAGAAAGATAATTGGATTTTAGCAATGAGAGATGAGTACAATGCCTTAGTCAGAAAGGGCACATGGGTTTTGGTAGATAAGCCAAATCTTAAAACGTGTATTCCTAGCAAGTGGGTTTTTAAACTAAAGCGAGATGCGAAAGGTAGCGTTGTTAGGTACAAAGCGCGCCTAGTAGCAAAAGGTTTTCGACAAAAAGAAGGTGTCGACTACCACGAAACATTTTCTCCGGTTGTACGTAACTCGTCGTTGCGAACCTTGTTAGCGCTTGCAGTGCAGGAAGATTATAAGGTCCGGCATATGGATGTGGACACAGCCTTTTTTGAATGGCAGTTTGGAAGAAGAAATCTATATGACACAGCCAGAAGGTTTCGTAAGGGAAGGGGAAGAGTCGAAAGTGTGTCTTTTGAAACGGTCACTCTATGGGTTGAAGCAGGCACCAAGAGCCTGGAATACAAAGTTAAAACAGACTTTGTCAGTTCTTGGTTTGACACAGACATGTGAGCCGTGTATTTTTATTAATAATGCGAACTCAGACTCTTTGGTTCTGGCTGTATACGTCGACGATCTAGTAATCTTGTATAAAAATGAAAGTACTCTTGACAATTTCAAATGTCAACTTGAAAAATACTTTTCATTAAAAGATCTTGGACAGATTAATTTCTTTACGGGAATAAATATTTACCATGATAATTATGGAATGAAGCTATCTCAGAGTACATACATTGAAAAGTTACTGAAAAGATTTAACATGCAAGATTGTAAGGGTGTTCCTACCCCACTGGTCAAGAAAAATCTTGAGTCTGGTATAGGTGAGTCTGAGTACCCTTACAGAGAGTTAATTGGCTGTCTAATGTTTTTGGCTGTAAATACTAGACCAGATATAGCCTACACCGTAAGTTACTTGAGTCAATTTAACTCTAAGTTTGATCAGTCACATTGGAATATTGCTAAACGATGTCTACGTTATCTGAAAGCGACTAAAGATAGTGGTATTACATACAGTAAAGAAAAAGGTAATACTACAACTTTGACGGGTTTTTCAGATGCAGACTGGGCAAATTGTCCAACTGATAGACGATCCTACACAGGGTTTTATTATGAACTTGCAGGAGGACCTATTTCGTGGGAAGCTAAAAAACAGCCCACAGTGGCTTTATCGTCCGCTGAAGCTGAATATATGGCGTTGGCTACAGCAGTAAAGGATGCGTGCTTCTTAAAAAGACTGATATCCAATGTAACAGGTAGGTCGCTTAATATAGTTTTGTATACGGATAGTCAGAGTGCACAAAAAAAGGCCATGAATCCTGTTCATCACAATCGGACAAAGCATATAGACGTTAAGTTCCATTTTGTCCGAGAAAAAGTGAACGATAAAACTGTTGAACTTAGGTATATGCCCACCGACAGGTTACCTGCTGATGTTTTGACGAAACCTTTGGGTCCAACAAAGCATCGCAGTTGTTTGCAAATGATTGGTATATCCTAGTTTTATTTTTCTGTTTTCCGTAATGTTTTTCTGTACTGGTTTTTTATGCCTTTATATTAAATGAGTGCATTACAATTAACTTTTTGAGGGAGCATGTTGTAAATTCAAACTATCAGGAGTTTACCTTTTTTACAAAAAGTTATGGTCCTGTACTCTTTTGTCTCTTCTTGTCATTCTTCTATATTTTTCTAAGTACAGAAAACTGTACTGTTCTTTTGATTCAATAAAATAAAATTCAATAGCTACTTCTAGTCACTTCTCGTCTATTATTTCAACAGTAATTAAATTTAGAATGCTTTTTACTTTGTGGTCAGCACCATTTACTATTACACTATTTCAATTTGTTAACAAAAATACAGCAAACACTACGTGACTTGCAGCCATACAAACTACAGAGTTAATCCCTCAGAGACACATTCTCCTTGATGCCTTCCAACACGCGACCAAACGAGAAATAAACAAACAAAATCCCTCAGGAACCTCGAGTAAAAAATCTTAAGTATAACTTGTTCTAACTTGTCTTTAAGACGGTGTCATTAAACCGGTAACCCCGGCGTTGCTGTCCACGTTAGATTGCAGCACTAGGAAACCTTAAGGAGAACTTTCTTCATTGCCGATAAATTACCGAGTCACTTTTACAGCTCAGAAGAACATACGGCGAAACTTTCACATGTGCTGTCCAAGTTATAACAAGATAGCGTTTGGACGTGTTAAAGAATTTGAATGGCTGAATTCTTTAGGAATTCGTGAAGTTGCTGGAGTTGTGTTACGTTAAGTATGTTGGATATTGAGCGCAAGTTTGAGCTAAGTTATATTTTCTACTAGCTTTTCCCGCGGCTTCGCTCCCGTTAACTGACTGCCTGCCCTACACTACTCACCTTCTAGCCTACCCTACTTACCTACCTACCAATATTTTTTTCTAGGGTCATCATACTTTCGCGGAGAATCTTAGCAGAAAATGACTTCAAATACACAACGCCATCTATCGAATATCGAGTTCAACTGTCGGAGTATCTGAATTGCGTGTGTTGTGATAATTTTACTTCTTATCACTTTAAATTCATTTAAGTTTTGATAGAGTGAACCGATTGCGATGAAACAAAAACTAAGTAATACTTCAAGTTATGCACATTTTTTATGTATTAAAGTTATCTACATTGGTTTCATACATTTTACGTGATGCGTGCGCAAATAAACAGACAAAAAATCCAAAAATGCTGGCAATGGGTTCTGTTGGTTCTCCTTTAACATCCTGGCTATTTTTTTGAATATTTTTGATGTACAAAAACGACTTTTCTACAGATTTATTATATGTATATTGATGAACGGAATTTGGTTGTGTCTTTGTTGCTAGCAATTACTAGTAGATACTTAATATATGTACAGCTGCCTCCTTACTAAAACTGTGTAACTATTTCAGCCTGATAGTAACATTTTTGGGAATAGTTTACTAAAAGGGGCAACATATAAAAGAGATTGACAATGATTAATCAAGTTTTTAGATTGCCTTAGAGTTCATAGACAGAACTCCTACTTGTTACAGTATAAGTTACAAAAACAGGCCAAGTGTGAGTCGGACTTGCGCACGACGGGTTCCGTACCATTATCGCAAAAACGGCAAAAAACACGTTTTGTTGTATGGGAGCCCCACTTATAGCGGCAACAGAAATACATCATCTGTGAAAATTTCAACTCTCTAGCTATCACGGTTCATGAGATACAGCCTGGTGACAGACGGACAGACAGACAGATAAACAGATAGACGGATCGCGGATTCTTAGTAATAGGGTCCCGTTTTTACCCTTTGGGTACGGAACCCTAAAAACTATTACGGAACTAAGATTAGTGCAGTAAGAATATTTAAAATAGTTTTTCATGGGATCGCGATCCTTTACTTTCCGAGTACAAAAATTGCATTACCACAGAAAAAGCATCGCCTAAATAATATCACGACCAAAAATTGATATCCCATACTCTCAAAACCGCTGGCGCTCACCGCATACACCAGCATATAAGCCCCAGTTGCATTAAGTGGATAATCCCTGAGTTCATACTTTCATCTGGTTAGTGGATGCAGTGAAACCCATCTATTGCCGTTAGGCGCTTTTTATGCGCACTGCCATACCGGTAGTGAGTGCCCTGTTATGGCAAGCGTTTTGAGGATTAGCTCAAGCTCAGGTATTTGATGGTGGACACTAAAGGGTTAATATAGGGAATTTGGTACCTATTACTATTACGGTAGGTATGGTTTTTGCAAGAAGACAATAGAATGCATGGGCCAGTTTGTGTCACAAAGGATTTTAGTTATTAAGACTTATATTTAACTAGCTGTTCCGCGTGGTTTCACTCCCGTGGACCACCCCACAGTACCCGTTTTCGGGGTTAAAAAATAGCCTTTGTCACTCAGGAATAATGTAGCTTTTTATTGGTGAAAGAATTTTCAAAATCGGTCCAGTAGTATTGGAGCCTATTCGGTACAAACAAAAAACAAGCAAACAAACTTGGTATAGAGGTAAAGATTGGCGATCTTTCAGGGTATGAGTGCTGTTTTTTAAGGTTCCGTACCCAAAGGGTAAAAACGGGACCCTATTACTAAGACTCCGTGGTCCGTCTGTCTATCTGTGTGTCTGTCACCAGGCTGTACCTCATGAACCGTGATAGCAAGACAGTTGAAATTTTCACAGATGATGTATTTCTATTGCCGCTATAACAAAAAATACTGAAAACAGAATAAAACAAATATTTAAATGGGGCTCCCATACAACAAACGTGATCTTTTTGCCGTTTTTACGATATTGGTACGGAACTCTTCGTGCGCGAGACCGACTCTCACTTGGCCGGTTTTTTTTTGTTATATTTTCTGATTTGGTCTTATAGCAAAAGTTGTATAAGACTATTCATAAGTAGATACTTTTACTTGATTGCCAATGATTTTAATGACTTATTATTTTCTGAGGTAAGCTCGGTTTAGAACAAGACTATGTGAGCTGTAAAACAAAGTTGATAATGAGCTGATGACACCAAAATAAATCTTTAAGTTGCTTCACGACAATGCAAAGTAAATAATTTATTTATTTAGGAATAACCAACAGTTACACATTTAAAACTTATGGCTAATACTATAGGAACATGATATAAATGCGCAACTCACACCGTTATCCACATCATATAAAATAGAAAGTTAGTTTTGAGCAAACGATACAAAGCAAAAAAACAAATAATTTTACATTCCGTTAAATAACAATTTAAAGGCTCTTTATTGCTTCAATAAGGCGAAATTTATTAGTGGGCATTGCAAATATGTCCAAGTCAGTAAAAAGTTCATTGAAACTATTACAAATACGACAAAGAGGTGCGCGGGCGCCAGCGTTTGTTCGACAGAAAGAAACAGCGAATAGAGGGCGCGCGCGCACCCCCCGCCTCAAAACACTTCTAGGAACAAAGTAATGTATTCTGTTAGTAATATCTGAGCAGTCGTATCTGTGATTACACACATCATAAAGGAACATCGTTTCCAGGTATAATCTTCTACACTTTAGGCTCATTACAATTTTTTTTTTTAGCAAGTCATTATACGATGGGAAGTTCCGGTAACAGCGGTATTGTACTGATTTCAAAAAATTCCACTTAAATATTAGAAACACAATAATGAGTCAAAATACAGTGTAATATTTAAATAAATAAAGAAGACAATACATCCTAACTATAGTACTATAAACTACTTCTTTATTAGGTTTAAGTTATTAAAATAAACCTGCAGTTTATTAAAAAAATCTTATCCACATTATACCGTTGTACTTCAGTTATGAATTCTTTCCTAACTTCATATTAGTCTGGCGGTGTTCTTCGTGTTCATTTATCAAGCGTCAGTCTGGGAACGAATCATGGGTGAAACTGCTTTGAGTAAAGTAAAAATTCTATTCCAGTTGATAGTTGTTTGAATAAGGCGTGTTATATGATATTTTAAAATAATATAAGTCTTATTTATACCCGGTGTCTGGAAATTAATTATTGACGCGTTACTAATTAAAAGCAAATGTGTGCAGTTTTTTTAAACCAATCATAGCAGCTACTGCACGTTTGTTGATGTTTGGCATTAAATTTTCGACAATTTTCTTTCCAGTTTTATGTGATGGATAAAACTATACTGGGTTTCGAGGCAGTTGTAATGCGTTTTCTTATTTTATTTATACCTACTCGCAATGCTACTGTAAAACAAAACCCTGATAGGACTGATCTGTTGCTGGTGTCAAACTATAATCCATTGCTTCAAATATTTATTAGGCACACCTATTATTGCTACTGGAAGCAAGTCTGTTATACAACAATTCCACTAACATTTACCGATCCATTCACCAAAGATTTGCGAACACTACCGCGCTTGTGGTCCTGCAACCACAATATAGTTGCCGAAATGCACAGAAAACACATTTACCACAATCCATCATGGCGGATTTGTGGATTCCGTACGTCATACAAACGCCCGTTGCGTCCCTGCTAATGCTGACGGCAGAACAACCTTGGGTATGGAACCCTAAATATTAATCTACATAGTTTTGATTAATGAAAGAGTTTGACTAGCTTTTGGGAGCAGTCTCAAGTATCATAACCAACAATGATTAAAAAATGGCTTTTGCTAACTTTTCCATCCGTGTGGAAGTCGAAAATTATTTTCTCGGGAATGTAACTCTGAAACAAAAAGTATATAATATCAAATGTTCTAATACAGGCCATGGTCTTCCTATGTTCGGCATTTCATCCACTTCAGCCGTTGATGTGTGATTGATAATTATTCATTAAACAAAAACTCTTGAAACATCCAAATGTCCATAATCATAACATTATACACACAAGTAGGATTGTACAGACAGAGTTCTCATCTTTCATCAAAATGCAATCGATTTTTTTACAAGCTTTTATTTTTAATTATTATTATTAATTAATTAACTTGCACTGTATGTATGTTTGTATGTATGTATGTAAGTGTGTTCGGGTCAAATCTTGCAGCTGAATTTTAAAGCAGTTATCCTCCACCGATTAAAATGAAATGTTGAGTACACGTTTAGTTTGGATGACAATTCATGGTTAGCTAAGTGACGTCATTCTAAATAGAATATGGCGGACGGCTCAAGATTGCGGACTAGTTATTTTTTGTGCGCTGCCATGATATGGGTATCAAATGAAAGGGTTTACTGAGAAGAATACGAAAAAAGCAGGGTTAAAAAAAAAAAAAGAATTGAATAAATTATTAATGTTACAGTTATATTGAATATTCATACGTTGCTTCTTCTGACCTCCTAGCACAATAATACCTGCGTAGGATGCACTAACATGAATCGTGGTAATAAACCCACAATGTTATTAGCGTGTTTGTAACCTTGAATGAAAACTGAAAATATTTATCGCAGCTACAAACATTTTATGTTTTTTATGTATGTATCTAATTCCGGCTTTTTTTCTGTTTTTCTTCTAAGGTCGACTGGTAGAAAGTACCTATGACCGCCTTTGTACAGTGATTTAATGAAACAACTTGTCCATAAAGTTTTAAATAAATTCAGAAACATTTATATGTGAAGACTTAAAATTTCATACAAGCGGGACGTATCCTACTTCAAAGGGCTAGGCTGTGAGCTGTCACATGCCCGAATTTATCAAAGAGGTTATTAAGTTTCGACGTTACACATCCTATGCCTAGATATTGTTAGATACGCGTGCAAGTATGTTAGATACAGAGTCACACACATGACACATCTGTCTAATTTAAGGAATAGGTTTCTTAAGATATATTTAAACTAGTTGTCCCCCGCAGCTTCGCTACCGTCAACTGGCTGCCTACCTACCCTACCTACCTACCCTACCCTACCTACCTACCTACTTCTCTATCCTACCTACATACCTACCTCTCTATCCTACCTACCTACATACTTACCTATCCTACCTACCCTACCCCACCTACTCTACCCTACGCTACCTACCCTAACCTACTTGCTCTACCCTACCGCCACTACCCACCTACCTACCCTAACCTACCTTCCCTACCCTACCCTACCCGACCTATCTAACAACTTTTTTTATCGTCCAACATGGTAGCCTATGTCATTCCTCAGGATGCCATCTATCTCTTTGCCAAATTTGATTGAATTCCGTTCAGTAATTTAGGCGTGAAAGGGTAACAGACAGACAGACAAAGTTTCTTTCGAATTTTTAATATTAGTATTGATAATGGTTAAGTAAGCGACCTTCTGAAGACGCGATTCGATTTATATTGCACCGATAGGCGATTTAAATTACAAGTATATTCACATGGATGCAATGCGATGTAATCCGACCAATACATAAACCCACCACCAATCACATCTACCGATATCGCCTATTGCAGCAATTTAAATTGTGTCGCACCATCAGTAAGGTCTTTATGAATTAGTAGTTGTATAGTATTAGTATGAATACTAGTAACTTAATTTAGTTTGTAGCGGCACCAACGCCGCCACTTACGAACTAATGACATGACGTCACACAAATCCTGCATCGCGCAAGCAAAGTTTTCGGCGAGATTAGAACACATACAACAGTCCGACAACAACCGTTGGGCAGTTGCCTGGACCAGACACAACACCCGTCTGGTCGGAGGAACCTCCCTTTTCTATGGTGGTTTGTGGGACTTTACACCCTGTTCCGCATACCCCCAAAAGTTTTGACTTTTCATTAAAGACGATTCTGGTAACTAGTTTAAGGTTTTATAGAAATTATTTCAATGAAATTACACTTAGGGCGTAGAAAACAGCACTTAGGGCGGTTACGCAATATACGCTCTTGTCCTTGATTCGTGTCCGTTATTTGAGTTCCGAGTTCAAAATGTTCTGAATTATGACAGATTATAACAGATAGAGTTCGGATATAGTGCGTAAGCTTCCCTACAAGAAGTACTACAGCTACTTCAGAACCGAAATTTCACGGACACGGAGCGGATGTATTGCATAACCGCCTTTAGAATTCACAGAACATGCAAGCCACCTTTCACAGTTATTCGTTCCTAGCGCCATTTTTTGAACGTCTGGCTCAACGGTAAGCTAGCTGAGCACACTTTTTAACCGACTTACCAAAAAGGAGGAGGTTCTATGTTCGACTTTATGTATGTTTTTTTTGTGTATGTTCACCGATATCTCCGTCAATTGTGTGTTTTTTTTTTTTTTGAGTGATTATGTTCCGAAATTGGTCCCATTTTAATTTGGTGAAGATTTGATGAAGAACTTCGGAGACATACAAACAGAACTCTTCAATAAATAACGGCAAATCTCTCGTGATTGCTGCAATCGCTTGTCTGTTCATTGTTTATACCATTTCATAACATAACATCACGCCAGTAAGCTCTTAGTAAGCGCTAGATCTCTTATTTCACCGGTCATGTTCAAGTTTCATGATATTTAAGTTAATCTATTCTAGCGTTATATGTTACTAAACAACTTGCCTATTAGGTAGGTACAACTAAAAAGTGAAAAAAAAAAAACCTTTTATCAAAAAAATACTACCGACTTCCAAAAATAAAGTTATTTTTCACTTTGTAGTTTTTTATTTGGAAGTCGGTAGTATTTTTTTGCAAACAAGGTTTTTATTATTCTTTTGCTATGTTGCTGTCCGACAGCAGTGTTATATATGACATTTGGCTGATTTTAAGTTTTTATTACCTCTGTGATCAGCAAAAAATTCTCAATCAATCTCTCTAAGCAGTATTCTTCTACTACCAATATTCGGACAAAAAATAAATATTCCCAAATTGATATTTTAAAAATCGTATTTTTGATACGATTACGTAATTGATTTAAACTAAGAATGTCTATTTGAAAGTGCGTAATTAGGTCTATTTTTTGATACCGCTAACTCTTACATATGATTTATGGTTGATAAACAGCATCGAGTTTTATTATTTCATGGTTTATTGTTTTTCTTCTATAACTTATAATAAGATTTTGTCAGATAGTGAAACGCCAGCTACAGGACGGCATAATGTTTTTCAACGTTTTCACCAGTTCCAAATACAAACTCGCACAGCCATTGTTGATTCAGTCCATCTTACATTCCTCGAACTTACCTGTAAAGAAACAGAAGAAAAAATAAGTACAAAGCCTTCTTAATTGTTCTCAAAAATGATTTATTTTTTTCATAAGACTGTTTTTTTTGTCGTATATTCGTTCTACCTTGTGATTTAAAAATGAGTCTTAAAAGGTTTTCTAATCAAAATTGAATAATCTCTTATTTAATTTCTCGATGAAAATGGAAAATATGGGTTTATTAGTGTAACAGGAAAAGGAATATTTGTCTGTAAAAATAAGTAATTTATTAAAAGTAAACAAAGAGTGTTTTTCTTGCTTGTCTTCTATCGAAGTAGGAAACAATGCAAAGTCATAACAATTAGGTGCTTTTATAAGAATTGTTCTGACTTAATGCCTTTTTTTACAAGGAATGTCTAAATAGACAATACGATTCCTCGAGATTTAAGGTAACTAGTAAAAAACCGGCCAAGTGCGAGACTTGGCCGTACCATTATCGCAAAAAACGGCAAAAAAATCACGTTTGTTGTATATGAGCACCACTTAAATATTTATTTTATTCTGTTTTTAATATTTGTTGTAATAGCGGCAACAGAAATACATCATCTGTGAAAATTTCAACTGTCTAGTTATCAGGGTTCATGAGATACAGCCAGACAGACAGATAGACAGACGGACCGCGGAGTCTTAGTAATAGGGTCCCATTTTTACCCTTTGGGTACGGAACCCTAAAAATGTCGTGTTGATCCAGTGGCTAAGAACTCGCCTCTCGTGCTTGAGGTCATGGTTTCAAATCCGGGCAAGTACCGATGTGACTTTTTCAAATTCATATGCTTTTTTTATTATTTTTTTCAACAATATTTACATCTGTGGGTATTATACATATCTGTGCCAAACTGCAGGACAGTTTGTCGGCAATTTATAAATTACGGACAGTTTGTCGGTAATTTATAAGTTTATCTTGAATATCACAGCAACGGTGAGGGAACCCATAGTGAGGATACCTGGACTTATATCGTTAATGTAAAATAGCCAAGCCAGAGGTCTGTGGGTTATTCGGAGGCGGCGGCCACATACTTACACGAAAAAGATGAAGAAGACTGGTAAACAAAATAATGAGACAGTATAATCTCACTTTTGGTTAAAGGCTTTCGCAGACTGCAGCTGTTTCCGTTAAGGGTACACTAGTCGACGGCACGAACTATTTTGTGCGCGGGGTTAAAATGCATTTTATATCAACCGACAACACGTACGGAAGAGATAGATGCTGTGATGAGCAGTAGGAAGCTAGTTCGCGTACGAATACACACTTTTGCAAATTTGTAGCGAAATGGATAATGATTTAGGACGAAACCGAGCGCGCGAAATTTTCTAAACAGACCTTTGGCAGTTTAGATATCATGAAAAAACGACTAAATCTATCTGTTCAAAATAAGATGATTTGCATTGTTGCAAATATCCCTAGACTATGTTTGTTTTCGACTAGTGTAACCTTACGAGTTAGCGTGGACCATTGATTGTTAATAAATTTATAAATAGTTACCAATTATTCCAAAAGACACTGTTAACCACATCAAAAACTAGTACATACCTATTGCTAGAAAATAATTTCATTTATGTAGGTACTACATTTCACAAAGATAAGGTTACCTAAGAACCCTCAAAAAAACAAATTTTCAATGCCAGGTAAATATGTTCCCGTCTAGACCGAAAACAAACTTCGCTAACCAAAGCAATTGAGCACCTTCAATCCTATTCTAGTAAGCAGAACATACAAACAATAATTATTATTCGTGTAGCTGGGATTGTGATAATTAAAATTATAACAGTTGGCAGCACACACTGAATATTTTGCGCGAGGCGAGTCATTTATTACAAGCTTATTAGCGGCGCCCGTAGGGAGAGCGCTCAAGATACGTTGTCTAGGGAACTCTGGATAAAGTGTGGGCTACTAGAAGTGGCATATGTAACAGTAATACTTAGGTACATAGTGTGTGCAAATATTCAGGCTAAAATCTCGTAAAACAGTTGAGAATAGTTGTCCAATAGTACTCTATTGGACAACAGGTAAAGGCGGTAAAGGCGGCTCGAAATACCGCGTGAGTCACTGTGTAGTAGCAAATTCAAATAACCGGGATAAGGGTTGGGTTACTGCGCAATGAAAAGCTAATTGGGAAGACGTCATTAACTTTGAATCGATCTATACATATTAGTTTTAACAGCACACACTAAATGTATATACTTATATCTTTTAGTTTAATTATCGTTTACTTTTACCAACAAGATAATATTGTGCTACGCATGGGATACCTCACATCACATCACATCATCATTCAGCCTATTAACGTTCCCACTGCTGGGACACAGGCCTCCTCTCTGTGAGAGGGAATGGGCTATAATCCACCACGCGAGCTCAGTGCGGTTTGGTAGATGTCACATGTCTTCGAATTTTTGGTTCTAGGACATGCCGGTTTCCTCACGATGTTTTCCTTTACCGTTTCGATGGGATATCTAAATATTAAGTAATATATGACCTAATAATGAGACTGTTTTTGCTTGATCATTCTCTATGATAAATAAAAATGTAATCAATAAAGAAGCATAATTTGAAAGGATGACAGACTGAAATAAAAACTAGTTTACGTAATGTTTTGTATGTGGTGTTTGTAAGTAGGTTAATAAAAACCGGCCAAGTGCGAGTCGGACTCGCGCACGAATGGTTCCGTACCATTATCGCAAAAAACGGCAAAAAAATCAAGTTTGTTTTATGGGAGCCACACTTAAATATTTATTTTATTCTTTTTTTTATATTTGTTGTAATAGCTGCAACAGAAATACATCATCTGTGAAAATTTCAACTGTCTAGCTATCACGGTTCATGAGATATAGCCTGGTGACAGACAGACGGACCGCGGAGTCTTAGTAATAGGGTCCCGTTTATACCCTTTGGGTACGAAACCCTATTTAAAAATGATGTCGTTATTATTGGTTATTACATAAATAAGATAGGCTCTATGTAGTCCTACTAATATTAATACAATGAAGGTATAATATAATTTTTGTTAATCAATTACGTTTCAACCATTAAATTTGCCATACGAGTAAACCATAGCCTGGATTAGAAAATAGAATACTTTTATCGCTGTAGTACGCTGTAGTACAACTAAAACATGTAAAACTATATTGTTGGATCGAAAAATTCAACAAATAGCTGTATACAAAATGCACGGAGCACACAACCAGTGGAGAGAGCGTGCGGAGGCTACCGCGGGCGCCAAACGTATGCAATATCAATCTCATGCGGCGGAATTTTGGTCAGTCGCAGCATTTGTAGGCTAAACGCACGAACGTCACGCGCTTCCGTCTTTAATACAAATAAAACGAAAAGTAATGGCTAGTTTTGCAATTAAATGGTATGAAAAGTGTACTGCTACTTCAAGTTACACAAAAGATTGAATAACATTTCACAGTTATGTGGTTTTCTACTCCATTTAATCAATTTCATTAAGTAAAATCAAATATGTTTATTTCTGGATGGTTCGCTTTGCTATCTCTTTCTCGTACACTGATTTGCACATTAGCAGTTGTCTCTTTTTTTCTCGATAGTGCTGTTTGCAGCATCACGACAATTATATCGATATGTAAGGCTTAATAAGCTCATAAAAAATAATAAGAACTGCAGCTGTGTACGTTCTTTTGTTTATTTTTGTCTAGCCCGTATTTACCTTATCATAAATATTTATTATACGTACCGAAGATTCTAAGAAATTCGTTTTTTTGTTTGTCTGTATGCCAAATAAATCCTTAAAGACTAATAATAAGTTAAAAAATAAGTATTACTTACTTATTGTTTAACTTCTTAGTACTAACTATAAAATAAAAAAAATATAAAAAAACCAATATCGATATCGTTAAATAAAATTATCGATATCGATTTTGTTTTTATTACTTTTTTGGAATCCCTAGAGAATTAGTTGTCATTTGGTTGTCCATCGGTCACCCAATCACAGCGGGGGAAGGTTACCTCTGTCCCCGCTGTTTCTTGGTGACTTCGATTTAGAACAAAAACGTACCGATGCTCTCTCCACTGGTTGTGTGCTCCGTGACAAAATGTCACGCCTTGTTTTTTTTATATTTGCCTGCTTGACCACTATCTCACCTGATGGTAAGCGATGATGAGGTCGACGATGAAGCACTCTTGCCTAGAAGACTTATTAGTCGTCAAAATCAAAATCAAGTTTTTATTTCACACTAGCTGTTCCCCGCAGCTTCGATCCCGTGGACCACCCCACAGGACCCGTTTCCGGGATAAAAAAAATAGACTATGTTACTCAGGAATAATTTAGCTTTCTATTGGTGATTTTTTTTTAAACCGGCCCAGTAGTTTTGTAGCCTATTCGGTACAAACAAAAAAATCTTTTCTCTTTATAATATTAGTATAGATAGGCCTACATGGGCACTTATAAAACGTCGACAAAAGGTGCACGGTTCGGGTTGGTCGATTCCTATGAAGAAGAACCGGCTAGAAACTCCACGGTTACTCTCTTAAAAAAATGGTTTGTTTTTACAATATTTCCATGTTACAGCATTACTTAGATATGGGGGGACAACGTAGGCCTGACAATAAGTCGTAGTAGTGGTATCTATCCTGATAGATACTACTAACCTTAGTGCACACAGGTATCAGTAGCTTTCAGGAACTAGCACTGACTGTGCAACTTGAACAAAGGCCAGCATGAGTCAGACCACTGAATTTTGAATATTGCACGAATAAACTTTTTTTGGGCGAAGAAGATCTTCACCATTTTGGAAGAGTTACCCCACACAACAACTACCGTATCGTATTACGATAAAACCGACATGCTGGCAACTCGGCGCCGATGTTCAAGGCTCTGGAGCATAGAGTCGACCAGCAAATAAGTTAATTTAATAACACCACAGCCCATTCCAGTTATAACAATGCTCGGGTCTAGGTTTTAAATTACTCCGGCGTGATTGTGAGCAGTTTCCATAACGTTGTAATTGTAATTGGCCGAGACGGATGCCTCACGCCGACGAATTGGTTGACTGTTACTGCCTTGTTTATATTTTGTATTTTGGAGGGTCGGAGTAAAGAGTGAAATATGTAGATACACTCACAGAGTGAAGAGATTAAAGCCCTTTGAATAAAAAAAAAAATAAAGCCTCCGACACGACATCTTGCGCAAATACCCTGATTCAAACAATAAAACTCCTATTTCTTTTGAATGGCTTTACAGATTTTTATCAAACATTGCTAATAACACTCCCGATAATGTCACCTTTCAAACAGTTTAAGAGCTATGATGCCACGGATAAATACACAAACACACAAGCAAAAAAAAAGCAAATAAATGATTATGATTATGATTATGATTATGATTATGATTATGATTACCCACGCCAAACTTATAACTCCCCTCTTTTTCCGTCGGGGGTTCAAAATATTCACATTTATATAGAAGGTTGGTTGGTTGGTTGGGTTGGAAGGTTGGTTGGTTGGTTGGTTGTGGTGTATAGGTTGTTGTGTGGTGGTTGTGGTTGGTTGCGTTGTGTTCATTTCTTCTCAGTTTTTCATGATTTTGTGGGCTTTTCTCATTGTACCTAAAAATCAACCATCGGTTTTACCCACGTGAAAGTTTGAAATTAACCCAAGGATACATAAAACCGGGGTAAAATGTATATACTGTGCTTGAGTATAGGATACATTTTACCCTGGGTGTATGTTTTAGGATTCAGGACATGGTTTACCCGTTTGCCAAGTTTCAACCCAATATTTTCCATCGTTTAGACGTAAAAGATAACAAACAGACAGACAGAGTAACTTAAGACAAGACAAGACAAAGATATTTTATTTCAAGTAGGCCACCAAGCGGCACTTTTGAACGTTACATTAAAATTTACAAGTAATAAAAGTTGATTCTTCCGTGCATTCGGAAAGTAGCATGTTATGGAGAAGAATGCACAGGAAACTCCATAAAATATCTTCCATACTTACTCTATCTCCATACTTTCACATTAATCGTATTAGTATGAATTTGCTGCAGGATGTAATATTTTTTGTGGATGAAATCGTGTTTTTAAGACGTGACTCCATGCGAGACACCATGTTTTTTTTTATTGTTTCGCTAATTACGGGCACATAAAGCACGAAGTAATACGAACTATATAAAATCATAATTACAGGTAACTCAAATTAATTCAACGTTGAGAGTTCAATATTACAAAGAATTTTCGCTACAAAAGCTATTCAATTAAACCCAACCTCCTCCAGCATCCGAGACCACAGGTAAATTATTACTGATTTAAAGTTAATTGCTTCTCCATATCCCATTAAGAGCATCAGCAGCCTGTCACGCAAGTTGAAAGAATCAATTAATACAGATAATAGGTCACAACCGCCAACCTTTAAAATATCAGAATACAAGCTCTGCCAACGGCAACATATTCCGGGATAAAAAGTATCCTATATGCTATTTCTGACCATAATCTATCCGTTCACCCGTTCTGGTGTGGAGAAGTAACACACATACAAACACACACATTCACAATCTTTCGCGTTTATAATATTAGTGTGATTAAGGTTACAGGAGAGCAGTGGTGGCCCAGTGGTATCGGCCGCGACTTACAAGTTGTAGGTAATGGGTTCGAGCCTAGGCAGGCGCTTTACTTTGTGTAAATTATTGCATCACCACTGATCTCAAAACGGTGAAGGAAAACATCGTGAGGAAACCGGCATGTCCTAGAACCAAACATTCGAAGACATGTGACATCCACCAACCCGCACTGGGCCCGCGTGGTGGGTTACGGCCCATTCCCTCTCACAGAGAGGAGGCCTGTGTCCCAGCAGTGGGAACATTAATAGGCTGATGATGTTGAAGGTTACACTAGTCGAAAAGTCTTCCATACAAACGTAGTCTAGGGATTATGCCACTGTTTGACGATGTACGTTCAAAATAAAAAGTGATATCAATTTGTCTCATCATTATCTAGCCCTGTATGGAAGCAAAAAAGTAAAAAAAGAAAACATTTGAAAGTTATGAGCGGCGAAAGTTCCATAAGAAGACGGAAAATTGCAAAACGGCCCTCATATAGGGATAGATTAGTAGTTCAACAATGCAAATAATTTTATTTTGAAAATATAGATTTAGTCGTTTTTTTCATGATATCTAGACTGCCAAAGGTCTAACATTAACATTAAAAGCGGGATATTTACCATGTTTACTGTTTGTTGCGAGTTCCCGATATTTCGGTGCTGTTGCAAGCACCATGATCACGGATAAACTGAAAGTCATTGCGGGTGGGTGTTTATGAGGAGACAAAACTTGCAACAGCACCGAAATATCGGGCACTCGCAATAAACAGTAAACATGGTAAATAGCCCGCTTTTAATGTTAATGTTAGTGTTAGTGACCATGACAGTTTAAAAACTTATATTGCCAAAGGTCTGTTTATAAAATTTCGCGCGCTCGGTTTCGTCCTAAATCATTGTCCATTTCGCTACAAATGTGTGTATTTTTGTACGCGAACCAGCTGCAGTACGACTGCTCATCACAGCATCTAACTCTTCCGCACGTGTTGTCGGTTGATATAAAATGCATTTTAACCCCGCGCATAAAATAGTTCGTGCCGTCGACTAGTGTACCCTTAAGATTGCTATGGGAAGTGCTCTCAATTTTACATATCATAACAACAAGTTTGTACTCCCCAAATGGGTTGGGCCGAGGTGCACCTATAGTTCCTCGACCAACGTTTCGTCATATTGTTCCGGGAAATACACTCAATTTGGTTCTTATACAGGGCTACAGGTTAAGTCGACCTAGTTCCTTTAAAAGGTTGTAGATTCCATCATTCCGGACTGTTATGACTACTGAAAAACAGTGTATCCCCAACATAACCGTATTCAATATATTGGAGTATGAAGTTATTTTTGGCAGATTTTTTGCCAATTTTTTTCAGGTTTTTGCCTCTAATTAAATTGTTTTGTAATTTTTGTGTAGCAGATAAGTTGTTTTATTATTTTTAAGACTAAAATTGCAGTTGAGTAGAACCAAACTGGGCCGCAGTAAACGATTGATAGTCATAAAGGTTGGTCAGTCAGCTCGCGATTATTTTGATTAACTTTTTATATCTAAAACTTTTAGTAATATTTTTTTCTCGAATTACTTTTAAACACAGTTTTCGCCTCTGAAAACTCATCATTTTGATAACCCATCCAGAATTTGGAAGAAAAAAATATTGGAATCCCCACAATATGGCGCCCAAAAGCCGCCACTTTTCTTTTTTAATTCTATTTTAGTCAGTTACACTCGCAAGGTTAAGACAAATCGATTGATGTAAGAATCATCCCAATTAGCCTACGCGTTTGGTCTCTAGAAAACGCCACATTCATACATAGACTGATAAACACATTACCCTACTTTGCGTCGCGCAGTCGGGTAAAAAGGACAGATTACCCTCCAGTACGTACTGTTTTAGGTAGGTGTATCAAATACAATACTTTAACTTAGTGGCCGTCACTCCGTATAAACCTCTGGCTGCACCTGGTTACACTCGAAGCCGATCCCAACAAAGGGTATATAAAAGTGTAGGTACATTGATTATAAACTTTTTCTACATGGTTAAATTTATAGGGTTCCGTATATCGAAAGGATAAAACGGAACACGTATAGGATCATTTTTTTATCCATCCGTCTGTCTGTCTGTCAAGACCCTTATTCTCAGGTACGCGTGGAGGTATCAAGCTGAATTTCTATCAAATACTCAGGTTTACTGTCCCTTAAAGCTGTGAAAAATCAAACTTCTAAGCCAACGCAATCAAAAGATACAGCCGTTTATGCCGCAAATTTCCACAAATTTTCAACACTCGCAAGGGAATCAAAACCGAAGCAACGTCTTATATAGCACAGATCAAAGAAAAATTTTGAAAACCGTAAATTTTTAGTCTCATCATATAATAAAAATATTTTTAATAATTTTAAACCCCTTTCCTCATGAACGCGTAATTAAATTAAAATTCTTATCAAATACTCAGGTCTATAGTACCTTAAAGCTGAGGTTTGTACGGAACCCTCGGTGCGCGAGTCCGACTCGCACTTGGCCGGTTTTTTTTTAATTTCGTTCTCCTCCGTCTCTTTAGGTACTACCCCTTTTCTAGGAACAACGCTAACATTCTTCAATGGGTTTTTCCATTAGTGATTTCTCAGAAGGAGTCCGGAGATTGGATCTCAATAGAGTTGTCCCTCCTATTAAATGGGTCTTAAACATATCTGGCAAAATGTGGATGTGTACACGATAATAATACCTTAGTACAGTAGGAATACCTCTGCCGACGACTCCTTTCAAGAACGCAGGCGTTATCGTCAAATGTTTTTTTCTGATTAAATAGCTTTTTTGTCAATTTTACGGTTCCGTACCTGAAGCGTCCAAACGGAGCCCTATTGCTGTCACTCACGTGTCCGTCTGTCTGTCCGTGTGTCTGTTTGTCAGTCTGTCCGTCTGTATGTCGGCTATCACACAGATTTAACAGCCAAACGATTGAAGCTACAGTCTTAAAATTTTCACAGTATCAGCATCTTGTTGACCCAAAGCCTTACAAATTGGAATAAAAACATTTAAAGGTTTTTAAGAGATTCCCATACATTTAAAGGAGGGTGCGAAAAAAAATTTTGGACCTACCCCATCGAGTGGGGTATCGTTGTTTAGAACTCATTGAGTAGATAAATGTTGTATTTTTGTTTTGAAAACAAAGGAATGAGACGCCACCAAACGCATTGGTTTTTTTTTCCAAAATTTGTGTAGATGGGTTTTTTAACTTCCCATTGGCCTATGAACTTCAATTTGGTGATAATTTTTATTATTGCGTATATTTTACTAACAAATACCAATATGTTGATAAATCTGATTCTCTTTAAAATTGCCTATTTTTCCTATTAAACCCAAACTGTTTTTTAGTTTTGTACGGAACCATAAATATGCGAATCCCAACACGTACTTGGCCGGTTTTCCTATGACATTAACACAACCAACAACAAGACGTACGGCAATGCGCCAACGGTACATGGTGGACATCCCACCCATACGTACAAAGCGTTTTGCGAATACTTTCATTGTACGCACAGCTAAGGAGTGGGAATTCCCTGCCGGAGTCTTTGTTTCCTGATAGCTACAACCTTGGGGTCTTTAAGTCAAGAGTGAATAGGTTACTTCTAGGCAAGCGTGCTTCACCGTCGACCACATCATCGCTTACCATCAGGTGAGATAGTGGTCAAACGTGAGCCTATCGATATATAAACATAAATAAAAAAAAAACAACCATCTTCTCATCATTATATCAGCCGAAAGACATCCACATATACACAACATAGGCCTCTCAAAAATTTCGTCACATCAACCGAAAACCCTACCTTTGAAACTATTTCGAATAGATATCTCTTTAAAACAAGTATCATCACTCCCAAAAATATTGACTCCATTCACACATTCACAAAAGTTATCTCGAAATTCTATTATACCTTTCCAGAGGATTCCATAAATAATAAGAATATCGATAAAATATGTATTATTTTGTTAGTGCCAGATATATCGTTATTCGTGGTTCAATTCTGTTTGGCACCCGTTCTGATGATATACACGAGACTTATATTTGAGCTGTGTTTGTGTGGGTACTAGATTCGAGAGCGTGGTGTTGTGAATTTGGGTTGAGACATACAGGTCTCCTAAATGGAAAGCTTTATCGTCATATCAGGGGCTATGACATTTTAAAACCATCATGATTACGGTGTGAGAGAAAGACGAAGTCATGAAAGCCGAAAAGCACTATCCAATTTCCACAGAAAAATCATAATGGCATTGGCACTTAGTAGTGCCCCTGGAAAACCTGTAATAGTTTTAATCCTGTTCAGTTTCATCACAACAATTCAGAAGAGATCAACGTTCCCATACGGTAATAGATTAATTAGTTATGTAGATTTTTTTGATTCGGTAGTCTATACTATCTATATCAATACTTCTATACTAATATTATAAAGAGGAAAGATTTGCATTTTTGTATGTAACGAATAAACTTAAAAACTACTGGACCGATTTCAAAAATTCTTTCACCGTTGGGAAGCTACACTATCCCCGGGTGACATAGGCTACTTATAAGCCCTATATTCACACGGAAACGGGAACTACGCGGGTGAAACCACGAGGGGTCCGCTTGTTGCAGATAATATGATAAATGTTACTATATCTGAATACAAAACAGAATGCCTTTTCATTAGCTAGGTACTAAACACAACGATGGAGAAATCTTTATAATCTACTGTCTTGTCAATTGGCTCTGTAGTTTTTAACAGGTAGAAATTTATATCTGCTACACCTCTTTATATATAATAATAATAATAATTTATCTTTATTTCAGACGAAAGTCCATACATTTTTACAGATACAAAGTTAGTAGGGTTGTTAGTAGTACACATAAAAATAAAACATAACAAGGTGTTAGTAATTTGTTAGTAAACAAAACAAGTTAATAATAAATACCGGAGTCTATTTCCTATTTCTGAGCAGGTGTACACTTGCCCAGTACACAGTAAAAGGACTGTTTATTTTGCACGCTAACGTTTTGAGGACAGTGTTGGTGCTACCCCGGACCCTGCTCATCATCGATGCAGTTCTTTTCCTAATGATTGAAAAGAAATCATCGACAGAAGCATCCGCAAACATTGCGGAAGCACTGCAGTACCTGGGTTTTCTTAACACTGCCCTCAGAGCGTCATTGTACTGTACACGCAGGGCGTTGTAAGCCCGCCGCGTAAAGCTGATCCACAGACTGCACGTGTAAAATGACTGACAGAAGGCTCTGAAAAGTAGCAGTTTTACATCTGTGGTACAGCGTGCAAATCTGCGAGCCAACATATTGCAGCGGACTGCCAACGCCCTCCTTTCCCTCTCTAGGTCTTCATCGTCCTGTAGCGTATCTGTCAGCATGTGACCCAAATATTTTACTTTATACACCCTCTCTAGAACCGACCCGCCGATCTTAATTGGTGGAACTTTCGAGGGAGCCTTGTTCCCTGCTTTGTATAGCATGAGAACACTCTTACTAGCATTATATTTGAGTCCATGTGACAGGGCATATGATTCACAAATGCCCAGAAGTCTTCTGAGCGCACTCACTGACGGGCTCAGCAGAACCATGTCGTCTGCATAACTAATATTATTGATCATTGTGCCGTCTATTGAACACCCGACCATTGCTCCGCTGAGCCTGCCAATCAGCTGGTTGACAAACAGGTTAAACAAACTCGGGGAGGTCAACCCGCCCTGCCTGACTCCGCATTTCAGATTATATTCCTGACTATGCGAGTTGATCCATCTGACAGCATTCTTTTGATTACTGTACCAATACTTGAGGAGGGATACCAGCTCCCTCGGCACAGTGGTCTCCTCAAGTAGTTTATGCCAAAGAATATCATAAGAAACCAGGTCGAAGGCCCTCGACAGGTCAAGAAAACACGCATATACTGGTGTTTTTCTATCAGTATAGTACCTTACAGTTTGTTTCAGACACATAATTGCCATTTCCGTTGACAGGTTAGGTCTGAAGCCAAACTGCAAGTCATGTATCTGAAGGTGTTCGCTCAGCTGTGCATTAATGAGACTGTCCAGGACCTTCGCCATGGTTGTGGCCAGTGATATCGGGCGGTAATTATGCTTGTCAGATGGATCCCCGGTTTTGTTTTTAATTATTGGAACAACTACTGTTTTCATCATATCATCCGGAATAAAAGAATGACCTATACAAAAATTAAACAATAGACTCAGGACTCTGGGCAGATGTACACCTGCATAACGCAGATGTTCTATACTTATACCGTCATGACCTGGTGACTTTCCACGCTTCATTTTTTTTATGACATTCCTCACGTCTAATGGCATAATTCGACCGTACTTCTCACCAGCTCTGACGTCTGGTTTACTTATGTTACTAACATTACAAGGCATTGGTTCTACAGTAAACAGATCTTTAAAAACCTTCACCCATTACATACCATACTTAGGTAAAGTTTGCCAATCTTCCAAACCGTGTGTATGTCAGCACTGAATAGTAATACCCTGAGCATCGTTAGAGCGCTTTGAGTCGTCACTTATTATGTTAACAACATATAAAAGAACTTCATTAGACAGTACCATGGACCCCTGGGCAGGAATGATTGTGTCGTGACTCAATTTTTCCTCAATAAATCTATGCGATTCAAATTATGAAAGATCTCAGTGGTATGTGATGAGTAGATTTCTTATGAAGAAAATTATTTGGATAAAAATTGTCAAGAAAATTAGAGACTTCAGCTTGAAGGAAAAGTTTACTGATTACACCGTATTACCAAAGTCAATTGGAACTTATTTTACAAGCTTTTAATTAACTTGTAATGTATGTATGTATGTATGTATGTATGAAAGTGTGTTCGGGTCAAATCTTGCAACTGAATTTTAAAGCAGTTATCCTCCACCGATTAAGATGAAATTTTGCATACACGTTTAGTTTGGATGACAATGCATGTTTAGATAAGTGATGTCATTCTAAATCCAATATGGCGGACGGTCCAAGATTTTGGACTAGTTGTTTATTGTGCACTGCCATGATATGGGTATCAAATGAAAGGGTTTGCTGAGAAGAATACGAAAAAAGCTTGTTTTAAAAAAAATATTTTTCAATTAATAAATTATTTATCCATAGGAGTTTTACAAGACTTCAATGACAACAAAGTAATACTTCCTTTTGTTCTTTCAACTAATAGATTCATCATACTGATGCACGATATTAAGGTATCTTGTGTTTAAATAAGTTTTTGAATGGAATAGTTATAATATTTCCGAGCCAAAGCAAAGAGGACATTATCGTAGGAAGAAATATTGAAAGTAGTAACAAAAATAAGAGAACGAACAAATATATCCTTGATCAACTAGCCATAAAAGACAGACTAACCACGCTCTGCTACCAAAGGATTCTCAGTTACTTTGGTCACATTGCCCGTCGGGAACTAGACAATCTAGAGAAGTTGCTGGTAATGGGCAAGGTGGATGGGAAAAGACCTCGCGGCCGGTCACCAAACCGCTGGTCAGACCAGGTAACCGTCCTCACTGGACTCTCTGTTACAACAGCCCTGAGAAAAGTTGAGAACAGAATGAAGTGGAAGAACATCGTGCATAAAGCCACGAGAATGAAGAACGCGACATTTAAGAAGAACAAAAATAATTCTGAGAAATTCAATTCATGAACTAGTTCATTACCCTTTCAATAAAATTTAAACAACACCCGAATCTAAATCTTAATCCTCCACAAAGACCCTCTAAAATTCTCTACCCGCTCCTAAAATTAACCGAAACGACGTCCACTAAAAATCTAAACCAGCTATATCTCAACTATTCACAGGCGGAGACGTATCACCCATTCCGTTCCCGCGTCTTTCAGCCGAACTGTTTTATGGTATGAACGTGAGACCAGGGCTAGTACTTAGCTAGTCGTAAATCTAGCCAGACGATATACCTAGTTTATGTACTTAAACTTTGTTATTTATATGTGTATGTATTAACGGGTGTAGTGGCTCTTATGGGAAGGGATGTTTGTGATTTTATGGCGGTTGAAAAGTAAGGGATTTGAAGTTTAACGCGTATATATTCCCCAATGTTAACGCAGTACTGGCCGTGCGCCCGCTCGGAGCCAGAATATCAACATTGAACCACCTTTTGGACAGTTTTATTTGCAAAATATTCTTTGATTTACATATGCTGTTTCAGTTATGAAGAAATTCTAGCCATCCATTTTTCTGTGTAAAAATATTTTTAAATATTAAATTTGTTTTGGAGGAGTTATCCAAAACCAGCGAAAAAATATCGTGTTGTTAATTATTTTTTTAAAGCAAAACTATTTGTTGTACGAAAAAATCATGTTTCACAAATAATGTATATGAAACAACATATTTTTTTTTTCAAACCTTTTAATATAGCCCTTATTAAGGAGTATGCTTTAGAAAGTTTCCGTTTTACAGCACTAAAGCGGTTGAAGGCCCTTAACTAAATCTGTTCAAAATCCAATGATTTTGAACAGATTTAGTTAAGGGCCTTGTTCTAAATAAGTTATTTTTGCTTTCCTCAATGTCTTCTTATAAGAAGAGGGTTATTTGATTTTTTAATATTGGGGTTATTAGTTTGGTTAAGCAGCCCAAACCTTTAATTTAGCTCACTTCTTATTACATGGGACCGAAAAATAATTGGCGTAAACAAGAAGGTTTGGCATTTCTAAACGCTTAAGTGCTACCTAGAAAATATCATCATCATCATCAGCTTTTTCATGATCCCACTGCTGAGACACAGGCCTCTGTGAGAGAGGGAATAGGCCTTAATCCACCACTTGCGGCCCAGTCTGGATTGATGCATTTCACATGTCTTCGATTTTTTGGTTCTAGGACATGCCGGTTTCCTCACTACATTTTCCTTCACCGTTTCAGTACCTACCCTTTGGGTAAATTATTTCATCACCACTCTGGTGATGAAACAATTTATACAAAGTGAAGGGCGCAAGCCTGGGCCAGGCTGCTTAAAAAATATGAATGAAGCTAATAAAGTTAACTACGATAATAGATACAAGCATGATTTGATAAATTTCTTACGACTTATTGTCGGGCCTACGTTGTCCCCCCATATCTATGTACTAATGCTGTAACATGGAAATATTGTAAAACCAAAACTTTTTTTTTTAAAAGAGTAACCGTGGCGTTTCTTGCAGGTTCTTCTCCATAGGAAACGACTTACCCTAACCATGCACCTTTTGTCAACGTTTTTTTATGTGCCCATGTAGGCCTATGTAAAATAAAAATAAATGATTTTGATTTTGATACAAACCCTATTAAAAGCCCAAACATGCTACAAACTGGTATTTTGGTCTATTACTGTCTGTTTTAGTAAAAACAGACATTATTAGATCCAAATTAATTCTTAATCAAATCAACGAAATACCTGAATAGAGGTGTAAACCTAATGTTATCAGCTTCCAAGTTATGATCTATGTAGGTAATTCATTCCTAGAATTCCTTCGTTTGGCATGATGATACTCAGATATTTGCCAGACGATATTGGTCAAGTGTACCTATTATGAAAGGTCAATATGGATTGAACACAGCATAAAATCAGGCATGAATGCCTCGAAAGCTTATGCCGAGGTGCGCGAGAACATGGAAGTACGGTATATGGAATAATGATCTGGGCAACATGACCTGGGAAACTGACTCATAGAGTAACAAGTAAAATAAAAAATAAAAACTCACGACACAATTTCATTTCATGCTATGTTTAATACAGGCCTGCGGATCACAAAGCCAAGAGCCGAACACTGGGGCCCATAGCAATATTGCGACTCTTGGATCCTACACGGTCTATACCCGCGAAACTGTGCTACGCAGCAGCGGTCACTAGGGGTCTGTTCTTTGAGATACTGGTTCCTATCTGACAGGTGGAAAGTGATACTTACAACTATGCTCTTACCCTTGACCTCGTGGTGGCCTCCTGGTCTTCGTTTAATCCCGTGTGGTAGGGGGTTATATGGGAAAATATATATAATAGTCATGTATAACCGCCGTGGTCCAGCCTGAGATTTCTGGCAGACATCTATACACGTTTTCGACACAAAAATACTTTGCTGTGCGCGAAATATATACAAAAACAAATGCACGGGCGACTACTAGATAAATTATGTAGTGTTTGGAACGAAATGTTTCGTTCCAAACACTACATAATTTATCCAGTAGTAGACACGATTCGATCAACAATCAATTAAACACGTATTTATGACACGATATCTTGCGAAAACACTCCGATTCAAACAGTAAAACGTCCATAACTTTTGAATAGCTAAATATACTATTTTCATCAGACATAGCTAAAACACTCTCGATAAAGTCACATTTAAAAAAAACCGGCCAAGTACAAGTCGGACTCGCGCACCGAAAGTTCCGTACAAACCTCAGCTTAAAGGTATTAAAGACCTGAGTATTTGATATGAATTTCAATTTAATACCTCTACGCGTTCATTAGTTGTAAGTTTCGAGTGTCAGGTAGTAAGTTTGAAATTATTAAAAATATTTTTATTATATGATGTAACTAAAAATTTATTGTTTTCGCAATTTTTCCTTTACCTGTGCTATAAGACGTTGCTTCGTACCAAATTCTGAGTTCATGGGAAGTACCCTGTAGGTTTTGATTCCCTTGCGAGTGTCAAAAATTTGCGGAAATTTGCAGCAGAAACGGCTGTATCTTTTGGTTGCGTTGGCTTAGAAGTTTGAATTTTTCACAGCTTTAAAGGACAGTAGCCCTGAGTATTTACAAATGTAGATATGTTGATATAAATTTCAGCTTGATACCTCCACGAGTTCCCGAGAAAAGGGGTCTTGACAGACAGACGGATGGACAACAAAGTGATCCTATAAGGGTTCCGTTTTTTCCTTTCGAGGTACAGAACCCTAAAAATATCAAATAGGTATACTACCGGCCGATACCGATGTATATCTGTTTGTGCCAACTATACTAGTTTTATTTCGTTACACACAAACATACAGGCACACACGTCAAACTTATAACACCCCTCTTTTTCCGTCGTGGGTTAAAAAAAATGATTATAACGAGATTTTGAAAACATTGTGATCCAAAAGCGTGGCTATTGAGAAGAAAAGTAAAACGTAACTGTATTAGAGACTAACGACTTGGTACGTGTCGATGGAAAGAGACCAGATGGCATGACATTGGTGTTGTTGAAGGTGGGTAGGCCTCTGGTGTGGGACGCAACCTGTGTCGACACCCTTGCGCCATCTCATGTTCCTAGTTAGCAGCGCCAGCACAGCCCGCAGAACCCTGCGGCTGCTGAGGCCCTCAAGTGGCGCAAATACTGTAACCTAATTGGTAATTACAGTTTTGAGCCGTTTGGGGTCGAAACGCTTGGGTCATGGGGCCCGAGTGCACGTCTCCTTTTTAAGGAAATGTCTCGTCGACTGATCGAAACTGTGCGTGACCAGAGGGCTGGCTCTTTCTTTGCGCAAAGAATCAGCATTGCCATTCAACGTGGCAATGCTGCCAGTCTTCTGGGCACGTTCCCGGATGACAGCATTTTTTCAAGATTTTATTCTAAAATCTCGGCGTATTCACTACAGTCATCCATACGCCACCAGTGTGCCGCTACGCCCCACTAGGAATCAAGATTTTTTGGTCAGTATACGGCCTTTAACAAAAACTTTTGACACGTCTAACAGCTTGGAAAAAGAAACCAGGACGGCTTTCGGCAAATATTCTATTCCATTCATTCCTTGCTTATTCCAATACGGTCATGAAAACGTTAAAATAGAGCAGACATTGCTTCTCTAAACAGATAAATACAGATATTCCCGTACTGTAGCTTACAGCAGTCTACAATTTTACATCCCAACAACTCACTATGCTGAACCGAATAAAATCTCTACCAGTGTCGAATAATGTTAACAAAAATAAATTGACCTCTCTGCGAATCGTTTTTAAAATTGCCAGAATCTGCCTACCCAGCACGGCTCGCGGTGTGAAGCGAAAAAATCGCCGGTAAAGCCGAAAGCCGACGGCTTCGATTTTATTCACCTTTTTGGACGGTTCCGAATCGACTGGAGCAGTTATTATTGTGTTTTGTAGAGGAAAAGTAATAATGCTGATGCGATGACTGGGCGATTTCGTTGGAGTATATTTTTTAGCTTTTTGAGTGAGTGAATTACTCGGTGGAAGTTATGAAAAACTGTCGCTGAGTAATAATCGTTTTGCGTAAAGCTTTTTTTAGTATATGACCATTTTATTATTTCTATTGCATATCTACCTAAATTAAGCAAAAAAATAACAGCCGCACGGGTCGATCATCAAGGTTAAGCAACGCTTGACGAGGTCGGTCAGTGGATGGGTGACCATTTCAACATACCGAGTTTCCTCCGTGCTTCGGAAAGCACGTTAAGCCGTTGGTCCCGGCTATCATTTGAAGATCTTTGACAGTCGTTACAGGTAGTTAGAAGCTTGAGATCTGACGCCAGTCTTGCCAAGGGGTACCGTGTTACCCAGTTACTGGGTTGTGTAGGTCAGATAGGCAGTCGCTCCATGTAAAACACTGGTACTTAGCTGAATCCGGTAAAACTGGAAGCCGACCCCAATATAGTTGGGAAAAAGGCTAGGCAGATGATGATCTACCTAAATTAAGGTTTCTTAAATGAAGACGAAATTTCATTGGCTGACTTGCATTTCACACAAAGATTATACCTACTTAAACTTAAGAAACAGCAATAAAAATGACTTCGTATTAGGCACCAGATTACTGCCTTTTATTATGATCTCTATTACTCAAAGATTTGCTGGAACAAAACTTCATTTGGAGTTGAGCTCGCCTTTGTACATGAATTTTGTTTTCACTTTGATACAATAATATGTTGGTTTGGTGTACACTGTAGAATTAAAAAGAAAAAAAGGAAAAATATTTAAACAGAGATTTTTTTATTTATTAAGAGTTCGGTCTGACATGCGAAAAACAATTTTATTAATGTTTTGAATCTATGTACTAATAAATTCATAAATAAAAAGAAACTGTTTATTCTGCGGAAGACGATACGTTGGAAGGCCTCCCACTCGGTGGACCGATAACCTGGTTAACGTTGCGGGAAGGTGCTGGATGCGAGACGCACGGATCGGTCAATGTAGCGACGCCTGGGGGAGGCATATGTCCAGCAGTGGACGTCTTTCGGCTGAAATGATGATTATGATGAAGTTTATTCTCAGACAACTACATACTCAACTATATATACTTCCGTACAGGTTTCTACGAAATTCTTTCAAAAAAGCGTTTCGTAGCGACTAGCGACGAAACGCTTCCAAAACTACTTAATAGTTAGCACAAAAGCACTCAGTTAATTCACAATTAAAGAAAATGAACTGAAGACTAAAGAGTCTACCGCTTGAGCTAATTTGCCTCTAATCGTTCGAGTCCGAATGAGACCCAGTCTTCGCGATTTTATGGTTAGAGACTAAAGTAGTTTAAGGACATTGATATAGATACTGCCACTACATTTATTGGAAAAGACAACTAAAAGATTATTCCTAGATTATTATTATGAATGGAAATGCCGTACACAGAGATTCGTGAGTCTATTTCTTCATAAGCTTATTGGAAATATTTCTTCAGAAAAGCTAGGTGAGCAATATTCATAAAATCATAAAAAATAGTAGTGATAGTTAATTCATCAAACTGAAAACGAATTCACTTGTCATCTTTCAGTACTAATGTTAATTCCCTCATGATACAAGCATACAAGAACAATAATATAATCGCTGTTTATCATCAGAACAATCAGAAAACCGCTACACCCTATTTCGAACTCAACCAAACTTCAACCATGAAGGTTCATTGTAAACTCTGCGGTATAAAAATTTTCATAATGCTCCTGGCAGCTGATGCAATATTAAATTTTAAATATCGAACGCTTGTGTCGCCCGACATTCAATTTGCCGCGAAATCTCTGTTCGGAGCCGTTGAACATATGACACTAAAACTAAGGGTGCTTTTTCACCAGATATGTGGGCGGTAGCTAGGCGGTACCATCAAAGCTGTACGAAGAGCTAGCTTGTGTGCGAGGTGAAGCTGTAAAACTGTGTCTATTTGTGTGGTGTAAAGATGCGTAGCGGATTCTGTTCAACAGTTCATGCACACATTCCTCGTCGTTTTGTGTTCCTCGCCTTTTTTATCGAGGAAAAACTTACAAAAAGCGCCTGGACTTTTGGGGAAAACACCAGGAAGTGTGGGATTTTTACCTCACTTTAAACCACCCGGATATAACCTAAATACCAACCTGGAATCCCCTTTATGCAACGCCTGTTAGGGCACATCCCCGGTAAAACTACAAATGCACATGCAAGTACATATATTTAGCTAGGCTAGCCCTTTTTCCAGAGCTGAGCCAAGCTAGGAAAATTAAGAGATCCCATAACTGGATAGCTAGCACACCTTTCCTTTCTTACCCATCTCCGGTGGAAAAACACCCTAAAGATTTTGATGGCGACTGCAGGCGGGCGATTTAAAAGATCGTAATGTATCTTAATGGCGTTATACGGTTTTACTATTGTCTTGTGTGACGGTTATCTGAGATTTAGGTATGGAATACGTGCTTTATTTTCGAAAAGAGAACTTTATAGATTATTAACTTTAATTTGGTTATAACTTTCAACAATCATGGTCGCGTTTCTGTTGAAATTATAGTCTCGTTAAATGATTAATAGCCTAGTAACTCTGTTACCTATTATATCAATCTGCATAGCCTTTTTCCCAACTATATTGGGGGCGGCTACCAGTGTTTTACATGGAGCGACTGCCCACAACCCAGTAACTGGGTAACACGATACCTCTTGGCAAGACTGGTGTCAGATCTCAAGCTTCTGACTACCCGTACGACTGTCAAAGATCTTCAAATGACAGCCGGAACCAACGGCTTAACGTGCTTTTCGAGGCACGGAGGAAACTCGGTATGTTGAAATGGTCACCCATCCACGGACCGACCTCGTCAAGCATTGCTTAACCTTGATGATCGACCCGTGCGGCTGTTATTATTTAGCCACGAGCTCCTCTGTTGCCTATTATAGTGAGATCAAAATTCGTTGTGATTACATCAGTTAAAATATTCTCTTATAATATTATAAATCCGCATTGAGCAAGCGTGGTGATCAATGCTCGTGCCTTCTCTGTATGAGAAGAGGCCTTTGCACTGCATTGGGACAGTTGGCTGGTATTAGTATTAAATAAACTAAAAGGAGTATGTAAGGATCGTAATAGGTGGCGTTCTGTAACTTCTGCCTATCCCCATAAGGCGTGAGTCTATGTATGCACGTAATTATATTCAGAATATCTTTAGTAATTATATGGCAGAAACACAAAAGAAACTGTTAAGATTACCATCTTTATTATTGTTTTAATTTCACCGTTTCTCCAAGCATAATATCAAAACCTGTTGAGTACATTTTTCTACTCCGCTGGTTTCATAGACCTTGCATTACTTAGGTCAATACAATTTACTTTGAAGCGCGGGTATACTAAGTGCTCCTAACATCAAAATAATATGCCTGCGAGCCTCGAGACATATAATACAAATATATATATGCACAGTAAAACTTTATTCTTAATTTCCTTCGGCAATCATCGCATTTCCAAATACAAACGAATGCTAATTTCCATTCCATCAATTGTTAGATTTATCGTGTATAATAATTTGAATTCAGAACCAAGTACTTTATTTGATGTACTGTCACTAACAAAACTTTTATCAATTAAGGTTCCATGGTTCAACGTAAAGGTGAGGGCAGTTTTAAAACGAGCTTGAAAGCTTTTAAAAGGCTTGATGTATGGAAAATTGTTTTATAAAGAAAATAAATAAAGTGCCCTTAAAGTTATAAATTTAAACTGAACCCAGTCTACATTTTAACGGAAAACTTCCTTGTTTTAAAAGACATGCAACCTTACTGCGTAACATCAAAGAAAGCACGAAAAAAATAAAGTCCTCTCCACAGTGTAAAACATGCAATGAACACTGTTGAATTGTCAAATAAAAGAGTTTGCGATCGATTATGGTGCTGCCTTCTTTTCTAATATACGACTCGACGTAATTTTCTCCGTAAAGTAGGTTTTATAGGATTTATAGGGCGTTTATATCCAACAACTTATTTCATCAATCGGTCGATTTGCTCAGAATCCCTTTAAGTTTCTCAATGCACAAAGAAAATCAAAGATTTTTTTTTTCATAGCCCACATAAAGAGAGTACTGATCAAAATTCAAAAGAATTTTCCTCCAATAGAGATATTGTGGAAATACCTCATATTAAAATGTAATAAAATTCTTCATCGCTAATATAATACTGTGGCATAGACCGGCCTAACGGTGACAGCACATACGCTTGTCAATTCGCTTTCAATGGACATTTATTCATATTCATTAAAGGTTCTAAACTTTCATGGTTTTCAATTTGACTGAATAAATTTTGGATAATATTGTACTCAGATTCAAAGAAGTTTTTATGAAATCAATGTACGAGGTATTTTCCAAAACGGAGCCAGCACCTTTTATTTGACAAACACATTTGATAAATAGGAAAACACACAAATCCTAGTTACACGCCCTCAAAACTGATCCAATATTGACTACCCCGGCAATAACATTGATTAATATATCTCCACCTTATTTTTAAAATACCATCATATTGCCCGAGTACCCTCACTATTTGTGTCAACAAATTAAACAGAGTCGCCGGGCACGTACGCAATAAAGCTCCCTGTGTACACATAGCTCGCGCAATGCCCGCTGGCGGCGCCACTATCGACCAATCGATAGGCGCCCGGTTGCCTAGCAACGATCATGTTGCAAAATAAACAAACGGATTCGGGCCCCTGTCTAGAACAAATTTACTTAGTTATTTTATTACTTTTGTCAACATTTTAGATCGATATTATAAGATTATTTACTCATCGGAGTACGGAGAATGTTTTTGTGATTATATTTTTATTGGAGTGAGTGATGACGCGTGGAAAGCGAGAGAGAGAGAGGGTGTTGTTGCCACCGTGCGTCCCTGAGCTTTGTGGGAAAGAATTTCGACAGACTCTGAAGAAACCGAGTCCCAACTATCCACATGGACATAAGACGAGGAAACCCAGGATTGTGCCTGCGTTTACCATACAAGGTAACACTCATTTCTTTTTCTTTTGTCAAATCTAAATCTGTCAATTATTGCTTTGCTCAACCATTGAGGTAATAATGTACTACGCACTGCTCAACTAAAATTATGCCCGATATCAGGGCAATTTTACCTGCTACTAAAAAACTGATATTTTCTTCAGGATTTGTAGAAAAAATAACACCAAAACCAAGCCAGCAACAGTGTGCCAATCAATCACCTTCCTAATCTGTTGCTGAGCCATCCCTTCAGTTATAAATTAAATATTAAAGCCAATAGAATTGATTCTTTAGACACGTGCGAAGAATCTATTTAGGGTTACAATAGGTTACTTTGATCACACTTTTGGTGTAACTCTGACTTATTATTAGATACATTAGAAGCATGGATATTTCTGTATGATTTGATAACTTTTGATAGGTTTTGTTCCGGAGCAACCCTTTCTATGTTCTCAAGCCACATAGGCATCTTAGAGTAGATCTTCCTTCTCAAAGCCAGTGGCTAACACGAGGCTTGTCCGGTGTTTTATCACTGTTTGTCTACAACAAAATGTACTTTTATTTAATTTTAAACCGCGTGTAGATTGCGCTGAACGTGCTGGCTACCACGAGGATACAAAGTCTGCGTTTAGTTAGCAAAGAGTACTGTAATATAGTTTCTGTTAGGTAGTTGTTTACAATAAGCCTATCCTTAATAGTTAATGATTTTACAAAAACAAGCCTTGTCTGTCTGGTGGTCTTCATGCACTTTTGCTGGTTGGAGTGTAGCTAAGCGAGAAAATAAAATTCGGAGGCACATAATTCGGAAACGGAGCGTCGTAGGGCTGTGCTTCTCATAACTTTAATGATTGTTATGGTCAAGGTCAACCCGGTACTGCTGTAAATTTGGAGAAATTCCGAAAAAAAAAACGAAAATTTACTGGGCAAAAATTCTTTTACCAATTTTTTTTTTTGTTTTTTTGCTGTTCATATTGCCCCTAGGCGTATACTCCAACTCCTAAAACTAAGACGACCCACTGACCCTTCTACTAACTTGCTGAACATGAGGTTCAGGCTCCGATTCTTAGGCTAGGCAAGGTGTAATTAGTGATATTCAAAGTGGTTTTTCATAGCTCATGGATGGCTCATAAAAATAGGCTCCAGTTACTGTGTTTGTATACTACCTACCTCTGCACAGCCTTTGTGGACAACAAGCTTGATGTTGGCTATGTTATTAATTCAGAATTTTGCGTCTCTCTTTCCAGCCTTACAGAACAACACCAGAGTGCAGCCTCCACCGAAATGCGGCGTGTTCGACCCCCTGCCTGTCAAACCTACCATGTTCAGAAAGTGCTACCAGCGAGGAGAGTTTCCTGTATGCATTGAATTTACCAACTTTGGCAAGCGGTTGGCTTGGAAGGTAACTTTTCTCATATTCTCTTAAGCTAAAAATTTAAATTCATTGGCTTAGAACTAAAAATTCGAAAGAATGTAACATCAAGTAACCCGCACTAGGATCCGCGAGGTGAATTACGGCCTCTCCTCAAAGAGGGGAGGCCTAATAACCCACCAGTGGGAGTCTTAACGACTGAATATGCTTAAGCAATAAACCGTTGGTTGTTTACACTTATTGGAAACCCAATGTAATAAAAAAAAACTTCTTAACAAAAAATAAACCGATTTCTAAAGCAAAACACTGCAAATCGAAAAATAATCCAAATCCGAAGTCGGTGTCTTTGGTACCTACTGTTTTTCTTTTTTTTTTAAACCGGCTTCGGTAAAAATGTTATTTTTTTATTTGTAGTGTTTTGCTTTAGAAGTCTGTTATATTTTTTTTTTAAATGTTTTTTAATTTCATTTTACATACTGGACAAGTCTATAGTAAGGTACCTATAATGCCCACAGTAATGCCAGAACAGATTACCCAAATAACATGTGACTTGAACATAACCGGTGGAATGAGAGTGTACCAGGGTGAACTGTACACATCTGAGTACCCCTTTAGAGCATACTGGCGTGATGGTATGTTATGAAAGTGTAAACAATAAAGAGATACGATTGCAGCAATCCCGAGAGATTTGCCGTCATTTATTGAAGAGTTCTATCTATAACTCTGAAATTCTTCATCAGATCTCTAACAAATTTAAATGGGACCATTTCGGAATAAATTTCTTTCAAACAAAAAATATTTTTGCAAATCCGTCTATATATGACGAAGTTATAGCCATAAAACATACAAAAAAAAAATCGTTTAAAAGAACAAGAGTGTAAGTCGCATATTTTACTAACCGACTTTCGAAAAAGGAGGAGGTTCTATGTTCGACTTCTTGTATGTTTTTTTTTTATTTTTTTATATATGTATGTTCACCGATATCTCCGTCAATTGTGGACCGATTTTGAAAATTCTTTTTTTGTTTGAAAGATTACGTTTCGAAATTGGTCCCATTTTAATTTGGTGAAGATCTGATGAAGAACTTCGAAGATATACAACAGAACTCTTCAATAAATAACGGCAAATCTCTCGGGACTGCTGCAATCGCATGTCTGTTTATTGATTATACCATTTCATAACATAACATCACGCCAGTATGCTCTTAAGGGGTAAGCAGATCTCTCATTTGATCGGTTTTGTTCAAGTTTCATTATATTCGGGTAATCCATTCTGCCGTATTAGGAAACTTACTAAACAGATTGCCTTTTAGGTAGGTACAACTAAAAAGTGAAAAAAAAAAAACTTTTTTACAATAAAAATACTACCGACTTCCAAATAAGAAAACTACAAAGTGAAAAATAACTTTATTTTTGTAAGTCGGTGTCCATAACGCAAAAAAATGGTGCTTACGAAAGACACCGACTTCCAAAAATAAAGTTATTTTTCACTTTGTAGTTGTCTTATTTGGAAGTCGGTAGAATTTTTTTGTAAAAAAGTTTTTTTTCTTGGAACAGAACTTTGTCCAGCCATGTCAACAAATGCTTTAGACACCCGAATGTCACCAATCTGCCGTATGTCAAACAGAATGTAGGCTTAGGCGCAGGCCACATAGAAATGGCGTCGAGCGCGGACATGGCATGGGCGGCTTCTTAATCCATTCAAATTTAAAACAAAAAGCATAGAAATAAAGTGCAATTTAGGACACACGGTATGTCGTCATAACCACGTCCGAGCAACCAAGTACAATTCGATTGTTTTTTTTAAAGAAGGTGTTTCATGTTTTGCGTAGCAGATCGCTACGAAAGATGCAGGCAGTAGCCTATGAAGCACTCGTTTTAAACCCAATAAGTTTTTTGTTTGCTTCTAAAACAATTGTCAAGTTCACTGTTCCCTCCGGAAGTCAAACCAGGTCGCATGTTAGTGTCGATCACGTGAGTGATACCCGAGTGATCTGGTACTTATCATAATTGCGTGTAGGTGGTGCCTACGCAAGCACCATAACCTGTTTTATAGGTTGATACAAAAATATACCTAGAAAAGCGAGGTTTTGATGAAGGACACTCTTTGATGAGCCTCGTGTACTGTCAGTTGGTTTGAACATAATATAAATTATAATTATCTGTACATACAAGGATTATTATAAAAGACGACGAGAAGAGACCCAGCTATTTGAACTAATATACCAAAATAAATACTAAAAAAACCGGCCAAGTGCGAGTCAGAATCGCGCACGAAGGGTTTCGTACCATTATCGCGAAAAATGGCAAAAAAATCACGTTTGTTGTATGGGAGCCCCACTTAAATATTTATTTTATTATGTTTTTAGTATTTGTTGTTATAGCGGCAACAGAAATACATCACCTGTAAACTTTTGTGTTCAACTGTCTAGCTATCACGGTTTATGAGATACAGCCTGGTGACAGACGGACAGACAGACAGACGGACGGACAGACAGACAGACGGATCGCGGCATTTTAGTAATAGGGTCCCGTTTTTACCCTTTGGGTACGGAATCTTATAAAACATAGTAATGGTTTAGCTTACATAAATGATACCTTATCTTCTTAAGCAACTCAGTAGAAAAAAAATATAAGAATCCATAATTTTCTAACTTATTTATATCCGATAAGAAATTACCATTGGTAAATTACTAGCTTTTCTGAACGGAGTAAACCCAGATATGATTTTTATACCTCTTTTAATAAGACATCTTCTTTGAGCATTTAATTCCTGCTTCTTGGAAATGTACCTACTACTTAGTATGGTGGAAACGGAATATTTTCCAGTCTACGGAATATGGAATTTAATCAATTTTACGCTCTATTTATATGAGCGAATGGGAAAATGAAGTAAGCTCTAGATTTATTAGATGATAATATATTCAGCTTGGTGGAAAGTGGCCCGGAATATCCATTTATAGGTAACCCTCTAGCAGTAATAAAATTAAGTGTTAAGCTATATTAGAATCTTAGGTCCATGTTAGTAAGTCGCTTTGGGAGTTTTCTAGCAGAGTATCGTTTAAACTCCGAGACATTGGGTTAATGAAAATCATTATTCTGTGTTGTGAAATGTATGGACTCCTAACTAGGGTTTAGTTTGGACATCAGCTTTTGAGATTAGCCAAGTATATTTTTTTTTATGGATATGTAATAGTACATTATGGTACAAGTGTGCAATGTTGGTGATTACCGCTGAGGCGCCATTGAGACCCGAGGATGGTAATCATCAATACACACGTGTATCATACGACGTTTTTCAACACACTTGTGATGAAAATAATACAAAAAAATCATTTTCAACAGTAAAAACGAGTTGTGAATTTTTTTTCGCAATGGCGGGCAAAATTAATGTTTTCCTATGCTCGCGCATTTAACAATGGCGATCGGCCTTAGACTAAAAGAATGAGGTTTCTTTTTTTTTGGCTTTTCGTGGATAGTGTTTTAGCCACGTACAAAATAGGGAATTTATTTTTTCTTAATTACAGAGCAAATAAAATTTATATTTGAGTGAAAGTTTTATTTATTAAGCACGTACAAGTTGACATTTATATCTATTTAAATACGAAGTTGCATGAAATGAGCAAGCAATAGGTACATTAATTTATTTGTACTATTGAGCACGATCTTTTTTGTATCGAAACTTTTTTAAGAACAAAGCAACTTAACCAATAAATTAAAAAGAAAACTCTATAACTCACTTGTGAATAATAGCAATGAAAAATGTCACAGTTTGATAACAGGTATCATTATGTGCCTAATTGCGGTGAAATTAGAGCCACTTTATGAGCAAGTGTGTTGAAAAATTCATTGTACCACAAAAAAGGTGATTAAACTATACAAAATCGTGTGGTAAAGCACTTTCTTATTCTGTAATCACCTAAACCATCATATATACCGCACAAAAAAACCACTCAACCGTGTCCTAATCATCTTGGGGACGGATCCCAGCCCAATCGAAAACAGAGCTTAATACCAGTATTTAACTGTACCATAGAAACACAAGATACGAACATTAATTAATATTTCTGTGTCTTTGTCCCTAGGTGCCGATAGAAAAGCTGGACTTCCACCACTACCTTCCGATGTTCTTCGACGGACTGGCTGAGGTCACCTATCCTTACAATTTCATCGTGGAGAGAGGCGTCCACGACCTGATCACCAAGGGGTCCTACAAGGTCCTGCCTGTGGTGCCTCAACTTATCATACCTATTAAAAGTAAATCCATAAGTTATTTCAAGTCCAAGGCTTTTTCTGGCCAAAATTTTTATGCTGCTTATGTATTATCATTATATGCCTAATAGTGACATTTTGATAGTTTGGGTATTTTTCTTATAACCTATTATAAAAATATTGGGTTCAATTTTGTATCCTACCTGATACCAGTATTGTGCATGCAGGAACGACTGCATATCTGACTTTCACAGCCCAGCTACTGGCTAATGCCCCTTGGTGGGTAAGACCACTTGCACCATCCTTTTTTTTTGTGTAGATAAATGCTCATGCATACTGCGCTACCATGGGGAGATAGCGCAGTTATGTGGGAATCTAACCCACTAAAACTCCACGCTGTCCTCCTGTGCCGCTTATGGCGGTAACACGGGCACGCGTTAGCACTAAGTCCTTCTATTTATAATAATGACTTGTTGATTGCTAATACAAAATAACATTAATTCACAGACGCCTTAGCTACGAAACGTCCTGCAGTAATCTGCCACGCTCTCACATGCATCAAAATGCTGGTGACTGGCTGTGATAGAGTCGGGGAAGCCCTCGTGCCCTATTACCGGCAGATACTACCCACCCTCAACTTGTTCAAGGATAAGAACCGTAAGTTTTACCTTTTTATGGATTTTCTAAGTTTTGTAGAAGATTTTTATCTGTGTATTGTGCTTCGCAAAAAGAAACGATAAATGTATTTTGTGAAAGATGACATGCTAGACAGGGTAGTGACTATATTGAGATGACGGAAAATAGAGGTTTATAGAAGAAGACGACCGCAAATAACGGTCATTTATTTGTTAAAATGCAGGAGACTATGTTAATGATGGACAATTTACAAAGCATTAGCTTCAGGTAGGAGGTTGCAGGAAAGTGGTTTAATTCGCTTGTAATAATTTTGTAAAATAAGCATGTTTTTTTTTCAAAACGTATTTGTTTTAGGTTCTAGTGATATTATTGATAGTTTTCTGAACACAGTTTTTTATTACCAGCATTATTTCGTCAAGAAATTTAATAAGCCTGTAGCCAAAAGACAAACGAGTCTCTAAAAATCAGCTTGAGGAAAAATTGCAATATTTAAGGTATTCATTTAACTCTTTATTCTAATTTAAAACGTTTTGTTTATTACAAAATCATAAATGAAGTATCTAAAATACCTACGTCACGACCCTAAACGGTAACAGCCACCAAAATATCAAAATCGCAAGTCAAACAACAAAAACTGGAGACGTGGAACGTGGTAACAATGCGGCGTTGTCACCGACGAGAGGGCAAAGCCGTCGTGCCAAACACCCGAAACACCCCTTACGCCCCGTTTTCGACCCGAATTTCACAGCCACATGTAATTAATCTACCCCGGATGCCCCGACAAGTCTATTAGGCTGAAAACAATATCTTCTCGGCCCTCCACGTGTCAATTATGAGGTGAAAATGATTGATGACGTCATCGACGCAAATCGGGCGGAGTGACGTAATTAGGTTTTGAAATTGGAAGCTTGTGTGAAAAGAGTCTTTTGTTTTTTTTCGAAGTCGTGTGATGTAGCCAGTTTGTTCGAACATTGGCTGAGGTTTTTTGAGCAAAATCCTTTGCGTTATTGGTACGTTTTATGTTCAACCTTCATTTTTTTACTGAAAACACGAAACAATTGTGATGCACTTTTGTATATTGTGTGTTGTGTAACAAATAGATTCCTTAACTTTGCGGCGAGGAACATGCACAAGCTTTCTCCTTAATTAATTGCAGATCTTGTGTGCACTTATATATTATTATCGTTCCTCTTCTATTGATAGAAACCAATATACATCAACGGTCGATATGCGTTCATCACAAACTACAAGCTACAGGAGATACCTACTAGAAATTACGGCATTCCAAATTGATCGAGGTATATCTATGTCAATATTTATTCAAATAGGCTTGTATTACAACCTATTTGAATAAATATTGGTTCTGCTATGGGTATTCCCAATATACGGCCAACTAATTTATATGAGTCTGCTACAAAATCATTAGACAGAGAACCAACTTGATTTCACGGTAAATTCTATATTAAAACTCTTCATATTTCATTGACACTGAAAAGCCAATGAAAAAAAAAACCATTGAAATATATTTTACAATGCATGTCTTCAAAAAGAGCGTTTTCCAAGCAGCCAAACTGTGCGGAAAGACGTGTCACTTTTTTTACTAGTGCTTTTTACTTTCCTGTACTATTTTAATTTTTAACTCCAACGTCAGCCCGCCGCATAGAGTTTTTATTATTTGAGAAAAGTTTAAAAAAATAGTTAAGTACAGATTATCATTCATATAAAAGGTAAAACAAAACGAATACTTCATTTAAGGCGTTTTTAATTACTTTAGATTTAGATTTTGATCAATAAATTAATTTTAAATATTCATTAAATATGTTTGGCAGAATGAATATTTTGCTCGTGCCTTTTTGCGTTACGACGTGACAGCTATTTGCACATGTGCAGTAAAAGTTTATCTGTGGATATGCTGAGCGCCCTTGAATAAGCCCGCCATTTTGTTAATTTCTTGCTTGGTTCAGATATTTTTTTTTATTTCTTCGCACAATGCATAGTAAAATGTTGTATGATACACGTGCGTAAGATGATTTGCGACTCGAGTCGATTTATCCACTCACTCGCTTCGCTCGCTCGCGAATAAAATACCACTCATCGGAAATCACCTACCTTCCGCACTTGTAGCATAAATAAATATTTCAATACCATTGAAAAACGTTGAGAATATGAAAAACCTTTTTGCACACGTAATCAAATAACAGTCTCAGATTTTATTAAAACTCAAATATGTTAGTATAGCAAATTTATTTAACACTTCAATTTCAATACTGAATAACGACAAAAAATTAATCCCAACATTTTGCGGTTAACTCGCTTGTTGGAACTTTTTTCCGATATTTTAATTATAACTAGTGAGCTGTCACCAACTTTGCACGCGTTGAATTAATACACCAAACCTCTACTTTAATTTTTTAAGAGGTCACATAATTCAGTCAGTAGGTCTCTTATAACTTATTTCAAGATTGATTGAAAAAAGAAAATAACTACAGGCGTTGAAGTTGAAGAATCTTCTTCAACTTTCCGGCATAGGTAGGTATATTTTTTTTAGTGTAGAATTACTCTTATTTTTATTTCTTTTTTTATAAACATTGTGTTTGACCATTATCTCACCAATCAATATATTGATATTATCAGTTTCAACTGTTACATGTACAATTTTGTTTTTAAAAGTTGCGTTCCTGATTCAAGCAACCTTTTTTACCTATGGGTTCTTGTTCGATCATATTGTAAATCATTTTCGTCAACCGATATTAAATAAACACACACACATGTTTACATCAGCCTTTGTCTGCTAAGAAACGCATACTATATTACCAATTTGTGATTCGCCGTCTTACACGAAGAAGTCAAAGTCAATCAAACCGTTGAACGCAGGGCTCTCAGCCTGTGTGTTCGGGCTTTGAGAGAAGCACCAAGACCGTCACCGGTCAGATGTAGGTACTACGGTACAAGGTGCTACGAAACATTCAATACGGAGATTGGCACTTTATGATAGAGAATGGTACTGCTAGCAAGGCTTTTAATGGACTTGTGGGTATACCTACTGTTATTAATATGAGATTCGAAAACGTTTTAAGGTTAAATTAAAACCTATTAAAGAGAGAAGAAGTTATTTTTCACTTGGAAGTCGGTTGTATTTTTTTTGTAAAAAAGTTTAAATTTTTTCCCTTTTTGTGTATTTATTGAAAAAGTTCTATAGTGCACAAAGTTATACCAGAATAGGTTGCCCGAATAACATAAAACTTAAACATAATTACGGTAAAATGAGAGTGTACCAGTCGGGCGAGCACGGTCTACTGTGACAGGCTTGAGTCACATTTTTACATAGTTACATAGGAGCAAAAACCGTGACAAAATGTGTGACTCAAGCCAATCAAAGAGGCCGTGCTCGCCCAGTTGCGTGAACTGTACACGTTGCGTACACCTTAAGAGCGTACCAGCGTGATGTTAAGTTATAAAATGGCATAAAAAATAAGCAGACATGCGATTGCAGCAATCCTGAGATATTTGCCGTTGATGATTTAAGAGTTCTGTTGTATATCGTCGAAGTTCTTCATCAGATCTTTACCAAATGGGACCACATAAGAAGCACCGACTTGCAAATAAAAAAAGAATCATCAAAATCGGTTCACCCAGTAAATTTGAGGTGACAAACATTGAATAAAATACAGTCGAATTGAGAACCTCCTCCGTTCTGAAGTCGGTTAAATATGAACAGGCAATTTTGATAAGACAATCAGACCTATTTGACCGCCAAAATTTCAAAAGACAGGCCCCTTAAAAACACGCCCGTCACCTCTTCTTATTAGTGATTTAGTTCAGTAGAAGTAGCGCAACAAGCTCCCTTGAAACGAATAACCCTTAGTAAAAGAAGTAAAAAAAAATCGTGGGTAGGTTTCCTTATAAGATGATTGACAACCGTAGAGGCGTAGGGCGTCCATGTCCAGCAATAGACGTCTTTAGTCTGAATGCCAGTGATAATAAAGCTACAGATTTCTGGTTTCTCTTTATTAATTTCTTCTTATTGTTACCTAGGTAACCTCGGTTCCGGCATAGACCACTCAACAACACGCGGCGAAAACGTCGCAGACCTCATAGAAAGTACACTTCAACTGTTGGAGCGATACGGAGGACCAGACGCTTTCATCAACATAAAATACATGATACCAACTTACGAATCGGCTGTTCTTAACTAACTTTTAAATCTAGCTTGCACTTGTTTGATTTTCGAATCCAATATAAGTTCAACATTAAAAATTAAATATTCTTTAGCACAACTTGATCATGAATCTAGATTTTTTTATCTGAGTTCTGGACATCTTCCAGTCTCACCCGATACAACGGAGAACCAGTGAGCGAGTGAATTTAAAATGAAGTGACTGTGTATCTACTTCCACAACCCATTTAGTGTCAAGGGATAAGTTGAACTTTATGTTGAATTTAAAATTTTTATTTTTAATTATTTTCAGAGTTTTAATACTCAATTTCTTACGCACTAATTTTTATGTATTAGAGATACTCATTATAATAATCAAATAGTATTAGATATTATGTCGTTTTTATACTGTAGGATTTTGAATTTTTATTGTGATCGTAAATTCGTGTGCAATCGTAGCTTGTATTGTGACTTTCAAAGTTGTCTTGTCGTTAGCAGTAAGATAATTGTTTACGTGTGGTTCAAAGACAAAGAAGCGGTGAACCGTGACCAAATTCAAATACCACACGTTCTCAATTAATGTTCAACATATTTTAGCTTCAATATAAACATTTTCAACTGTATCGGTGTCTTTAGAAACTTAGAATAAAAGGTATATTAAAATTAAGTGTTATTCTAATACTCACTATTGTGTTTATTAATATTGTTCTATTCAATTGTTAATTTTTGTAATTATATTTATAGCGGCCTTTGTAAGTCTCAGTTGGTTTTGTTCAAGTTTATTTATTGTATTGTTAAATAATTTTAAGTTTTGATAAATAAATTGTGCGTGATATTTCTTTGTTTACCTGCTCTTTCAACCCAGGCTTCTAGATAATATCTTAGTTTTGCCTATTTTAGATAACTAATTGCAAAGAAATAGAATGATTCATTCTATAAATAGCGAAGAATCACTCTCTTCCATCGCCTCGATTATCATCATGAATTCAATTTATTTAAGAACAAAACTTAAGTTATATAATAATCATTATTTCAGCCTTAAGGGTACACTAGTCGACGGCACGAACTATTTTGTGCGCGGGGTTAAAATAAATTTTATATCAACCGACAATACGTGAGGAAGAGATAGATGCTTTGATGAGCAGTAGGAAGCTAGTTCGCGTACGAATACACACGTCGACGTCCTCTTAGCTGCTTTTGTCTTACCCAAACATCGACACATTGGCCAGTCTTGTGATTATTCTGTCGCCTTTCTCTCTCTCTCTCGCCGCCTAAATATGGTTTGTTCGATAAAACGCGCGTTTTGATATAAACACTAACATTTTGTTAAATCAAAACGCGATATCAACCCGAAATATATTGCCAATAATTACACATCGATGAAGTTATACCCTCTGGGAGGTCACAGTCAATATTTAGATCAGCTGGGCAAAGCAATTTACAATCTGCGAACCTGAATACAGGGTACTATGTATGCATGCAATTTGCATGCTCGGCTTCTATTTGGGATAAACCGGACGCACCCTATGCATGTAAGTGATGTCAGATCATATGTGTACGCCTTGATTTGAATTTGATGGTGCCTTGATAGAGGTGGAAGATGCTTGAGCAATAGTTCTTATGAGATGTGTCCGTTTTCACTAACACTTGAGTTGTCGTCTCGGTACTGAGAGCTACAATCCAACAGCGCAATAATTAAGGCAAGCATTTAGGAGTGCCTAGTTTTAGTGAAAACGGGCTTTATAGTTTTATAAGTGTGGATACTGTCGGTTTTTTTTCCTGAGTTCTACGCAACGTTCAGCCCCAGTCATGAGACATCATTTTCATAGAATATTTTATACATAATATACACTACCGGGCATTGTGAACTAGGTCATCATATTAGTACATGCTATATTGAAAGCATTTCGTGAAAACTTATCAGGCTTCAGGGTAAAATTGTTTCAGCTCTAAACATAACCAGTATGTACCAAATTGATTAAAAAAAAAAATTCACAAGTACAAATTATTACATTAAAAAGAATACTTTCCACTTTAATATAGGCTGAACAATAAATATACTAAGAAGTAACCACCCGCTTCACAATATCGGGTAAGGCAAGGAAGGCCATATGAAATATATGACGTCAAAGCTTCGTCGGACACTATGGGTGCTCTTATTACCCCACTTGTAGACGATATGACGAGGACTGATGTTTTTACCCTGCGATATTATTTTGAAAAACTCGAGTTTTATGAAACGGTCCCTAGTATGGTGGTTTTTCACGTTATTTTTCTGTCTGTGTGGATGCTTATTGTACCGTGTATTGAATAACCTCCTCTGTATCTTCGTAATATAAACCTATGCCTTGACGAGATTCCTTTTCACACATTCAACGGATGACTAGACGATACATACGTTATAAATGTTATAAAAATCAACAAATCGCTTTCAAAATTAAACGATTTGTTGCAGCTAACTGGAATTATACGTAGAAAGTAAATCTTTAGAAAGAAGACAATAAGAGAACTCCATACTTGTCGATTTAATGTATTCGTTGCTTATAATTAATCAGAATTTATTTGCGTGTATTTAGATCTAACACGGAATCATTTCGTGTATCAGTTAATCAATGAATAAAGTAAGCTCCAAAAATTACTCACACAATTTTTGGTAAATTTTAGATTTTAAGATTTCTCATAACACATATTTTATCGAAAACCCTGTTTCTATATCTTTAACTTTTCATAATTTTAAGTTCCAATACATCTCTATAACTTTCTTCAAACAAAACACAATGAATCATGATTGACAACACCCCATGGACCTCTAAACCCACAAGAATACGTATATTAATATAAATGAGCAAGCACCGACCGTCTTACTGAGTATTTATCAGTTGACTGCAGCCGCGGTCTGGATCCAAGGCGACACCTTTTTAGCCTCTCAACATTTATAACTGGGGAACGAAGATGTGTGGAGACTGGATGTTACCTGAGGCGTGAAGAGTATTGCAATGATAGGTCGCAATAGTAAAACCTTTTTCTTTCTGGAGTGTTTAAATAATGTGTAAAAAAAAGAAAGCTTATTTTCGTACTTTTAAGTGATAAAATTCAAGTCGCAATAATTAACATCAAAGCGACAATCATTGTCAAAAAACTTTAAGTATTTTTGACTGATACCAGGATTGCCTGTCTGATATCAATTTTTGAAGTTGCATTGTTATAAAATTTATCTTCTCAAATAAGAAATATTTATTTTAACTCTGCGCAAAGCTTACTCGCAAAACATTTAAATTTACTAATGCAACCTTGTGCTGCATTTTAACTGTTGTTACAGCATTGGTTTGCGGCATCAATGACATCATCTGAACAGTGAATCTTACTTGCTGAGGTAAACACACCAAGCTTTTGACTCATACTTACACACTGCTTCTTGGCTCATCCAGTAATTCTGCATCATTGTCGCAAGCGTCTTCAGACACGAATAATTTATCTTGGCAGCAATCAAGGGGGTAATTTTCGTGAAGACTGTGCTCTGAAACTATTTCACTAGTTTTGACTGTTTCATTATTGTAGGGGAAATGAGCTTTTTCATGTAATTTATGTTCTTTAAGCCAGTATTCTTTTAGCTTTTTATAATCTGATCTCGCTGAAATAGAGCTTAAGATCGTTTGTACGGTATCTATGAGACGAAAGAAGGATGTCGAAGGAGGCTAAAAGGTTACAGAACTAAATCTTTGCTCAATACTGCCTCAACATCAGCAACCCGCACTGGCTCTGCTTGGTGGATTGAGGCCCATTCCCTGTCCCACAGAAAAGAGGCCTGTGTCCCAGCTGTGGGAACATTGATAGGCTAATGATTATGATGGTGATCATCATCACAATACACAGTTCGACTGCTAGGCATATAATTATATAAGCTTGTACCAATATCCAAGCTCATGTCCGAGGTTTTACTTGTGATAGCAAGAATGTCGTCTGACCTAGAGTACCTATAGCTTAGTCAGTAATTTGAGCAAAACAAAAAGACAATTTACGATTCAAGAATTACTTTTTCACACCACCTGCTCGACAATGTCCAATTACATGTCATGCAATCTCTACGTAAAGTAAAGCATTACCTCCCAAGGGAGGTAAAGTTGTATGAAACTCCCAAGGGAGTAAAGTGATTTGAATTTAGAACGTCAAATTCGCGTGGAAACTCGTGGAAAAGTCTCTAAGTAAACAAATGGCCATATGGCATTGTAAAGAGGTTTGTTCGAAAATCGAACTAGCCACCAAAAGCAGAACTGAAAAGAAAAAAAAAAGGCGCGGCTTCAAATAATGTGAAACAAAAGATGGTTTTTGGTGCTGTGATTTTCAGTGAATTTTATTGCAATATTCGTGTTGACGAAAATGTCGAGCGAAGTGATTCTACTCCAGAATTTATCAACACAGGCGCTTTAGAGATATTAATAAATCTACTACCGGAAAAATCTAAACCCAGATAAGAAAATGTCTTTGAAAATTTTGTTCATTGGAGAAAAACAATAGTAGGAGCAAGACCTTGTCGGAATCCTTCCTTATAATTTATTTCCAACATTTAGCAGAAAAGTGAAGCAGCCTATGGTCGCATTTATTCAATGCTTAGATTGACAATAAGCATCAAACACAATATTCAAATTAATACATTCAGCAGCTTTTTATAGCATAGCAAAAGGTGTGATTACTTTTACCTACCATATTGTTCACTTATTTATTTATTTATTTATTTATTATATGCTTTATTGTACACCATAATACAATTATACAAAGAAACTTAAAATTAATACAAATACAATGGGCGGCCTTATCGCATTCCGCGATCTCTTCCAGGCAACCTGGTATGGACAGTAATTGTCTGGACTTGAAGTGGGATTGTCTGGACTTAACTCTCATACATACATATTTACTACCTCCATGATTTGATCGTTAGTTTAGGTTAACTTTTTTCCTATTCATTTATTATTTTCTTACCATTTTAAATTCCAAAACAAACCTAATCAACTTCCAAGCAGAATCTTCATTCAAAACACTCCTAACACAAAACAGATTGAATACTCAACTAGACAGCCAGACAGAATTATCTTCCCTTTTTTCGTGATCCGATTTCCTGACGTAGCTTCGTTTAATGAGAACATAATGATGAAAAATATGATGCTGCAGTCTTCCCTTCTGATATTAATCGGTGCAATTTTTCTGAACGCGACTTATATCGTAGCGTCTTAGTGCTTTTTACTGTCGGAGTTCTTGCTTCAGCTTTTTGATTGTATTGTTACGGGGATTGTTATGAATATGAATGTTTTTATGTGGTGTTATTGTGTGTGGAAATAAAGGGAGACTATTTTCTTGCATTTCTTTTCAGTCAGTGACCTCGTTTTGCATTGGTTTTATGTCTAAAACTAAGACTTGTTCTATAATGTGTATTGGGTGCTATGCTTAGGGACCTACCTACTTATATACCTTAAGAATATATGAAACACTACCTTTTACCTCGAGATTATGTTTTAAACAACAAACTGCAGTCACTAATCCTTATGTGTTTTCAAAATTTCCTCTTGCATTTTTACTGTAGTCATTTTTGGTTGGGCCGTGTCCAGGCTGAACAATGGAAATTTACATTCCGATGTGATTATAAAGTTAAACAATTTAAATAAAACAAATGTTTCCAAAAACAGAATACAATACATTTTTCCAGTAATAACTATGATTTTATTCACAGCAAAACAATCCGATGTTGAAACTTCCAAATAAATTCATCGAATAATTGAAATGTAACAAGATAAAAGCTGGGCATTGAAAACAAAAAGCGAATAAAGCGCGGCATGGTATTCTTGCAAAAAATATTAAATCGGGCAGACTTTGATTGCACGCTATCCCAACTAAAATGCAGACAAAAATTCAAATGTGAATTATTTCCTAAAAATAAAACACAGAATTCGACCCAAACACTGTGCAATCAAATTATGAAACTCGAATTTCAACGTTTTATTTCATTCAATTGGACGTGTTGTGGATAAAATAAATATTGGAGAGTATTTTGTTTTGTTTTAAACCTCATGAGGTAAAAATATCTAATACCATTCACCACAATATATACAAAAATGTATCAAGAAATCATAATAGTAGGGACCTTTTTTATTCATCAAAATACGTCCATCGCTGGACACAGGCCTACCTCAAGCGTCGCCACATCGATCGTTTCTGTGTTTCGTATTTATAGTGGTTTCCGCTTTCATCACTTTACTATGACAGAGCTTAACTTTCGAAGAGCCCTTCCTGCTTACAGACGAAATCTCTTTCAGTTCTTACAACCACCAAAAGCCTACTAGAAAACTTCTTCATATAGTCTCAAGTAAATAGTAACCCATTGCAAAGGCTTTCTTTCAATCATTAAATTGAAAAGTCTAATTGAAATTATAAGTAAGTAAACGAAACGATTCATTCTTCTTCTTTCCAGTTTAGCTGGGTTCGGGTCTACTTGTACGTCTGCGCCAAAGATCTCTATTCTAGGTTCTCTGAGTGCCTCAGGTTCTACTTCAGAACCTCTTGCTGCATGTTACACCGTCCCTTTCCTTGCGGTCGATTGGGGATATTTAGGGCCTTTTTGTAGGCCGGACTGTAGTTTACAATTTTTTGTATTAACTTGTGTATTTTCTAAATTAAATTAAATTGATTATTTGTCACTTTGTGAGATCACTAAATGAATATTACAAATAATAATAAAATTATTTAAGCTGTGGGTTACACAATAAAGGTATCTAACTTATAATATACTTTTTTTTTAGATGTAGTGCCTGCCTAGATTTTATTGAAAATACCTACCATATACCTGCTTATACCACCAATTAGCTAGCTCAGCATCATATGTTGTGTTGTGTGTGTGACGCATGTCTACTCTACCTGACAACTCACATGTTTCTGACATAATATCATCACACTTGAGGCAAATGTGTCTAGTTCACTGATGTACAGTGAGCTAAAACTGACCACAAACCTTAGGTACATATTCGATGTAATTATATTAAATACCACATAGGTATACCGTTTGACTGAAAACTTCTTTTGCAGGACTTATGGTGGAATAAGGGCTATCGCGTTTGAATTTACCGCTAGGGGCGCTGGTAGAGTGACGTCTTCAAAATGTAAAATTTCGTAGTTTTTAGGGTTCCGTACCCAAATTGTAAAAACGGGATCCTATTACTAAGACTCCGCGATCCGTCTGTCAGTCTGTCTGTCTGTCTGTCTATCCGTCTGTCACCAGGCTGTATCTCATAAACCGTGATAGCTAGACAGTTGAAATTTTCACAGATGATGTATTTCTGTTGCCGCTATAACAAACGAATACTAAAAACAGGATAAAATAAATATTTAAGTGGGGCTCCCATACAACAAACGTGTTTTTTTTTGCGATAATGGTACGGAACCCTTCGTGCGCGAGTCCTACTCGCACTTGGGCGGTTTTTTTGGCTTTTAGCGCGATTTTATTTACTAAGTACTTTTTTATTGTTGTATATACCTATATATTCAAAATATGGCAGATTAAGATAGGTAAGGGTTTTACCAACCATTGCTTTAATAGAGTTTTATGTTTTGGAAGTGGCTGTGCGAAACTGCAGTATACTCGACTTTATATTTAATGTCACTTCTACGGCACTAGAAATGATTTTAATTCAAACTTTGCTTCCGTTCGCGTGATAACAAAGTTTAACAGCTATATTTAGGAACCTTACTCGACAGTGGCGCACACTATTAAGCATCAAAACGATGCCTGAAGCCTCCATGATGTGAACAGTCTAAAAATGTAGTTCTAACACAGTGAACGAACCTCTTTAGAAGAATATTTTTAGCTTATCAACCTTTTATTGATAAGTAATTAAGATCAACTATCAACATTCTTGAATGTAGCAAACGCAATAAATAAATTAACCGACAAGTTAACTCATAATCGATTTTTTGTTTTTATGGTCCCGTACCCAAAGAGTAAAAACGGTACCCTATTACTAAGATTCCGCGGTCCGTCTGTCTGTCTGTCTGTCACCAGGCTGTATCTCATGAACCGTGATAGCTAGACAGTTGAAATTTCACAGATGATGTATTTCTGTTGCCGCTATAACAACAAATACAAAAAACAGAATAAAATAAATATTTAAGTGGAGCTCCCATACAACAAACATGTTTTTTTTTCCGTTTTTGCGATAATGGTACGGAACCCTTCGTACGCAAGTGCGACTCGTACTTGGCCGGTTATTTTTATTCTGTAAGGTCCAGTTTTTATTCGTAGTTAACTAAACCAATGATTAAATACGCTAATCAATGATATCAAATTTAGGTAAAACGTGTTTATTCATCAATAGGTCTAACAAATGGTCAAATATTAACTCTCTAACTTATTTGACCGTTTTTGAGGCTAACAATTGATGATGAAAAACATTTTACTGAATTTTTAAATCAAATAACAATAAAGGAAGAAATAACATTAACTTTCTACACCGCACATCAAACAAGCATTTTTATTATTTTCAATATTAAGAGAGCTTAGCTTAGCGAGGCGGGTCACTAATTGAAGTGCAATGGGCATGCACAATTTTATTTTGATAATTAATCTTTCGAGCGTGCTCAGTAAGGATTTGTTTCTGAGACAGGAGAGGGCGCGGTTGGAATTTATTGGTTTTGTTTTTACAATGGTGAAGGTTAATAACATTTTTGTTTGGTTAATTATGCTGTGGTCTAGAAAATTTTGTTATGAAAGCAGAGTAGCTACTTTAACCTCAAAATGATATTATAAGGCTTGCTTTCTTTCAAATCATTAGATAAATACATAGATGGAATACCATCATAAAAAAAATACACTCTAGGACTTAAAGGAACAATGAGCAGTCTTATTGCTAACTTCGATTATACTACCAGACGTACGGCAATGCGTCATCGGTACATGGTGGACATCCCACCCATACGCACCATACGTTTTGGGAACACTTTTATTGTGCGTACAGCTAAGGAGTGGCATTCCCTGCCGGAGTCTGTGTTTCCCGACAGCTACAATCTAGGGGTCTTTAAGTCAAGAGTGAATAGGTTTTTTCTAGGCAAGCGTGCTTCACCGTCGACCACATCATCGCTTATCATCAGGTGAGATAGTGGTCAAGCGCGAGCCTATAGGACATAAGAAAAAAAAAAACTTATCTATCTAATACTTGATTTATAAGTTTGTCTCTTTTTTTCACTAAAACTATAATACTACTAAAATTAATGTTGGTCATTTATTCAATAAACAATATTATTTTGCCCGTATTGTCTCATTGCTGGACCAAGGCCTCCCCCAAATCCTTGCAAGAATTCAACAATTACTCAGTTTTTTTATTATATTTTCACCTGTTTTTTCACGACAAAAGGAAAACCTCCCCACCAAATATTGCTCAACCACAAAGCCATCTAACTTAAACCTTTCAAATCAAGATTCTCATTAGTTAAAAATAAAAACAAATATAAGAAAAATACAGGAGACGTTTTTAACAAGCACAGCAATAAAGGCCCGTTGCAATGCAACTTAGATAAATCGTGGGAGAGCCCGTAGGTATCTGCCACTTAAACTGACCGCAGTCACAATGTAGTGTAGTGTGTAAAATTCGACATTGTAGCATTTTTAAGCAAAGTAAATGTTTTAGTTGTGGAGTTTAAAAGCTTTCGTAACTTATGAACCGACTTTCGAAAAAGGAGGAGGTTCTATGTTCGACTTCTTGTATGTTTTTTTATGTATGTTCACCGATATCTCCGTCAATTGTGGACCGATTTCAAAATATCTTTTTTTGTTTGAAAGAGTATGTTTCGAAATTGGTCTCATTTTAATTTGGTGAAGATCTGATGAAGAACTTCGAAGATATACAACAGAACTCTTCAATAAGTAACGGCAAATCTCTCGGGATGCTGCAATCGCATGTCTGTTTATTGTTTATACCATTTCATAACATACCATCACGCCAGTACGCTCTTAAGGGGTAAGCAGATCTCTCATTTGATCGGTTTTGTTCAAGTTTCATGATATTCGGGTAATCTATTCTGGCGTTATAGGAAACTTACTAAACAACTTGAATATTAAGTAGGTACAACTAAAAAGTGAAAAATAAAAAATCTTTTTTTACAAAAAAAAACTACCGACTTCCAGAAAACTACAAAGTGAAAAATAACTTTATTTTTGGAAGTCGGTGTCCATAACGCAAAAAATGGTACCTACGAAAGACACCGACTTCCAAAAATAATTTTTTTTTTTCACTTTGTAGTTTTCTGAAAATAGGTAGTATTTTTTTGTAAAAAAGTTTTTTTATATATTTTTGGCTCCAGGAAGACGGTAGCACAGTAGTCACGTGCTACCGTGCACAGCGAACCTTATGGGGGTGCTTTTTCAGTCTTTGCAGGGATGTGCCCCCTAATAGGCGTTGCACAGAGGAGGTTTCAGGATGGTCTTTGAAGAGATCACGGGACTCCTAAGTTCTGATGGTGATAACCAGAAAGGATTTAGTGAGGTAAAAAGCCCATGTCCCTGGTAAAGTCTCAAGAGAGAAATCAAGTTGATTGTAATAAGAATAAGGGTTCCTTGTTGACTTCGGAACCCTAAAATCGAGAGAATTTCAAACAAAAATGTGCTCTATCAATATATTGGTATTTGTTAGTAAAAAATGCTAGTGTGGTAAAATATACGTAACTAGCTGTTGCCCGCGGCTTCGCTCCCGTGGACCACCCCACAAAACCCGTTTTCGGGATTAAAAAAGTCTGTGGCACTCGGAAATAATGTAGCTTTCTATTGGCGAAAGAATTTTTTAAATCGGTCCAGTAGTTTCGGAGTCTATTCGGTACAAACAAACAAAAAATCTTTCCTCTTTATATTATTATATATATTAGTATTAGTATAGTTATTAAACATTATCACCAAATTTGAAGTTCGTAGGTCAATGGGAAGTTAAAAAAGTCTTCGGATTAAAATTTTATAAAAAAGCTAACTTTGGTGGCTTCTCATTTCTATGTTTTACAACTATAAAAAACAGTATTTATCTATTTAACGAGTTCTAAACAAACAACGATACCCCACTTGATGGGACAGGTATATTTTCTTCACGCCCACTTTACCTGTATGGGAATAATTATTATAAAATAATTATATTAAAAAGAAAATAAGGAAAATTTGCATAGATTTGCGTCGATAAGATGCTTATATTGTGTAAATTTTAGCTCCAAACGTTTGGCTGTAAAACCTGTGTGACAGACGACGGATAGATGGACAGACAGACGGACAGACAGACCGACATATGAGTATAGTAGCAATAGGGCTCCGTTTGAATCGTTCGGGTACGGAATCCTAAAAAGGTATTGCCCACTTAAACTGACCGCAGATACAATGTAGTGTAAGAGTGTAACATTCGACATTGTAGCACTTCGGAGTAATGAAAATGGCCTTCGGTTACAAACTTCGTGGCTTATTGTATAGAAATACTGTGAACATGTGCCATTTAGGCAACAATGTTGTGTTCGAAGGGTTGTTCGTGTAACTGGTTTCAGGATTCATGGTAACAGGGATAAATGAATTATGTCCTGTTAGTAGAATACATAACGATTCTCAAATCACCTAATTAAGTATTTTAAGTACAGTGCAGGTTCTTATAACTACATCAGCGAACGGAGTTCTCGTGGCTAAATTTATGGCCACAATTATTTTTTTGAACTTCTTGAACAACTATTGTGGTGGCGCGTAGGGCTGGTTTAGTGAACTGTATCTGCGGTGCGAAGCAAAACGATTGACAAACGCTTGATGATAGGTAATTCGAGTTGCGGGGGTGTTGGCACAGAGTACAACCCGAAAATATAAGGGAAGGAAGCACAAACCTTTTCTGGAACCTCATGGTCGCGTCGTCAGGCACTGAATCACTACACCAGGGTTCGAGGGCAGTTGGGCTTCAAGTTACTGTCATCACACGTTAAACACAAACACCATGTTGATTATAATCTTACTACACGCGAAAACGAGGTAATTCCAAAGTTATCAATATTTTTCTACGGAGCGGGGCGACGCCATATGCGTACGCGATGCGGTTCAATTCGGAAGTCATTTCCAAACAAAATGACGTAGCAAATCTTCTTATACACTCTCGAGGTTTGTGCGGAAAAGAGATAGGTAGGAAATAGCTAATGTCAATCAAATTTTACATGTTGGCGCAACCATATTGTATTTGCCAACAAATAGCTATGAAGGTGAAAAATAATAATGCTGCTAATATATTTGTTGTGGCCGTATCTTCTACCAGAATCAGTCATCTCTTAAACCCGCAACGGAAAAAGAGTGGTATTATATAAGTTTGACGTGTGTACCTGTGTGTTTGTGTATCTGTCTGTTGCACGTAAACGGATCAACCAATTTTGATTTCGTTTTTTTTCGTTTGAAAGTTAACTTTATCGAAAGTGTTCTTAGCTATGTTTGATGAAAAGCGGTTCAGCCGTTCTAAAATTATGGGCGTTTTACTGTTTGAATCGGGGTGTTTTCGCAAGATATCGTATCATAATTACGTGTTCAATAGATTTTCGATCGAAGCGTGTCTAATAGACATATTATGTAGCATGAAATAGAAATGCGTCGGGGGTTTTTTAAATTTTACTTGTCTTCTTGCTACTAAAAGCTTCAAGAACAATATATTTTAGAACAAAAAAGAAAGTTAGTTTTTAAAAACTAAACTTGCAAAACACATAAGTCAACTTCTTACACTACGGTCTAACAGTCAGCCACTACTTTACAGCATCGCCTAGACAAATTTTGCAGCGAGATAAGAAAGAAACAGGACAAAAGGGGAATTACTGCGGCTTGTGGCTCTTAATGTGGATTATGGGAGAACGAATGACGGGGTCGAAACCACCCCGCTTAGTTTTACGCCACGATAATCGAGATTAAACGAATTTCGAGGCAAGGCTTACGGTGTGATTGCGATTTTACAGTTTTATGGGGCCAGTCCAGTCATTCTAAACTATGCTGTGTTTTCTTTTAAAGTTATTGAAGTTTTAAAGATTTTTGTGTAAGAGCTTAGCTGTCAAACTACTACAAATATGTGTAAACAGCCATCAAGTAACATCTCTGTTATCTGATAAATTAACAGGTACGTAAGACGTTATGAGAGCCACACAAAAATGTCAACTTGCCTTTCATCATCATCATCATTTCAACCGAAAGACGTCCACTGCTGGACATAGGCCTCCCCCAGGCGTCGCCACATTGACCGATCCCGTGCGTCTCGCATCCAGCGCCTTCCCGCAACCTTAACCAGGTCCACCTAGTGGGAGGCTTTCCAACGTATTGTCTTCTGGTTCGCGGTCGCCATTCCAGAACTTTTCGGCTCCATCGGCAGTCCGTTCTGCGAGCAATGTGCCCTGCCCACTGCCACTTAAATTTGGCAATTCTTCGGGCTATATCGGTAACCCTGGTCCTCTTTCGGATCTCCACATTTCTGATTCGATCACGCAAGGAAACTCCGAGCATAGCCCTCTCCATTGCCCTTTGAGTGACTGTAAGCTTCCTGATAAGGCCCATTGTAAGCGACCACGTCTCAGAGCCCAGAGCCATATGTCATCACTGGCAACACACACTGGTCATAGACTTTTGTCTTGAGACACTGTGGTAAGTTGGACGAGAAGATACCACGCAACTTCCCGAACGCTGCCCAGCCGAGTCGGATTCGACGGTTGACCTCTTTCTCAAAGTTGGCCCTACCCAATTGGATCGTTTGTCCCAGTTAGACATAGTCGCCCACAACTTCGAGTGTATAGTCTCCGACCTTGATAGGAGTGGGTGTAACATGGGCATTCACCATGACCTTGGTTTTGTCCAAGTTCATTTTAAGACCCACTCTTTCGGAAGCTCTACTGAGGTTATCGAGAATTTTAATAGGGCTCTCCATGGTCTCAGCCATGACCACTATGTCGTCGGCAAACCGAAGGTGAGTGATGTACTCGCCATTAACGTTGATGCCAAGCCCTTTCCAATCCAGATCCTTGAAGACATCCACCAGCGCAGCAGTGAACAGTTTCGGAGAAATGACGTCTCCCTGTCTCACGCCCTTCAATGTACCGGTAGTCGATCTGGCACCGTTGGAGAGACTGCAGTACAGCCCAAGTCTCGATCGAATCGAAGGCTTTCTCGTAGTCCACAAACGCTAAACAGAGAGGCAGGTTATACTTTTCGGTCTTCTGTATAACCTGCCGCAGCGTATGTATGTGGTCTACGGTGCTAAAGCATTTTCGGAAGCCGGCTTGTTCGGGAGGCTGGAAATCGTCAAACATGCGCGCGAGACGGTTCGTGATGACTCTTGAAAACAACTTGTAGACATGGTTAAGAAGTGAGATGGGCCCATAGTTCTTCAGCCGGGCATTGTCGGCCTTCTTGAAGAAGAGTACCACCACACCCCTGCAACATGCCTGTGGCGTTTTGCCCTCGAGTATGACGGAATCAAACAGCTTCTGAAGGGCCTTAAGGACCGGTTTTCCAACCGCCTTCAGGAGTTCAGCCGTGATTCCGTCATCACCCGGCGCCTTGTTGTTTTTAAGCTGTTTCAGAGCCATCCTGATCTCGTACAGGCTGACGTCCGGAATATCTTCGGTATAGTGCCGGGTCAATCTAGCTCTTGGGTCGTTTGCTAGACTCGCAACGGGCTTGCTGATTGATGTGTACAACTGCCCATAGAATCTCTCGATCTCCCTCAGAAGCTCCGGTTTGGCGGATACGATCCTGCCATCGTCGGTCTTTAGTTTCGTGAGCTGGCTCTGCCCAATAGCCAGATCCCTTGAAAAAACCTTGGAGCCTTTATTTCGCTCGATCGCGTCTTTAATATGCTCGGTATTAAAGCGGCGGAGGTCTCTTTTCAAGGATTTAGAGATCTGTCTATTGAACTGCCGGTATTTGCACGCCTCATCTGAAGACTGCAGGATCATCTCACGCCTCTCCTTCATAAGCTTGAAGGTAGGATCAGAGAGCTTTTTGTTTCTATCTGTACGATGGGTCTTGAAAAACTTAGACCCAACCGTATGGACAGCTTCCACGATCCCGTCCGCGTAGTCGTCCACGAAGCTCCCTAGGCACTCGAAACGATTCTGGAGTTCGAGCTGAAAGTTCTCGGGGTTTTGGACCTGGATCTGTGCTGGACGGAGCGTGGACTTCATCAGTCGAGACCTTTTAAGCTTAATATTAATGTTCAATGTGCCTCTTACAATGCGGTGATCCCTTCCGGTTTTTACCGAATTGATCACAGAGACATCATTGAATATTTGATTCTTGGTCGACATGATAAAGTTGATCTCATTTTTTGTTGCACCATCGGGGCTCTGCCAGGTCCACTGCCTGTGTTCACGCTTTTTGAAGAAGGAGTTCATCATAAAGAGGCTCTCCTTCTCCATAAAATTGGCCAGTAGATGACCCCGGTGGTTCCGTCGTCCAACTCCAAATTGCCCCACTTGCAGCTCATCCTCATCTCGTTTGCCTAGTTTCGCGTTGAAGTTCCCCATGACAACGGTGAAGTGAGTTTTGAAACCATGCATGGCTCTGGAGATATCCTCATACATGGTCTCTACCTCGTCGTCGGTGTGTGCCGAGGTTGGGGCTAAGACCTGTATGACCATCAGCGAATATCTTGAGGATATTCTGATTATAAGGCACGCAACCCTGGTCGACACACTCTCGATCTTAACAACGTTGTTCAAAAGGGACTTGTGGACGATAAACCCGACACCACCCTGGGACTGCCGGTCACCAGGTCACCGGACTTGAGGATTATTGAGTCCCCCCCCCTCTCTTCGGACTTCTGATAACCGTATAATACTCCATCGCAACCTGCTCAATTCCTCTTCCAGTTCGGTGATCTTCTCGTCGTTCCGAAGTGTGCGCGTGTTGTACGTTGCCAGGTACAGTCGTCGGTGATTGTTTGGGTAGCCGGATCTCATCTGGAGATTCTTGGCACCCCTTGCCATGCCGTAACCTCGACCGCTACCGTAGTCGAGGGTAGGCAGGCTGCCCACTAGTGCCCACTAGGGGCCATTTTTTATTTGTGCTATTCATGGGGGATTTTGCCATAATCGCCACGCTTGGCAGGCGGGTTGGCGATCGCAGTATAGTTGTTGTAGAAGCACAGAGAACGCTGCTGCCCATTCTCTGGTTTGTCCCTTAGTCGCCTCTCACGACACCCACGGGAAGACATGGGATGGTGAAATTCTATACGTCCGGCACCATACGGAACAACTTGCCTTTATAATGATATAAATAAGATGGTCGTAATGAGTAGATTATTTTGAAGACTTAATTCTAACCTACTCACTCAAATTATTATCAAACGGACACCTAGTACCCCAAACCCAAATAATAAAGAAAAAATAAAAATACAAGTGTTATCAGATAAAAGAAAAACACAACACTCAAAGAGAAAAACCTAAGCAGGTGTGGGATTACGTCATGGCAATGTTTTCCACTCGATATGAATAGTGGGGGATTGGTTCACCCGTCGGCCTGTTCAGCTCGTCGCCCGTCGGCCCCGGGCCGTCGGCCTGTCTTGGCCCGGGCCAGTCGCGCGGAAACGTAGCTGGGACATGTGTACGGATTCCCATTCAGATGGGAATAAACAAGGTAGAAATAAGAGACGCTTTTTATTTTTATTTTTTTGTTTTATTTTTAGTCTCGAAATTGTGTGGATGCTTTTTGAAGGTGAATTAGATGTTATTGATAAAAACGTTTTGGGGTAAAAAGTAAATTTTGCTCGTAATAGAAAAATCATTAGGAAGTTTTTTTAATGAAGAAGCAGTATTTCATAATTCTAAAATGCTTCATCATCTGCTTAGCCTTTTTCCAACTATATTGGGGTCGGCTTCCAGTCTTACTGGATTCAGATGAGTACCAGTGTCTTGCCAAGGGTAACACGGTACCCTTGGCAAGACTGGTGTCCGATCTTAAGCTTCTGACTACTCGTAACGACTATCAAAGATCTTCAAATGACAGCCGGGACAAACGGCTTAACGTGCTTTCCGAGGCACGGAGGAAACTCGGTATGTAGAAATGGTCACCTTTGATGATCAACCCGTGCGTCTGTTATTATTTAGCCACGAGCTCTTGAATTCTAAAATGCTTAATGTATGAAAACATTTAGCATTTTGCCCTGTTAATTTTTTAGTTAAACGGTGAAATTTTGCTGGGATGTAACAGGAGTTGCACGGAGAAGGACCCGGGTGGTCTTTACCGAGGTCACGGGGTTCTACGTGGTAATGGTGATCACCAGGGTGCTTTTAGTAAGGTAAAAATCTCACACTCCCTGGTTTTCCCCCAAAAATCCAGACGGTTTTTGAAGGTTTCTCCCCGTTAACAAAAACAAGTACCATATCCTTCACGAAATTATCGGATGAAGATACTTTATTTGTAGGGAATCACTGAACATTTTTATTTTACAAACGCCTTTGCAAATTCACCTCAACACTTATTTATTACTAGCCACCACTTACATAACTAACCACAGATACTGCAGTAACCAACCCAAAAGACCCACCGCCCATCAATAACCACTAACCACATCACTACAGACAGACACAAGCAGATGGACACACAAGCACACTAACACACAATTATACGAGATCACTTCAGACAGGCACACAAGCACACAAACACACAATTATACGTACCGTTGCAATTATTAGAGGATTACAACGACACGTGCACAAAGCGCCGAAACAATTAATATGGACAGGGTTACGGTACTAGATAGATAGCTACAGAAGGTCTGGTATTACTAAGAGTTAAAACGCACGCACTCGTAAGAGACACGCTCTACGGACCGCTAATGCATGCATACTTATGAAGAGTGACTGACTGTAATTCGTTTCAAAAAATTTTAAGTAGAAGCCTATACGTTGAGGCTATTTTACATCACATAGTGTGGAACAAATCGAACCAAATGGCGCAGACGGACGTAATTTTGTGAGTGGCATTTAGAGTCGCGTTATTTATACTTTTTAACAAAAGTCTTGTTTGTTCGTTTGGTCTGAGTATAGCCTAAGTTAGGCGGCTCAAAAACACGATTAACTTACAACTCACTTTTGGCATTACACTACTTATGTGCCAATTTTCGTTTATCGTAAACAAGCTGACCTTCTGCACCAATCTACTTTGGGGTAACCAAACGGACGCCAGTTCAGGGTAACCGATCATGCAGGTGACAGGAAATCAATAGGCGACTCATAATGATGCGCGCTGCACGTTAATTAAATGCGGACGGTAACTGGTGAACTTACCTTACGTAGGTAAGTTCACTAGTTACCGTCCAGCGGACGTTTTTAATTATAATTTTCATGTTCGACGTAGAATGAAAGCTATTGGTAGGTGGGAAATTAAATGTTTTGTTCGGGTGAATTTCAATTTTAATTTGTTCTGTAATACACTATAATCTGAAGTCTAAAATCTATACAATAATGTAAGTGCCAGCAATGGTTTAGTGTATTAAACTCAATTTCATTAAGCATAAATATAAAAAAAATATTATTATGAAAAATAACATAGTCATGAAAAACAAAGTTGTATAAAATTTTAGCTTAAACCAAACACCGGCAAGTAAAAACTTGAAAGCTTGATTACACACAGACACGGGGACAATTAAACTAAACAAAACATTGTATTAAAAAAACTGTGTTATGTTCTTATTCAAACTAAAATTATAAGGGGAAGAATGACGAGGACGGTCGACCCCAAATAATGGTATAAACCTAGGCACAGTGAAAGAATAAGCCACAACGTTATATCTACGTATAAACACAACAACATTAACAACACAATAGTCCATCAAATAAATCCCTTAAAGTGATCGTCTTACAACAACAACTCAAGTTTCACAACAAAATAAAATGCACAGACGAATAAATTAAATCGCTAACAATTACAGAAATGTCAAGAAAAGGTTAGAGTTTACTGTTACAGAGTTTGCTGATATTTTACAGTCGTTAGTCACTGATATCGGGTACTGATATTTTCCTTAAGAATCGCAGTTACTGAGTGACATCGCTCACTGGGTCGAAGCAAATAATAAATGAATGTCTGCAGTTTGCTCGTTATTACTGATAGACTGGGATTTCAAATATTATTAATCAAAAAATAATTATAGACACAACACTGGGTTATTTTTAGTTAGTTATTTCTAATATCCAAAAAAATTCAAGGGTTTTTTTCTATTCTTCTTCGTCGTATCGATGATTCCTCAATTATATACGTTTTGACCAGAATTCAGCCACGGCAATAGCGTTTTCATTTGCCTCACAAAGGTCCTTTTTCAATAATAATTAGATTATCCTGTTAGAAAAGTGGGGAAAATTCTCAGGACTACGAAATATGGCCATATTTTGTGTAGCCTTAATAAACAGATTTCAGGTTGCCTTACACGTGTAGGGGGTAGAATTTACCCTACTTCGAATCTAAACTAATAATATTAAAATAGGTTTATTTTTTATTTTTTTATCTCTGGTATTACTGATTATTTTGAGGAAATTCTTTATCTGATACAGACACTAACCCCAAGTGACATCATAAGCTACCCTTAATCTGCAAAAAAAGGCTGGGCTCCTGTGTTCTAATATATCTAATATGTCTATCACAATGTTGCCCCGAAATAACTTCATATGAAAGATATTACACAAGCAAAGTTTCAACCAAACATTCCTCTTTCACGTTCTGAGAAAGACTCAGAACCCTAAACTCCGTTCTACAGCACCCCATTCTGAACGACTTCCATTCTAGAATACATAGTTAGGTGGATAGATAACAAGCCGTCGACTTCTACGTGAATGCACACACTAACTACGTCTAAACGCTTGGCTGTACCTGCTTGTACCTCACACATCGACGCACCGTCGTCGCCGTCGTTATAAGTTCCAAGAATATCGGAATAAGACGGTGCACTATCTTTGATGAGAAGAAATTGACGTTCATAGAGCAAATAATGAAAATGCATTCAAGATTTAGGTAGCTGTTGTATTTTTGGCTTATCTTTCTAAAAAAATTGAAGTGAAAATTTATTTTGATTGAGCAATGTTTGGTAGGGGCAAATTTATGGGTTCGCTTCGCTTTCTAATGTAACGTTGTAAGTTTTAACTTGTAAAATGGCCTGAGAGGGCCATTTCATACTTTTTTAAAGTTGGCCGTGCCATATTGTGGGGGTCTCAATATTTATTTCTTCCATGCCCCTCGAGTGGGGTATCAAATGAAGGGTTTTAAGAGTTGGTTAAAAAATATATACCATTAGAATGTTTAAAAAAGATCGTAAAGATATGACTATAGAATTTTTAAAGAAGATATACCTATCTAAAAGGTTGATTTAAAATTCAAAAACCCGACTGCTTAAGAAGCGAACCAAAAATATGTTAACAAGTGTAAATCATGCTGTGTAGTCAAAGGAGCTAGCTGACCACCTGAGCCTCCGATCGCACAGCATGATTTTCTACTTGTTTTCATACTACTTTTTTTTATCTTTTGTACTATTTACTGTCTTTCTCTCTTTCTATTGTTTTAGAACTAATGAGATACCTAACTGCTAAGTGACCATGTAACAATTATGTTTGGTGACACAACATAATAGTTTAGTATCATTTTAGTTTCTGAAATTAGTGACAATGTAACGCTCAAAAATATCTTTGTTTGATATCCTAAATTGTATTTGTTCTGGGCAAAAGTCTCTGTTAACACTTTCAAATAACCATAGACCGGTACATTTTTTTTTGTCTGGACAACAAAATAAGTACACACTCAGTCTTGAACATCACAGTGTTCCCTAACCCTTTCAACTTTTGTCCAACGATACATACTACGGATATATTTAGTCTTCCAAGACACATTGCACACTAATGCAAGAGCTTTAACGTTACCGGCAATACAACACGGAGATAATTGGTTCCAGATTCCAATTAGTCCCGATCGATACACAGATTAATTCTATACACGGGTAGTCGTTTGTCATATTAACAGTATTCACATCTTCACCTTTGAATTATTTGCGTCTGTGACTTTGTTGACTTGATGAACTTGTCTGGATTTTTTATTATTAGTATTGACTTGATGAACTTGTCTGGATTTTTTATGATTTTATAATGTTTTTTCCAGTTCTAAAAATAATTGTTTTTATATATTAAGCCAGGTGTGCAGCTCATAATCGGCGTGCATGTATGACTAGATGTATGAGCATAAATATAGAATGTAAGACTTGTAGCTGGTGGCGTTCTGTAGTTTCTACCTTCCCCCATGGGAAAAAGGCGTGAGTAAAAGTAGTAAAATAATATATACTCAGATAATTAATTAAACCAAACTCTTTACGCCTTCTAGAAGCCATGGTAATGAGTGATACTTCATCATTTCTTAGACAATAATAACTTAATAGCCGGGGGAGTAGAAAAAACGTAAAAAATATTTTGCCCGTGCTGGTGATAATTTGAAAAAAACTATCATACTATTAAACGAATTCGTTAAAATATGTTCCTGTTAATGTTTAGTTAACAGACTTAACAAAATTCAGTAAGGCAAAACAAGTGCTCGTACCTCAATGAGAACTGCATCATCTGCCTAGTCTTTTTCCCAACTATATTGGGGTCGGCTTCCAGTCTTACCGGATTCAGTTAAGTACCAGTTTTTTACATGGAGCGACTGCCTATCTGACCTCCACAACCCAGTAACTGGGTAACACGGTACCCCTTGGCAAGACTGGCGTCAGATCTCAAGCTTCTGACTACCTGTAACGACTGTCAAAGATCTTCAAATGACAGCCGGGACCAACGGCTTAACGTGCTTTCCGAGGCACGGAGGAAACTCGGTATGTTGAAATGGTCACCCATCCACTGACCGACCTCGTCAAGCGTTGCTTAACCTTGATGATCGACCCGTGCGGCTGTTATTATTTAGCCACTAGCTCCTCATGAGAACTGCATCATCTTACAATAAAACAATCACCTCAAAAACACTTTCCTACATCGAACCTCCAACACCAATGAATTCATACCTATCCTAGGTACTAACAGGCATTGATAACAGTTGCTATCTCGTTCAGGTCAGGCCGGAATTAGGTCACCAGGCCGTTCATAGGACGCGGATTACCGGGCTGTCAACGCTCCTACAATACTGTGACGCTTCGAATGCATTAATTGATTCGGAGATGAAGGGATTCAGGTGTCCTTAGAGGTACAGTTTCGATTATAAGGTTGGTTGGGTACAGTGGTTATCGATTTTGGTGTTAAGAAGTTGGACTTTTAGCAAAATGGTCTTCCACTCTTCTGGTATCCAAACGAAGTACCTATAGTTATTATTATTATGCCCATTTGCTTTTACGTTACAGTAACTGTTGTACGCTACTGATGAAGCCAAACTCTTAGAACAGATTTTCAATAGTCTGATATTTTGTTAACCGCAGAATAAATAAGGGTTTTTGACGTATTTTCTATACAAAAGTGGGTTGACCCGCCATTTTTATTCCTCGAGTAGCAAAAATTGACCCTTAGCCGAATTCTGGGATTTATATTATCTAATACCGCAAGGCGTGGTGATAAAAAACTTGCTGCCAGCTGGATTTGGCAGTACTGATTGCTTAAGGAGTGCAAAACGTTTTAAGTGCCTAATAGTGTTAATTTTATATAAGCTATTTTAGTTTGGTGCCAGTCAACTCTCAAGTTTTAGGTTAAAGATTGATTTTTTGCAGGAAAAATAGCGAATAGGCGATATAGTGCTGACAAATCCACAATCATACCAGAGTACTGGTTTACCGAGCTTACAAAGTTAAAACCTAGTCTGTCGATGCATATGACGTGCACATCACGTGCCGTCGGCTTTTGGTGTGAGCGAGATTTGAAGCGCTGAAAATAAACGACTTTGCTACAGCTTGTAACTGTTCTGAAACTGCTTAGGTTGTTGCTATGCTGTTGCGAGTAAGCTGTAATGTATGTCATATAATTATTTTAATAGACTTTTCTTCAATTTTTTAACTTCAAACTTTCGATTTAAAAACTGGCTCTTAGTACCTTACTAAATATGAGTGTATGACACATCTGTCGACCCCTTCTGGTAATTCAGGTGTGAATTTTTGATATTTGTGTGTGTAATAGTGCGACGCATGATAAATATTCACCCTGATTTAATTGTCTGAATTTGGGATATTGCAGTAATATAATTCTGACACGATTTCAGAGAGACGTCAGTCTGGTAACGAGTTTTGTGACGTTTTACGTCGATGTGATGTTAAATAGCCAGAAATTTTAACCCCGACGGAAAAAGGGGGGTGTAATATGAAAGGTGACTTTATCGAGAGTGTTATTAGCTACGTTTGATGAAAATTGGTTCAGCCGTTTAAAAGTTATTGGCGTTTCTGTTTGAATCGGGCTACTCCCGCAATATATCGTTTCATAATTACGTGTTCAATAGATTGTCGATCGAAGCGTGTCTACTATTAAATAAATTATGTAGTATGAAATAAAAATATATCGGGGACATTTAAAATTTTTGAATTTACTTGTCTACAAAAGAATTTTGTATGTTAAGGTGACATAGCCATATTTCCTGCTTATTCCATATTTGAATTGCGTGAAAATGGAAACTAAAAGCGTACATATGCAAAAACCAACAAAAGCAGCGTAGTTGTATCACCACTGACCTCCGTAACATCACAAACAATTTTTCAAACCTCCCGCCACCCAGCGACCTAATTTCACACAGGTGACCTGCATGTATCAACCAATAGCATCAAAGTGCTTGTCAATTGGTTAACTATATTAACCAATGGTGAGTGCTAGGCGTGGCGTGGCAGGATGCCAGCCATCTCGTTGCATCTTTACGCCTACAGTCCAAGCTGTAAGAAACGAAAGAAGGCCTACTCTTGATAACGGTGCTAAGACACGCACGCATGCATATCTGCAACGCTATTGGCCAGCCGAAACGGTGTCAAACTCACACAGCACTACTTCTCATACGATGTTTTGTTGTAGTTAGCGTGTATGTATGTGTGGGTATATAGATACGTGTTATATTCCGCAATACTTCTGCGGGTTTTATTTATCCTACACTTGTTGATATTGCGGAAAATTTTCACTTGCCGACGGCTGGGCGGTTCTGCCAAATCGTTGGCATTGTCTTATATTTAGGCTACGAATGGTAGTCTCTAACGTCTTATGAAAACGTTTATAGCCTATAATATAGAGAGAATGACTATTGGCTGTAGCTAGAATAAAACTTGTGTGGTCTGCGCATGCAAGGAATGCTACAGGCCGTCGGTAACTCAGTAGACTATTAAATTTTATTGTTGGCAAGGCATTCCAACTATTCTACACTCTTTATAACTGGAACAGATGAATACCTATCTAAAATATTAATCCATAACGTTTCGTTTTAATTACAAAAGTAGATGAATAAGTTCTTATGAGTTTGGCCCTATAATTCAGCTATGCGAACTCCACTCTCTAGCCATAAAATCTTCAAGTGTACAGATGACAATGTGGTGCAAGATGCAAGATATTGTTCCTACTTATATCTTGTTCCTACTTCTACTATCAAGATACCTTATTTTTTTGGTAGTGTCAAAATTAATAGAATATATAAAGACTGAAATAGACTTAAACAATCATATCCCCATAACAATAATTGTGTCAATATCCAACGTAATTCCTTGTGTATCCTTTTATTCCTTGTGTATGTCCACACATTCGTTAAGGCGCCTCCCCGAGCAAAACGCCGCGCTAGTCGAATTTTGTGCAGTTTTTAAGAGCTATCTACTCTTTATTTAAAAAGAAATATCAATTAATAAAATACATTAAATTTCTACATAATGTTGATTCTAATATGGTAATACACTTTTTTTTTAAAGAGGTATATGTGTCACTAATCTCCTTCCAACAAAACCATAAAAATGTGAAATAATTATTGATAGCATGCATATCCTCGTAAAGTGTTCATTAATTATTTTCTATACTAACGTTAATGGATAGACAATTTGATAATGAACATTTTGTAAGTTTAATTTTTTTCAAAAGACCAATATTCGATTTTATAAAGATTTTATTCTAAAATCTGGGCGTATTCACTATCGTAATTCATGCGCCACCAGTGCCGCTAGGCCAATAGGAATGCTCATATCTCATGCTGATTTTTTGGTCAGGGTACGGCCTTAAGAAAAATGTTTTCATATCCCCCATCAACACAGCAAAATTGCTTTAACCCATGCAACTTTACCTTTATTATTAAGTTCTAACCTATGTTTAGTTATTGTTACACTGCTGTTTGTTGTCCCTAAATAAATAAATAAATAAATAAATAAATAAACTTTCATCTCCTATCTACATCCCCAGTCTTACATCGTTCTACATAACTTCCCTAAATGCAATTACCATTATTAATTATGAAGCTCACTCGTCCCACTAAAGATTTTCGCTTGGCTCATAACGAGGCCCTTTTGCGCTCTTAAGATGCTATTATCGGATTCATATTTAATAAATACTGGGATGCTGTCAGTTAACTGTGGTACAATTTTTCGGTTTTAGGCAGGGTTAGAGGTTTTTTAGGGTTCCGTAGCCAAATGGCAAAAAACGGAACTCTTATGGATTCGTCATGTCTGTATGTCTATCTGTCCGTCCGTATGTCACAGTCACTTTTTTCCAAAACTGTAAGAACTATGCTGTTGAAACTTGGTAAATAGATCTATTCTGTGAACCGCATTAAGATTTTCACACACTACTAGAAAAAAAACAATAAATTTTGGGGATTCCCCATACTTAGAACTGAAACTCAATTTTTTTTTTCATCAAACCCATACGTGTGGGGTATTTAAGGATAGGTCTTTAAAAATGATATTGAGGTTTCTAATATATTTTTTTTCTAAACTGAATAGTTTGCGCGAGAGACTTCCAAAGTGGTAAAAACTGAGGCATTAAGTCCGCCTATGTACTTTTATGTTGCATGAAGTTTTAATAAATAAATAAATAAAATGTCCCCCCAATGTTTCGTGCGTGCAGCCGGCGTTCATCGTTTTATTAGACGTTATCACGTCAAAATATATGATGTACATTACCATGTAAACTTCCACTGAAAATTGGATTGAACGAAATCTAGTAAGTAGTTTTTTTTAATACGTCATAAAAAGTAAACCGCAATTTACCAAGTACGGAACCCTTCGTGCGCGAGTCCGACTCGCACTTGGCCGGTTTTGCTTTTCATTATTATTGTTAGGCTCGAGTTTGACCATTATTTCACCTGATGGATAAGAAAATACTTTTATGTGGCACAAAAGACACAGAAAATTATCTAATCAGTAATGGTTGGTAGATACTAGTCTAGTTTTTGGTTTTATAACCCCCGACGGAAAAAGAGGGGTTAGAAGTTTGAGGTTTGTACCTTTGTTTGTATATTTGTGTGTTTCTGTATTTGTGTATATGTCTGTGGCATCTTATATCCTCAACAGATAAACCGTATCTGTTTTTTTGGAAGTTGACTTTACCGAGAGTGTACTTAGCTATGTTTAATGAAAATCGATTTAGCCATTCAAAAGTTATGGGCATTTTACAGTTTGAATCGGGGTGTTTTCGCAAGATATCGTGTCATAATTACGTGTTCGATAGATTGTTGAACGACGCGTGTCTACCTACTAGATAAATTATGTAGTTTAAAAAGTATGCAATAAAAATAATTGGCCGGTGTTTTGGCAATTTTTAATTTTTACTTATTTAAATAAAAAAAAGATTGTCTCGGAGATTTTACATTCTAGTCTCCTTCTTAGCATGTCGATCTTGTACACAGGCTCTTTTTAGTTAAATTCACATATAGGTACATACCATACACACACATACATCCACAAATACACAGCACACACCCACAAACATCTACATACCTATACCATTACATACATACATAGTAGATATTTTATTTATTTTTAATTATTAAATTTTGATCAGGAAAGCCGACCCCGAGTAACGGGAAGTGGCGAGGTGGAAGAAAAATATTATATTTTGATCATTCAGAATTCAATAAATTGTCGTTATAAAACTAAAAAACACGCTTTAATGGTAAATTGAACTAAAAAGTCGCTAATCCTGAAGATCTTGGTAAGGCTAATGGGACAAACTATTTAAACGCGCACGGTAGAATCAACTGTTATTACTTGTAAATTTTAATTTTTGTCTGACATTCAAAAGAGCCGCTTATTGGCCTAGTTGAATAAATATGTTTGACTTTGACTAAATTATTGCATTGACATCGGGCCTTGATAAGTGCGCAGTTTCAAATCAATCCCACGTTTTGAAGGGGGTGAAAATCACGTTCAAAGATTCCGTTACATTGATACATAGATACATACATACCAAGCTAATAAAAGCGTGTTAAAAATATAGGTAATGTATTAAACTAAGTGGAATAAATATTATTTTAATCGCTGACTGGTGTGGCTATACAGATTATACCAAAGTTTCAACAATTAATATTTTGTCATAGAACACCATTGTACACTACATGGTTAAAAAGAGTCTGTTTGTCATCGACACGCTAAGAAGAAGACTACATGGTTGAACCAAGTTCTCAAACTTAAATTAATCTATACCGCCAACAACACAGAAAACAAAAACTAATTCAAAACAAAGAACACAGCAGCCAAACAGAGTCACATTACAAACATAACTACGTTTAATTTCAGAAGTAAGGAGAACCCGATGCCTCTCAAACTCTCGTTCAAGCTAAATTAAAACTCAACTTATACCTACTCAACTTATGGGTGCTCAAGTTATACTCAACATTTATATGATATCTCTCGACTGCGTTATACGATACCGTTTGTCTATTGGCGCAGAGAATTGCTTTTAAATTTGATTAAAGGTATGTCGATGTTTTTATCTTGTTAATAGAGCATTGGTCTGTTCGCTTTTATTTGAGCTTTAGACGGGTCGGTTTACGTCTGGATGAGTTCTACACAAGAAAAAAGCTGATGGTAATTACCCCTCTTAAGTAGGGATTATACACATAGTCTATTCATTATAGTGTGAATGTTGAAAGTGTGTATAATTACTAAGTTTAATACACGCACAAATTACGACGTCGTATCGTGGCACGTTGCGCCGCCGCATGACGATGTCTCGTGTCGTGATATTCTACGACTTACACGTTAAACATCAAAATCAAAATCAAATATTTTTATTTTACATAGGCCTACATGGGCACTTATAAAACGTCGACAAAAGGTGCACGGTTCGGGTTAGTCGTTTCCTATGGAGAAGAACCGGCAAGAAACTCCATGGTTACTCTTTTAATTTTTTTTGTGTTTACAATATTTCCATGCTACAGCATTAGTACTTGGATATGGGGGGACAACGTAGGCCCGACAATAAGTCGTACGAAATTGAAAAAAAAACAAACAAACAAAAACAAATTATGTACGAAATAAAAAGTTAACAAATGTTAACAATCATCTAGAAATCTAGAAAGCCTACAATGTTCACACATTCACAATCGGTAAAAGAATCTATACAAAGGTAAAAAAAACAACACAAAATTTAACATGTGGCACAAATACTGTAATCAGTGCTGTAACTATTCTTAGCAAAGGGCTATAATGATGATTGAAAAATATTGTAAAAAGTCTAATTAAAAGAGAAAATAAAATGAGATTGAGAATAGTTAGAGATATCCATATATTTGTGCCGTTTATGAGTTACCAGGGAAGCCGCATGCGCAGGGGGTGTCAAAGCCAAAATTTTTATCTTCAACGTAGTCCTTGATTTTATTATATGCTTTTTTAACAAGGATACGTTTGATGTAGTTTTTGAACTTTCCATCGGTCAGTTCTATAACTGCCTTAGGCAACTTGTTATAAAAGCGTATACTGTTTATAAGAAAAGACATCGATATATTTTTCGTGTTATTTTCTGTGTATATACACTATGTGTGTTTTAAAAGTCCTAGTAGTCAGCATTATCACTACCAGTGGTGGCCAGGTGGAAACGGCCGCAACAAACAAGTAGTAGGACGTGGGTTCGAAACCAGGCAGGCGCTTTACTTTGTGTAAATTATTGCATCACCACTGCTCTCAAACCGGTGAAGGAAAACATCGTGAGGAAATCGGCATGTCTTAGAACCAAAAATTCGAAGACATGTGACAGCTCGTGGCTTAATAATAACAGCCGCACGGGTCGGTCCGTGGATGGGTGACCATCTTTACATAGCGAGTTTCTTCCGTGCCTCGGCAAGCACGGCTGTCATTTGATGATCTTTGGCAGTGGTTACGGGTAGTCAAAAGCCTGAGATCTGACACCAGTCTAGCCATGAGGTATCGTGTTACCCAGTAATACCCAGTTATTGGGTTGTGGAGGTCAGATAAGCAGTCGCTCCATGTAAAACACTGGCACTCAGCTGAATCCGTTTAGACTGGAAGCCGACCCCAACATAATTGGGCAAAGGCTAGGCAGATGATGAGTCAGCATTATCACGCTCCAATTAATAAACATAAACCAAGACTCACTACCAGACATCAAAAACAACGTAAGCACCAATAAAAAGACGAAGACATTAAACAATCTTGCTGAGACACCCGATGAAGACACATAACGAACGTGGTTTGGCGTTTTGCCTGGATACTATGACACAAGAACTGCAATCTACCGCGACATTCTTTTACATAAACGTTGCAGGGCTGGTGCAAGGTATAGGAGGAGAGGGAGCGAGTACAAGAGCGTATGGGATCTCTGACAATGTACAAACTGGCATTTTATTTGCTGATTTAAAAAAAAACTGCCCGAAAATAAACATGATTGAACATTAATGAAAGTTTAAATTTAAAATCTATGTTATTGTAGTTAGTTATTTGATGTAAAACGTATAGTCTTGCTTAGGTTTTTATAAAAAAGGGCGTGGAAGCGATTGTTAAAAGCCCATAAAAAATCTTTTTGTTTTTCATTGGTACCAATTTTTTTGCTATATAGACACAGACATATATAGACTTCCAAAAATAAAGTTATTTTTCAATTAGTAATTTTTTATTTGGAAGTCGGTAGTATTTGTTTGCAAAAAAGTTTTTTTATTTTACCCCTTTTTAGTTGTACCTATCTAATAGGCAAGTTGTTTAGTAAGTACCTATAGCGCCAGAATAGATTACCCGAATAACATAAAACTTGAGCATAATCGATGAAATGAGAGATCTGCGTACCCCTTCCGAGCGTACTGGCGTGATTTTATGTTATGAAATGGTATAAACAATAAACAGACATGCGATTGCAGCAATCCCGAGAGATTTTCCGTTTTTTATTGAAGAGTTCTGTTGTATATCTCCGAAGTTCTTCACCAAATTAAAATGGGACCAATTTCGGAATATGCTCTTTCAAACGAAAAAATAAAAAAACATACATCAAGTCGAACATAGAACCTCCTCCTTTTTGGTAAGTCGGTTAAAAATGTATTTCATTGGCATGTGCTTAATGACACAAGGTCAATTCCAAAAAATTGCTGATGCAGTGTCAGTTTTTCTAGGAACCTTCTAAAAGGTATCTCAGAAAACAATTTTGAAATCAAAAGTACCTACCTATAACAGTTATGGCATTTTATTTTATTGCAATGTTCAGACAACTTTATCGTTTCAGAACATGAAATAAAATTCTAAAGATTTAATAAACATGAAAGAAAGCCAGCCTACTAATAAAAACAAATACCTATTTTTAAACGGCGTGTAACTTGGACCACACAAAGAGATCACATGCAAGCCATTTGTTGGGGAAAAGCTATGGGGTTGCAGTTTTTATTATGAAGCTTGAGTTTCGCCTGCAACGTTCTAACAGATGCTTTTTGTAGGGTTCCGTACCCAAAGGGTAAAAACGGGACCCTATTACCCTAAACTCCGCGATCCGTCTGTCTGTCTATTCGTCTGTCACCAGGCTGTATCTCATGAACGGTGATAGCTAGACAGTTGAAATTTTCACAGATGATGTATTTTTGTTGTCCCTATAACAAGAAATACTAAAAACAGAATAAAATAAATATTTAAAAGGGGCTCCCATACAACAAACGTGATTTTTTTACCGTTTTTTGCGATAATGGTAGGGAACTCTTTGTGTGCGAGTCCGACTCGCACTTGGCCGGTTTTTTCCTATTTAATACCACGCCTCAGTTCATTCGCAATGTAAGGGATGAGAACCACTTTACAAATATGCACAATTAGTTTAAAGATTTACGGACACAAGGTATTTGTTCTTGGAAATAATGTTGGTCATTATTATAATATTCTGGTAGGTTGGTGACCTCATGCAGCCATTTTAAGGTCTTTTTGGTTGCATGATTTTATACCTGAAGAAATACCTAGTCTACCAGAGTAATTGACTCAGTACCAATTAGGCATAACAAGATTTTGAATATTAATTATGTCTGGCTTTACTCACAGAGAACACCAAAAGTAACTTGATTTCAATAATAAAACAAACAATATCGCCAGTTTGAAGGACGTTTAAATGACGTTTTCGTTTTGAATATGAAGGCACCCGAAGCGGTTTTCTAACAAGCACTACGAAGTGGTTTATTGATTGGTGCTCTCCAAACAAGGCTTCGCAAGCTGCCGAAGATATGCTTGATGGAGCAGGCAATCAATATAGGTGAGGATTGAGATCTCCAGAGATAGTCTTAGATAGTGACTATTGTTTTAGTCTATCGGACCGTCAACCTGCAATATTACAAGGTAGAGGTGTTTCGTCAGTGTCGCAGTATTCGAAGCACAGGTAATTGGGTTGTCAATTATTGGGAAATATTTGAGAAAATGCATTGTTGCAGAATGTTGTACCTACAAAATGATGCTAGGTATATTAAATGCAATAACAGATAGAATAGCTCGACTAAATCTGACAGCAAAGCAAAGTATTTACGAGTTCAACGAAATTGTCATTCCTCTTTTAAGGTATCCATACCCAATGGGTAAAAACGGGACCCTATTACAAAGACTTCACGATCCGTATGTCTCTGTCTGTCCGCCTCTCACCAGGCTGTATCTCATGAACCGTGATAGCTAGATGATGTATTTCTGTTGCTGCTATAACAACAAATACTAAAAACAGAATAAAATAAATATTTAAGTGGGGCTCCCATACAGCAAACGTGTTTTTTTTGCCTTTTTTGCGATAGTGGTACGGAACCCTTGGTGCGCGAGTCCGACACACACTTGGCCAGTTTTTTTATTGTCTGATTTCTTGACAAATCAAAGTGCCTGTAAAGGCCTTTGGAGTTAAATTCGTTCCATTATTGAAACCATTTCTAGCCTGTAGGCTATAAAATAAAACGATTGGTACCTACCCAAATCTTTTTCAAAATGAGATCGATCTCCAAAAAAATCGTCGACGCCCAACAAAAAGCCGCTCTAACCATTTTTATTCCTTCCCACAAAGCTTCAAACGATAGAATATCCTGACCTATTTGCTCAGAATTACTGTACATCAAATCAACCACCAATTTGTCAATCCGCTGCACACAAATTCAATCAAGCTGATTCAAGCTACATACATTTTTATTTCCACACGATTTCCTTTGTAAGTTGATTTGTGAAATATTCAATCGCGCCGTCTCAAGTGGCGGCGATATTGTAAAATATTTCGAATAATATGAAGATTATTGGGTACTAGACATCCCGAGAGTGTTCCGTCCCGCTATATTAAACGTTCTCTATCTATCTATATAAGGTATTCAAGCAGGAAAATCTTTTGTAAACAACTTGGTTGTGATATTTTTGAACAAAAGTAGATCGGTGGAATTATAATGGTGTCGTTGGAATGACTAACAGGCAGGCCCTAATATTCACGAGATCGGCAAAAAATATAAATTTGTGTGGTATAAGTAGTGGTTATTAGGTTTTCTATGACTTTTCATTCTATCGTATGCAGAGAGGTTTTTAATTTAAATTACTATAATAAATTTGAATTTACTCGACTGCCTAGCCTTTTCCCAACTGTATTGGGGTCGGCTTCCAGTCTTACCGGATTCAGCTAAGTACCAGTGTTTTACGTGGAGCGACTGCCTATCTGACCTCCACAACCCAGTAACTGGGTAACACGGTACCCCTTGGCAAAACTGGTGTCAGATCTCAAGCTTCTGACTACCCGTAAAGACTGTCGATGATCTTCAAATGACAGCCGGGACCAACGGCTTAACGTGCTTTCCGAGGCACGGAGGAAACTCGGTATGTTGAAATGGTCACCCATCCACGGACTGACGTCGTCAAGCGTTGCTGAACCTTGATGATCGACCCGTGCAGCTGTTATTATTTAGCCACGAGTTTGAATTTACTAATCATTATAATTACTGTGTACCCCGACACAAGTGTTATTAACCACTTACTGGGGCTGTTTCTTTCACATTTGTTATGTAAATATTAAGAGACTCAATAAACACTAAACACTTACTGTCTGATACAGTTGGTGGCATCAAATCTAAGAGTGAACTAAAATATCTACCACCAGCTCCATATCAGACTACCTAAAAAGCTGCTCTTGTTTTATATAAAGTAATTTCACATCACATCACATCATCAGCCTATTAATATTCCCACTGCTGGGACACAGGCCTCCTCTCTGTGAGAGGGAATGGGCCGTAATCCACCACGCGGGCCCAGTGCGGGTTGGTGGATGTCACATGTCTTCGATTTTTTTTTTGTTTCTAGGCCATGCCGGTTTCCTCACGTTAAAGTAATTTAAAATTTGATAAGACAAAATTGCTGGTCACAAGCACATTCTATCTGATATTGAATACCAAGGGGTATTCAATATCAGATAGAATGTGCGTGTTGTGTACTAAAGCAAATAATATTTTTGAGAATACCTTTTGAAAACGCTACAAAACCTGAATTGTTTAGGCACAATATTTCGCTCACAATATTCGTTTTAATTAACTATAGACTCGAATGTTCGGACAAAAGACAGTCGGATGTCCGCTCTGGGGTGGAGGAGGAAATTCTGTGTTCACGACTACGCTCCGTGACGACGACGACACGGTGGGCAGTATACATTTTTTGAAAATGGAACTTCCATTTTCAAAAAATGTAAACTGCCCACCGTGTGCTGAATATATTTGGATTGACAGATCATTATCATCATTCAGCCGAAAAACGTCCACTGCTGGACATAGGCCTCCATCAGGCATCGCCACATTAACCGATCCTGTGCGTTTCTCATCCAGTGGATTCCTGCAACCATAACCAGGTCATCGGTCGACCTAGTGTGAGGCCTTCCAACGCATCGTCTTCCGGTACGCGGAAGCCACTCCAGAACTTTTCGGCCCCAACGACCATCTGTTCTGCGAGCAATGTGCCCTGCTCACTGTCACTTAAGTTTGGCAATCCTACACGCTACGTCGCTTACCCTGGTTCTCTTGCGGATGTCTTCATTTCTGATGTGATCACGCAAGGAAACTTCAAGCATAGCCCTCTCCACTGCCCTTTGAGTGACTTTAAGCCGTCTAATAAGACAATCGAATTGACAAATAATGTTTTCAAATATGTAGTTTTGCTATGTTTTAGGGCTGAACATGGGATAGTAAACATATTTCTATGAACAGAAGTATATAACTCACTTGCCAGATATAATGCATTTATACTATCAGTTGTCATTCATAAACTACTACTCTTCTGATAAATTACCTTGAAATAATAATAATTTCAAGTAGTAATTTATTAAAAGTCAAAGTCTAAACTCATCTATTTGAAATTTAATACATTATCTTGTCAGAATTTTTAAAACACGTCTAGGTAACTAATCACTTTACCACGATAACTCAAACAAAAGAAAGATACAAAAACCCTTCTATTCTCTCTAAAATCGTATACTATAAACATCTTTCGGGTTAAATAATTCGGGATCTGGTAGCGAGGCGTCAGCGCCATTGACAAAGGTCATTCATATTGTACTTCACGCTTCGCCGGCCACACTAATTCCGATTATGTCTATTTGTATCTATAGCCGGCCAGTCTCTATACTGTCTATACGTGAATAGTGACTGTATAGATACGGTTGTACACTGGTCTTGTGTAGCTGTGTTTGTCGGGTTTGTGTAGCGTTATGAAGATGGTTGAGTTCGTTTTAAAATGTGGTAACCCTTAGAATAAACATGCATAACACAATTAGCCTATATATATATTGTGTTCCCACTGCTGGGACACAGGCTTCACTTACTTTACGCTTCGACAACCACACTAATTCTGATTATGTCTATTTGTGTCTAATAGCCGGCCAGTGTCTATACGTGAATAATGACTATAGATACGGTTGTATTTAAGGTTTGTGTCTGTGTGATGAAGATGGTTAAGCTTGATATTGTTTTAAAATGTTTGTATTTTGGCTTATATGAATTTCCTAGCTTTCATTCAAGTGTATTAACATACATTTATGTACTCAATGTTATATATGCAACGCGGGTTGTGGTTGGAGTTGCCTGGTAGAAATTGACATGTAACTAAAAAGCGTTATGTCACCTCTCGAGACGTTCGGTTAGGTCCGGCGTATTGAGGATAATTTTATTGTTTTATCGTCATGCGCTGGCCGTTATATATTTTATTTACATCATGTTATAGTTAAATTAATACCATCTGACTTACCTTTAGTTAAACTAAAGGTAAGTCAGATGGTATCAGAATCAGAATCAGAATAACATTTATTTGCCTACATTGTTTTACAAAATGTATCTGTGGCCGGTGGGCCGTACAGAGTTGAGTCAGCTAACTTCCATCCACCATCTGACTAACAGTCAGATGGTCAGATATTCCCTCTACATAAAATAGTTTTTTTATTCGTAACGAGATTCCCCGGACCACGTTTTTTGTTCTAACCATAATATAGAAATTACATAAGTTACTAATGATGAATATTTATATAGAATTAGAGCTGTTTTCAGATTTCTTCAGATTTTTTGTGACAATTTTGTTAAAAGTATTTAAATCTCAATCTTTACTTTGTCTATCTTTAGCCTGTGCACAGCTAGTTAGACAATTTATAGACAGGTGGCTATACCTGCGTGACTATAGATACGGCACAATGCAGTCTTGTTAGTATAGATGTGTTTATTTCGAGAAAGTGGACCGGAATATTGAGGTTTTGGTACGGAGCTCCGTTGATTGAAGCTTTTGAAAGTACCTACGGCTATTTTTTTGTCGGTAAATTACGGCACGACTACGTAAAAAACCGGCCAAGTGCGAGTCGGACTCGTGCACCAAGGGTTCCGTACCATTATCGCATAAAACAGCAACAAAATCACTTTTGTTGTATGGGAGCCCCACTTAAATTTTATTCTGTTTTTAATATTTGTTGTTAAAGCGGCAACAGAAATACATCATCTGTGAAAATTTCAACTGTCTACCTATCACGGTTCATGATATACAACCTGGTGACAGACAGACAGACAGACGGACTGCGGAGTCTTAGAAATAGGGTCCCGTACGGAACCCTAAAAACTAAATTTTCGAGTGAAAAACGTTTGTTATTTAAGTCTATTTATTTATTAATAGCTGTTCCCGCGGCTAAAACAATAAAAAATAGCCTATGTTACTCAAGAATAATGTAGCTTTCTATTGGTGAAAGAATTTTTCAAATCGGTTCAGTAGTTTCGGAGCCTATTCGGTACAAACAAACAAACAAAAAAATCTTTCCTCTTTATAATATTAATTATTAAGTATTATAAAGAGGAAAGATCTTTTTGTTTGTTTGTTTGTACCGAATAGGCTCCAAAATAGTTACCGCGGCCCTGGCTCAAGCAACTGAAGGAACACGGGTGGGTTTTAGTCAGTAAAAGTCTGACACGCCCTCCCGCTTCACCCAGAGCGGGAGAAGTCATTGCATGACTTCCCAAACAAAAAAAAAAGTATATTAAGTATAGATTAGTATACTCGTAGATATGCTTTATTGTACCCCATAAAATACATCAGCACCATAAAAGCCTCACTCACGATGTCGTAATGATTATTATCCTTGTTCTATTTGTAAACGCGAAAGTTTTTGAGGATGGATTTTGGCATTAGACGTTTGTTAGTCTTTCACGCAAAAACTTCTTTTTTTTATTTATCGATAGCCTCAAGCTTGACCACTACTCACCTGATGGTAAGCGATGATGTGGTCGACGGTGAAGCACGCTTGCCTAGAAGTAACCTATTCACTCTTGCCTTAACCCCTTCTGAACGTATTTTGATGAAACTTTGCAGTAATGGTTTGTAACAGGCATTTATAAGGATATTGAGGGAAGTAATCCACGTGGGCTCTAGTATAAAATAAAGAGGCAGACTATACAATCAATGAAAATATTAAACATTCACACGCACATAGTCCGTATAATGAAATTGTAGGGACACATTATATGTACAAGCTAACTCAGCAAATATAATATAGTTGGTGACGCACGGCTGCGCCCGTGAGACAGAGAAGTTTTTAGTCGCAAATAAACTACAGTCCTAATTGGTCGTTTCTATTTAACCTGTTACCTCAACACAAAAGGTGGAGCACATAAAGTTATACATACAATAATAATATAGCATTCGAAAAGCTAAAGTGGTGACCCCGACGTGATCATTTTATTTTGGGTGAGGTACACGTATAGACTGAAAAATGGACGGAAAAATTAATCCACCGCAAGGAGTTGCGCCGCGGGCGCAAGGTGTGAAGGAGGACATGTCCGGAGATGCCAGCGAAAAGGCGCTGGCCAGCATAACTGTCTCTTCGCGCATTCCTGAGTTTTGGACAGACCAAACACGACTCTGGTTTGTCCAGTTCGAGGCCGCGGTGGAGAATCAAAGGCTGAGTGATGCAGCCAAACAAAATCTGGTGGTTACAAAGCTAAACAAGGTCGCTATACAGCAGGTGAGCGATTTGTTATTGGCTCCGCCTGAGTCTCGGAAATATCAGACGCTGAAAGAAAGGCTGTTGGAAGTGTTCGAGGAGTCGGAGACGAGGAAATTGCAGAAGCTGATCAGTGAAATGGAGTTGGGAGACCAGCGCCCATCACATTTGCTACGTCGGATGCGCGAGTTGGCCAGGGAGAAGGTGGCGGACGATACCCTGAAGTTGATGTGGCAATCACACCTACCGAAATCAGTGCGTGCTGTGCTGGCAGTGTCCGACTCGAAGAAATTGGACGTGCTCGCAACCATAGCAGACAAGGTGCTGGAAAGCATAGGAGAGGGCTCAGCAATGGTAGCAGAGGTCAAGGCAGTGGAGGTCCAGACCAGGAGTGATGGATCATCAAGCACCAGCCAAATCCTGGGGGAGCTAGCGAAAATCAACCTGCGTCTCGCAAGTCTGGAGCGTGGCAGAGGCAGGGAGCGTTGGGACGGCGGCAGCCGAGGTTCGAGATCGGCATCGAGACATGGTGATGCGGGTGGCGAGAGAAAAAGTGCTAATTGGTTGTGTTTTTACCACTATCGTTACAGGGAGAAGGCAACAAAGTGTGTGAAACCCTGTAATTGGAGCAAGGACCAGGAGAAGTCGGCGGGAAACTAGACATGGTGCAGCCGACGGCGGGACGTTGCACGGTTTACAACCGCCTAATTGTATGTGATAAGAAAACAGGTATGAGATTTTTGATAGATACGGGAGCTAATGTATCCGTAATACCCGTGAGGAAAAATCGTTCGCGTAGTTATTATGATAGTAATAGGTCTAACTTTACTTTATATGCCGCTAACGGTACAATAATAAAAACTTACGGTATTGAAACATTAACTTTAAGTCTAGGATTAAGACGGCCGTATACTTGGCATTTCATTGTAGCAGATGTGAATCAGCCCATAATAGGCGCAGATTTTTTAACAAGGTATAAATTGCTAGTAGATGTAAGCGGCCGACGACTCATAGATGAAGTAACGAGTTTAAGTGCAGTAGGTTTAATTGTAAAGTGGAAGGGACCATCCTTAACTACGATTGATAACGCTTGCATTTATTCGGATATTCTAGCCGAGTTTCCCGAGATCACTAAACCTGTGTCTTTTAATGGGGAACCCCCGCATGCGGTGTTACATTACATTGAAACACACGGCCCTCCCGTATTCGCTCGAGCTAGACCATTAGCCCCAGAGAAATATGTAAAGGTAAAGGAGGAGTTTAGACGCATGCAGGAAATGGGTATTTGTAGGCCGTCGAAAAGTCCTTGGGCCAGTCCGTTGCATGTGGTACCCAAAAAGGACGGGCAGATTCGTCCCTGCGGTGATTATAGAGCCTTAAATGCAATAACAATACCGGATAGGTACCCCATTCCGCGGATAAATGACTTTACGTATATTTTAGGGAATAAGTGTATATTCTCGCGTTTAGATTTAAACAGAGCGTATCATAATATTGTGATTGCACCTGAAGACGTAGAAAAAACCGCGATAACCACACCCTTTGGGTTATATGAGTTTACGCGCATGACCTTCGGTTTACGGAACGCCGCGCAAACATTTCAGCGATATATGAATAACGTGGTATTACAAGGCTTAGATGCACGATGCAAAATAGGTTCAGAAGGCCAAACCGAGTCTAATTTCTACTTTTGTTACATAGATGACATCATCGTAGCTAGCGAGACGCCCGAGCTTCATAAGTTACACGTAAAGGCGATATTTGAGCGATTAAGCCGATTCGGCATAACTATCAATATGGCAAAATGTAGTTTTGGAAAAGAGAAACTAGAATTTTTAGGTTACGAGGTCACGTCATCAGGAATCAGTCCATTACCAGATAAAGTTCAGGCAATCATTGATTTCCCAAAGCCCGAAACGGTAGATCAGTTACGGCGTTTTTTAGGAATGATAAATTTTTATAGGTCCAGTTTACCTAGGGCAGCGGAATATCAATCTGTGTTGAATGCGTATTTACAGAAGGCTAAAAAAAAAGATAAGTCTATAATTAACTGGTCGCCAGAAGCAAACGTTGCGTTTGCAAAATGTAAAACTAGCCTACAGAATGCGACCATGTTATCGTATCCGGTGCTAAACGCCGAGCTTGCAATATGGGCGGACGCGTCGAACGACTGTATCGGTGCCGTGTTACAAGTTAAGGTTGGCTCACACTGGGGCCCCTTAGGTTATTATTCTAAGAAACTCAGTGACGTGCAGCTTAAATATAGTACGTACGACAGGGAGCTATTAGCTATTTATTCGGCGGTTCAGTATTTTCGTTATATGGTAGAAGGCAGATCTTTTGTAATTTACACGGATCATAAACCATTAACTTATGCGTTCACACAAAAACCCAGTGACAAAGAAACAACTAGACGCGTTAGACAACTTATGTTTATCAGTGAATTCACAACAAATATACAGTACATTAACGGTAATGAAAATACGGCAGCGGATGCACTGTCTCGGGTTGAAACTATCACATGTCCAACAACGCTCGATTTCAGCGAATTAGCGTTGGCGCAACGGATGGATGACGAGCTGACGTCGCTTTTATTGAAAGAAAACAAAGTGATGCAATTTAAGCGAATTAATTTACCCGACTGTCAAAGCGAGGTGATGTGTGAACTATCTACTTCGGTTGCAAGGCCATATCTACCAGTAGCTTTTAGGAAAAGGGCATTTCAGGCAGTACACGGTTTGTGCCATCCTGGAGTGCGTACTACTCGGAAATTAGTGACGTCTAAGTATTTTTGGCCAGGTATGAACACAGACGTATGACAGTGGGCCAAAACCTGCGTTCAATGCCAGAAGTCGAAGGTTATACGTCATACTGTATCCGGACTGGGTCAATACGAAAGTAGTGGCCGCTTTGAACATATACATGTCGATCTAGTAGGACCATTACCCACGTCACCAGAGGAGTATAGATATTGCCTTACGGTGGTTGATAGGGCGACAGGATGGCCAGAAGCTTTTGCAATCAGAAACATGTATGCTAGTACGGTAGCCAAGACGTTGTACGAAGGTTGGATTTCAAGGTACGGTTGTCCGGTAAGGGTTACTACAGACCAGGGCAGACAATTCGAGAGCAGCTTGTTCAATGAATTAATGAAATGTTTAGGGATAGATAAATTAAGAACTACAGCGTACCACCCGCAGGCGAATGGCACTGTAGAAAGGTTTCATCGCGTGTTAAAAGCAGCACTGATGGCCAGGAGGGACAGTGGCGCGTGGGTGGAAGAATTGCCGACAGTTCTGTTTGGGTTACGCGCAACACCGCGGAGTGACACTGGTGTCAGTGCCGCGGAATTAGCATTTGGAAAGACATTACGGTTACCCGGGGATTTTTACGGGGGCAATAGCATAAGCGTTAGCGATTCAAACGAATATGTAAACAAAATTAGAAATATTATCGAAAACCTTAGGCCAAGACCGACTAAACAGAGAGACGCGAGGAATATATTTGTTCATTCTGATTTAAAAACTTGTTCACATGTTTTTGTGAGAGTAGATCTGGTTAAAAGATCCTTACAACCTCCCTATGACGGTCCATATCAGGTTTTAGAGAGAAAAGAGAAGTATTTCATGTTACAAATAGCAGATAAGCGTGTGAAAATATCAATCGATAGGTTAAAACCGGCGTACGTAGTTAATGACGGAACCTTTCCACTAATACAACAAGAAAAGGATTGCGTAGTAACTAAACCTAATAACAAACTGTTTAATGATAAGACTTGTAGTACTAAGCGTGTAACTTATACCACCCACAGCGGTAGAACGGTTAAGCAGCCGATAAGGTTTGCAGAATGAAAACTATGTATGTTATACCTTATGGCACAGTAAGCCAGAGCATTACGGGAAATGGGTTCGATTCCCGGTTTTTAAAAAAAGTGTACTCTACCATAATTGTATTGTATTCATGTAATTAAGTAAATAAGTTAATAATATAAGTTACAGGTGATATTCAATAAGTAGTTAACATGTAAATTGGTTAATATTGTGTCAACGTAGAAGCATTTCGTAATAAACAATGAATTAATGCAACTCTAGCATATTGAAGGATGTTTATTTAGGCCAGCCAAATGCGAAGTTTCATAAAGAAGTGCTGACTAAGATTAAATTATAACTAAGACAAAATGTTCTGGTAGTATAACAAATAGCATTTTTAACATTAAACGTAATTTATCCATTGTTGGAATAAGTCCTTACGAACGTGTTTGTTTTGTTAATAGAATAAAAACCTCTGTAATTAATAATGGGTTGGGGACAAAGTAAACCACAACAGAACAATGTCGCGTTAGCACAGTCGGTGTCTAACGAAACGATGGGGCAAAGAGTGGGTGTATTGGAGATTATGGTGATGGTGTGCGCTGTGCTCATGGGAGTGTTGATTCTGTATTTAATCAGAGGCCAATGTAAAAAACGAGTACGAGGCTGGTTTCAAAAGGAAGCAGTCGCGGCCGGTTGGAGTCTGCCAGTCGTTAAGGTGCAAGCAGTGCCACCGCCGACCATACCCCGTAATCCAGATGTGTATTAATTGTAAGCATAGTGTGGTGTCACATGTGTCGTTTTCTTCTTCATGAAGAAATAGGATTATGAAGATAAAGTAGTGTTTGGACATAAAAATAAAAAACCATGTAGTTAAAAAAAAAAAATTTTTTTTTGTATTGTTCTTAAAAAGTATACTTAGTGTAAGTTCCTATTTTTTTTCCTTCTTTAAGGAGGGGGCTACTGTAGGGACACATTATATGTACAAGCTAACTCAGCAAATATAATATAGTTGGTGACGCACGGCTGCGCCCGTGAGACAGAGAAGTTTTTAGTCGCAAATAAACTACAGTCCTAATTGGTCGTTTCTATTTAACCTGTTACCTCAACACAAAAGGTGGAGCACATAAAGTTATACATACAATAATAATATAGCATTCGAAAAGCTAAAAAATCAAACCACGTCAGCAGCTAATTACCAAAATATTTGACATGAATAAATCAAAGACATATTCATGTCATATTATGTCACATTATGTCACACTAATCGTATTACAGACAGTGTTGAGTTGCAACTGTGCGGGTGTCACATACCCGTGTATGTGATGACGTTGATGACAAGGCATTGTGGTGGCTTAATCATATCAAGGGCTCATTAATTATTCCCACGGGGTATGGGATGCCGATTCAATGCTGATGAATAGGATGTTGCCATCTGTGCGTTTGTGGACCTACAACTCGAGGTGATATTAGCGCCTATTGATGGCGTCTTGGCTTAGAAGTTTTTCGGTGTTGTTTTATTTTGTTTTTTAAATTTTGAAATTGGAATCGATGAATCTAAAAAACCCGACTGCTTGAAAAGCGAACTGAAAAGACGTAAAGAAGGAGAAAATCATGTTGAGCAGTCGGAGGATTCATATTCGCGAGCTGGCTGATCAAAACTAGATGTATCCTCCGACTGCACATCATAATTTTCTCCTTATTTACGTCTTTTCAGTTCGCTTTTCAAGCAGTCGGATTTTTGATATTTTGAATAAAAAAAAAATACTTATAACTTTTTAGTTAAAAAAAATTTCAGCTTAGGTATATTTAAACATATAAGTGTAATATATTTTTGAAATCAGCCAACACGATGGGCTTGGAAGAAAAAGAATATTTGGGCCCCCACAATATGGCGCCTAAAATCCGCAATTCAACAATTTTACAATTTTAATGTAGCCAGTGACACTCGCTGGATTAAGACGAATCGATTGACGTAAGAACCACCAAAATCGGCCAACGGGTTTGGTTTCTAGAGCGCCACATAGGAACAAACATACATACGAGTACATACATAGACTGATAAACACAGTACCCTCCTTCGGCAGTCGGGTAAAAATAGGAAAATTCACGCCATCTTCGCCACTTTGGCGAGAGGTCTTTCACATGGAAATTTTAACTAAAGACATCAACTTGACGTTGACGTCAACTGAAACAAAGTTGTAAAATCTAAGCGCTTTTACAGGTGCCTGGACGTGACATATCAGTGCTGCTACCTAGGTAGTGCTGCACATCATTTTAGAAAAACCTCGTTAGAATGGATGCTATTTAAAATAATGTTAATGGTTTTCTTGCTGCGATTTTAGATGAAATAAAACAAAAGTAATAGTTAAAAATATTATTCCTTGTTGCATTTCAGTTGGCACAATTTTAAAACAATACCGTAAACCTCAAGTTTGCAGCAGCCATGGAGTTGCGAAGAACAACTTACCTGTAACAAAGACAAAAAATAATTAGAAAAAATACTTGCCAAGTGCGTGGGGTTCCGCACCTAACCGCAAAAACAAGTTGGTATTAATAGGAAAACATTTGTAAATTTCAAAGATAAATCTGTTTTATTATTATCACCAAATTGGAAGTTCAAAGGTCAATGAAGAGTTAATTCTTCGGAACAAAACTTTGTAAAAAAAGTATTCCAATATTTAAAAAAAATACTGTGTTTATTTACTCAACGAGTTCTTACCAACGTTACCTCACTAGATGAGGTAGGTTTTTGATATTTTTCGCACCGCGCTTTACCTGCATGAGAGCCCCTCTTAAAAACCTTTAAAATTATTTTCTGACTATTTTTATGGCTTTGCATCAACAAGATACAAATACACTGTGAACATTTCGAATTCTTAAGCTTGATCAAATATCTAACCAATTTTACTGTCAAATACCAAATCTTCTGTTGCACCTAGTTTTAGAAATCTAACGCACGAATCAATCTTAATTTTATTTTTGCAGCAAGAAATTAAACCTTTTCAAAGTAAACAAAATCATCGCCATAATCAAAACATGTACCATAAAATTGACACATAAATGTTATTAAGTCCGCTCGTGTGTTGTACACCTATTAACCCCACACACACGACCCGTAAAGTTACTCTCAAAGATATGGTAACCGGAGACTTCCTAATTAACGAGACTCACATCAACGTATCTAACCGCAATAATACTTGACTTGTAATTAGCAACGTCTTATATTCCTCTCATAACATAACATACACTACCTATGACGTACTTGATAAGATTCCTGATTATTACGTTGAGACTCTTCAAAAGGATAACGTTGGAAATAATAATGTTTCAGATTTTAAGCTGTTGCAAGAGCATGGAGCAAGATCAAACAAAATAAGCAGTGTAATTTATGAAAATTTGCTATATAATAAGTGAGCTTTTCTATGAATTATTAAAACTTACGCTTCTATTTGAATTGCTGGTAAATCAAAGAACATTAAAATTTAATTTGAAATACAAGTGTCATAGAAAACGTCAGTCTCTCCATCACCGTTAAGTCCCTAGTCTGCTCTATTGTTATATATCGACTAGCAACAACACTTCAATGTCGTGGTGGCCCAGTGGCTAAGACGTCGCCTCTCGTGCTTGAGGTCGTGGGTTCTAAATTTCAAATCCGGGCAAGTACCAATGTGACTTTTTCAAATTCATATGTAATTTCTATGTTTATCTTGGACATCACAGGCAACGGTGAAGGAAAACATCGTGAGGAAACCTGGAATTACATAGTTAATGTAAGTCTGAAATAGCCAAGTCAGGGGCCTGTGGGGTTCCTAGAGGCGGCTTAATTAACTCTGACACCAGAGGTGGCCACACCTCACACGAAAGAAGAAGAAGACTAGCAACATACTTAATGTAGCTTTAATGTCGAAAACCGTTTGGGTTAACTAGCAATGTAAGATTTTCCATAATTATTAATCAGGATGAATTAATTCATAAAAATCCAAATTTACAGGACGAATTCACGTCACATAATACAATTCTAGAGATGAAGAAGGAATTAGCAGATACAGTGAATAGGTACGAGTAGTTGCTATGGAAAAATACCTAAAGCTACTAGCCTCTAATGAGTAATGAAACTCATACCCTTGTATCCAAGCTGTTTTGACGTCAATGATAAAAATATCCCATTGATACGGTCCATTGTATGTACCTATTGAACACCGCTAATGAGCACTTCCAATACCCCCTTATCATATTACGTGTGGAAATGGAGTTTGTTGCCATTGCTATGGGTTTTTATGGCGTATACACAATGGTCCACTTCGAATAAGCACTTTTATAAGGGAAGGGGATTGTAAAGAAAATTGTTGATTATTTTATAGAAAGAAAAACGCTTTTTACATTAAAAGTAATTCTGCTACAGTTTATGATTATGAAAATACTTTTATGAGTTCTTTTCATTTCTTTTCGTACATGGTAGGTTATTGATTTATTAATATTACTCAATAGTAATAAAAAACAGTATTCGTATATCGCACGTCATGATGAATTCAGCTCAATAAAATTAATATTCCAATCTAAACGAAGTAGCATTCATCTATGGGAAGACTTCCTCATGAAAATAAGTCCAAGATCCCAAATTTATTTTCAATTAAGTATGTTTCTGGAACAATATGTATAGTATACAACTGAAGCCCACTCACTCGTTAAGGGGCAACCTACTCCCTGATATAATCGCCTAACCTTGTTTCTACCTGTTCACCTCCATGAAAAGAAAACAGTAGGGCTACTTCAAAACAAGCGTTATGTTTTGAGCAAAACTAACAATAATAAACTTTTTCATAACCTAGCAGTAATACTTAACAATTTTTTTGTGATTAGTAACCTTGCAAGAAAAATATTATTTTAATTACAACTTCTCACTTCATTTATAAAAGCAGAAAAAGACCGAGAGTTGACCCTTGAGGCACTCCTACACTAAAACAAGATTTACGTACCAAAGAACTTCAAGTTTTAGTTTTACACAAACTTCTAACTTAGAAATATACACAAATCTCAATAGCATGTGTTCTACTCTGTTTTAGGCTTCATCAGTACTTGCGTATTCCTAGTTATGTGTATCGAAACTTCTGCTCTAATTTTCTTCGTACTGTTTGTGCCTGCTCCTTGAATATCTTGTACAAACATGTCAATACACGCCTATTTATGTGCCCTTGCTACGTAAAGTAGGGCATTGTTGCTAATATTTACTTATACAAAAAGGCTTGGGTTCGAAGAAATTTCGAGATATTGTATTGCGAAGGTACTTCTTATAGTGACAAAGGTGAAATTATGTATGTACTAATTAGGTCTGTTGCCAAAATCGTAGCGAAGAAAAGCAATATGTAAGACGATTCAGATGTTATTGAATTTGTTTTTGTTTTGGTTCATAAGATCTGATAATAATAGTTTTCTCTTCGTATAATTTTCTATGGAATATTCCTAAAAAGCTTTCAGTTATTTGAATGCTCTGATTTGTTACGAGTAGAAGACTCTCTGAGGGTACACAAATAAGTATGTATGTTATTTGAAAAAGAAAATGTATACTAACATAAATAAAGTCACAACAATCAATCTACAACAATTGTTATTTCTTTACTCAACAACAATCAATCTACAATAATGCTGAATAAAAACTTAAAACATCTTCATCAAGATGCAGAAATTCAATAAAAACTAACATTTACCAACAAAACTAACAAAGAAACTTAAAATCCGATATTATTTTCATTTTCCACAATAAAATAGAACTGAGTACGGGGTGAAACGACGCATTTGACTTTAACAAATGATATTATAGCAAAAATGCAATGTCTGAAAGTTACACAAATCGCCCAAGAAAATATAGCGCAGACTCGCTCTGGGAACCTTTTTGGTGATAAATTACGTTACTATTTTCTTTAACTTCAATCGCTTTTAGAAATGGTTTTAAAATCTTCGGTCAATTCGGGTTCTGGGAATTCGTGAGTGCCTTAAAGTTAAGTTAGTTTGGTCTACAAGCATCGTATCGTACTTCGAATCCGTGTAGAATATAAAATAAACTGGAAAGAGACTTTAAATTTTAAGAGCTTTTGGTAAAATGTTACAACCTCGAAACCTCTATAAATCCACATTTTAACATCAGCTATGTATATTAATCATCCACCCAAGTAAACCAAACTTAATTTTAAACTCAGCATATCTTCAAAAAACAACATCAATGACAAACGTACCAAGGGACTCAGGTAGGGGTAGAAAAGGGGGGAGTTAGAGAGGGGTAATAGAGTGTCATCTTGGCATTATAAATGATCACACTCAACCCTTGACTGGAGGTGGAACCGTCTACACTGTTTTTACATTTACCACATCGGATTAGGTTACCCCTTTTCAGACCACCGTAATAAGAATGGAACGGTTAAACCTGATTTTGGTCCATTTATTTTGTTGTTTGTACGGATTTTTACGGGACCTTCCGTATACAAACGTGGAATAAGTACTTGCTGAAATAAAAATAGCACAAGTTCTCGAGTGCACGGTTTGTTTTGTGATTATGATTTTGTTAGTATATTCTGGACGAAAAACGATGGTGATGATTTACTTTTAGTTAATGTGACAAAAATAAAATTTATATCAGCTGTGTTATATGTAAAGGAGGCATTAATTTGCAACGACAGAACCAAATTGCGATAAGAAATATTATTACAAACCATGGTATCCGTACTTTGATTAAGGATTAAAAGGTTAAAACTGGAGCTGAAATCTTAATAAACACACGCAATTTCAAATGGCACAACATTAATTTAACCACAAAGTTCATCCATAGCCAAAAGCAATATCGGCTTTGCAAGCCAAAACACAAAATTTTATCATAAACCAAAATAACTCAACCCAACCCTTACAAAACAAACGCAGGGAGACATCAAAAACATACAACGAAATGTTAGAATCTGTTCGGAATATGCGCACAGAAGGATAGAGGAAGCCCTGCACAAAGAGGAGGAAATTGCCTATCAAGAGTTGGCAGTAATCAAACCTGCGCCAATTTAAGTTCGCTGCGGACGGAATATACTACTTAATGAGATATTTTCACAAAGTTATTATGTGGGGAGTTTATACCGGTCAGTTTTGGTTTTACTGTTTTAGATTTATATTCTTACTTGGCAGGTTCTTGAATTCTATACTGCATGTGTCTGTATAAATTGTAGATATCTTTAATTTATGGTAAACATTACAGATATCTATTACTTTGTTATTTGTATGAGTTATTTCCTTGAAGTGTATTTCTGTTGTTATTATGACACTTATATTATGTCTGCAAGCGAGATCTACAAATACGTACCAATTATAAACTGAATATCTAGTCGTAAAGAATCCCATGATAATATTATGATCCAGTATTCATAAATCAAGTCATCTTGAGTACCAGACCAATACAATAAAAGTGTTGTTATCCATTTTCATCATTACAATATCAATAGCAGCTGATTTGTCTTGAATTGAAACATTACAGAAAATCAATTTACAATAAACTCTGTTCTGCATTAATAGAGTATAATATTGCCTATCAAAGATTCGGTAATAAAACCTGGACTGGACGTTCTTCAATCTAACTTTGCTTTAGATGGTATATTCAGCTTAATGAGATACTCTTTTTTCAAAAAGTGACATAACATGGAGTAGAAGAGTTGAGAAAAGGTGGACTAGAAGTGGTCAGTTTGTATGCATAATGCAATTTTTCAATAGACAGATAAATTTAAACTAAGGAACAAAAGTATCAAGCATCTAGTTCCAGTTCATTTCTGCTTTCCTGGTAGTTTTGAATAAATAAACAATTAGGACAGTTGAATTTTAAGATGACAATCGATATCATTTATTACGAATCCTTCATGTTCTTCTCTATGTTTCATCGTGGGTGCGCTTCAAGGAGTACTTTAGGTGCGGTGGCTGTTTGAAAGCTTTTGCATAGAAAATATGTCAAACAGCCGTATTTATTCATCAAATAAAAAAAAATCTGACTTCAATAGTTAAAAAGCTAAAAACTAATTAAATTTTTATTTTGGTTAACATATTTCTGTTGAAGCTTGGCAAAACTCAAGACTCCTAAAGATTGTAATGATCAACTAGTGTCTTAAGTATGTAAAAAAAAAGTAAAAATTAAAAAAAAATTAAGTATTGTATAAAGTAAACATTCATATTATACATATATTATTATACGCCAAAATAAGAACATCTTCAGTGGTTGTCATAAAAGTTCCGTTTTACAACTCCTAACTTATACTAAACTCATTCACACTCACCATATCAAAACTTATACATACATAACTTACCCAAACATCTAAGTCTCATCCAGTATCATCGTTCTAAATCGTCGTCTCCTTCAAATATTGACAAACTTTCCTGGAGTGAAGCGGTGATCGTCGCCAACTTTTAAGTGTCTCAGATAAATTAAGATTTCGGTTTAGTGTGTCTTATTATACTTCGCTGGTCGATAACCGATTGGTTGTTTAGGATTTATCGTTTTATCTTGATAACGTATTTTACCTGGATGAGAAGTTTTGGGAAAATGATCTTCGAATATTTTGGTTTTTATAGATAGTAGGTACAATCAGGTACCTAAAGTGTTTATTTGTACTAGTCAATACGCATACTACGGAAAAGTGAGAAAATCCGGCCAAGTGCGAGTCGGACTCGCGCACGAAGGGTTCCGTACCATTATCGCAAAAAACGGCATAAGTTTGTTTCAAACTTTCCATATAATATATTTGTTTAAAATCTTGGTCATGTTTGAAAGGTATGAGCACCTATTCATTAATATTATTTCAATTCTACTCCAATAAATAATCAACCAAATAAAAGTTAAAGAACTAGAGCATTCGGCAAACAATATATAATTAGATTTACTTAACGGCAATAAATACTTAGATTTCTACAAATAACAGGTGAATTCCAACTGTTTCTTTACCCCAAAAAATAATTGAATTTTGCCATAAGGCCGTCTGTTGTATGTATTTTAGTTCTAAGTTTCCTTTCTTTATATTATCCTAATGTACAATAAAATATTACTAGCCATAATAATAACACCACTCATATAGATTTACAACACCAAAACCAGCGCGCCTCCATAATTTTTGCATGTTCAAAAATATAGCAAAATAGTTTCGCCGAATATTACCGGTCCCATAATGGTGAAGAATGCTTTTGTCCCCATGGCTCGGGCCTCGCGATGACATATTGGTTAACATATAGCTGGATCACGTGTACTCTATATAGAGAAGTCGGGTTATACTATTGTTTTGAGGTAGGGTGTTGAGTCGATTACAAGTCGATTTTAAATCGGTTAGATTTGGATTTTGATGTTTATTGAAAATATATACGCATTGACTTAGGTTAATTCCTAAAGTCAGATATAAAATATATTTTTTTAAAGTTATGGGTTAATTTCACAGAGCTAGCTTATATTTATTCTCTGAGTTTCTTTCAATACTATGGTAGTCGCTTGGGACATTCCAGGCCATATTTTTCCATACACTGATTAAATTGTTCGCACCTTAATTCTAATTTTGCAGTTGCTACCCATACGCTCTTTACCCTTGTTTCTCTTTTAATAATATTGGAAGTTTCTTCTAAATTACTCCTGTTATTTCTTATCGACTTACAATCGAAAACCCTTAGTAGCATCCGGGTCGGAATATTCAAATACTTTGCCATATCCGATAATACCTCTCTCATGCAAAATGCATACAATATCATTCTTTACTTCATACACGAATGCTTCCCCAGCGTAATCCATGTAAAACTGGCTTTATTTGAATTTTATGCGACCAAATTTTTGCTCCTATATGATATAGATCAGGTTTATTTGAAGTTTCCCCTGTTTAATGTCTGAGTTATTAGGTCCGATTGTATTTTGGGAAAATATCAAGTATCTGAGTCAGAATTTTAAATTATTGAATGAAGTGATGTCTAATCAATTCCATCTGCCTAGTCTTTTAAAATTATATTGTGGTTGGTATTTAGCTTCATCCAGTTCTGTAGAACAAGATGCCGCTGCATGCCAGTCATTTTTGTGTAGTAGTATGTTCCCTAACTGGAAAACTTGCGTTGCTTGCCTTTAAAGATTGACCCGTATTATTGCTCGCTCTTTTCTGATCATGTGTCAACATTTAAAACAATAATTATAAACTCGATATTGATCCAATAGAAGTTGATTCATTCCACAACTTCAATAAAATACAAGCAGGAACGGGTTTTCTCACTAAAATACCTCCTTACAACCCTTACAATAAAATAGCAATCATAACACCCAAAAAACATCCCTAAAATATCTACAGCCCTGAATAATAACGACAAAATAATATTTACAACTCAATAATGAAAAGTTTCATCCGAAAAGGGGTGCGTTGTTTCATTTACAATTTTATTACGGCACCCCTAAACTACATGGAATTACTCAAATGAGTTCGTAATGGGTGTCTCTAAATGCTTGAGCCCCTTAGCAAAGCTCTTCGATTGAAGCGTGTCTATTGAAGTGCAGGATTTGTTGGATAGAGTACTGGCTGTGTTATACAGATGCTGGGTTTTTCTTGAGTCTTTTATAGCCTTAAAGGAGATACTGGTTTCGAGGATCTGCATGTTTGTAACTGGCATAAATTATGTCTACTAAAATCTTTAGCATTTTTGTTGTTTTGATTGCTAACACGAAAAACGTTTCAACTGGGCACACCTAAAACTCGTTTTAATTAGCTGTTTATATGACCTTTGTTTTATTGTTGGTTCTCAAGACCTAACCAGCCAGAAACGCGAAAACAACAGACCATAATTACCACATCATAAAAACAACTAGACCGTTCACCTATGTCAACAAAACAGTAGCCTAACCCACTAAACTCTAACTCATTGAAAGGTTCAAACTTAACAATTAAAACTAACTAACAGGCTTCATGGCTCAATAGTTCTCTCAAATTTACAGCATAGTTGCCTTCCGCCTGTTATTAAATTTATTCGTTATACGCGGGGTTCATAAAGACTTGAAGTGGGGGAGAGTTTCCATAGATACCGGGGAGGCTGGTTGCTATTGGTGATCCCAGTTGCCTTGGTACCGGGCGAAGTACGGGGATGTGGTCCAAGTTGTGAAGGCGAAAGCTGCTTTTTTTGGAGGGATTTTATTTAAGAGGCTTACAAGGAAATGTGGAGCGAATTATTTTGATGTTTTGCTGTTTATATATGTTGGCGAAAATGTTGTTGTTAAAATATTGCCGTGACGAATAATAATAATTTAATGATTCATCAAAATGGTTGGTGGTGGTTGTTAAATTAGATTGATCTGAATCTTACAATCAAGATTTGGTGATACTACCATTGCTGTGATAAAACACGTTGTAATTATTAGACTAGTTATCTCCTGGATACACCTAGAATGGTTGCTTCCAGGGTGGTGCTACCACCGTACTTACATTCTGTCGAAAGTATGAATAGTAGCCGTGCACAATTTTGACAAAATTGTGCACGGCTGAAACAACGAGGCCTCCGCTAGTTACACATAATATACATGCTCGCTTACTACTCACTAAATTGTAAATTATAAAAGTCCCATAAAGTTACACAAAATTTTATCATCACATGTATCTGTGTGTCAAGCGGTAGTCACACCACCTAGTGTATTATATACAAAGAAATGAAGTCCAAGAAAACGACAGAATTACTTTTTTAAAGATGATACGGCTTAAGTAAAGAGACTTCATGAGATGACGATAATTAGAGATATATATGGCAGGAGAAGACATATATATATATATATATATAAGGAAGCAGTGGTGGCCAGGGAGCAGTGCAGGTGGCCGATAGGGAGCAGTAGTGGCCAAGTAGTATCGGCCGCGACTTACAAGTTGTAGGTCGTGGGTTCGAGCCCAGGCAGGCGCTTTACTTTGTGTAAATTATTTCATCACCACTGCTCTCAAAACGGTGAAGGAAAACATCGTGAGGAAACCGCCATGTCCTAGAACCAAAATTTCGAAGACATGTGACATCCACCAACCCGCACTGGGCCCGCGTGGGGGATTACGGCCCATTCCCTCTCACAGAGAGGAGGCCTGTGTCCCAGCAGTGGGAACATTAATAGGCTGATGATGATGATGATGATGTTACGTTTACCCCAAAAAAACGGGTTACGGGCAACAAAACAATGATGAATTGGTTGATCCATCGATACATGGTGGACATCCCACCCATACGCACTAAACGTTTTGGGAATACTTTTATTATGCGTACAGGTAAAGAGTGGAATTCCCTGCCGGAGTTTAGTCAAGAGTGAATGGGTTGCTTCTAGGCAAGCGTGCTTTACCGTCGACCACATCATCGCCTACCATCAGGTGAGACAGTGGTCAAGCGCAACTCTATCAAAAAAAGATAAACAATTGTTGAATGATCACCCGACTAAGATAATATTGATGAAAATTGTGATATTCTCGATTTTGAAAAATACTAGAAACAGGAATACAAGTTTAAGAACTCAATACGAAGACAAGTTACGCATAGATGGAAATAAAACTGCAGTATTCAGAAAGAGTGTTATGTGCATGGCTCCTGTTATTTATAACCATATACCAAAATGATTAAAGAGCAACTTTTAAGGTTACACTAGTCGAAAATTCTTCCATACAAACGTAGTCTAGGGATTATTCCACTGTTTGACGATGGACGTTCAAAATAAAAAGTGATTACAATTTGTCTCATCATTATCTAGCCCTGTATGGAAGCAAAAAAAGTAAAAAAAAGAAAATATTTGAAAGTTATGAGTGTCGAAAGTTCCACATTTATGATATCTAGACTGCCAAAGGTCTGTTTATAAAATTTCGCGCGCTCGGTTTCGGCCTAAATCATTATCCATTTCGCTACAAATTTGCAAAAGTGTGTATTCGTACGCGAACTAGCTTCCTTCTGCTCATCACAGCATCTATCTCTTCCGCACGTGTTGTCGGTTGATATGAAATGCATTTTAACCCCGCGCACAAAATAGTTCATGCCATCGACTAGTGTACCCTTAAGGCGCAGATACCCCTGCGTAGCTGATTTTAAAATGAGAATGACGTGTATAATTATGTTGCATTAGACCATTTTCTTAATAATTTGATCTCAGAGAAATCTAATTTTATTCGTATAACTTAGTGTAATTAATTTGTAAAGTTATTTCTAACACGGACAAAGAAACAAAAATCACACCAAAACTGCTGAACGTATTTAAATGAAATTGACTCCATCTCATAGACAATTTAATTATCTACTATTATTTTGCATGTCATGAGGCATAATGTATAAGGATCCAAAATATTGTAACAACTAATTGCATTAATTACCTACATTCTATGCAAATAAATAAATCTATCTAAATAGATTTATTTATTTCTTTTTTTTATTAACATTTAGTACTTCTTTATTTGTATTGTCTATAGATATCTATCTATAATAAAATCATCATAATCTATATATTATAATAAAATCACAATCTTTTTTAACTGAACCTCTTCCTTGTACCACGCCCCTCGATCTCAAAGTCCTCATTACGAGTTGAACAACAAATAAACATAGCGATCGCTGTTTATTGGACGTTATTTATCGACATCTCTCTTTGCAGTGGGATCCTGTTTCGTTTTATAACAGTCCTGTTGAATGATAGAGGGTACCTAAAGGTTGCGTCTTTTATAGGCTCTTTAATGTTTTGCTTTTGATATTAAACGGTGTACAGTTGAATTAAACTTAGATGGTATCATTTTTACGTGTTGAGTGGAAGGTCATGTATCCTTTCATTCTTCCATAGTGCCATAGGTTATGGGGAAGTACTTTGCTGTTATAGTACCTACGTCATGATAGATTGAAAAAATATAGGATCTGGATCTTGGTGTTTTTTTAGTTTAATGTAGTTGTAATATTTTTGAAATTTATTTGGATTTGATGATAAGTAATAAATTGATTCTGGGTAGGCGACCAGCCGAAAGTGAACAGTGCAGTGATAACGCTCCCCAACCATAAATAGTTTTAAAATAGTTCTAACAACGTTTCGGCTAAGTGTTGGTGATTCAGTTGTGTTTGGACATACATACTATCTGTGAGTGGAACAATTTACAAATAAACATTAGAAATAAGACTAATATATAGAATAATATGAGAGCTTTTTGTTAACATACCCAACCACACCCGAAATACAGTACCCTTGAAGCGAACGCGTAAGCGACGCTGTCTGCCGTGCACTTACGATCTTTTGGTCGCGAACTCCGAGACATACTCTCGGTGTGGGCATTTATTAGTGTGCATTTTTAATAAGCGAAATATATTTTTTGATCGTGGATCTTGGCACTTTTTATAAAGGACATTGTGTAAATTGTATCCACTATTAGAACTTTGTTTTGGACCTTGGTTATTTTCACAAAATGGAAGAATTAAAACAAATGTTGATAGGAATGCAACAAGATATGAAACAACAAAAACAAGACATGTTAGAAATGAAAGAAGACATAAAAAGCACAATAATCAACAACATTAATGACAAAGTTAATAGTCTGGAATTGAAAAATGAACTTTTAGAGAAAAAGATGGAGGAACAAAACACAAAAATAAACAACTTAGAAAGGCATATAAGACGCAAAAACCTAATCATGTTCGGAGTAGAAGAGTGTGAAAAATCGTATTGCGAACTGGAGGAAATAATAATCAATATAGTAAACACTTACTTCAAACTGCCATGTGACAGAAATAACATTGAAGCCGTCAGAAGAATGGGGAAGAAAGGTGAAAAAATAAGACCGGTTGTAATATCATTCAACACGTTGGGTTATAAAATAAATATTCAAAAAAACAAGTCTTGTCTACAAAATACTCCGTATTACATAAAGGATGACTACCCAATCGATGTCCTAAATAAGCGCAGAGAACTACAAGTTGAACTGCAGAATGAAAAAGAGGCAGGCAACACGGCTTTCATAAAATATGACAAACTTATAGTGTTAAGCAACAACAAGCGCAGCCCTCGTAATCAATCACATAAGAGGAACCTGTCTGAATCCCCGGAGTCATCGCATCCTAGCGGACAAAAAGCTCAAACTGAGAATAAACAGCCACAGAAGAAAAACAAAGTAACTAACATGAAAGACTACATATTACAGAAACCTAAACTCACCTTCAATCAGACAGAATCCTCTCAAAGCCAAGCGAAAACAACACAGCACAACCTAACATAGCAACCAAAATCGGACCCTCATCTCCCTCCTCATCTCCCAGTACGTTCGGTCAGCGTGGGAGAGGTCGACCCTTCAAAGGTAATCAAGAAAAATAAAGTCAATTGTAATATTTGTAGTTTAAAAACAAAATATAACATGAAAAAATCATCAGACACAAGATCTCCCAGTACGGCTGGTCCCCGCGGGAGTGATCGACTGAAACCCTCCTTGCATTATAATGAAAATAGCACCACATCATATCTTAATATATGCACACTTAACGTCAGATCCATAGCAAGCGATACGAGACAGGACGAACTGCTACATGCCTTGAAGGATATCCATTGGGATATTTTAGGTATATCGGAGACAAGAAAAAAAGACTGTGAAATCCTGGAAAAAGACAATCTCATATTTATGTACTCAGGAAACAAGAGCGGCTTCAGTGGCGTTGGCTTTTTGTTGAAAGAATACATGAAAATACATATAATGGATTTAAAAACAATCTCAGACAGAGTAGCTCGACTCGACATAAACGTAAACAATACCCAAATTAACATTATCCAAGTCTACAGCCCAACAGAAAAATCAAAAGACGAAGACATACAACTGTTCTACGAAAATTTAAATATGGCTTTGTACAATACAGGCCCAAATACAATAATAATGGGAGACTTTAATGCCAAAATTGGCACCGCTAAAATTGAGGACAGAGACATAATGGGCCCTTTTTGCTACATTGGCAAAAGAAGCAAAAGAGGAAAATTATTAACAGAGTTTTGCATAGAACACCGGCTTCATATTATGAATACTTATTTTAAGAAGAAACAAAAACAAAAATGGACTTGGTGTTCCCCTGACGGTAAAACATACAATGAAATTGATTACTTCCTTACAAATAATAAAAACAGAGTTAGAGATGTTAATATTATAAGCACATCGCACCCTACTGACCACAGAATGATACGAGCAAAATACTCAATAGGGATGCAAATAAAATCAAGAAGATCTTTTAAAGGAAGTGTCTGCGCCCTGACACCACTGGAAAAAGAAACATTCAAAAACAAATTTATTGAGGCTTCTGCATCTATAATTAATTCTGAAGATGTACAAGAATCATACTCTTCAATTATTAAAACTATTAAAAATATAACTTCATCATCAACCCATCATTCTAAAAAACCATCACCCAAAGTAAATATTTCACGAGATATTGCTGAACTCATAGAACGAAGAACTCTCCTAAAAGAAAAGAAAAATAAAACTAAAACCGAAAAATTTGAACTCACCAAACTATACAAAACTATTAAGAGAAAAATAAAGAGAAAGAAACACACAGATAGACTAAAAATAATTGAGGAGGAGCTAACCTTGAATAATTCTGTGAAGAGAGGACAACAACGGTTGAACGATGTAAGAAAATGGATTCCCTCTTTAAAATTGAAGGACGGCAGATGTACTTCCAATAGAAAAGAGCTGGTTGAGGCTGCAACGGAGTTTTACGAAGAATTGTACCAACGCAGAGACGAATTTAACAATGATTTAACTATAATTAGACCGGAAGATGTAAATGCAGATGTACCAATATTTATGGAAAGTGAAATAAGCCACGCTATTTCGTCTCTAAAGTCCTTAAAGAGCCCGGGAGAAGATGGGGTTACCAACGACATATTGAAGACTCTGATCGAACCACTGTCTCCTATTATTACGAAATTATTCAATAATATATTGGATTATGAAAGCATACCCACGGAATGGGAGACTTCAATCATTACATTACTGTACAAGAAGGGAAATCCGGAGGACATGGGTAACTATAGGCCTATAAGCTTATTACAGACTACGTACAAATTATTTACGCAAGTGTTGCTTAGACGAATCATGCCTACTCTAGAATTAAATCAACCTAAAGAACAAGCCGGTTTCCGCCCAAGATACTCTACAGTTGACCATATATTCACGGTGACACAAGTCATCGAAAGGTACGAAGAATTCGGCAAGAGGCTCTACATTGCTTTCGTTGACTATTCGAAGGCTTTCGACTCTATTGGACACTTAGCTCTGTGGAGGGCCCTGGGTCAGCAAGGAGTCCCATACAAGTATTTAAATATACTAAGGGAAATCTACAAGAGAGGTAAAGCCAAAGTGAAACTAGAAAGGCAAGGAAGACCTTTTGAGGTACAACGTGGAGTCAGGCAAGGCGACCCGATATCACCGAATCTATTTACCGCTCTCCTGGAAACCATTTTCCGAAACTTAGAATGGGACTGTATAGGCATCAACATAAATGGAGAAATGTTAAACCACTTACGCTTCGCAGATGATATCGTACTGATCTGCGATAACCACAGACACTTGAAATACATGCTGCAAACCTTAGATACAGAGAGTAGAAAATGTGTACTGACAATGAATTTGGAGAAAACTCGTATAATGACCAACGCAGTAAACATACCAGTACAAATATCATCTAAGGAAATAGAGTACGTGGAAGAGTATGTTTACTTAGGACAGAACATCAAATTTAAAGATCAAACTGCGGGCGAAGTAGAGCGTAGAATCAAACTCGCTTGGAAAAGATATTGGTCATTAAAACAAATCTTTAAATCTAAACTCCCAATGACAATAAAGAAAAAAGCATTCGAAACTGTTGTGTCTCCTACACTGCTTTACGGATGCCAGAGCTGGGCACTAACAAAGGAAACATTGAACAAACTTCGAGTTTTCCAGCGGGCCGTCGAAAGAAGTATGCTAGGATTAAAACTGAGAGACAGAGTTAGAAACAGTGAAATCAGAATGAATACTAAGCTAATAGACGTGGCAGACTTAGCCTGTCGGCTTAAATGGCGATGGGCAGGTCACGCGGCACGCGCAGGCGACGGACGCTGGAGCGAGCGTGTGCTGCACTACGAAGGGTCGCTCGACTACAGATGCGGGTGTTGCTTTGTTGAAACACATATTTGACGCATGGGAGAAGTCGCGAAATGCAATTGGTATTTTCTGCGATCTTTCTAAAGCCTTCGATTGCGTTCACCATGATACGCTTTTGCGTAAACTACGCCATTACGGTGTTCAAAACGAAGCCCTAAATGTAATTGAGTCATATTTACTTAATAGATACCAATGCGTAGACGTTAATGGCGCTAAATCTTCCAGGTTACCTGTTGAGCTGGGTGTACCTCAAGGCTCAATACTGGGTCCGTTTTTATTCCTGGTTTATATTAACGATCTGCCATTCTATTTAAAGGATATTTGCGACGTTGTACTGTTTGCGGATGATACTTCTCTGATCTTTAAAGTAGATAGGAATAGACAAGTTTTTGATGACGTGAATAACGCACTATCAATGGTCACAGATTGGTTCACAACAAATAATCTTGTTCTTAATGCCAAGAAGACTAAATGCATAAAGTTCGCTTTGCCCAATGTTAGAAATCTGGGTCCCAACATTGTGCTCGGCAATGAGAAGCTCGAAACTGTTGATTCAGCTGTGTTTCTGGGTATAACAGTAGACTCAAAAATTCAATGGGGGCCACATATATCAAGCCTAGCGGGTAGGCTTAGCTCGGCCGCCTACGCCGTCAGAAAGGTTAGACAATACACTGACGTTGATACAGCGAGGTTGGTCTACTTTAGTTATTTTCACAGTATCATGTCCTACGGTATTCTACTGTGGGGCAGAGCCGCTGATATTCAAAATATATTTGTGCTTCAAAAACGAGCTGTTCGTGCCATTTACCAATTAGGTGCGCGTGTTTCTCTAAGAGATTTTTTTAAAGAGATTGGTATTCTCACAGCGGCTTCACAGTACATATTCGCCAACATTTTATATATTAGGCAGAACATTCATTTGTACAGTAACAATAGTGATATTCACAACTTTAACACCAGAAATAAGGACAAATTACGAGCTCCCTTTCATCGACTTCATAAGGTGCATAGTTCATTCGTTGGGGTTGGTATAACTTTTTACAACAAGTTACCGTCTTCTTTTCTAGATTTGCCATTTAACGCATTTAAAGCAAAGGTAAAAGCTAATCTCTGTTCTAAGGCATACTATTCTATTAATGATTATTTAGATGATAAGCATAGTTGGTCGCTGTGTTGAACTCAAGACAATGTTCGTGTTCTTTTACCAAAATTAGCTTGCTGTCAGGTTAAATATTATTATTTTTTAATTTCGTTTTTATGTGTATTTTTTAAATTTTATTTTTTGGTAAGACTGTCGTAGGTATCGTTTACTGTTATTGTCGGAGCTGATGAAGATTGCTACTATCTTTGCATTATATAGAGTTAATCTTTCTAGTATTATATAGCAGCATAGCCAGCATTGTGTGAGTACCATGTACTTCAGAGCTATCATTGTCTAGATACCTACGTCTTCTATTGACTTGAATGACTCCGGTGGTTGAGAGTATGTCATGCCCACTCAAATGTCTCGCCGATGGTGGCGCGTGTGTCGGATCATTTAGCTCCCTTCAAAATGGTTGAGCTGAATGGTGCTGATACATGTGTCATGTTCGTGAACGGGCGCTGTCGGTTGGGACTGGTCATCTCTTAGCTGCCATGGTTTATTTTAATTGATTCTAATTTTATTTCTGAATTGTCTTTTTATATTTACTATGGACACTTTTAACTTGCTACATCGTTCTCACATAATGTGTAATCTCAACATGAATGATGTAACAAATGATTTGTAATAATTACCTAATTGAAAAAGAGTGTCCATGGAGTTTCTTGCCCGTTCTTCTCCATAGAGATCTACGCCTTGGAATGGGCATCTACGGTACTTTCACAGTTATTATGTCTTGTGACTGGGACTGTAGCACCATAATTTTGTAATGTTTTATTTTGTCTTTTGACAATTCAAAAGTGCCTGTAACTGACCTACTTGAAATAAAGTGCTTTGACTTTGACTTTGACTTTGCACTGGTGGCCGCGCGGCGAGGCGCGCCGCCGCGGCCGCCCGCGCCGCCGCTGGAGCGACGACGTGGTGAGAGTCGCGGGACACATTTGGACCAGGCTAGCAAGAGATAGGAGAGTATGGAAATGCATGGAGGAGGCCTATGCCCAATCTTGGGTATCCAAAAATTAAAATTAATATCTGTTCTAGTCCATATTTTTATTATTGTTTATTATTCTTAATCCAATTTACCAAGTGTTTTTATTTTTAATTGCAATTTTCTAATTTATTTTAATTGAATTATCGATCAATTATATTTTATTCATTGAAATTTTATTAAACATTTTTGTTAATTGAAATTTTATTGACCATTTTTTTTGATTGAAATTTTATTAAACATTTTTATTAATTGATTAAACATTTTTGTCAGTCATAAATTGAAACCATATTAAAATTGTTTGACATAATTGTTTAAATTGAATGTGACATTTTTATTGAAATTTATATTGTAATGTAGCTATAATAGTAAATTATTTATTCATAGTGTTATAATCAAACTTATTTCTATACATTGAATTTTGCCTAATGTTTTATATTTATTGATTGATTACTGTATGGATCATAACTGTAGTATATATTGAAATTATCTAACTGATTTAAATTATCAGAAATTTTGATGAACTAGACTAATTGAAATGCATATTGATGATGTTATTATGAATTGTATTTATTGTTAATTAATTACAATTTTATTTGGCATAATTGTTATAGTGAGGTAATATGTGTGATTTCTTTCCGCATGAAATGGATTAGATGTTAGCGATTGTAAATGGTTGTAATATTTTATGTTTTTTTTTTGGAAATAAATGGCTTATTATTATAATAAATTGTTACTAACACTATGAGTCCAATTGTTACCCCCCAATAAACAGTTATAATTATAATAAAATTAAGCGCTCATGTTCGGCCTATGGGAGACACTTCTGGGTATTCTTATTCAAAGAAAAATAAATACGTCACCTAGCTGAAAAAGTCTACACGGTCAGACTCTACTGACCTCGAAGATATATAGTCCCAAATTCCAAACTTCATAAATACGTGAATTCACTTCAATCTATATGTACTAATATTATAAAGAGGAAAAATTTGTATTTTTGTATGTAACGAATACACTTCAAAACTTCTGGACCGATTTCAAAAATTCTTCCACCGTTGGGAAGCTAATCCCCGGGTGACATAGGCTACTTTTTATCACTGTATTCCCACGGGAACAGCAACTACGCGGGTGAAGCCGCGAGGCGTCCACTAGATATACATAATATACATGGTCGCTTACTACTCACTAAATTGTAAATTATAAAAGTCCCATAAAGTAACACAAAATTTTAGTATCATCACATGTAGTAATTATATGAACTAATAAAATAAAAAGTAGTTCAATAACTACAAAAGTATAATACTTATACCTACAAATACAAGTATGTAAGTATCTACAAATTTTAGGTACCTACTTAACTTCATATATAATATCGACGGTCCCTACGTACAATCCCGCATGTGGTAGATACGTGAATTTCTCTTTTTGTTTGCATAACCTTCAGAACACTCAACTCTTTGGGATCAGTTAAAAAAAAAATTGTTTACTATCCAAATTGAACCTTATTTCCACACACACAATATTCCGTAACTGCAAAATTAGGATCAATTGCCGAAGTAAAGTAACAGTAGTGGGACTAAAGGGATTTTACGCCGGAACGTACTCATTACCCCGTCCCGCCCACCCTGCAACTACCACTTACGTTGCATTTGCGCGCGCGGCGCCGGAGACACCGGACAAGTTGTATTTTGCTACGGAAAGTGTCTATAAATTACGAGAAACATGCCAGCAAGGAGGCATAAAATAACTTATAGAAATTTACCATCACGAAATGCAAAGAAGAAAGAAAATGCAATGACAAAACCAAATTTTAAACGAGTCAAAAAGTCACCAGGTGAGTAAAACTTCAACTATTCTTACTTCATCAATTGTATTTTACGCAGGAAATTGCTAGTATTTATATTTTTGCTTGAATTAAATACACTCAATACTATCCCGACGTAATTATCGGTATATGGTAGTTACGTTGTTTTACACGGGAAACGTTAACATATCAATGTCAATAAGTGGTACTTAAGTATTTTTACTTGGGAAAACTTGACGAACCATTATTCATAAGTGGTACTTAAGTATCTATACGTAAAAAAAATAAAGAAATCTTCTATCAGTAACTGCCAATGACGGTGTTTTACTCTGGAAATCAGTGTTTTACGTTATCTGTTTTTTTAGCACCCTCTGGAGATTCAAGTGACGATGAGTTATTACAAGATATTGTCAACCAAAGAACTGAAATTATTACGGAAGCATTAGAGTCAACAGAGTTTGTTACAACTGACCTTATTTCTAATGGCGCTATTTTCCCCAATCCGGACACTGTAGAAATATTAGAATCAGAATATATTATATCCAAACCACAATCTGTATCCACTCAATCACTACACAATATATCAATGTCCGAATTATTGTTACCTCCGATTATCATGACAGAAGAAAATAGTAACATGGTTGTCGAAGATAGTAATTATGCAGAATTAATCACCAATAAAGCAACATCTCCAACATTTCTGACACTATCTCCATCCACAAGTATTCGAGATGTCGTGCTTAGATCTTCACTTGATTCAGAGAATAACACTGTAGAAGAGATGGACTCACTTCTAATTATTGAAGAAAAATCTTTGAATACCACTCCTTCTATATCGACAATAATGAACAATATGGAAGCAGAAAATGTTAGTTTCTCTAACGTTAACACCCCAACTTCATCTTTATGTGTAAACTCATCTGTCGATGATGAAACCTATGCACCATCCCACTGTGGTAGTGATACCACAGATACAACAGAAACGAGTAACACAGAAATAAGACAAACAAAAAGAAAGAGGAAAGTTAAGAAGAAAACTGATTTGGGAAGAATACGAAAAGTTAAAAAGAATGAATGGATAGATTGTCTGAGAAAGCGATTAAAAAATCATGGCTTGAGTTACATCAGTGGAGGAGGAAAAGAAAGATCTGCAAAGTCTTTATTACCAGCTTGTGACGATAAGTGTCGATTGAAGTGCAAAGAGAAAATAGAAGAGAACGTTAGAAAACTTGTTTTCGAAAGATTTTGGTCTCTTGGTGATCGTGAGCGACAATGGGATTTTTTTTCTCGATGGTCTGAAATTAGAGAGCTTAATGTATCATCTGCAGAGCCTGATGTGATCAGTTATAAATACCGTTTTGATAAAACATACCATCGCTTAATTGTTCGTAGATCTCAAAACCGTAGACGTCCAAATCAAGCAAATTTTAATGATGAGTTGACCCAGGCTTACAGTGGACCTTTACCAATCCCCAATAATAAAATGACAGATCTGAATTACCTTTGTAAACGTAACGTGATTCCTAGACAATATCATGGTTTCTTTAACTCTCTTGTATCTGGTGACGTAATCACTTCAGGCTCTGATGAAGAGAATTAGCTTCTAAAACTAAGAGATCCTATGCTAAGGTTGTTAATTTTGATGGTAGAAGTTTCATAATATTATTTTTAGAGCTATGTTGTCGATTTTTAAGACTGACTTGTATAAAAATTTTAATTTATAAGTGATTAGAGGTTTATTAGTTTTTATGTTATAGTTTTGTGTTGATGCTCAAGGTTTTAGAATTAATATTTCTGTTACTCACTAACGATTAAGATGTGAAGATTAAGTTTAATTAAAAGATTTGTTTTTTTTTTATAAAAAATTTTTTACTCATGTTTCAATAATCATTGATAAGCACAAAGTATATTTTTTGAAGTATTTACCTAACTTTTGATGTTTATAAGATTTATCTTGTTATTGTTTAGTAGGTTCATCAAAGTATTTTCTATCAGTGATAATAATCTTAAACATAAAAGTCATTATTTTATTATGTTATTGTGTACAAATAGTTTTCAATGAGAATACCAATGGCGTTGTTGCATGTTTATATTTTTATAAAATAAGTTTATAACTTGTCTTGTTTTGACTGATTATCGTTACTGCAGTTGTAAATTGCATTATTTTAATCAATGGTTGCGACTGTTGCGACTGCATATTATTATTATAATAATTTACTTTAAAAGTACATATACTGCAAACTGCAAATATTTGATTCAATCTATAGTTTACTCAAATTAAGGGTAATTATTATAATTAATATAAAAAGTTTGTTTTTTTTGTTATAAAAGTTTTGTAACATGTTTCAATTATTTGTGCTGCATAATTCAAAATAAAAATGGATACAGAAAATAATAAAATTTGAATGATTATCATTGACGTTGCTGCCTTGATAGACACCCTTATAACATTTTAATAAGTGGCTAATACCCACATCTGTAGAATCTCGAATATCCTGCATACTGTTTCCCATGTATAATCTTTTATATGGCAGGTAGGAATTTAAACAAACGTAACACTTCGACGTAATAAGCAATAAGTACCACTTAAGTTGTGTGTAGTTGGAGAGTTTCCGTCGTAGAAGTAGGTAAGTGATAAATGACATACTTAACATGATCTTTTTAAGGATTTTCTTCGCATTTCGTATAATATACCGCATTTAAAATTATAATGCCAAATTTCATCACTATATGAAAAACCAATCATGAAATACACACGTTTGAAACTTCACAGCGGTCTCTCTCAAAGTTTTACATATTCAGTTAAGTTACTTTACGTAGGGACCGTCGATATACGAAGTATTAAAATATTTGTACTTAGGGTACTCAAAAAGTATATCTTCTAATTAAAACTACAGGTAAATACAAACATAACAAAAGGCATTAGGCACGTTGCCATTATTTTAAAGACATTCGGAAACTAAGTAAAAGGCATCCTAACGCCATCTATGCATCTATTGAGCAGCTTATTTCATACTGGTTTATCCTAGAAATAGTAAACTTTGTTCAGTCACTTTTTTCTTAAGGTCGATTTCTAACAAACTAAAATACGAAACGTTGTAAGCGCTTTCAAAACCAATTTTATACTAGCAGAGGCGAACATACTAAATGTACCTAAAAGGTAGGTAAAACAAATAATTTTCTAGCAGAAAATGATTGATTTGTCAAACTCTCCCTTCATTTTAAAAAAGTTAAAAAAGGGTAATAAAACAATCAACTACTTTATCGCAGTTATATACTTTTATTTTCACTCAAAAATTCACCAGCGCCATCTATTCGCAACTCGTCGTACTAGCAAGCTTGTTTGGCTCGCGTAGGAAGGACGGGCTCCGTAGTTCACTCCACGTTGGTAGATGTCACTACCATCGGGGCGAAACTTCTAGCTAACTTGTTTCATCCCCGTAGACACAGGTTTCGAAGAGATGGCGCCATAAGCAGTATTGAAAAAGGGGGTGTTTTTTAGAATGTTGTATTTTTTAATGTAACGTGGGTTTTGGTTTAAAAATTATTTCACTAAAGTTTTTGAAATATAAATCGATAATTTTACGTTTTAGGGCAGACTACAATTCTAATAACTTCAACTGAATATATTGTTATTATTATAATGTGACATAGACATTATTTTGCAGGCTTTTTATTCTCTGATAGTAAAAGTTATCTGAAGATTTAATAAATCGATTTTTAAAATGAGTTGTAAAGCAATGGAAACAGTTAACAAATCGACTATTTCCATGCTCCTTTTATTAAGATTTTTTCCAAGATGTTCACTGTTATACAGAGCAATAAACCTTTAACATAAAGCCATACCCTCTACTCCACATGGACTTTCTGAGGAAATCTCCAATCACTCTTGGGAATAGGGAGACAAGAATGACGTGGCGTGGCTTGGCGGTGGCGTAGCGTGGCGTGAAGCGTGACGCTGATGAGTCATGTTAGACAAGCGTTCTTTCTACTAATGCTAATTATTAAACTTAAAACATAATATAACTTCAAGACTGTATTTCCTGGAGGGTTTAGACAGAGGTTTACTGACACCCAAATTTTCTTATTTTGTTTAAGACGACCACAGTTGCCAACGACCTTGAGGGAACAAACCGCGCACACGTTTCACATCCACGTGACTCAAAATTCAGTAGTTTTTCGTACTTTCCTTATTAGTCTATGACTACAGATAGTTAAATTGTCTTTGATATGGTGACAATTTCATTAAAAATACGACCGGCGGTTTTTTGCGATTGTTGTTTTATTGTCCTTGTTAGACATACTTAACAAATTAATTACACTATGTTATACGATAAAATAGGATATATGGACCCTTTTTCCGCACTTAAACTCGCATTTGGTCCGTTGTACGTGCAGGCCTCCTGTCTGTGAGAGGGAATGGGCCGTAATCCACCACGCGGGCCCAGTGCGGGTTGGTGGATGTCATATGTCTGTGTGATGTGTTCCTTCACCGTTTTTGACAGCGGTGGTGATGAAATAAATTTACACAAAGTAAAGCAGTAAATCGCGGCCGTTACCACTGGGCCACTACTGCTCTCACTATGTTATTCGAATAAAACAAAAATTTTCGTAGATGATATTTTTAGAGTCATATGGTCTAATGTACTCGTAACATATATTTTATTTAAAAAAACAGGCCAAGTGCGAGTCGGACTCACGCACCAAGGGTTCCGTACCAAACTCAGCTTGAAGATACCTTCAAGCTGATAATACTATAGACCTGAGTATTTGATATGAATTTCAATTTAATAGCTCTACGCGTTCATGAGGAAAGGAGTAGTAAGTTTAAAATTATTTAAAATATTTTTATTATATGATGTAACAAAAAATTTACGGTTTTCGTAATTTTTCCTTTATCTGTGTTATAAGACGTTGCTTCGTACCAAATTTCAAGATTCTGATTTCACGGGAAGTACCCTGTAGGTTTTGATTCCCTTGCGAGTGTCGAAAATTTGCGGAAACTAGCGGCATAAACGGCTGTATCTTTTGATTGCGTTGGCTTAGAAGTTTGATTTTTTCACAGATTTAAGGGACAGTAGACTTGAGTATTTAAAATAAATTTTAGCTTGATATCTTCACGCGTTCCTGAAGAAAAGGGTCTTGACAGACAGACGGACGGACAACAAAGTGATCCTATAAGGGTTCCGTTTTTTCCTTTCGAGGTACGGAACCCTAAAAATTATGACTAGCCATTTAGACGTGATTCTCATTTTAAAATCAGTTACTGAGGGGTATCTGCACCTTAGTCCCGTGTAAGAAATAGAGCGAGCCTAAAACCAAACTGGTGGTAAAGTAACTAGTACTGGGAAACCTGATAGCACTTTTCCCGAACCAGGAATCGAACTCACGACCTGATGCTAGCGCTTGCGACCACAGAACATGAAACAGTAACATGTAAAAGTGAGCGCTTTATCAGCCTGCCTAGCCTTTTCCCAACTATATTGGGGTTAGCTTCCAGTCTTACCGGATTTAGCTGAGTACCAGTGATTTTCATAGAGCGACTGCCTATCTGATCTCCACAACCCAGTAACTGGATAACACGGTACCTCTTGGCAAGACTGGTGTCAGATCTCAAGCTTCTGACTACCCGTAATGACTGTCAAAGATGTTCAAATGACAGCCGGGACCAACGGCTTAAAGTGCTTTCTGAGGCACGGAGGATACTCGGTATGTTGAAATGGTCACCCATCCACGGTCGTCAAGCGTTGCTTAACCTTTATGATCGACCAGTGTTGCTGTTATTATTTAGCCACGAGCTCCTCAAACGTAAGAGTAACTGTGATTTTTGCCAGCTCTCATCAGCAGTTTTTGACATCAGCTATCTACGAGTACCCATTAAAGTCGGTCCAGCCGTTTCGGCGAATACCCGCATGCGTATTACGTATCTTTTGCAAGAGCAAAACGATAGCGATTTTTGCACAATAATTGCTCTTCCATGCAGAAGTTTTAGAGTTGTTGGCTGTTTTTTTTTTAAATAAGTGCATTTGAAAAACAGCGAGCGATTAGCGAGCGATTAGTAAACGATTGTGTAGGACCTACCATACCTACACTGCAGGTAATTCCGACTTTTGTGATACAAAGTGTTTGATTGATATCGTTTTGCTCTTGCAAAAGATTCGTAATAAGCCTGCCGGAGCAAACAGAATGACTGAGAAAAATTATAAAAATTGCGTACTTATTTGCTATTAGTACCGTATATACTTTTACGTGCATTCAATAAACCGTTGTTATTTTGATATAACATACTGTTACAAAGTAATTGCAGGCAGTTAACAGACATATCATATTTTTCTTTTTTCATGTCAGAAAAAATGCGTAGGACCTCATTATCAAAGTACCTAAGGCTTCAAAAGAGGACATTATTTTGCCCGCTTTTGAAAAACATTCTCGAACGCTATTTTCCTTGAAAAAAAAAGCCTTAACGAGTTTCCTTGCTAAGGTTTTCTTTTTACGAGACGTAGATAATATTACAAAGTAAAATCTGAATACATTATACTAGTTAGGAAGCTCTTTTGAACATGGTATTTATATTGTCTTCATAATTTTAATGATGAAAAACATCGTTTTGTTTTTTGATGGTTTGAGGATAGCAAGAACGCTCATTACTTAGCTTGTTTCGGAATCTGATAGATCAAAGCTTTATATGAGCTAGTTTTATTGTGATGTTATGGTTTATCATACAATAAAGTTTGGGAAGAAGATTCATTGTTGCCATACATGTAAATGGGGCTACTGTTTCGTGATTGTCTATTCTTAAGATAAGACAATTGGTAGATCATGACTACTACGTTGAAATGCCATCAAATGAAAGGCAATCATGCTGTAAACGGTAAAGACAGTACAAAATTGCTTTCTTGAAAATTTTTGGCTACTTCTGCAGCTGTTCAGGTACATATAAAACTGGCCAAGTGCTAGTCGGACTTGCGCATGAAGGTTTCCATACTATTTTCGCAAAAAAACGGCAATAAAATCACGTTTGTTGTATGGGAGCCCCACTTAAATATTTATTATATTCTGTTTTTAGAAATACATCATCTGTGAAAAGGTCAACTGTCTAGCTATCACGGTTCATGAGATACAGCTTGGTGACAGACGGACAGACACACAGACAGACGGATCGTGGAGCCTTAGTAATAGGGTCCCGTCTTTACCCTTTGGGTACGGAACACAAAATTAATGTCCCGCAAAATACATTACCTAGAACAAACATATACAAAACACACGAATAAATTACGCAAGGCACGTGCCGCGGGGTTGCTTGTAATTTGTGCAGGTGTCCCGTCTGCGGTGTCAGACACTATCAGTGTCGCGACATGGTTGCCGAGAGCGGTCCCACCGGCGGCTACGATTTCACGGTGTCCGACACTATTTTGCGACACTTTAGTGTTGTTTATTTTCAGTGTGTTATTGGGTTTCGAATTTTCGTGTCGTGTTGAATGTAAATTTGTACGAGTTTCACGTACTGCGGCTACCTTTGTGAAAATAAAAGGCTTGAATTTTAAAATGTTGGTGGAGGCGCAGCGGTTAGAGTTGTCAAACACAGACGTTGATTCAGATTTGAGTTTGTTTGGAGACTAAGTGCAACTACATACGGATTATGTCGTATACAACTTTACTTTAGGACGCGATTTAAATTCGCTCTTGCAACCTTTTTGGGGGCATTACTATAAATTATTGACAGTCCAAGTATTGGTAGTAAAATTCGTCAGAAGATTTATTACTGAACTACCAGTCCCAAGCGGCTTCACTCCTGTCGACTGGCTTACCCATCTACCCTACATACACGATTGTTGTGTAACTTTAACCGTTTACGCAGTGCACTTTTGCAGTGCACAAATTTTCCTCGTTTTTAGAACATGTTTCATTGATGCTCCGCTCCTATTGCTCGTAACGTGGTGTTATATAGTCCATAACCTTCCTCAATAAATGGACTACCCAACAAAAAATAATTTTGCAATTCCAACCAGTAGAGATTAGCGCGTTCAAACAAACAAACTCTTCAGCTTTATTAAGTATTGATTTATGTTTTTTTTTGTGAATTTAAAATTTATTGTTTCTTCTCGCTCGTTCTAGTTCTTTTCCAAAAAAAAAAATTTGTTTTATCCAGAAGGGTGTAGAGTTAATGTTAAAATTGAAACATACTTACAGGTTTTTCAAATAATCTAAGTACCTACCTACATCTCAGATCAAATAAAAAGTCAAGATGGAACGTTGCAAACAACAAGGTGAAGCCGGTTCAAACTATGCCTTGCCGTACAAAAACACAATTACACGCTCTAACGTACAATGAAATTTCGCCTTAGCTTGTCATTCGAGCTCACAGATCAAATAAAACTGCATTGCACGCACTGCGATTTTTATTCGTAGTGCGTGTTAAGCCTAAGCCTAAAGCTCGACTGACAAGCTAAGGGGTAGTTTCGTTGTACGTGACTGCGTGTAATTGTGTATTTGTAGGACAAGGCATAGTTTGAACCGGCTTCACTTTGTAGTTTGCAACGTTCCATCTTGACTTTTTATTTGATCTAAGACCTACATAAACGAATGCAGAAGTTATTTTATAAATACGAACATAAAGAGTGAACAAGGAATATTTCATTGTACACAATTCTTTAACCTCAATAAAAACAAAAGACTTACTGCAGACATTTGACTCCACACCGCGACACTTTTCACCTCTGCAATAACATAGGTCAAAACTCTAAAATATCGAATTTCTGATTATGTCCTCCGATTGCATGAACAAACACGAGGAACGACGAGGTCGGTCCGTAGATGGGTGACCATTTTCAACATACCGAGTTTCCTCCGTGCCTCGGAAAGCACGCTAAGCCGTTGGTCCCGGCTGTTATTTGAAGATCTTCGACAGTCGTTACGGGTAGTCAGAAGCTTGAGATCTGACACCAGTCTTGCCAAGGGGTACCGTGTTACCCAGTTACTGGGTTGTGGAGGTCAGATAGGCAGTCGCTCCATGTAAAACACTGGTACTTAGCTGAATCTGGTAAGACTGGAAGCCAACCCCAATATAATTGGGAAAAGGCTAGGCAGATGATGATTGCATGAACAAACAAAGTAACGTCAAAAAAAAAGCTAAACTTGGCATTCTATGAAGAAGGGGTTACTAACAGTTTCTGGGAACCATTATCGTTTCTGAGACACTATTTGAATAAAGGCATCCAATTGATGTCTACACCAGATTACTTCGAAACTAAGGATACTTAATGTAAAACCGATTTTCCGGAAGCGTTTTTATAACGGGAATGCATTTTTATGAGATATTCGATTATTGGGGCTGTTTTTATAAGTTTTGGAAGACGGCGCCAGATAATGGTTATTTGAAAACGAACATTATTTTCACCTTTATTCGGTTAAGGTTACACTAGTCGAAAATTCTTCCATACAAACGTAGTCTTGGGATTATTCCACTGTTTACGATCAAAATAAAAAGTGATATCAATTTGTCTCATCATTATCTAGCCCTGTATGGAAGCGAAAAAGTAAAAAAAGAAAATAGTTGAAAGACTTTCGACGCTCCTAAGAGCGTCGAAAGTTCCACATTTCGACACTAATTTTAACGCATTTTTGGGCTCAAATAATTCCATAAAAAGACGGAAAATTGCAAAACGGCCTCCATACAGAGATAGATTAGTAGTTCAACAAAACGAGTCCTGTTGGGTGGTGCACGGGAGCGAAGCCGCGGGGAACAGCTAGTATGAAATAAAATGCAGCTGTAAAATACCAGTATTTTATTCCACACCTTCATTCCCATCAAAAATGTATTATTTCGCCTAGCACTTCCGAAAAACACATCGTATATAGTAAAATTCAATCCTTCCCGACACTAACCCATAAACAGTGCCAAAAAACCTTATGCAAAATAGTGTCGGGTTCCGCACTTATCGCTAGACGTTTTTCGTCCCTGTCCGTTTTGCCGAAATTCCGCGCGTGTCCCGTTGACATAAATCCGCGTCCGCATGCGGCCGCCGAGGCATTAGTGCTACTGTTTCAGCGATTCGTTTTTTCGTGTGTCCACGGCTTAATTTTTCGCATTCAACCGTTTGATTGTTGAGTAATTAGGGGTGCGCTGATTTGTGTGACTTTCTTTGTGTGACTGCTGAAAAATTCTTTAGAAACGGTTCTCATCAAGTAGTTTTTGTAAAGGTCAGTGTAATTGCACGTCCACATGCGTGGATAAATCACGACAGCCCGATATCAGCTTGATACGTCTAGCAATTCCATTACTATAGATTTAAATCTACTTGATTTTTACAGTATCTACACGTGACCTGATATAAAGCACTATATCTGTCTTATCACTTGTCGCCAACATTTTGGACAATTTATTTATTTCTTCTTCTGTTTCGGTGCCAAACCAACTAAAATATTATTCTTTATTATCATCATTTCAGCCAAAAGACGTCCACTGCTGGACATAGACCTTCCCCAGGCGTCGCCACATTGACCGATCCCGTGCGTCTCGCATCCAGCGCCTTCCCGCAACCTTAACCAGGTCATCGGTCCACCTAGTGGGAGGCCTTCCAACGTATCGTCTTCCGGTTCGCGGTCGCCATTCCAGAACTTTTCGGTCGTCCGTTCTGCGAGCAGTGTGCCCTGCCCACTGCCACTTAAGTTTGGCAATTCTTCGAGCTATGTCGGTAACCCTGGTTCTCTTGCGGATCTCTACATTTCTGATTACGTTCTACGATCACGCAAGGAAACTCCGAGCATAGCCCTCTCCATTGTCTTTATTATGTTTGACTATAATTTCACCTGATAAGTTATGATGTGTTCGACAGTGGAGCACGTTAACCTAGAAGTTATCTTTTCACTCTTGACTTAAAAACCACCTAGCTTACAGTTACCAGGAAACGCCGATACCGGCTACCGGCGACCGATATGATGATGATGACAGATACCGGCAGGAAATTCCAGTCGTTAGCTGTACGCACAAAGCGTTTTACGCATATGGTTGCGATTTTGACATCGCAGTAGACTATACGTATGTACCAGTGCCACAAAGATTACACCCAATATGTGTTACTCAAGCAAAGTAATAGTTTAATTAACACAGCACTCATATTTACCTACTGTACCCAGAGCTGGGCAAAATACAAGCTTTGCTTTTATTAAAATACAAACTACAAAATAATTTCTCGCATATATTTAAAATACGAATTACAAAACATTTATGAATCGTGTATTTTAAATATAAAATACAGCATTTTAACAATTTTTTATATAAAATACAAATTACAAAATACAGTCGATCATCCATCGTGGCATTCGTATTGTTAAACTTAATTGATACACAGAAGTTTCATAAAAATAACCGTTTGAAATGAAAATGACAATTGACAAGATACTTGACAATTTGACGTACGCAGTCGCCATTTTGCTTACGAAAACTATCGAGCGCTATTTTCTGCAGAACATACCCGTTACTAGGATCGCTAAATGTGCTTATGTTCAAATGTATTTTGAAAACATAAGTACTTGAAATACCAATTACAAATTACATTTTAAAGTAAATGAATTACAAATACGTATTTGTATTTCAATTGTGTACTTATTTTAAATACAATTAATTCAATTACTGCCCAAACAATACCTTCCTGTCTTCACTTAACATATTGGAGTCGGCTTCCAGTCTACCTACGAGTATATCTACCGACATTATAGATTATCAAAACCATCGGTTACCTTCCAACACCTCCAGTGTGAACCGATCCAAGACAAAGGGCGTGTCATTGGTAATTAACACTTGGCATTTACAGCCATTGTCGCGGCCCTATTTAAACAAAGTTCATATTGACACGACGCGGACGCCATTTTGAGATTGAATGTCGGTTGGCGGTATATGGGTAGTATGGGTAGCTTCATTTGGAGGAACTGGTTAGTAATTCCCCTAAAGTTGATGCATGAAGGTCATGTGTGGTTTGAAATATGACATTTTAGAGACCAGAATCTTTAAAAATTTGTAACTATTATTAAGGTTTCTGAAGAGTTGTTAGAAACCTATGTCCCTATATTTTAGTTACCTATCAAAAGAGGTCTTAGATTAGGTTTCGGTTAAGGAAATGAAAAAAAGGCCTTGTGGAGGCACGTCGCAAATAAAAGGCTAAAAGACTCAAGGCCAGAAAAGTTAGACAACTTAGGACGGCTCTGTGACAGCCCACGCAATTTAAAAATAGAAGCCTAATAACCGCTTTCATTAAAACTGTAACTTTCCACAGTTTAAAACATCAATTTAGTATATTTGCGCTGCGTCGCGAAACTTAAGAATCGCGGACGAAGCCCGAAATAGGCTGATACCTTTTATATTCATATTCTAAAAGAATTTAACCTATAAACATTATTAACCCATATATCATACGTAATTGATATATTACATTGAAAATTTCCATCAGAAATTCCTTGGGGTAATATCTACGCAATATGGGGTGCCATTGTACCCCGAATTCTGTGCGAACGGGGCATTTGAAGGCTCCACTTGAGGGTTCTATCCGAGGCACTGAACCAATTCGCTATCGTCGACCTTGTGATTATTACTTTTTGTTTTAGAATTGTAAATGCGACTTGGGTGTGAGTTTTTACCCCATTTTTGTCTGTAATTGTAATTCTGATATTTTATTGAACGTTGTTTACATCAAGCAATATTTTCAATTAACCTAATTGTCAATATAGCACGCTTTCACAAAATGATACGCAACATTCATCCATATTCAATGTTTTGAATATGGATGAATGTTGCGTATTTTCAACCACAGCATTTTTCAGCAAGTATAAAATTCAAGATAAAAAAATACCAACCTCTTTAGTACAAGAGCTAGCATTCCAGTCCACAATAGCAACTATCTAACCTAATAATATCTAACAAAATATCAAACGACCGTACGTGCACCAATCGTAGGGAAATGCCAAAAGCCAGTTAGAAAATGCCAAACGCTAGACACAGGGGCAAACATTTGTTCGTTCCCATACCTCTTTTGTTGGCCATTGTCGAAGGTGGCGAGGCTGACTCGGCAATTTTCTTTATTCAATCAGGAATACCTCTTTTATACCTACAATGGGTGCTTTTGAATAGTTTGCGTTGCGTAATTCGTGTTTTCTTAGTAATTTTAGTAAAGTTTGCGTTTGTTGGGCTGATTTAGGTGGTAGCTAATTATTTTGTTAGATATTGGTTAGAATAGACTGTTTAGCATTTTCTTTTGAACAGAAATGATGTTATGCCCACTGGAAGGATGAATTGAAAAAGTTCACTACTAATCAAGTAATATTGTAAACAGTCGTCTACAAATCATCACACATCATCAGCCTATTAATGTTCCCACTGCTGGGACACAGGCCTCCTCTGGAATGGGCCGTTATATACCACGCGGGCCCAGTGCGGGTTGGTGGATGTCACATGTCTTCGAATTTTTGGTTCTAGGACATGCCGGTTTCCACACGATGTTTTCCTTCACCGTTTTGAGAGCAGTGGTGATGAAATAATTTACACAAAGTAAAGCGCCTGCCTGGGCTCGAACCCACGACCTACAACTTGTAAGTCGCGGCCGATACCACTGGGCCACCACTGCTCTCGAAGAGTCGTCCACTCAATTAGAAACAAAACCAAAAACTTTATGTCACTGCTGTCTTAACGTAAGAGTGAAAAAACGCATGCATTTATTGCGTTTAAATACGTTGGTAATTCAGAAGTATCCCTGACACAGATAAACCCATGTATTCCAGCTAAACCAATAGAAACTGCTTCGTCAGACAAAACCCTTATCAGACCAATCGATCGAACGCAACGCAGTACAACTAAATAGCTTATTTACGCATCAAAACATAGTTTTATGATCCTTTTTACGATCCGATTTACTTACAAATCGGAACTGTTTATGGTTTATAAAACAGATCGCGTAAAATACTGCTTTAAGAGGGTTAGGGCCGCGCTGTGTTTTAAGGGTTTTATTTGAGTGCTGATCTGTGAGAAAATGTATTTTTAACAGGATTAATTTCACTGTTTTGTTTTCTGATTCGTATCCAAATTCGTATAGTCGCCGTCGTCTGTCTAATAGCATTGAAATATATTTTAAATCTAGTGTACTTGAAATCTGCTGCAGTCTTAGTCGTTCTTATTGCATCAACAATCACTAAAATGTATTATATTATCGCTGAACGTATTTTAAACAGCATTATGTCTATGTTACCTTCAAATAATAGACAGAAACGGAATTATTTTTCAAACGTATGTCTTTAGGTGCACTAACTTAAGGTTACACTAGTCGAAAATTCTTCCATACAAACGTAGTCTAGGGATTATTCCACTGTTTGACAATGTACGTTCAAAATAAAAAGTGATATCAATTTGTCTCATCATTATCTAGCCCTGTATGGAAGCAAAAAAGTAAAACAAGAAAATATTTGAAAGTTATGAGCGTCAAAAGTTCCACATTTCGACACTAATTTTAAAGCATTTTTGGGCGCGAATAAATACCACAAGAAGACGGAAAATTGCAAAACGGCCTCCATACAGGGATAGATTAGTAGTTCAACAATGCACATAATTTTATTTTGAACAGATAGATTTAGTAGTTTTTTCATGATATCTAGACTGCCAAAGGTCTGTTTATAAAATGCCGCGCGTTCGGTTTCGTCCCAAATCCATTTCGCTACAAATTAATTTTAATTAATTAGGAATTAGCTTCCTACTGCTCATCACAGCAGCTATCTCTTCCGCACGTGTTGTCGGTTGATATAAAATGCATTTTAACCCCGCGTACAAAATAGTTCGTGCCGTTGACTAGTGTACCCTTAATTACACAACCTATCTTGTTTACAGCCCTAATCAATCAATCAAATTGTCAGCCATTATTCCCTGACAAGACAACATGTAATTAAATCTCTATACGTGGTCTCGTCACCAAATTTTTGTAAACATTATTAGGTTAAGTAGTTACAATTTTTTTTCTACTGTAGTCCAAAGTTCAATTTATTTATGACCATACTATGGAATCCATGTTCCCCTAATTACTAAATTGATTCATGAATGCAATAGATATTGACATCACCATAATTGATACTGACGTTCTTGATGAATGATTACTTGGGTGTGATTAATGTTAGCAACCCTATCTCTCTGACTAGTTCGATTAATTTCAAATTGAGAGCATACAAGAGAGAGAACGCAGAGATACAAGGTTATTTTTAATTAATTAGCTATGTGGTGGGCATTCATAAATAAAATAATTACTCCTACTTTTCAGTATTGTTACTTTTTCTGTTAATTAAATCCCATTAGTCTTGATTCTACACCAAACATAACATGGCACACAGTGATTTGAGGATTCGGGCCATATTGGTTACTTTTTTAACCATATTTTTGGGTTAAACACTGATTAGCCGATACTTAATTCTAATCTATGGAAAATTTGAATTAAGAATCTGCACAAAGGAGACTTTAACTCAAAGTTAGTTCTTTAGGTATATCATTGCTAAAACCTTCAATCGAGCATGAAGTAACATTACAATGTAAAAACAAAAAGTGGTAGTATTTTATTCACTTGCAACAACATTATTACTAAATAAGCTAACCATATTTCGTAAATAACTAGCTGTAAAAAATTCAAAAAGAAAAAAATATACCGGGCACAAAATGCCAAAGGAAAGGTGGAGAAGCAAAAGAGCTTTTATGGAGCAACTTCGGCGTACTGTGTCGCAGTGAGAGCGTTTACTAGGTATATTTGGGGTACGGAACCAGTGGCAGCGACTGCAGGGTTGAATTACGGGTTGAATGTGTTTTTAGGGTTAAATTAGACTTTGGGACACGAATTTCGGGTTTTAGCTGTAAATTTGTAGGAGCGAGCTTTTTGAAGTAAATGCCGAAATTCGAGATTAAAGAAGTAGGAAATCTGGATGTCGAAAATCACGGAGTGTTGTGGTAAAATTTAGCAAGTACTTTGAGTTGATTGCAAATACCTTTATTTCAGAGTGCTCAAGTAATAACTATGACAAAGTTTACGAACACATTTTCACACATACAAAGTCCATCAACTATAAAATAATATTATGTAGGCTGATTGGATGACTTCTAATGAAGACAGCCATATAGATCATTATCAAATCACCTAGTGATGCGAAACGATTCCGTAATTTAATGCGTGACTGCAGCCCATCTACATGCGTAGACAACCCTCGTTATAAACCCCTCCCCCTCCAACCACCCTCAAGAGGGGACCACACGTACGACACACAAATGTAGGTATTTAGCATCATCAAATACATTAGCATCTTTGAATCTCCTGTTACTAGTTGCGGTAACAGGGGAAGAGGAAACCATTTTCTAGTATTTTTAAGGGAGTTGGGGTCTTTTTGTGCAGTAGTTTTAGTGAATGGTATTATAATGGCTAAATTAGCTAAGTAGTTTACTCTTGGACTTATTAACTGGCATATATGAAAGAGTATGTTATAATTGGGTCCCAATTATCAGGAGCCAACAACACGGTAGCCCCAGAAGGAGACGAGCTGGACTATAGGAGCTTACATTACTAAAGTCAGAAGAAATAAAAAGAAGGAAGAGATGCCTTAGCCCTGCAGGCCCAAACGAAATATTAAAATATAAAAGCACATTATGAACTGAGGTCTACCTCAAAAGTAAACATTCTGAAGGACAGATTGTAAAAAAATTCAAAAAGGCGCATGCTGCAGTCGCTTTCTCCATCTTACTATGTAACTTCTTACTCATTATTTTTATAAATAATCATCGTTTTTAATATATAAATAGGCATGAGTCGTAGAAGTTGTAAAATAACTTCATTTTAATAAATTTAAAAGAGTTCAACTTCCAAGAAAGTTTAAAACAAACCCGACCCCGCGAAAACTGCAACCGCATCCAAGAAAATGCGAAAAAAAAACGCTTCCAGAGCAAAACATCGCAGACAAACACCGTCTCTAGAACGATCCCCGCAGATATGCAAAACACGGTCCTTTGTAACATGATCTTATTGTGTTCACGAATCCCGTCGCCACGCTGAATACGGAACGACTTATGTCGATTTAGAAATTTATTAGAATGCCACAAGGTTTTGTCATGCGAAACGCGAGTTGCCGACGTGCACCAAGGAGTTATATTGTTGCATTATGTGATGCATTCTGAGCTATTGTGGGCAACTTGGTTGAAGCCTTGATGGATATGAATTGCTGGTGGGGTAAGATGGGTTAGAATGTGCCTTGTTCGAGAAATGCTGTGGGGCAGGTGGCAGGGTTGACGTGAAAAAGTTAAATTGTTTTATAATTTACTTACTTTTTAAAGGCTAACGATGTTTATTCAATTTTCATACACGTTAGTAAGAAAACACATAACGTCTAATGCAGTGTAGCGATTGGTGTATCAACAGCCATACATAAAGAGGAAACGGGGGCAGAGAGCGCCGACTGAATTTCCTTAGTAAAAAGTCATAATTCGAGGTTTGACTCTCGTCTGTTTCCTCTTCCAATATTGGAGCAATTTAAAAGATATTCCAAAAACTGAAAATTAAAGTAGCACTAGAACCCTCAAAAAATGCTCAAAATTGCGCTGTAAACAGAGGCTTTGTGTGCAAATTTGACAAATATAAATGAATAAAGGAAAACATAGGGACATAGTATATATCTTACTTTATCAGTTTGTGGAATATCTTTTAAATTGGTCCAATATTGGAGGAGGAAAGAGACGAGAGCCAAACCTCGAATTATGACTTTTTACTAAGGAAATGCAGTCGGCGCTCTCTGCCCATATTTCCTCTTAAAGACAATATATGTGATATTCGGAATAACTTACCTATATCAATTTAGAAAATAAGGCTGCCACAAGGGTATTCATGCGAAACGCGAGTTGCCGATTTTACAGCAGTAGTATAAAGCATTATGTTATGCGTTCTGATCTATTGTGGCCAACTTCTTTTGGGGCTTGATTGATATGCATGCTGGTGAGGTAAGATGGGTTAGATGTTGTGCCTTGTTCGGGTATTTCTTTCAAGTGACGCAGGTGGCAGAGTTTTTGTGAATGATCTGTGCTTTGAATAGTAAAGTGTTTTGTCATCCTATATAACCGGTATTCTATTTTTTTTTTTTTTGTCATTTTAGGATGAGCCAAACGATCGTAATTTTATCAGTTCAGAGCACCCTATGAGCCCTAAATTACGTTAAAACGAAGTAATTTTTGAGCTGTGAGTCGCGTAAAACGAGTTGCGGCAATTACGCTGCATTCGGTTTCATACTAAAGTCCTGTTTATAACTCACGGCCACGCCAAATGAGTGAAATATGCCAGTAGAATGTAAATTATGCGACTCAAAAAACGCTACTCACAACTCATAAAATTACGTTTGTTTGGCCTCACCCTTAAACTCAAGACACCCAAATCCGGAACAACTATCTTCATACAAACAAATATTTTTTCCGTGCGGGAATCGAACCCACGACACGTAGCCCAGCAGCAGATCGCTCGACCACTACGCCAGCCATGTCGTCAAATAAATGAGGGCTTCATTAGCCTTTTCAGTTTGCATAAGCCTAGGTAAGAACCTAACGTCTTTTTCGTCTTAACGTCGATTCACATGACAGTAGCCATGTATTACAGGGTTCTCATATTTGATATTCATGATGTGTCAAGCTATTTACAATAGAAAATAGTTACTTATAGGCCTACGACAGTCAAGGCACAAATGACAAGGCACTTTTAGATAAACCTTGTGTCAACTAATGGTTATAAATGCATTAATTTCATAAGTCTGATAATGGACCACGTTTGAATGAGTGTGTAACTTTGGTTACTGTCTTATGAAGCATATGAATAAAAACAGAGACGAGATACAATACCCATAGCTTAGGAATGTAAATTTTACCATCTAAGCTCGGTCGCACCCCAAAATTTTCATGCAGATACTTCCAAAATGAATGGGTGCTACTCCAAATAACAGCGTACAGGAACCGCAGACCAGATACCGATTCCCGTGTCAATCGCGAGGACCTCAGTGTGACAATGACAAGTCGAAGATTGCAACGGTTGCAAATCCCAGGGGCCGAGCACAGAAATTGATCGGAGTAATTTGCTAACGTTCGGACTGGCACGGCGAGACGATTCGTCTTGGCAGTGGGGTAAGTTGGAAGGGAATGGCGTTACCTGTAGGTGGTAGATTTTGTAATTTTTGCAGGCAAATGAGTAGGATAAAATAATGATATGAGGAAACTCGGTGGTTTTGCGAATGTATGTGCAAATTCAAAGAAATCCATTTGCCATAGGAATTGTCACCACTAGTAGATGAGTAGTAATTTGCTAACCTTTGGACTGGCATGGCGAGACGATTCGTCTTGGCGGTGGCGTAAGATTTGGCAATAGCTGTGGATGGTGCGTATGATGTAGGCAGAAGATTTTGAGTTTGTTGGGAAATTATTGACGCAAAAACTTTGCTATCGGGATATCGGTATTTTTGCGAATATGTACAAGTTTTCATAACTGGACGAGTAGTAACTGTTAATAATTTTACTTAACTTTATAAATAATATCACTATCATCAGCCTTATAAGCGATTTTTTGGTTCTAGGACATGCCGGTTTCATCACGATGTTGTCCTTCACCGTTTTAAGAGCTGTAGTGATGAAATAATTTAAAAAAATAAAGCGCCTGCCTGGGTTCGAACTCACGACCTACGATACGTAAATCGGTGCCGTTACCACAGTGCCACCACTGCTCTCAGAAATAATATAATATTATTGAATACAAATAGTATATAACTAAGATGTTTTAACGTAAACATAGCAACATACCTTATATACTCCTTATGTAAGGTTTGTTGCAGTTCTAGCATACCATCATCTGCTCAGCCTTTTCCCAACTATATTGGGGTCGGCTTCCAGTCTTACCGGATTCAGCTAAGTACCAGTGTTTTACATGGAGCGACTGCATATCTGAGCTCCACAACCCAGTAACTGGGTAAAACACGGTACACCTTGGCAAGACTGGTGTCAGATCTCAAGCTTCTGACTACCCGTAACCTCTAGCATACCACTGGGAGAAATGGGTAGTACAGATCCGTAGCGCTTTTAGTTTGAACAATCTTGTCTTCTACTTCTTGTACCACAACTACTGCAAATTGCGTATTATTCACAAAACGTGACAACAATAATATCTGCGATAAAAACTATGTGAAAATAAATTACAGAAATTATTAAGGTCAGGGAGGACTTGGGGGAGGCCTTTGCCGAGCAGAGGGACAGCAACGGCTAGACGAAAAAAACCGGCCAAGTGCGAGTCGGACTCGCGCACGAAGGGTTCCGTACCATTATCGCAAAAAATTGCAAAAATATCACGTTTGTTGTATGGGAGCCCCCCTTAATTCATTTCATTTTAATTTAATCATAACTATTTTTGAAGTGAATATACAACTTAATATTCTGTGAATATTTCAAGCGTCTAACTGTTGCCGTTATTAATGTCGAGCATAAACGGCAAAAAAATCACGTTTGTTGTATGGGAGCCCCCCTTAAATATGTATTTTCTTCTGTTTTTAGTATTTGTTGTTATAGCGGCAACAGAAATACATCACTTCTGAAAATTTCAACTGTCTAGCTATCACGGTTCACGAGATACACCCTGGTGACAGACGGACAGACAGACAGACAGACAGACGGATCGTGGAGTCTTAGTAATAGGGTCCCGTTTTTACCCTTTGGGTACGGAACCCTAAAAAAAACATGACGAGTAACAGGCAAGAACACAAGTCCTTAGCCGTTATCACTTTTTGAAAACCACTTTGCGACTTCAACACACCACATGCACCAATCTGTCGTTTTCAATATCTAAAACGCTTTCTAAGTTAACCGACTGATTCAAGAAAATATCGCAAGAAAACCCAGACTGGACCGGAGACAGCATTTTGTCACACGCCTTTTTCGACGCCATGATTTATTTCTAGCCAGGAAACATTTTAAATTAACTTTAGAAAATAAATTCGATCCTGTAATAACCAAATACCATCCCGGCTCCATCGTAGCCAAAAAAATACAAAACCAACGAAAAACCCATTAACAGTTTTAACGAAAACCAAAAACTAAAAAACGCCTACGGCACCACTCTTAATAAAAACAAAGGGTGGATTTTTTTAAATTGTCTATTAAGTGACGTAGCTATACGTTGCTGGGAGAGACTTGAGACTTGAAACGTCAATTTTACGGAAGATTTCGCATAATACAGCTGCTGTGCCGCTTGATACATGCTTGCAACTCGAGTTCGCTTCATTCTGGTGCGTTTTATTGTGAGTGCTGAATTGTATTGACAGTTATGATGGATTGTGTGAGTTGGTGAGTGCGAAGTGAATAGTAGGCTAGCGTTATTATTATTTTCAGTTTTTTGTTTCCATAGGTAAAAGATGCAAAAAACTTAGAAAGTCATTCTATTCTACTAATATTATAAAGGTGAAAGTTTGTGAGTGTGTTTGTACGTATGTTACTCTTTCACACAAAGACTACCTACTGAATGGATCTGGATAAAATTTGGCACAAAGATAGATTATAGTCTGGAATGGCACATAGGCTAGATTATTATCCCGGGAATATGTTCCCTTGGGATAATTTTATTTTCGACATTCTCGCGGGTGAAGACGCTGGCAAAAACTAGTTAAGTATAATAACAAGATACCAGGGGGGTGACCATAAGTTCTTAGAGTGGTATCAATTTGATATCGAGTAAGTGACAGATGTATACAAGTCATATACATCTGTCCCTTATTCGATCTCAAATTGATACCGCTCTAAGAGCTTATGGTCACCCCCCTGGCCCGTGCTCTGAAGTAAAACTACAAAACGATCATGATTCATGGCTACACATGCATACATTAAGAGGAAATGCGGTCGCAGACATTCAACTGATTTTTTTAAGTAAAAAGTCATTATTCGAGGTTTTACTCTCGCCTATTTCGTCCTCCAATATTGGACCAATTTAGAAGATATTCCATAAACTGATAAAAAAGATACATAATGTGCCCCTATATTTTCCTATTTTCATTTACATTTGTCAAATTATTACACTAGGCCTCTGTTGACAGCGCAATTTTGAGCACCTTTTGAGGGATCAAGTGCTTCTAAAGATAATGTATCATCAAAAAGAGAAAACATAGGGGCACAGTATATATCTTCTTTTTTCAGTTTATAGAATATCTATTAATTTGGTCCAATATTGGAGGAGAAAATAGGTGAAAGCTAAACCTCGAATTTAGGAAATTTAGTCGGCTGTCTACGACCGCATTTCCTCTGAAGACAGACAAAATGTGTAGAGCGCAACCTGCTTCAATCCTTACAAACTTCTTTGGCTTATTTTAGCCTGTCATCGTCGAGACAGACCATAAATAAACATCATAAAACTAGTCCCCATTCATACAGCCATATAAAAACCAGCTTTTAAAAAATCCTTCATTCCGACAGACAGACATCTCTATCATACAGTTATCGTGGTATATTCGTAAAAGCGCTTCCTCGCTGGCGTTTAAATGCTGAAAGATTTTATATCTAGCGCGAAAAATTGGAGTAAATTGCCGCCACTGGATAAGATAGAACGTTTTTTTATTTTACTTTTCTTTCACAAGCATACGTATGGCTGTGTAAGAGTGTCTGGGGAATTTTGAAAAAGGATCACGGCTTGTTTTTTCTGTTTTGTTTTGTGCATGTATGTATGCAAATTTTTTGAGGAGGCTCGGACCGGACTGTGGATGTTGTTAGATTATTTTAGTAGGGTGTTAAGTTAGACTTTGGTTTACATAATAATATTGGATGGGTCGGGTCTATATAATAAGTTTATAGTCTAGTTTGTTAAATTGTAATTACTGGGCTCGGTTCATTTGTTTCTGATCAAATTATTTATTTCGTTTCGGTTTAATTTTAATTTGACACGCTTTCTAGTTTAGATTATTTTAAAATAAAACGAAAATTATAGTTTTTGTTAGTTATAGGTCACTTGGCTTCGTTTTTGATAGGTAGATAATGTTTAGTTTACCATAATGACCTCGATTTAATTAAAATTGGGCGCGCTTACAAGTTGTAGGTTGTGGGTTCGAACTTGGCGCTTTACTTTGTGTAAATTATTTCATAACCACTGCTCTCAAAACGGTAAAAGAAAAATCGTGAGGAAACCGGCATGTCCTAGCACCAAAATATCGAAGACATGTGAAATCCACCAGCTCACACTGGCACCGCATGGTGGATTACGACCCATTCCTTCTCACACAGAGAGGAGCCCTCTGTCCCAGCAGTGGGAACATCAAAAGGCTGATGATGATGACGATTACCTGTACCCACAAACGTCTCGTGAACAAGTATTTAGACTTAACTAATCAAGTTTTCAGGTGGAAGTTCAATTTGTTAATGATCATTCATAACTACATAACAACATTTCACACACATCATATTTAAAACTAAGTTTCTTTTTACTTTAACAGAAAATTCGTATTCAGTAGAAAACATCCAAAATGACGCCAAATAGTAGTGGTTTGGCACTGCGACGCCAACTAACCCAATATTACCTCTATCCGTCTTGCCAGGACTCTCTGATTGGTCGGGAAGATAGGCATTTTATGGAGTGCCTCTCCAATTCATGCGGCACCAACATTCTTCACGTTGTCTCTAGGAGAGACAGATTTTCTGCATATTAGTTATCGTCTTGATAAAGGAGTGTCCCTTGTTTTTTGTCAAATTGAGACACCCCGTCGTGTCATCCGTGTAGGTTTCCTTCATGTGTAACTTAGGCATACATAGTAAAGAGTATTTTATCTATCTAATAAGGAGCCGTCTGTACTTTATAAGATTTAATTTTAATAGAAGTCAAAACTATGTACAGTCCTTTACAACATCTTGGACACTTGATACGATGATAAATTGCGTCAATGTTTGCATGCCAAAATGGTAGAATGTACAAGGATTCTTGATATTATTGTAACCACCTTATTGTAAATACCTACATTCTGAGCAAATAAACAATATTCTATTCTATTCTATTCTACTTGGGGACAAAAGTTAGACTCATTGAAGGACCGGCTCTTCATTAGACAAAATTACAGTGTTTAATAAACAGACTAGAGGAAGGTATAGAAAATAGAGATAGATATGTATCTTGGCATACGTTGACAAATGAGTTAAGTAGCGAACGAAAGCATTTTTTTTCTAACATTTCGACAAAAACTTATTTCGACGGTGACGGCGCTTTTAAGACAAAACAACGTTATTTAGGTGTAAAAAGAATATTTTTATCCCAGCCACATTTTATGTCTACCACAAAATAACCAATAACCTTTTCCAACCATACACACCGACCATAAACAACATGAACGCACCTAGATAAAAGAAAATATAGCAAAAAGATTAATTAACGTTATAGCCAAGTTATAAGGGCGCGCCTAGCCGACGTTTTATGATAAAAGATATAATCCTGGCTGGTAATCCCTCTCGCCGCTTCAGAGATAGCAATAGCATACGATATGTATAAGCTGACAATGATGTTTGGGCGATGGAAGCGGTTGATGTTCGATGAACGATATTAGACAGTTTACACGTTTTTTTTCCTTTTTTTTTTAGGGTTCCGTACCACAAAAGGTAAAAAAGGAACCCTAATAAGATCACTTTCTTGTCCGTCTGTCCGTGTGTCATCACTGATTATCTCAGGAACGGGTGGACTTACAAGTTGAAATTTTTACCAGATACTGAGGTCTATAGGCCCTATTAGGTGTATAAACTTCAAGGTCCTGAGTCAACACGATAAAAAGATATAAGAAAATTTAGATTTTCGCGAAAACTTGTAAGTACCAAAATTTATCTTAATTTTCAACCTTTTTAATTTTTCGGCATTTTCCCTTTACTTGTGCTGTAAGATCTTGCTTTCAATCAAAATTGACAATTCTAGGTCAACTGGAAGTACCCTATAGGTTTCGGGTCGGAAATAGAATCACGAATTTTGGCGAAAAGTAAGGTCTTACAGCACAAATAAAGGAAAAATTCCAAAAAATAAAAATGCTGGAAATTAAGGTAAATTTTGATACTTACAAGTTTTCACGAAAATCTGAATTTTCCCATACCTTTAAAACTTAGCCACCAATAAAAATAATACGAATCTTATTCTGGCGGTATAATGGGTAGGTACAGAACCCTCAGCGCATGAGTTCGACTCGCACTTGACCGGTTTCTTATTTTCAAGTATCCAGTGTTACAATCATAATCAAATTGTACGATCAGTTATGCAAAACTATGCTAACTGAAAAGACTAGTGACATGGCTATTTGTAAGGCTATGCTTATCCTCTGACTCAGGTAAAAGCCAGCATTTGGGTCACGGAAAGCCATACGCCTTGATAGTTCTATAAACAATGTTTGAGAACTCGGAACCCTTGGTATGTGAATAAGATTTGAAATATTTTTTTTTCAAACCCCAAACAATGTCCAAATTATTTTTGCGTAAATAATTTGGACATTGTTTGAGATTTGAATTTTTATACCAATTTAAACTATAAATGTGAGCAGTGGTGGCCCAATGGTATCGGCCGCGATTTACATGTTATAGGTCGTGGATTCGAACCCAGGCAGGCGCTTTACTTTGTGTAAATTATTTCATCATCACTGCTCTCAAAAACGGTGAAAAAACATCTTGAGGAAACCGGCATGTCCTAGAACCAAAAATTCGAAAATATGTGACATCTACCAACCCGCACTGGGCCCGCTTGGTGGATTACGGCCCATTCCCTCTCACAGAGAGGAGGCCTGTGACCCAGCAGTGGGAACATTAAAAGGCTGATGATGTGATGTGTGCGTGAAATTTTAAATTATGCTTCATGATGCAGACACATAAATTAATAACATCTGCAAGCAATCTTTATAGCAGCTGCAGCGTTTCCTCAAATGACAAAACGATTCTATTGTTCTACCCATTTCCAACTTCAACAAACTCACTACGACACGTCTGTCCCACTCTCAAACAACAGCCACTTCGCACGTTCGTCTGCCCCGCACACTGCACAGACACATCCAGCAAACAGCATTTAAATCCACGCGGGCCCCTATCAAACGCTCGTTTGCACAAAGTATATACTCCAAGTATATCTGGAATGGTAGCGAACACCGAACTGAACGGTTTTCGGAACACTTTTTCCCTATTTCCACCGAATAAAAAGGAGTCAAAGAGAACTTCATGACTTTTGTTATACCGTATAGCTTTTTACATCGGAAAACGCGGCGAGGCAAATTTTGTAAAATCTTTTGTTAGCAATCGCCCTTTGTAAGTGTCGCATCGGCTGTATAATGAATGTGTGTATTTTTAGGGACATTTCTGGGATGTTTTATTAAATATTACACAATTAGTGTTATAGAACTTATTGACGCACAGTTTTGATGACTAGATAAGCCCCGATTTATGAATTAAGAATTTAAAGTTGAGTATTTTTAATCTCAGCTTTAGCCTGAATACGGAAAATCAGTTAAACTTTGGTATGAGATTTTACCAATGGAGACGTCATACTCATTATAAATAAATAAAAACATGGCGATATTTTACTTTAGCTACCTACATAGGATCTTTTTTTTTTTATTAAAAACTTTGCCCCACACTAGGAATTTCTTCCTGTATCGTGGGTGCGTTTACAAACATATAAACTCACATACACAAACACACAGAACCGGAACAACTATCTGTAGGTCATACAAATATTTGTACCGTGCGGGAATCGAACCCGCGACACGCAGCGCAGCAGTCAATCGCTCAACCACTACGCCAACCGTGCACCCTATGGAACTTGGAACTTTATTTCTATCACTGACTAGGTTAAAAGATCCCAGAGATATAAATAGGACCCCGTTATCAGAAACAGATAAACATACTGACGTACGTTCGTGTCGCGGCCAGACGCAGGACGGACTGAGTTCACTCAAGCTGGTCAGCTTGTGTTTTTATTGCCGCGCAGACGTCGATAAAACGTATCTACCTCAGTGTATATATAACATCATTGATGAAAGTAGGCTTTGGCTTGTTTTTAACTGAAAATACTCTATTGAAGAATCGATTTCATTAGTGGTTAATGCGGAAGAGGTGTAACAAACTGAAAATACTTACTTTTATTTTAACAGTAATAACAATGTGTGATGGTTTCAATAATGTGTGGCAGTCGTAAAAAAGATATAATATATATCGCTGGTTGCAAGACGCATGGGACCGGTCAATGTGGCGACGCTTGGGGGAGGCCTATGTCCAGCAGTGGACGTTTTTCGGCTGATATGATGATGATAATGATGAAGATATAATACAGACTTGGAACTGAGTCGTACTTATTCGTGCTTTGCAAAGCGCCGCGTGAACACAATCATCGTTCGTATAGACCATACTCTAAGTGATACGTTTGTTGGACCTGCTGAATACTGAATGAATATATTTGTATTGTATAAACCCAATTTCTTTATATAATAACTGCACAGCACGTGTGTGAGTACTATGTACCCAACTGTAAATCTACCATTTACTGTACCCGTGTGTCGTTCGTTGACTTGTTTGTGCCCTGGCAGTTGAGTGTGTCATGCTCTCTCAAATGTCTCTCTGACGGTGGCGCGTGTGTTGGATCATCCGGTTCCCTTCATGATGGTTGAGCTGGGTGGTGCCAATTCATGCGTCATGTTCGTGAACGGACGCCGTCAGTTGGGATTGATCATAACTTAACTGCTTCGGATGTTAATGCTTTTCTAGCATCTATTAAAAAACTGCACAGTACATGTGTGAGTACTTTTATTACTTTATGCCTGTACGTAGTATAGTGTGTAGTGCTATTCTGGGTGCATTGTCCTCACATATATGAATTTATGAATGTATGTACTTATGTAACTAAATATTGTAATAAAACATTTTTTTTAAAAGAGTAAGTATGGAGTTTCTTGTGCATTCTTCTCCATAACAAGCTACTTGCCGAATGCACGGTAGAATCAACTTTTATAACTTGTTAATTTTAATGTACCTAACGTTCAAAAGTGCCACTTGGTGGCCTACTTGAAATAAAATATCTTTGTCTTTAGGGTTCCTAGTTTCAACGATAAATGGAAATCGGTACCTTTGTAAGATCATTATTTGTCCGTCTGTCACAAAGTTAACGTACCCAAAGGGTAAAAACGGAACCCTATTACTACGCGGTCCGTCTGTCTGTCTGTCTGCCTGTCTGTCACCAGGCTGTATCATGCTCATAAACCTTGATAGCTAGACAGTTGAAATTTTCACAGATGATGTATTTCTGTTGCCGCTATGTTACAAATACTAAAAACAGAATAAAATAAATATTTAAGTGGGGCTCCCATACATACAACAACCGTGTTGTTTTTGCGATAATGGTACGGAACCCTTCGTGCGCGCGTCCAACTCGCACTTGGCCGGTTTTTTGTATATAAAAATAATAATAATGTAGATTTTTCTCGAGATGATGGTGATTTTCTCTGATTTATCGTAGGAATCAAACTTGCACAGATCGTCGGCCAAACAACAAAAAAAAAACAGAATACAACATCCAGCATTGTATTAAAGCAAAAGATAAGATATCAAAATATACACCACTTACTTTTCTAGTTCAAATTCAGTCAGAAAATCTTATATTTATCTAAGTATAAGCAACAATACAAAGTTGGAAGAGAGACATACTAATCCGTACTTAGCACAGCGGCGCGTGAACACAACAATCGTTCGTATTGGAGACCATTAACGGGTAGAGAGAGGTATAGAAATGGAAGCGATGGAATCTATTTTGCTGTGAGTATGATGATATTCTTTTTAAGATAGGAATATCTTTGAAGTCACGTATTATTGAGCACTATTGTATTATTTTTCTGCTAGTATTATTTTCCTATGAGTAATTTTATTTCCGTAAGTTTTTCTGGATACTAAATTGGTTTTGTAATGCTTAGTTAATTTAGTAGCCAGTTAAAAAAAGTTAATAAAATCAAATAACCTGCTTCAAAACGAGCTAAAAAGATGTAAACAAGAAGAAAATCTTGCTGTGCAGTCGGAGGATACATATTCGCGAGGTAGCTCACCAAAACCAGATCTATCCTCCGACTTAATTATAAAAATCCGTCAAGTGGTTTGAAAGATACGAGGTAATAAAGAATATTACATACATACATACATACAAGATATGTGCGAAAGACATAACTCTTTCCTTGCAGCAGGGTAAAAAGAAGAAATTGATGAGTGATTTATGGTAGTTTATTTTTAGCCGTTTTTAATGATACATACTATATAGTACGATCCATAGGTGGCCCAGTGGTATCAGCCGTGACTTACAAGTTGTAGGTCGTGGGTTCGAGCCCAGGCAGGCGCTTTACTTTGTGTAAATTATTTCATCACCACTGCTCTCAAAACGGTGAAGGATAACATCGTGAGGAAACCGGCATGTCCTAGAACCAAAAATTCGAAGACATGTGACATCAACCAACCCGCACTGGGCCCGCGTGGATTACGGCCCATTCCCTCTCACAGAGAGGAGGCCTGTGTCCCAGCAGTGGGCACATTAATAGGCTAATGATGATGATGATATAGTAGGATGCTGTCACCTATCCTATTGATATAGACCGCGTTCTGTGACGGGAAAGATGTGCAGTGAGCTTCTTTTAGCCGAAATTCTCACAGAAACAACATAAATTTAAAAAAAGCAACACATTTTTATTTCATGCTACATAATTTTTTAGTAGTAGACACGCTCCGATCGACAATCTAATAATTATGAAACGATATCTTGAGAAAACACCCCGATTCAAACAGTAAAAGGTCCATAACTTTTGAACGGCTTCATTAAACATGGCTAAGAACACTATCGATAAAGTCACCTTTCAAACAAAAAAACCGGCCAAGTGCGAGTCGGACTCGCGCACGAAGGGTTCCGTACCATTATCGCAAAAAACGGCAAAATGCTCCCATACAACAAACGTGATTATTTTGCTCCTTAAATATTTATTTTATTCTGTTTCTAGTATTTTTGTTTTTTTTTTTTTTTAGGTCTCTATTTAACATCTTAGGTCATTAGCGACCACAGTAAACATTATAGTAGATTAGGTTGCATTAATTTATTTATATTAGAATTGGTTACATTAATTTATTTATATTAGAATAGGTTACATTAGTTTATACATATTTATCAATTTCAAAAACGTTAAGGTTCTTGTATAACCATCCTTATTTAGACAATCTTTTAGGCTAGAGGGTACATTGTAAATTTGTCTTTCTTGTTGTTATAGTGGCAACAGGAATACATAATCTATGAAAATTTCCACTGTCTAGCTATCACGGTTCATGAGATACAGCCTGGTGACAGACGGACATACAGACAGACAGACAGACGGATCGCGGAGTCTTAGTAATAGAGTCCCGTTTTTGGGTACGGTACGGACGTCTTTGGGTACAAAACCCTAAAAAACGAAATCATAATCGGTACTACCGATTAGGAGCTATGATGCCACAGACAGATACACAAACACACAGGTATACACGACAACATTATATCAACCCCCGTTTTCCGTCAGAGTTTAAAAACAGTATACTAAATGAATAAATAGATAACCAAAATATACTACACTTTTTGTATTATTTATGGCTATTTTGTCCTATTGCAGAGCAAGGACAACAATGTTTAGTTATACAACAAAATCTTCACAAGATCATACCAAAACTTTAACTCTATCGGTATTTTCTTTCAATGTCCATCTATCAGTGTTCCCAATAGCACAGATTCAGTTAAGATACTGCTGTCTTGTGTACGAGTACTTAGTAAAGGATTACATTTCTTCGCGAGTGGGAGGACTGACCTTGAGGCTTGCCCTTAGACGCAATGCAGGTTCTAAACATTCTGTAATGTTAGTGTGTAAAAGAATGTATGTTTTCTAATCTTGAGACCTGACTTTGAGAAGGTTATTCGTTTCATAAAAGTCGCACGCTGTTTTTGGTGAGGGGTCAAATAGATGACAGTGTTTGTTTATGTTTTTTTCTTTTGTTTTGGCAACCTGTTATTGGGTCGTTATTTAAGGGATATCTGAGTGTATTTTATTTGATTTCCTTTGTCGGTAAAATATATTAAGGATTGTAACCCTGCAACAATCATTTGATATAATATATACTGTATTAATTATAGTCTCAGTTTCCTATTTTTTTAAGATCAAATATGTGGTTCGGATGACCAAAAGCTAAAGTGTTTGTTTTTTTTTCGTACCGACTTCCCAAAATCGGTTCATAAATAACTTCGTCATTTCATCGTAACTTCGTCCTTTTTTTGTTGGAAAGGAGATATTCCAACGGTGGTACCACGTTAAGGAAACCAGGATCTGATGATGGGATTCTAGAGAAATCGAGGGAACTCCTCAAATATTATAGGCATACATTTAGCGATTTTGGTATTTCCATCAATGATGCAATCAATTGCACTCAAAAAGTATCATTTGGTGAAGTGGAACTGATTAAGAATACCACAATGGCCACTGGAACTCCGAAATAAAACAATGTATACAAGTCGTGTTTGGGCTTATTGGAATCGTCATGATGTACTTTGGGAAGGTACCTACCACGCGTAGGGGTTATGGCTATAAATGATTTTCACGTTAATTGGAGGTACCTACCAAAACTAAAAAGAGTAAAATATTTTTTTATTAATGATTTTTTGTACAAAAACTTTATCTAAATTAAGCAAAACAGTTTAATTATATTAAAGTTTACCAATTTTATTACTGTACAGCCTTGATGAAATGGTTCAAAGATTTTTTAATATCTAACAAAAGAAGAAGATAGACCAACAAAAAAGTTCTAGATCATCAGACCACACAGTGAACTTGATTAGGCCAACCTACTAGAATTACAGGCAAGGTTGAACCGTGCGTACGCAGTAATCAAGTCAAGGGAATCAAATTATAGACCTGGGTAGTGAAACTTTGATTACCGTGGACCGCCACAAATAAGTGGTTGTGTAAGAGATTATAGTGGTTACTTGTGTAACTTTAGTGTCTCACTAATGAAGGTTAGGTCACAAGGCGACCTTGGTAAGCTTTGGAGATAATTGGGAGTAGGATTTGTAGATTTTTTTAAGCAACTATCTAGTACTAACGCTGTGTCTCGAGACATATATCCCAGAATTATTCTAAGTGTGAGAAATTTATGGCCTTTTTGCGCAAATGTAATGGATTTTTTCCGTTTGTGTTTTTTATTCTTTTTAGTTTGTTTTTTTTTTTGTTAAGTGAAAATAAACACATTTTTCTTTCATCTCTTGTTACTGAAAAAAATTTTTTTTATCTAGTATTATAAAGCTGAAGAATTTGTTTGTTTGTTCTCAGGAGCTACTGGTTGAAATTGAAAAATTATTTTTGTGTTGGATAGTCCATTTTTCGAGGAAGGTTATTTTTATATGCTATATAACATCACGCTACGACCAATAGGAGCGGAGCATAAATGAAAAATGTTGCAAAAATGGGAAAAAAATCCTTTTTTAGAGTTTCCTTTGCGTGCGCTGCGTAAGCGGTTAAAGTTACGCAACATTCAAGTTTGTAGCTCAAGTTTTTAACTACCTAGCCAGCCCTAGGAAGCCAGTTGACGGGAGCGAAGCCGCGTGGGACAGCTAGTATTGTAATAATAATAGCAGCCTATAACTGCCCCACTGCAGGGCAAAGGCATTTTCTTATACAAAGAAGGCACTACCATTGATCACCACGGTTTCTAAATGTGGGTTGGCGTTTTCAAACTATTATTCACTATAAGTACAGGTTTCCTTACGATGTTTTCCTTCACCATTTTCAATTTTATCTTGGATTATTTATATTTTATATTGGATGACACGGTTGGAGCAGTTGTTGAGCGATTTTCAATTCAGAAAAAGTAGCTTGTTATGGAGAAGAACGGACCAGAAATTCCATACTTACTCATTAAAAAAAAAGTGTTACATTTACATACATACATAAATTCACATACGTGAGGACAATGTACCCAGCACTACTATACTACGTATATGTATAAAGTATTACAAGCACGAAAGTTTTCAAAAAATAAAAGGACCGTTTTGACAGCTATAAAAAAACTTGATGCTTGCGAATGATACTCCTTGTCAAAGTGTATCGGTAACATAGTATTTAATTAGGATTATGAATTTGATTTTTAAATTCCTTACGTAGAAAGTTATCGCGGCATGTAAAATGAGAAACCTCAACGGCTTTCTTAGAGGACGACTGTAACAGATAAATTCCTTCATTTGATAAATAGGAACATGGTTCTCACATACTTACAAATATTGCAAACATAAGTAAATTACCTTATTAAACAACAACGGAACAATGTGCGAGTCAATTTCTTAAACAAAAAGAAAAGAAAAAAATAAAGCATTACTATAATTATGAATCATCATCTGCCTAGCCTTTTCCCAACTATATTGGGGTCGGCTTCTAGTCTTACCAGATTCAGCTAAGTACCAGTGTTTTACATGGAGCGACTGCCTATCTGACTTCCACAACCCAGTAACTGGGTAACACGGTACGCCTTGGCAAGACTGGTGTCAGATCTCAAGCTTCTGACTACTCGTAACGACTGTCAAAGATCTTCAAATAACAGCCGGGACCAACGGCTTAACGTGCTTTCCGAGGCATGGAGGAAACTCGATATGTTGAAATGGTCACCCATCCACTGACCGACCTCGTCAAGCGTTGCTTGACGAGGTCGGTCAGTGGATGATCTTGATGATCGACCCGTGCGGCTGTTATTATTTAGCCACGAGCTCCTCCTAGATAATTATGAATATAATATAAATTAACCAGTTTGATTTTGTCTACACTAAAGATTGCCCCATGGAGCCAGATGTTTCCAAGCATTCATATCTTGAATATAATCATCTAGTTTGTAATATGCTTGTTTACAAAGTGTGCTTTTAACAATAGTTTTAAATTTTCTTTCATTTAGTTTTAATATCTCACAAAGTATTTTGTTATAGAATTTAACACAGTACCCTATGTTGTCTAGAGCTTCTTAATTAAACATAATCTATCTACTATAAAAGACCTTGCTTAAAGTCTAGGCATAATCAATCTCTACCATAAAACATTTTAGTTCTAAAACCTAATGTATGCAAAACAGCCCTCGTCTGCAAAACTGGCAAGCGATTAAGAGCTTAATCAAGCAGCTGATGAGGCACTTACTTTCACATCGATTCTCTTATCTGGAGTAATAAGTTCTCCGTCATCGGTGTCATAATGTGGAAAAAGCAGCGGTTTGCTACAATTTTTAAGAGGGGTATAATATTTTCATTATATGGGTCTTAATTTATAAAACAATAGTTATTTATGCTACAAGTGCGGGAAGTAGGTGATTTCCGATGAGTGGTATTTTATTCAAGAGCGAGCGAAGCGAGTGAGTGGATAAATCGACACGAGTCGGAAATCATCTTACGCACGTGTATCATACAACATTTTACTATGCACTGTGCGAGGCAATAAAAAAATATATCTGAACCAAGCAAGAAATTAATAAAATGGCGCTTATTCAAGGGCGCTCAGCATATCCACAGATTAAATAATAGTTCATAGTTCTACTGCGCATGTGCAAATAGCTGTCAAGTCGTAACGCAAAAAGGCATGACCAAAATATTCATTCTGCCAAACATATTTTATGAATATTTATAATTAATTTATTGATCAAAATCTAAATCTAGAGTGATTAAAAACGCCTTAAATGAAGTATTAGTTTTGTTTTACCTTTTATATGAATGATAATCTGTACTTAACTAATTTTTAAAACTTTTCTCAAATAATAAAAACTCTATGCGGCGGGCTGACGTTGGAGTTAAAAATTAAAAAAGTACAGGAAAGTAAAAAGCACTAGTTAAAAATGTGACACTTTCCGCACAGTTTGGCTGCTTGGAAAATGCTCTTTTCGAGGACATGCATTGTAAAATAATAATCTAATCAGTTGCTAAACCGTACAGAAATAGTTTAATTCGAGTTTATGTTTTAGTTCTTTAAAATATGGAATGGATTTATAGAATTTCTCCAATTCACTCGACTCAAAAGTCAAAGACAAGTAAAATTTTAATATTTCAAAACATCTGACACGACATCTTGCGCAAATACCCCAAAACTGAAATTTCAAACAGTAAAACGCCCATATCTTTTGAACGGCTGAACCGATATTCATCAAACATAGTTAGCTAAGAACAGTTCCGATAATGCCACCTTTCAAACAAAATAACTAAATCAAAATTGGTTAATCCGTTTAGGAGCTATGATGCCACAGACAGACACACAAATACACAAACACACAGCGGTACACACATGAAACTTGTAACTCCCTTATTTTTCCAATGGAGGTAAAAAATATACTAAATAACCATAACTAAATAACTATAACTGTCAATTTAATTGAAGGAGGCAAGAGGAAGTTATCTACTAAGAATTTTGTTTTGACTCTTTTAAAAATATGCGTACCTCCTATCAACTATGGGACGCACAAATTAATGTTCCAAAAATCAAACTTTTATCTACTATTGAGTACAAATTTAACGATAAAGTCACAAATCTTAGTAAAATAACCGACAATGTAGCACTATCCTAAAAATTAAAATACCAGTTACACAGGTAAGTCCACTACTATCTCATACCAAGTCAAGTCCATTATTCTCAGCTCAAAAAAAACTTACTCTATGCAAACCAGCTATTTCTCAAAAGCACTTAACTACTTTATAGTACCACCTGACGAGATAATTTACTTAATATCGATCCACCGAGGATTAGCCGACGACAAATTGTCCAATCAGTGGACAGGTAATTGATTCCAAGCACCTAATATCGGAGGCTAAGCTTTTGTTAAGGCTACGTAAGTCTAAACTTAGCTTAAAATGTTAGCCTTTAAAATGGGAGGTGGAACGTGATGACATGTTTTATACAGTGTGTTCTGGGGTTTATCTTTTAAAGGTGAGCTGTGATTTAGAGGAAACTGTGTACGCTATGATGGAGATAGTAGGTAAGTTACAACAACAACACAACAACTACAACACAACACAACACACTACAACTATAAGGTACGTTGTACTGACGACGTCTTTCAATACATAAATAGAGATTTTTCTTGGGTTGAAAAATGATAACTCTGTCAGTGAGGTTATCAAATAATATTGGGCCCTTATTTTTTGCTTTATCAAGTAAATAAAAATTGACAAAGATAAAGCGCATCACATTTCAGTAGTGGGGGCTTGTGACGTCACTTTGTCACTATAAATTGTAGCACACCGTGACGTACACAATATTTCAACGCATTATATCGTCGTATTGTTTTGTTTACGTGGCAAGAGAAAATACGTATCCAATATTTTTGGGTTATCTAACTGATAGAATAAATATATATTTTTTGTCAACAAGCCTATTGTGAAAAATGTTTGGACGGGTCCCACTTACCCCTATGTTGCAACATAATAACCATGAATAATGGATATCTAAGGTTTAACTAGACGAATTTTGTACGGTTCTTTTTTTATTTTTGTATTCAACATGCAGAATTACGTACCCGTGATTGCTGAATTGAGAATTATAAGAAGAGAGGTCTATTTTAGCTCGAAAATCTATCAAACGGAAACCGGCTCTAAGTGCCATAGAATAAATTGATAACCCTTATACCTGCGTATTAACAGACATAATAGCGTGCAATAGTGTAACTGAACAAAGTAATTCAGACCGGATTAATAACGTAAAATGTTAAGCGTGAACTTTTTACTGTTATCTAGTCGCTGTTGTCCACTTCAAGTCTATGATGCAATTTTGTAACACACCTGTGACTACATGAACTGTTTTACAAGCTTTTACTCATCAATAAACTGCCGTAAAATTACAATGGTTACCTACACTGTACCTAAAAACATAAATCACGATGGTTTTTGGTAACACTTAAATTTTACACACTTAACCCGGCCAAATGCGTGTCGGACTTTGCATATTAAGGGTTCCGAACCAAAACGCAAAATCAAGGCTGTAATAGAAAAAAACTGACCCAGTGCGAGTCGGACTCGCGCACGAAGGGTTCCGCACCATTATCGCAACAAACGGCAAAAAAACACGTTTCTTGTATGGGAGCCCCCCTTAATTTATTTTATTTTAATTTAATAATTATTATTTTTATATAATATACAAATAAATATTCTGTGAATATTTCAAGCGTCTACCTGTTGCCGTTATTAATATCGAGCAAAAAACGGCAAAATAATCACGTTTATTGTATGGGAGCCCCCCTTAAATATTATTTTTATTCTGTTTTTAGTATTTGTTGTTATAGCGGCAATAGAAATACATCATATGTGAAAATTTCAACTGTCTAGCTATCACGGTTCATGAGATACAGCCTGGTGACAGACGGACAGACAGACAGACAGACGGATCGTGAAGTCTTAGTAATAGGGTCCCGTTTTTACCCTTTGGGTACGGAACCCTAAAAATTAGGGTTTGAAAGGATTTTAAAGAGAAACTCAGATTTATCAATATATTGGTATTTGTTGGTAAAACATACGTAATAACAAACATTATCGCCAAATTTTAAGTTCAATGGGAAGTTAAAAATTCTTGGGAACTAAAATCTATTTTGCTTATCAATAGTTTTTAAAAATAGTTAAAAGTATTTATCTACTCAACGATACCTCACTCGATAAGCTAGGTCAAATATTTTTTTCGGGCCCCCCTTTTACTGTATGGGAGCCCATTTAAAAATATTTTATAAAAATTGACAATTTGTATGGCTTTGTATCAACAAAATGCATAAACAGTGAAAATCTAGACTGCAGCTGCAACTGTTTGGCTGTAAAACCTGTGTGACAGACAACGAACAGAGAGACAGACAAATGAGTGACATCAATAGGGCTCCGTTTGGACCATTCGGGTACGGAACCCTAAAAATACCATAGAATTTATAAAATACTGTACTTTGTGTGTTTTACAATGATATTAATAGTTTTACAATGCATGTCCTCTAAAAGAGCGTTTTCCAAGCAGCCAAACTGTGCGGAAAGTGTCACTTTTTTTTACTAGTGCTTTTTACTTTCCTGTAATTTTTTAATTTTTAACTCCAACGTCAGCCCGCCGCATAGAGTGTATTATTTGAGAAAAAATTTCAAAATTAGTTAAGTACAGATTATCATTCATATAAAAGGTAAAACAAAACTAATACTTCATTTAAGGCGTTTTTAATTACTCTAGATTTAGATTTTGATCAATAAATTAATTTTAAATATTCATTCAATATGTTTGGCAGAATGAATATTTTGCTCGTGCCCTTTTGCGTTACGACGTGACAGCTATTTGCACATGCGCACTTGATATGCCCGAGGAACTATGAACTATTAGTTAATCTGTGGATATGCTGAGCGCCCTTGAACAAGCGCGCCATTTTATTAATTTCTTACTTGGTTCAGATATATTTTTTTATTTCCTCGCACAATGCATAGTAAAATGTTGTATGATACACGTGCGTAAGATGATTTCCGACTCGTGTCGATTTATCCACTCACTCACTTCGCTCGCTCGTGAATAAATATATCACTCATCGGAAATCACCTACTTTCCGCACTTGTAGCATAAATAACTATTGTAGTTTCTCTCTCTGCTCATATTTAGATGCATTTACGATATCTATAAATTCCAACCTATTATAATTTTATGCCCATTAAAGCAATAGAGTGAAAAACACTCTGACTTTTAATACTTTCATAGAAATCACATTCGTAGAGTTATAAATGGAATTCATATATTACCGTGGAGCATTTCATTTCCTACCAGTAGCAATTGGGAAGAAAATTGTAGCTGCGAAAACTTGAATAAAATTCCAGTTCTCATGCCATATGATATCGTGACAAAAATGTTATTAAATCATGTTGCGATTTCTAAAATCAATTTAAGAATTTTGATAAGAAAGCAGCTAGATTTTACAGAGAAAAATTGTAATACAGTATGTAGAATAAAATGCTTTAGTTGTAATTCTTCTCAAATTATACAATTTTACATTGTTCAAAATAAATCTCCATCAGAAAGTTTTAAACCGAAACCATACTCTGATATATAATTTCGTAGACTAAACTGACATTTGGGGGGTTGTCACTTTATCGTTACATAAAAATAGTATCTTATCCTGAGTGATCGAAAATGGAACTATTCCACGGCAATAAATTACATTTGATAAGAAACTGGCGGCTCTTATTTAGTTTGTACCGGTTTATGTTAGACTTCATTTTATTGACCGCATTTATTTTATTGTTGATTTCATATTTAACACAATAATAGTTTATGTACTTTAATGTTATATTACGTTTATATTTGGGTTTTATTTTTGGGTGCATCGTCCTCACATTATATGAATTTATTAATGTATGTACTCATTTAAACATAGTAAAACACCTTTTTTTTTTTAAAGTGTACGTATGGAGCTTCTTGTGCGTTCTTCTTCATAACAAGCCAATTTTGAAGAATGCACGGTAGAATCAAAATTATTGCTTTTTAAATTTTGTTTTCTTATTGTTTGACGTTCAAAAGTGCCGCTTAGTTGAAATAAATATATTTGACTATTATTTGACTATTCATAAAAAAAATATTTACACCAATTAATAAAATTAAATTAAGGAATTACTCCTTATCACCAATTAATACACATCGATTCGATGAATCACTTCTGATGTAGCCTTACCAACAACACTATGCTCCGCGCTTGCAGCATTAATAAAATATAACGTCATTGGCAGCCGACAGTAGTTAGTCTACGAAATTAAAAATCACAGTATAGAGACTTTTCAAATCAGATTATCGACTTTATTAAACAAAAAACTAACGAAAACTACAGGCCTATTCCAATCCACTTGAACTGCCAAACTATACTCACAATCAAAAGTATCAGTTGAAGGGTCAGCAGTAAAGGTCGGCATTTATAACCTATCTAACCTCCGCGACCTGTGTAAAGGTGACCTCTCTCGCCTCGATAACATCTGCTAGAACTTAACAATAGAGACGGGCAAACTAGCTGGGAAGGTCGACCATCTGGCCACATTTAAAGCCGGTTATAAATGTGGCCGAATAGTCGACTTTTCTAATGAGACGGCTTTAGATGAGCTAATAGGAAAACAGCAAATAAAAGTAATAATCGCCAGTGCTTACAAGAACACCAGAACTATCTACTATCGAACTATACATAATTTAAGCAACGAATCTTAAAAAAAAATAAAGTAAAAATAAAAATAAAGACTAGAGAGAACCACCAGTTAGAAAATACCAGTCTCATCTAGTTTTTAACCTACTTGGAAAATAACTAAATTATCATTTATCATGACCGAGTAGTCACTGATCGGTCGGAAAAGCCGACTGTACCGCTGTATTTGTAGCTGACGACAAGTCAGACGACTAGTCGGCTATTTGAGTACCGACTAGTCGTCTAGTCGACGAAGTACATCGTTGGCCCATCTCTACGTTATATCCATTCTAATATTTTGACGTCACGTAATTTGCGTTCTTCGCTTTGATTACGAATTTAAGCGCTTGAGCAATTACTTTAATTGGTGCTTTGATTTGGGTTCATTTGAATTTACATTGTTCTCAAGTGGGGCAGAAGAAATGGGAATATGCCTAGTAGGTATTAAAATGTTAGTTGAACTTGATACAATTGTGATCTCAATGTCATGTAGGATAAAGTGGAACACTGTTGGTGTATTATCCATTCTTCAAACGAAGTCTAGTACATCAATAAGTGTGGTATATTTTATTTCTTTCGCATTTAATCACTCTACTTTACACATAACACATGAAATGTAACTTATACCGTTGTAATGATGTCTTTTTTAATTACTAAATGCAATCATAACTCAACGAGAAAAATCAAATATACCATGAATGGATTGTATAAAAGATATTATGGATAGAGAGCTAGGTGGTGACTATTAAGATGTGTGGAATAAAAGGGCTGCGCTGACCTGAAATAAATTGGTATAAAGGCAGAAACATCATTAAATGAATATAGTAAATCATACGTTACCTTGTTCCAAATAAAAAAAAAAACATATACCATCCCATCACTACAATCGTTGGTCTACACTCATACACTACAAATAAATCCCAACAAGATAGATACATCATCTCTCGTTTCCTATCAATCAGTTATTTATGTTCAACTGTAAAAGTTTAAACTTGTAGACTGATATTATGAACTACTAGAGTCTGTGTTGCCTGATAGCTACATCCAGGAAGTTTTTAATTTAAAAGTGAATAGGTTAATTTTATGAAAGCGTGTTTTACCGTCGATCATAATTATTACCGCTTAACATCAGCGATTATGCTCTAACGCGAGCTTATCAATAGCAAAAAAAAACTAGATCGACAATAATGCATGAAAAATTGTATTTGTGTAAACCGAGACATTTTGCTACTAGATTCGATTGCGAATTTCTAAGTCTGCTTCTAAGAAACTCGCTTGGAAGTGGTAGTTGGCAAGTTTAATACGATCTCGGATAAATAATCTGGAATTTTTTACACATTTTGGATAGGAAAAGTTTTTAATCTGGATTCGAATTTTAAAAGTATGAGTGACAGTCAAGTTCTAAATTTGAAATCATTTTGCGATTCATTGCTGATACAATAACTCTAGGCAACTTACTGGACCAAATTGTCTGGAGGTATCAAGAATAAAATTTACATAAATATTTTTCAAATAAAATACCTCTGTCCAGTCCTTACATAAAACAAGAAACGTCTCAATAAATCAATATTCAGAACGTAATAACGCAAATAAAAACACACTTATGAAAATACGAAATAGCATATTTGGAGCCATCAATTTTATGGTACCATAAAAAAGCAAATTTGTTTTGACCGTGGAAAATCCTGAAGGTAACTTGATACCCTTATAAAACTCGAATAATCTACTGGCAGTGGATTTTCGTCGGCGTACTGAACTCGCCTAAGTAAACTCTGGGGATGAAACAATTTGTGCACCCTAATCAAATAAGTGTAAAAGGAAAATTTAAAATTCCCAACCTGAATTTACATAATGACCGACGCGTTGAAATAACGGCTCAATCTGGAGGCACGGGTATTATTGTACTTTATGCGCGTACAGTCACTCACAAAAGTGGGAAGATAGAACACAAACTTCCATTTTCAAATAACAGAACTCAAAACTCCGACGCTTCGTGGTTCAATTAGTACGTGGATGCATAATTCCTGCAGATTAGTCGGTGTTATCACTTGTGCACGTGACTGTAGTTGAAATGAAATTTCAGGTGAATAATAAGTAGCATTCAGTCATACGAGCGGAGTGGAGTAATAAACTTGTTAATGTCGCATTACTAGGCGAAACGGTGTCTGGATGAAGTCACAGTTTTACTGGCTTCGAGTGTAGTAAGTTTTAAGATTATTTGGTAGTATGATGAGATAATTTCAAAGATTTTAGAAGCTGAAGTTTTTAGATTTATGAAAATTTTAACTGAATTTATCTTTAAAATTTGACTTTACCTAAATGAGGTTAGTTAAAACGGGTTTGAGATTTTATAACGATTTAGTAATATTATTAAGTAGGTAATTGTTTTATAACGTATCTATATGTTTTAAAAATAATCCAGTCTGTTACTGCCCCACTGCTGGGCAAAGGCATCTTCTCATAAAGAGAAGGCACAAGCTTGAATTACCAACCTCATTGAAGGCGGGTTGAAAATACATAATTCTTAATTTAAATAAAATAAAATCGATAATAAAATGTATGTATCGGTCAGTTATTCATCTATTTTCCAGTAACTTTTTTAACATAAATACCTTTCTATTATTTTTAGGGTGCCGTACATCGAAAGGAAAAAAACGGAACCCTTATAGGATCACTTTGTTATCCGTCAGTCCGTCCGTCTGTCTGTCTGTCTGTCAAGACCCTTTTTCTCAGGAAGGTGTGGAGGTATCAAGCTGAAATCATCAAATACTCAGATCTACTGTCCCTTAAAGCTGTGAGAAAATCAAACTTCGAAGCCAACGCAATCAAAAGATACAGCCGTTTATGCCGCAAATTTCCGCAAATTTTCGACACTCGCAAGGGAATCAAAACGTACAGGGTACTTTCCGTGAACTCAGAATCTTGAAATATAGTACGAAGCAACGTCTTATAGCACAGATTAAGGAAAAATTGCGAAAACCGTAAATTTTTAGCTATCATATAATAAAAATATTTTTAAATAATTTTTAACTTACTACCCCTTTCCTCATGAACGCGTCATCTTCATCATTATCATTTCAGCCGAAAGACGTCCACTGCTGGACATAGGCCTCCCCCAGGCGTCGCTACATTGACCGATCCCGTGCGTCTCGCATCCAGCGCCTTCCCGCAACCCTAACCAGGTCATCGGTACACCTAGTGGGAGGCCTTCCAACGTATCGTCTTCCGGTTCGCGGTCGCCATTCCAGAACTTCCATGGACGCGTAGAGGTATTAAATTGAAATTCATATCAAAAACTCAAGTCTATAATAACTTTAAGCTGAGGTTTGAACGGAACCCTCGGTGCGCGAGTCCGCTCGCTCTGGGCCGGTTTTTCAGTTACGTATAGCTATCCGAACCGCAGCTTTTTAAGCACAATACATACATACACTACTTTTAAAAAACAAATACACCCACCAAAATCAAAATGTCGCCAACAAAACACTATCACAAACCTTTCCGCGCCGTCAATGCTTAACAATAATTATTATAAAAACGTAAATACTGTTTATTAAGTCACAAAGTGTCCAATGAACCGTACTTTTTATTCGTTTATGGGTTATTTACAGAACCGTAACATAAATTTTAATGGAAATGAATTCCCGTAGAGCACAGCTGACTGGGCAAATGATAAAAATTATAAATCAATTTGACGGTAATATATTGTGCACCCACGTAATGTAGACTTTTTAGTACCAAAATGACTGATGTATAGGCTGTCCCTTTCTTACTCATGATTCGGATTCTTTTTCAACACAGAGTTTTAGAGTAGGGTATTTAAGGGCAGTTTGTAGCAAAATCAGAAAATACAGGAATTTTGAGTTAGGTCTTTATCATTCTAAGGGTGAGAATTTGGTGGTCAGTAGAGCCCCAACGTGGGCCGTGGCGGATTGGGTGCAGTGATGTACGGCATTTCGTATGTCTCGGTGTGTGTAATTATTTTGAAATTGAAAGGTTTATTTGCATATGGATTAAAGATAGAGAAAGATGATTTGGTGAATAATGGTGAATATCTAAATATTACCAGGGTTAACGACATAACCCGAAAAATTGCCAAACTTAAGTGGCAGTGGGCAGGGCACATTGTTCGCAGAACGGATGGCCGATGGGACAGAAAGGTCCTGGAGTGGCGACCGCGAAATGGAAGACGTTGCGTCGGAAGGCCTCCCACCAGGTGGACCGATGACCTGGTGCAGGTTGCAGGAATCCGCTGGTTGTGAGACGCACGGGACCGGTCAATGTGGCGAAGCTTGGGGGAGGCCTATGTCCAGCAGTGGACGGCTTTCGGCTGATATGATCTATGATGACTTGTAATCTATTGTTATGCGAGAGCAACTGCCGAATTTTGGCAGAATTTATGAATTTAATACTGTACCTAAACAGATTTTGAATAAATAATTAAATTAAACTTGAGCGTAGGACTATGTCTATGTCTGGCCAAAAGGTAAAAACGGGATCTTATTACTAAGACTCCGCTGTCCGTCTGTCTGTTTGTCTGGCTGTCTGTCACCAGGCCGTTTCTCATGAACCGTGATAGATAGACAGTTGATATTTTCACAGATTATGTATTTCTGTTGCCGCTATAATAACAAATACTAAAAAACCAGCCAAGTGCGAGTCGGACTCGCGCAAGAAGGGATCCGTACCATAATCGCAAAAAACGACAAAAAGATCACCTTTGTTGTATGAGAGCCCCACTTAAATATTTATTTTATTCTGTTTTTAGGATTTGTTGTTATAGCGGCAACAGAAATAATAATCTGTGAAAAATCAACTGTCTAGCTATCACGGTTCATGAGATACAGCCTGGTGACAGACGGACAAACAGACAGACAGACGGACCGCGGAGTCTTAGTAACAGGGTCCCGTTTTTACCCTTTGGGTACGGTACCCTAAAAACAGAATAAAATAAATACTTAAGTGGAGCTCCCATAGAACAAACTTGTTATTTTTGCCGTTTTTTGCGATAATGGTACGGAACCCTTCGTGCGTGAGTCCAACTCGCACTTGGCTTGGCAAAAATGATTCTCATAATTGGATAATATATCTGTGTACAGACGAAATACGAACATGTGCCTATGGGTGCCGTCTAACTTATGTAAATCATGACGAATCTTATCAAAAAAGTGGCGACATCCAAAATGGTTACAAAAACTACTCAACATTTTTATCTTAAAACAGCAACAATAACGCCCTTTTATTTCGTGATCTTAAAAGCTTTCCGTCCTAGACGATCATTACTTAAACCAACTGAGGCATGTTGAAATGAATTCTTGATGTAATTACTTTGAAATGGTAAAAAATGGTCTCAGAAATAGTTAGGCGTGAAGGTGACCTAAATTTTAGATGGATCTTAAAAAAGCTTATCTTTAAAAGAAGCCTTGTGAGACGGCTTTTAAATTCAACCATCTTGAAGAAACTTTCGGTTCAATATTCGTAGAAGGATCATTTTAAAATGTCAGGTGAGGTTTTCTTAGCTCTTAAATTAAAAATGCAAAGCAAAACTGTTTTAATTTAAATCTAAATTAACTTTTGGTGAAAGTTATTCCGAATAATTTGTTCAGTGCTCAGAAATTTAAACAGGAATATTACAAAGAATTTTCATTAGTACCTTCGGTTGAAAGCATCAAAAATGTACAAGACTAATAATAACGGACTACCAACTTAAATAAAAAAATTCACTCAGAAAAAGAAAACTTAAATCCTAAAACATTCAAGTACATTTTGAAACAACTTTGTACACGCTTCTCCATCTTCTCCGTCTTAGTAAAAGCAAAGAAAATATGCAGAGTACTTTAAACAGAAAACTTGTTTTATTTCTCTTTTAATCTAGACTATCCAACCCTTTGCGTATGAAAATTTAAATAACATAACATCACGCCCGCAAAGTTCCACCTATGGTCCACATTTCGTCAGTACATCACACTATTATAATAAAGGCAAAAGTTTCTGAGTGTGTGTGTGTGTGTGTTTGTATGTGTTTTTACTTCTTCACTCTCAAACGGCTGAACGGATCTGGATGAAATTTGGCAAAGAGATAGATTATAGTCTGTAATAGCACATAGGATACTTTTATCCCGGGATAATTTTCGACTTTCGGGCTGGCGAAGCCGCTGGCAGAAGCTAGTATTATTATAAATAAAACAAAGTCACCCGCCGCGTCGTCTCTCTTTTCGTGATAAACTCAAAAACTACTGAACGGATTTTCATGTGGTTTTAACCAATAGACAGAAGATTCATGAGAACAGGCTTAGGTGTATAATTTGTAAAGGTTTTGTGTAAATTGCTTGAAATAAGACGATGATTATTGTAAATGTCGCAAAAAGTCAAGCCTCCAGGGAGCGTTCATCTAAAACGCTGGCTAATCCCTTTGAGATATAACAAAACAATGTATTGTGGAATTGTTCCTCTTTTACAGGTCTACAGAAAAGTCTGCGATGGCATAGCATCTGCGTTGGTTGAGCTGAGTGGTGCCAATCCATGCGTCATGTTCGTGAACGGGCGCCATCAGTTGGGATTGGTCATAACTTAACTGCTTCGACCTGCTTTTAATTACTGATTTTATGAATTGTTTGTTTTACTCTAGACGCTTTTAAGTGCACGTATTTTTACATCGTTCTCACATATGTATTTTCCAACATGTTATTGTAATTAAAACTGATGGAAAAGTGTGTCCGTGGAGTTTCTTGCACATTCTTTTCCATAGAGATCTACTGACGCTTGCGAATGTGCAACTAGATTCATATTTTGTTTGACAATTCAAAAGTAACTATATGGTTTATTTAAAAAAAACTATTTGATTTTGATCATATGCCTAACTTTTAATGATAGCTTATTATACCCTCTGCTAACCGTGCGAAGCCGGGGTGGGTCGCTAGTTATATATATTTAAAGGTGAGCCTAATATCATCAATCCAGCATAAATCCAGAGGCTGCTACTGAGCCATTTTGAATGGAAATACCCAATAACACTTTACCCGACCCAGGAATCGAACCCAGGGTCTCATGGTCAGCAGTAGCGCTTGCAACCACAAAACCAACGAGGCTTGCAAGCACTTTCCAACCCTTTGCGTATGAAAATGTAAATATAAAATCGAAATATATATTTTTGTGAACCCTCTCATTTATTTAATAGCACTCAGTTTCAAAAGGGACATAAAATAGAAGCGTCAGGTAAAATTTACAAATTTACTGTCCCCACAGAATTTTAAGGTAAGTCAGTCCACGTTGAGTAAGTCGTAAAGGAAAGTTTTGTACTGCGAATTGCTTAGGTGTGGGTCCTGTAGCTACATTGCCAAATTAAAAGATTTTTCGTTAAGTTTGAATTAGTAAGTGAGTTCTGACTTGAGGGTTACTATGAGTCGACTTGTCCTCATGTCGATTTGAGATGTGTAAAATGAAGTGAGAATTTTATGAGTTTTGTTAAAGTTGCTCTAGCATAGCACAATGACGTTACTGCTGGTACACATATCCGTCTTTGAGAGAGGGCCGCAATCTACCACGCGGACCGATATAAAATTAAAAGTGTACATCGGTTTTAGGGTTCCGTACCCAAAGGGATATTTTTGCCGTTTCATACGATACTGGTACGAAACCCATCTTGCGCGAGTCCGACTCGCACTTGGCCGGTTTTTATTAATTTTAAACCGTATCGAACCCTATGAGATTTCTTTGAAAAGGCAGTAAGTATTTTTTTTAACTTTACCTCATGTAACAAGTTTGAAATTTCATAATTCATAGTGGTCAAGCGGGATTCTAACAAAAAAAAACAACTCTGCATTATGACTTTCAAACTTTTTCAAACATAGCTATAAATTGACTATTACATAATCACTTAATGAAACTTCGTTTGTTAGAGTTATAAGAATGTCATATTGTTTCTCTTGAAAAACATTATCATTAAAAACTCACCTTAATTCTCGCAATTCTGTCAAGACGATTAAAGTATGACCCATTCCAATAGTACAAGACAAACACTCGCCGGAGTTATTGCCGCTCGCAAAGTTTGCTTCGGTTTTAAGTTTAAATAATTTTGTAGACCACTTTAAGTAAATACACTCCGAGGTACAGAGCCCACCTATATAACTTTGGGAATTATGAGGGCCACAATATTTTTGTTTAAGAGAAACGGGACAAAATATTATATTAGTATGAAAGAATTTACGGCCGATGAAAGTTGTGGGCAAACTTTCTTTTTTATTGATACTTACCGGTAAGGTTTATGATAGTGTTTTTTGATTAAGAGGGGCTTATCTTAAGATGGCGCCAGCAGTTACTTACCTGGAAACAAAGAAAGGTTGTGATTAGTATGATTAATTAATAAAAGGTAAACGCCTACTTTTCGGGGTGCATCTGTTCCTGTAACTGATCGGCTCGAGCTCCTTGGCATGGAGTTGACATCCAGTCTCAACTTCGGCGCCTCCATCGAGTACAAAGCCCAAACAGAGTGAAGCGATACTTTATGCCTGGACAGCTATTAACTCTTTACAAAGCGCAAGTCCGATCCTGCATGGAGTATTGCAGCCACCTCTGGGATGGCTCAGCTAAATATCAGCTTGCCGCGCTTGACTCGGAGGAACGCAGAGCTAAGAGATTAATTGGCGACGTCAAACTGGTGGATGCCAAGCTTCACAGCTTAGCTCATCGCCGTAAGGTTGCCTGCTTGTCGGTATTCTACAGACTGTATTTTGGCGAGTGTGCTCATGAACTCCACGACCTCATCCCACCGTCCCCCTTCTACCATCGGACATCTAGACGCACTGCAAGTTACCATCCTCACTTAGTTGCTATTCCACCAATTCGCACCAAACGCTTCCAAACATCCTTCATAATGCGCACAGCAAAAGAGTGGAACTCACTGCCTGCGTCTGTGTTTCCGAACGCATACAACCCGAATCTCTTCAAAGTTAGAGTGAACAGGCTTCTTCTGGGTAAGCTCACTCCATCGTCGACTTTGTCTCTGTCACCTCTGACCTAGACTAGAGTCAAGAGCAAACTCTCCATCTCAAATAAAAAAAAAGGTATCTTTGAAACTTATAACATTCAAAATACTTAACACATTTTTAACTTAATAAATTCCTAAATTTAACCTAAACCTGCAGCAGCACAGCAGCTAATTAACCTACATAAGGTTGAAGGTACGGGATCTAAAATTGAAGTATTGTAGTGTATTTGAGGTAATTTATTAACTAATTTAAAAAAAAACTCCTTCAAATTATCAAATTATTTCCTGGTACATTGCAATGCAATGGTACATTCTAGGCTAACAAAGACATATGAAAAACATTTTTCTTAAACTTAACTAAAACAGCAGTTTCATTATTTACTTCATTGGGCAAAGTTTTTTTTACTTGTTTGTAACTGAATAATTTTTGCTGTTTCAAGCAAAAAAATCTCTCAAAATTCTTCCATTAGCCAAGACATTCTTAAACATTCACCAAGCTACATAAATACAAAACCAGTAAACAACCATCAACTGCATTAAGGAATAAACTGTCCCCATCAACCCATTATTACAGAATATAAGTTAATGGTAGGGAACTATCATGGAGTGTCATTCCGTCGCCATTAAAATATAAATAAAAAAACTGTAATGTCGGATGTAATCGCACTAAATTGCTCGGTGCATATTATTCCGTTTTGTCACGCTATTTTTTTCAAGTTAGCATACTGGAAGTGGTTGTGTAAAATGCTCTCTGTCTGAGTCTGAAGTATAGTTGTCAAGGTGCGTTAATATTTCTTGTTTTAAAAAAAAGGTGTCTTGTGGACACCCAGTTGGAACGGAGTTCGATTCATTAAATTTACAGTCTTTCAGTTTCATAAGATATGACGAAACTGAAATAACAAAAACACAGCTGATGCTCAGTGTAAACACTCAATAACGGCTGCTGTATGTGTCTAGTTAGCGCGTGCTCGTACGTCTTCGGTTTTCTGCGTGCGCCTCCGGCTCTCTCCTCGGCGTCTTCCTTTTGTGCGGATCTTCACTTGTATTATCGTGCATGCAGCACGCTGTGTCTTGCACAATTTATCACGCAAAAATTATTATTTATAATATGTATTCCTATGTATAAAAAAGGGTATTTAAACGTTAAAATTGTAAATATTTTTTCATATTCTCAAGTTTTAGTTTCCTAGGTGATCGAGAAGTGCCTCAAACATCACTGCAAAAAGGAGGTGTCGGATTTTGAATTATTTTTTTTCATTGTCACACTTTTTTTGGTCTAGCCTCAGCCCGCAAACAAATCAGAACTATAACATGCGATAAGGAACTCCGTTCCAAAAGTCTGACTAGATAAGAGCCCTTCTAGTAAGAGGATTTTTAGCAAGATAATTTCTGCCAACCGGTGTCCTAAGGCAAATCCAGTATTTTAAAGGAACGTTTGCATTCGCATCGCAGTCGCAGTCTGCCAAAACACCTCTTATTTGCCTACATTTGACAAGTTTTTGATATGCCACAACACACGTTTCTCGCTGCGATGATACTATAACTTGTATCTATTTTAACTTTTTGAAAGCCGCCAGTTTAAAATTAGTTGGGTAAAACTAGGGGGATAAGAGAGAGAGAGGAGAGAAGTAGAGGTGGAGAAGTAATTTCTGCCTATCCCCATCACAAAAAGAAAGAAGAGACCGCTGGGAATCTAGATTATCATGGTCTATGAAAGTCAAACATAATCCAATAAACAACGATACAAACTAACGTACCTAACAACCCCCCAAAAATGGTACCACCATTGTTAGACCGATGCTACCGTCAGACGAACCGCCTATTACACAGTGAAAAACAAATGCAATTTACATTCGACGTACCAAATTGCCGGGTACCAACGTTATTACAGCTTTAGCCACAATTACAGTGTAATTGAAAACGGAGTGGTCGTTACAGCTCGGTGTGACGGGCAGTGTTATGCAACTGAATAAAGTAGGATTTTTTGGAGTTAGGCGATGATTTTTTGCGGTACAACTTTAGCTGTTTGAGGGAATTGGCTGTGGATCCAGTGTTAGTTGAAATTTATTTGAATTTTATTCGGTCTGCCACTTAGTATGGCTAGAAAATGACTGATTACTGAGATGACAACTAGGGGAAGTATGGAAGAAGCATAGAGCATATTGTATGTGCCGACTCCATATAAATTGGAATAAGTGTAAGAGTCAATCGCTAAGTATTTTTAGTTGCTGAAGCGTGAAATTGTCGCACAGTGACTGTCAATATGCTAGTCAACCAATCAGTTTTCAGTCAACCAATTTGTATTATATTATCAATGGTGTTACGCAGAATAAACTTATAGAACTAAGAGCTTACAGAAATGACATACATTTCGACTTTGAAACTGTGTTAAAGTTGCTGAAGTTCAGACTTATTGCGTCTGTGTCTTCTTGTCTGTGTTGAGACCCTTGAAATATCTTCTTATTTTTATCATAATGATGGCAAATATAAATATTTATACATTAATTTTATGGTTTGGCCTGGCTATAAGCTACGACGGTTTGGTTAAGATATGACCAGAAATTAATTTCATCACCACTGCTCTCAAAATGGTGAAGGAAAACATCGTGAGGAAACCGGCATGTTCCAACAAAATAATCGACTTATAGTGGAAAAATAATAGTATTCCAATTATTTTGATTTTCTAAAGATAACACTGCCAATCGAAAGCCTCATACTCCATAGCTTGAAGGGTTAAGCATGTACTGACAAGTTGATTACTTGCCACGCCCGCCTACCGTAATGACCCCATTTTCCTTTGTTGCATGTCATAATATTATATGAAAATAAACTGGTGTAGTTCTATGCTTTCCTTAGAAGTCTAGACTGCTTTTGTTACACCGATGTTTATGTAGCGGTTAGACTCTAGAAAGTGGTGAAGGACGGTCGTTTTAGAAGACTGTGATGTTTGATTGACGCTCAAAAAAGCTAATTTTGAATAAATGATTTTAGCCTTTTTAGGGTTCCGTACCCAAAGGGTAAAAACGGGGCCCTATTACTAAGACTTCACGATCTGTCTGTCTGTCTGTCCGTCTGTCACCAGGCTGTATCTTATGAACCGTGATAGATAGACAGTTGAAAATTTAACGTGATTTTTTTGGCGTTTTTTGCGATAATGGTACGGAACCCTTCGTGTGCGAGTCCGACTCGCACTTGGCCGGTTTTTATAATAACTATTTTTTTGTACCTATGTTAACAAAAGAAGAGAGACTTTACGTTTTATAAGTACAAGAATATTGGTCTTCTGCTATTTGATAACAGTAAACAAGTGATGAACCGATCACGGGAACAAAACCAACTATCGTTTTAGGGTTCCGTACCCAAAGGGTAAAAACGGGACCCTATTACTGAGACTCCGCGATCCGTCTGTCTGTCTGTCCGTCTGTCACCAGGCTGTATCTCAAGAACCGTGATAGCTAGACAGTTGAAATTTTTACAGATTATGTATTTCTGTTGCCGCTATAACAACAAATACTCAAAACAGAATAAAATAAATATTTACTCCCATACAACAAACGTGATTTTTTGGCCGTTTTTTACGATAATGGAACGGAACCCTTCGTGCGCGAATCCGACTCGCACTTAACAGGTTTTTTTTTTATGCTTGAGTATAAATGAACAAAACATATTCTGCTACAGGTACGAACATTCTTATTCTTATTCTTTATTGCACACAAAACATAACATGAAGATACAAATACAATGGACAGGTTATGTACATAGGCGAGCTTAACCCATAATTGGGTTTTCTAACAGCAAACCTCAATTGTAATAGGAAATTTGCTTATGAGGACAGTGATCCAAGTGCACAACAAAATTCCAAGTTAAAAAACATTGAGTATTAAAAATTCTTACATACTAAATAAACTGAACAGATACCTACGTGTAAACATAATACATACTATATTACAATAAAATACATAACTAAAATCTTAGATTTATAAATACATATGCGTCATGTTGATAGGAAATGTTCCCTTATTCTTCTCCTGAAAACTTCCAACGAAACGCTGTCGCGTATAGAATGTGGAAGAGTATTCCAGAGGCGAACAGCACGAACAGTAAATGATCCACCGTAACGGCTTGAGGAATGAGGAGGAAAACGAAGGAGAAGAGATGATGAGGAACGGCAAGGTTTTCCTCTCGGAACAAGAGAACATATTTATGGCAACAAGGCATACTTTTGACTTAAGTAAAACACCTCGCCAAAGTAGTTGTACCTAACAAAAACTATAAAAATATTAGGGTCCAATTCGTAAATCCGTATGTAACAGCGGGCGCCTGCTCAACTTATGAGTGCTCTACACTGACTCGAGAGGCGCGGGACGAGCTGTATTTAGCGAATGTTCATCGCGAGCGCTTCTAGTCTCAGTCATGGTGTGATTCAGAAGCGAACAACAATAGAAAATATTTCATATATTTATTTAAACTTTAAGGCACTTATTCCACTACCGACGATCAGCGAGAAGCGAGTAGAGCTAGAAACTAAAAAACCGGGCAAGTGCGAGTCGGACTCGCGCACGAAGGTTTCCGTACCATTATCGCAAAAACGGCAAAAAAATCACGTTTGTTGTATGGGAGTCCCACCTAAATATTTATTTTATTCTGTTTTTAGTATTTGTTGTTATAGCGGCACCAGAAATACATCATCTGTGAAATCAGCTCTCTAGCTATCACGGTTCATGAGATACAGCCTGGTGACAGACGGACAGACAGACAGACGGATCGCGGAGTCTTAGTAATAGGGTCCCGTTTTTACCCTTTGGGTACGGAACCCTAAAAATGAGTTGGGGAGCATCGTTGAGCGAGTATAACTTTGATAGCTCTTGTCGCTGCGACAAATTAATGGCGAGAGTGTTGTCGCCGGTAGAGTGAACAGCCAGCGATCAACTATTACTATATGTGTCTCTTTTGTTGACACGGGATCTTATATCTTTTGTACGTTTCTTCAGCGAGAAAATAGTCGATAGCTAATCGTTTAACTCATCGGCGGCGGACAAGTGCCTATTGCTAAATGATCTAAAGAATTTAATGTTCTATCAGCGATTACGACTGCCGATAAGTCTAAAATATATGCGTTCGCGAAATTTCAGGTAAAAAATTATGATATTTTAAACTTTAGACAATCGTTATTGCTGAAAGACTTGGACATCTCACGCCAAATCCAGGTCTTCGTCAACCGATGTCTTCGTCACATCCTCGGAATTTACTGGCCCGAGATCATCTCTAATGTAGAGCTGTTGGAGAGATGCCACGAGACCCCGATCGACCGCCAGATCAAGCGGCGTAAATGGTGTTGGACTGGTCACACGCTCCAGAGGGATTCCAATCACATTCCTAAACAGGCCTTGGATTGGACTCCTCAAGGAAAAAGGAAGCGAGGCCGTCCCCGTCAAACATGGCGACGCACCGTTTTGGCTGAAGCGACGAGTGTCGGAATGACGTGGAGCGAGGTGAAGCGCGAAGCTCAAGACCGGTCTCGGTGGAAAACTACTGTGGAAGCCCTCTGCCCCAGCTAGGGGCCATAGGATCTTAAGTCAAGTAAGTCAAGTATTGCTGAAAGAATGTCACTTTGTCTAGAATCCACGATGGACTTTATGTCAAAAGACATTGTCTTCCAAATCAAAGTATCCATTTACTATAAATATTGAAACCAAAATAGTTCTTAAATAATTTTACACAATAATAATGGTGCCTTTATGTTCTTCCAGGTATTCTTTGGAAAGACGAGGAAGACGCTTGGGGGAGGCCTATGTCCAGCAGTGGACGTCTTTTGGCTGAAATGATAATGATTATGATGATTCTTTGGAAAATTTATTCCACCATTATAGTCACTCAAAAAATAGATAAGAATTTTCTAAGAAAAAGAGGCTAAACTCTTGATACTTTAGAAGGACGTGGCATGGCATAATGTAGATTTATCAAGTGCCAAGCACTCGCCACAAATTGGCACCGGCTCGGAATTTTTACAAGCATAGACACTTCGACGCTTCTTATTTTTTCAAGTAGCATTAAGAAAAACCTGGAGACCTAAAACGAAATGATCCTGTACACATGACGAAGATAATGAGTCTGAAATTAAATTGAAATCAATGGTTCTTAAGAAACTGCTATATTATGACAGATAGATAGACAGTCAGACGGACAAGTAATACGTTTCCACTGGGACCCTCTGGATACGGCACCGAAAAAATTTAGGTTAACAATAATAAAAAACTGGCCAAGTGCGAGTCGGACTCGCGCACGAAGGGTTCCGTACCACGTTTGTTGTATGGGAGCCCCACTTAAATATTTATGTTTTTCTGTTTTTATCATCTGTGAAAATTTCAACTGTCTAGCTATCACGGTTCATGAGATACAGCCTGGTGACAGACGGACAGACAGACAGACGGATCGTGGAGTCTTAGTAATAGGGTCCTATTTTTACCCTTTGGGTACGGAACCCTAAAAAGAACTTTATTTAAGAACTGCCATCTCTCTATTAAAAGCGTATAAGAACTTTATGTTGAGGTATTCAAGTTAACCTCCATCTCCGTCTAGGCCTTTCTGAATATCTATTGCCTCTGAACTTGTTTGTCTGAAATAAATGTATTTATTTATTGCCGTTAATCATCTTAATCCAAATAAAAATCTTAACACAAATAGACTAGATAGATTTGCTGCCTTTCCTTTAAAAATATTTTTCCAATTTATCAATAACGCTGCCTTCTGTACCTCAGATCGCCTACTTTAGATACAAAGGAGACGGATGCTGCCGTTCCCCCACAAACTTTCCCTCGAACAAGCGAAGGGTTTAATTGTTTTCCTGCACCACGAGAAGCTGAGAAAACGCGACTAAAACGCGTTTCAAACGTGGAGTGAGCTCGTTCCACTTTCACCAAGCCCCTTTGTTTAAAGTACTCTAATTTTTAATTGAATGTACAGGTCGGGAATTGCTTAAAAACTACTAACTCTAGGGAATCGTGAGTGGATTACGGAGGTGTGGTACGGTTTGAAATGGTAGGTGTGTATTCCTATTATTTTGTGGATTGAAGGGGTAGAGTTGAGTGGTGTATAGTAGGTATTTGGACAAAAAAGAAAAGATAACATCAGTCTGTAGCGAAAAATCTCACTGTGGGTTATAAATTGAAACTGTCCAATCAATATTTCCTTACGATTGGTACCCGTACATGCTCTTTTTAAATCCCGTATTCTTTATTTAGCCTTCCCCCTTCATCTGATGGAGCATTTACCTCTTAATTACTATCAGAAAATACAATAAATTATTATTAATCTATAGCAGTTCACTACTAAAGAAAGGACTCTCCAATCACATGCCGTTTAACTAGATTGTAGGCTTCTTTCAACCAGCTGCAAGATCATAATAACAGCAAAATTGTGACAAGCCAATTCCAAACCATTAACTGGTATACCAGCTTGCCCTATAAAGGTTAAAGTGTAATCGATACATGAATCTTATACCGTCACGCTTCTAATAGAGCAAGCAGTGTAATACCCCCTGAACACACGCGAGCATGCAAGCCCCAAAGATTGCTTTAATCCATTAACAGAATGTTTTGTTAGTTAAGTGCATTAAACGTAGGTAAATTATTAATTATGCATGAGTTTGTTGAGAGTTTCAAATTGTTTCGTTGTTGTAAACATCTCAAGTAGAACAGATGATGTGTTTTTATAAGATTTTAGATCTTGGAGTTGATATAAGCATAGTTGTTGTTGTGAAAGTAAAAGACCATTAAGTAAAAAAGGTGATTAAGAGGAAACGGGGGCAGAGAGCGCCGACTGAATTTCCTTAGTAAAAAGTCATAATACGAGGTTTGGCTCTCGTCTCTTTCCTCCTCCAATATTGGACCAATTAAAAGATATCCCGTAAACTGAAAATTAAAGATATATACCATGCCCCTATTTTTTCCTTTTTGATGATACATTATATTAAGAAGCACTAGAGCCTTCAAAAAATGCTCAAAATTGCGCTGTCAACAGAGGCTTAGTGTACAAATTTGACAAATATAAATGAAAAAAGGAAAAAATAGGGACATAGTATATATCTTACTTTACCAGTTTATAAATATACCGGAATATCTTTTAAATTGGTCCAATATTGGAAGACGAAAGAGACGAGAGCCAAACCTCGAATTATGACTTTTTACTAAGGAAATTCAGTCGGCGCTCTCTACCCCCGTTTCCTCTTAAGATATCTTGATAAGCTTGTTTACATAAAACTCTAACAAATAAAAAGGAAAGATATTCTCTTTTCGTGTAGTCTATCATAAAAACCTTTGCACAGATGCTAAACACACAATAAACCTAAACAAGAAACACCTCATAACACAAGTAGGTCTACCCCCAAAAATCCTTAAAACAAACAGCATCCATCTTTCATTAAACTTTTGACACCAACTTCTGGTTCCCCATCGAATTTATTATTTAAAAAAATAAAGAATAAAACCCAAGTTATACCACCCCGGGATTCTTGTAAAAAGTGAGTGACTCTTAGAGACAGCGCCATAAATTGTGGCAGGCGACGTATCTTGAAATTGTGTTGGCGAAAGTGACTTTTAACGGGCAACGAACCCTAGTATGGGGGTAGCGTTGATGCCCGCTAAGCTCCTTTTTGTTACCAGATTAATACTGCTCCCCTAGTACTTATTTTTGGGACTGCTGCAATATTCAGCTTAATTTGAAGCCTCTACATTGAGTTTTTAATTAATTTCTGTCATATTGCAGTCATCATAATATTCTATTTAAAAATCAAAGTGATGCAAATTACATTCTCAGCTTTTGTAAAAATTTCTTCAATAAGAATGAGGTCACGTTTGAGTATATAGCAGAGAACGACTTGAAGTTCAATCTTTATTTACGTGCAGGTCAAACCGAGCACGGAAATGGATGTAAATGTAAACAGTATAAATCCGATATTTATCGAGACAATAGCGGTAAAGCAATGGTGGATGCTAGAAGCTACAGTATTTGTAGACGATCACAATTTATATTATATTACTGATATATACGGTTGTTTTACTACACATAACAGAAAAAATAATACAACTTTGGTTATGCATAAGTAAAGTTGCATCTAAGAACAATATACCATATTACCACACATTGCAATTGTGCGATAAATTAAGTTCCAGATAAGCTCTTCTCTAATTTCCAGTTGATGATTTTGAAAATCTTGTCCATTAAAAGATAAAACCTTTTTTGTCAATGAGTTCTTTTTGGAATCTTAGGCAAAGTAGACATATATCACCATGTACGATCTTTTCATTTTCGTTACTAGATATTCTACATTACTTTTTCTTTTACCTAATTTCCATGTAACTATAAACCGAGCATTCACAATACACATATCACTAGTGGCACTCTATGATCTTAGCTCTGCGTACTATTTGAATAACGGTATTGAAATAGCTCTCAACTCCACTCGATTCTGTATCAATACCGCATAGAGCCCTCAAGGAAAAGATTGAGCAATACGTCTATCTTTAGAGAATATATTCATAGCCTGCGACGTTTTAAAGAGGTAAACAGAGACTGGTATGGAAAATCTTTCATCCTCATTATAGGTTTTCTATAAATATTAAGTGCTATAGACTTCTTCTGGTTCGATTACGTCATTATTTTGAACGAGCACATTGTTAACGATTATAAAAATGCAGATACTAATGTTAAATCTATTAAATATTTGAAAAGATATTAAGATTTATATTTCAACTTGGATAACAGATACTGTAATTCCGCAACAGATGCCAATACTCAGATTCTTTAAACGCAAACAAAATTGATAAATGAAGACACCATACAAATTCTATAACATGACATGCTCGTAAATTCACTCACACCCCCAGTTATTCCATTAAACATATCACAAGACAAAGTAACAAGCAGAACAGATTATAATTAATAAAGTTCAACAATAAATCATGTTTGTAAGAGCGGCGTAGTAACATGAACTGTTCCAACAGTAATTTACTTAGTAAAGATGTTATCTAAGTATGGGTTCATTCAATTCATGTGATGCCTTTGTTTATCGTTAGGGTCCCAAATGTTGGTTACTTTGATTACTTCTAATTTTTATTTCCAAAAATATTTAGTGCTTTATCTTTCTATGGTAAATAAATTTTGCCATAAACCATAATATGGTTACCCCTTCCTTTTCATCCTATTCATAGAATTTTCGTCCTTGACAATAATAACTTAACTGTTTTAAATCACAGTGATTTGGCTAACATAGAAAAATATCATGCTAACAATTTTTATATTATGGTATCAACCTTAGATAAAAGACAGGAGAGACATTGTTATAAAACATAAGACTGACAATGATAAAACTGTAGCAAAAAATGTAATATGAAATACTCTAGAAACAGAGGTTTCTGATTTAAGTGGTGATTAAATTGAAATGGCTGGTGGAGGGTCATCGATCAACGTAGCCGAAGCTTCCAGAACTGGGGACACGATGCCGGCCATCAATTTAGCTGTTGCTAATAAAACTACAAAGACGGACAAAAACTATTTTGTACAAATACACGTGATGAATCGGGTTCGTGGAGTTTGTGATGCTGGATAAGAACTTTTTGAGTTTGAGAACAAAAATTATATTGAAAAATTCAATAAATAGTATTGTTTCAAGGTTATGTTATATGTATCAGATAATAGATTTCACCTTTTAAGTAGTGTTATAGCTTCAGCAGCAACTGACATAAAAAGAACTTATATAGGAATTATTTGGAATTGATGTCCTAGAAGTCCTTTCGCAGATAAGAACCTAGTTTATATTGTGTATATTACTTTAATTCGTACTATCATAGTTATTGTCTCTTTTGTTCTATTCTGAAGCAAAAAACTAACACTTGCGAAGCAGCAACGAGATTCAAAGTACCGCATCCGTCAACTCTATATCTTTATCATACGACACACAAAGCGTTCTACTCCAGTGTGCCCGTGCCAACAAATGAAATTTTCGATCGAGACGTATGACTGTGCATTACTCTTTTTGTATGCTCCAACAACAATGCGACTCTTGAACAACGACCATTGTGTTGGGAAAAAATTGGAATGATTAAGGTGCGTTCGAATGAGCTCGAGATTATTGCATTATTGATTTGTTTTGTGCCTCAATATATTGAATCAAATGACTGAATATTTTTAAATTCAACTCTATACACATTTTAGACCTCCTTTCACAACACAGGGAAAATGTAGGCATAAGTCGTAATGTCATTATTTAAATGGTGGTCTGTTGTAAAAACAATGAAAACAAAGATTCACGACTTTTCACATCTCGCTGCGTTCGCTGTTTCCACGCTGTTATCGAAATTAAAAATGGAAACGCGAAGCAAATATTTTTTGTGATGGTTGTAAAAAATCGGTGAATGGAACTGGATGGAAATGATGCTTAATATCGGTTTTAGAAATATTTCTAAAGGTAACAGTTTAGAAAGTACGCTTAAGTAAAAAGTAATATTTATTTTTCTAGATGGATAGTTTACAACAAAAACGAGAACAACAAAATGATAAGATTGATGACGCAAACAAAGACACTACATGAGATAAAACTAAAGCTACTCAGTAAATATTTTCCGAGCAAGTTTACAACAAAAACGGACACATTTTACTTATCAACGAAGAATTTCATTAAAGTTTCACACAGGGACTTACACTGTACGCGAGGAATTCTAAGATAAGCTTAGTTTTTTAGACGTCCTTTAGTTTTTCGTCCTTATTTACTCCTTCTAAAATATAAAGAGTACGAGCTTCTCACTTGACTTATTTAAGAAGTTTATTACTAGATTTTTATGCATCTTCTGATATGATTAAAACATTTTTGTTACGTATTATTTAATTATTTTTATTAGCTAGTACATTATAATAATGGTTCATGCTCTTGTGTAGTTTTGTACCCCGTTCATTGTGTGTACATCTCTGTTGATAAATGACTTACGATAACCATGCATAAACAGGTCATTTTTATTTATTTTTCTGCATTACCATCTCCAAATCTAAACTTGTATACTAACATTATAAAGAGGATAGACATTTTTTGTTTGTTTTTACCGAATAGGCTCCGAAACTACTAGACCGATTTAAAAAAATATTTCACCAATAGGATGCTATATTATTCCTGAGTGACATAGGCTATTTTTTAATCCCGAAAACGGGTCCCGTGGCGTGGTCCACAGGAGCGAAGCCGCAGGCAACAGCTAGTGTAATATAAAAATATAATATATTACCGCAAAAAATGTATGGAAACTAACAACGGTGTCATATTAGCATAGAGATAGAATCCTAGACGGATGAAATTTCACAGACATCGGATTGACTCGCGAATATTTTCCGACCGAATTGATTTAGGTAGGGCGGTTGCGGCAAATCTAGGCGGAGCTGTGAATACCGAGGCCTGTCATTTGCAGGGTACGCAGTATTCAAACAATTCTTAGAACGTAGAACATGCGTCATAATAAATTCTGCTGAAGTTGGTATTCTTATCAAAACAATATTACGGACTGTATATTTTTCCTTACCATAGTCAATAGTTTTTTGTAACAAATTCAAAGATTTGTGAATTATAAATAAGCATATGAAAGATTTTCATTACGAACAAGAAATAATCAACGTTACTTTTTTGACATAAATACCATCATTAAACAAATGGAAAACTGATTGAGACAAATAATAAGTTATGATAACAATATTTAACTTAACATTAGTCTAGTACATATAGAACTACTAATGCTTAATGATGAAAAAGTAAGTGAGTACGTAGTTACTAGTAGTTCAACAGAAAAAAAGTAAAATATGTTGATGTCGTTTACAGGTTAATTGCCAGTAATGACCTCAGTTGGCGCGCTGCAACGAATGCCGGCCATTTACACGTATTGACGTTCTGGAAAATATAACAAATGGTTCTGCTAAATACTCGAGTAAAGATATTTGATCATTTTTCCTCTAATTGGTTCTAGTGTTACGAAATGGGTAGTACGTTCACACGGGCGCAATGCGATGCAATTCGACCGTTTTGCACTCTTAGAAAATTCGTGCGTAGCACCAATCGATGCAATCCGTCGAAGCATCAGAAATATCCCTTAAAATGTACTCCTGCTTATCTCGTTTTACCAGAAACTAGTACTAATAACTACTAAACTTATCTGGCGTTTACAGAAGTGTCTTTAAAATATAACTTATACTCGGGTAAAGGATTATCAAGACGAGAATGTTTCGTAGCAAGTATATAGGCAAGGTTTGCCAGACGTTCATTCTTCGGGATTGTCACTCGTGGCGAGTCGCCACGAGTGTGTGTGTGTATTGTGATTATAATTAATAATATAAGATTATAAACAAAGTATGGATTCCCCTATTTAATTATTCCAACAAATTATCATATCCCACAAAATTTATACCTCAGCTAGGACAAAATTATGTTGAAACTGTCTTTTTGAACTTATAAGTCTTCGTAAATTGTATGTTAATTTACTCAGCCAAGACTCTAAGATATTCAGAAGGGACAATGTTGTCAGAATATTCTCGGTCCGTAGCGACATCTTGGACGCACAACTCGCAAACTTGATTATTAAGGGGGGTTAAAGGGGTTAGGGGAAGGGGGAGGTTAGATGAAATGCATCGAGTTTTACTATATAGCGGATTAAGTTTTGTATATAACAAGCTTTGATGTTTTCATGAAGAAGGTTTGATGCCAGATTATTAGGAGTCTTGTATTGGTAACATTCTTCGTAGTATTGTAGCTCCTGAAGGAAAAAAAAGGTTTTAAGTATTGGTTATAAAAACTGTTTATTTTTAAGAAAATTTGCTTGACTCGTGATACATGTATCTCAAAACAGATTACAGAAATATTAATGACAGGTCCACTCTTAAAATGAGAACAGGAAAATTACTTTCCGAAGTGCCAAAGTTAAAAAGTATTTACATAGATTTAGATACAGACTAGCAACGTTAAGCTAATTATTATTAAAAAGCTTGTGTGTCTAGAAAAAGCGAAAATTATCAAACAAATTCATCCATAAAAAAAATCTTTGAACAACATCACATACAAGTCATGGTTTGATGTTTCAACGCTAATTAGCATCAAGCAGAAAAAAACACAAACCAAAGAAGAGTGATACATTAATACAAAAACACAACTTTATCTAACTCCGCATTTCTGCGAAATGAGTTAATGTAAAACTTTTACAAAGAGAAAAAACCTTGCGCATTAATATTATGAGGGTTTTCCAGAAGAAAAAAAAACTCTGTTGACATTTTGTCCACGGTCGGCACGGGCACTTCACTAATGAATGCAAATTTCATCAAGCCGTAACACACGCTTCTCATAGTAAAAAGTTTAATTTAAAAATATAAAGCGGCTAAAGAACAACGCTACATTATTAAATCAGTGAGTGACGCTTATTAAATATGGAGTTTAAGAAAGTATTATGGGATGGGTATGAAAGAAAAGCGGGATTAACCCCGGAGAGTGAAGCTCCTTATTATTATCACGTCAGCGTTAAGTTTAATTGATATAACTTGAATTATTTTACTGCTGACTTTATAGAAGATTTTGCTGAACATATTGTTTTTTTTTATTTCAATACAATTTGAGACACTGTCTGCCATTTTAGAGTCTAATATTACAAGAGACAAAAAGGTGATAGTATTTTTCAGCGACAGTAACTGCCACTAAATGCGACAAAACTTTACATCCCAAACTCCTCTCCTGCACTTAAAACCTTACTGAAACGCTCCCCACGAATGTGCCATAACAGCTATTACTCCAAAACGCGAGAAAATATACATTAGTGCGACATAATTCTGAAAGCACCTACACTACTAATTATTTTAAGTAACAATTTGATACAAAACTGGCACTAAGTGCAATAGGAGGAAGCGTTAAAGTGGAATGCAGTTCACGAGTTGAAGCAGGTGGTGACGTGACAGCAAGTCTGTTAATTAGTATAAGTTTATCTTGCTGAGCTGATGATGGAGTCACGGCTTAGTGAGAACAAACTGGCTGGGAATTTTGGGTGCTTCCTTTTTAGAAAGGAGCTAAGGAGATAACGATACATTGTGGAAGGTAAGATTTGTGTTAAAAGTTTAATTGTCCACGACGCAGACACAATAGCATGAATGTCAAATAAACGCAACAAAATTGAAAAAAACAAGTTTTCATGAAACATGTATAGGGAAATAGTTTACGTATAAATAACTGAGTTAAAATTACAATGAAATATTGAAATCTTTAATTATTTTGTAGACACAATTTTTATCACACATTTTATATCATTATTTCCTCTTACATTTAATCAACTAATTATATCTACTTTCACGTCAATCATATCAAACAAAACATTACAAACAATCCCAGGCAGAATTTTTTTGTCTGAAAAAATAACTCGACATCCATCCCAACACTATATCACCCGACTTAGCGACACCATCCGAGCTAAACCCTCGCAAGAAGACGAAAGCTGATTCGGATTAAACTTTGAATATGTACGAGAGACTTTAGTTCAGCTACATTGTCATGTGTCGTCTTGTTCAGAAACTGTTGGCTATCGGCCGTGTCGACTGATTCCAATTGTTTTGACTTTGTATTCGATGAGAGATAAACTGACTTGAATATTTAGGGATGGGTAAATGTTTGATGGAGCTTTTCGTTCCTTTCTTTTCTATCGTGGCAAAAATCTTTTCTATGTAGATCAAATATTCGGTTGAAAGCAAATAATAGATGATTATCAATTGCGGATTGATTTTTTGAGCGTTTATCGTTTCAATACTTACTTGCTTCATATATTTGTGTTCTTCAGAAATGTAGCTACTCCATATCTCTGACAATACCAACCGTAACAGATCTTTTCTTATCATTATATATTCTAGCTGCTTCATAGCTTTCCTTGTTCAAAGCAATAAGTCAAACTCATAACAATTCCTTCACATTCTAACACAGCGTCATCGTAAATATCAGTTGGAAAACGTCCGTGTTACCCCGCGGCTACCGTGTACCGTCGCAGCCGAATAATGCCTTTTGTAAAACTTTCAACTTGTGTAATACTCGGTATATTAAAGTGTCTCACTTCTGTGTCCTCGGCATCGCAGACAGTTCTGTTTAATATATTATTATGAGTATGCATCAAGTTTGTGCGGCTTTCGGATCTTCATAAGATGGGTTATTGTCTTACTAGCTGTAATTTATTAATTTAAAGTCTTTGTTAAATTTATAACGAAATTACATATTTACTACAAGTAGCGACATCTACCAGTACCTATGTCAAACTTTGTTTAAGCTGTCATTTTCAATGTATTGTCTTTGAAGTCATAATAAAGTTTCCACAGTCTGTGACAACTCCTCGTGTGTTTTAATAGTCTTCTTTACCTTCAACCTACTTCGTCAAATTCAAGCCTTATCGTAGTTCACCCTCTTGTGAGAATACTAATTTGGACATATGGTTATAGATAAGAATCAGTACAACATTAATTTCGCGTGATATAATGCATACTTAGTATCAAATCTGAGAGTAAAAATTAACGGCAGAACGAACACAATAAATTACTAGTGAAGAATTAACTGTAGGCAATCCAGTTTATACCAGCTTTTATATATGAAGAGCCAGCGCTCAAATTCCACTAAACCTACATGTTTAAAGTAAGAACCGTAAAGAATAACGAGTGTGAAGATTGAAACTCGAAAACAAAATGAAAATTTAAACGAACACTCTTTTAGCGAGTATTTACTGCCGTTTTACGTTGGTCCAGCAATGGAAAGAAAATATGGAGTAGGGAATAGCTATGGAACAGCTGGTTATCTTGCTGCTGAAGTCAATTGAGGCAAATAGGTCAATATGGAGTTTGCGCCGATGGGTGAGCTTACTGTTTATGCATTATTGCAAACTTCACACGCAATGTTAGTACTGTTGTGTTTATTTTTGATTTATTGAGCGCAAAGGAAATGGATTTTGCCAGTGAAACTGTGATAGAATTATGTAATGCAAAATGACTTTGGCACCAACTAGCATCGGCTTTAAATGTGAGTTACATTATATTCATCAATGTTTATTGATAGTAATTTTACTAAAAAAATATACTTCATAGTCTACAGACGGATTACAGCTTGTGGGACAGAGTAGTACAAAGTCGTTAGATACTAAACTATAACAGGTTGTGCAATAAAAGTTCTTACATTCTTCAAAATTCTAAGTAATGCTAACATGAAACTTTTCATCGATACATTTATCGTTCTAGCTTCGGTATATTCGTAAACGTTCACTAACTCATTTCCTGAAACCCCAAGCAAAGGTTGAGCTGTCAGTTTAAAATAAACGTGTCTTAGAACCACAAGTTCTGTGAACCTCGCTAGAAATTCATACACCTTTCCACATTTGGAATTCTGTACACTTTTATAGTACGAAGATATGCAGTAGGTTTGTTGAACCCATTTGTCAAATGACGTCATAATGCCTATGCACTACAAGTTACTTGTGACCTTGCTTGCTATAAAACCTTTTCATCTTTGATTTAGAACCTAACTAGTAACGAGGGTATTCAGTTTTTGGTTCCGATAGAGAGTATTGATAAAAATGAACTAGCTAAATGATACAAAAAGAGTGTTATTCAAATTACCCTTATCATTACTGAAAATACAATTAAAATCGTTCAATCAAAATTATATACTTAAGCCTTTACATAGACATCATCAACACCCAAAGGCCGACGTCAACCATAGCTATACTTCATAAAAGATAACTTGATCTCTGCGACATATGTCAAACTGACGTATACGTTATTGTTAGCCTGTCAAGCGCTATTATTACTGTGTACTGACAGCAGTCGCAGAGATCAAGCTATATTTTATGAAGTATAGGCCTCTCAATTCTCGTGTCAATCCTTTGCTCCTGCGTCAACCTCATCCAGGTTCAACCCGGATCTTGCATGACAAATATCAGTATCTCCTGGCTTTTAAATTGCCTTTCAGAAGAAGGTAACAAATATTGTTGATTGCCTATTTATCTTTTAATTCCTTTTTAGTAGTCTATTGATTAGAAATAAGAAAGGTAATTTCTTATTTCTAATCAGGCCAAGTTAAATGAATAGCCGTATTAATTATTACTACGACTAACGCGTTGGATCCCACGCAAATAATAAAGGTCAGCTGGGGTGAATTAGTCGCTTTGTTTTACTGCATTTCTTGTGGGCGTTAGAGTGTGACCTGTCATTAATTAGAATACTCTAAGAATAGCTTACAGCTGTTTAAAATCTAATTTGACCCTTTGAATATTCTGTAAGTCTTATTATGAAACTAATCGTGTTATCCCAAAACTTTCAGGAGAGTAACAGATCACTGTCTTTGAAATTTATAAAATTGTATAGTTTTATTTATTTTTAATGGCATTGTTACAACAGTAGTTGAAACAATTGGTCATCCAATAGTATTCTGCATTAATATTGGCATTTTGAAAAATTACAGTGAATGTGTATTCTGAAATTAAGATACAGAGCACCGTACAAAACCTGACTTTTATAATATTTTTGTTGAATTAGAAAAGTGTTTCCGTTTTAAGTAATAATTATCATTTTGTTGTACCAAACAGAACCTTGAAGCTTTAGAATATAAACACAGCTTTAAATTAAACCAATGATACAAACAATGAAAGTCACATATTCAAATCCATAAACTCTTTCGTTTTGCTCAACTCCCATCTTCCCTTATACACTAAACATCAAAACCGTATCGCAACGCTATCCATAAATAATTCCAACACATTTTGTGCCCCTCATAATGACTGGCAACTTGGCAAATTTCCTGTGGGGACTATCAGCCATCTTTAAAATTAATTGAAACATTTTGCCTGTAATCTGTTGTAATAATTATATCGTAAAGGGGCCCGTCTTGAAGATTAGCTCATATAAATAAATAATAACTTCTTAATAGCTTCGGCTGTTAATTATTACCTTATTTAAAGGTATGGCTGTATTGTTGAATAGTGAATGGGGATTACTGACGTAGGTAAATTGTTGTTGGTATTAGGATTAATAAATGGTTTAGCATTCAATGATGGGTGTATAATGTGTGTTGTAATAATTAATTTAAATTTTAAATTTGAGAACCTTTACTGAAAGCGAGAATAATATCGAATCAAGATGGATATAAGTGTACAATCTGATATGATGTAGATGAAACGTTGTAATATAGATAAAATGCAGCTGACATAAGCTAGCTGTAGTATGATTATAATGCGTAAGTAACTCTGTCTATTTGTAACCTTTTCATATCATAACAGATGAATGGATTTGGATGACCATGGCCTGGTGGATATAGGATATTTTGTATCTCTGTTGCACGCCACATAAGATTACAAACGCCCTTGCAAAAGCTAGTATTCAAATAAAAGTCACATAGCAATATCTATTTTTGACGCCGAAAATTTGGTGGGAAGTGGAAACCATGCGGAACTACGCATGGTTCCACTTCCCACCAAAAAGCAATACCTACATCATCCACATACGTCCACAATGGCTGCAACATTCCAAATCGACAAAGAAAATGCGGGATATTACATGAAAGCCATTTTCACGGCATTTAGCTGGCAATTTTATTACGTCATTACATATTCACACAGTCATGCTACCATGGAATGTAGGGGTGGTATTACATCAAAGAGAGTATTCGATCAACGCGGCTTGTGTATTTTTTTTTTGGTTCATTTACCACGATCCATACGCTCGCTTCGCCTTGTTATTTTGATGGCTTAAAGCGTGGGGATTAGCGGTTTGTAAGAGCTTACCCTAACCAACATAATCCTGTAATAAGAATAGTTTCTGCCGAACCGAGCCGGTATAAAAAATATTAATACCGCATACAGCATTATTAAAATTGCAGGCAAAAGACTTTTTCATGGCATAAGCTAAGCCAAATAAGTTTGTATAAAATTATGATTAACACATATGTTAAAATTATGTAAAGTATTATCTAACAGTCCACAAGCCATCTTGTATTTTTCTGTTACCACGTCGATTAGCTAATGGCTTTTCAAATACAACTTGAGAGTGTTACTCGATCATCGATATAAATAAAAGTTATGAAGATTCACTCTGATTAATGTAACAACTTTAAAACTATTTATTTAACAGCAAAGACTCCAAAACAAGCTAATTATGTCAAGTACAAAGTAGTTCAGTTTAAAGTCAATTTAAATTCATATATGCCAAACTTACTCCATCATCTTAATTTGATGAAACGCCGAAGATCAATCCACCCGCTACAGCCTCCATCTCAAGGCACTTCGCTAATGTTCGGTTTATGTAAATATTATGAGACTTTAACTATTCACTTATTCACTTAGCGTCAGCTCTCTTGGGCTGTCTTTTTGTATCGGAATACCTCCCCTTTTCCTTTCGTCAGAGTTAAAATTGTTTTTTGTCGTGCCTTCCAACTTTTCTAAGTCGATTTAAAATGTACTTAAAACGATTAATTTGAATGGAGTTAGGAGTTTCGTGTGACACTGACAGTTGAATTTATTCCAGAGTGGATATTTTTGTTTCTTAATTTTGTTGGAAATGCTGTTTGTCTTTCATATCTTTTTGTTTGTTGCGGAATAATAAAGGTAAGGAATGAGAATAACAAAGAAAAGAGGGTATGAGTTGAAAGTAACTTTTAAATCGGATGAAGTTTTTGTATTATGTTTTCAGCGAAATTTGAATACAATTTTTTGCCATAATCTGACAATGAAAATAAAAGTTAGGCACTAATGAATTGCTGCTTATAAGACGTCTTTTGACATTTGAAGATTTGATGACTCTAATTTTCTCCTCTCGTACAACATACCAATGAATAGGAAAAAAATATGTATTTTTTCTCATACAACGTAATCATCTAAAATAAAACTGAACTAAATATTCATTCACCCGAAATTCTCTAATTTCATCTTCTTACGCGAACTCCATTACTTATTTACCCAAGAAAGCACATAAAGAACATTTTGTTTAACAAAGACTTTACGTTGAAACGACAGCGTATTCTACAATCCAGTTATCAAACAACACGTTAAGGACGTAGTGACTAAACTAGGTAGGATGAATTAAGTTTGACTAAATTCGTAGCCATTAAAACGGTTGAGAGAAAAAGTAAAAGCATTTGAGCAAATTAGTTTGCATGAAATGGACCGGTTGTACTAAAATGGTGTGTCCGAGTTTTTTAAGCTAAGAGGAATATTAATTTGGTTGTTTTATTTTGTTATTATTATGGCAATCCAACGAATTGTTCACAATAATATTGATTATAAATTAATTATCTAAAATTAAAAATCACAAAAGACTACAAACTATAGCGAACTTTTCACTTATTGGTGTGCACAGCACTAGCAGTTTAAGTTTACTTTATATAATGTCAAATAAAAATGTTGTGAGACTTTATGTTTACAGATTGTTATAAATAGCTTTCCATGTCATCGTGTACTGCAAATTTTATCCATGTGCCATGATTAATTACAATTGCTAGTAATTTGTTTAATACAGCTTCTGGTAGATTAATTAAGTACCTAATTTAGCATAATTTGAAATTTGAAAAAAATATATATCCTGAACTACAAAATTTTGGTGAAATTTGTCATTGCTAACATGATGCTGCCTGCATCAATTTAAGAGCGACGATGTTAAACTACAGCAAGCTACCTATCCTGACATAAAACACTATAAGGGACTGTACACTCACGACAACTGACAGTTTACCACACAAACCCCCAATTCTAACAAAGCCCGCTATAGCGCTTCAAAGCGCTTACTTTCTGCCGGCTAAAATTCAACACACGTTCGTCCACATAGTGTGTCCACCTTGCGACGCCCGCTTTCTTACCCGGATTAACTCGAATTAAGATCGTACGTATCTTTGTGTTTGCCAGACGTTGCAACAGATCTTGTAAGGCAACGCTAGAGGAATTTCAATTGGTGGAAAATCTTGGTGCATCGGAATTAAATGGAATAGGTCGATGCTGTTTTATATTGAAGAGATACTGAATAATTTGTGAGAAATGGTTGTAATGAATGGGAATGAGTTTCAATAGGTGGGCACTTATTCAACTAACTTGCAATCGTTCTTGTTACTCAGTAAGCTTTGACGAGTTTTTGGAGCAAGATTTTTATTTTACTTTAATCCATGAAAACTCGAGTCAAAATATTGAAATTGTGGTTTTCATATTCGTATTTGGTTTTGAGAGCATCATCAAATTTATACGTTTTAATATTAACTATGATTTCTTCTTTATCTCCAGACAGAAACTAATTAACGTCTAAAAGACACTACTGAGTGCTTCAAAACTATTTTCTAATACCTATTCTCGCATAGCTCCATTGCCTCGACTTTTTAGTCAGACGAAACCTAAAACTTGGCTCAAACAAAATCAAAAACCCCGACTGCTTAAAAAGCGAACCAAAAGGCCGTAGGAGCCATGATCGCGAGCTGGCTGACCAAAACCAGATGTATCCTCCGACTGCACAGCATGATTTTCTTCTTGTTTACGGCTTTTTGGTTCGCTTTTTAAGCATTCGGGGTTTTTAATCAACTTTTTTTACAATTTTGTAAAAAAAATGACACTTGCAGGGTTAGGACGAATCGATTGACGTAAGAATCATCAAAATCAGCCAACGCGTTTGGTCTCTAGAACGCCACATAGGAACAAACATACATACATACATAGACTGATAAACACATTACATTCCTTCGGCAGTCGGGTATAAAGAATACTTTTTCCTACCACATATTGAATCTAAAGATTGCAATAGTGCCTGCAGTGACAGGTAATTTGTTAGAGAAAACCAAAGAAAAAAGTTAATTGTTTGTAGACTACGTCGACTATGAACGGAACTATAACCCTTTTTCTTTTGTTTAACTTTAGATTGCTTGGGATTATCAACGTCTGCTTCTGTTTGAGATTCAGTCTCATATTCAGCATGCTTGTTGTTGTTTCTTCTTATATTTTCTCTATTGCCTCGGGATATATTCTGCTAGTTTTATAGTAACGACTTTGAATTAACTTTACCTGCTTGTGTCAGTGATCTTCAACTGATAACATTTTATTTTCAAACTAGATTTTTGGCTTTAGTTTCGCTCACTTGGCCTCTCCCAAAAGACCTGTTTATTTTTCGTGATAAAAAGTAGCTTATGACACCCATTAATAATGTAGCTTTTTATCAGTGTAATATTTTTTGTAATCGGTTCTGTACGTACCGCCATAAACCATTACAAACAAACATAATTACAACTTTACCTTTTTATAATTATTTTCAGCCTGTTGTGTGTATATATGCCTCTACAGGGCAAATGCCTCTCTTTCTTCCTTATATTCCTCCTGGTTTAGGGCAATTTCTTGACATATTAGATAAATATAATTTTCATTATTTTAGTCTTGTTTACTCGTGTAATGTGATCTATCATCCGTTTATTAAGTCTATCAACGACCTCCGTATCATTAATGTATTTATCTTAAAAACCACCTATTAATCTCAAAACATAATCTCTTTCACTTCCCCTCTCTTTTCGATTAACACGGTCAATCATTTTTCATCCCGCGCTGTCCCGGTTATTGGCTGTCATATCAGTTTCCACAACATATAGCTCAGAATAAAACAATACGTATTTAAAACGATCATTACAGTTGCGACTGACGCGAGTCGCTACATAATTCAGTCAGCTGTCAGCTGCAGGCCGCTTTGCACGAGTTTCATGCGTAGTGTTGCCACATCGAGGCTACTAAATTGAAGAGGAAATATTGTTGGCAAATATAAGGTTTGGATCAGAATTTGGAAGTGGGAAGTGTTGTAGCTTAAAACCGGTGTGGGTAAAACTAATTTAAGAAAAGTTATTTAAATCTCTTCTTCTGTTTTGTTTTAGATTTGGAAATATTTTTTTGGTACAAAGTAGCTACATTACTTTGTTCCAAAAAAATATTTCCAAATACAAATTGTAATTTGTCAACCTTGCTTTGTAATCATCATCTTTTATAGCCCGACTTTAACCCGATCTGGGAAAAAGCTTATCTATGTTAATAGGACTGTATATTATCAAAGATTGTAAATAACATCACGCTAAATATCTACAATCTAATTAGTCTAATGGCCTCCCAATAATCTGTCCTACATGATCCACTTGAACATCTTAGCTTCTATACAAGAGATCCTTCAAAGTTAGTAATCTATCAAAGGAGGACATCGTCCAAGTGTGTGCTAGGTTTAGAGCAAGCTAGTCTGAAGAACCCTATTCAATTTATTGCCAATTACTGCTCAATACCAACATGTTTGCCATAGAAAGTTAAGGCTACGCTTCGAAAATCTTCAATTTAGTTTACAGTGTAAGTTAAGTAATTAGTTTGTTTACTAGATTTTGGTGTTTGTCAAATAGTCGTATGTATCTTAGATGTACTGGCTAGGTCGAGCTTCTGATGCTTCACATTTGATATTGTTCTTCTTCTTCTTTCGTGTCAATTAACCTAAACTATTGTCTTAACCGTTCATATTTTGTCCGACCTGTATTATACCAACATTATATTTTTTTAGCTGACTTTATAAGCAGGAGATAAACTCTTTTGATAATTTGTTTGAACAAAACAAGGATACTGGCCATGGTGAATGGTTAGTTCTTCTTATGGAAGGCCTTCCGATAAGCGGTTGACACTTTCAAAACCTTGCACCATTCCATCTGTGTCGACACTTGTTTATATCCAGCAGGTGACGTTTTTCGGCTGACTATCATGCATAATTTTAACCAGGTTCACGCTTATCTAAAACAGAAATTGAAATTAAGAAAATGAAATATCCTAAAACTAACTTACAATTCTGGTTACGCAGTTTACAACACTAGTCGCTTCAATAATTCGCCAGCAAACATTTTGCGTGATGGTCCAGAACGGTTTATACTCTGATAATGTATTCCCACTGTATTCTGCTGATTATGATGATTTTATTGTTGGAACGCTTTGCTGACTCCTATGTACTCAATAAAGAGGATGGAAATAGAATATGAATGAATTTCTACTGTAGTATTTTGGTGATGTACTGGAGCAAATGCTATACTAGCTACTGCATTGTTTTATTTGTAAGTTTTGTTTCAATTACTGCTAGTAACATTATTAATTTTACAAGGGTGTATACCTACCTAGGACAAACAATGATTTATTCATGAAAGATTCAGCAAAATTGTCAATGAAAGTACATAAAATCATACCTTTACATCATGGGAGTAACCAGAAATTTCACAACGTCACCCACTACGATCTGTAACTCCTTTTGCTTAGTTTACGTTCATATATCCGACTTATGTAAAAAAAAAAAAAAACTGACTTTCCTGTCAATCAATAGAAAGTACTTCATCTCGATTCAACGAAAAACAGCTCAACAGCTAAAAACACTACCACAAAAATTCAAAAATCGAATAACACTTGTTATAACGAGATCATTATTCAAACTTCGCGCATCCGAAAGCTGTATTCGTCGGAAAACCTTGAAATAAAATTCACTAAAAACAGGGCGTTGCTTTGAGAAATGCGGTTGGTTGGTGGTGGAAAAAAGAAGAAAATCGCGTTGCAAACACCTGTAGGGATGTGGTGAGATTCCCACGTTATTTTCTTGCGAACTCCAGACGAGTGTTGGTAGTACCCTGTATAGCCGTCTATACGAGTATGTCCTTCGCCTCTGAATGTGCTGAGTTTATGTAAGATTCGTGTATTTACTTTGGGATTTAGGCGTTAATATAAAGTTGTTTTAGTTTCTCCTGCCTGAGGTGTTCATTACTTGGTATCTTGTCACTGCATTTTAACTGTGCAGTTAAGAGCTTTTTAAGTTCCTGAGTTCATGACAATATATTGTACTTTTTAATTGGTAGCTAAGCTTATGCTCGTAACGAATTTTAATATGAGCTACAGATTTCATTTTGCCTTGTTGCACTTTTAAATTACGTAGTCTTCACTCTTTGTAATTATATCATACACCATTCCAGAGTTGTTAGGAGTAACAATGACGAAAACCTTGGTCTGTAGTCGCCAATATGCAGTAAACAAGGATGTTCATGAATGCTCACTCTTTCAAGATGAAATTTTGGCCGGGAAACCTGACAAATTAAAGGTTGATGGTATAGTTACATAAGTGACGCATAAAACAGCTGAATAAAAACAAAATCGTATCTCTCTAAACAGCAATTTAACTACCACACTTCCACGTGTTAACACTTCAAGTAGATACCAAATTACCGGCAATTTCAGTTCAAACAGACAAATTACCCATACAGTTTTAATTCTTCCAATAAATGTCATCATAAATCGGGTCGTCTCAAGCTGAGACGTGTCCACCGCGTAAGGCAGACGGCGATAAATCTGGGCTCCGTACGCCGCATAAGTGACTGGTGGCTGTCACACTGTAGCGTAACTATGTGTTGTGATCGTGGGAGGAGTGATTTTTGGTGTGAAATCTGGTGTGATTGTATTTCAATGGTGATAGAGGCTAAAATAGAACAAAAAAACTGGCCAAGTGCGAGTCGGACTCGCACACAAAGGGTACCGTACCATTATCGCAAAAAACGGCAAAAAAATCACGTTTGTTGTATTGGAGCCCCACTTAAATATTTATTTTATTCTGTTTTTAGTATTTGTTGTTATAGCGGCAACAGAAATACATCATCTGTGAAATTTTCAACGGTCTAGCTATAACGGTTCATGAGATACAGCCTGGTGACAGACGGACAGACAGACGGATCGTGGAGTCTTAGTAATAGGGTCCCGTTTTTACCCTTTGGGTACGGAACCCTAAAAAGGAGTATGTCTATTGAAGATGTTTTTGACGACTATGAGAAACTTAGCCACATGTGCAATGACTGAAAAATGCTAGGTGTTGCACACAAAATCATCCATTATCCTTCTGCCCTCAAACCCAATTGAGATCAGCACAAAATTTCTTCTTCCGTGCGTCTTGATTTACCGTCGTATCAATTATAGTCACCTCATTTCTAAGCATTTAATTTTTCAGGTCCATCGTTTCAGAACCCGAAAGAAAAACATATTATCTGAAACCTTATGTAATTTTATGATTGAGTAGCTTTTCCCCGCGACTTCACTCCCTACAGGACCTGTTTTCGGGATAAAAAATAGCCTATATCACTCAAAAATAATCTAGCTTTCTATTGGTGAAAGAATTTTCAAAATCGGTAAGGCGGTTTTTGGGTTTATCCATTACAAACAAACTTACAAACAATCAAATCTTTCCCCTTTATGATTATTATATAATATAATATAATTATACAGTATAAACTTGACATTGTAATCTTTTCTTGAGGCATGTATGGGATAAATTTGAAACTGTATAATTTTCTATTGGAACATATTTTAAATTAATTTGACTCAATTTTCTAATAATTTATTTTGCTTTCAAGTCTATCATAATAATTCATTTTTTGTAATTTTAATTATGTAATGTTCGACACAATGTAAATTGTTTGAGAATAAGTAAATGAAAATGAAATGAATTAAAATTTATTACAATATCCAATTTAATATATTATTAATTATATAATATTGTTGTAGATATAGAATAAGTTTTCGACAACTGTAAAATCGATGAACATAATAAGATCGGATTCGACCTACAGACTCTGAAATCTACAAACTCGCTACGCCTCCAGATTATTCAGATGATATCTCCACAACAACACAACAATGTTCGAAAACAATACGCAGCACCGGTTTCGGATTATCTAAACCTCCCGCAAATGTTGTTATGCCATGTGGTGCATTCACGTGTGGGATCTGTCACACCGATAGGTAACGCTATAGATCTCCTAGCGATATGCCCTTGGGCGGGGTAATCGAGTGGCTAGCAATGCTCAATATAATATGATGTGACCCTGTGGGCTTCTAGATCGTCTGGTAATATGTACTAAAACCATCTTAGATACTGCGATGAATATGATAAGAGTAGAAAACATATTTTATATATTATTTATATCACTCAAATATTATTCGGTAAAAATGCATGACAGTAGCAACACTTCTATTCTAGTATACATTTTATTATGGCAAGCAAAATTGGTGTCGACTTTCCTACCATGAATGTCTTAAATAAATTGGAAAAGCAATTGTGTATATTATTAGTAATTAAAAGAGAAGGTACTGTAGACACAACCTAAATTCTTCCAGAAGTTGGTTATGAAATTCCTATCATATATATTATGCGCTGTCAAGGTTAAAGTGGTGACATGGTTGTGCAGATGACTGTATTTTTTATTCTTGTGAATTAACAATAATTTAAATTGTTTTTTTTTTTGAGTATTTATCTTTTCTATTCGTCCGTTGTATGCCGTTGATACTTTACAAAACATCCCATCAAACAGTAATCACAATCCCAGCCACCACAATGTATTTTATTCAACGATTAATACACGAACACGAACAGTTTCAAACAAAATATAACAAGATGGAGTATCAGCTGGTGTATTAGCAACTTTCTCCTACAAGGGTTGAGACATGGCCGCAGCAGACGCAATAAATCTTGCGAGCCACGTGCAGCCGGGTACGTCACGTGAGTACGAACATGATATTATTTAGGGTGCATCATGGTTAATATGAATTCAATTTGAGATGATCTGTGTTGTTTAGGTAGTATAGAAATTCAATGTTTGTGGTAAAAAACAACATTTTTTGTCTTAAAGAAGATAAAAGTAATGTCTGATCAATTTCATGATTCCGTTAACAATATACAAGCATAAAAATACCTCTAAACTGCTATTCTGCAAAAATGTCATGGCGAAAACTTAGCTGAAATGAATATGAAGTCAGGTGTTTATTAGTCTAATCAAGGTGGAATGGAAGTACACTTCCACCAAAGTTTTTGCGGGTATTTTTTACAGAATAGACCGGTTGGAAGGCATAGAATAGTAGACAGACTTATTCGGGCTTATAATGAATTCACAGTTAGGAATTTAGCTGGTTTATTTTTGTAATCTAGTTTAATAATAACGTATTATTGATTTACATGCGAGACACACAGGGTCAGTTGATGCGGCGTCGCTTGGGAGAGACCTATGTCCAGCAGTGGACATTTTTTAGCTGAAATGATATATATAAAATGAAATACCTCTAACGTGGAACATGGCCAGTTTTCAGAAAGCCTATGTTTTCTTATCTATCATAGTAAAACTGCTGTTTAAAAAGTTCTTTCCACTATTTTATGCTCACGATTTTCATACCGTAAGATACGTTTCTGACGATATGATTTCTGTTGACAGTTGGTACAGAAGTAAAGAATTATTTCATTGATACACATCGGTGTGCATAAGGCCTGTCCGTAGATGGTGGTGTTCGCTGAAGGCGTCTATTGTGACATGACAAACGACTCGATGCGTGCATGGACTCAAGTAGCCTCTCGCTGTGAAATATTGCTGGCTGCTGATTCTGTTTGTGACAGCTGCAGCAGGATTTGTGTTACTGTCGTGTATGTTAACAGCGGCATGAATTACGTGATTAATATTCAATTTAATGGTGGTGTAGTCAATTTTAGGGTGATTTGGGAGCATTGTTTCAGCTGCAGACAAACTACTCAATTGCAGTGTTCTTATAAATTTACTAGATAGCTATAATCAATCCATTAGAAAGCAATTTTAATGTGATGAAGGTAGGTGTAATATGAAAGAAAAGGGAGCCAGTGATAGAGTGACGGTTGATAGGACGGAACGGAAGAAGAAAACGTGTTGCGCTGACCACAAGTATCATGAGACATGAGCAGGAATATGATGATGATGAAAAGTAATTATGGCGAGCGACTTCATGGTACAAAAATGGTCTTATAAGTCTAAGTCCAATATAAAAGTGACATTGTCCTTCTAAAGGCCCTAAAATGCCTCTGGTCTCTGGCCTCTTAACATGACAATGTCAAACCAATCACTAAAACTTAATAAGGTGTATCTGACATCTCCAATTCTACCCAGGACACCCATTTCCTTTGTTTTATTTCCAAATTAACATGAAAATGAATCCCAGACTTAATCACAGCCTGTCTATATCCATTTCCTTTGCGTTTCCAATTTATTTCCTGGCCGTAAACACAGGCATTACACTCAAGAAAAACCTATAAATGTTAGTGGGCACTTAAGTAGCATCCTGTCTTAGTAGCAGCAATCTATATTCAGGGTTATGCAGTGTTTCATTAGCATGCCCACATAGGCATGTGTGTGCTTGTGTACACGGGTCACTTTAGATGTGTGCGTATGTGTATAAGGGTATGTGCAATGTGCATTCGTATATGAAAGTCTGAATAGACTCTGTTAGGTGTAAGGAGTTCTGTTTCCAGCGTTTTCCCAATTCATTGCCACAATGTTTTCCACTTTGCTCTTGTATATAAGCAGTCAGTATGAAATGATTATAATCGATTCTTTATTAATAATTTCATACTTTCCTTATCAAAACCAAAATTTATTTATTAATTGAATAAATAAATTTATTTATTAATTGAATAAATAAATTTTGATTTTGAGGCCATTAAGCGGCACTTTAGAACGTCAAAACTTTTAATTTAATAACTATTGATTATACCGTCCATTCGGAAAAGTAGATTGTTATGGTAATGGACAAGAAACTCCAACATTTCATGTGAAAATTCTTATTATTTAGGTTTCCTTAACACTTTCAAAACGTATCCTTCCATAGGTTCTGTGGTACTTTAAAACATTTCTATACTAATATTACAAAGAGATAAAATTTGTGAATTGTGAAGTTGTAGGGGGTAATCTCTGGATCTATTGAAACGATTTTGAAATTTTTAGTAGAAAGCTTTATTATTACTGAGTCTCATAGGCTATGACATATTTAAAAAAAAATAGAGATCCTTATAAAAATTGCAATAATGTCACCCAAAGTAACAAAATGTTGCATATAAAATTCATTCTTTGGCGTGCGCTGAGAAAACTATTGATGATACATAAAAAATATGTACTGCATGATTAGGTAGGGTAGGATAGTTAGTGTTGGGTAGGTAGAGTAGGCTAGGTAGGGTAGGGTTGGGTAGGTAGGGTAGGGTAGGGTAGGTAGGGTAGGGTAGGTAGGGTATGGTAGGTAGAGTAGGGTAGAGTAGGGTAGGTAGGGTAGAGTAGGGTAGGTTGGGTAGGATAGGTTGGGTAGGGTAGGGTAGGGTAGGGTAGGTAAGGTAGGGGGGTAGGGTAGGTGGGTAGGTTAGGTGGGTAGAGTAGGCATGGTAGGTAAGGTAGGTAGGTAGCCAATTGACGGGAGCGAACCCCCGGGGGTCAGCCAGTCAAAAATAAAAGTAACTTTATGCTTTTTAACTCTATATTTCTATTCGTTTTGACTGCCACAATTACATCATAAATGCATTTAGTTTTTGTCCTAAAGCACCTAAAAATCTAGCTACCTAGGTACAATGCACCAGCTCTACACGCCCATACCTCAAGTGTAACGCATAAGTGACAAGGTGTGGCCAATTACCTCTCCAACCGACCGGCTGATTGAAATTATAGAATGCTTCATTGATAAGCTGATGAGGTATCAATTGCTTGATTTGGTTTACTACTAGTACCACTGCTTTATCATGTACGTATGTGTACAGGATTATTGTAATTGATTTTATTGCGGTTCCAAACGTCTTGAGATGTTGGTAGGTCTTAAGATACTCACGTATGAGATATTATGTTTTGAGCAGTGGTGGCTCAGTGGTAACTGCCTCGACTTACGTGTCGTAGGTCACGAGATCAAACCCAGGCAGGAGCTTTACTTTATGTAAATTATTTCATCACCACTGCTCTAAAAACAGTGAAGGAAAACATCGTGAGGAAACTGGCTTGTCCTAGACCCAAAAATTCGAAGACATCACACATCATGACAAAGAGCAGTGGTGGTCCAGTGGTAAGGGCCGCGATTTACAAGTTGTAGGTCGTGGGTTCGAACCCAGGCAGGCGTTTTAACTTTATGTAAATTATTTACGACACAAAACGGTGAAGGAAAACATCGCGAGGAATCCAACAAGTCTTAGAACCAAAAATTCGAAGACATGTGACATCGAACAAACTGGACTGGGCCCGCTTGCTGGATTACGGTCCATTCCCTCTCACAGAGAGGAGGTCTGCACGCACGACGGACCAAATGGGAGTCTAAGTGTAGAAGGAGGTTCATCTACCATAAACTATCAATCAACATCATGACAATATGTGATATCCACCATCCCGCACTGAGCCCACGTGGTGGATTAAGGCCCATTCCCTCTCTCACAGAGAAACCTGTGCCCCAGTAGTGGAAACATTAAAAGGCTGATGATGATCTTTTGAATTTTTTGACTCCTACACTTCAGTGTTTTCAACACATCTTATCTTTCTGTAAAAAAAAATCACCGTGAAATTAGGTGAAGTAAGGATGGATGAGTAAAGTCTATGACCAGTGTGTGTTGCCAGTGATGACATATGGCTCTGAGACGTGGTCGCTTACAATGGGCCTCATCAAGAAGCTTAAAGTCACCCAAAGGGCAATGGAGAGGGCTATGCTCGGAGTGTCCTTGCGTGATCGAATCAAAAATTTAGAGATCCGCAAGAGAACCAGGGTTACCGACATAGCCCGAAGAATTGCCAAACTTAAGTGGCAGTGGACAGGGCACATTTCTAGCAGAACGGATGGCCGATGGGGCAGAAAGGTTCTGGAGTGGCGACCGCGAACCGGAAGACGATGCGTTGGAAGGCCTCCCACCAGGTGGACTGATGACCTGGTGAAGGTTGCGGGGATCTGCTGGTTGCGTGACGCACGAGACCGGTCAATGTGGCGACGCTTGGGACTATGTCCAGCAGTGGACTTCTTTTGGCTGATATGATGATGATGATGATGAAGGATGAGTAGTGTCAATCCATCCAATCAAGGTGGAATGTCAGTTCACTTCACCTATGGTTTCTCGGTGAGATGTTCACCGAATAGGCCAGCTGTTAGCGGATTTCTCTATGTCTGATTTATACTAACACAAATGTTTGCCGCATTTGCGGCATCGACTTAGCATGATATAGATTACGCCAGATGTTATCAAAGTTTTGCCCTTGAATTGTGGGTCTGGAAACTTGTCATGACTAACAAGATTGATCATTGTGTGGATGAAAACTAACGGGCGGTTTCTGATTGAAGTATTTGGAATGTGTCAAACCAAAATTTAATTTTTGTGAAGATTTAAGGCTAATGTAGAGTTTGACATACACTTGACTACAAATTCTTTATGCCGAAATCTAAGTAAGTGTCTATACAATCATTCAGCTGACTTGCAATGTCTTTCCGAAGGAATTATAACTAACTCTTTCCCCGTAACAAAAACCCAGCCAATTGACTAAGACAAATCCAACGAAAAAACGTACAAAGACGTACATTCCGATTTACTAAAAAGACTGAACCCTTGAAGCCGTCATTGGAAAACAAAAACGACACGCTGATAAAGCAAAAGGTGGCTAATGCGAAATCGATGGCAACCGAAATGGGGACGCGAGTGCCCGGGGTCTGACGGGCACGTGACGAGAGCGTGACGAGGCCGTGACGGTGACGTGACGAGTATTCTTGACAGCTGCTTGATGAATGCGCTAGTGCCCGTAAATATGCCAGTTATCAATTACTGTTGTGAGTGTTAGATGCGAATTAATATGTGGAATTGATGGGTGCTGATATGACGTTTTCAGAATGGAAAGCATTGTTGTTTTCTGAATAATATTCATGTGACAAATAAAATATGTGTATCGACTAAAATTTTTTTTTTCTTCTTGCATGGTATTCGTCATTTGGATAACGGGCACATTCTAAAGCGATGAAAAGAAAAATCAACTTGCAGGATTCAAATGCTATGGTGTCTGTAACTATTTCATCGTTTCCACGCCAAAAGTCGATTATTGACTTTATTTGACAAATGCCCCTTTGCCTGATTATAGGTTCAATGTTAATTGACAGTCAAAACTTTGTAATTTCAAATACTAATGTTGAACAAAGTCAACCAGAACCATGCATCAGGAATTATGGGACTAATGTGGATACTCAGCTCAACAGCCACCTGAACGAAAAAGCGCACACTTAGGCTAATAGCACCACATTAGGATTCCCTGTGTTTTATGTGCTTCCACACCGTTATTAAATAGGAAAATGTCCAAAAACACAAATTCAGTGTAACCGCAGTAATCTGTAACTCTGAACAACTCAGTAGACTTCTTTCTGACGAAAGGAATGTATGTTGTATAAAACTCTTTAAGCACAATAAAAAGATGATAATATAATATGTAAAATTGTATTGTATTTATTTATTCCAAACAATTTTTACATTGTGTCGAAAAATCATAATTAGCAACAAGCACCACTACACGATACAAACTAACTTTGAAAGAATGACAAGACAATCAGCCAAAATTTTACATTAAACAATAATACACTTCTATTTCAACCTTCAAATAGTCAGACAAGTATTAAATGATGTCAAATCGATATTCAAATATACAGTTATTCTGTCAAATAAAAATGTCTAACGCAAATATAAAAACAGATAAATTCAGATTCCATTAGAGATGTCTATCGTAAAATATAAAGTCGTCTTAAGGACAGAAATGAAAGCTTTACAGACAATCAGCAAGAATTATCCATTAAACAATAGGTACTGCTAATTCACTCATTAACAATGTCAAAAAAGTATGAAAGTATGTCAAATAAATTTTTATGTAGTATATGACATGTCAAACAAAAATACAACAATAGTTATATTCAAATTCCATTATAAATGCAAAAGTGAAAAAAAGGGAATAAATGTCAATCAAAGTCAAAGTCAAATATATTTATTTCAACTAAGCCAGTAAGCGGCACTTTTGAACGTCATACATATATGAATTAAAATTTACAAGTAGTAAAAGTTGATTCTACCGTGCATTCGGGAAAGTAGCTTGTTATGGAGAAGAATGCACAAGAAACTCTAAACTTACTCTTTTAAAAAAATAGTTTATTTACAATATATATATAAGTACATACATTAATAAATTCATATATGTGAGGACGATGCTCCCAAAAATAGCACTACACACTATACTACGTACAGGTTTAAAGTAATAAAAGCATTAACAGATAGTTTGATTAAATTGATAATAAATAGGAACATGGTTCTCACATACTTACAAATATTGCAAACATAGGTAAAATACCTAATTCAACCACAACGGAACAGTGTGTGAGTTAATTTGTAAAAAAAACACAATAATATAGAGTTGGTAAAAATGTAGTTGTAAATGTCCTATTACACCTTTATACACCTCAACTCCGAAAGCATTACAAACAATCAGCAATTCAAGATGATCTTGAATTAACAGACCCAAATTACGTCTTTCAGGAAAAACTAAATTCTATCACAGGCTGTACTAAAATATCTTTAGGGATCACTACGCCTATAATAACTTAGTAACAGGTAGGTACTACTAACCAAGTCTTTTTAAAATAGCAATAATATAATTAACAGACAGTTTTATTCTAACATTACCAACTGAACCCTTCCAAAACTGAACCTTGAACCATGAGGCCCAACAATCCACAGCTGTCGGCGTGTAACTGCAAATCAATAGGCGCGTGACAAATGACGCTGCCGCCATTTGTGACGTGACGCGTGGGACGCACGCAGGACGGATACGACACGAGATTACAAGTGGAATGGATTTGTAGTTATGTTGCGTTGTTGCGTAGTGTGGCCCTGTTGGGGGTGAATTATGCTTGAATTAGAGACCAGTGTGAGAAATCCATTCATCTATAGACACTGCACTGTTTTATGTAAAATTGGACTTCTAAGTTTAATTAAATGTCTACAATCAGATTTCCAACTGTTTTCCACAGTTAAAAATCTCAAACAAAACATAACTCATAACTCTAAAATTAAGACCCGTTTCTTTCGTCTTGGTGTTGATATTTTTGCGGTTTTGTTTTAACCATAATTTAAAAGAAAGAAGGTTTATGGTATGTAGATACAGATATAACATCCTGTTACAATAGGCGCGTGACATACCGTCTTCTTCAGTGTCCCACTCACCACACTGACTTCATTCACTGTTCTTTATTCGTTCAGTCTATTTCTCTGTGGAATGCGCTCCCTCAAGAAATCAGGATGGCAACCAATCGATTGGCATTCAAAGTGAAAGCTTGCGAGCATGTTCGTAAGAAGTTGGCAGTAATATCGTCACAGCGATAATTTTCTACAATTATCTGCTACCAATAATTGTTTAAGTATATTCGTGTATTTATTTATATGTTTGAGTATCTATTGTATGTATAGCTTTGTATTTGAATAAACATACCTTAGGTATCGTGTTTAACTTTAAATATTGCACCTACGACTATTTGTCTCTGCATCAACCAAAGGTCGACTGGTAGGAAATGCCTAAGGCATTAAGTCCCCCTCTGTACGTTTCTGTGCATGAAGTATTAAATAAATACAATAATATTCAATTTAAAGAATAGTACGTAATCTAGGTATTTTGACATGTCTTATTTGGGTTACACGAGCACTGCAACCCAAATAATCTCTAACCTAATTTCAATACTTCACAACCGTCCAACAATAACAACAATAACTAATCGAGATCCAAACTTTAAAACAAAACATGACACACACAAAACACGAAGCAATAAAGTTCTGGAAGTGGCTATTCGCAGCCCCGTGTGCTGGCGTGAAATAGAGACAAACGCTTCCTGTAGCAGGGAGCAGGGTTATGCTTTATTGTCTTGTTAGTCAACTTTGCGGTGGCGACGTCATTTCTGGCACGTGTTGAGCCTTAAAAAGTGAGGATTTCGAAGAGCTTCTATGGCAAAACAGGTTCGCACATACAACTCAAACTTCAACTTAGTTCGAGCTAAGTTTTCAGAGGAAAGCAACGAACGATTTGATTTTAGCAATAATGTAATGACAGTAAAATTGGATAACTTTGATGGTATGAATTTTTTATGTAGGGTTATTTATAATACAACCTTTTAGAAGATGAACGTACTCACAATTTTAGATAACTTTTACTATTCGAATATATAAAGAAGAAACCAACACTGAAATCTCAAGAAAAATATCAGTTTCATACAAAACGCAATATTTAGCCGATGAAAATTATAAATAGATGATTTTTTTTATTTCACCCCCTGAAAGGTCGTTAGTGTTTTAAAAATGATCCTGTAGATACCTACATAATTATGTAGCTAAGCCATGAAAAGGTCGTTAATTGCTCCATTTCAGGCATAATTTGGGCCTCCAGTGTGGCGCATATTGTCTGAATTACATATAGAGTAAATTGAAATACATCAATGTACCTATACATTGTAAATTGTTGGTAGATAACTTACCTTGATTTTGAGTTTTGAATGTTTCATTTTGTTACTAAATAACTGATCAAAGGCATGAACACAACTTTAATAAAAACCCTGTTAATGTTTTAAATTAACAACGTAGCCTACAGCATAATTATGGACAAACAGACACAAAACTTTCAAAGATAGTTGAAAATATTGTTTTTATCACATCTATTCAAACAGAGCTATTCTGCGTAAACAGGGTAGTCCCTCAGGGTAGGGGGAGTATTTGGAATGTGGTTATAGTAAATGATCCAATCAGCAAAGACATGAATCACAAAACCATGCGGTCCAAAATGGGATGACATCGCTAAAATCGATTACGACGAATGTATGAGGTGAATGGTTAATGAGCGATTGTAATTCTATTTCGGACCGCACGGGAACAAGTAGTGGTGTATTGAACAAGTGACTGGCTGGAAAACCGCGCGCGAGCCAATTTAAAAATAAATCTATAACTGTTACGGATTTTACTAATAAAATTGTTACGATGCACTTCCATAATTGTTCAAATAAAAACATTAGCCTCTCATTATTTAAATGTCATGTCTTATGATTCCTAATTTAATTTGAATAAATAAACATAACGTTCTTGTTCATAAGCATTTACTTATTGTCTCATAGAGGGTGATAAAAAGTAGAGTGTCCAACTCAGGAGCAACACTATTTTAAGCTCGAGTGACGTACTTTGAATCCGTCGCTTGGTTGCTACGCTCAGGATTCTACTCTAGAAAAATTCGCCCCGCTCTGGATTAAAAAAATACTTTTGCCTTTAAAATTGTTGTTTGCTCCCCAGATAAACAATCTACTATTATTTTAATTGATTTTTTTATTACCTCCTTATTAAAGAAATTTTATTAATATTTTACTTTTATTAAAGCAAGCAAGTAACAGCCAAAATGTCAAAAAAAAAACACATAACACATAACATCATCAGCCTATTAATGTTCCCACTGCTGGGACACAGGCCTCCTCTCTGTGAGAGGGGATGGGCCGTAAACCACCACGCGGGCCCACTGCGGGTTGGTGGATGTCACATGACTTAGAATTTTGGGTTCTAGTACATACCGGTAAAAAAAAAATACCAGAACAAAATAAAAGCCCTAGTTTTCGGGGCCCACTCGCTTGGTTTCCAGTGGACGAGCAGGTGGCCTTCTATATCATCTGCATTCTCCACAAGCCTTGTATGGGAGATTGTTATAAATCTAACTTTTTGATATGCTGCCCGACTCTGGTATTACTTCCGTTTGTATACCTATGTAGGTTATCATTATGAAGTTTTGGATTTTGGGGCTTATGATTGCTTTTCAAGGGTAAATACCACATTGTGTAGACTTATTAGTATTAAGACACGGTCAATGCCCTTTTTTTAAGACTCAGCGACACCAAAAGGAAAACCAGCTTAACCTATTGCACTGTTGGATTTTCAACTGCACTTTTATTTAGCAAGTTTGTTAAATATATACGTAGATAGATAGATGTATAAATATATATATGTGTACTTGTGAAAACGACGATTGACTAAAACTACCTTATTGATTTAGTGCGCCTGTTAAGCGTGAGGTCCTAATTTCTATCTCCATCAAAGTGCCATTAGGTTTTACTATAAGATTTTAGGAGCAGCTTACCAGCGGTCAGACGACGAGGACTAGCATAGTATTCACCCATATCACTTTTAGGTCGAGTCTGAATGGACCAACAAAACAAATGCATCATCCATCCAATTAGTGCACCATAAACGATAATCTATCTCCTCAATACTCAGCTCAATTTGCAAGCACTCTCAATTCTCAGTTGTCAATAGCGCTTACGCCGAAGTCCGTGCTGAACCAGCGGAATTTGGTCAGCTGCTCTACTTAATGCTCAGCGGTGAAACAGATAGGTTACCTAGTTGACCTAATATGTTCATACAACAATGTTTGAGCTGAGTATTGCAAAAGTTTTGTTAGCGGACGATCAAACTGTTGGATTCAATCGGTTGGAATAATCTGTGGATTTTTTTTTATTGGCTGGTCAATTTCAAAATTGAAAAGTGAATGAAAACTGACAGACAACAAGCTTTTTTTCAGTAGCATCGATGTCGTGGCCCATGCCAAAGGAACTGTGCCTTTTTCTGGAAATAAACTAAAATACGGCAGTCAGCGATAATTTTCAATCACAATCACTGATTTCTATCTACAACAGACAATCTTTAAATATGATTCTAACGTTTTTTTGCCTCTAAAAAAGTATAGTTCAAAACAACACTCAAAAATATTAATAACTAGCTATTTACCGCGGCTTCGCTCCCGTGAACCACCCCATAGGACCGATTCGGGATTGAAAAATAGCCTATGTCACTCAAGAATAATGTAGCTTTCTATTGGTGAAAGATTTTTTTAAATCGGTCCAGTAGTTTCGGAGCCTATTCGGTACAAACAAACAAAACAATCTTTCCTCTTTATAATATTATATAGTATAGATAATGAAATTCCTGTTTCGACCGGATTGGACGAAATTCAACAGCCGAAACGACTACTAAGCCAACTGACAGAAAAACTAAAGGATATTTATTATTACTGCCTTTACTAGTAAAAATTGCGAAAGTCAATACGCCCAACAACCGTGGTGAAAACTGCAATTTTATTTTTTTACTGTGAGATTTTAGAGTTCTTGTCGATTTTTTTTTTCAACTGTCAATACCTGGACTGTTGAAATGAAAATAATTACATGTAGGTACTAAGTAGCATAAATACTGGATACAAACAATATCATTATATGTGCTGTGCCCGATTAAAATCGTTTGTCTGAGCTTAGCTTTATGTAGCATCAGAGCGCTCCGTTGTTTAGTTACACAACTCAAATCTGTGTTGAATCTAAAATCGATACGGATTTGGATTCCGAAAAACTGCTTTGATCAACGGCTCGAAAAATATCTGAAAATTCGGAGCTTTCAACCATGACTAAAGGTTTTAGCTGGGACATAAATCTTAGGGATTTTGAAATGTTATTTCAAGAAAGTATTGTCCAAATTGTGAATTGGAAAGTATACAATATAATCTATTGGTACTCGTATGTAAGGGCGAAAGGTGAAAATACACATGCTAGTAACTTGCGCAAAGCGTGCATGTAGCTTGTAAGCTACTGTGACATCGTTCAGGTTCGGAATATCCAATTCCTAAAATGTCCGACGGTTTCAAAATGTCCAATGCCCGAAATTACCAATTCCCGGTGATAACTTTTGATTGATGAATGTCACAATGGCTTGCAAGCTACAGCTTGCGCACTTTTAAGCATGAGTATTTTCGCCCTTAAGTCTGGAAAAAAATGGGATGGTGACAAAAAATCCGGCAGTCAAGTTATGTGCTTAACTGGACGTTAATTGTTTTACAACCACAAAGGTTGTAGGCAATCACAGCGAGTAGCTGTAATGCAGTTGTTAAATACTCAAGCACACTTCATTGACGCTACTAATTTATTGACTGCTTTAGCAAAGAAAAGTGTACCTTCGACAAATAAACCAAAGGTAATTTTTTGCGTTTCAGAGTTTCCACGAAAACCTTTATGAACACAAGCAAGCGATTACAAATAAAAACATTGTACACCATCCTGTCACACCGTGTTCAAAAATTATGGTGAGAATCATTACCATAATACCTCCAGTTTATTACAAGTCCTTATTACTAAATTTTACAAAACCACATTCAAAACACGAGTCCGTGTTTATAAGTCCACTTTTTGAACTGTCATATTGTATTGTTTTTCGGTCGTATATTATGCAGAATTGTTCCTGTGAACGTTGGGCGACGTTTTTGCAATGAGCCACAAAATGGAAAGTACAGAAGGTCCTCTCCATACAACGGGTGAAAACAGCCGGTATATTTTGTTAATATTTCATAGTGAAAACATAGGGGAGGTTAGCTCTAAGCGAACTGCTGTCATTTCACTTTGATTTCCATCTAGGATTGACAGCAGTACTATTCTATAAATATTTCACTGTGAAAACTAAGGAGAATTGAGCTTGACTTGAACTGTCAATCTATTGCTTCAGATATAGAATGACATTTCACTTCCCCGTTCCTTCACTTAAGTTTTTACGGTGACATTTAATCAGAATAGATGGGCAGGCGCACGTGCACATAGACGCGTATGTTCGAATTTGAAGTATGTGTGACGTCATTAAATCATGAACTTTTATTTTTAAAGTCACAATGGTTTGCAACATTACAACAACTACCGAAAAATGTCTAAGTACCTATCTAAATAATTATTGTGTTGTCAACTACCTACAAATTTAAAAGAGTACCCACCTAAGCAAATATTGTTGTATGTACAGGAAATAACTCTAAACTTATAATTAAACCACATTTATGATATTCCTATAAATTATTACGTAATTGGTAATGATCATTGTGATGTATTCTGTATTTTATATTTCTATTTTAGTATTAGAAGTCCTTTGAATCAATTAGTACAATACTTTCTGTTAGTATCAATATACTTAAGAAAATTGATTAAGAATGACTAAAGACGCGATATTGAATTCCTTAATTGTCTTGTTACGTTTTAAAACCTTTTAATTTTATGAGAATTGATTATTGTTCACCTAATTGTGAGATTATTTAAAGCAATATAGAAAATGGCGGGATACCGCGCCATTTTTCTCAAGTTAGGCGTATTGAGACACAGACAGACCCGTTAGTGTAAAATATTGTGTAATTGATAAGCTGACTTACTTTTTTGTGAACTATAAGCCAGTACAAGCTAGATATTGTTATTTATAAGTATACTACTTATAATACTTGGTGTGAGATCGACTACACAAGACTAACGTAAGTTATTTGATATTATAACTTTATTATTGCTAATAGTTGTGTTGAAACTGTATCTATATCATATTATGGTCTTTATTCCTTATATGTTTAATTGATTTAAGGGCTAGTCTATGTTCTTTGCCTTATCCTTGTTATTTTGATTCTATAATATTGTAAATACTTTGTGGTTGTAAAAGGTATCGATAAATACTATGAAAGAGCTTCCGTGGAGTTTGTTGCCCTTCTTCTCCACGAGAAGTCTAGCGAACGGACGGTAAGCTCAATGAGCCTTCTAAATAAATGAATTAATTGACAAGCCTTATTTTAATAAATACTTAGTCTTGTCTTTTTGTGCTTTTATTCATAAAACCCTTCCCTGACACTCCACAGACATTGGAACTCTGATACACAGTAAATAACCATCAACCATCTTGACATTCAAAGCTTGCTATCATGGCAGATATTAATACTTTTATATAGAGTTCCATTCATGATTCTAACACGTATATACGGCGTGGCGATCTCAAACAAAAATTACAGTTGTAAGTAGATTCGCATGCACTTACGTGAAGCGTGTCTATGTGTGCGTGCGTTTTCGCTCATCGCATGGACCTTCTGTACTTTTTTATTCTGGGACACTGTGCAGGACATCCCTTTTATCATAATGTTGTTGGGAAAAAAATCGTGGAAATATTTTGTTGGAGTTAAGAGTTCGTGGCGTGTGTAGCCGAGTTTGTTTTAATGTGCAGTTTTGTTTTTGACTCCGTAATGAGATGGTGTAGTCTGTAGTTAGTGTCGTGATGCGCGGGTCTGTGTGGTTTGTGGTAAATGTGCGGGTAGGTAGTATGTGAGATGACAGCTTGTTGGAAAACCGTTTGTGAAAAGAAAAATTGTGAGAGGATCTTACTTTTGTTTGTGTTAGTCATCAGATTTATTAAAAAGAAGATGCTAGCTACCAGGAAAAAGCAAGTACGTAACTATACTTCTACAGTATGCAACTGTATGAGTCACCGATTGCTAAAATGTTGTGATGAGTCAACAGCATTTTGTTTCTAGGAAATCCTATACCCAACCAAATAATCTATTTCATGGAACTATAAAGTGCAGTTTCATTTCGATAAAACGAACTGTAACACCACGGTGTGTTTACTACCATCCCATTCTCATTTCTTTGGAAACCATAAAATATTTTTAAGGAAATTATCTATATTTTCTTTCTCACATCTTTACTCCGCTTATTTATCAAATAGATACATATTTAAAAAAAAATGTCCTGCAATTTTCAGCCGACTGTGCCTATTGCAAGCTCCTTAACCTAAATCTCTCAAATCCCAACAATTACCTCCGATACACTACGCACAAAGATCTGCCAACTAATCCGATTAATAACCTAATTAATACCTTGATCTCCTCAATTAATACTTAACCAGTTAACTAGTAATTATCTTATGAAGGTAGCTTACCAGGCCGTGTCTTTGATAAGCCGAGATTAGCTGATAAACTGAAAATTAAACTAACTGTTTGATCACCGGCTTGTCACTTGTGAGCTTAGATTGGGGGCTGGATTTGTTGGATTGTAAGCTATCTTAGTTATTACACTAGTCATCAAAACACAAGCCAAATATAATATGAAGAATAGAACACACAAGGGCCGCCCCTACATACCTGACTGCCGAAGGAAGGTAATGTGTTTATCAGTCTATGTATGTATGTATATTTCTTGCTATGTAGCGTTCTAGAGACCAAACGCGTTGGTTTATTTTGATGATTCTAAAATCAATTCGTTTTAACCTTTCGCGTATACTGGCTACATTAAAATTGGAAAATAGAAAAATGGCGGCTTTTAAGCGCCATATTGTGGGGGCTCAAAAGCCGCGCTTATATGTTTAAATGAACCTAATGCGAATAAATATGTTAACTAAAAAGTTATACACAAAAAAAAATACAAAAAAAAACCCGACTGCTTAAGGCGCAGTAGCTGATTTTAAAATGAGAATCTCAAATCTGTTTTATATAATTACCTGGATTTAGTCGGCCAGCTCACGAATATGTATCCTCCGACTGCCCAGCATGATTTTATTCTTGTTTACGTCTTTTAGTTGGCTTCTTAAGCAGTCGGGGTATAAATTTTTTGTAGTAACTTTTTTTTAATTGCGTCGATAGTCGATATCGCGCACATTATTTTCTATGAAAATTTTAAGTGTAAGTCGGTCGAATTTCATCGTGTTGGGTTAATGTGAACGTAATTTCGCTCAGTAAAAATTCATCAGTGTGATATAAATCGAATCGCGTCGAGCCATAACGAAGTATCCTGGCTGTCACTTCACTTGCACCCTGGAAAACCTGTACGGTGCTTCTGACGATGTAATAAGCGTAGCCGCCTACTGAGCCCAGACAATCTAATTAAATGTGCCATCGAACCGAAAAGAAGAAGAATCAAGACGGTCGCAAAGAGTCTCTAAAGAAAGTTTTACCTTAAGTTTTACATTATATCACCGATATTAATGTCAATCCCAAATACCTTAGGATTTCGACATTTGTTCTAGAGCCCCGGCCATAGGACAGCTTAAGAAACACCGTGCAGCACACAGTACATGGAACACTTATTGACAAGTGTTTTATCCCTACAATAAGGTTGCCCTAGTCGACGGCACGAACTATTTTGTTCGCGGGGTTAAAATGCATGCTATCTCATCCGACAACACGTGCGAACGAGATAGATGCTGTGATGAGCAGTAAGAAACTAGTTCGCGTACGAATACACACTTATGCAAATTTGTAGCGAAATGGATGATGATTTAGGACGAAAATGAGCGCGTGAAATTGTAAAACAGACCTTAGGGTATAATGTTAAGATGTTAAACCTTAGGGTTTAATGTTAAAATGTTAAGATGTTAACAATGTACATAATAAATAAAATAATGTACATTGTTAACATCTTGTGAACTTAATCTATCCCTGTGACTGTTTTGCAATTTTCCTTCTTCTTATTTGCGCCCAAAGATGCGTTAAAATTTGTGTTGAAATATGCCAATTTAAATGCTCACAACTTTCAAATATATATTTTTTTACTATTTTGTTTGCATACAGGGCTAGATAATGTTTTTTTTTATCTTATATAGGCTCGCGCTTGACCACCATCTCACCTGATGGTAAGCGATGATGTGGTCGACGATGGAGCACGCTTGCCTAGAAGTAACCTATTCACTCTTGACTTAAAGACCCCTAGGTTGTAGCTATCGGGAAACACAGACTCCGGCAGGGAATTCCACTCCTTAGCTGTACGCATAATAAAAAAGTAAAAAAAAGTAAAGTATACACCGTGAAATTTAAGTGGTTGTTTTCCCGCGGCAGAACGACTTGCCTTTAGGAGTACTTTCGAAGCATAGAGTTAAAGTAAAAAAATAACGATGTTTTTATTTTAAAATAATTTAAAAAATATTCATCAACTCGAAAAAGTGAGTAACAATAGTAACTTGTAGGTACTAGGTACTACTCGCGTCACCACCGTATTATTCACCGTTGCACCGTAGTCCTTAAGGTAAGCCGTTCTGCCGCGGGAAAACAACCACTTAAATTTCACGGTGTATAATAAATAATAATAAATAAAAGTCGTGAGGAAACCGGCATGTCCTAGAACCAAAAATTCGAAGACATGTGACATCCACCAACCCGCACTGGGCCCGCGTGGTGGATTACGGCCCATTCCCTCTCACAGAGAGGAGGCCTGTGTCCCAGCAGTGGGAACATTAATAGGCTGATGATGTGTGATGTGAAATAAAAGTATTCTCAAAACGTGAATAGGTTACTTCTAGGCAAGCGTGCTCCATCATCGACCACATCATCGCTTACCATCAGGTGAGATGGTGGTCAAGCGCGAGCCCGAGGTCGCGGCGCGTAGTGTTCCACGCGCGCCCCTCTTAGACGTCGCGGGGGAAGTCTAACACCTCACTCCCCCCCCAACTCGAGATCGAGGCCCGCAAAGGCGGGCCCCCAGCGTAGATGTGAGATGGAACACCGGGGTGGTTTTTAGTCAGTAGGAGTCTGACAGACCCCTCCGCCACCCCAGGGCGGAGGACATCCAATGAGGATTTTCCAACTAGGAAAAAAAAAAAAAAAAAAAACTGTTACGTCAGAGAACGGAATGTAGTACTCCATTCCCTGACGCAACAAATCAGTCACGGCGTCCGCGCACGACGATGGATCAGTCGAAGAAAAGCAAGTAGGCTGCCAAGGATAGCATGCGAAGAAAGATCGCATACCATCCCGATCTGCTGACTTGTATCGCCAAACCCGCCGAGTGCCTCTTGGGCTGGGATCGGGCAGGGAATAGACGGATACAGACTTCACCAGACAGTGGTCGGAACTACCCAAGGGTGAACCTATCGACACAGAGTATCTGTCTGGATCTGTTGTCAGCAGAAGGTCCAAGTAATTTGCTGTGTGCGAATCAACATCCGGTACCCTCGTTGCCCCCTGGACCAGCTGGGTGAGGTTTAGCGCTAGCGAAAGCTTGCGCATCTCCCGTCCAGCATGGTCAGTGCACTGGTATGGGAAGAGCCACTCCTGATGGTGGGCATTAAAGTCCCCCAGTAACACTAATTGGGCGGAAGGATACCGCTGCTGTGCCGCATCAGCCGCCTCACTGAGGTACTCTGTGAGCCTGGTTGTCTCCTGATCTCCGCTGTGCGAATTAGACACAGGCGTAGATAATTTTATCCAGAATTTGGAGTCCTCAAGGTTACGGAGACGCCGATAGCAGGTGTCGTCACGGGAGTACATACACACACCCGCGCGTGGTTTAAAATTGTGCTCCAGGGTAAACCCTGGGTAAGATAAGTACGACACGTCTGACGGACTCGCTATCTGCGTCTCCGTAAGGCAAAGCAGCGCTGGTTTCTCAGTCTCCAGGTGGTAGTGTACTGCAGAGAGATTTGAGTGCAGACCTCGAATGTTGGTGAGGTGCAGTTTGTGGGGGAGGGCGTGCAGCCGCTGTTTTAATTTCGTATAATTCCGTTTCCTTGGCATTATATTTTTAAATAGTGAATGGAGGAGAGGAGTTGGAAGTGAGACGAGGTTCCACACTGCTAACCTTCAGACACGCACTGAAAGGACAGCATCATTGGGGCACTAGTCCGGAGACTGCGGGGACGCCCGAGCCCCCCTGGAATGTCCATCGGGCCCTCCCCATCTGGTCGCCCACCAGCACGATGGCGCATCCCGGGCGCCATGCCAGCCTTTCATGTGTGGCTGGCACACTACTTGGGCCCCCAATTACCTGCGGTCGGCAGCGGCCTCCGAGATCAGTCTCCCGATACGCCCATACCAGCGCGCGTCAGGCTGGTCAGCCTGCAGTGGAACAGCTATCTCGACCCAACTCCTCTTGTGGCTACACCGAGCATCGTACCGGAACACGGATAAGCCGCTTGGCGGTAAGTCTTTGCCCGGTGGGTGGTCGCAAGCCTTCGGCCGAATCCTACCACCAGTTTTTGTCACCTGATTTGCACCACCCGGGGACCACGTGTAGGGTATCGGAATAGGGTACACTCCTACGGACGTGGGTGACTCAGCCCCCAAAATCTCTCTCATGATGAGAGAAATTGATATAATTTTTTATTTTGAACTTACACCATCAAACAGTGGAGTAATCGCCAGACTACGTTTGTATAGAAGAATGATCGACTAGGGTAACCTCAATTTTTCGGCAAGGAATGAGTCTCGAAAATGTCGTCAGCAGCCGCACCCAAATTCCCTCCAAAGTTGAAAGTTTATAGATATTCTTGAAATAATCATAATCTGTCTAGAACCATCTTGTACAAAAATTAAAAAAAATACTTAAACAGATAAAATCTCCCAAGATCTTCCTTAAAATCAAATCTCCATTATCCTTGCTCCACAAAAAATAATAAAGATCGTCATTTAAAAATCCCGTTAAGAAAAGCAAGTTGGCTATAATACGTAATGAATGTTACCCGTTTAGAAGTAGTAGTTTCTTTTAACGGTAATACCGTTACCGTTATGGCCTTACCGGTAAGCAAGTGTATGAAGTTCAGAACTAATATGGCACTACACTGCAGTTAATAATAGGAAAACAATGGCCATTAAGTTTTGTAGGTTAAAAGGTTTTAGTTTTATGAACTTTTCCGATAGTTTCGCTGTTACAACGTTAGAGTATGGAGACTTAAGACATTTTAAAACATGGAAGCTGCAAGTCTCCTAGCAGGATATGGTTTCGGTTTAAGAGCCTTGCTCTTATTAAACGTTGACCAAAACGGTTTACGTACGTAACTGTTAAGCTTGTAGCTATGGACGACATAGTTACTTCAAATACTCACAAACATATGTACGTCGGAGATTTTATAGATAAAAGTGTGCTTAGAAATGAAAGCTTATTAAAGATAATATCAACTTCAAACCACCATTATCATCAGAATCTACCACCCGCCATAATCGTTAGAATAACGCGTTAAAAATCTACCAAGAGTAGAAGACTTTTTCGTCGGTTAGTTCGAGAGCATTTAAATTCTCACTAATTAGTTTTGTCTTAATTTCATTTACTTTGAGTGGAAGTTGAACGTTATAAGCGAGAATTTGTCCACTTCTTACAAGTTTTTTAAAAGAACTTCATTATTTTTATGAAAATACTAGCTGACCCGGCAAACGTTGTTTTTCCATAAATTATTTCCAATCTTGTGCAAAATGGCACCTACCCTACCCTACTTACCTACCTACCCTACCCTACCGTACATACCTACCTACCCTAGCCTACCGTACATACCTACCTACCCTACCCTACCGTACATACCTACCTACCCTACCCTACCGTACATACCTACCTACCGTTTCCCTGCCTACCAACCTAATTGCACTACTCTACCCTACCCTACATACCTATGAGTTGTAGGTCATAACGTTATATCTCTTTTTTAACCGATTTCAAAAAGGAGGAGTTTCTCAATTCGCCTGTATTTTTTATGTGGGTTACTTCAGAACTATTTACTAGGTGAACCGATTTTGATGAATCTTTTTTTATTTAAGTCGGTGTCAAAATATGAAACAACAATAACAAGGACACCGACTTCCGAAATTGAAGATTTTCACTTTCTAGTGTTTATATTTGGGAGTCAGTTGTATTGTTTTGAAAAAAAGGTTTTTTGTGATTAAATTTTAGAAAGTTAATTAATTTGGTTTTAATCGTGAAAACATAGTTTGCTACAGTAACTTAATTTACATCCTAAATTTTCGCCTTTGGTTGAACTAATATTATGAGTGAAATATTAAAACAGCTTCCAAAGTTATCAGTCTCCACCGCATTAAAAATAAAATAACCTACGACATCCAATAAAAATCTCGCCTCCAAGGACCAATTTTTCATCCATTCCGATCCCATACAACCGATCTTCACAAACAAAGGAAAAATATAACTCATAACGATACATATCTACATTGTATTGCACATAAATTCTCCGCAAGTGCAAAATCGATGAATTTCATACAACTTTAGTACTGGGAGTTAATGACGTGTAAACTTCACCAACTGACATTAATATTGGGCGCTCACATTGGAATTTATACCTTACACCTCTATCTATAGGTGTTTATTTTCGAAGCGATTACTGTTATGTTCTAGTTATGTGTTTGAAGGTATTAATTTGTGTGCCGAATTATGCTTTGAGTACTATTAGTGGTTACATTGTTGTTAGTTAAAATTTTGGTCTTTTGAAGTGACATTATAGGTGAAAGCGTTTTGTGATGGTATTTTAGCGTAATTTTGATGTTTTAGTGACATTCATGTGTTTGACATGGAAAGTTCTCGTTTCATCATCTGCCTAGCCTTTTCCCAACTATATTGGGGTCGGCTTCCAGTCTTACCGGATTCAGCTAAGTGCCAGTGTTTTACATGGAGCGACTGCCTATCTGACCTCCACAACCCAGTAACTGGGCAACACGGTACCCCTTGGCGAGACTGGTGTCAGATCTCAAGCTTCTGACTACCCGTAACGACTGTCAAAGATCTTCAAATAACAGCCGGGACCAACGGCTTAACGTGCTTTCCGAGGCACGGAGGAAACTCGGTATGTTGGAATGGTCACCCATCCACGGACCGACCTCGTCAAGCGTTGCTTAACCTTGATGATCGACCCGTGCGGCTGTTATTATTTAGCCACGAGCTCCTCGTTTCTTGTCAAATATTTGTATCTATAAAGCTTACACGGTAGGTCAAATGAAAGTTGAAATTTAGGAAATTCTTGAGTGTTAATATTTGAAGAACTTTTTTTTTTACTGATTCTTAATTTTTGCATTAATTAACAATAAGAAAGAAGGTAACTTATTTCTACCAAGAAGATAAAGTAACATTGTATCATCGAAAACGATAATCAAAAAGTCTAAAATGTATGAGTTTCATACATGTGTTACGTATTGTCTCTGGTCATTATCATCATCGTCATCATTTCAGCCGAAAGACGTCCACTGCTGGACATAGGCCTTCCCCAAGTGTCGCCACATAGATTGGTCTTTAGCATCTCGTATCCAGCCGATTTTTTTTTATCTTTAATATACTCGCGCTTGACCACTATCTCACCTGATGATAAGAGATGATGTGATCGACGATGAGGCACGCTTATCTAGAAGTAACCTATTCACTCTTGAGTTAAATACCAGGTTGTAGCTATCAGGAAATAAAGACTTTGGCAGAGAAATCCACTCCGTAGCTGTACGCACAATAAAAGTATTCCCAAAACGCTTTGTGCGTAAAGGTGGGATGTCCACCATGTACCGATGACGCATTGCCGTTTGTCTTGTAGCCCTATGATGTACCGGGCAAGGCGGCATCAAATTGTGCAGTTCCATCGCACACTCCCCGAAATGTAACCGATAAAAAACAGACAGGCTGTCAACTCGACGACGATGTTCTAGGCTCTGGAGCCTTGACTCGACCAGTTTCCCATTGCCATTTTTTACATGTGTATGGACAATCATAATTTCTGACTTTGTCTAGAGCCCGAGGCCATCTTAATTTGTAAGATGGCCTCGGGCTCTCTAAACAAACTCTTTAACTCCCATTCATTAACAATGCAACCAAACAACCCCAAAAACATTCCCCCAATTTAACCCTCATCACACCGCCCCATCAAACCTTTCTATTTGAATACCAAAACCAAGATGGATATGGTGAATACGAGGTCCATTTCGTCCTATAAAAGTCAATCGATCCGTCGACGGCTACTACAGCCGAATCTATTTCGACCCGAGCACAGTAGGACACGGATTGAAACCTTATCTCCATCGTAGTGACTTTTGAAGGATTTCTGACCGGCGTAGATATGATAAGGGTTAGGTATAAATCGGGTGCGAGGGATTAATTTTGGTGTTATGATTTGATTTTTGGTAGGTAATTTTGAGTTTATTTTAACCTAGGCGACTGCTAAAAGTGCTGCTTTTTTAGGGTTCCGTAGTTAACACAACCCTTATAGTTTCGCCATGTCCGTCCGTCCGTCTGCAGCTTATCTCAGAGACTCTTAGTACTAAAAAGCTATAATTTGGCATGGATATACATAATAATCTCGCCGACAAAGTCGTAAAATAAAACCTAAAAAGGTAACTCCTGTACACGTAAAGTGGGGATGTTTTTTTTTAGTATATCCTATGGTGTGGGGTATCGTTGGATAGGCCATTAAAATATATCGGGTCTATGAAAACCATTTATCGATTCAGGGATCCATTTGCGTAAAATTAAGCGTCCCCTCCCCCTGGCAGCTAAATGGTTGCTTTTTGAAAAAATATACGGCAGTAGTATATAGAATGAAATTAAAAGGAAAACTGTCACAGCTAAGTAGGATTTACAAGTAATAGTCGACCAACCTATAAAATGCACTTGGAAAAGTAACATTTATGTATATTGATGTCCATATATCCCATATTATAATTATGTCCCATGGAAAACAGTTTTCGAACGGCAAAGTTAATTTTGTCCCTTCGTTAGAGCAATGTTCGGTACTTTCAGTGTTTCTGAACATTAGTAATGTTTCCTATTTATTTTGATGAATGTAGCTGTTTATACGGAACCCTCTGTGCGCGAGTCATACTCGCACTTGGTCGTTTTTTCTTTACACTCGTATATGAACTTCCTCTGTCTCTCTTTTTGCTGTTCTTTTATCTTCTGCTAAACAAATTTTTGTTATTATATTTTGTCCGTTCTGAGTGAACATATTATGTTTTTCTAATGGGTTTTCATACGCGGGCTACGTCAATCTTATATTTTCTTTTCAACTTCTTCAGGTTTTACTTTGAAAATTAAGAATTGGAAAGTTTTCTGGTTTTTTTGGCTAAGGACTTCAAGGAAAATGTAATGAATATTATATGTTTGTTTACTCATTTATTTTGCGTTTTTAAGAAACGTTATCCGACAAGAAAAATATTCTTCATTGACTTTCGATATGGTTTTCAATATCGATATGAGTATCTCAAACTTTTATCCCCATTCTTTTACAAACTCTTTTTACAATAAAATCAAGCAAACAAACATCAACTACCCTCAATTCATCAGTCATAGTTTTACGACGGATACAGTCGTACCAACTTATCGAAGGTTCAATAATAACTGCCGTTTGCCAATGCATGGCGGACAGAGATAAGGACCGGCCGGCCCGCCAATAAAAGTGGCCAATCGCACTCGTAAAAGTTTATACATTCACGATGTTTAATCAGACGGTATAGACGCATAGATGTTGAGACGTTTTCGTATTGGTCTTTTGATATTGTTTTGAAATGCATTTTGTTAGAAAATAACATACTAGCGACCCGCCCCGGATTCGCCTGTGACAAATCATACACAAAAGCCTTTCTCGTTTCTCACTCTTTCTTTTAGTGAAAACCGCATGATAATCGGTTTAGAAGTTTTTGAATTTATCGCGTACAGACGCGGCGGGGGCTTTATTTTATAATATGTAGTAAAAATAATAATAGCCGTACGGGTCGATCATCAAGGTTAAGCAACGCTTGACGAGGTCGGTCCGTGGATGGGTGACCATTTCAACATACCGAGTTTCCTCCGTTCCTCGGAAAGCACGTTAAGCCGTTGGTGCCGGCTGTTATTTGAAGATCTTTGACAGTCGTTACGGGTATTCAGAAGCTTGAGATCTTACACCAGTCTTGCCAAGGGGTACCGTGTTTACCCAGTTACTGGGTTGTGGAAGTCATATAGGCAGTCGCTCCATGTAAAACACTGGTACTTAGCTGAATCCGGTAAGACTGGAAGCCGACCCCAATATAGTTGGGAAAAGGCTAGGCAGATGATGTAGTGATACATCTGGCAAAATTGCCTCACTGACCTCCAAAAATCCAATTCAAAACCCACCTCAAACGTCTTATAACCTCACCGCATCTTTCAAATACCATCACAGTGATTAATACATAAAGGATAAAGTTAACTGAATCGAAGTGGGCCACTCGACTCCATTCATTACGTCCATGGAGTCCGAAACTAAATCCGTTTGGATATCGGGTTTGATTCCCCGTTTAAAGTCGAATAGGCCGGAAATCGATTGCTTTGGACGCTTTACGTTCGAATTGTAGGCGAAAATTGCAAGGATGTAGTTTTGCTGGATAGGGTAAAATTCATTTTAGTGTTAAAGTTTCTCCATACAAAATATTATGAATTTAAAGGATTATTTTAGAATGTAAGTAAAGGTTTAAGAAAAAAAATCTACAAAATATCATATTAGTTCAGTATAAAACTGCAATAAAAAAAGCAAATAAGTTTTGTCAAAATAGCTACGCTTATTTAAACTATTGTTGATTTTCTTTTAATTGTCATTATATGACTGTTCATTCTCTTTCTAAAATAATTCAGTAATTATTATCCTTCAAAGACAAAGACAAGACAAAGATATTTTATTTCAAGTAGGCCACCAAGCGGCACTTTCGAACGTTACATTAAAATTTACAAGTAATAATAGTTGATTCTACCGTGCATTCGGAAAGTAGCTTGTAATGGAGAAGAATTTACAAGAAACTCTATACATAAAGTTTAAAAAAAAATACAATATTTAGTTACATAAGTACATACCTTGATGAATGAAATTGAGTTTACGAGTATACAATACAAATATATTCATACAGCCTTCATCCATTTCATCATTAGTTTATTAAGTATTCAGTAAGTAGTCACTATATCCTAATTAATTCCAGGAAGCACAAGTTGTTTACCGGAGTACAATCAAATTACACACAGTAGACCCCTATTACTGAAGCACTAAATCAATTATCAGTAAACAACAGCAAACTCCATCCACAAACAGGCTTCCATTTCCCCCATCACAAAAACAAACCCTACATTTTCACACACGATCCAATTCTCTGTCGCATCCACTCGGCTACATCCGCGTTCGGACTGCGCGAACGGAAATAACGCGCTTAATAGATTCGCTTCGGCTCACAACTGTGCTGACAACTGTATAATCTATTTATGAGGAAAACTGCCCGATGCTATGTGCATGTGTATAAGAGTGTTAAGTTATTAAGGCACGTTTTAAACGTGTTGTATTTGGTCCTTTTCTGTTTTTTTTTTGTGAGAATGGACAAATATCTAGTTGAATGATTTATGTGCAGCAGCGGACTGCTAGATTGAGGCAACTCCCTTAGTGACTGTGTGCTAAATGCTGACTCTGGAAACGATACTGTTATGGTCATGTTATTTTAAATAATGATTACTTTTTTATGCACCCGTCATGTCATCGAGAGATCATTGACCAGAAAGATGGTGCAAATACCACGTTTGTTTGACTGTGCGAACGGAAATAACGCGCTTAATAGATTATCTTCGGCTCAAAACTGCACTGACAACTGTATAATCTATTTAAGAGGAAAACTGCTTTGAGTATGTGTGTAAGAATGTTAAGTTAGCAAGGCATGAATTAAACGCGTTGTTTTTGGTCGTTTTCGAGGTTATTTTTTTTCCTTTTTGTACAGTTGAAGTACATAGGTGGACTTCATGGACCTACCATTCTCCAGTAGTTAGCAATTGGGTTACAAATTGTGACACGGGTAAACAACTGTGTAAACCTATCTGGCTGAAGGTGGTTTATGTAAGGTATTTGGTAAATGGCGTGCAATTGGAAAAGTCTGTTAAAAATGATGATTATTATTTTATCGCTAAAAATCTGCTATGACAGACTGCTTTAGAAATTGAAGTTACATGGAATTTCTTTTAAATCGATGATTGAAAATTGCTCTCACCAACGGAATCCGTCTTAGGTTAAGTTTTGTTCCAGGGCTCGTGCTCGCAAAGTTACATAATATTCTATCAAGGAGAGGATTGTCAAATATCCAAAATATTTCGGATTGACCTCGTGGCATTTTGGTAAAATTATGTCAATACGGTAGTTGACAAAAAAATATCTATTTAGTCCGTCAGTTAGGTTTGATGCGCTTTATCTTTGTCAATTTTAATTTATTTGATAAAGCAAAAAATACGGGTCCATTATTATTTGATATGGGACGAAGGAAGCATATTGTTTGAGACAAGGCTTTTATCATGTAGGACGAAACTCAGTGGGCCAAACGAAAAATAAATCAATCTCACTGATGAACTAAATAAAACTATATTTTTTGTACCCAGAAAACATCCCTATTCTATTCTTTTTGGATTCTTTGACAATCCTTGTCACTGTTAGAATATCACTTTGTTTGTTTGTTTCAAGACATGAACAAACTGAGATGAATTCATCATGTCACTAAATTAAACATTTCTAGCAGCCTAGCCTTACGTCACTAAAGCTGGCTTGGCTAGTAAACTGCAGCTCGTAAATGGAACAGCTTGACCGAGAAGTGCCACGTAAAGTAGCAACATTGTAGCATTTTTTAGCAGAATTTTGAAATAAAAAATTCAAGAGTCCCTTCCCAGTATTTATTTAATTTCGGTGTAAAAATACTTGTTTTTATTTTTTTGTATATTTCTCGTGACTATGCAGTACCGAAAGACCACTTGAGCAAAACGAGGTTGTGTCTTTAAAGTTTTCAAAGTCTAAATTAATTAATAATGCAGTTATTAATTTTCAGCTACACTACTGTAAGCAAACTCATGCATTTTGTCTAAAACTCAATACCGGGCAACGTTGTCGTAAACGGCGCTCCGTTACATCGCAGCGGATCAAACACAGATAATACATAAATTTTTTTGATTTTATTTTATACTGCTAGAAAGTGTTTTATAATAAAACTTCTAATTTCACGTGGATCCAGTTTGTCTTTTTGCTATTTTCTTTTATTTCAAAATAAAAACTTTACAATATGAGCGTAGATAAAATACCATTAAATATCCGAAAAATATTATGTTAGGTTGCTATAGGACATAATTATAACTAAACAGCATCCCATTAAACCTAGTTCTAACGGTCAATACAGCCGGGAATTATTATCACAAATATTACCTTCGTATTATTATTAGCCTAGCTGCCTAATATTAGTCCAACTGCCTAACGTTAATATTGGCAACATTAACGTTTAAAATTATCGATGTTACAAATATAATTTATGTGTAACAGTAACTTCACTTCCGTGCAGAGCAGCTCCGGCGACTTTGAAGCGGCGATACTGGGATACAATTTGCGGGAAGAAAGTTTTAAGTAGTGTCCTAAAATATGCGTTTCTTAAGCTATGTCCACACTGTGCTCTTTCATCTTAAATTTTCGTTGTCATCATTCTATTGAGCTTTCGTTTGTCGCATTTAATAATTGAATCTGTCAAACGACACGATGCCAACTTAGTCATTAGATGAGTTTCTGTCAGCTTGTTTAGATGAATGATAAAATTGTTCGTCCACATCTGCCGAGGTCGTTACGATCGAAACGTTTTGTCTAGATCGCACATAACACGCGGTCCTCAAGGCGCAGATAACTCTCTGTAACTGTTTTTATAATTAACATCACGTCTAAACAGCCACCATCCATTTTTTTTTAATAATAACAGGTCAGTTTTTTATCGGTTACATATTTAGGTGTGTGCGACGGAATTGCACAATTTGATTCCACCTTTTCATCATCTGACTGCAAGACGTATGGCCATGCACTATCGGTACATGGTGGACATCCCACCTATACGCACTAAGCGTTTTGCTAATACTTTCACACAGCTAAGGAGTGGCAAGCACTGCCGGAGTCTTTGTATCCTGATAGCTACAACCTTAGGGTCTTTAAGTCAAGAGTGAATAGGATACTTCTAGGCAAGCGTGATTCATCGTAGACCACATCATCGCTTACCATTAGGCGAGATAGTGGTCAAACGCGAGCCTAACGAATATAAAAAACAAGAAAATTAATTGGTCGTCGTCTTAAGACCTTCATTCCGCGAATTTCCAGTGTTGCTGCGTCAGTATCTCAAAGCCGTTCTGCTCGGAAGTGAGCATTAACTGGGTACATTGATATCCAACGCGCTTAGGCTGATAATGCGTTTAGCAGTTCAAATTTCTAACTTTTAGTCCGTTTATTAGAGAACATTTTGTATATTTATTTGTGCAGTAATTAATTCATATTATAGTTTAGAGTTTGGAGCGGTTGTTTGTAAATAATTGAGCATTGGTTAGAATCTGATTATCTATTAAATTAGTGTTATGTTAGCTAAGTATTTAATTAAAATAATGTTAGGCTAGAGTGGAAACCAACATTATTCTAATTTGACTAAAGTTTCAATGATGTACGGTTTTAAAACACAATACTATTTTTTTTTTAAGTTTTCTTCTGACTATATCATTATGATAAGAATCGAATGTTCAATCTAAAACATATTACAGGTCACTTGAATTACTTAGGTACAGTCAAGGGTCAAAAGTGCAGTCATACTCTCCCAAAACTCAAATGACTAGTTTTTGTAGAAGAAGTTAAATTATCGACAACTGATTTAATATTTTGTATAGAAATTCACGTATAGATTATTCCTACTAACCGCGACAAGTTGAAATTCTGCTGCCTACAAAAAAATTGCCATTTCTGTTTTGGTAGAGTGTGACTGAAATTTTGACCCTTATAGTACCTGCTTAAGTATAACACCTACCTGACGCAAAATTTAACACGACTTTAGTTTTTCTTTGTTTTACTACTCAAAACAAACAAACAAAAAAACAACTTACAAATACATCCTGATGATTAATAAAACACTTGCGAAGCTCCAAATTGTACAGGTGAAAGCACTTACCTGAAAAAAAAGAGACGTAAATTAAAAACTCGCTCAATCATCAATCAGTTAATGGTGTGCCGGCATTACACTGGCTGTATTATGATGATTTATACTAGCCCAGTAATGGGTTCATTTGGGTATTTCGGTTCACTGTTTTTCAACTACAAACACTGTGTCACATTTCATCCGTAATCTCCTAAAGTTGGTAGCTGAAATGCAGTTCTGTGTCGTACCGTGTGCAGCTTTGAGTTGTGTGTTGATCCTTTTTTTTGTTGCATCTGTGTAATTTATGGAAGTGACACTTTTCAAGTGTGGCTGTGTTTGTGTTTTTTGTTGGGGAGGCTGGAGATTATTTTGTGCAATGTACTCAATGTTTTATTAATTAAATATGTAATGTTTCAATTTAAAATGTTTAAAGGTGAAATCATAAGTCTACTGTATAACACTTCTTTTATGCATGAAAAAACAAGATTTTGGAATCAAAAGACCAAACATACTTGAACATGATGTCGCAAAAAATCGGTAAATCAATGGTGTAGACTTTATCCTTACTAATATAATTTAAGTTTAATACTATAATTTTTTTTATTTAATTTGGGCGTACGGTTGGCGCAGTGGTTGAGCGATTGACTGCTGTTCTGCGTGTCGCGGGTTCGATTTCAGCACGGTACAAATATTTGTATGACCTACATATAGTTTTTTCGGCTCTGGTTGTTGTGTATGTGACTTTATATGTTTGTAAACGCACCCACGACACAGGAAGAAATTTCTATTGTTCATGGGTACTAAGATCATCATCTATGCACGTCGGCTCTGTGACAAATCATCAAAATGCTTTTTTTCAAATAACCATACTGCTCCACATATAACTAGCATAAGAGAAGTGTAATTCAAATAAAAGAATATGAAACAAAATAAATTTGTAACCAAACAACCAAATTCAACACCCTAAAATTCAACCCACTAAAAGTGTTAAGTCATAACTCGAAACGCTCCACACTAATCACAGCCGAAACAATGGCAACACTACAAATTCGTACAAATTACTGACGAAAGCCGAACGACCAAAGAATTGCGTGCGAAGCGCTGATTGAGCTGAATTATGTTTTGAGAAATGCTATTGCATTAGTTAATGCACGGTGAGCTATGAAAAACGGAACGAAGATCTAGAAAGATTAGATCAGCTGGAAGGTTTAGTTTTGAACAGCATTGTTTTCTGAAGGATGACTATGTCTAGAAATGTGAAGACTACTGCGAAAGACTAATAGAGAAGTAAAGAAAAAGAAATTTTGCGCAGATTCCAAATAAATTGAGATAAATGCAAAATAATGACGAGCAATATATTGCTGTCTGCTAAATGTTTAATACCGTATTTGCTATTCTCACTAAGAACCCAATAGTGATTCGTCTGAGACAGACTCATAGAGAAGTAAAGAAGAAGAAGAAATGTTGCGTGAATGCCAATTCAGATAAATGCAAAAGAATGACGAGCAATATATTGCAGTCTGCTTTAAGTTTTATCACGGTATGAGCTATTCTCACTATGAACCCAATAGTGATTCGTCTCTATTATCTATGTCATGATAACGTTGAACAGTTGTATTTGTGCATTTTAATTCTATGAAGATGAATCCATATTGATATTTTTATTGACCGTTTACTAATCTTTTAAACTAGTATCAATAAGATGGGTCATGTTTTAAGCAAAGTACCTCGTGGAAGCTATAAGAAACACTGATTGTTGGCTCGGTCTGTGTAAAGCTGGATTACCAACGCAGGTGGCAGCTTATTGGCATGAATTTTAAGTATCGTATGCTCTAGACAAAGCGATATTCTACCAGCTACATCAACTCTCGTAAAGACAAAACGTAAGATTTGATCCCTTGAAAGGTAGTGCACGTCAATTTCACACATTTTAGTTTTTTTTATATTGTCGCTGATAAAATGTAGCTTTCTCTAACTTGCCGCGCTTGACTCGGTGGAACGCAGAGCCAAGAGGCTCTTTGGCGACGTTGAGCTGGCGGATGCCAAGCTTCAAAGCTTGGCTCATCGCCGCAAAGTTGCCTGCTTGTCGGTCTTATACAGACTGTACTTCAGTGAGTGTGCTCAAGAACTCCACGACCTCATCCCGCCAGCCCCCTTCTACCATTGGACATCTAGACGCACTGCAAGTTATTATTCTTACCTTGTTGCCATTCCACCAATTCGCACTAAGCGCTTCCATACATCCTTCATAATGCGCACAGCGAATGAATGGAACTCACTACCTGCGTCTGTGTTTCCGAACGCATTCAACCCGAATCTCTTCAAAGTTAGTGTGAACAGGTTTTTTCTGGGTAAGCTTACTCCATCGTCGACTCTGTATCTATCACCTCTGACCTAGACTAGAGTCAAGAGCAAACCTATCACAAATAAAAAAAAAAATATTACTCAGGCTAAATTTTAATGAGAGCGTCAGTAAATAATTTTACACACTTAGTAGACCACTTCCAGTGCAAATTTAGATCCTCGTCTGGCGCATTAGCCGCGCGTTGAATAATGTTCAGTTTGGTCGAAAATTTTCAGATTTCGTGTAATTGTGATTTAGTGCGGCATTAGAGTTTGATACGCGATAAACTTATCGACCGAAATACTGGCTTTAGAGGTGCGCTTACAACGTGTTTTAGGGACCGGGTAATTTTGCTGTTCAATTGTTTCTACTGTTGAAATGTTGTTTCGTAAATGCATTTATGAATAGTGTGCTTTGCTCGTTTCATCACCTCTTAATACAGATCGGTTTTCTCGTCAAAATTAAATAACAGTTTTGTATTCAGGTAGCAGGGTATTGCTTGACCGTACATTGAAAGAAACCCCAAAACAGGCCTGATGCCGCGACGCAATTTTATTTGAAAAGCGTATTTTCATTAAAAAAAATTAGTTCAGCACTTTGCGTCCATTTGAAAGTACTTGCAATTTCGCTTAGTAAAAATCACATATCGGTGTAATTTAAATCGAATAGAGATGATGACAAAAAACTATTTAGTCTGTCAGTTAATACTTTTATTATGCGTACAGCTAAGGAGTGGAATTCCCTGCCGGAGTCTGTGTTTCCCGATAGCTACAACCTAGGGGTCTTTAAGTCAAGAGTGAATAGGTTACTTCTAGGCAAGCGTGCTCCATCATCGACCACATCATCGCTTACCATCAGGTGAGATGGTGGTCAAGCGCGAGCCTATATAAGATTTAAAAAAAAGTTAGATTACCTAAAAATATAGGACACATATTTTTTCTTTTCCCAGGTAAACAAAATATGACGACGATACAGTGCGTTGAAATATCGTGTGACGTCACGTCTCTCTACACTTTATACTGACAAAGTGACGTCACATAACAAGCCTTCACTTCTGAACTTTGATACGCTTTATCTTTGGCTATTTTCATTTATTTGATAAAGCAAAAAATACGGGTCCAATATTAATTGATAATCTCACTGACGGATGAAATAGAATAACAAATTTTCTACCCAGGAAACATCCCAGGTGAGGTCTTGAAATTGTGAATCTCTTACTTGCACCTACCCTTCAAAATCGTCATCCATTGTGAAAATTAGCAAAGAGGTGCGTCTTTGCCTTTAGCTCGGTCTACCATCATCTGCCTAGCCTTTTTCCCAACTACATTGGGGTCGGCTTCCAGTCTTACCGGATTTAGCTAAGTACCAGTGTTTTACATAGAGCGACTGCCTATCCTCCACAACCCAGTAACTGGGTAACACGGTACCCCTTGGCAAGACTGGTGTCAGATCTCAAGCGTCTGACTACCCGTAACGACTGACAATGGTCTTCAAATGACAGCCGGGACCAACGGCTTAACGTGCTTTCCGAGGCACGGAGGAAACTCGGTATATTGAAATGGTCACCTATCCACTGATCGACCTCGTCAAGCGTTGCTTAACCTTGATGATCGACCCGTGCGGCTGTTATTATTTAGCCACGAGCTCGGTCTACCATAAGAGTTAATGAAAAGTATCAGTTTAACATTTCGCAATAACTAAAAATCGGCAAGAATAATGTTTGTCATTACTGAAATTTACAGTTTCTTAGGACAAACATGAACGAAAACAGTGCCAAGTACTGGCCGCAGCACTCAATTAAATATCTCCGCTTGCTAAAGGACGTAAAGTAGAGCTTCGTACTACAATATCCATTACAGAAACATCGTGTCATGCTGTGCTGTTCTCGGGTAAGAGAAAACTAGATTATTTCGTTAGTGGAAGAGCGAAGAAAAATGTATATAAAAACTTATTTAAATCACAGTGCAATCATACAGCGGCATATTTTATTAAAATGTATAAGTACTATCATATCGGACGCATCATCTCACGGCTTCGTTTTCTACTCAAAATATGTTTAGGTTTCTTACGGAGCTTTGGAAAAGCTATTTGCAATTTGGACATAGGAACGGATTTGGAATAGACGTTCCTGTTGTCTTGTGGGTTAGTTCAATCACTAATTCATGATTCAAGTCGTAATACTATTGTCATTGTGTCGTCTTTAATCGCCATGAAGTTTTAGACAAAGCAAAATTCCGTTAGCTACAACTATTGTCAAAAAGTAGAAAAAAAATCAGATGACATGCGTGATTTAAATAAATCAAAAATGATATCGGAATAAGTTAAAAGTAAAACATGATTAAATGAAAATCAAATGAAATGGTAGTTGAGTTAAAATTAATCTAAATAAAATGAAACAAATTCAAAAATTAATTAAATTAAATAAAAACCAAATTATAATAATATCTATTAACTGAAACAAAATTAAATTAAAATAAATCAAACTAAAATGAAATAATCAAACAAATAAATCCCTGAGTTTGCTTCTCACTGAGCCTACGGAACCAGCCTTCTCATCTTCTCATCCATGTCCATCAATGGCAATCCAGGTAAGTCTAGCTAATCCCACATATATTTACAGACATAGTTTATCAGGGTGACTTCTTATTCCAGACTAAGTGTACAAGAACATTCAAATGTTATTGTAATAAACTTCGCGTGAGGCGTAAGCTCATATCTCATTATGGGCTCAAACATACAATAAATCATATTTAATGCGTCAGGCGTCGACTGAACACCATATTAACTAACGCTTATCATTAGCTGTGGAAAGTAATTACATTAAAAATTTTACACGTTTTTATGAAAACGGCCTCCATAACTCTTCGTACTAATTCGTATATGTGAGAAAATTTACTGGCAATTCTTTAGGTAAATTTTTTAACGTTTCGTTTTTGCTCTAAATTCCAAAGTCATGTCCTCCAACTCAATTTCACCTCAAATCAACAGTTATAGCTTGTATTATTATCATCATATCAGCCGAAAAACATCCACTGCTGACCATAGGCCTACTCCAAGCGTCGCCACATTGAACGCTTGTATATCTCGCATCAAGGCTGGCCGATAGATGCAAACCATCGGGAAGTCAGGATGTATTCCGTAGGTTAAGACATCGTGTGTGGGCAGGTAGTTGGGTAGAATCGTGAAAATGAAATCACACAAGTTATTCTATACACTGAGTATATTCGAACAGACACAAGTTACATTATTACGGATCGACACTGATCCTACGACGTCTTAGCTCTACGGCTGTCAGTACTCTGCCATATTCTGCTGTCTCCACCGCGCAAGCGCTTAGAAAAAGCGCACCAATGCGTAGTTGTTCTTGTTTTGCCGCCAGATGGCGTGCTTGCGATTTGTTTTGACGTCCGTACTATTGACTAAACCCGACATATATATTAATCGAAGCCTCGAAGGTTTTTTCCGTTGTTACGATGACGATGATGAGTTCAGTAGAGGTCCTTCAAATGGACTTGACTTTTCTAAAGAGATAAGAGTACTTATGGCACAATCACAAATTATGAACGATAGTATAAAAGGCTAAAGGTACAAATTGTTCAACTGAATTAAATTTTACAAAAACTTTAATAACACGCTCACATTCATTTTATTTTCAACGAAAATTAAACCCGATACTACTCAAGTCTAAAATAAATAAAAAACAACCTAAATTTTCAAACCGTGAACCCATCAATATTATTCTTTACTTCAAAACCAGAATCGAAACACAATATTCCTATAATATTAATAAACTGAAAGCTGACAGAAACATTGCTGATAAATATAATATTAAACGTTAAACGTTCTGTAATTGCATTCACAAACAAAATGGCCACTATTGTACTGGCCTCAGAAATGTATATTTAATGACAATTATTGGGCGAATTAAAATAATAAAGACCGGTGATCTGAAATACGCGAAAAATCCCGCGCGCACCGCATGGATGTGGAGGTTTATTTCGAAAAATATTGCCAATTACTGTGTTTCTGCCAACTGAAATTGTAACTTAATGTTTACTGGTAGGTATCCGGTATCCGTAAAATATTAAGTTAATCTATGGGAAACTTATATGAGTGAAGCTAATTTTATCTTATAATGATTGTCTTACTATGTTCCAAAATTATTGCAAACATTTTTACTATTCAACTGCACGACTAAATTCCTTCAAGGGTTATGACGACGTGCATTACCTATTTCACCAGTTAAATATTATGTAAATCCCATGTAGTAGGAGGTGACCTTTTGCAATCAAACCAATCTCTGATACGGACTTCAGGCAAATACTGAAAAGAACCAGATGGAAAACCGAATGAAATTACTCGATCTGGGAATAGAACCAATCTCCTGGTCCAACGTTTGACAATAGCCCTTGCAACCGATAAGACGATGAGTTCATATCATTTTAAATATCCAAACCTTTTTCAAATCTTTCTCGTGATTTAGAATGTTACTAACCCGATATACAACATTACAACCCAATGGAACGCAAATAAATTCTATAAATAACAACGGAACAAAATATATGTAAAGAAAAATGAGATCACGACCGCATTTCAACGGTCAGTCAAATTTTTATGATTTCTTATACACGTTTCCATTGTTACACGATAGTGTTACTATACTCCATTTAAAATAACATTAGACACGTTTCCAAATCTTTTTACAGTCCGTTCAACCGATTTTGAGTTCTATTCCGTAATCATAAGGATGACATAAAAAGCATAAACATGTTACCAAAACCAACTGTTTACCACAGCTACCATTTGTCGTATCACCAACGCAATAGAAGTCAAAATCGGTTGAACGGGCTGTAAAATGGGCTAATTTAAACGTCTAATTTTATCGCAAATGGAGTTTAGGTTATCTTAAGTCTGTCAAAATGTTGCTAGGTGAACAAAACGGTGCTAATACTAAGCTATCTATCTGTTTATCTGATCATCATTATCTTGACCTTATACTAATTTACTTGAGGTTTTCATAAGATTTTTTCTTCCATACTTCTATAACAATCGACAGCCCCTTTAAACCCATATCACTGGATGAACTATTTGATCATACACTTCACCCGTCAATCTCTAAGTCTTTCCAACCACTTATGGCCATCCACGTTTTCTCATTATTTTGAATTACATGCACAATATGACTAATGACCTGCCGCGATTTTCAGCCATCTAGATTATATTTTATGTCCTTATTTTCTTCAGTCTGCGTATCTGCCAGTTCAAATACAAAAAAACTGCCCTTGCACGCCTCTCTGTCTATTTCAACACTACGTCCTCAACATTACTCCACGCCCCATATAATATTAAGGCCGCATCGCCACTATTACTTGAAATAACCCTTAAACTACCGTGCATCATAGTAAACTCATATTAATACCTTACTTCATACGACGGACACTAGCAGACCGTCTCATCGCGTTATGTTGCAGTAAAATGTAAAATATTCACTAGAGGTCATCTCAAACGGGTTACGACGTCGACTGAAGACTGTTTTGCAAGTAATTGCTTGATGTAATATGGACGGACGGCAATGCGGTGACATTAAAAGTATTCATCGGTATAGCAATTTTATGGGAGCAGAATATTTTGTTGGAGAATTTTAGATACTGGGTGATTATGTTTTAGTGTTTTGTGTAGTAAGGGGCCAAAAGACTGGGCAGATATTAATGATATCCTAGGCGTAACGGGTGCTTGAAAGTGACTAAGGATTACGACAAGACTTTTGGCAGCAATACCTTCTTGTTTGCTAATAATAATAAAGTGTGGTCACTAATCCGTCTGCCAAATTACTACTTAAAGCCATTAAATGTTATGGTAATTAGCATGTTTATGTGCAGCAGCTCACTGTTACAGAGGGAAGGCCTGTTCTAGCAGCGGTATCTTTATATGACGTTTGTGAACTATTTCGATATCTCACAAAAAACTTAGTTGATTAATATTAAATTGTATTATCAAAAATTCCCTTACAATCCCTATAAAATCATGTACAACCACCACCATACAACGCACCTAATTAAAAGCCACCAACCTAAACATCTGCCTACCTCACGACAAACTAACGTGAAATCTCAAAATACATTGCCTGCCAAGCCTACGCTCCTACACAACATGCAACGTAATTACGCTACGCTGTTGACCCACACTAACGAAGGATTACGGTGCTGTACACAAGTCCTAACTTGAGACATTTGCAACATAAATGAGATAGGAAGCTCTTCTTTGAAAGCCGAACGACGTCGGCTAAGAAGAAGTTGAATCCTCTTGAGCTACGAATAGAAATAACGTGTTAAAGAGAACTGGATGCAACTCGTGGTGGGCGTAGCTTGTTGAAAATATCTTTTGACGAATCGTTTTAATGATTATGTTCAGGAATTGAGCTTCTGATGAGCGGATTTGCTGATATAAGTTTGGGAATGTTAATCATATATACTTATATACACTCACACATTATTCCTATGGGGGTAGACAGAAACTACAGTACGCTACCTGCTATGGTCATTATCCTTAGTCGTTAATTGAAATGGTGTTTTAGAACGATAGGATTTACTTACCTAATTTATTTTGCGCCAAAATATTTACACAATTCTCTCTTTCTCTCTCTCTTCTTGAGTAAAAATAAAAGCTTTGAAACTATAATTTTATTTTGTCTTTTGAAACCCATTTCTCTAAGTTCTAAGCTCTTAAAACTCACAACAGTAACTGTCGGTTTCCAAGTAGAACCGTAATGCTTTTTATTCCCGCAGGATTGAGGAGGCAGGGATGTACTAGTCCTCACGCCCCTTATCTGTGATACAATAAGGTTTCAATTTATGGTAAACTTATAGTTGGTTAATGGCTAATAGAATAACAAACTCGTCCCATGGTTGTCTTGGTAAATGGCTTCTGAAGCCGTTTATCAATGTCCCAATTTGTTAAAAATCTCAGTAGTCAGTCCTTTTCTAGTCATATTATCTCTCATAGACAAGTTGATGAACTAAACACTCTATAGTTCTAAATATAAATTGTATTTATTACAACAAATATTTTACCTTATTTTTGATTTGTACGATGCAAAAATTTTGCATCGTACAAATCAAAAATAAGGTTTATTTTGCAGCAAAATAAAAGACTTACAAATTACATTTACGTTCCAATTTGTTGCACCATCCGTAATCCGAATTGCATTTTTATCGAGTGAATAACGAATGCATTTTACAAAAATAATGATTCATCTATATTTCAAACAATATATTTCATTTTAAATCTGTAAACGGTCTCATATTTACGGCATTCGCATGGACGCCAGATGGATGTTACGAATGTACCAATAATTTTTATTTCGTAGGAAAAATGTACGAGAATGTGCCGATGGGATAACTATTGATATCGGTTTGATTTCTCGTAATATTTGTGGTGAGAATAAGATGTGTGCAGGTGGTTTGAACTTAAAAAAGTTTATGAAAATTGGTTCAAAGTTCGATCAATCTGACTTTGACTGCCTTGTTAGTGTTAGTGCCATTTCTGAGGATGAAGTCCTGGTTCAATTCCCGGTTGGATGTTTTCTTATACAAAGGGAAAAATATACTGGGTATGAAAAGTAGCCTATGTGTTATTCCACAATATAATCTATCTCTGTGCCAAATTTCATCCAGATCTGTTCAGCCGTTCTGGCGTGATTGAGTAACAAACATACATCCCAAACTTTCGCATTTATTATATTATTAAGAAGTTAGATAAGATATACAATTGAATATGAAAAGAAACAAACCAATAATACAAAGGGTATAGGGAAAAGGTCTCATTGTGCATAAAAAAAATCGTCCACATCGATGTCAATGGGTAATGTCCCCAGAACGCTGGCAGTATTGCCACGTTGGATGGTATTTAGATTTTCTGGCGGAAGAAAAGGCGAGTGAGACGAGCTTTGTGCTAATGTCTCGAAAAACTCGATACGCACTTGGACCCCATGGACCTAATGTTTCAACCCCAAACGGCACCACAAACAAATAACTTCCAATAAGGATGTTATATTTGCGGCGTTTGAGTATGATGATATTTTGTTTATCCCTCAGAAAATATTCTTATGTGAGCTTTCCGATACCCTTAATAACCTCATGCCCTAATGCGTAAATCATCCTTAAAATTCATACCAACCTTTTAACTACGAACAGTTTAATGAACGCTTTAAAAGCAGTAACAGAGGAACTAAGTTAACCCATCGTTTTGCATTTAAATGACAATTGCATCGTCAAACAGTTTACTCGATTACTGGCGTCGCTCCATTCACTATTCCAATTTCGAATTCGTATTTATAAATGGATCCCTAGCCGTATTGGTAAGTTTTGGTCAAAAAGGAAACGCGCTTATTCAGGTTTCTAAATGTGAACCTGAAAAGTACTATGCCATTCACTCTGATAAGAGCCGAATTGTGGCGTAAAAGTGTCATGAATTTCCAATGCCTAGCGTTCAGTTAAATAATTATCAAAACATCGGTCTTCTTCTTCATGGTGTTGATGATTCCATTTTGCTTCGACCAGAACTCAGCCACTTCGACAGCCCTAGCGATGGCCTCGAACAGGTCTTTCACGGTGCCGGTGTTTGTGCACAGTGAGCAGGATAACAGATGGGGCATTGTTTGCGGTATGGTTCCACAGTCGCATTGTGGCTGATCGGAGTACCCCCATCTGACCAGGTTATACCTACAGCGGCCCACTTGGCTTCGCAGCCTGTTTAGGGATTTGCAGGTTGGCCATGGCAGTTTATGCCCCGCTGAGAGCTTTCGCACTTATCGATATAGTCAGTTGGTGGGAGGTATTTGAGAAGCCACAGTTTCCTGCATGCTTTACGAGGGCCGTTGTCGTTTACTGTTTTAGCCGAAATAAGAAAGCTGTTCCAACTCTTTAGTCGCCCCCATAAATGCTCCTTTTTGTACAGTAGGTGGCGGTTATCGGTCTCCTGCTTGCGCTTTTTGGAGGAACAGGCAACTTCCCTTCGGACCTCCGGAGTGGCTATTCATGCTAGCGGATATAATGCAGCAAGTGAAGTAAAAGGCACCCAGTGATTATTCTGCATATGTAATTAAGAGCTTCATGTATTTTCGGGCATGAGCAGTTCGATGCCCTACTGGGCACGCAAATTCTCCAGCCGAGAAGCAGAGAGCTAAACCAGATGTACGAAGGACGTGAGGGGAGGCGCCCCAGGCAGTGGATGTGAGTCGATGAATCAAGTTGTTGAGTGTGTTAACCTTGAGTTTAATTCTATCGCAGTAGTTTGGTCAGTGAGCTGTCCAAAGTAGCACCAAGGTAGACAAGGTGGTCATTGTGTTCAATGTCAGCGCTTCGCCATTTTTCTATTTAAACGTTTGATGTTTAATTTTCTGGTAGTCTGACACGACTGCGATGATGATTTTAGATGGGTTAGGTCTTAGTGCATTATCTTCGTAGTATCCACTAAGATTAGCCAGGGCCAGTTCAAAGTTAGCTGAGGTATCTTCAAAGTTTCTCGCCCTTATCACAAGTGCCAAGTCATCCGTGTAGTCACCTTTCCGTGTTTTTGGTACCGGGCTGATCATAATATGTTAAATGTTAAATAAATTACACAAACTGTCTGCTTTTATAATATTCATACTATGTATATTCTACTTGAAGTTACTAAAGAAAAAAATTAAAGAAACTAAAGTCCACGAAGAAAGTCATTAAAAGGTGCATGGCCAGCTACTTCATATAATAAGAACAATATTGGTTCCACATCTATCGATAAATAAAGACACACCATGCAAAGACAAACATGGATCCCACCTGAAACAGTAAAATATGATTTTACCTTTTTACTGTTGCAACTGTTAAGGCAGTTCTTCTCGTATACCCATTTTTATGCACAACTGCAGTGCCATAAAACATGACCCAATGATATATGCGATCGAAAAACGCCATATTCATTATATCTTGCTTACGGAAACAATTATAGGAAGCAGCTGGCTCTCCAATAACTCATCGGATTTAAACCGCGATGCGACTTGCATGCGTTTCTTTTTGTGTCTGGCCTTAAAGTGGATATTTGCATCTAAAATACTCGTTTATGTGAGATTTACATTGTTTATCGTTTGGGTTCTAGGAGGCTGTTTAATGGTTACTTGGAGAGGTCTCGTAAACTATCCTTACTTAGTTGGCAGTTATTTTGTGAACTAGTTATTTTGTGAACGTTCCAACCTTTCATGGTAAATCGAATCAAAGGTGGCTCTATTCTCTCTTCTATCAATTTGGGTTACTATAATCTGTTCAGAGACGGCGTGGTAAATGGGTACCTGGAAGGTCATGGGGTCCTCATGACCTTTGGCATGTCAGTTTCTGGGACAATATATTATTTTTTTTCCTTTTTCTTTCCGTGGCACAATAATGACTTATTTCATCAATGAAATAAAGGTTCTAAAAATTCATCAGTAGCATCCTAATCAGTTAGCCATATTATCATATTGCTGATTGCCTAATCTTCTGATTACGGCCAGTAGTTACGATAAGCAGATAAGTCTCCGAAACCCTATTTTATCAACAAAACCATTAACAATAATCTTCACAACACCATCGTACCCCACGCTTTATAACAATTACGTAAACGTATACCGACTCGTACATGGTTAAACGGGTACTTATGTACTGATCCAACCCTCAGCAAAGTTCCAAGGATCGCACCCAACTTCATTATGAATTTATATTCACTCAATAGCTCTTACTTTCGGGACTGAACTGTACTTTGTCATTCCTTGAAATGTTTTGGAACAAGAGCATGAAGGTTTGGGGTTCAGGATTTTGGAGGTAGTGCGTGTATTAAGAACAAACTGAACGTTACTAATGAGACAAGGTAGAAGGAGAAGTTTTCATAATTGGTTTCTGGACACAGACACAAATCACTCATGATCTGCCTAGCCTTTTTCCCAACTATATTGGGGTCGGCTTCCAGTCTTACCGGATTCAGCTAAGTACCAGTGTTTTACATGGAGCGACTGCCTATCTGACCTCCACAACCCAGTAACTGGGAAACACGGTACCCCTTGGCAAGACTGGTGTCAGATCTCAAGCTTCTGACTACCTGTAACGACTGTCAAAAATCTTCAAATGACAGCCGGGACCAACGGCTTAACGTGCTTTCCGAGGCACGGAGGAAACTCGGTATGTTGAAATGGTCACCCATCCACTGACCGACCTCGTCAAGCGTTGCTTAACCTTGATGATCAACCCGTGCGGCTGTTATTATTTAGCCACGAGCTCCACACACACAACAGACACAAATCACTATCATTACATAATTATAAAATAAAGTATCCCGCCACGTCTGTTCGCGATAAACTCAAAAACTACTAAACGGATTTTCATGTAGTTTTCACCTATAGAAAGAGTGAGGAACGAGGAAGGTATTTGTATATAATTGGTCACGGGCAAAGCCGGGTGAGTCACTAGTTTGTATACTAAATGTTTCACTATAACTATCACTAGGTAGACGGAAATCCACATCGACACAGACGGAAATCCACATCGCGTCTTTTATCTCGAATTTGATTGGCCGATTGATGAAGTCAAAACCCTTTGCCTTGCCGAATTCACGTACGCAATTAGGCTGCAGGACCTATGCGAGCAATAGCTTATAATCATCATCCGATTAGAGTTTAAAGACCGGTCCATGTTCTGTCTCCAAGTGGCATTCACAATAAAATTGTAGTACTATTTGTCCAAGCTAATCTTTGCGAAGCTTGAAACACAAATCCAATAATATTCTGATCTCCTTCCCACCCTAAAGTCAAGCAAATCCGTAAAAACAAAACGCCTTAAATAATAAATGATATTACACAAAGAGTCTCAGAAAAAAATATCCGTAATTCCTTTACGTTTGAGATACTTACGCAAAAAAATCGCCTCGAACAATTTAACAATAATAACGTATTTTCGTAAAGTATTCTTATTATTTGCTTTTGATGTAAATTATACAAGTGTTCTACGTTTTTTAGAGATCCGTCCCTCAGAAAGAAAAAGGAACCCTTATTATAAGATCACTTCTTTGTCCGTCTGTCCATCGTCGCAAGTTTGTATCTAATAAAAAAAAGATTACAAGCTTATTTATAGTTAGTAAACTGACCGTTCACAGAGAGGAGTCCTGTGTCCCAGCTGTGGGAACATTAATAGGCTGATGATGATGATGATGAAACTGGCCGTAACCTATGTCGTGTTAGGGGCAACAGTTCTCCAACATAAGGTTAATGTTGTACCTCAATACAGTTTATCTATTTGTTAGAACAAAGTTCGGTCCTTTCATTGTTCAGAACTTTACTACTTTCAGAATTTTTTTCCTAATTATATTAGTAAATGTAGATTTTTGTACGGAAACCTCGGTGCGCGAGTCCGACTCGCACTTGGCTGTTTTTTACGTATCGTCTTAATGCCTTTAAGATGTTTATAAACCGAAAAATTTAAGGAAAAAAGTTGCTCTGCCTTTGTATTTTGTTTCTCTTTGATTCTCATATCTGCGTGCCCGTAGGCGCTTTCTTTTCATAAGATTGCTTACTTGAGAATAATTACTGATGCGGGTTTTGCAAATTATTATTATAATTTGGTCTTTTACATGCCCCGTGATGCTTTGAAATCTAACGTAGCAGAATTAATTATTCGGACCGGTGAATTCCAGTCCCGTAGGCACTTAATTATTTTCAGTTCACGAAACTGATATTTTTCCTTTCGTTGCTCCAAGAAAAAAAAAATGCAAGTCTTGAAAACATATTAAAACTATGAAAAAATATTGCAAGTCCTCAAAAAGTAAAGTCTACAGAAAATTTAATTGAAAGCAACATTAATAATGTAAAATGCACAAGTTTTAGTTAACCCTTCCACTGCCGCATCACGCCAAAGTTTCCAAAAACTTTTTGTCGCCAAAATTAATATTTCGTAAGCAAATCAAAACGGTGCCTTTAAACGCCCCCCCGAGATTTATAAATAAATAAACATCTGTTAAACAAGTTTTTCTCAAACTAATGAAAATTTGATATTTCGCTGTCGCAGTCTGGACCGGTGACAAAGCTGTTATTGGTGACACACGGCTGTTTTTGTTTGATAGACAAATACATTCGTTTGGGGGTATGCGGCACAGAGTGTAAAGTCCCACAAACCTCCATAGAAAAGGGAGGATCCTCCGATCAGACGGGTATTATGTCTGGTCCGGGCAACTGCCCAACGGTAATTGTCGGAATGTTGTATGTGTTCAAATCGGGCCGAAATATTTACTTGCGCGATGCAGGATTTGTGTGTCGTCATGTCATTGGTTCGTAAGTGGCGGCGTTGGTGCTGCTACATTCGCATTGAGGAGGGTCGATGTTCAAGGTTAAGTAACGCTTGCCAAGGTTGGTCCGTGAATGGGTGGCCACCCATTACATACCGAGGCTCTTCGGTGCCTCAGAAAGCACTTTAAGCTGTTGGTGCCGGCTGTGGTTTATAAAGACAAAGACAAAGATATTTTATTTCAAGTAGGCCACCAAGCGGCACTTTTGAACGTTACCTACATTAAAATTTACAAGTAATAATAGTTGATTCTACCGTGCATTCGGCAAGTAGCTTGTAATGGAGAAGAATGCACAAGAAACTCCATACTTAATCTTTAAAAAGAAATAAAAAAAATTACAATATTTAGGTACATAAGTACATACCTTGATGAATGAAATTGAGTTTATACAGTACAAATATATTCATACAGTCTTCTCTTTCAGTCTTATATATCTATGACAGTCTTTACAGTTAGTCTATAGCCAGAAAATCTGGATTATCGTGTTACCCAGTTACTGGGTTGTGGAAGCCAGATAGGCAGTTTCTAAATACTGGTAATCAAATGTGTCCGAATAGAATGGAAGCCGACCCCAAAAAAGTTGTGAAAAGGCTAGACAGGTTGATTAAAACAAATAAATCCCTTCTGTCCTTCAGTCCATCAAAGGTTTTTTTTTTTTTTTAAATCATTTATTTAATGAGGCTTTTTGCGCTGATGCGCCAATCCAGCCTCGTAAGGTTATACATTATGTGTATTGTACAACAAATAATTAAATTAAAAAAAAAACCTATAAAATAAACCTATCTAACATTTCGATGAAATGCAGCGCTCCCAACAATCCAAAGCCACCGAAAAAAAAAAAAAAAAAACAATTACTTCGTCTCAAAAACACTTCCCTAACAAATTTATAAATTTTAATACTTTGTTCCGAAAGAGGCCTCCCAAGCAATACATTAACTCCACCACCGTACACATCACCGCCAACCGCCTCAAACAACAAAGACCTTAAATCATCGAAAGCATCATCGGTTATCTGCCCTGTGCGATAATACCGCCCATTGTACTTTTGTCTTAATACAATTTTGATCCTGTGCTTATTAAGTGATGCACAATAAATTAGTGTATAATAAATCCAGAGGCCTTAAGGCCTTCTAGATGTCTAGATGCTTGTTAACATTTATTAACTTTTTATCTCGTTTTACTTTTTATTTTTTTATTTCTTACGACTTATTGTCGGGCCTACGTTGTCCCCCCATATCTAAGTACTAATGCTGTAACATGGAAATATTGTAAAGTAAAACTTTTTAAAAAAAAAGACACCGTGGAGTTTCTTGCCGGTTCTTCTCCATAGGACACGACTAACCCGATCTGTGCACCTTTTGTCGACGTTTTATAAAACACAATAAAAAAATTGATTTTGAAATTAATAAATGAGAATAATATTAATGTAAAATACAATAATATTATTCACAAGTTTTTTTTAATATCCAATGAATACCTACTCTAAAATCTGTATTTCAGTTTTTATTATATTTACTCAAATATTATTTACTTTGCATAAATATTAAAACTGCAAAAGCATTAAAATCAAATTACAATATTAAACCGCTTATGAATCGAAAATTAAAATCCAAATGGATAATCCCGTACTTAAAGTTCATAAATTGATTTAAATGCTTTGATTTATTGAAAGTGAAAATACCGCGAGAATTTTGATGTGTCCACATAAACCACCCATTAAAGGAGAAGGGCAAGACTCCATAGTGTTCTGGGCCCAGGTGTTAACTCAATCAAACTAGCCTTATTTGTAAGAGGATATTATAACAAGGCTTCACTGAAAATTTGGTGAAATTTGGCTATCCAGGAATCAAGTTGTATGAAATATACTAAAAGTGAGGTTACAATATAACATTGTAGATTTTTTATGTTATTTGCGAAATATTTTTGAATGGCTTCGGTTGGTAATGGTTTTAAGTATGGAGTGCAAGTAGAATGTAGCGTGTTGAAGATCTGACACGTTTGGCACGCCGGACAGTCGAAGACAAGTCTTCACAGCCAATATCCTGCACTTAGAACCAGCAGGTACCTACCTTTTAAATGAAAAAGGGAGAAGAGGAAGTAAAAGGAGCTCGTGGCTAAATAATAACAGCCGCACGGGTCGATCTTCAAGATTAAGCAACACTTGACGAGGTCGGTTCGTAGATGGGTGACCATTTCAGCATAGCGAGATGCCTCCGAGCCTCGGAAAGCACGTTAAGCCGTTGATCCCGGCTGTCATTTGAAGGTCTTCGACAGTCGTATGGGTAGACAGAAGCTTGAGGCATTTTTTTTTTTCTAGAAACTTTGCCCCACTCTAGGAATTTCTTCCTGTATCGTGGGTGCGTTTACAAACATATAACTCACACACACAAACACCCAGAGCCAGAACAACTATCTGTAGGTCATACAAATATTTGTTCCGTGCGGGAATCGGACCCGCGACACGCAGCGCAGCAGTCTCTCAACCACTACACAACCACAATCGCTCAACCACTGCGCCTACCGTGCGCCCAAATCTGACACCAGTCTTGCCAAGGGGTATCGAGTTACTGGGTTGTGGAGATCAGATAGGCAGTCGCTCCATGTAAAACACTGGCACACAGCTGAATCAGGTAACACTGGAAGTCGACCCCAACATAGTTGGGAAAAGGCTAGGCAGATTGAGAAGAGGAAGTAAAATAAAACACCAATATAATTATGTATAGAATATTTATAATTCATCTTCAATAATTATTCGAATATCTTCTAAGAATTGTGCAGCAGGTACGATATTTTCTTGGTATCTTGCCCAACTGAGATACCATATTATACACATTACATGGGCACAGCAGCCTACAGTCCTTCTACCTACAATACAATTACAATAATAACCTAATATTGAATATCGTCCTCTTGGACAACTGTCAACTAAAATGTAAACAAAATATGTTTTGCGACTTTTATGGCGGGATTGTATACGACCGCAGCGGACATAAACACTGGAATGACCAACTTGGTGTGATGCTTCAATCGGACATCTCCCAAGAACCACGTCTTGGGCCAAGTTCCAACATGCTTGGCATACATAGTTCTCACTGGTAACCTGAAATAAGGTTACTATTTTAATCATGTTCAATCAAATCGCTAGTAGGTACATCATAAGTCTGGTTTTGTTCGCTTGATAGGCTAAAAGTTCGATTTGAATAGGTACTTACAGGCTGAGATGCACGCCACTGGCGAATAATTGATAAAATCGCCTCATCATCCAAGACTCTTCTGCCAATAGTATTATTGTGACCAGTTGCAATGGCCAGTACAATTTACACAGCGATCCATGTCGTCAATAACCGATCGATAGTCGTAATCAAAATAGAGAGCTAGGTAATTCAAAATAGCAAGATCCATCGAATAGTGCTTTAAAGTATGCAAAGCCAAGGTCGTGGTGTTTTACAATAAAATATGGAAAATACATGCGCACTCAGAACGAAAGAAAACGAACGAGGTGCCGGTTTATTTTTTTCTGCCTGTCATCTGTCTGTCAGCATTCAGTGACCAGTATTGCGAACTGATGAAAAATTAAAGGAACTCGATTCGCTATGATTCGTTTCCACCAAACGATTGATAATCACTTGTCACTACATTTTCTAACATTAGTTTGAGATTTTACCGATTTTTTAGTTACATAACTTAATTTAACTTTTCTCGCTTCCTAGATAGAAACATGGTACTGTATTTTGTGATTTCCCTTAGAAAAATATAACGGATTTTTTAATACACATTTCAACTAGTTAACTGCTGGGCCCAGAAATGCCCGTCTCCTTTATGTTTTAATTCAACATTAATATGTTTAATAGTCGAGTGGTATGTAAATTATGCAAGGATATTATGACCGCAATAAAACAATTAAAAACATACATTCATGTACGCTCAGTAGGCACCTACGGTTTTTAAATGATAGCATATAATAAAATAAAATTGTTGGTCCTTAATAGTCAGATTACATGCAAGCAAACCGCCATAATTATACATTCTTTGCTCATATATTTCTAGTCGTGTCCTCCAACTAAACTTCATCCCGAATCATTAAATTGACAGTTACCAATACAGCTTCTAAGCTTGTAATTTATTGCCATTAATTGAGGATTTTTTGTTGCCATGGCAACTGAATCGAGGGGAGGTCCTTTAAAGTGACTTGAAATATGGGCCTTAGAAAACTAAACTAAATATTCCAAAAAGAAAGATAGAAAAGTAATTTGCTTGAATCAGGTCTAACTACTTTTGATTTTTCCATTTATATGGAGAAAATATAAAAATCTCAATTTACGCCAGTAGGATAAATAGTATAAACACATTCTCAAAAATAAAATATAGCTGTACGACGTTGGTGGTGGAAAGTGGTTGGCCAATAAAAATCTGATTACTCCCTCTCAGGAACCACCCTTGAGGCCGTTCATCACCCCAAATTATAGAAACAAATAGGAAACTGAACCCTTGATTTGATTGTCCATATTTCGCACCCGTCTATCACGGCGGTTAGCCAAGCGCCCTATTTCTAACACTAAATTATTCATAGCCTTGAAGGCTCCGCTAAGTACCAACCGCCCCGTCAGCAGGCGAGGGTTGGATCTCACCTTGTTATAGAATGTTGTTTTCTTATTACTGTCATTAAAATAGTGAGAATATTGGCCCTTTGATAGGCGATATTGGAAAATTTTCGAAAGATTTTTCGAGTCGATTTTTTTTTTGCTAAAGCAACGTAAGTTTTTGTAGAGAATGGGTTTGTGTTTTCATCGTGTTTTTGAAAATTGCTTTTCACAACAAGTTTGCAGCCAAGCAGGATAAGATGAAAAAATATTTTTGCATCATAATTTTTTCGACAGGATTTAAAGTCTTATGAAACCTGAGAGATTTTTTTCATTTGACTTGGTAGATTCAGCGTCAACTTAGTTATTTACTGTGCAAGGAGACAAAAACTGGATAAAAATCTCGAATTTAGTGGTTTGTCTTGCACCAATTAAATTTCATTTCCAAAAGTTTCAAGGAACTTAAAGACCCATAAGACGTCAACCGTCTAACTAAACAGTACAACCAAGAACTAACGTGTCGGGTTTAACACCACATGTGGTTAAATTCAGCAACGGAGTCCAAGGCATTTTGAGGTTGGCTGTTGGTGATGCTCGCAAACATTCCAACGGCAAACATTGCATTGGTGATAAGCTAGCAAACACTGCAATAAACACGTTCTTGCTGTATGTTGTACTAAGTATTGTTGAAACAGTTTGGGTTTTGTTTGAAAGCGAATATCCGTGTTGGCTACTGTATTAGTTTCATAGTAAACGCTGAGGGATAATGCCATAAGTCTGGGGGTGAGAGGGCTTTGGTGACCGTTGTAACTTGTATGGGTATGATATGATATCTAACCGTGTGATAAAATAACGCCAGGTAACAAACGGCTGTTTTGGAAGGTTCCTGTTCAGGATAAGGTGGGAGGAAATGCCTGGGTGTCACCATTGTGTCGATCACCCGGAGGACATGGTGGAGATCTGCCTCGCTTGGGCGGAGCACCATCGTGTCCTCGTGGAGGCGATTGGCGGTGATGACCTCTCCCGTCCGGCCCTGCTTCATAGGATGAAGCGAAAGTGCATGCGAAGTTGTCACCTGCTTCTGTGAAGCAGTAATGCTCGCGAGGGAGGTGACGGAATGCGCGAGGGAGACGCAACGGAGAAACCCGCAAGCCTCTAGCCACTGCAGGAGACGACATGGGCTTCGGGAGTCGCAAGCCGATTCTCGGCCACCGTAGGCGCGGGCTTGCGGACGGCGAGTAATGGGTCCAGGCCAGAGTTAACGTCTCAAACGGATATCAACGAAATTGCCGGGGTCCGCTAGGGCCGTTGCCTGTCTGGGTCGCGGATAATTTGAAAAAAAGTTACCGCGGCCCTGGCTCAAGCAACTGAAGGGATACGGGTGGGTTTTAGTCAGTAAAAGTCTGACACGCCCTCCTGCTTCACCCAGAGCGGAAGTAGTCATTGGATAATTTCACCCAAAAAAAAAACTAAATTTAAATGGTTAGGTAAAAGTGATTTTCATAGTATACACACATTTCACCTGTTATATTAAAGTCCCTTGTAATAGTAAGCCTATTTTCAATTAGGCAACAGTACAACAGAGTAACTCATTACTACACATTACTTTGTGGGCTATACAATGAATGATCGACCTTTTCTTATAATGATTTATTCTTCTTCAACAGCATTATGCAGTAATCAAAATATACCATGTCTCGACAAAAACATGGCGGTGCGTTAGATTCCAAAAAAGCTAACTCGAGTGAAATGAAGTTCGCCGTGAATATGCAGCGAATCTTGCCAACGTAGGATGCGTTCAGGAATAAAGTGAACATTGACTTTGATCATTGAATTTGTATGTGTATTGAGGTTGTATGCTATAAATATAAGTTAATGTTTTTTTATATTTTTATTTAAAAATTAATTTACACAATTACAAAAAACAGACAAGAAGAAGGAACAGAAAATAGCTACAAAGGTGGTGGTGCTGTTTTAGTGCTAACACATTGGTGAAGTGGTGACCATTTATTATAGAAGCTAAGAAATGTATGTGTGTGTCTATTCTTCAATGTTCATGCAAATAATCCAGCTATAAAGCCTCAAAAAGTCGTGTTACTACCCCAAAACAAAGCTGGTAAAAATCCTCTAACTATCGATGAAACTATTATCACAATCCACTCAATAGTTTCCGAACTGTTCGAGCTTGAAACAGATAGACGTGATTGGGAACTTCGCTTCATAATATGTAGTGATTACAGCGAACAGGAAATTGCTTCTCAAACACGCGCCAGGTGAGTGTGTTAAGAGTTTAGAAGATATATTTTAATTTGTTCTTCTCGTACCTACCAGTGTGTATGTATCATAATCAGTCTATACCTAAAGTTTCCACTGGTACACAGGCCTCGTCTCAGTTAGAGGGAGCGGGCCGTAATCCATGGGCCTGTACGATTTGACGAACGTCGCATGTTTAAAATAATTTGGGGATAGGATTTGCCGGTTTCTTTTCGATATTTTGTGAATATTGGTGATAAAATAAATTATACAGTAGTAGAGTACCTGACCCGCGTTCAAACCTGCGACCAATAACTTATAAGTTGCAACCGATACAGATGTACCATCTCTGCTCTCTTAAAAGCACGACTTAAAAGAATTGCCTATCAATAGTCAATTGATAGTCAGGTATCTAGTGTCAGTCAGAGAGCCAATGGTACTTTGCGATCGTATCGTTTGAGGCAGTTTTTGCCTGTAAACACGAAGACAATGCTTGTGCAGGCTTTAATTTTCCCAGTCATCGACTATGGGGACGTGTGCTACTTTGACTTGAACGCGGTCTTGCTGGACAAACTAGATAGGGTCTTGAACAACTGTATTAGATCCATATTTAATCTTCGGAAGTATGAACATGTATCCATGACCGGTTGCCCATTCGCCAGAGAAGAAGATTACGCGCTTTGACCACCCTATTCTCTCTACTCAATTCGCCCACCCTTCCTTCCTATCTTATCACGCTCGCAACTAAGTCGTATCGTATCTAAGTTCTTCCAATAATCTCCTCTTACTCTGTCCCTCTCATACTACTGATTTTGTTCACTCTTCCTTTCATATCCAGTCAATTATTTTTGGAATGCGCTTCCTTCCGAGATCAGTACGGTCACCAGTCGGTACGTATTTAAGCGGTAATTGTGGATTTATTTTCAACACAAATAAGCGGAGTCATCTCACTTTCTTCTTTTTTCTGTTTCTTCATAAATTTATATTATATGTATTTTTATTTGATATATTATATTCAATGTATATGTACGTGTATTTCACCTGTTTTAGTATAAAAACTACTAGCTTTTTATTATTAAACTATGCACCTCTTTACCACCCTAGGTAGACTGGTAGGTAAGTCCACCTTTGTACCTTTGTGCATGAAGTCTAAATAAATAAATCCGACTCAAAATGGTTACAGAATACCCAGTGGCCAGCATCCTGGACCTATATTAAGTTTATGAGCAAAATGGTTATTTAAATAATTTAATATGGACTAAAGTATTTAATCTGTGACAGTAATTTTGCCCATATTGTTTTCATGTCAACTTTATAATGAATTGTTTTATTACCTTCAATTTTGTTGTGTGAACAGAAGCATTTTTATCTGATGTAGAGGACGATGCATATAACACATTAAAGGAATAAATGAAGGGTATAATACGGAGTAAAAATGAAATAGTTAACGAAATACCGCAGTCCTTTGTCATTAGATACCTATCAAGTCAGTGGCGTTAAGCTAACAAAATTTGTTTGCCTTTGTTTTTGTAATAAATCTAACCAATAAAACAGTAGCTCATCTAAATCACAATCCCCTGATACTCACAGACTGCGTGGGCCGATACATACCAAACACTGTTTATCCAATTTTTCAATCCCACATGAGAATAACAAAACGGTAAAAGAAGTTTGGCTTTTGAATCACAATGACCTTTAAGTAGACTAAACAATACGGTATGATAATAAGAACACCCAATATATACTCACAACAGAGAATATTACAGAAGCTCGACTCCATACAAAGAGGCGAAAACAGGATCACGCACACATAGACGCACATAGGTATACAGTCAAGGGTCAAAAGTGCAGTCACACTACCAAAATAGCTGAGGCAATTATTTTTTAGGCTGAAGAATTTCAACTTTTCACGTTTAGTAGAAACCTACTGTTTACTATTGTGTGTATGTATATATGTTTTATAGAAATTAAAGTATAAACATACTTTAATTTTTATAAAACATATTAAATCAGTTGTGGATAAATTAACTTCTTCTACAAAAACTAGGCATTTGTGTTTTGGGAGAGTAAGACTGCACTTTTGACCATTGACTGTACGGCAATCTCAAACAAATTAATGCCGGTCGCGAGTCCGTTTGCTCTCGCTATACGTGAAGTGTGTCTATATGTGCGTGCATTTTCACTCGTTGTGTGGCATTGACTTTCTGTATTGTAGATACTTAGTGCTCATTGGAATAGAGATTTCTTTGAATAATTCACGATGGCTTAATTCAATTTTCTGGTCCATATATTTTGGATTTAGGACGTGTGCTGATAATTGTGTATCTGCGAAGGTACAAATTTTTATTTACTTTGTTAACTTAATTGATATTTGTATTTCCTTTGTGTTACTAATAAATTTGAAGAGCACAGGTTATCTCATTATAGCCTGTAATAAAATTTGAAGGATTTTTGATCCATACCAAGCATAAGATTTATGCAGCAATCAATTTCAATTTAAGGTTACACTAGTCGAAAATTCTTCCATACAAACGTAGTCTAGGGATTATTCCACTGTTTGACGATGTATGCTCAAAATAAAAAGTGATATCAGTTTGTCTCAGCCCTGTATGGAAGCAAAAAAGTAAAAAAAGAAAATATTTGAAAGTTATGAGCGTCGAAACTTCCACATTACACTAATTTTAATGCATTTTTGGGCTCAAATAAATACCATAAGATGACGGAAAATTGCAAAACGGCATACATACAGGGATAGATTAGTAGTTCAACAATGCAAATAATTTTATTTTGAATAGATAGATTTAGTCGTTTTTTCATGATATCTAGACTGCCAAAGGTCTGTTAATAAAATTTTGCGCTCTAGGTTTCGTCCTTAATCATTATCCATTTCGCTACAAATTTGCAAAAGTGTGTATTCGTACGCGAACTAGCTTCCTACTGCTCATCACAGCATCTATCTCTTCCGCACGTGTTGTCGGTTGATATAAAATGCATTTTAACCCCGCGCACAAAATAGTTCATGCCGTCGACTAGTGTACCCTTAAGAGTGACAGTCGTTTTGTTCAGCTCAAGTAACCAAGTTATAATAGAGCCAGAAAAACTGCTAAGATTTACACGATACCTGGTACCACTTGTTTCCAATTGGCTTTGGTTCGGATATCGATGTTTCTTGGCCAATAAGCTGAGGAATTGGCAGATGTCTTCTTATAAAATAGAGGTTTATTCAGGGTGACTGGTAGTTGGTTGCATGCCTTGAACTGGGATATTCTAGAGCTAATTAGCAACGATTTTGTCCCGATAACTCGGGGTTCAAAATGGGATGCTTTCGAATTATCTAACTTTGAAAGTCTTTCTGGAAATTTGCTATCTTGAACCATACTTTGGGGAGGCCTATGTCCAGCAGTGGGCGTCTTTCGGCAGATAATATGACGATTATGACCAAAAACTGTTAATTGTGAGAAATCGACTCTACTCTTATATTTTTCTCCAAGCTCATTTTCTCATGATCGATTTATGTTCGAAGATTTGAAATTATAATCTTAAAAATCCATAAATTACAAAAAAAAAACGTTTAATCATACCAATAAATAATTAAAAAGTACACAAACGTGATTCTGTACTCAGAATACTTACTTCGCTCATAAAGGATACTCTGATACTTTTCTCCAAGCTCATTTTCTCATGATCGATTTTTGTTCGAAGATTTGAAATTATAATCTTAAAAATCCATAAATTAAAAAAAAAAAAGTTTAATCATACCAATAAATAATTTAAAAGTACACAAACGTGATTCTGTACTCAGAATGGGTACTTCGCTCATAAAGGGTACCAGAGTACGAACGTACTTAAGCCTATTTAACATAAATAAATAATACTGGAAGCAGTTACGCCTGATTTATGTGTCCCGCAGTAATTTTTGTAGAACCTTAATTGAATAAAGAAGTTGGTTCTGAGGCCGAGCCTTACCGAGCCTATACACGCTTTTACTGTGTTCACCACTTTTTGCATTACTGAAAACTTTGAGTGAAATTTCGAAAGTGCTTTTGGAAGAGCAAATAAATGTTAGACTTAAAATCAAATTTTAAAAAGATCTCGTAAAATTAGTCTTAATTTTGTAAACTATGTGTAGTAAAATACTATATGCACTGTAGACGGACGATATAAAGTCATTAAATAAATAATAATGATCACAAAGCTGACAGAGGTTGTGATTACCACAAATACCCACCAAAACCATATTTAAAAATACTCGCTTTATAAGGTCTTTAACTAGACCGACGATAGTTTTTTAATTTAAAAATGAATACAGCAGCAGCTTCCTGTAATTAATTGGATCATACTATCAATTCCCCTGAGTCCCATAAAGGCAGTGTCCACTCAGGAACTCATAACAGAACGATTAGTATGCAAGTTTGCAGGCTGCATCTGTGACTTGAATTGATTACAGTACATTGTACAGTCAAATTCCAATAATTGCCAAGAAAGCTTCCAATAGAACACAGGAAATTCGTATTACTGAAAAGTTTCTATAGCCGAAGAACTGATCGGTATTTTTCAGAAATTTTAAAACCGCAGACATAATAAAAGGCAATTTTGTTGCAAACCAGGAAACACTGTATCACAGCAATGAAACAGAAATGAATGAATATTTGATTCGTTTGGAGAGTTGGGCAATACGTAAAGAATATTGCAATACCATCACACAAACCACGAAACCAAAGGGGCTATTCAAATGTTCTCATTCTAATCAATAGTCTTAATCATTCAAGATTTATTACAAGATTTAACACTTATTGTCTATGAGATGACATTCTGACTTGTTTTGAACATGTTTTATGTAGACGACAATTGGATTTCAGATATATATGAAATATAAAGAAACAAAACTGCGGGTTATCTATGTAACGTATCGTAGTATGCTTTCTTCTAAGAGAGAAAAGCGAAAAAGGCGTCAGTTTTTTATTTAATAAATGTAAAGAAACTTTTCCATAACACTTGAAAAAAATATCCTACCATTATTTCTCAACCATCAAGCTGGCCAGTTGGCCACAAAGATTGACCATAAGTTGACCATATAACGTCACAGCCCCCAGCTCGCCGACAAGCCACGGCGCGGCTAATGCACTCCGTTACTTCAAAGTTTTAACGATCTTTACTTAGAGCTAGGGTTGTTTGACTTGAATCAATGATGGAAATGACCTTAACAGAGAAAAATACTGTGATAAAAATGGCATTTTTAAGGAAAATTATCAACACAAAAAGTAATACAAAATTATCTTTTTTTTTTTCAAATCATTATTATAAGAACAACATACATAGAAATGGAAGGAACGGGGGTGATCTTTACCCGGGAGTAGGACAGTTCAGGCTGATATAAAATATGTCACTCTTCAACATATTTTTAAGCTAGTATTATTTCACATCAAAGCTAGTATAAAAAGACAAATCATCTGGAGTGAGGCCATCGAGAGGCATGGGGCAACGCTTGCCGTCTCCCTCGACATCTCAAAGGCTTTTGATAGGGTCTGGCACGAAAGCCTTATTGGTAAACTTCCTTCATTCGGTCTGCCCGGTGGTCTGTGTGACTGGATTGCAGACTTCCTGAGGGGTCGGTCCATTCAAGTAGTTATCGATGGCTGCTCTTCGGACCTATTGGATATTAATGCCGGGGTCCCTCAGGGGTCGGTACTCTCAGCGACATTGTTCTTGCTGCACATAAATGATCTGCTAAAACCTTTGGGTATGCAGTTGACAGCACTGTTGCTGAGAGATACTTGTCCAACGCACGGGCTACTGGGCCTCAGGTCCGGTCTCTCCGTGAGGCCATTGTGGAGCGCTTGAGCTTGTCCTTGGAGGCAGTCTCCGAATGGGGCGATGCCAATCTGGTCAAGTTCAATGCCGCAAAAACACAGGCGTGTCTCTTCTCCGCGAAAAAGAGCCAATTTCACCCGGCTCCATCTTGCCGAGGTGTAACCGTACCGATAATAGACCATCTTGAGCTTCTTGGCGTAACGTTGACATCGACACTCAATTTTGGCCCATACATTGAGACAAATGCTCAACTGGCTGCAAAAAAGTTGGGGATCCTTGCGAAGGTGAGACGGTACTTCACGCCAGAACAGCTTAAGTTGTATCAAGCGCAAGTTCGATCTTTAATGGAATACTGTCCTCATCTCTGGGACGGCCAAGAGGCTCATCGGCTATGAGGCACTGGTCGAGGCAAAGTTCCAGAGCCTTGAACATCGTCGTCGAGTTGCAAGCTTGCCCGTTTTTTATCGGTTGTATTTCGGGGAGTGTGCGATGGAATTGCATGATCTAATTCCACCTAGCCCGTTTCATAATCGGACTACAAGACGTACGGCGATGCGCCATTGGTACATGGTGGACATCCAACCCATACGCACTAAACATTTTGGAATTACTTTCATTATGCGTACAGCTAAAGAGTGGAATTCCCTGCCGGAGTCTGTGTTTCCAGATAGCTACTACCTCGGGGTCTTTAAGTCAAGAGTGAATAGGTTACTTCTAGGCAAGCGTGTTACACCGTAGATGTGTTAGAGTGAGATAGTGGTCAAGCGCGAGCCTATCTAAAATTAAAAAATATAAAAACAAATGTTCGAATAACTAGACGAATATTTGCCTTTTTTAACCTAAGACGGTTTAGCTGGTAAATACGAAACTATTATTAACAATTTAATGAACACAAAAAAAAACCGCTATAAAAAAATAGATTTAGCCCATCCCTACTTAGAGCTAATGCTGCTTTACAAAATGTTCACTAGCAAATGGTTCGTACGTTAAACTTGAAGCAAAAACAGCATTGGACTGAAAAAAGTAGCAAAAGCATTACTTGGTTACATGATGTAGTTGTGGAGTACATTAGACTGAGTCAACTGAGTGTATGTTGTCGCCTTAAGTGATATGTTGTTCGTGTAAAATTATTATATTAGTTTATTTATTATACAAGTAGTTATACTACTTACACCACATAATAAGCACATGATAAACATTAATATAAACAAGTTTACGTTTATGGGCAGGTTTTATCCCATACTCACATTTATGAAAAAGTTGTGATGAAAAACCAACTTGTATTTTTTTATTGAACTACGTGTATATTATAATTTTTGAACGAATTTATCGCAAATGAGTCAGCTAAGCTCGGTTTTTAAGACATACACCTGTATAAACCGCAAAAGTATAATACATTAAAGTGCTTTTCGAGATTTTAACAGCGTTTGCATTGTGTAAGAAGGACGACAATGATGGTGATTACAATAACGTAGGTCATCAATATTTTCTAATAATTTGTATGTTCAATTCATCGTCATGCAATAGCTTGAAAATAAAAACCGTCTCAAATAAATCAGAAAACTCCACACTTCAAACTCCAGTTCCATATGCAAGAACACAATATCATTCTCAAGTGCCAAAATGTATGAACAGCTCAATTTCTCAACGGCACTCTAAAAATAAACCCGAATTTTAAACCTTCGAACAAGCCCGAAGTATTCCCGAAGAATTCCGAAGTCACGTGTTGGCAAGTAATTCAGTAGGCGCAGGAATACTTGGAGAACTTTCCTGTCTCTTTAGATAGGCAAACTTCGATTAGAAACTAAGCCTGGTGCTTCGGAGTTTGACAAGTGTAGTCCGACTTCATGTTGTAAAGAGTAATTGCATGTGACTTTTTTATAGTTGGCAACTTTGAAGCGGTTGCCAAAGTTTGTGCTAAAGGTGATACTTTAGGGAATTTGATAGATGCGGTTATTGGAAAAACTTTTGAGGTAAGTTCAGTTTCTTACTTATTTTTAGAGGCTTTGGACGAGAAAAAATTATGTAGTTGAATGTGACAATTTAATAAAATATTACATGTTCTGCGAAAGGTGCGATATCTCATATTCACATATAAAATGGTTTTATAGTACGAAACATCCTGAACAGAATTTTATTGTTCTTTATATCACTATCATGACAATCTCTAAAACGAATAGGTATCGCAATATTACAATATATTTTCACGTTTTATATTTGAATCCACTGCAATACATTTCGTGCTAACATTACTTCTATTCTATATCCAATAACAGAACACACGAGGCGATACATTCATAAATACGCTTACACAAGCATATTGAATCCATTCCAAAGTACTAACTTTACCAGTTTATGCCAGCAAAATACAGAATCCAGTACAAACTGATAGGTATTCCTGTAATAAATTACATTAGAATATACAAGCATCTCGTGGACTGAAACCAAACAGTTCAGCTGATTAATTACCCCGCTCGCCTTGCGCTAAAATAAAAAGATGTACAAACAAAATCTGCTTGGTACTATTGATCTCCTTCCTTTAATTTATTCTAGAATGTTTCTTCATTTTGATTTTGTTAATGAGCTTGATCTTAAGAACATTTTTCTGCTTTTAAATTTCAGCCAGGTGTATTTTTTTGTTCTTCTTTTTTGCAAGTTTTCGCGATAACCCTATTTCAAAATTTCATAGAGAAACGCCATGCATTTGCTAATGAGCACACAAACAGTTTCTTTAAGCAAACAGACCACAGCAAAAGCCGGCCAAAGGCTACAAAGGCGAAGAAGATCAAAGTAATCTTTTGAGCCAACACACTGGTACACACGAGTGTAAACCTATTGAACATCACAAGGCATAGAACATGAGTGATGAATACCTTCAAAGATAGTAATCCAGCTATTAACAACCTGAATTTATATGTTCTCAATCCTTCACCTCCGAAAGTAAATAATGTATTCTAACAAAGGCATAACGAAATGGAAATCGAATGCCACATCGATTTGGTATAAATAAAATTGGTACATCGTAAATCTCAATAAAGTCTTCGGGAGGTTGTTTCACGCCAGAGCACTAGTACGATATACAACAGACTCTGGGGTTAGCCTTGAATAGGGCATCGATTTCTTGGGACAATAGTTACCACAGATAACGGTTTTATATGGCTTAATTAAAGGACATGATATTGCTAATATTTGCTGAAGTACTCGTAACTTACTGATTTTCCTAAGGAAAATTGAACATATAACCAGCTTTTAAGATAGGGTTAAATAAAAAAGTAACTGGTACTCAAAGGGACAACTGGCAGGACGGTTGTTTAAAAAAATAAGGTAGTTGCTATACAATTGTAAATATTTGTACAATTCAAAATAGTTGAATTCTAAATTCACCTCTTACCACGACAATTCTAAAATCGTCTTCTTGGCATAATAAATAAGTTGCAATTAATGCAAATCTTAAGTAAAGATAAGAAGGGATTTTACGGAATTGACGTTCAAAAGGTGAAAAGGGAGTTGAAAGTTTCAAGGTTCAGTAAAAACGTAGACACGAGTATAATCTATATTAATGAAAATAAGTATATAAGATTATAAAATCAACTGCCATTCAAAACTGAGACTTAAATTAAGGGTAATAAGAATGCAAATAGAGTAAATTTTACAGCTTATAATGTCATTGCTCGCAGCCAGAACACGTTATGTTATATTCAACCTAAACAAAGTGTTATTAAAACTGAAAGTAGAATAATAACCCGGTTTGTTGTATTGTTATTTTATTCACTATTATAACCTGAATAAATGGAATTATTTTTGTTTATTAAGATAAACTTGAAACTATACAGACGTAAGCAAATATGGCATTAAACTACTTTTTATGATAGGTATTACTTTTAATATTATTTTTGTTAAAGAATATATCCATCTCTTCAAAAGCATCGTTCAGAAATCCAGCTACAACAATGGTGCTTTGCCATTCGATATCTTTACGACTTTAGTCACCTTTTGATTCAAAGTTCATTCACTCTCATGCAGTAGCATTTATTATGACGTCGTCTATGTAGAACATTGAACCACCCCGATGGTTCTTGTGATAAAATTAAAAGAGAGGTTTCAGCGTTTCTTAATCGGTACATCTCGAAACTCGTTCGGGTGGAATTTATAATGACACTTGGCATAAATTGAGGGCACCACTCGAACCCCAGGCAATGTGTGTATGTGAGATAAAAGTATATGACAGTATCCGAGACCCAACTCCACTTGGAGAAATATGGAATATTTTGGGTTGCATCCCTATTTCTTGGGCACATAGATATCGGTGGGCGGGAGCTACTCGTAGTAAACTATGGCAATTTATGCACAAATATGGACCTTTTGCCCCTATATATTAAGCCCAACTGTGCCTTCGAAGACCGTTTATGAATCTCGTGTTGATATCACTTGTGAAGTTGGTTTTATGATACCTCCATCAAGTAGAAGCTTAGAATTTATTATTACAGGCTCCTGTCATGTAAAATCACATCTGCAATGAAGATGACTATACACATAACATGTATCTATGTGCTAACATAGATACATATAAACGAACTTTTATTTCTATCCTCACGCGCCGTTCACAAATAGGTATCAAATGTCTAAATACGAGAAACATTTATTTTCTCTTGACGCCTCGTGTCGTGTTGCTTTTATTTTATTTTATATTTTCTAAGCAGAGCCACGTTACTACTAGTTATTTGAACTTTAAAGCCACGCGTGTTTTGATGCAATGATAAATTGATGATACCTCATCTATTAAAATCTTTTGAGTAGAAGCGAACTATTACAATCAATAAACATCATACGTTATGATCTACATACCTATTATAGAGAACGTTAAAATGAACACAAAATGCATTCATCATAATGAATGACACTTAATTAAAGCCCAATATTCACCACCATGAAACATTAGCATGATAATACATCCATTTCATCCAAGTTATTAACACATTCAAACAGTCAACTACAAAAAAGCCGATGGCACCCGAACATCCCCGAACGTGTAAACACAGACGATGCCAACAAAACACAAACAGAGACCGGCCAATTTTACTTAGTAGTTAATCTGTAATTCGTGATTCAAAACCCCGGCGCGGTCGATGCGACACCGCGCCTATCCGTTTAAATGGACAGAAAAAAGACGAGGTGTGGCCGATTCGACCGTCGGGAATCGGTTATGTAGTGAGCGGTCAGCGTGCCTCAGTAAGTAATGGTTGACTCGCCTAACGAGGAAAAAGTAAAAGTGCTGTGAGTAAATGTGTACTAATAAAAGGGATGGAAGGAAAGCCAATGTAATTAAATAAAAGCGATTCGGTTTTATAGACATGGTATACGCCGTGCTTAAGAGACTAGCTTGTAGGTAGCTATATTGAACATTTTTTGTTGTGTAAAACTAGTACGACAAAGAGTGATTGGAAAAGTAATCCCTGTCAGTACCCGCTTACTCTTCACATCACACATCACATCATCAGCCTATTAATGTTTCCACTGCTGAGACACAGGCCTCCTCTCTGTGAGAGGGGATGGTCCGTAATCCACCACGCGGGCCCAGAGCGGGTTGGTGGGTGTCACATGTCTTCGAATTTTTGGGTCTAAGAGACCGTTTTTGAGAGCAGTGGTGATGAAATAATTTACACAAAGTAAAGCGCCTGCCTGGGTTCGAACCCACGACCTACAAATTGTAAGTCGCGGCCGATACCACTGGGCCACCACTGCTCCCGTCGCTTACTCTTACAATCTCCATATTCCTCAAATTCCCTTTATAAGATCACATATATGAGTCTCCAAGCTACTACTCGCAGACTTCTAAATTCTTCCCCAAATAACAGAAGAGCCCATCCACATAAACTGTGACAATATTCATCACTTGCCTGCACTCCCATTTGATCGACACCACACAAAAGCCGCAACAATTTGTCGGACCATATCACACCAGGCCTTTACATGTTACATTCAGACTGCACTTTGCGGCGTTAGAAGGACAGAACACGCCATTGGGAATCCGCAAAGCTAAAGTAAGTAAGTAAGTAATTCTTTATTTTGCAAATATAAATTGGACTTGGGGACCGGTCACTTGACCCGTTCCTATCGACTTGTTTCTTTAGCACAAGAAAATGTTTTAGATTATATCTGTATATGCCAATAAAGAGATAACGAAGCACAATAGGGCAATTTCACAAAACTTTGTATTCTGTAGTATCATCGCGAACGTTTGTTTCGGCGATTACTTTAGATGTGTTTATGGAAATGAGGGTATTTGTTATGGCAACGTTACTGAAAGTATTGGATGTTTCTAAATTGAAATTCTGCGTGTGTAATTGAAAATTCTCAACGTTATTGCTGTTTCCGTCATTGTGAGTGGATGCTGTTTTATTGCTGGGTACACAGGAATTGGTTACACAGTAATTAAATTACAGGTTACAATGTTTATTTTATTGTAATTAAAACATATTTGATTAAAATTAATAGATGTAAAATGACTCACATATGAAGCCAAAAGGGAATTGAAGGATCATCCCACTTTCTAAAGCTTTATCACTAGGAAGCGGTCTCTCTGAAACGTTATTAGTTCTAAGTCCATTATCTTCAACAAGCTTTTCTTCTGACTCCTATTTTAAAAACCTATTACAAAATTTGAACTGAACTAGAATTCCTTTTTCATAATTGAAAACGGAACCGTTTGACAAGTTTTCGATACAATTCTCAGGAACATGCGCTCCACAGACACACTCTGGGGGTTCGACACCGTAACTCTATACTTGTAAACGACTTGCAGATACAAATGTTCCAACGGCATCTCTACAATACACTTTTCCTGTTTTACTATCCACTACAGTCCGATTCTCGATCTCCTTGCCTTCCTCACTGAGAATCTTATTTCTATTTGCTTGCAAAATCTTTTATTGAAATTTTACTTTTAATGATTTTGTTCTTTAGAATGAATTATTGGTGAGTGTTTGACTGTCGTCGTGAATTTGTAAAATGTTGACTAATTTGACAATATTATCTTTTTTTTCATCTACCATATTATATTGTCTCTGTGTTATCTTTGGGTAAGCTTAAAGAAAATACTGCAGGCATGTTCGCCATAGTGCAGTTTTTACTAGTGCATATGCATAAAGCATGAAACAAATAAAGAACCGTGTGGTTTTTCTACAAAATACTCAAACCTACGGTTATTTTAAATGTTCACGTATTTTTATTTAGTCAGCACAAAACAAGAGTTGATGCTGCGTGGGCATATCATGCTGTTACAATCAAATTGGCATTGCTCGCTGGGTAAGCAAATATGCAAATCGAGAATAACCTGTCATGATGACATTTTACATACACTGTGACTCGTGTTTATTTTATTTTATTTTAATAGACTTGAATATGTATGAGTTTCTGTCCCATATAAAGTGATATAAGATGGAAGTATACACGTAGCCCAAGGCAAAAACATTCCATCCAGCAAACTCCTTCAACTTGAAAGATAAGCAGTTCCATCTCCAACAAACAAAACAAAAACTAAAGAATATTCAAGTATATACAATCCGCGATAGATAAGTTGGAACAAAAAATGATGCCTCTTGTAAGACGGTCCTTCCATCTGTAGTTTCCTAACATCTGGGACCGTAGCGGTAAATTGCACCCCAGGGATGTGTCGATTCAGTTATACTACATTTGTTGCTTACCCAGTTGTGGCACTGAGATAAATAGGAAATGGCTTTTTACCCGGCTTTCACGGTATATCTATTGTGATATAAAAGTATCGGATGGTATAAATTGGCGCATTTTTCTTTAGAATCCAGCTTTGTTGGTCTTAAAATTCTTATGTATTGGTAATTATTATTTATATCTGTGTTTTGGATTTTGATAGTAAAATCGTTGTTAAGCTGACTGAGATATTTCAGAAAACCGGCAATTTCTAAATGAAATAGCCATTTACACCTTGCTTTGTTAATTAGTACCACGGTTAACTACCCCAGTACCTTAGTATTTGATCTTATAATACTTGCAATTGTAGTAAATTCCTCAATTGCTGGAACATTCTCGCCTTTAGCTTCATTTTGCAATAGAGTACAAATATTGGAGTCTCTTTTGTAAGAAGTGCATGTTTCAATGAAATGATGTCACCATTGTGCACTATTGCAACCTTCGGATCCAACAAGTAGCAAATGGTTACTTTCTTCCTTTTATAAATGATTTATTTTTTATTTGATAGTAATTAATACATTTATTTTATGTAGGTAATAAAACATTATACAACTCATGAGTCTTGCACAGAAATGTGGTATTCTTCAAATATAATATTATGTTTGTTCTATTTGCGGGCTATTAGAAGCATTAACACTAATCAACTGTTACATATTACTTTACACCTATTAAACATCCCACTAACGTTTACCTAACAAGTCTTTACACACGCAAAAAATATAACTTCCAAGGCTAAATTACCCAAACAAATGGTAACACTAACATATAAATAGAAATAAGCCAATAATTCCTCTATTAAAGCAATAAAGATAGCACCACAATATTTTATGGCATTTTTACGTTCATCCCCGCAGTTATAATATTTATATTTCATTTTATGATATCGTCCAAGTTCGTAGACGGAACGTGTTTTTATATTTCCCCTCTAAACACCAGTTTTATATATTTGGACATGAGGGAATAACGACTGTGCAGTGGACTTAAAGTTTAGGTCTGCGAGGACTACGAGAGAACCTAAAATATTGCCTTGTGGAATACAATATGTATGCTGTAGTTTCTAATACATACCTACGAGTATAGACTCGACAAGGCTTCCTAGACCTAATGTAACAATATCCTAAGCTATGAGTTTGTAGTTTTATATAAACTAGAAAGTTTTCGATTATATTTGGTAGTTTCTGTCTACTCACCATGGAAATAAGTATTAGTTTATGTTAGTGTATATGTAGTTATTTTTAATAAATATATCCACAAAAAAATGTGCCGTGTGTCTCTAAAGTTTAAATTGAATCTTATACAAGAAATAGAGGGTTAACTAAAACGTGGTCTCTAATAACTTAAGATTTTATGGAAATTCGAAGCGTGACAGATATTTATTGAAGCTCTTAGATGATAGATTATCATCTTGTCACCTTTAAACAAATAAAAGGAAACTTGAGCCAAGAGTTACAGATTTGTATATGTAGCAAGAGAAAAAAAGAATCATTCTAGTAGAATTTAGTTAATCGTCATGTAATGAAGAAGAAGACTGATTCTTCGTCATCGTTATCATTGTATCTGATAACGATGACGAAACTAATACAAGCTTTACCAACTGTCAATAAATAATCTATACTGACGCTGTGTTTTTATATATTTTATTAATTATTTGTAAGCAACAGCATCAAACTCAAACTGATAAAACATCTAGCAAAAAGGAACCCAACATTAAAGCCGCAGCACACGACTAGTACGACCACGAGACACTGCAACTTTTAACACCATCCATAAAACGATGTGCCCCACTTCACGCGATTCGTTCAGACCTTGATGCGCCCGTAAACATTAGACCGAAATAAGCGAGCCAATATCAATCAGCCGAACGAACTAGGTGTGGCCTGTTTCTTGATATTGAAAATGTAGGGGAATGGAAATAAATAAAGGTTGGTTAAATGAGGCAAGCTATGCATTTTTGTATGTCTATCTATAACAACGCGAAGTAATGCATAAAATTTTCAAAAAACAAAATTGGTTCATCCAAATTTTTCAATTGCTGTATTTTATTAGTTGTTAATATTTTAATATTTAATATAATATTAATATTTAAAACAATTTCAATGCTAAAATCTACGAAAATATTTTTGATTTTGTAGCAAAAATATCAGGATATATATTCTTCTCTCACGTCCCGACCATACATACGAAGATGAAGAACAACTTTAAACTTACATTTTTAATATGAGAAAATCCTCAAACACCTTTCAATCAGTTGAAAGCTGCTTGAAATTCCGCTCACTATTCCACAAACAAGTTAATCGCAGATATAGAATTTTGGTGTAACATCTAAACCTACATGTCCAGCGAAGCAATCTATATATCCACTTACAGCTTCTATGTAGATAAGCAACTAGGTAATTTGCAAATTGATTCTAGATGCTGGCTCTTGGCAGTGTTCGGACTATGCTTCGGTATATTTACATAAACCCAACTACACATACGGTCCGCACACGATCAACGTTTATCCTCGGCTATTACCTATCCTGTAATTGATAACGTCTACCAGTGTAATTTGGTTAGCCAAATTGTACGGTACTAACGAAATAAGGAGGGTACAATTGAATATTGAAGTGGATGGTAATTTTCAGTTTGGTTAGTAAATTGAGGATTAGTTTAATGTTGGGTTTTGGCTAAGGATAGGCGAATTTTTGCCGTGTTCTAGCTCATAAACATTTGATTGCAAACAAAAAATTAAGCTTCAATCATTCACCTAACATATCAGTGGGTGACCGAGCTCTGCTCGGGTGAAAATAGAGAAAACGACGTTTTCTAAAAATGAAATCTAACTAGATCAATGTATCGCCCTTGAAACCCCCTGCATACTAAATTTCATAAAAATCGTTGGAGCCGTTTCCGAGATTCAGGTTATATTTATACAAGAATTGCACGTTTAAATGTATTAGATTAAATATGCTAGATTATTGGTATCCACTAATACTAACAGTCAGTACAATATTCATTTTCCAAAAGAAGAATGTAAGTAACTACAACAGAAAAACACTACACTACCAACGAATTGTCTTCCCAACGAAACAGCACAAATAGACAAACATCTTTTACACCACCAACAAGCTCACAAAATCCACAAAGCGTTAAAATAATATGAAATAACTCAAGCACACCCTTCGTTAAGATTGAGGCTCATTTTCTCGAAAACCAATACCATTGCAATATCAATAATCAATTGGTGCATTCTTGGCATCAGTTCAAGTCTATTATGGCAGCGATATAAGCGTTGCACGCAAATGTATTGAGATCCTTTTGCGAGTCTTGCATCTGGCCTCCATTTTGGTTTTATATTTTATGTTTGCATCGGATTGTTTGGATATAAATTGTAACGTTAGCGGATGTTGAGGCGAAGTGTTTCGGATTCGGTCAGTTTTGTATTAGTTCCGTTTGTGTGTGTTCGGTTTTATTTTGTGTCAAGGTTTGCGAGTCTTGCAGATGGTAATATGTGGCGAGCTGGTTGGAGATTTTGTGGTTGATGATGAATGAGAAGGATGTAATGATTTACATACTTAAATAATGATGCAACCGATATGCAACCGTACTGTGATAGATCAGTATTATTCAGTTGAAGAAATAATCTTTCAGACCTCAATGAAAAATGATTCTGCTTCAGTTATTAATTCGCCCAAACATAAATAACCTATTTATGTACACGAGTAAAATTCATAGTCACAACCACAAATTTCTAAGGAACTTAACAGAAAACCACGACCCGACAGCCAAATATTTGAACAACGTAACACCATGTCAATACAATTTGTCCCACAAATTCACTATCAATCAAATGCCAACATAACTCCAGACATTCTTGAGCTCGTCGCGTCAAACGACAAAGTTAGACAATTTCATGTAAAATAATGGACAGTTCATGACCTCCCAATATTAGTCACCGTGACTCAGAGAATTCGCTCGTCAGAACTTCCCCATGCAAATTGGAAGTTTGGTACCCTTTCTTATGTTAATAATAGAGATACAACGGCTTAATGTACTGTTTAGGAAAATTGTGGGAATGGCTTGTGAAAGATTCTACGATTCTCTTGTATAATATATATTATTATTTTTAGTTCAAACACTCTAGTTTCTTGATTTCTCATGTCAAGGCGTTATTTATCATTTGTAACTGTATCATGTTACGTTTTCAAGATAAAAGAACTGTATTACTGAAATAGTTCATTTGTTTGAAGATATAACAGCTGTGGCATTTTCATTAATATAGTGAGATTGGTGTAATGAAATGAGCTTTGCAAAGTTTATAATTAGTTAACTCATATTTTTAGATAAAGTACAAAGACAGTACAAATTACATGGCAAAAATGTAATAAAAAAAACCGGCCAAGTGCGAGAAGGACTCGCGCACAAAGGGTTCCATACCATTATTGGATGGAAAAAATATAAAATAACAAAAACAAAACACTACTTAAATATTTATTTTACTCTGTTTTTAGTATTTGATGCTATAGCGGCAACAGAAATACACCATCTGTGACAATTTCAACTTTCTAGCTATCACATGAGATACAGCCTGGTGACAGACAGACAGATGGACAGTGGAGTCTTAGTAATAGGGTCCCGTTTTTACCCTTTGGGTACGGCACCTTAATAATCGTAAAAACTTGATAGCTTTGACAAAACAAAAATAATAACAAAGACGTAAAAAAACAATTTTAAAATGAAAACTCCAGGAACAGAATTAAACGAAAATAAAGATATTTTAACCGCCATATTCCCTCGGGCTATGACTTAATAATTTAGGTGTGTGATCGCTAATATCAAAATGGATACGTGCGTGCCCGCCCTTCGGGGAATAGGCCTATTAAGAATCGAAATAGGTATCGTGACACACAACCACAAAGGTTGATAAACAGTTATCGTTGATTCCCGAAGCTACTTTCTGTAATATTAATATAAATTCCGGTTTTGTTCAGGCTTTTTTTGGGTAAGACAAATAGTCATAAAAATAGAAAAGTTAACGAGAAATTATTTACAAAAAAGAGAATTCGGGCTTTGAATGATATCAATGACAATGGAATAAAATTCTGGTACTATAAACGCGAAAATTTCTAAGGATGGGTGTGGTGTGTGTGTGTGTGTGCGTAATTAATGTTGGTCAAAGAAAAGATGGATGGACTGTGTGAGGAGTGATATGAAAGACAAGGAAGTCAGTGTTATGGCAGATATAGTCAACGTTCTATTTTCACAACATAAATGCTCCGATCGCCACCAAACTTTACAGGATTAACCGCTGGGTCAATCTAAAGATTGTCTGAAAATGTCATTAAAATCGGTCCAGCCGTTTCGGAGTCTATAAGGAACATACATACATACTTTCTCTTTTATATATATAGAAGATAGATAGATAGATTGGTAAAAGTAATAATTCCACGCGGGTGGAGCCACAGACGGCTGCCAGTAAAATAAAATTCCATCATACATTTTGACATGAAAATAATTATATGTCATCAACTGAAACAAAACGAAAATTAGATGGCGAATATGAAAATGAAAGGCCCTGTCGATTTGCCGGTGACGGTATAGAATTACATGCGAGACTAGTAATCGGGCACAATTCCAATTTCGGTCGGAACCTGAAAATTTTTGTGAAAAGAAAATCCAATCATAGTTTTTGGCTAACCTGTGTAACTAACTAAAGATTTGTAGATCTGCACTGTGGTTAGACTAATTAGGTTAGCGTTAATTTATAAAATGATAGTTGTGATGGCAATAATAGATTAGGATTGCTAAGAATGAGGTTCTTAAAAAATGGTGAAGAAAAATACCTTGAGAAAACCGACACGTCCTACAAGCAACAATTCGTGGACATGTGACATCCACCAACCCGCACTGGGCCCGCGTGGTGGATTATGTCCCATTCCCTCTCTCACAGAGAGAAGCCTGTGTCCCAGTAGTGGGATCGTTAAAAGGCTGATGATGATGATGAGGTTACAAAATCTGGCAATAGATTACGTGTCGTATAATTTCATATGTTACCCATGACTATCTTAGATATAATGTAAAAAAATACTTTGAGAAATTTAATTTTGATATTGTAGATTGGCAAGTTCTCATGCCTAAGTTTAGAAGGATAACTTCAAATTCTCAAATCAGAAACTGGGCGTAAGACTTGTAAAAGACTGAAAACCCCAAGATGCAATAAACAAGCATAATGACAGAAAGTAGCCTATGCGGTAGTGTAGTTTTCTTTCTGCAAATGAATTTAGAGAAGACCTATTATTATAAACGTCATATAAAATCATAAAGCTACTACCAAACAATTTAACCTTCTGTTCATGTTATTTAAGACGTATTTATGTAATTTTTGAAACATTTTATACATTATTACAGGCAGTTCCGTCGGCCATCACAGTTAACGCGACGGGTGACGATTGGCTCTGACACACCCAACGTAATCGACGCTAATAAGTCACGAAAGCTATATTATTAGAGCCCGTTTTAGTGGGACTTGCTAATTTAATAACTACGGTAAGTAATGTGGTGAATGGTTTTAGTTTACTCGTCATTTGTTGTATTTTCATAAAAGTAAAATTGTTAGCCGCAACATTCTCTTTTCTAGACATCGAATTTTGTTTTTCTTACTCTAGCACTGTTAATTATTATAATATTCTACTTAATATAAACGTTGAAGTCATTTAGTCAGAAATCACATAGTTTAAACTGCTGGGTCTAACAGCATGAAATTTTGCACAAAAGTGATAAGAAGCTAGACAAGCGATACTCTATAATCGAAAGCGTTGCGGTAGCGATTGGAAAAAAGTCATCAGTCGACTGAGTCGAAATGCATTTTGGCATTTTGACCATCATCGCCATCGCAGACATCGAATGACACTTGTCTAGAACATCAGGCAATGTATGTGTTTTAGTTTTAAATTTCCTTTTGAATGTATCTAATGGTCTACAATCAAGTATTATATTAATAATATAAAAAAAACTTTTTTTACAAAAATTTAACTGTCTTGAAAGCAAGCTGTTTTGCTTTAGAAGTTTTTGTGAAAACGTTTTATTTCTTTATTTTTAGTTTTAGTGCCCTAACTACGTTCACTAAAAAGTGAGTAGAGTCGTAAGACACCTAAAGGATTGACAAAATACCCATAATAACTTTATTTACATATTCATGCTGTTTGTCGCTAAGGAGTTTGGTTGTATATTCCATATCTTGAAAAGTACCACACCGGTTTTAATGCAATTTGCACAATTTCCTTAAGTTTAGATATACTTTATACGATAAAAAAAAGAACAAAATCCGGTAAGTAGTTTTGGAGAAAGTCGTGGACAAACATACAAACAAACATACAAGCACAGGCACACGTGTTTAGAATCCCATACAAAGTAACATATTATGTGAATATTTTGCAACTCCAACAATATTACATACATACGTGTCGAATTAATTACTTTACCTCCTTTTTACTCGAATGCGTTTTGAAGTCGGTAATAATGGCTTTTGTACTCGTAACAAATTTGGTAATTATGGAGAAGAAGCAGTAAAGAAGGATTTTTTTTAAACTCATTCTCAAACGGGGTTTGCGTGAAAAATCATAATTTTGTCGGAGACATAGCTTGTTCATCTATAAACTTTATAGTTCAAAGTTTTACGAAATAGTGCTTCTTCTGCAGGTATTAATCTATTCTCATACAGGTGGAATGATCACCACGTTTGCATAACTACCTCGTGCTATATCATTAGTTAAGTCTCCCTCATGAATCAGAATTAAGTTAGATTAACGAGGCAAGTACTTGATACGGTAAACGTGACATTGACAAGGTCCAGGTCTTAAACCTGCCACTTGTGATTTAGAAGTGGTTCTGGCGCATTATCTACTGCTGGATAGGCCTTTCTTATATGTCATCACTTCAACGGGTCCTGTGCGTCTCGTATCCTTCGGAATGCCTCAGTTATCACCACGTCATCACTGTACCTAGTGGGAGGCCTACCAACGCTGTGTCTGCAGTTATGAGGTCGCCACTCCATGGTATCATCAACCTTGCGTTCGCCGAGGAATGTGCTGTGCCCACTGTTTTGCACATTCGACTGATTTGACGATTCTTCAAGCTATGTCGGTAACCATGATCCTAATATTTCCGATCATGCAAAGCAAATCCGAGCATACCGAAGAATATACATTAGTGTCATGTTTATTTTATCGTTTTAACATACAACCCACAATTCACTAACAAAATAACGTGTTGAAACACTAGCAAACATACATGCAACTAACAATTAATAATATAAGTCAGCAAATGGCCTAAAGTAATTTTTCTAAGTGCATATAATTTGCGGTTGAAATATGTATTTCCCGGTACGTTTGGAGTACAAACTAGAGTCATTATAGGCGGGGAAAAGCGTAATAACTCCAGGACTTAATATATGGAAGGAGAATAAAGGAAATGAGTTTTTTATAATGCATTATGGTGTGATAATAGCCCAACAAACGACTAAGAAATTCAAAATTATGGAATTATATGGGTCCTTGCATTTATTCTTAGGACCACCAACGATATATATAAAAAAAATGCAAATTACGTTAATTATTCTTAATTTTTTTTCAAGAATCCCCTGAAATTTTATATTTCAACATTCGATCGATCACATCAAGATGCAATGAGATATTTAAACTGGAATTTATCATTTCACGTAGCTATTAAATTCATGTAAGTGCTTGGAACACATATCTTTATCCTTAACAGTTCTAAAAACAAAACAGCTTACCACACGGCCATCATTATCAATCTCAAAATCTATTCACCCGCTGATCGCAAACTGACTCAATACTCCCGCACTCAGGAAACGTATAATTACAATATTACTACGCGATATCTTCGTCACCGAGTCCCAGACTGTTCCCGGATCTCCGCGCACTTTTGTTCGCTCCGAGGTCCTTTGTCGATCCCTCACAATAAAATTTTATCCCGGAAACCTATTCGCAGTTACCTTTTATTATAATGTTGCAGCGGGCATCCGGGGTACTTTTCAGTCGGGGCCATTGTTGTCCGCATAATGGGGGCCAACCTTTTTATTCCGCTACAGATTTTTGAATGTACCGCCGGTATTAACGCTTGTATGAGATCCGATCGATTTGATGTCTGAAGCGGTTCTTTATTCCAAGCGTTCTTTGTTTGTTCGAAATGGTCGATGTTTGTGATGCTTTTCAACTTTAGAGTTGAGTTGTAGGTACTGAACGTCTGGTAGTTGTACTGAGACTCAGTACTGTATGCTCTTATGAATGAATGGGTGATAATTGTATCTTGAATGGTTAGATTATAAAGTTTGGTACAAAAAATAAAAATATTTCCTAAATCAACAATCACCAATAAATGTAATTTTCAATAACTTGCACAATTATGTTTTCTGGCTAATATGTAACAATAGTAAACCAGTTACATTATAATGTAAGTATCAGCCCACTAACAAAGAAATCTCAGAGTAAAAACTTACCAGGGTATCATGAAAGAAAAAAGATTTGCATGCATAAGTTATGTGCATATCGCGTTAGGCTTGAAAAACTCACGGATAAAACAGAACCAAAGTAAGGAACTTTTTAAATAAACGCCGGCTGAAGAATTTACAGATTTACATTTTGTGGTTTAAATATTACATTGGAGTTAAATATTGACAAGATGCATCGTGCATGGGCCTCGAGCAATGAGCCACGAACTCATATTGTATGAGGAAACCGTTACAAATGTCACGAACATCGTTTGTGTGATCATGTGGAAGGTTTAGAGGAGATTAAAACTTTGTAGGAATGTCAGAGTGGGTGGATAGATGGATTATATATTTTTTTACATCATCATCATCTTCTTGCCCTTATCCCATATTACTTGGGGGCGGTGCAGCACGTTTTCTTCTTCCATACCGTCCTGTCCTCCATCACACTATCACTGACTGAATATTTTTAAGAACTTAATTAATTAAGATCTTAAAAGTTGACAATGCGCGATCTTATCACTAAATTAGATTTAAGATATTTAGAAAAAGTTTCATATTTTAAGTTTACAAGATTGTTGCATCGATCTCAAAGCACTTCATGTAGATAAATTCATACGTAAGTCACACTGAAAACCAAATACCTCTTCTCTAACAGACGAGGGACTAGCACTAACTATCATGATGGATCAGTTTTGTTCGCAAAATAAACCAGTTTAATAGCTCGTTTACATACAAATCGTTTAAAATAACGTGATCCTACTAATTAGTAAATAAACATACTTATTCAATCGAAAAGTGATCACTATTCATCATTAATTTGTTGACCTAACCATGTACAAAGTTACGTATATCATTATCACTATCAAAACAAATAAAATCGAAAGTGTACCGCGTGACCAGATATTTACCAAACCTCTGTTAGTAGTTGCAGGTTCCTAATTAACGCGATACGGGGAATCATTAGCGTCGTTCCACAGATATTTGGAAACGAGCTACGTAATGACCCAAATATGTGACTTTAGTAGGTACTGGTGCGTTGAATCTGTTAACTAACAGTTTGGAATTGATGTAGTATAGAGTGAATATACAGCAATAATCTAGTAAGTTAGTAATGATAAGATTTTGGGCTGTATATTCGTATGAAACATGTAGGAGATTAACTTAACCAGAGCCTTCAATAATTGATTTTATTGGCTGCTAAAGATAGTGTTGTTTTGAACTAAGAAAACACAAACGACCCGGTTGTTGCAGAACAAATAAACTATAAAAACTCTCATCTAAACTAATATTATAGAAAGGAAGAATTGTTTATTAGTAGCAAATAATCGCTGGAAATACGGAGTTGTATTTTGTCACATTTCTAAGTGATTATATGAAGAGAAACTTCGGTTCATTAAAAAGTTGAACAAGAAAAATAATAATGTTGCTATGCTTGCAGTAGAAATTTACCCCATCGCACACGCAAAACTGTAGCCCAAAGTAATAGTTCAGCAAAAAGCTGCGTATGAAGAAGAAGAAACAAACACATAGGCCCATGGGACTCGTACGAACCCAACGTACGTCTTTTGTTCGGATGACGTAATGAATGGACTGGACACGAAGTTCAGCGAAGGGATAATGGGTTTATTTTGTTAGCTCAAATGTATGGCTTTGTGGGATGGCTGTTAAAAGTAACAGGGGGTTTTATAAGTTGGGGGTTATATGCTACTTGGAAGGGTGAAGGGAGGTGTTGGTGTCTTAAAATATGATTATGGCCATAGTAACTCTTTTCAATGGTAAATTGGGAGAAGAAAAAAACATGTGTGCAGTTCACACGCAGTAGACGTGAAACCTTCAAAAGGGTAAACTTCGAGATAATAATAAGACGAACCGTCGTATAAAGATGTATTTTATCTCATTCTCTCGCAAGTTAAATCTTATAGATGTATTGTTTGTCTTTTATTAATGGCGTTTTCGTTTTATCGAATTACAACGGGACTAAAGAAATTTCACTTCAAAAAAGAATCATCAAAATAATTCTTTTATTGGCGGAGTAATCGCATAATAAACATACAAAAACATACAGTTGAATTGAGAACCTCCTTATTTTTGAAGTCGGTTGAAAAACAAGAACAGCTAAGTAGACACCGTATCTATTGTTCTGTGTGTAAGACCATTTATTTAGACTTCATGCACAAGAAGAAAGTGAGATGACTCAGCTTATTTGTGTTGAAAATAAATCTGCAATTGCCGCTTAAATGCGAACCTGGTGGCCGTCCTGATCTCGGCAGGAAGCGCATTCCAAAAAAGAATTGACTGGATATGAAAGGAAGAGTGAACAAAATCCATTCCCATCCATCTATTCATTCATCCGTCCATTCTGCTCATGGAACCAGGATAAACAAACCTGAGGGATTCTTTCCTAGTAGATATTAAGCCTTACATAACAAGCCCAGCAAAGATTCCCAGCAAGCTCTAACCACAGCCACGAGCTATCTCTAAGCCTTAAGTAAGCCTTGCTTCCCCTTGACATCACGGTATCGCACCGAACAAAATTTTAAAAGCTACCGTGCTACAGTCGCCGCTGTAAGCTGAAATAGCAAAATATAATACAGTCAAAAGATCCTGAACTTCCCTCTAGTACTTACTAACATAAGAATTGAATTTTTGAACACTTCTACAAACGCTAGTACAATGTCTTCTGGTTCAAAGGATATCTGTGAAGAAAGTCAACTCTTTTAGGTGTAAACTGGAGAGAGAATATTTTGCAACCTTATTTTACATGCACTATTGTATTGCAGTTACCGACATAGCCCGAAGAATTGCCAAACTTAAGGGGCAGTGGGCAGGGCACATTGCTCGCAGAACGGATGGCCGAGGGGGCCGAGAAGTTCCTGGAATGGCGACCGCGAACCGGGAGACGATGCATTGGAAAGCCTCCCACTAGGTGGACCGATGACCTGGTTAAGGTTGCGGGCATGTGCTGGATGAGAGACGCACGGGATCGGTCAATGTGTCGACGCCTGGGGGAGGCCTATATCCAGCAGTGGACGTCTTTCGGCTGAAATGATGATGATGATTATTTTGCAGTTACCTACTTACCCAACAGCTTATCTCATCCCAATCCCCATTTCATTGTGAAAAAGAGATATTGCTATTCGACCAGTATAGCTGCGTTTCTCTCTCACACTGGAACGATAACTGCTTTCACACGTAATAGCAGGGTTCCAGTCAACATCAACATCATTTCCTCGCCGGGTCGTGTGGTTCTTATCAGTATATAAATATTATTAGGTATAAAGCGGCTTGATACTTAGATAACAATTACAAAGGACAACGGCAGACTGGACCTTCATAACTCTAGCAGGTAGGAAATACACGCGCAAATGCACTATAAGAGTCAGTCCAGTTTCATTTTTTTGAAACCCGACGGATACTGTAGTTTCCCATTAAAATCCTTGCTATGGTAGGTTTTCTATATGTTCTTTAAGCTAGTTAGTAGACATGAAAAACTTCACCCAAAAACCATTCGATCAATTAACACAGCTGACAGTCGAGTGTTTTTATACAAAAAATCCAATTTCAAGGGGTGGTTCTGGGCAAGTGTGGATGTAGACAAAACATCGCGGGCAACCCGTTGGACGTATCAATCTATTACAAAGGCCGACGCCTCCGATATAGCGTGGATAGACGGGCCGCACCCGCACAAACTGTGCTGCTGCGGTGCAAATTAGTTTGAATAGCGAGTGAGTTTTGAATTTTTTGTTTATATATAGTTGTAGTCAAGGTGGTTGCTACGTGTTTTTTTAGCTTTTAGTTAAAGGAAAATGTCGTCTACCATCGAAAGTAGAGTTTCTAAGAGCTTCTCAGTCAAAAGATATATCGTGCACTTCGAACAATGTCTTGCCTCATAAATTGTCAGTTTGATATTGGTCTATCAAGCCCAATAGACACGCAATAAATAAAATGAAAGAATTTAGTTAGCTAAACATACAGTTGTATGCATTTTAAAGAAAATATGTACTGAAAAGCATTCCTGTTCTGAGTGATCAATAGGTATATAGCATTGGTAAGATTGAAATTGGGCATGATAGTGACGAAGAATTCAAATAAGAAAAGGCAGACTCAAAGGATATTCATCACAGTTTAACAACACAATTTATCACTAAAACTATCAAACACCCGCTGCCACCCCTCCCTTGTACTACAATAAGATCTATTGCTCACAACCCTAATCAATATCCACGCGTTATTTGCCAACATGACGTTTTTATTAAATAAACGGCGAGCAAACTGTACTCGAAGACGATTGGATGTTACGATACGACATATATAGAAAATTGTGACGGATTGACAGACAAACAACGCTTCCACCGTCAGATGATCGAATATTATGTTTTGTATTGTCGTGAGTGAAAGTTATTGGTTGAGGATAAATGGGAAGAGCAAGAGAGAGATTGAGACATAGGACCAAAATTGTACTATTAATATAGACAGTCACTGGACCAAGTAATAGCGTCAGTAAGACGAACAAAATCTGCTGCGCGATCAATCAACTCTTAGCATATTGCAGTCTACTGCTAGACAATGGTCTTCTTATGGAGTAATATTGCAACTTGTAGGTTTATTGTACGATGTAAGAAGAATAAGAATGATAATTTTATTAAAAGATTTTAAAATAGCAAGCTGAACAGCAACTAAAATTAGCTTAAGTAGTTAAATATTTGAGTCTTGCTACTGGCTCTCTACAGAATGCAAAATTACCTACCACATTTCCGCACCCACTTTCCTAAAACTATCAATTCGAAAATCAGCTCGTTTGAAACTGCAAAACCGAGAACAAGACTACAGTTTTATATTTTGGGCAATAAACTTTATTTACGATCTGTTGGCTAAGCAGTATTGGAATTAAAGCTTAACAATAATAAGCATTGGGTGATAAACGTGGCATTTTAGCTATTTGGAAAGTTCAGTCTTTTTTTAAGTAAATCTATCGGGTTGGGTTACTCATCCCTCGTAAGCTGTGAGGAATCAATGTAATGGGAATATCAAGTGGTTCATCGGTTATAAGAAAGTTGTAATATAATTTATCTTCTTTCTCCGTTCATCAGGCATTAAGTATGAGTAAGATTTTCAACAACAATGTGTCAGAAAATAAAGCCATGTTTACTTGATGCTTTCTCCATAATTTTTCAAACGAATTTTTCAATCATTATCCTCCCTGGTCATCGATATGCGAATAGCACATTATCAAACTACTTAAAATATATGATAATATTTTACTGAAATACTTTTTAAAACTCATGACACCTCCAAGTGACAACAGTCTACAATATTCTACAAAGCTACAACCAAAAAAATATTCTCCAACCTCTTATTAATTTTTCCATCTCACTGCGCACCAGCCATATTATTTTGCTACAAATCCATATATACAACTATCTAGGCATATATAGCAATATTAATAAAGCCGCTATTGCTTGCCCTGGCATGCCAATGTAAAGAATGGGAACGCATACCGAAGTCACGCCATAACACTTGACTGTCATATTAATAATTTCTCTCAAAGCTCTGGAATTATTGTCGTAACGCAATTATGTGGAAAAGTGATGAATTATTTGTTCGTATATTGGATGGGACGTGATAGATCGTTTTTTTGGGTCGGTGTTTTGTAGTGTCGTGTTGTTTGTTGGTAGTGCAAAGACGGTTTGGATAGCAAACATGTTTTTTACTGCACCAATACTTTTTTTGGTGTGTATCGAAAACAAAGTTAACTGAAAGTTCTATCGCTGAAATCTTTTCACACTAATAGCTACAAATCTTGTTAGGACCATTCTGTTTAACTGGGTACCCATTGATAAGCCTGTTTGTGACTTCAGGTTTCTGAATATTTGTGACCATCAAAGATCTAACAAATTACAGCGTGGATAGCTTCAAATACTTGCCGAGGCATGCAACTGTTTCATGAAGTTGTTGTACTAATAAAAAATACATCTTTCTGAGGCTCAAAATGAGTTCTAACAAAAACCCACAACAACTTAGCTTGCTAAGTTGATTCGTCGGAAAAACGCAGACTAATTGCGGTTCCGCACTAATTCATGCCAAATCCGAATTTTAGTTCCAAGTTCTATCTGAGTTAGGAATGATCTGTATTTTGACGGATAGAGTTCGGATATAGTGCGCAACCCCTCCTACAAGTAGTATTACGACTACTTTGGATCGATTTTTCTCAGATTCGGATCGGATGCAGTGTGAAACCATCCTAACAAATGAAAATTAAAAATAATAACATAGAAATCTTTTCGCTTCCATGTATAATTTTACTGATTTCTTTTATTTAAGTTCTTTTCATATTCACATAGACGTTGATTTAATTACGTGTGCAACCAACGAGTTACGAAGCATTTTATTTTTGGCACAGCCTACCGAAATTGCAATTAAACTCAAAGGGGGCGAGTCTTAGAGAGGCAATGTACCGTGATCTGGGGCATGTAAACGTATTATCAAGTCCTTTGTGACAGGCTGTAGCGGGAAGAAGTAAAGAATTTCATTAATTTAAAGTAAAAAACATTTTTTTATAGAATATTTCTTAACAGTAATCAATATAGGATAAAATATAGCTGTGTGTATTTTTTTTCGGATTTGGTAACAGAGGTGAAACCGCGATGTCGTATGGGGCCTCCCATACGATAACGCGGCTGAGAGTTGGAAGCTGCGGGGGGAGAGGAGTGCCGGTATTGTTGTGCGCCACTCTACCTACCTTACGTGGCCTGGACAGGGTTGCTACCGTCTGATGGCGGACGCGATGAGGCCGCAGGGGAGGTCCCTTTCCCCTGGGGCCAAAAAATAGGGTCTGGTGACGGACAGCCGCGGCGGGTTCAAGGACGAGTGCTAACGTGTGCCCGTGGTCTCGCCATAAGCGTCACAGGAGGACAACGTGGAGTTTAAGTGGGTTTGGAGTCACACATAATTGCGCTATCTCCCCGTAGTAGCACAGTATGCATGAGCATTGCGCCAAGCGAAAAATAAAATGCGCTAGTTATGTATAAACATCAATTCCGTGTGAAACAACTAAAAACAATAACATGAGATCTTATGACTGTATCAATTTAACAAAACTATTTTTGCTTTCAACAACAAAATCGTGTGTTTATTTTGCGGCCACTCACTGTAAATGGCCGCTAAAAGTTGAAAAGTTTGATAAAACCGTTTTAATTTACAAAAACGGAATAGGTTAGCCATAATTATATTTAACAGTTACTAGGAGTACTGCAATTTAGTCGATTGCCTTTTATTGCATTAATAACGGCATGCGACACAAACCTCTTTTAATAATAATTATTGTGTTTGAACTGAAAGGGCGATTTTGCGAAAGCGGTTGATATTATCGAATGTTCGTGAAACGCTACAGCAATTATGGATTAGGGTACTTTCACACAGAACATCCATATTTCCAGGATCGTTTTTAACGGATCCGTCGCTATTGGAGGTGATATTCACACCGCATTAACAAGACCGTTTTAACGGATCTGTCGCTACTGGTATTGACACCACATTTAGTCAGTGTACCACCAACTTTCAAACAAAATGGATAAGTTTTTTTTTTTTTTTTGTTTCTATCTCATGTCTAACTTTCAATATTTATGTTCTACAGATGCTCGGAATCATCAAAGAACAAAAAATCAGAAGTTGTTTTTCAATTAAATTTCGCTATCACTTCAAATTTATCCCATACACCAAAATAGCAAGGTTATAATAATACCTAAATACCTCATACTGTATACATCGCAAGGGTATTGCGAACCAAACATTTTCGCTTCTGCAAAGCTAAGCGAGGAACGAACGAGTTGAGATGAAAGAAATAGCGTTAGTAAAGCGGACATTACGGAAATGAAAAGCTGAGAGGAAAATGAAAGAAATGTAGAACAAGAACAAGGTGCTTAGTTTGTTCCTATATAATTTAAAACTTATAAATTGTCTTCTAAACCGTTTGTCAAATTATTTTCAGATAAAAAGCTCTCCTTTTTTCTTCAGTTAAAAATTATTTTGTGTTTTAACAACTTCAAAATAAGAATGACGTGTGTGATCGTTTCGTGTAGTGTGAGTGAGCTGATTCGAGTTGAATCGTTTAAAAAAAAACTGAAATGTTGATTACGTTAGGTACCACCTCGTTTTTTATTAACCTTCTTTGTAAGTAGAAGGTATACTTTATAAGATAACAAATTAGATCTATCAGAAAAAAAATCAACAAGAACCAGAACAATCTTACTTTGTCGTACTCGTGCCGCATTTTCGGTGCAGTCATTACAACACAAGTTTTTCATCATGTTTTCTCTCCCCTATTTTGCAGCTAACCCACTTTCGTGCCCCAAAGTTTCTAGTCAAAAACTTAAGGGTTCTGCTGCCCCAAATAAATAGGAATGGTCGGAGATGGTCCACATACGGCGTGGCCCCTCTCAACGTTACCCTAGAAATGCCTACATAGATTGGCCACTTGGGGAATTTAGTTTCTTCACGCCACCTAACTTCGTGGCTACTAATGGATAGAGGTCTTGTTTACGTTAAATTCTTATTTTATAGGGGTGTTTTGTAAATTTACAAGTTTTCCGGCTTTTATTTTTTGTCTGAGAATTGAAATTTTAAAATAGCATTAAATTATTTTGTTTTTAAGAATAGCATAGTCATTATAAAAAGCAGAGCTTTATGTATTATGTGAAAATCGAGGAGACCGAGGAACTGGCAGAACCCGGCAACCAGGAGGAGGAACCAGCGAGAGGTTTTTTTATTGTGTGTGTATGTGTGTAAATAAACAACATTATTGTTTTGAAGGTACCCACAAACATTTTCTTCATCTTTAATCTTACATGACCTTACGTATATTTTCCGTAGAAAAATATATTTTCTGGGCATTTTTAAAAATACCTGTCATATATTTACTTTTAACCTAAACCAATGGTTGTTCAATAACTCAGGTTTAAAAAATTGGTTGTTGCACCATCCAGATATTCCTAAACCGTGGTAATTCCGTTGTAACAAGCACCAGTAATTCATTTATCAGTGCTAATGCACCCACTAAGTGCATGACCGCTGGCCGAAGCAACCACTTGGTTTCAGATCAGCCATTTTGATTTTGGACTATATGTTCGAAAACTAAAACACCGTATAAAATAACTCGTTAGTATTATTATAAATGCGAAATTAACTCTTTGTTTCCGTTTGGTATGTTTCACGCCAAAACTGCTAAACCAATTTTTATGAATTTTGTATCAGACTAGCTGTTCCCCGAGACTTCGCTCCCGTGGGTGGTCCACAGGACTCGTTTTCGGGATAAAAAAATAGTCTACATCACTCAGGAATAATGTAGCTTTCTGTCGGTGAAAGAATTTTTAAAATCGGTTCAGTAGTTTCGGAGCCTCGGTACAAAAAAAAAATAACCTCTTTACAATATTGGTATAGATTTAGACTGTATCTTAGAAAAGCACATAGAATACTATTTATTACAGGAGAACCTTCCCTAAGGATTTTTAAGCGGGCGAAATCACCGACAGAAATACCAAAAAATATAACATTGGAGTTGGAATTTTATGGTAAAAAATGCTAACAGTCTGAAAACTCTCCAAATTTCTCACATTCAATTAACATCCCATTTAATATCTAATTACCCCTAAAGGAGCAGTTCCATTAAACCGATACCAATTCTACTTAAAACTTACTAATAAAGGTTTTAAAAGTCGCGACGCGATCATTGACTACCACTTTATTTCTACGGGAGTTTTTCAATTGGACTTAATTAAAAGAAAACAAACGTACGTGGTCTAGAACGGAGATAGCGAATGCAACGTGGATATGAGCACTTTAATTCGCAGGCGAAAGCGATTTTCGTGTCGAAAAATTCTCGTGTCAAGTGGTGGCCCTGACCAAAATAATTGTCAAGTATTTTAGAGGGTATACGTGTTTTTGTAAACCTAGTAACAGTAGTTAAAACTGCCATCGAGTTATTTCATTGTTAGGTTTTGAAATTTTAGCTAGAGCTTTACATTTACAACGCACATTAATGTATTTTTTGTTGTATTCTTTTGTGACTTATAACTACTCTGATATTTTAAATTTTAACGATCAAACTCAAATCCAGAATATTTTTATATCGAACTAGCTGTTCCACGCGGCTTCGCTCCCGTGGACCACGCCACAGGACCCGTTTTCAGAATAAAAAAATAGCCTATGTCACTCAGGAATAATGTAGCTTTCTAATGGTGAAAGTTTTTTTTAAACCGGTCCAGTAGTAGTAGTAGTTTGCGTATATATATATTGATAGATAGACTACGTTACAGTGATTGATCATTTATACCAATATTATAAAGAGGAAAGATTTTTTGTTTGTTTGTTTGTTTGTACCGAATAGGCTCCAAAACTACTGCACCGATTTAAAAAAATATTTCACCAATAGAAAGCTACATTATTCCTGAGTGATATAGGCTATTTTTTAATACCGAAAACGGGTCCTGTGGGGTGGCCCACGGGAGCGAAGCCGCGCGGATCAGCTAGTGTGGAATAAAAAGAAATAATCTGAATTTGTATCTGAAAGGATTCCCTTTTTGTCCACCCATCTGGAGGGAGACCCATACCTTCCAATCCTACAGGTCCTCCACCCTTGTCCAGGGGCGTGACATGTCAAACTTCCATAGTTCCACTGTGAGAGAGAGAGAGAGAGAGAGACAGCTATACAGAACTAATAGCACTATCCCTTTTTCCCAGCGAAACAATTTCACAGTTTTGACACGTTGAGTAAGGACAAAGGAATGGAACAATTCAAGGATATCAAAAGAAATCTGATTGGTAATCATCATCATCATCATTTCAGCCGAAAGACGTCCACTGCTGGACATAGGCCTCCCCCAGGATCTGGTTGGTAAACAAGTAAAATGAAAACCGGCCAAGTGCGAGTCGGAATCGCACCCGTACGGTTCCGTACCATTATCGCAAAAAACGGCAAAAAAAACACGTTTGTTGTATGGGAGGGCCTTATATAGGGCACTTAAATATGTATTTTATTCTGTTTTTAGTATTTGCTGTTATAGCGACAACAGAAATACATCATCTGTGAAAATTTCAACTGTCTAGCTATCACGGTTCATGAGATACAGCCTGGTGACAGACAGACAGACGGACCGCGGAGTCTTAGTAATAGGGTCCCGTTTTTATCCTTTGGGTACGGAACCCTGAAAATAACCCCAACATATTTTTATTTCTTGCTACATAATTTATCTAATAGTAGACGCGCTTCGATCGACAATATATTGAACACGTAATTATGACACGATATCTTGCGAAAACACCCAGATTCAAACAGTAAAACGCCCGTAACTTTTGAACGGCTGAATCCATTTTCATTAAACATAGCTAAGAACACTCTCGATAAAGTCAAACATTTCAATCAAAAAAAGAGAAAACAAAATCGGTCCATCCGTTTAGGAGCTATGATGCCGCATACATACACAAATACGCAAATACACACATACACACATCAAACTTATAACACCTCTCTCTTTTTATTTTAATTGTGATGGGTTTGCTCTTGGCTCTAGTCTAGGTCAAAGGTGACAGAGACAGAGTCGACGATGGAGTGAGCTTACCCAGAAGAAGCCTGTTCACTGTTTTCTGTCGTGGGTTAAAAATTGCTCTTCGCTTATAACTTGAACTCTACTTATCTGATCTTCATGTGTTTTTCAAACAACATTATTTAGTTTCATCTTACACTGGTCCCGGATTAAAATGTTTGTTTGCCAGAGTAATGGAAAAAAGCATTTTTTCTTCACAAGCGGATATTATCTTGTTTACGATGAAGGGATTTATGGTAATTGGAATACGGTCTATTTTAGAATATAAATAATGGGTTCTATTGAGCGGTTTGTTGAAGATGTCGATGACCGGATTGGGGTGAAGAACATAGAAGTGAAACAATTCTTTATCACCTTACAGAAAGAGAAAAGAAGTTGCTAATATCAACCAAATAAAATAAATCTTGCAAGATTCCGCAATGAAGAATTACATTTTTTGTCAAAGATATCGCAAATTTAAAAAACCGGCCAAGTGCGAGTCGGTCTCGCGCACGGAGGGTTCCGTACCATTATCGCAAACACGGCAAAAAAACACGTTTGTTGTATGGGAGCCCCACTTAAATATTTACTTTATTCTGTTTTGGCGTTATAGCGTTGTTATAGCGGCAACAGAAATACATCATCTGTGAAAATTTCAACTGCCTAGCTATCACGGTTCATGAGATACAGCCTGGTGACAGACAGACAGACAGACGAATCGCGGCGTCTTAGTATTAGGGTTCCGTTTTTGCCCTTCGGGTACGGAAGCCTAAAAATGTGCTATTTTTGTAACTGAATAGAATGTATGCTAAGCACACAAGATGCTTTCTAAAATAGTACAAATATAAACCAGCTATAATTTGAAGCAAAATTTTTGGTCAGCTTATTTACAACCGTCATCCATCAACATGAACTATGAATCCTAAAAAAATAACACAAAAGTTCAGAACATACTATGTAACTACATATTATTTCTCGCTTTAAAATTCTCTCAAATCTCCAACATTTCGCGCCACTAGCTAGCATTCTTGCACCTAACCGAAACACACATTAACTTATTTTTAGCTTTAACACTAACAACAGTTCACGTTCGATTCTGCCGAGGGATTATTTACGACTTACTCTATGAGCCATGATTAAAATAGAAATAGTGGCCATCGGTAGCCGGCTTTGCGAGTATTGCCGACAAGCCGACGGTATTATTGACTGAGTAACGTTGCAGTATGCGTGTGTAAATACCGGGTGATGACGTCACTAAGCCATCAGCTCTAATTTGTAACAACTAGAGTATTGGTTGATGAAGAGTGAGTGTGTGGACAGTAATTAAGACAAAGACAAAGATTTTTTATTTCAAGTAGGCCACCAAGCGGCACGTTTGAACATTAGGTACATTAAAATTTACAAGTTATAAAAGTTGATTCTACCGTGCATTCGGAAAGTAGCTTGTTATGGAGAAGAATGCACAAGAAACTCCATACTTACTCTTTTGAAGAAAATGTTTTTTTTTATAATATTTAGTTACATTAATAAATTGATATATGTGAGGACAATGCACCCAGAATAGCACTACACACTATACTACGTACAGGCATAAAGTAATAAAAGTAGAGTAGCGTCCCATAGCAAAATAAGCCTTATTTTGAATCAAGAACACTTGGAGACTAACAAAGGTTTGGTGTTTTAAAAACAGAAGTTTTCTGCACTTTCCGATTTCAAGTTTACTATAGATTTATGTATAACAAAGTTTAACTAAGTTTATTAGTTTTTTAATAATTATTGATAGGCTCGCGCTTGACCACTATCTCACCTGATGAAATGATGAAACGGGCTTATTGGAATTAGATCATGCAATTCCATCGCACATTGTTACATTCCATTCCCCGAAATGTAAACGATAAAACACACACTAACACACACACTGACACTTGGAGACTATCAAAAGTTTGGTGTTTAAAAAAAATAAGTTTTCTACACTTTCCGATTTCAAGTTCACTATAGATCTATGTATAATAACGTTTAACTCAGTTTATTACTTTAGTTTTGTATTAAATTAATAGAAATAATGGCCATCGGCAGCCGGCTTTGTTCGTATTGCCGACAAGCCGACGGTATTACCGACTGAGAAACGTTGCAGTATGCATGTGTAAATACTGGGTGATGACGTCATTAGGGCTAACTGATTTTGTAACAGTGTGATAGACTGTGTATTTGATTTTCATTGGTAAATGGGAAGGTATGTGAGGGCAATAATTATGTAACAGTACCTAAATAAACTAGGCCTTATTTCGGGCTTCCGTCACTAGGATAGAAGCAATAGTTGATAAAGAAAAAAATCCCAGTCTTTCTGATGTTAAGTTTATACCATGATCTACGCTTTAAAATAGACAATTAACTTCACCTCTCTGCCAGAATGATTCTATGACAAAAATACCTGTCAATGTACCCGTTTCGCGAGTAGGTGCTGAGAACGATCGGCGGGCAGTATGAACTTGAGTTACGGAACAAGGCGATGACGTCATCCTTTCTAAATTGTGCTGTATGGAATAAGTACTGCATGCATACGTTAGAGTCTGGCAAACGAAAGTAGACACTCGAATTATTTGCAAAATTTTTATATGGCAATGCTATACTAATGTGAACCCCAATTAACCGTATGACGCTACTAATTGATACTTTTTTTTAATTCGTAATCACTATTTATCTTTTTGTAAAAATATTTTTCTATTTAATAATTTAAAAAGATTTATTATTAATGTCGAAAACAATGATTCCTGTGACTCTTATGAATCTTTTCACATGGAAGTCTTAGATTCAGATTTTGATTGATAGTGAATAACCCAAAATTATTATAAAATACTGTTGCTTTTTTTATTCAGATTGATATATCTAAAGTATTACTTATCTAAATGTATCTACAGTATTTTTATTCAGATGAAGTAGTATAAATAATTCTAAAGTATCAAATTAGGTTATTCCAGGTATTGCATACTAGTTTTTGGGGCTGCTATGCTGATATTTTTTAAGTTTGCCGCTTTTTTTCAGTCTCTACTTTCGTTTGCCAGACTCTATAAACCATGATGAGTGTCTCCTTTAACAGATTCCAAATAAAATAACAAGTGGCGTTAGAAATAAGAGTATGCCCCGGTTTTACGCACCACGTTTTAAATTTGTTGATGTCGTCTCCATCAATCATGTTTGATATAGCAAGCTTTGCAGCTTTTACATTTTGACGGTGTTATCATTCAGTGTTCTGTCCTTGTAAAACTGCTGAATAATGGTATTTTAAAGCTAAAGTAAATCGCTAAAGTAACGTTTATTCCATTTAAGGCACTTGTCCCACCGCCGAGGATCAGCGAGTAGTATAACTAGAAACTAAAAACGAGTTGGCGAGTAGCGAGAAGCGAGTGTGTAGTTCCTTAGTTTTTTCGGTCGGCTATAAGCGTGTTTGGAGGTAGGTGCAACAGAGTGTAAAGTACCACAAACCTCCATAGAAAAGGGAGGATCCTCCGACCAGACGGGTGTTATGTCTGGTCCGGGCAACTGCCCAACGGTTATTGCCGGACTGTTGTATGTGTTCAAATCGCGCCGAAAACTTTGCTTGCGCGATGCAGGATTTGTGTGACGTCATGTCATTAGTTCGTAAGTGGCGGCGTCGCTCGGTGCCGCTACGCGACGAGCGATTTCTCGCACCACTCGCTCGGGGCGGCCGCACTGTTGGTAGAAATGACCGCTGGTTGGTCTCTCGGCGTGAGTTCTGACTGCCAAGCGTGGAAACAAGCATCGCTGACTATAACTTTATAGTTTTTATCGCTGAGACAAACTTGTGCAGAGAGTACTCGCCGGCAGTGTGAACATCCAGCGATCAACTATTACTATATGTGTCTCTTGCATACTATTCATACTAATATAATAAATGCGAAAATAATTCCATCTATTTATTGTCACGTCTAAACCGATTAACCAATTTTGGTGAATTTTGGTATGTATAATATTTTAAAAACAGATTCTGTCCATGTAAGTGAACAACTTTCTGTAAGGAAGTTATAGTCAATTATAGTATTTATATAAAAAAAGATTGTTTCTCCCGTACAAAAATATGGTCAGTTGAAGACAGCATTCGACTTTCACGCGGGCTGGCAGAAACTAGTGGAATATATTTAGTAGTTTATTTCTAGTAGATTTCTACTGATAACGATTCATTTTCCCAGTCCCTTCTAGCAGACATCTTACCATACGTTCCTTTACTATTTCCAAAAACGAACCAACAAAATTGATCCACAAATACTACAGCAATAAAACCATACAGTGTACAATCTGCTTATCTTCCAAGTCTGGTAATAAAAGTCTGCTGAAGGAAACGGCGTCTAATGGACTTCTTAGGTCGTCGCTCGTCAGTAACCCATTTCTGGGTATATTTATAAATGGTTTATAAACGGTTTACGAGCCTGCAACCTATCACTACTTAGAACATTAATATCTATTGGTTTTGAGGCCTTTGATTTATGATATGTCTGTTTCGTGAAATTGTACAGGTTGCTGTTAATTTTGCGACTGTTTTCTTGTCATCATCGTTGAGGAGAGCAAATGTATCAAACAAAATGTTGATCTTGAATACTGTTGCAATAGTTGATGTAACTACTGTCTTGTTGAATTGCTGCCAAGACAAGCTGGTTGCCTCTATATCAAAATTCAACAAAAGCGGTCCTCATGCTCTATAAACAAACGGCTGTTTCGGAAGGTTCCTGTTCAGGATAAGGTGGGAGGAAATGCTTGGGTGTTACCATTGTGTGGATCGCCCGGAGGACACGGTGGAGCATACGGTGGAGATCTGCCCCACTTGGGCGGAGCACCATCGTGTCCTCGTAGAGGCTATTGACGGTGGTGAACTCTCCCGTCCGGCCTTGCTTCATGCTATGGGACGAAGTGAAGTTGTCACCTCCTTATACGAAGTTGTCACCTCCTTCTGCGAAGTAGTCATGCTCGCGAGGGAGGAGACGGAATGCGCGAAGGAGACGCAATGGAGACGCCCGTAAGCCTCTAGCCACCGCAGGACACGACCTGGGCTTCGGGAGTCGCAAGCCGATTCTCGCCGGCTTGCGGACGGCGAGTAATGGGTCCAGGCCCGAGTCGACGTCTCAAACAAATATCAACAAAATTGACGGGGACCGCTAGGGCTGTTGCCTGTCTGGGTCGCGGATACATTTGTAAGAGAGTTACCAAGGCCCTGGCACAAGCAACTGAAGGAACACGGGTGGGTTTTAGTCAGTAAAAGTCTGACACGCCCTCCCGCATCACCCAGAGTGGAAGAAGTCGTTGGATGATTTCCAAACTGGAAAAAAAGGTAACAACACCCAGGATTTGGAAAACAAAAATATGGTTCTCAAGCTAATGTCATACCCACTTTACACGTACTTACTATCTTTTTCAAATGTACCATTTCCCATCGGCAAAAAATACTCATAAATGAGTAAACACGTATCAAGCATCATTAGTCTGGAATTGGTTACGTTACGATTTCACACTTATTGGCAGTAACGAGGTCACGGCAGTACTGTTAGTACTAGAGATGCCGCGAATACTCGCTATTATTCGATATTCGGCAATAATCGTAATTTTTTTGTTATTCGTCGAATACCGAACAATAGACAACTATTCGGCATTCGGCGAATAATTGACTAAATAAAAATAAACTTTTAATGAACAGAAAAACTATAGACTTAAAAATTATTAAACTCTGATTAATCTTTAATAACAAATCACACTTAGTATTATTGTTATTAATATAAAAAGTTAACCAAAACTCATTCATGTTGACTTCAAAATGACTGATTCTTGGCTAGTTAATAATAAGATAGGTTTTTAAATTTAATATTTAAAGTCCAAAAGGGGCAGATTGTGGTCAGAAAAACTAGTTATTCTATACAGTAGGTTCAAGAGACTGTTACAAGTGTAATATTATTACTTGAGATTAAATAAACTATTTTCATATTCCTTTTTTATGTCAAGTAATCATGATGAATATTTGACTACTCGCATCCCTTTGGCGGTTAATCGGTATTCGACTATTCGCCATCCCTTTGCCGAGTAATCGTTATTCGACTATTCGCTATAACAACTATTCGCGGCATCTCTAGTTAGTACCTACGTAAATTCATATTAGTGGTTTGGTCCAAGGTAAGGTAGGTTTAAAATTAGGAAGCAATTCATTTGTTGCACTAAAGTTTAGTGGAGCTGGCAACATAATAATTGACATGGGTTTAGAGAGACTTAAAATGTTAGTTTTTGTTTTCAGGAAGGAGTCATTCAAAGCTATGAAGCTAAAGCCGAAATTTTGTGTCTTTAGTTTTAAAGTTGAAACATTACAAAGAATCAAAATTACAAACGGCGCTTTTTGTAAAGTCACGTGCTAAAATTAAAGTTGAAATAAAACTAATTTATACTATAAAAACATTTGTTGCAGTATTTTTCTAACACTATTTTATAATCTCATTTTTCTACTCAGGAATCATCCCTGTTGACCTGACTGCGCTATTAAAATGTTAGTTTTTGGTTTCAGGAAAATGTAATTCAAAGCTGTGGTGTTCGCGAAATCTGAATGATTTACAGAATTTTGCCTTGCTGGAATTGTCCCTTCGACTTTGTATATAACACAGTTGAAACTAAAATAATAATTTATAATGAATTGCAAACGGAACTTTTTGTACAATCATGTGCAAAAATATGCAAACATATTTATATGTGAGCAGCTGAAATAAATCTGAAATATATACAAACAGGCTATAGATTGACTTTTTTCAATATCATCAGATAGTATATCTTAATGTCCTACCGATTGACTCGACATATCGATTCGACTCGTTGCTTCCGCAACACGGTGCGACGCCAGGTTTGACGGGGACGGCCACGTTTTCTTTTGCCTTGGGGATTCCAATCCAGCGCTTGCTTCGGTATATGATCAGAATCCCATCGCAGCGTGTGGCCAATCCAACTCCACTTGCGACGCTTGTTCTGGCGGTCGATCGGGCTCTCGTGGTATTGCTTCAACAGCTCTACGTTGGTGATGGTCTCGGGCCAGTAAATTCCGAGTATGCGACGAAGACAGCGGTTGGCGACGACTTGGATCTGGCGTGAGATGTCTTTTGTGAGCTTACACGTTTCGCACCCGTAAAGCAGCACGGATTTGACATTTGAGAAGAGAGACATTTTGCATAAGCATAATTAATATTCGAACAGCTGCAACAAAGGCCTCTTCTCTGTGAGAGAAATTGGGCCTTATTCCACCACGCGGATTAATATTATCAGATATATTCCTTTTTACATTAATGATACAGATTATTCCAATGCCATTCCTTAATTCATTAATTCACCATTGAATTATTTTGTCCTGTCCTCACATTTGACCCGCCATGTTTTAACATCGCAATTACCAGGTTGATTGCAAGCCTCCTTTCAATAATAAACTCATTTTAATTTCCAAACAAAATTAACAGCGATAATCAGATGTGTACGAAGATAATACGATACCGGCCGATAATTGGGCAAACAAAACGGTTTGTTTTTAATAAAAATTATTATTATTAAACTGTGTTTGAGTTTTCATAAAGTTAAATTAGATTGATCAATAAGTATTTTACGATAAAAATATTATCAAAACTAACCGAGCAAACATTAAAACAAAATCTTTTACCATCCGACCATACCACACACAATCGCATTCACTTCTCCATAAATATAACACACGGAATCAAAACTATAAATCTATAAAAAGATTAATAATACCGAAGCCACGTGGCACATCACTTCACTTTGTTTATGACTCTGACTGTACCAGTATAAAGGCCCTTTCAGACTACACCGCGGTACGCAGCACGGGCAATGCTAATTAAAGAATAACGAACGTTCAACTCGGTGTGTAAATAATGTTGCGTCAGTGTTTTTGGGTTAACTTTCTGTTTAAAGTTGGGAACAGTTTTGAGGGTTCTTTTAGTTGAGTTGACTCAGAGAAATATTAAGGTTTACCTGGTAATTGTGCTCCAGGAAACTCATAACTAATGAAATTAAAATCTAACTTGGACTGTCACGAAGACAGAACCATGAACAAATACTGGTATTCTAAGTTAAAGATTCTTGCTAATGATTTAAAGACTAATACATATTTTAAAAGCTTTCTTCTAAATAATAACAATTTTAACAGCTTCATTAATAATTATATAAGTTTTTCCCCGCAGTTTGGCTGCCATAGCATGGCCTTAGTATACCAGTGAAAGAATTGTCAGTAGTTGCAAAAATGACCTCATAAAATCTTATAAACTAATAAACAATTTAACCTCTTCAAAATATCAGTTTTGATTAAACATTTGCGCAACTTACATCAAAGTTTTCTTTCCATCCAGTTACAAATCGTAACATCAGTTACCTCCGTTGTGTAAACATCCTAACATTGATAAGTATAGTTTATATTTAGCATCACGGTTGCTGACCGACGAAAGAGTACAAGCACGAATCTAGCACACAAACGTACAGAGTAAGTGCTTTTAAGATATATTGCATTATATCTGGGAATTGATATCCCGTTTTAAATTTAGGGTGCCGGAAATCGGTAATTGTATTTCATGGAAAAGTTATGATGGGTACATAGAGCACATTTATTAAAGTCTTGCAGCGTTATTATAGTTCAGTGAGTCTACATACATTTGACACTAGACAAATTAATTAATTTATTATTTATTTTATTTATTAATTCACACATACAAATGCTAATGTTTGGGATGTTAGCTGCATCGCTTCTGTCCACTGCAACCATAAGTTTATTAATTTGCTCTAAAAGCACAGAATAAGCAAGCTGAAGTGGAAATGGGCCGGCCTTATAAGTCGTAGAAACAATGACCGTTGGGGTAAACGTGTTCTTGAGTGGAGACTGCGAACTGGTAAACGTAAGGTAGAACTCCCTCCGGCTAGTAAGAGCGACGATCTTCGCAGGGTGGCTGGTAGCAGCTGGATGAGAGTTGCCGAAAATCGTACCAAATGGCGTGCAATTGGAGAGGCCTATGTCCAGCAGTAGACTACTGTAAGCTGATGATGATGAAGAAGCTCGCGATAACAGACTGTAAGGAGTTAACATAGGTAGACTGTTATATTAAGTTGATTTTAATAAGGTAGTATAACTAATATTTGACGACACTGTCGAATGAGAAGGTGCCAGAATTGAATATATTAATGGTCAATAATGCTTACTTTATTGGAAAGCAAACGAAATAACTACACAGCATTAGCAAAATCAGTTTACAAAAGGATTATTAGAACGTACAATCAGACATCATAACATTATTTAATTATTTTACAAAATATCAAGTTAATGCCCCAACACAAACAAACAACCCAATTTGTGAAGGTCACAACATTTCTCTCACATTGACAGGTTACGGGCGTCCCGTACGCGAGACCATTAATTACATCATTTCCTACCGTTGACACCCTGACTGTTACGAAGTAGAGTGTTCATTGCTATGATGGCTCACTTTAGATGGAGTTTAGATTACAAATAGGTTTGAAAGTGTTGAGCATGTCACTGTCGCGTACTTAAGATGTTAATTAGTATGTTTATTTATATTGTGTGTTTTGTATTAAGACTGCGGCCTGACTACACGCTTCTTATAACTCTATCATCATCTTCCTGCCCAAGTCCCATGTAACTTGGGGTCAGCGCAACACGTTTTCTGCTTACATACCGTCCTGTCCCCTGTAACGCTATCACTGACTCCCTTTTCTTTCATATCACTCCTCTCACAGTCCATCCATCTTTTATTTGGCCGGCCCCTCCCTGTCCATTCATCCACATTCATATTCATAACTCTTTTAGTAATATGCATTTAATCTCTCCTCATCACGACCATCAACTTTTCTGTCATTGGCGCCGCTTTCAAAATTCCTCTAATATGCTAATTTCTTACTTTGTCCATTCTCGTTACTTCTCACCTCTGCTACATGCAATCTATTTTTATCAATTTTTTTTACAGCCAAACATTCTGAACCATACAGTTGTAAACTTGTAAATTTTCCCCTTTAACTTAGGGGTATCGTGGGTCGCAAGTTGTTCCAGTGACCTGTCGCCATTTCATCCATCCTGAGTTGATCCGGTGCGTTACGTCTCGGTCTACCTCACCATCCCCTTGCACAAGTGACTCTAAGTACCGAAAGTCGGAGCAGATCGGTATGGGTGTTCCAGCGAGAGTTATAGGCACGGAACTGAAGAGACCGCCAAAATCGCACAAGTATTCTGTTTTGGTTCTGCTCAAGTTCAGGCTAACACCTCCAATCTGCTCTGGATCTCTAGGCCACTCTCGGCAATCAGCACAAAGTCATCAGCATCCATTCTTAATCAAATAGTATAAAACAAAGTTCCTGCCTGCCTCTGTATGTTTCCGATTACTCCTTCTAAACCGGATGTTGATACGGTTTTCATTTACAAAATGAATGATAAACGAGAATGGTTTATGTGTATGTATCTATAATTTGTTCTATGTGATGCTGGCTCGGATCGCCGGTATATCAAAAGTCAAGTCTAAATTGTTTATTTCAATAAGACATTAAGCGGCACTTTTGACCGTCAAAAATTTAAATTAAAAAAATAAAATGAATTGATTGTACTGTCCATTAAATTTGCATAGATAGATTGTTATGAAGAAGAACGGACAAGAAACTCCATATAGACAACTAGATACTAAGGTATTGTAGTTGCTACCCTATACGGCAGGATGGTATGAGATAAAGTACAAGGTTTATTGGTTCATCATAATCAGCCTTATAATGTTACCACTGCTAGGATACAGGCATCCTCTCTGTGAGAGAGGTAATGGGCCTTAATACACCACGCGGGCCCAGTGCGGGTTGGCGAATGTCACATGTCTTCGAATTTTTGGTTCTAGAACATGCGGGTTTCCTCACGATGTTTTCTTTCACCGTTTTAAGAGCAGTGGTGATGAAATAATTTACACAAATTAAAGCGTCTGCCTGAGTTTGAACTCTATCTACGACACGTAAGTCGGGGCCTTTACCACTGGGCTACAACTGCACTTTCTTAGTTATTGGTTCCACACTGTTTATTGGTTAGTCGGTGAAAATCTATTTCTGACATGTATGGATGATCACGTATCCACGGACCGACCTCATTATTTAACCTTGAATATCGACCCAGGCGGCTGACCTAGCCACGAGCTAGGTCTACCGCGTCACCGGTTCCTATATCCAATAAGTTTTAAAAGTAAATTCTATCGTAAATAAACTCAGGCAAAATTAGGTGCAAAATTAAAAAGGATAATGTCTATTCATTTATTTACCTGCTGGCGTTGTTATTTAGCACACTACAAAGTAACCAGTACTCTTTCGAAACTCCTACACCAGCTAGAAACTCGTTAATTTACATTAACCATGTGCATCAATTTTCACAGCACATCTCCAAACACCGGCAAGGCTTCATTGATCTAATAAATAGAGTTAGGTCTTTTGTGCACTAGTTTGTAACATAACACAGAAAAGTGATATTTTGCAGATGGGGAATGTTGTAACAAGATAATATTTTGCTGTCTATCACAAATTATGTTGATGCTGCAAATTGTAATTTTGCAGATCGACTCAAGTGCATCTAGCAGGTTTTTGAAGAAATAAATAATTAAGACATTCGTTAGATTCGTCTTACCGCTCAAGTATTCTTAGATAATTGTCTTTAAAAAAAACATAACAGGCGGCATTTGGGCACAACATTGTTGGGGCCTTCACTTTTTTTCTTCCAAACATGTCGTGGGGGATACCCCCAAGGTGGTTACAAAAATGTATACCACTTATATGTTTAAAAGTAATTCGAAAAAAAAAAAAACTAAAACGTTGTAAATAAAAACAGTTAGTTTAAAAAGCTATTTATACATAATTTATATTCGCAGCTGGCTGATCTCCTGATCCTCCGACTGCACAACATGATTTGCTTCTTGTTTACCATCTTTTTAATTCGCTTCTTAAACAGTCGGGTTTTTGATTTTTTAATTACTAACTTTTCCTTACCCTTTTTTTAGGCGTGGACCATCTTAGTATTTTTATAATATACATTTTAGATTGAAAACTTCAATCTTTACATAAGACAAGCTACTCAAATTATGACATCAAATTTTTTGTAGCTCTTTATAGAATATTTACAAACAGACAAAAACACGGAATAGACACTACACCATAGTGTAAAGCAGTCCTAGTATCTTTCACAATACCATAATTAGTGCATAATAAGTCTACCGTGAGTTAGTGATCGGTTTCAATAACAATTAGAGGCTAGCCCGAGGCGGAGGCGTTCGAAACAATGACTCATGCCATAGACAATAGAACTCTGTTGCTTAGAAAGTGCGCCCATAGCCAGATAATATTATTTTGGGCTGTGGTTTGAAATGAGATTGGGTTTTCTTTGTTGCTTTTTGGTGAATGAGGAAAGGGTTGCCTGTGGTGAAAAAAGGTACGTTGGTAAATATTGTAAAATAATTATGAAAATGGTGTAGCTAGCTCATTTATAATATTCTATTTTCACAAATTGGTTGGGTTAGATTATGACCTCTATGTAAGTTACGGTTTAAAAGATGATGCGGTTGAAGATTTTCCACGCTGCCTAGCACTTGCGTATCAAATCTCTCTAGCTTTTCATCCATTGAAAAATGCAGCAAAGATGAATATGGTGGACGGCGCAGTTTTTCGGTTGCACTTAGAGCCTCCATAGATGAAATACTTCATCACCATCATCATCATTGAAGCCGAAAGACGTCCACTCTCTCAAGAGCTCTCAGATATTTGCGATGCGTTGCGAATTCGCAGTTATGTGTGGGAGCTCATAGGCCTCCCTCATGCGTCGCCACATTGGCCGATCCCGTGCGTCTCGCATCCAGCAGATTCCCACAACCTTCACCAGGTCATGGGTCCAGCTAGTAGGAGGCCTTCCTAAGCATCCTCTTCAGGTTCGCGGTTGCCATTCTAGAACTTTTCAGTCCCATCGGCCACCCGTTCTGCAAGCCCTGCCCACTGCCACTTAAGTTTCGTCATTCTTCGGGCTGTGCCGGTAACTTTGGTTATTCTGCGGATATCGTCATTGCTTGACCAACAGCAACGGCTTGGAGCTGTCGGCACTAACTGATCTATGCAGTTCGTATATGGCAGCTCATATGCTAATAGATTCTTTATATTTTATTTAAAACTAGCTGTTGCCCGCGGCTTCGCTCCTGTGGACCACCCCACAGGACTCGTTGTCGACCTACAACTTGTAAGCCGCGGCCGATACCACTGGTCCCCACTGCGTTTAATATAAATTAATAATATTAGTATCAGTAACAGAAAATTTCGTATCCGGATACACACATTCTAGACCGCAAAGCTTTACTACACCACTTACAGCAACAAATGCGTCATCACCGTCCGAATCCAGACGCCTGCAACAAACCTTCACGTTTGTTGTAAAAAAGTTACGAGCCGAGAGCTCCAAACGATAACATCACTAAGTGTATTGGCAGCAGTCGAAGACACGTGCATCGGTAATGGGTTCGCTTTCAAGGATCATAGTACATGTGTGGATAAATAGGTAGGAGAGCAAAAAGCCTTTAGAGAGGGATCCGAGGCCAAAGAAAAGATGGATGAATTGCTGACTGGTGATTGATACTGTGGCGGTTGACAGAGGAGAATGAAGGAACAGAACGTGTGGCGCCGACCTAAAATGTGAGATGCAACAATGGCTTAAAATTGATGATGAGCAAAAAGCACGATAAGTTCTAACCGCATTATATAGGACTACTGCCACAAGCGGCTCCGCCCGCGTGGTATATGTACTTCGCCCAACATCTTTATAGATAATAGCTAACAGAATAAAATAAATATTTAAGTGGGGCTCCCATACAACAAACGTGATTTTTTTGGTGTTTTTGCGATAATGGTACGGAACCCTTCGTGCGCGAGTCTGACTCGCACTTGGCCGGTTTTTACAATAATGGTACGGAAACATTCGTGCGCGAGTCCGACTCGCACTTGGTCGGTTTTTTTATTAACTTGCAATGTATGTATGTTCGAGTCTAATTTTGCAATTGAATTTTAAAGTAGCTATCCTGAACTTATTAAGATGAAATTTTGCATACATTTAGTTTGGATGACAATGCTTGTTAAGGTTACACTAGTCGATAATTCTTCCATACAAACGTAGTCTAGGGATTACTCCACTCTTTGACGATGTACGTTCAAAATAAAAAAATATGTAAATTTGTCTCATCATTATCTAGTCCTGTATGGAAAAAAAAGTAAAAAAGAAAAATATTTGATAGTTATGAGCGTCGTTAGTTCCATATTTAAACACTTTTTTAACGCATCTTTGGGCGTCAATAAATACCACAAGAAGAAGGAAAATTGCACAACGGCCACCATACAGGGATAGATTAGTAGTTCAACAATGCAAATAATTTTATTTTGAAAATATACATTTAGTCGATTTTTTTATGATATCTAGACTCCCAATGGTCTGTTTATAAAATTTCGTGCGCTCGTTTTCGTCATAAATCATCATCCATTTCGCTACAAACTTGCAAAAGTGCTAATTCGTATGCGAACTAGCTACTTACTGCTCATCACAGCATCTTTTTTTTCACACGAGTTGTCGGATGAGATGGCAGGCATTTTAACCCCGCGCACAAAATAGTTCGTGCCGTCGACTTTTGTAACCTGCTTAAAACTACTTAAAAAAGTATAATCTTTTTAATTATTTTTTTTAAATATTTTAGTATCGTTAAAAAGTAGTTAGTAGGTAATCGAAAGTTGGTCATCAAATATTTAAAGAACTAGCACTACCCAGCGGCTTCGCTCGCGTGAAAATTGTTTTATCATGCAAAGGCAAGATTATACCGGGATAAAAAGTCTCTGTGCCAGATTTCATCCAGATCCGGTCAGCCGTTCTGGCGTGATTGAGTAACAAACATACATCCACACACACATCCATCCAAACTTTCACATTTATAATAATAGTAAGATGAGAAAAGATTACTGGTTAGGAATTTAGTTTATACTATCAGACATTCTAGATCCAGCTTAGAAAACAACCAAAATAATTTCAAAACAATCAAATAGTTTTGCACAATTTATTCAGAATGCGAAGTTTTGTTTACTTGTTCCCAAACCAACATCGCACATAATAAATTGGCAAACAGACTTCATACCCATGTACTAGGAAAGCAAAAGATTGAAGATATTATAAACATGCACACGGTTCTTTGCTTCATATCGCTAACCTAAATGTATTTAGCACAGTGTTCTGGAAACTAGGCTATTATAACATCAACGTTTCTAAATTTACAAAGCAAAATTCGATACTGAATATTTTGCGCATGGAAGGGTTTACCGGAGTCTATTTGATATCTTCTTCATTCGGACCCCTAGCAGACAATCTGCCTCCATCGATTCCGGTCCAAAGTTGCCATCACCACCTGCTGGAATTTGCTTGAGGACGTAGCTTCTTTCACTTGGTCCGGCCTCGTGCGCTTTTCCCTTCGGTAATGCCAACAATGACCAGTTTTTCTAGACTTCTATCTCCCCTTCGCGTTAAGTGACCGAAATAGATCAAAATACGCTGTAGGCATACTGTAGACAATCTGGTCTTGATTTAGAGTTGCGAAGGATAGACACGTGCTTTTGGTTGTCCATGGTATTAGGAGCATCCGCCTCCAGCACCACATTTCGAATGCGTCTACCCTCTGTCTTTCCCTTGCTCGGATTGTCCACATCTCAGCTCCATAGAAAAAAGGGGGAAAATTAATGCTCTGACTAAACGGGCTGTGGTTTTATAACTTATTCCACGAATTTTTCAGATATTCTGCAAGCGTATCAAAGCATCTTTAGCCATAACTATCCGTCGTTTTATTTCTGGGACGTAGCTGCCTTCAGTATTAATAATAGACTCCAGATAAATGAAACTATCCACAACTTCGATGCCTTGGATGCTGTAGGCGCCCGATAGCTTTTCCGCACGATCTATCACCATAAGCTTAGTTTTCTGCCTATCTATTGCAAGCCTCAATTTGCGATAACTTGGAATGTTCTAATGGCTGGTTAATAGATTTCCTCAAAGGTGATGTATTTGATCACTATCAAAGAAAGGTGTTGTTTTTAATCTTAAAAAAAAAAATGAGCTTATTTTTATGTTGTTTAAGTCTAAGGCATTTATTAAGTCCGTTTGAAGGAAATCCACTCTAATCAGTCGCCGCGACAACAGAAAAACTCCACGAATTAATGTCAAATATATTAAAACTATAACTGTCAAATTGATGAATCAAGGTTGAGTCAAGTTGGAGCACATCACTTCGAATATGGGCCGCTACGTTTTGATGCCGAAATCATCAAGCCAGTAATTTAACTTTTAAAGCAGCTGCAAGCAGCTTTATCTTGATACTCGAATGAATATATTTATGCTGTCATCAAAAAAGCTTTCTGGGCCTGGGGTTGGCCATTATAAGTTAGATGCCTAAATTAATACATTGCAGCAGCTCCTACATATTTTAGACTACAAATTGCTTGCTAGCAGCTTTTGCCATCATCATCATCATCATCATTTCAGCCGAAAGACGTCCACTGCTGGACATAGGCCTCCCCCAGGCGTCGCCACATTGACCGATCCCGTGCGTCCCGCATCCAGCGCCTTCCCGCAACCTTAACCAGGTCATCGGTCCACCTGGTGGGAGGCCTTCCAACGTATCGTCTTCCGGTTCGCGGTCGCCATCCAGCCAGCCAGCTTTTGCCAGTTAAACATTATTACTAATCACAAAAATACTGTTGATACCAATTTGTTTTCAGTTTTAATGTGGCCTCCATAAAAAATAATGCCCAACATACATATATCTCATAACTAAAATAGTTATTACTACATCTAACTAAGAATGTTTTGACTAACATCTAGTTTATGAACAATTAACAAAACCATTTATTTTTTAAATACAGTATTAACATAAAGAAAATATGTGATGTACAAAGGTTGGGAATCAAAATTCTTGATTATAATGAAGGTCGGATGTCAGATGTTTTAAAGAAAATCATAACAATTATGAATTCAAGGAAAGAAAACAAACTGCTGACGTTTTGAAATAAATTAAAAATTTGAATGACTGTCGTGTCAGCGATACGATAGACGAAGAAAAACTGCTGATTCATGTGGATATGCACATTCTTGATTAAGCCAAAATACATTTTTACAATAGTTATGAAAGCTTGTAAATGCATTGTTGTTTCATTTATATAGCACTTATATTTTGTTACCACATGACTGGCATCCGAATTGACATGTGACTGGCATCCGAATTTTTCAGACTGCACAAAAATGTAGTTTCTTTATATGACACACAATCTGTCAATGTTGTCTTTGAAACAGTATTTGGACCACATACAGAGAAATTATTAGTATGTTCACATTAATCATAAAAATTAAGCTTTTCCTTTTAGTTTAAATCATCGTCTAATTCATTTTGCTCTCGCAAATGTCTTACGGAAATCCGACTCGCACGCAGCAATAATTTTCGATTTTTATTTTTCGAAACAGTAATACTTTTAATATGTAAATTTTACTTATGTACTTTACTTTTTTTAAATTCTATTGACTCACCAGCTCATCGTAGTAATTCGCAATATGCGAATATATCAGCGAATCGTAATCCATTGTCTCCTCAACACTTGCACTTACACACTCACGACAAACCAAACTTTCAATGAACGACCTTTTCCAGTAAAGTTGAATGGATAAAATAGCGTATGTTCCGCGTGCGTTCCGTCGATATAAGACGCATTGGCCAGCCCAACTGACGTACAAACGCCTGTAAAGCTAAATTAAGACCAAATTTTAAACACAAATCTTTGATGTTAGAGCAAATGTATAGAGATGTTGTTACCGCGTATGACTTGGCCGTATTGTTCCGAGATGCGATGTGATTGGAAGATGAATGGTACGTAAAAATAACTTCGTGTTGTGTTTAGGGGTTTCGTGTCTTTGATTTACGGATGCGATGTTTTTATGAAGTTTTTCGACATTTGTGACGCTCGTTTGGTACAGCTGGTGATGTTTATGTTTGGCATCATAAAACGTTTTTTTTGTTTACTCATCAGTGCCAGATTATAATTTGAGTGACTTTAAATAAATGATTCAAGAAATTGTTGCTACATGTGTACATTTTGCAATACAAAATGTTAATGTACAAACTCTCTCAACTATTGAAAATCTAAATGTTCAACGGGGATTCCACTAGAAGGAAATACATAACAATGGCTTATGGTGTGCAATAAAGTATGTAATAAATCATAATAATGACATGTATAATCAGCTGCATTGACACACCAAATCCTTCCCTAGTCACACTTTAACAACTCCACTAAATCCCACTCGAGGAGGAAGCGGGTTATGCGTATGCCCGACTCACGAGTTACTTCAAACATGTTGGTTTGTTTTATAATTTCTACGGAATTTTTTATTCCGATTCATATTGTTAGGACTCAAGAACAAACTCGCTTTGCCGGCTCTCAGTGGCTTTTCTTTTTATTCACGTTCGTATGGAAACGTTGCGGTGCGATTTATTCAGGAGTGAATCGGAAATAGAAAATGTCTTTTTAAAATTAAATTGTTAGTTTTGATTTGGAATGTGTCAATGAAATGAGATAAAGGTACGTAAGTTAAATTATGGGTTTGGAGACGAAACACTTGTAGTGATAGTACATAATAATATGCTAACACAGTAATGAGTTTATGTATCTTTCTGGTGTTTTACCTGTAGATATAAAGTTAATAAAGATTAGTCATCAGCTTCAAAGTATAAACGCAAAAAAAAACAGAAACCTATTAACACAGGTTGCAACTATCCGCTCGTGATACAGTTTTATACTAGTACGAGTGGATAGGGTGAATCACTCCAAAGACAACCAAACCAGTTTTACAATCTACCTTTTCACATTCTCAAACTGTCGACCTGGCTAAATTTTATTGTAAAAATTACTTTAAACGATTTTTGTCTATTATGTGTTTATTATTAAGTTACTCTGTATGGTTGTCTCTCTTATTCACGAATAAATAAATATTATTATTATCTATGATAGAACACCGATGAAAAGGGTGTCTCAGAATGTTTTTCTTTTTTGATACTTAAAAAAAAACATTAGAATAAGTTCAAACTCGGTTTATTTACTGTTAAATTAAAGAGCTTTTCAATTTTGTTTATTATAAACAATGTTTAGTAAATGCGCACCCTCCACTTCTTGAAACTCAATTATCCTGTAACTAAAATCTTCAATCACTCGAAAAAAATTGAGAGACCGAAAATTCCTTGACGTGATATGGCAGCCCAAATAATCCAGATTAAACGCCTGCTGATATTTTCCTATGGGGCTCCTTTAAAGTAAAGTTTACAAACCATTGCCACCCATCCTGAATGTTTAAAAGCAAGCAAAGACTCACAGACGAAATAAATAATGAAAATTTTGGTTCAAGGCTAAATGAGCGACAGGAAGTGGAGGGTGCGAATTTACTAAATTTTGTTTTTACTAATTAAATTGAAGAACTGCTCATTAATTCAACATTAAATAAACCGAATTTTAACTAATTCTAGTGTCTTTCTTTTAAGTTTACAAAAAAGAAAACCCTTTACAAACCCGTTTGCTAAACATTGTTGATTTAAGATCGTTTACAGTGAAACTTTCATAGTCACAAAGTAGGTACAGAGTTAAACAGACGTGAATTTCTGCAATCACATAAAAGGATAACTTCTTTTTTTTCTCTTTTATTTCAATCCCGGTCTGAAAAAATTTACCAAATCACACTTTATTAGTCCCAGGTTCAACTAGATTGCTAAGACGATAATTATAACAAAGCAGCAGTAGTATTGGATATAAGCAAATATACGTGTGGCAATCACAGTTTGTAAGTGACCTTCCTGATGACCTTCCAGATAGGTGATATCGTACAAATATTTTCTAAGACAATTTTAAGTTCTAATGTGTCGAATAACATCACTTTGCGTCCATGTGAACTAACTTGCAGTATGAGGTAAATATAATCGCGTCGAGCTATCAGGGCCACTGACCTCTATCATACGCGTACTTGTATATTAGAGGTCAGTGTATCAGGGCGGTCGCTAAGATGGCAACATTGGCTTTTTGGCAAGACCCCTTTTTCTTCTGTATTTATCTATGACAGTTCACAAATAATTAGAGCAGCTCACACACACCTTTTATTATTAAAAATCCTGAGTACAAATTTCTCCTTCTACTGTAAAAAACTCTGTTCCAAAAACCTATCACTAGGGGTAACCAGACTTATATTTATTATGGTTTTCGGTACTTTTTCTCGTTATCTGTAATTACCTGTCCAGATTTATAGCATGTTTCTGAACAAACATTTACACACGGACTATGAAAAAGTCTGTATCGCGGGAGCCGCATGCGCAATAAAAATAAATAGCTTTAGTTCGCGTTGAACGCTGTTTTAATAGATTAACATCTAAACAACGAAGTTTTGAATTTACGCGGTCAGTATTTTTTGTGGGTTGCTTCAGAATTTTGTAGGATTGATAGGTTGTTTAATAATTGTGATTCGTTACAAAAGCTAGTCGAGATATTTAAAAACTATGTTTTTGTTCTCTGTCTATGTTTTACTTTATTTAAAGCTTTTCTTTGAGTCTGCGTATTTTAAGAAATGAATGACTTCTTAGAGCTTCTGTAGAGCTTCCGAAAGAGTGGGTCTTAAAATGAACATGGACAAAATCAAGGTCATGGTAGATACCCACTCCTATCAAGGTCGGAGACTCTACACTCGAAGTTGTGGGCGACTATGTCTACCGGGGACAAACGATCCAATTGGGTAGGGCCAACTTCGAGAAAGAGGTCAACCGTCGAATCCGATTCGGCTGGGCAGCGTTCTGGAAGTTGCGCGGTATCTTCTCGTCCAACTTACCACAGTGTCTCAAGACGAAAGTCTATGACCAGCTGTGTGTGTTGCCAGTGATGACATATGGCTCTGAGACGTGGTCGCTTACAATGGGCCTTATCAGGAAGCTTACAGTCAAAAGGGCAATGGAGAGGGCTATGCTCGGAGTTTCCTTGCGTGATCGAATCAGAAATGTGGAGATCCACAAGAGAACCAGGGTTATCGACATAGCCCGAAGAATTGCCAAACTTAAGTGGCAGAGGGCAGGGCACATTGCTCGCAGAACGGATGGCCGATGGGGCCGAAAAGTTCTGGAATGGCGACCGTGAATCGGAAGACGATACGTTGGAAGGCCTCCCACTAGGTGGACCGATGACCTGGTTAAGGTTGCGGGAAAGCGCTGGATGCGAGACGCAAGGGATCGGTCAATGTGGCGACGCCTGGGGAAGGCCTATGTCCAGCAGTGGACCTCTTTCGGCTGAAATGATGATGATGATGACTTCTTAAAATATTTTGTTTGTATTGTTCCATTTTGACCCGTCAGTTGGTGCCACCAGTGTGATAGAGTGGAATGTTCCAAAGTAACTACTTCCGTCCTACTAATTAATTTCGGTAGAAGTTACACTCTGGTGTTCCCTAAGAATCACTTTAAATAAACAAATCTTTTATAAAATAATTTGGAAAACAGAATAACAGCTATGTTACCAAATACAATTACATCGTCGTTCCCGCACAAAACAATGCAAAAAAACGCAATTTACCGGCCAGCTTAATAACACTAAAAGAATTATCACCCCCGTTTTCACGACCGCAAACTAGAAAAAATCTCGACCAAAACGCTGCGATATACATGTATCCCAGATGCGGCAACAAATGTATTATAACGATCTCGGAATAAAGAGATACAGAAGGCTTACTCAATGATAAAGTAAAAACAAATTGTAGTTCTAAAAACTAAAACAACACGCTTTAATGGTAAATTGAACTAAAAAGTCGCTAATCCTGAAGATCTTGGTAAGGCTAATGGGACAAACAATTTAAACGCGCACAGTAGAATCAACTTTTATTACTTGTAAATTTTAACTTTCAAAAGTACTTTGACTTTGACCAAATTATTGCATTGTCATCGGTCCTTGATAGGTGTGCAAAGTTTCAAATCAATCCGACGTTTTGAAGTGGGTGAAAATCACGTTCAAAGATTCCGTTACATTGATACATAGATACATAGTTACGTACAAAGCTAATAATAATAATAAAAAAAAATGTTTGTTAATAATGCAGAAGATATAATAGTGCATAGTTATGAGCAAACATAGGCTGAATCCTCTGTTTCTTAACTCTAATAGTCGATGGAATGGCTACTCGACACGCCCGGGATGAGGTCATACTCGGATCAACGGCTTCTCCGGGTGACTACTAAAAAATTCTTAATGATAAAATCAAGTTTCAAGGTTTGTTTTAGTGAAAAAGTTTTTATTTCTCTCTTTTTAGTTTTAGTACCCTTTTTTTTTTTTTGGTTGGGAAATCATCCGATGACTTCTCCCGCTCTGGGTGAAGCGGGAGGGCATGTCAGACTTTTACTGACTAAAACCCACCCGTGTTCCTTCAGTTGCTTGTGCCAGGGCCGCGGTAACTCTCTTTCAAATTTATCCGCGACCCAGACAGGCATCGGCCCTTTCGGACCCCGTCACTTTTGCTGAGATCTCTTTGAGGCGCGCGTGGAACACTACGCGCCGTAAACTCGGGCTTGGTCCTTACCGGACGGCGAGCTACCCATTACTCTCCGTCCGCAAGCCCGCGCCTACGGTGGCCGGGAATAGGATCGCGACTCCCGACGCCCGGGGCGTCTCCTGCGGTGCCTAGGGGCGTGAGGGCGTCTCTTTTGCGTCTCCCTCACGCGTTCCGCCTCCTCCTTTGCGAGCATTACTGCTTCGCAGAAGGAGGAGACAGCTTCCCATGCCCTCTCGCTCCGCACCATGGCCTGGACCAGGGCCGGACGCGAGAGGTCGCCACCGCCGATCGCCTCCATTAGGACACGGCGGTGCTCCGCCCAAGCAGGGCAGATCTCCACCGTATGCTCCACCGTGTCCTCTTCTTCATCATTCATTCTTCATCTTGAACAGGAACCTCCCGAAACAGCCGTGTCCGGTGAGGACCTGTGTCAGGCGGAAGATGAGGACGCCGTGACGCCTCTCAAGCCACTCCTCAAAGAGGGGCCTTACCGCCGCAATTGTGGCGTGCCCAGCGCTGGGTTGCGACAATTGCCCCTAGTTTTAGTACCCTATCACTAAAAAGTGAGCAAAGTCTATAGTAAAATACCTAAAGGATTGACAAAATACCCATAATAACTGAGTTTACCCATTCGTGCTGTTTGTCGCTAAGGAACTCGGTTGTATGTTCCATATCATGAAAACTGCTGAACTGATTTTGATGAAACTTGCACTGCGCCCTAAGTTGAAAGATACTTAATCCAATAAAAAATGATTACGAACCAATAAGTAGTTTCGGAGAAATGCGTGGACATACATACATATATTCAAATAAACATAATACGCATAGGAAAAAAGGCACACGTGTTTAGAAAAAAGCCCATACAGAGTAAAATATGTGAATATACTGCAATTCCAACAATATTACATACATACGTGTCGAATTGATTTGACCCTTTTTTTTGAAGTCGGAAATAACACTGTGCCCGATCTGAGAATCGTATCCAGAACCCCACATTCAGCAGACGCGCTTTCGTCTACGATACCAAATGCAAAAAGGTATTCATTAAATATATGAACGCAATTTGATGAGTTCAAAACTACTGTTGTATTTATTCCATTCAGATTGTACGAGAAAAGTCCTCTGCATTTATTTTTCCTCCTAGTGTGTAACGTCGGCTCCACGCATTGCACCCTGTGGTGACCGAAAATGGTCTAGCGACCGGCATGTGATAGGATATCGTCTTAGAAGCTAACCACCCTCGATGGTAACGGGGGGTATAGTTACCCAAGTGGAATAAGTTGGCTTCCGATGGGATACATGTTAACCGACAGGATGTCATTTTGGGAGCGGCCCAAACTTGCAGATTGCAAATGGCAATCGTTTAATATTATGTAGAAGCTACAAACTTAAAGAAAAAACCGGCCAAGTGCGAGTCAGACTCAGTCAATAAGGGTTCCGTACCATTATAGCAAAAAACGACAAAAAAATCACGTTTGTTATACAACAGTGATTTAACTTAAATATTTATTTTATAGAAATACATCATCTGTGAAAATTTCAACTGTCTAGCTATCACGGTTTATGAGATACAGCCTGATGTCAGAGAGGCAGATAGACGGACTGTGGATCCCGTTTTTACCCTTTGAGTACGGAACCCTAAAAAGCGGGACAGAAGCAAAGATCTCAAGTTTTTTACTGATTGGGATTTTTTCATGTTTGTTATGGAAAATCTCATGAAATATTAAGTGGTACTTAAGGTATCAATATCAATTAATCTGTGACGGCCAACCATTCATATAAATACTGGGAGATCAGTAATTTTCTATAACGCCGAACCTTAGATCTGAATCTCTTGCTGGGCTTAAATAAGATAGGCCTTCTGCAATCCTTCCTCATACCGCCTATGCAACAAGCAAGACATTCGCAATATAAAACGCCTCGCTAAGCCGACGCTACATACCGCATCGTGGCAATTTATTGCGCCGTGATCGCTGTATGCGGTCTGGCAACGCATCGCACGACCACGCGGCGGCTTAGGAAGTTGTGGATGTGCGATTTTATAAGCGCTAGGTTTAATCGGGAGTGTGTAACGGTCTTTATCGGATGTGGTTTGGCAGTTGGCGCAAGATGGTCGAAAATGTTTTCTGTTTTTTTTCTTGCCAATGCGTGTTTATAATTTAAAAAGCGATTGATAACTAATGCTATTTGCTTTTTTAGAAGAAAATGATTGCAAGTGATCACGCTGGTTCTTACATTACAAGATTCTGGAAACTGTAAAGTGTTAGATGATAGTGTTTGATCATATAACTTCTTCAGATATTAAGAAGCTTTGATACTCCAAAAGGTAGAAGAGTCTACGATCTGAAAGCAATGATGATATTTGTTTCGTCATACATGTTTTGAAAACTGGAGTAAAAAAACAAAGACAATGTTTATCTAACTGGTTAATTTCTTCTTTCGTACACCTACTTGATACCTGCTAGAAGATGCGTTAATAGTTTAACACTATTAACAGAAAGTGCAAGGAAAACGTTTCCAAAAAATGTGAAAATCTTATCCTTCATTTTCACAGATGCTATCTTTTAAGGCCGTACCCTGACCAAAAAATCAGCATGAGATATGAGCATTCTGCGGCACTGTTGGCGCTGAATTACGGTAGTGAATACGCCCAGATTTTAGTATAAAATCATTATAAAATCGAATATTGGTCTTTTGAAAAAAATAAAATTTACTAAAAGTTTGTTATCAAATTGTCTGTCCATTAGTGTTAGTATAAAAAATAATTAATGAACACTTTACGAGGAGATGCATGCTATCAATAATTATTTCACATTTTTATGGTTTTGTTGGAAGGAGATTAGTGAAACATAAACCTCTTTAAAAAAAAAGTTTACTACAATTTTAGAATCAACATTATGTAGAAATTTAATGTATTTTTATTAATTGATATTTCTTTTAAAATAAAGAGTAGATAGCTCTTAAAAACTGCACAAAAACGACTAGACGCGGCGTTTTGCTCGGGGAGGCGCCTTAACACACACGTGAGTCTAAACGTGCGACATCCGCTTTTAACGCGTGGATGCGATAATAGCTGTATTTCTACAATCATTAAGGAAATGTTTCATGACGATATCTTATGCCCTATTCATTTAATTTTACCACGAGTGTGTAATTTGCTGCATCCGTTTTGAAATTAGTAAGTGAATGAAAGATAGTGTCATAATAGTGTGTTAATAAATTATGTGTAATGTTATCTTTTGCTTCTGTGATTTTACGACAGCGAATATGGACAAGATGCCTTGTCAACACTCAGTAACAAGAGAAAAAAAAACAAAGTCACAAGCTTTGTTTTGTTTTCTCTTGCTACTATTTTAGGGTTCCGTACCCAAAGGGTGAAAACGGCACCCTATTACTAAGACTCCGCGGTCCGTCTGTCTGTCTGTCTGTCACCAGGCTGGATCTCATGAACCGTGATAGCTAGACAGTTGATAAAATAAATAAGTAAGTAGGGCTCCCATACAACAAACGTGTTTTTTTTGTAGTTTTTGCGATCATGGTACGGAACTCTTCATGCGCGAGTCCGACTCGCACTTAGCCGGTTTTATGGATAATCGTAGTTTCATGCAAACAATGCTATTTTCTTTCACTAATACATTATTGACACATTATGTGACACTTTAACTAAGCCTTTGGGATGTGAGTTTAGTATAAGTAGCTATAGTTGTATTCAAAGTCAGTCCTTAAGGGTACACTAGTCGACGGCACGAACTATTTTGTGCGCGGGGTTAAAATGCATTTTATATCAACCGACAACACGTGCGGCAGAGATAGATGCTGTGATGAGCAGTAGGAAGCTATTTCGCGTACTAATACACACTTTTGCAAATATGTAGCGAAATCGATAATGATTTAGGACGAAACCGAGCGCGCGAAATTTTATAAACAGACCTTTGGAAGTCATCATGAAAAAACTACTAAATCTATCTGTTCAAAATAAAATTATATAAATTTTTGAGCTACTAATCTATCCGTCTATGGAGACCGTTTTGTAATTTTCCGTCTTCTTATGGTATTTATTTTCGCCCAAGAATGTGTTAAAATTAGTGTCTAAATGTGGAACTTTCGACGCTCATAACTTTCAAGTATTTTATTTTTTTACTTTTTCGCTTCCATACAGGGCTAGATAATGATGAGACAAATTGATATCACTTTTATTTTAAACGTACATTGTCAAACAGTGGAATAATCCCTAGACTACGTTTGTATGGAAAAAAATCGACTAGCGTAACCTTAAGTGGTAGTTTTTAAGTTAGTTGAGCTTACTAAACGTAGGTGAAACAGATTCAAGAGGACTTTGTAAATTTAATGGGCTTTCCCATCTAGAAGCCCCCACCAAGCATCCAACCATTCCAAACCAGGTGGGTCTGACTGCTAACCAATCAACAACAACCAATCCAAAATACCGCCTTCATTGTTTCCTAAATCCGGTCACACGCATGACCTGTTGCAGTTACAACTGGACCCATTCCAGTGTTTAAGTGAAATATAGTCAAATAAAACCATTGTAGTTATCATTAACATTTTTCAATTCGCAGCCATTCGGTGCCAAGTGTGCGTAGGAACTGAATTGAATTCTTAAAGCGGTTTTTAAATAAGGATGTTACGTGTTTTTGTATTGTTATGCTGAGAAATAGTGAGATTTTGAAGTTTTGCTTTTCTTTGGAAGACTGTGGGTGAGATTGTTCTGTTTTTATGAAATCGTACACAGCATATAATGATTTCTATTCCTATGGATTTTGGTTTTGTGGTCGAAGAAGGTGTGTAATTTAATTGACATACATAAACTCACGCCTTTTTACCCGACTGCCGAAGGAGGGTTATCTGTTTATCTGTCTATGTATGTATGTATGTATGTTCCTATGTGGCGTTCCAGAGACCAAATACGTTGGCCGATTTTGATGATTCTTACGTCAATAGATTCGTCTTAACCTTGCAAATGTCACTGGTTACATTAAAATTGGAAAATATAAAAATGGCGGTTTTTGGGCGACATATTGTGTGGACCCAATTTTTTTTTCTCATCCAAACCCATCGTGTGCGATATCAAAATAAAGGGTTTTAAAAGGTGATTTCAAAAATATAAAGCACTTCTATGTTAAATACACCAAATTTAAAAAAAAAAAAACTAAATAGTAGTAAATAAAAAAAGTTAATACAATAATCAAAAAACCCGACTGCTTAAAAATCGAACTAAAAAGACGTAAACAAGAAGAAAATCATGCTGTGCAGTCGGAGGATACATCAGGTTTTGGTCAGTCAGCTCACGAATCAATCATCCTCCTCTTTTTTTTATTTTCCCGTGTGAGAAGGCAGAAACTATAGAACACCACCTGCTACGATCCTTACAAACTCTTTTTGCTTAATTTCCCATACATCTAGTCTAATTTAATGAGAACATTCGGTTACATGTCTATTTAAAAGGTAGCCCATTTTGGGTTCAAATTCTGGCAGACCTACGCGAGTTTAAAGAAGCAAAAACAACTCTTGCTTTAAACACCACTACCGAGTACTGGGTTTCTTCCAAAACCATCAGTCATCTCATTTATCCTAAAATACACACTACCTGAAAAGCCCTCCCGAATTGGATTGGCTAAATGGCAAGCCAGACCATTCGCGGAACGCTAGCTCTTCTAAACTAAGTTATCAAGCTCAACTAAACTGAACATTGCGTGAGAAATATCACTCAAAAACTTCTCACACTATTACAAGGATTGAATTCAACAACATTTTTAAACAGTAGTAATTCATGTTAGCTTCGCGGTGTGAAAATTGTTGCCTTTTTATTTGACGGTTTACGAGTGGAGTAAGCACGAATATTAAGGTTTTGTAAGTGAAAATTTTATTGTTAGGCAGTGTCGTTATTTTTCGGAATTCAGTGATAGTCGTTTGTGAGTTTTTATGCTGTTTAGTATAATAGATTGAAAGTGAAAGGCACTTTTTGAAATTTTGTTTAATCTGTGGCTTCACAAAGGAAATTTTGTTTAATCTGTGGCTTTTTTAATTTACGAGAAATCTTCTATTTGGTAGAATAATTTGATTGTAATGTTAGTGGTTTAATGGCTCGGAGGAGCTCGTGGCTAAATGATAACAGCCGCACGGGTCGATCATCAAGGTTAAGCAACGCTTGACGAGGTCGGTCCGTGGATGGGTGACCATTTCAACATACCGAGTTTCCTCCGTGCCTCGGAAAGCACGTTAAGCCGTTGGTCCCGGCTGTTATTTTAAGATCTTTGACAGTCGTTACGGGTAGTCAGAAGCTTGAGATCTGACACCAGTCTTGCCAAGGGGTAACTGTTACCCAGTTACTGGGTTGTGGAGGTCAGATAGGCAGTCGCTCCATGTAAAACACGGGTACTTAGCTGAATCTGGTAAGACTGGAAGCTGACCCTAATATAGTTGGGAAAAGGCTAGGCAGATGATGATGTCAGTGGTTTAATGAAATGGGGTAGGTATGATATGAAAGAAAATGAGTCAGTGATAGCGTGATAGTGTTGCGCCGATCCTTACTAACATGGAACAACAGCAGATAGTGATGATGAATATCTGTAAATTGGTTTAAAAACACAGAAAATGAATGCCTTTTCTTCTTCTTCATACTCGTACACTCTTGGTGGAATAGTCGTGATCATGGATCGCCTGATAGGCTGATAACGGCATTTGTGAAACTTGTCCATCTTTATCTTTTGGTGGTATTGCGTTTTCATCCAGTGAGGAAACACTTCGTAGAGGATCAATGAGTTTAGTTTTTTATTCTACGATTTTAGAATGCGACAGGTCAGGCAGTCATATAAAAGATAAAATACGTGTACTTCCTGCGCGACAAGAAATAATGATGGTCTTATTTATGAAAGTCCAGTTGGCAGGTTTAGTTTTTTCGCTATGATTCCTTTTTAGGGTCCCGAACCCAAAGGGTAAAAACGGGACCCTATTACTAAAACTCTGCGGTCCGTCTGTTCGTCTGTCGCCAGGCTGTATCTCATGAACCGTGATAGCTAGACAGTTGAAATTATCACAGATGTTGTATATCTGTTGCCGCTATAACAACAAATACTAAAAACAGAATAAATTAAATATTTAAGTGGGGCTCCCATACAACAGACGTGTATTTTGCCGTTTTTTTGCGATAATGGTACGGAACCCTTCGTGCGCGAGTCCGACTCGCACTTGGCCGGTTTTTCTTTAGTGTGTACCATGTGTGATTGAGAGTTATCAATTTCTCTAAACAGAGCGTTGTTCATGGCACTCATTTGAGTTTAATTCTTATGAAGAATGGCGGCGAATGGATATTAAAGAAAAAAAAATTTCATGATACTGAAATAGACGCCGTTATTTATGGGCTACAGATTGTTTGATATCGTGAAAGTGAAGAATGGGTTAGATTCGTTGTGGTTTTTGAGGGGCCGATGTTTTTGTTCTATTATTATATGGCTTAATTGTAATCACAAACCTCTGATTCTACAGTCGAGAAGACCGTAAAATAAGAGTTTTATGTTGATGGATTACTTTTATAATAATTCTAGCTATTTCCCGTGACTTTGCTTTCGTGTTATACCACAAGAACTGAGTTTTATTCCGAGATACAAAATGGCTACGGCACTAAACGATAATGCTTCTTTCGATCGGTGAAAGATATATCTCTTATAAGCTTACAAAATAATTTGATAACTATCTAATAAGTTTACTTATAGATATGGAGATAACCAATAAGACTGCCAAATGTGATATCGTAGTTGTTGTTACTTAATAGCGATAATTGGTAGGCAAGACGTACTTTGAATCTATATCTATACTAATATTTGAAAGAGGAAAGATTTTTGTATGTAACGAATAAACTTAAAAACTACTGGACCAATTGCAAAAAATATTTCACCGTTGGGAAGCTACACTATCCCCAAGTGACATTGACTACTTTTTATCCCTGTATTCTTACGAGAACGGGAACTACTCGGGTGAAACCGCGACGCGACCGCTAGTGTTACTATATAGGTAACTAGCTGTTGCCCGCGGCTTCGCTCCCGTGGACCACCCCACAGGACCCGTTTTCGGGATTAAAAAATAGCCTATGTTACTCAGGAATAATGTAGCTTTCTATTGGTGAAAGAATTTTTTAAATCGGTCCAGTAGTTTCGGAGCCTATTCGGTACAAACAAACACACAAGCTAACAAAAAAATCTTTTAGAATATTAGTATAGATTAGTATTAGTATAGATAATATCGGTAATGGTAGACAGTATAATGAGTTCAAATAAGCATCTCTAAAATAAACATGACCTTTTAATTCATCATATCCTTCCAGAATCTTCCTCAAAACAAATACACATTATCAAACCAACCACGTATACATGTGTGTTTATATGATTTTACAAAACTTCACGTACGCAAACAGCATATGTATGCCTGCCTATGTTCTCAAGCCAATCCCTTAGAGATGGCTCAGAGCTAGCGACTTAAATTTACCTATGAAAATATTATACGGCATTTTCTATGTGCTGAGAAAATCGGTTTTGTGGTAAGGAATGATAGTCGTAGTTTTGTTAGTGGGAATTGAAGAAAAATATGGTTAGGTGTGTGAGTTATACTGAAGTTTTGTGTTGGTATGATTTAAATAATAAATGCAGTCAATTGGAAATAATCAAACATATTAGAAACTTTAAAGTCATAGTGTTAGTTTCAACTAAACCATTTACAGGCACTTTTGAATAATAGTCAGTTTTAAATATTAAGCTAGTATCCCGTACATGTACCTAGGTGAAGCGTAGGTCTCGTTGGGGAAAAATAAACTCTATGGACTCGGACTTAAAGGAAAAAAGAAATACAAAATCAAAAAAAATGCAATCGAAATAGACAAGAATAAGAATAAGAAATTTTATTTGCTCAAACATGTGTATACATACATAATTAAAATAATACATGCATGCAAGATCTTAAATAAGAGTGGCTCACGACATGTCTGCCACTTCTCATGGCGTGCAAATGTTTTAGGTACAATGATTATTATTGAATTAATGATTTTTAAATTTAACAACTATACATCATCACATCATCATCATCATCAGCCTATTAATGTTCCCACTGCTGGGACACAGGCCTCCTCTCTGTGAGAGGGAATGGGCCGTAATCCACCACGCGGGCCCAGTGCGGGTTGGTGGATGTCACATGTCTTCGAATTTTTGGTTCTAGGACATGCCGGTTTCCTCACGATGTTTTCCTTCACCGTTTTGAGAGCAGTGGTGATGAAATAATTTACACAAAGTAAAGCGCCTGCCTGGGCTCGAACCCACGACCTACAACTTGTAAGTCGCGGCTGATACCACTGGGCCACCACTGCTCTCTTATTAAACATCATTCACACAAACAGATTTCTTATATAATATATTATTTACATTATCCAATGATTTATAATTTATTTTTCAGACAAAAATTCAGAGAAAAGATCAATAATAATTTAAAGACATGACGTGAAGATGACAGTTTTCATAGGTTTCAAGGTGACATTTTATACTTATAAATAAGGTGAGTTTCAGCTTTAGGTCAACCACTGACTCAACTAAATCACCTCTTCAGATCCAGTAAACTGTTACAACAAGATTAACAACAAGACATGTTAATGACCCCAATTGACAGTTTTAGCGTTTGTTTTTATTTCATGTTCCATTTTAAACCTTATTTATAATACCTTTAATACCTCTTATTCTCAAACAGCACATTATACATCGTTTCTTGTAATTTAAAAAGATTAACAGGACTACAGCTATGATATATATTTAGCCCTACAGTCCCTAATTTAGCTAATGAAGACTAATAACTATAAATTGTGGAGTATTTTTGGAGAGACTCGAATACAGTATAAATAAATGACGAGTCGAATGGTCGAGGAGGAGCGTCCACGTTCGGGGTCGCAGATCGATTCCCGAATGGAGCTTTTCGTATTACTAACCTAGATGTTTTTTTTTATGTTGTGTGTCGATTTTTAATTCGGATATTTTATGAATGATTAAATCGTGACAATCTAAGAATTGCGATGAGGTTTCTCATTAGATGTCTCGTTAACTTTGTCGAAAAATCTTATTTATAAACCTTATTAATTACTTTGTTACTCATACACTATAACAACGAATAACACTCGTAAGCATCAAGTTTAACTTATATAACGTATTTTTATAGTTTTCAAATCCAACTTCTTAGATTGACACGACTTTATTATCATAACTTTTAATATATATAATACTAGCTGTCCCACGTGGCTTCGCTCCCGTCAACTGGGTACCTACCTACCCTACCCTACCTACCGATACATTATTGTAGCGTAACTTATACCGTTTACGCAGCGCACGCAACCGAAGCCCAAAGCAACATTTTTCATTTATGCTCCGCTCCTATTGGCCGTAGCTTATAACCTTCCTTGATAAATGGACTATCGGACACAAAATAGTTATTTATGCTACAAGTGCGGGAAGTAGGTGATTTCCGATGAGTGGCATTTTTATTCACGAGCGAGCGAAGCGAGTGAGTGGATAAATCGACACGAGTCGGAAATCATCTTACGCACGTGTATCATACAACATTTTACTATGCATTGTGCGAGGAAATAAAAAAAAATATCTGAACCAAGCAAGAAATTAATAAAATGGCGCTTATTCAAGGGCGCTCAGCATATCCACAGATTAACTAATAGTTCATAATTCTACTGCGCATGTGCAATAGCTGTCACGTCATAACGCAAAAAGGCACGAGCAAAATATTAATTCTGCCAAACATATTTAATGAATAATTAAAATTAATTTATTGATCAAAATCTAAATCTAGAGTAATTAAAAACGCCTTAAATGACGTATTAGTTTTGTTTTACTTTTTATATGAATGATAATCTGTACAACTTAACTAATTTTAAAACTTTTCTCAAATAATAAAAACTCTATGCGGCGGGCTGACGTTGGAGTTAAAAATTAAAAAAGTACAGGAAAGTAAAAAGCACTAGTAAAAAAAAGTGACACTTTCCGCACAGTTTGGCTGCTTGGAAAACGCTCTTTTCGAGGACATGCATTGTAAATATTTTTTCAATTCCAACCAGTAGCTCATGAGATTAGCGCGTTCAAACAAACAAACTCTTCTGCTTTATAATATTATATATATATATATAGTATAGATTACAAACTCAAATTTGAGTTTGTTTGTTTGTTACGCATTCACGCCTTAGAGGTTGAAACTTGTCATATGGATAGACCGGATCCAGGCTTTTTTCATGCCACTATAATGTTCCCTTGGGATAAAACAACACTGCACGCGGGCGAAGCCGTGGGCAGAAGTTTATATTCAAATAATTATACTTTGTAAAATAATTTTATGATAATATTTGAGGTTAACTGTTGTTAGGTAGGTACTTGATTAAGATTGTCCTAAAATAAAAAGATTTTGTTTATCAATTTCCATTCAAAAAACTTTCAATTAATAAGTAAGTAGCTACATACATACTTATCGTTTCAAGAAAATACACGATGTAGGTTGTACTCTTGCTCAAATTCTGCAAAATCGTGAAATAATTTTATAGGATTATCTTTACGTGTCTGAATGTAACGCTTCCACATTTATTACAACTAAACTTCAAAAGATTTTGCGGTCGTTAACTAAATAGTGTCAAATTTTAATTGGCCCATAAATTATTTCCTATGAAACGTCAGAAATGTTTCAAATTTCCAAGCAAATCTCTTCTACTGTCAAAAACTTTTTAGATCGTCCCCCAGTTTCTGATTAGAGAATTTAAAGGTAAGAAAGTGTCAAACTCTATATTAATGCCAAATTTTGACAGGTCTTGATGCTAACGTTTTACAAAATTTCAACTTCAATTTTCTCATTTATAAACCGGGGCTAAAGTGGTTATTTTAGCCCCGGTCGCCGAGACTGTCAATAACAAGAAAAATATAGATACATGGCATCGATTTGAACCGAATCTCCAAACTAAAACAGTTGCTATCTATTGAAAAACTATTTTTAACACCACAAAAGATACGGAACACACACAGCACACTGTTCAACGTCCATAATATACAAACAGACGCGAAAAGTTAAACAAAAAATGTTCATCCCGAAATTTTCTCCATAAATCATTGTTGCGGTAAAATTTTATCTCCACGATTTATTCTACCTACTTTCGGGTATAGGGAATATTTTACACGACAAAATATATACAGTAATACGGGAAGGTATGCGTGTCTGTTCTTTCTGGGATGTGCATTATAATAAACACTAAAAACTATTTTAAAGCGTTATTCTGTCCGTCTGTGCGTGTGTAGATTTCTTTTTTATTCCGATCTTGACCTCAAACTTACCTGATGATAAGCGATGGGACGAGTGAGCCCAAAATACAGGAATCTTTCATTCTAGCTTTGAAGGCAGATGTCATATGGTCAGGAACACAGATGCTGGCAGAGAGTGTCACACTTTATCTATTGTTCAAAAACTTATAGAACTGGGATGCTATAGCGTTTACTTTAGCTATATCATCATCATCATTTCAGCCGAAAGCCGTCCACTGCTGGACATAGACTTCCCCCGGGCGTCGCTACATGATCGACCCCGTGTGTCTCACATCCAGTGCATTCCCGCAACCTTAACCAGGTCATCGGTCCACCTAGTGGGAGGCCTTCCAACGCACTTCCTATCCTTTAGCTATAAAATATAATGGGCCAATTTCGGTCCATAAGTTGCTCGAAGGGCAAGAGCAGGAGATACTAGTTAGGGAACTAAACAATGAGCCTTTTTTTCGTTGGTAGATTTTGATAGCGATAACAGATGGGAAAATATGACTACTTCACAAAATTGTATCGAAAAATAATGGTCACAAAATCAACTAAAGACCGAAAAACCACATCAAGAGTGCTAAAGAAAATATAATTTAGATGCAACTGTGTGAAACCACGTAATTATACCGTATGTAAAAGGAGTGCCAAAATTCTAACGACCAATAAGCGCGCCTTACTTGGACCATTTTGTATTTAGTGTAAACTGTTCTTAATATTCTTTAGTGCATAGTTTTACCCGACTGCCGAAGGAGGGTAATGTGTTTATCAGTCTATGTATGTTTGTTCCTATGTGGCGTTCTAGAGACCAAACGCGTTGGCCGATTTTGATGGTTCTGACATCAATGGATTCGTCTCAATCCTGTGAGTGTCACTGGCTGTTTTAAAATTGGAAAATAGAAAAATGGCGGATTTTGGCCGCCATATTGTGCGGGCGAAAATTATTTTTCTTCCAAATCCATCGAGTGGGATGTCAAAATAAAAGGGCTTTAAGAGGTAATTTCAAACATATACAACACTTATATATTTAAATGTACCAAATCCGAAAAAAAAAAGCAAAAATGTTATAAAAAAAAAAACCCGACTGCTTAAAAAGCGAACTAAAAAGACGTAAACAAGAAGAAAATCATGCTGTGCAGTCAGAGGATATACAGCTGGTTTTGGTCAGCCAGATCGCGAATATGTATGATTTTTTTTTTTATTAATTTTTCTATCATATGATTGAGGCTTAGTTCCTGGTACGAATACGATGGCAAAATTATTGTGACAAATTATTTAATACACCAGTTGCCAGTGATTGGTTGGATACATTTTCTAATGCCAGTCGTATCACTTGGTTGGCGTTTAATTTGTGTAGCGTCGATGATTTGTTTTCTTAAATATAGAGAGTATTTTTTTTTACTTTGCTTTTCGACTCCAACTTTTCATTTAAAGCACCACAGGGCCTCATGCTACAGGCCTATCCAACTGCATGGATAAATTGAATCTCCTTCCAAAGCATGGCAAGACATGGTTACAATCACCATTACTGCCTCATACTCCCAAATATGGATCCATTTTTTTCTTCACAAAAATTTGCGAGCGTCGCCGGGTGGGGTAACACACTTACACTACGCGGCATAATGCGAGAACGGCCGCACGCGCCCCGATGTGTTAACCTCATTATTTATGAATGCTGTTATGGGCTCAAAATTTCTTACGCTTGAATTATTTAATCTGCTTTTCCATTACGGTTTCGCTAAAATGACACAATTTATATTCAGAGAGGACGCTCAGAACTCAGGAGTATGACTTTATGGAAAGATTAGGGATGAGATCAAAAATTAAAATACGTTTCGTTCTCGTATCGTTTGCGTTTCGACGCGTTTTACGAGGATCGTTTGCGAGCGTGTGAATGGGATGACGTGTGCTAATCATAAAATTTTGGAATGAGTCTGATCTTCTAGTCGATTAGGAGTTTCCATCTGAACATTGAATTAAGATGAACATTTTGTTTTAACACACACACGGCTTCAATACATCTACTGATACAAAAAAAATTTTTTTTTCTGTCTCTTTTGAGAGGAAGTGGGCCGTCCTCCACAGCCAATTTCCTCTCAATCTTTTACTTTGTCTTTTTAAGAGCGATCATGACATAATATATTACACAAAGGAAACCCCTTGCCTGGATCTACAACTTGTAAGTCGGGGTCGTTACGATTGGGCCACCACTACACCCAAAATTTTCCATTTATCAGATTCAGTCACAAACTGTTCCTCAACTTTACACTAAGAAATCACCCCAAAACACTTCAAAACATCTATTGTAAAGTGTTCTCTAAAACCAGTAAACGGGACACTTCACGCGTTCACATCATATCAAAACAGCTGGGTTATTACGTCATAAGGCAGCACAAAGCTTCAGCGGCGCATTGTTGGCTAAGAGCACAAAGGCGCGTATAGTGCACAATAGAATTTACTGTTCATTAGCATTTTCGACAAAAGAGTAAAGATTTTTAGAGTTAAATTAACTTGATTTATGAAAACGGCACTTGTCTTTGTTTCCAAAGGGTATGTCACGAAAGGCTTCCACAGACAGGTGACCATACAATATCGATGCAACTATTAATTTTTCATAGAAATTGTTCTAAAGCTGCTCTACTGATAGAAAGGTTTCTAGGAAAAAATGCTGTTGCACTATCGCGTCTCCCCTGTGTAGGAAGCCGTAACTCAATTTGATTTAAAATTCACTTGTCATCAAAATACAAAGTATGAAGGCCCTTTAAAATACCTACTATTAGAGAGCTTAAGAGCATTAGCAGGCAGACTATGAAAATTAAAAACAAAACATTAGGTTCTATCTCTTGAAAATTTAATTCCGTAGATCTGCTAATACCTTCCAATTAAATAAATGTGAAAGTTTGGATGGATATGTGGATGTATGTTTGTTACTCAATCACGCCAGAATGGCTGTACGGATCTGTATGAAATTTATCACAGATATAGATTATAGTTTGGAATAGCACATAGTCTAATGTGCTATTGTATATCCCAGTATAATGTTATTTTGGGATGATAAAACAGTTTTCACGCGGGCGAAGTCGCTGGCACAATCTAATATATACTTACTTATATATATATATATAATATTATAAAGCTGAAGAGTTTGTTTGTTTGAACGCGCTAATCTCAGGAACTACTGATTGGAATTGAAAAATTCTGTTTGTGTTGGATAGTCCATTTATCGAGGAAGGTTATAGGCTATATATAACATCACGCTACGACCAATAGGAGTGGAGCATAAATGAAAAATGTTGCAAAAACGGGAAAAAAAATATTTTTGAGAGCTTTTGGTATGTAGGGTAGGTAGGTAGCCAGTTGACGGGAGCGAAGCCGCGTGGGACAGCTAGTATTTAATATTTTACCTATTCATAAAAGCGTAACAGAGCCTAAAGTAATTTCACCATCTATTTTTCACATTTTAATCCATTAACATGATGATATCCTGTCAAAATTGTGCATGCATAATATCATAAAGGTTTGACGTCATTCTCGTAGCAAGGGTAGGTGTGATATTAACATCTCGCCGGGCCGGGTCGGGTAGGCCACATGTGCCCTGCCACCTTTTTATAAGCGTGCATATTTTAGGGTTAAAAGAGAACGGGGATCTATCGGTTGTGTATGGAATATTGAGGCGTTAGCAGGTTATTCTGATATATATATTTAGGGTGCTAGCTGGGTTCGTGGCTCAGGCTGTATATTTTTTTGAGTTGTATGAAAATTGGGTGCTTTTTTGCTTGCTTTGGTGTGAGACCATTTTTAGGCCATCCGACCATTTTTAGGGTTCCGCATCCAAAGGGTAAAAACGGTACCCTATTACTAAGACTCCGCGATCCGTCTGTCTGTCTGTCTGTCTGTCCGTCTATCACCAGGCTGTATGTCATGAACCGTGATAGCTAGACAGCTGAAATTTTCACAGATGATTTATTTCTGTTGCCGCTATAACAACAAATACTAAAAACAGAATAAAATTAACATTTAAGTAAGGCTCCCATAAAACAAACGTGATTTTTGTGCCATTTTTTGCGATAATGGTACGGAACCCTTCGTGCGCTAGTCCGTTTCGCACTTAGCCCGTTTTTTTAATATTGATAGGCTCGTGTTGCCAATATCTCACCAGATGGATAGCAATGATGTGGTGCAGGGTGAAGCATGTTTAATTACCACTTTATTGTAACTACTTGCTTTTAAGAAATAATGCATGAAAACATTTTTGCGCATTTTGGGCATATGAACAGTTTAACGTAAATATTTGTGTACATGTCAGTCGCTCCACATTTAAAATAATACCACGATTTTTTGTGTTTCAGAGCCATGTATTCCAAAATTATATAAGGATCTAGGAACACTGCTCTGGACTGGACAAAGTTTCATTCTATCTACGAAGGCGATGGTTGAAATGCCAAAATGTCAGAGATTGGTCACGTGACATTTTGATAGCGCTTGGCATTTCCATACATATATACTTCCACCAATATTATGAAGAAAAATGTTTTTTTTGTTTGTTTGTACTGAATAGGCTCCGAAACTACTGGACCGATTTAAAAAAATCTTTATCTCATGGAAATCTCCATTATTCCCGAATAACATAGGCTGTAATTTATTCAAAAAAATATTAGAGATCCTTATGTAAATTGCAATAATGTAATCCAAAGTAGCCAAAATGTTGCCTATAAAATTCATTATTTTGCGTGCGCTGAGAAAACTATTGATGATACATAAAAATTATGTACTACATGAATAAAGTACTCATTATTACCTACATAAAAAACTACAAGAGAATATATCTCACTATCATAGTTAAGTCACAATAGGAGCTTTTGTGTTCTAAAATTTAATTTGATCGCCAGTTGAAATAAAAGTTGGTTACATTCGTATTGTAGTATATTCAAATAAGTAGATTAACAAATTGGTAGATAGATAGGGTAGGTGGGTAGGTGGGTTAATCAGTAGAGCAGTGAGTAGGTTGGTAGGTGGGTAGGTAATTGGGTAGATAGGTAGGTTGTAGGTAGGTAGATAGCCAGTTGACGGGAGCGAAGCCGCGGGGGTCAGCTAGTCTTTGATATTTTTGCATTTGCTATCGCAACGCTTTCATTCATTTTTAGAGATTTCATTTAACTGATAGAGCATCACTTCTCTATGGACTGAAACTGCGTTAAACGGTCGCCCGCGCGGTTCCATACTGCTCCGTCGCGGCGATGACCCGCGGGCTTCAGTCGCGCGCGGGTCCTGCCAGTCGCAGCCGTTGCAGTTTTTTGCTAGTCGTTAACTACGTATAATATATATTGTGATCCATCGACATGACTGTATATGCATGCACACAGTTAAAATTTAATTATCAACAATGGGTAAATAAAATAATCCGTGTCTGCACGTCCAGACACGCGACGAGTGCTCATCGCGGGCACTTGAGTGATTTTATACCCAAGTATTTGTTTTGAAGTAGGTATCCGGTTTAATTACGAAACTTAATTTATTTGACCTAAGTCACGTTTATACTAAACTCATTAAACGTTATACAATTTATTCCCTTAAATAAAATTAAGTTAGACGAAGCCTGAATACTGAGTAGTGGTTAATTTAACATTTCGGATTTAAATATAACACGGAACCATTGCTTTTGATCCAATTTGAATAATATACCTTTGTTGTTTTAGCTAAAAAGGATAAATACCTTCATTGCTGTAAGTATAAATTCTTAAGAGGAGTTTATGCGTTCTCATCCATTAAAAAAAGCGGTACTTTTACTATTGTTTTTTTTAATGATGAAAATAGGTTTCTTTTTTTATTGAGTTTTTAATTTAACGTTTGCCACAGAGATTATTAACGAATGAGAAGAATGTCTGTGCGAAGAAAATTCGAGAGCGAGTCGGAAGCAAAATGATAGAGATGGGAGACATGGAAGATCGAAGTGTAAACGAAAGTTGGATGGAGATTGCTGGGTGTATTAGGTATGCGGCGAAGGATATTTTGGGCGAGACGAAAGGAAGGGGTACGATTGATAGGGATACTTGGTGGTGTTCAACAGAAATACAGAATGTGTTAAAGGAAAAGAAGAAAACATTCAAGGAATGGCAAATTGTAGAACAGGAAAACGCTAGTTTGAAAGTTGCAAAAAAGGGTGGGTATAATACTGCGAAGGAAACAGCTAAGAAAGCTGTGGCTATAGCCACAGCAAAAGCACAGGACAAGCTATACTACGCGCTGGATCGTCCAGCAGGCCAAAAGGATCTGTAACGGCTTGCTAGAGCTAGGGAGAAAAGGGCGAGAGATGTCTGGCAAATAGGTTGTATAAAAGATGAGGCTAGAATAATTATTTCTGATGATAAAACAATTTAGGCTAGGTTGAAAGAATACTTTGAAAAACTGTTTTTTTTTTTTAAGTTGATAACGTCTAATAAATCGGTGAACGCCGGCTGCACGTACGAAAAAGGATGACTCGATATAACGTTACGCTCACTGTAAAGTTATAATCGTAACGTTACAATGACGTTAATTGTATCGTTATGTATGTGACGTTGTCACTTTAAACAATCGTCCGTAAACCGATTTTATAGACAACTTTTAACTTTTTTTTATAAAGTAATTTTGCCCCACACTAGGAATATCTTCCTGTATCTTGGGTGCGTTTACAATGCTACTGATGAATAAAGAAAATAACTGGAGTGGTATGTTAGAAAATAAACCTGTGAATGAGGGGTTTGTGAGAATGGTTAGTATGGAGGAAGTAAGAATAGCAGTATATGAAATGAATAATGGTAAGGCAGTTGGTCCGGACGGAATACCAGTTGAAGTGTGGAAGATATTGCGCGTCGATGGATGGACGTGGTTTGCTTTATTCTTCAATAAGTTGTTACGGGATGAAGCCATACCTGATGCATGGTGCAATAGTTCACTGGTGCCCATCTTTAAAAACAAAGGTGATGTGCTCGAGTGCAACAATTAGAGGAATAAAGAAAATGTCACGTAGTATGAAAGCTTGTGCAAAAGTTATTGAAAGGCGGTTGAGAGAAGACAGTGAAATATCGTAGAACCAATTCGGTTTTATGCTTGGTCCCCCGACCAACTGGCGGATTGCGAGAAGTACAGAGGTGCACATAAAAACTTGCACATGGTGTTTGACCTCGAGAAGGCATACTATCGGGTGCTCCGTGAGATTTTGTGGTGGGCCCTTAAGAAGAAAGATGTGCCTGGGAAGTATGTACAGTTGGTCCGAGCGATGTACAGTCGATACAGTACCCAAGTTCAATCTACAGTGGGCACTATTGGCAGCTTCAGTGTGGCAGATGGCTTGCACCAAGGGTCGGCTCTCAGTCCTTACCTCTTCCTGATGATAATGGACGCGCTGACGTCGGACATACAGGAAGAGGCACCTTGGTGTATGCAATTTGCCGATGACATCGTTCTGGTTGCCGAGAGTGGCCTAGAGGTCCAGAGCAGATTGGAGGTGTGGTGGCACAGACTGGAGAGTGTTGGCTTAAAGTGGTGGCCCAGTGGTATTGGCCGCATCTTACAAGTTGTAGGTCGTGCGTTCGAACCCAGGCAGGCTACTTTGTGTAAATTATTTCATCACCACTTCTCTCAAAAACGTTGAAGGAAAACATCGTGAGGAAACCGGCATGTCCTAGAACCAAACATTCGAAGACATGTGACATCCACTAACCCGCACTGCCGCACTGGACCCGCGTGGTGGAATACGGCCCATCCCCTCTCACAGAGAGGAGGCCTGTGCCCAGCACCCACTGCTAACATTAATAGGCTGATAATGATGATGATTCTACTGGCATTCTTCTTAGCGCAGCTGGCATTCTTGACATGGTTGTAAGAACACTTTACGCATACAATTCCTTCCACTAAAATAAATCTAGTAATTGTACCCATTCTGTACAAGAAGAAACCTACCACACTTGAATAATAAATCAAACTCGCGTACAAGACGAACATAATAAAAGCGTTACAGACAGTACCGAGTACCTAAGATGCCTATCATAAATTATTATGAAATTGTCATAAGTACTACGAAATAAACATCTTATTACATAACATTATAAGATTCTAGTACTTATTAGACTGTTTCAGAATAGACAATTACGAAATTAATGAAAATTTTAACAAGAACTTAATTTTTAGGGTTCCGATCAAAGGGTAAAAACGGGACCCTATTACTAAGACTCTGCGGTCCATCTGTCTGTCTGTTACCAGGCTGTATCTCATGAACCGTGATAGCTAGACAGTTGAAATTTTCACAGATGATGTATTCCTGTTGCCGCTATAACAACTAAAAACAGAATAAAGTAAATATTTAAGTGAGAATGGAATGTCTTTTTATTAATTTTATTTTTTTCCCATACAACAAACGAGTTTTTTTTTGCTTTTTTTTTAGGTAATGGTACGTAACCATTCGTGCGCGAGTCCGACTCGCACTTGGCCGGTTTTTATTCAATCTATACTAATATTATAAAGAGGAAATATTTTTTGTTTGTTTGTATCGAATAGGCTCCGAAACTACTGGACCGATTTGAAAAATTCCTTCACCAATAGAAAGCTACGTTATTCCTGAGTGACATAGGCTATTTTTTAATCCCGAAAACGGGTCTTGTGAGGTGTTCCGCGGGAGCGAAGCCGCGGGCAACAGCTAGTTATAGATAATTTCAATCCATAAGTCGATACTTGAGCTGGTCGAGACCATGCAAATCACTTAACTAAAGAGAGCCTGTTTGTCATTAACACACGAAGTATAAGAAATATTGACTTTACCGTTGTGTATTTTAAGTTGATTTTTAAGCGACTATTTGTATTAAAAACGGCCTTAAAAAGTATGGGCTGCAATGGAAGTTGAAGTATGCCGTTTATGAAATAGAGTTTACAATGCATGTCCTCGAAAAGAGCGTTTTCCAAGCAGCCAAACTGTGCGGAAAGTGTCACTTTTTTTTACTAGTGCTTTTTACTTTCCTGTACTTTTTTAATTTTTAACTCCAACGTCAGCCAGCCGCATAGAGTTTATATTATTTGAGAAAAGTGTAAAAAATTAGTTAAGTACAGATTATCATTCATATAAAAGGTAAAACAAAACTAATAATTCATCGGCGTTTTTAATTACTCTAGATTTAGATTTTGATCAATAAATTAATTTTAAATATTCTTGGCAGAATGAATATTTTGCTCGTGCCTTTTTGCGTTACGACGTGACAGCTATTTGCACATGCGCAGTAAAAGTTAATCTGTGGATATGCTGAGCGCCCTTGAATAAGCCCGCCATTTTATTAATTTCTTGCTTGGTTCAGATATATTTTTTTATTTTCTCGCACAATGCATAGTAAAATTTTGTATGATACACGTGCGTAAGATGATTTCCGACTCGTTTCGATTTATCCACTCACTCGCTTCGCTCGCTCGTAAATAAAATACCACTCATCGGAAATCACCTACCTTCCGCACTTGTAGCATAAATAACTATTATGATTCCATGATTTAATAATTATCTTGAATACTGAATATAAATAAATAGTTTCTGTTTACACCTATGGAAAAAAATGCATGTAAATGTGTATAAATGTATACTGTAGTAGTTATTATGAAATATACTAGCACTTACCCCGGGCAATGTCCGTTTCTCATGTAGAGCTGTTTGAGCACTCGAAGCGCTCTCTGGATTAAAGTATGTTAAAAATGCACACCCTGGAACAAAAACAGACCCATTGTTAGTTTTACAGAAACAATATGGAATGAGGAAATTATTTTTATTTTATAAAAACTATGTACATTATCTACCAAAAAGAAAAAATTATACACATAGTATTAGGTAGTAGATAATATTGTTTCGTGTGAAAAAGTATTGTTCTGAGATCAATACTTGCCGAGACGAGACCATATGGCTCGCACTGTCAAAAAGGTAACAGATCTCATGTAGAACCAAGCTTCTAACTCTACACGCCCTAAGTCAAAATATGTAGCTTGGCCGTTTTGCTACCGTCAAGCGCTTCGAGAAAAGGTAGGTAGTGTCCATGCGCTTCGCTTGGCTGGTCTTGGCTGGGACACTACTGTGCCCCCAGATACCATGTAAATTCTTATCGATATTTGTCGGTTGTTGTTTCACATACAACAATCACTGGCACTTTCCTACTTGTTGAAAAATATTACAATCAATCGATAATCACTTCCATATTAATTTATACAGTAAATAAAATAATTACTTAACTAACCTTGTGCCTAACTAGAACACAGTCTCTAGAGTAACTCACGTGCCCGTAATCAAGCTTACATCATCATCGAATTAGCAATAATTCAGTATCCTGACAGTTAATTATAATTGTCTCTGTTCATTATATTGTTGACACACGGTACAATCCAAGCTAAGGTGTGCCACAGTGTAGCTGTATTCAGTAGGATGTTCTAAGCGTTTAGGTAAGGCCGTCGTGCGAAATTGTAGCACAGATTACTAAATAGTTACTTCGTATATTGTAGTATGAGGTATGAGTTAAGGCCGCGTACCCTGATCTAAAAATCAGCCTGAGATATGAGTATTCCTTCCTATTGGCCTAGCGGCACTGGTGGCGCATGAATAACGCCAGATTTTAGAATAAAATCTTTATAAAATCGAATATTGGTCTTTTGAAAAAAAAAACTTACAAAATGTTCGTTATCAAATTGTTTATCCATTAGTGTTAGTATACAAAATAATTAATGAACACTTTACGAGGAGATGCATGCTATCAATAATTATTTCACATTTTTATGGTTTTGTTGGAAGGAGATTAGTGACTCATATACCTCTTTAAAATAAAGTGTACTACCATTTTAGAATCAACATTATGTAGAAATTTAATGTATTTTTAATAATTGATATATCTTTTTAAATAAAGAGTAGATGGCTCTTAAAAACTGCACAAAATTCGACTAAGGCGCCTTAAGGCGATATATACGCCCCAATGTTAACGCAGTCCTGGCCGTGCGCCCGCTCGATGCCAAAATATCAATTATTAAACCTCCTCTTGAACGGTTTTGTTTGAAAAATATTATTTGATTTACCTATGCTGTGCTACTTATGAAGAAATTCCATCCATCAATTTTTCTATGTAAAAATATTTTTAAAAATCCAAGTCGTTTTGGAGGCGTATCCAAAAGTAGCGAAAAAAATAGCGTGTTGTTAAATACTTTTTTAAAGCTATTTGTTATACGAAAAAAACATGTGTTAAAAATAATATACATGAAACAATAATAAATATATGTTTATTTTTTTCAAACCTTTTAACCTAGCCGTTACTAAGGAGTATGCTTTAGAAGGTTACCGTTTTACGGCACTAAAGCGGATGTAGGCCCTTAAAGCGCAGATACCCCTCAGTAGCTGATTTTAAAAAGAGAATTACGTCTAAACGGCTAGTCGTAATTTCTTTGAAAAATATATGTTACATACGACCATTTTCTTAATAATTTGATCTAAGAAAATTTTGAGTTTTATTGGTATAATATATATTTTATTGCATATATACGTGTAATTAATTTGTAAAGCAATGTCTAACACAGACAAAAACACGACAATCACACCAAACCGCTGGGCGTATTTTAATAAAATTTAATTAACTAAATTTTGATCTAAGGCTTTTTTTTAAGTCATAGAATAATAAGGAAAGTACAGAAAACTATTAAATTTTGGGTCGCGTGGATGTGAAACGGGTGCGCGTTTTGCTCCCTAAAGGTCGTTGGCGACTGTCGTCGTCTTAACTGTATAGGCTTATGTTAGTAATAGGCCCAGGCTGGCAATCGTTCTTATCAGAACTGTCGTCATGTTAGCCTTAGCCCTTAATTGAAGAATTTCTGTTTGCGAGAAATCTTTACTCAACTGTGGGTCTGCAGATTCTAGGCCCACATGATACAAAATAATATTATACAGCATAGCAAAAAACTTGGATATAAACATCTGCCTACTGGGCTGAAACAAAGAATACGTAGATGTACCGTAAATAATACAAAAATAATAATTAAGAAGCAACTACGCCTTCCTTTTTCTCAACATAGTATCCTCTTTTATACCTGAGCAGCGCAAATCCAAATTTATCGAATTCACATTGTACATTCCATAATCAAGTAAGGCCAGCTAGGAATAATTCTAACGTAGCTTAAGAATAATATCCAAGGCGACTTCCACATTCATATGACACTCGATACCAAGCTTAAATAAATCCCCGTCAACAAACAAATACAATAAAAAATTAAAATTCCGCTGCAGTTTGTCGCGTCGAAAATGGCAGCTGATATGTGTTCGGATTACAGTCGGGACGTACCTTTATTTGTAAGCGACGATGTCGGTCGAATAGGAATGAACCGATCGTATTATTGACGGGCCGTTAGACCTAAGTGCAACGTGCTGATGGGCTGAAGTTGAGGTGTTTTCAGTGGGTTACAGAATTGTGTTATTCAGTGTCGGTGGATTGTTTCTCGAGGTGTGATAAAAGGGCGGAATTTAAAGTGATATTGAATTAATGGGTTCGTACACCATTTGGAAGATGTAAGTAGCTAAGGAGCAGAAGCTTACCTAGTGTGAAGTTTTTATAATGAAAATAAGCAAATGAAGCCATTTTAGGAAGATAGCAATAATGCTTTAATGAAAAATAGGAAATGTATTCGATTGTTTTATCTATTTCATATTTTACGCACATAAACGTACAGAGTGTACTTAATGCTTGAGGCATTTTCTACCAGTCAACTTTAAAATTATAACAGTTGAACTATTCCTTTTTTATTCAGAAATAAGTCATTTATTTATTTTATTTATCCTCGCTCTGGAACGCCTTGCACCAATGGAGCACAATCTTATAATAAACTCACTATAACTCCAGGTTTCCTCACGATGTTTTCTTTCACCTTTTATTTATTTATATTTACTTTATTGTACACTAAGATAAAAATAACTCAAAAAGACATCTTAAAACAAAAACATATACACAACAGGCGGCGTTATCGCGTACCGTTGTCAGCGATGCCCAAGACAAACTTAGAAAGTACATATGAATAAATCAAATATGAAGCCAAATTGACGGCTAATCAGTTTAACACATTCAGTAGGAATGCAAACAATATCTCATTGATTGCCCAAAAAGCTTAAATTCGCGACATGCCAAATTTATTCTAAGTAGATCTCTAATTCCTTCTAAGTCCCCGTACTTAGCACGAGCCCCACCAAAAAATATAACAAAAGAACTCCGATGATAACACAAGCGTCACTTAATAATTTGGCGAGTCTCCTCCGCCCGGGGACATAGAAGATCGTCCTGTCATGTTATGTGTCCCGGCCATTTGTCTACGTCCCATTTTAAAAGGGCAGACTGCAGTAGACTGTGTACTATGCGCAGTTGTATAGGAAGTTTGTGTCTGTTGAGAAGTATACAGGGCTAATCTCTCAACTTTTCAGGGGTAAAAGTACTTGTGATAATTTATAGACCAAACCTGAAAATTAAAAAACAAAATATATCATTTATATTAATTTTTAAGTATATTTTGTATAAGATGCAATTCTAGTGTTAGTATTTAGCTGATGACTTTCAGCTTATCACATCACACATCACATCATCAGCCTATTAATGTTCCCACTGCTGGGACACAGGCCTCCTCTCTGTGAGAGGGAATGGGCCGTAATCCACCACGCGGGCCCAGTGCGGGTTGGTGGATGTCACATGTCTTCGAATTTTTGGTTCTAGGACATGCCGGTTTCCTCACGATGTTTTCCTTCACCGTTTTGAGAGCAGTGGTGATGAAATAATTTACACAAAGTAAAGCGCCTGCCTGGGCTCGAACCCACGACCTACAACTTGTAAGTCGCGGCCGATACCACTGGGCCACCACTGCTCTCATCTTCAGCTTATCATTTCAACTGAAAGGCGTGTGTGATGAATGGTTTGGAAAACTTATAATTTAACTAATATAACTTATAATCTCATTAGTGAAATAGGGCACAAGCTCCGTGATAAAACGGGTGACTCCCGCTCTGGCTCGTTCTTGGTGCAAAGGTTAGCCATTGCCATTCAACGTGGCAATACAGCAAGCGTTATGGGCACCTTTGCGCCGGGAACAGTTAGAGGCGGGTTCTTTGACTAGTTATAAGACAACGCTTTATGACGTGTCGTTGTGGCTTTGACATCAAATTTTTAATGTATGATAAATGATTTATTTCTGTAAGTTGGTTTGTACAAACACTTTTACATGTCGATCATATTTTTAAAACTAGATGAGTTCGGCGTTTCCTATCTGACTACTCTGAGAAGAAAGGTCAAAACAAACTCAGAGGTCACAGTCTCTTTTAAAGTCCAGACAAAAATCTTGGTTAGATCATGTGAAGACCATGTAGATTGATGTCTGAAATGGTCTTTTCAGGAAAGAACCAGCCAGATTGAGTGGACCTGTCCAGTCAGTGCACGCATTTGTCAATAACCGAACAGCTCAACACAGAATTTAAGGAGCTCAACGATTCGACGAACAATACCAAAGAAAGGACATTCGGGTAGGCCGCATAAACTACTCAAACTGCCAGACCACGATTAAAAACTAAGAAAAAATAAAGAATGGTCCACATAGTCTTCACATTCACAATAATTAAAATAAAATAATATAATACTTTAATAAGTAAATATTCTTGTTATGTATATATTCTTTATTTAATTGTATTTTCCTTCTTAATAAGTCCTATTTACAACTTACAATTTATCTGTTTATGGGTAAATCGTTAAGTCTGATCTATAAGCCAATATAATCTCAAATCTTGCCGAAGATTATAATTCAAGTCCAAAACCGTATAAGTTGCCCTTTTTTTTCAATGATACTTTCTTGACAAGAAGTACTATTTTTGGTGTGCAAGTAAATGTCCTCTTTAAAACAAAGTCCTTTACAAAATAACACAATAAAACCCAACATTTTAATCCAATAAGTGCCCTTTTAATTGAACGGGCGGAGGCCCCAAAATTAACACCTAATAAGCAACCCGGAACTGCTCCATTACACAAATAATCTCGACTCCACGGTTCCTTTTCTCTAATAATCCTACCCACAACCCAAACATTAACAAATAAACACAATACTACCCTACAATTAATACCCAAGATAATTAACGTTCTGTCCCAAAAACGGGACATTTCTTACAACGAAAGGCTAACTTGGAGCTTTAAAAATTATGACTTGGCAACATCGAATGGACCGGAAATGTATAGGCGCAGGAAATGAACCCGTTAGCGCAATCCAAGATGGCGTCTCGGAAGCTGGGCACCGATTTATTCGTGTTGCTGGACCATAGCAGATGAAATGCTCTATTATGACGTATGGTAATGCGTTGCAACGCTTTTAAAGGGTTAACCGTGATTTATAATATGTGTCGATGCAGATTTACTGTTGGTTTCGGATTAAAAGAGTAGCTGTGGGAGCTTTGGTGTTCGGTTTTGTCATTGGTCTTGTGCAAATGTTTTGTTGGCGCTTGATTTACGTTTGGCTTAGGTGATCTTTGACGTTCACAGTGATTTTTAACAAAAGCTTTTATACGAAATCACAAAATGAGTAGGTAACTACTGACCTAAATTGTTCACAGCATTTGAATGGATACGACGTTATTTTGGTTCAGTTTCCTAATGAATTAAATTCTGCTTAAATTTTTAACCAACTTCAAAAAAAGGGGTTTTTGGATTTAGCAGCTGATTAATATACCTATGTATTGTACCAATCTCCCTCTCCTATTTCTAGCTAAAATTTTAACTTTATACTGTTTTTACAGAACCGTTAAACAGAATCAGTTAAGTCTATCGTTAATTTATATCTATTTCTTTTAAGTGGCCTAATCTTTTCTTATACAGAACTAATATCCAAGCCTCCTGTATGTAACTGGAACCCCTAACAAACAATACTCGCACAGTCTGAGGTGTGTTCACAGCTGTTAGCGACGAAATCCAATTGACAACAGTTGGCTGACACAGCGACAGCCCGTCAATCACTTGCTAGTTGCTAGCTAGTGTTTCAGAACTTTGAAATCATTTGCTTTAGTATTTTTAGTTGGCGCTGCTTTGAATTGCAGTTTTTTATACACGATATAATATGTATAATAGATGGATAGATATAACTTTGTGCACCAAAATAGTAACACAAACTTTTACAATAGTTTCGATACTTCACTTTAGTTACGACAAACAAGAAATTGAAATGAAAAGAAAAGATAACTTGACATTTCGGTACCGTTTATGGGAAGTAGGTTAGATTTATTATATAAGGATGCAATCTTTACTGCCGATAGGACGATAGAGAGATAAGGATAAGAGAAATAAAGAGATGATAAGGGGGCAATCCTTATCGCTAATAGTACGTCACTAAGCCCAGTCTAGAGCCTGATGTATTTCTTTGTTAATATTTCCAGTTTCAATAAAACCAGTTACATTAGAGGTCCCCGATATATTTGATACTTTGTTTTTTCAAAACGTAATTTTGTAATTGACTTAGAAATGATATAATTTCGTAATGTGATCATTAAGTGCAGTAGTTAAGTGAAGAATTTCTTTGACAAAATCTGATCACAAAATCAGCGTAACAGTTCAGAAAACTATGGATAATTGTGATGCATACTGATTGGCGAAAAATAATTGGGGTCGCTTTACAATAGTCAAGGCAAACTTATTTCAACCAAAATTAGCCCCACAAACTCATACGTATACGAGTATAATATATGCCAAAAATATGACCACAATTCCTACAGCTGGAGAATCCTGGCACGATTTTGAATATCATTTCATTAGTTTGAGCGGCTAGGAGCAAATGAGTCTGTTTTGTTTGATGAAGCTCAAAGCTTTGTACCAGTATAATAGTCTTGTTTTAATGTTAGTCTTGCACCACGTGTTCAAATTTTATTAGGTAGATGATTTTCAAAGGATTGTCTGTTGGATTTGTCAGCTTTTGTGGTTGAATATTAAGTTTGGGCGCAAATTTGACAGATTTGTTAGGGTTGCTGTAAATTGTCATGATTTTGTAGTTGAGATTATTCTTAAGGGTACACTAGTCAAAAATTCTTCCATACAAACGTAGTCTAGGGATTATTCCACTGTTTGACGATGTCCGTTCAAAATAAAAAGTGATATCAATTTGTCCCATCATTATACATATAGCCCTGTATGGAAGCAAAAAAGTAAAAAAAGAAAATATTTGATAGTTATGAGCGTCGAAAGTTCCACATTTCGACACTAATTTTAACGCATTTTTGATCGCGAATAAATACCATAAGAAGACGGAAAATTGCAAAACAGCCTCCATACAGGGATAGATTAGCAGTTCAACAATGCAAATAATTTTATTTTGAACAGATAGATTTAGTAGTTTTTTCATGATATTTAGACTGCCAAAGGTCTGTTTATAAAATTTCGTTACCCTTAAGGTTACACTAGTCAACGGCACGAACTATTTTGTGCGCGCGGTTAAAATGCATTTTATATCAACCGACAACACGTGCGGAAGAGATAGATGCTGTGATGAGCAGTAGGAAGCTAGTTCGCGTACGAATACACATTTTTGCAAATTTGAAGCAAAATGGATAATGATTTAGGACGAAACCAAGCGCAAGCGCGCGAAATTTTTTAAACAGACCTTTGGCAGACTAGATATCATGAAAAAACGACTTAATCTATCTGTTCTAAATAAAATTATATGCATTTCTGAACTACTAATCTATCCCTGTACGGAGGCCGTTTTGAAATTTTCCGTCTTCTTATTCCTTCTTATTACTAAATATATTTGCACACAAAAATGCGTTAAAATTACTGTCAAAATGAGGAACTTTCGACGCTCATAACTATCAAATATTTTCTTTTTTTACTTTTTCGCTTCCATACAGGGCTAGATAATGATGAGACAAATTGATATCACTTATTGTTTTGAACGTACATCGCCAAACAGTGAAATAATCCCAAGACTACATTTGTATGGAAGAATTTTCGACTAGTGTAACCTTAACAAACGTCTGATTAGCATCTTTATGTTTATTTATTAAAATTACTGTCACATTAAATACCTTAACATGTACTTATTTCATTGTCTACGTGATACAATAAATAACTATTTAAAAACTACAAAAAAACATTTCCAAATGAAAGAAAGTCTTGAGTATTCATATGAACTTATATGAAAGATACGCTATGATCTTAACAAAATATCAACGTTACTAGATAAAATGAACTTGATTACATCGTTCGTTATGTGATAAGATAGGTATGGGAGAGTTCTAACACGTTTTCTAAATGCACCCCGACGATTATTCAGTATTTTTATTCAACACATACAGGCTTCTAGGAATGTATACGTGTCTCTGGAAAACAAACTCCTTATCTATAAAGCAGTATTAGTACCCGTCTGGACATATGGTATAGAACTGTGAGGCTTAGCAAAAAATTGCAATGTTGAAATATTGCAAAGATTTCAAAACAAAGTCCTAAGAAATGTATCAGAAGCTCCTTGGTTTCTTAAAACCAGTGAACTACACGAGCATTTACAAGTTAACACTGTGAAGGAAGAAATTGAGCTCAAGACAAGTAGATACAAGGACCGTATAGAATCACATACCAACAGCCTAGCCACCGCTCTAAGTGTACCACTGCACAACAGAAGGCTCAAGCGCCATTATATATGGGATATTGTTAAATAGAACAAGTAATTACTGAAGAGGTGGTTTCTTCCGATGTGAGGACGAACCTCAATCGACAAACATACACACAGCCATCTATTAATGGCCTGGTAGGCCGATCGCACGATAAACAATAAAAAAACACATACAGGGCAGTTTAGGCTAACATTTTGCAGCTACCTTTTACAGCCAAACTAAATCGCCCAAACTCATTCGCGAACAACCTGCACATCTACGATAACAGAATTTTGTATAAACCGATTGCAGCGTATCAAATAAGCACGAAAGCACGCGATTAGCCCACCGCGTTAATTTACGCTGGCCGGTCGAATTTGCATCGACGCCGGCCGCAACGAACCACAGCCTGCTAATTAGTAGTTAGCCGCTTTTATTTCCGAGCTAGCGTTATCTAAGCCACTGTAATCTGCTTCTGTTACGCCCAGCGCAGCCGTGCCTATGCGGCGCGGCTTTAACATACTGTTTTCGGTGTTTAAAAAATGGTTGCGGCCTTTTATGTTGTTGAGGCGGTGAGGAGTGGTCAGTGGGTTGCTTAGTTTACGAGTAATTAGTGTTTAGAGGATGTTGAAGGCTCCTGTTCATTTAATTTGTGGGTTTTTACTGTCATTGGTAGCGAAAACGAAAGTAGTAGATAGTTAATTAACTAATGAAGGTATGTACATAACTGTGGCAATGTAGCCTCCAGAAACTGTATTTTTGCACATTAATGAATCACATCACATATCAGGGAATGAGCCGTATTCCACCACGCGGGCCCAGTGCGGGTTGGTGGATGTCACATGTTGAACTAGGACATGCCGGTTGCCTCACGATGTTTTCCTTCACCGTTTTGAGAGCAGTGGTGATGAAATAATTTACACAAATTAAAGTGCCTGCCTGGGCTCGAACCCACGACCTAAAACTTGTAAGCCACGGTCGATACGACTGGGCCACCACTGTTCCTATTCCCAAAGTACATGCCCATCAGGCCTTGTTTGGGAGTTAGCATTAGATGTATTTGAAATACACATTAATGTATTTAAAAATATTACTTTCAAACCGAATGTTTTACATGTTATCTTTGCGGTAAATAACATTTTTATTTTATTTATTTTATGGAGGTACAGAAAGCTTGTCTAAAAATACATGTTATTGTCGTTCTCCAAAATAAAGCAGCCAGTAACCCACTTTCCAAAAGTAGACTCCGAAAACAAGAGAAGCTGAATATAACAGTTTCATAGTCTTAAAATATAAAGTTTTCTCTTTCAAATAAACCTTGTGAAACAGGTAAACTACTGTTCTAATTAGTTTTCTTTGTGCACTTCATCTCCACAATATTCAGAACTACAACTGGAGGATCTTAAATTCAAACTTACAAATTACAACCGCGTTGAGTAAAATACTTAGCGTTTGAATTATTCAAAGAAATACAGATAAAGTTTTATTACCTCATAAAGTACGCTTAAAGATAAACAACGACTACCCTGAGCAATTATGGACTCCAAACAAAAGAACGCCAACAAAGTTTATTTTAATGAGAATATCCCTAACTTATGAAATTCGAATCGTAAATGAGAAAAAAAATCCGTGGTACCCAAAGTCTACTCGGGAAAAGTTTCCTTCCTTCACAGACGAGTGAAAAGATGCAACGCTGCAACCCTACAAAAGTATTCAATAAAAAATACGTTCTAACTCTCATTCGCTGACATTGAAAATTCCAGCTTAAGAATTCGATTTTAAGAGTTATTTCGGATCGTGTAACAGTTGGAGTAAGGTTGTTTTTTGCGAGGAGTGCAAAAATTCGCTTTCAAGTTTACTTTGTTGGGTGAAATTAGTTCCAGTTGAATGTCAGAAGAGATATAAAGTGTAGTCTATCTAGTTGGTCGGTTGCGTGTCGGCCAGCGAACGGTTTATTTGCATCGAAATGATCGGTCAGGAAGCCGATAAGATTGTCTATAGCCCGTCATCAGTTGTGTACTTTGGTAATATTGGCTTTTTTATAGGGCTTGCTCACGCTTTCAAGGGTGGACTGGTTTGTATGTCAATAAGAACGAATTTAAAATATTTACTTGTAAATTACTATGTGGATAAATTGCTAGCGATGTGTGCAGAAGTACATGAAGTTGGTTCAAAAAATTCAAATAAGGGATAATTATTTTGATTGGTCTTAGAATCACATCAAGATGTTGTTGTTGGGTGAGGCTAACGAACGTGATTTTGTGAGTTGTGAGTCGCGTAAAATGCGTCGCGGAATTCACGTTGCATTCGGTTTCATGCAAACGTCCTGTTTGTGCCACACGGCGACGCTGAAAATGAGTTGTCTGCTGACTCACGCACATTATTTCAACAGGATTACAATCGAGATGAGTTAGGGGAGCGAGGCAAGCGTCAGCGCCCCGTAAAAACGTAGAATAGCAACTGAAATTACGTCCATCCGTCTGGCAGCCTCACCGAATTTCAGTTGAACGTGAATTCCGCGACTCATTTTACAAGACTCACAAACTTACGTTCGTTTGGCCTCACCTTTAACGTCTTGACTGGCGGAATCGTAGATACATGCTAGACACAATGGCCGTTTAATTATTTCAGTAATTACAGCATTCAACCAGTTAATCTAACCAGATTAACACTCCCAGTGGCTCTATATAAAATTTCAGTCAATCAGCGATGGCGATTGTCGAAGTGCCAAATGGTATTGACGCGACTTTTCGATAGAGCTTGGCGATCCCATAATTTTTTGACATTTTATCGATCGTTGTCGCGTCGCTTTCGTTAAAGCCAGTGTCAAACATAATTGCGAACCGAACCGAACCGAAAATGTGGCGAATGTGAACCGAAGCGGTTACGTCAAACTAGGTGCAGCGAACTAATAGCGAAAAAACTTGTTTACAATCACATCACACTAATATTTTATTTTATAGTATTATAAAGGCAAAAGTCTGTGAGTGTGTATGTTTGTTACTTCTTCACGCTCAAACGGCTAGACGGATCTTGATGAAATTGGCACAGAGATAGAGTGTAGCCTAGAATAGCACACAGGATACTTTTTATCCCGGGAATATGTTCCCTTGGGATAATTTTCGACATTCATGCGGGCGAAGCCGCTGGCAGAAGCTAGTTTATAAATAAAAACAACAGTCGCGCGTCGCTCTCGCTTCACCTCTTATTTTCTGTCTCTGTTTGACTTCGAGCTAACAAAGTCATCAAATTGCAGCTAATACAAACTATCTCGCTAACGCCTCGCTAGGCGCGCTCGCCTTTGGTTTGTCATGGCGTCATACGCCTTTTGGTTTACCGCGGTATCGGCACGTATCGGTTCGCTTTCGCTTTTTTATGTGACTAGAGTCAAACGATACATTACATTACAAAATAAAAACGCATCGCTACGCTATCGGTTCGCTGTTTATTTGACAGTCTTAATAGAATGATAGTTGTCTAGAGCTTCAGGTTTAAGTTGAAATAACAACAACGGATCTTACTATAAAACATAAAAACATCTTTTTAAACACTTCCAAACTAAAAGATAAATAGCGCAATCATCAACGGCTTTACGTTTCCCATTTAAGACGATGACAGCAAAAAATGCCGATATCAAAAGTTCATCATACAGTTTTCTTTGGAAAATAATTCGATCTATTTTAAGGCGAGGCCGTCTTGAGGCGCGCCTTAGCTAAAGGCCCGATGGGTGCCTCAAGCGGAATTGCATTATCACCGTATTTTAATTAGCCTTCTCGTGAAGAAATATGTATAGATATGAGTAGGTATACTTTCATAAGGAATGGTATTATGGCTTTGTGGCATTATCGTTTTGTTTGAATTACTTTTATAGTCTTCATGGGAAGCTCATGGTAAGTAATATCAGCCGTTTGGGTCAATCTTCGAGGTGAAGCATCACTTGTCGAGGTCGGTCCGTGAATTGGTGACCATCCAATACATATTAAGGTGCCTCCGTGCCTCATAAAGCACATCAAACCGTAGATCCTTACAGATCTTTAACAGCTAAGATTGGCAGTGGCTCCAAGTAACATTATTGTTTTTAAGCTGCATTTGGTTAGACATAAGTTGACTCCAACATAAATGGACCAAAGCTAGGTGGACTGACTTTCTGACGTGGTCTAAATGGAAAATCCTCCTCTTGGCAGAAAATTTTTGGCATAATATTATGCGTTAAAATTTTACGCCAAGCGGGGGATGCCCGCATAATATTGTTGGCATAACGTTTTCGCATAACGTTTTCGCATAACTTTTATTAGCATAATATTTGGTCTAATTTGTTTTAGCATAAAGCAATTGGAATTGAGAAAAGTTTTAGGGCATAATATTTTTTGATTCTTAAAAATAAAAAAATGGTGTTTTACTTACATTATTTAGTATAATTTAGGAATTACTATATTGGATTAGGTTAAGGTGTGGCGGGCCTTAGGCCACCCTTGAGCCGCGCTATGTTTGTTTTTATATGAGTTATATCGTAAATATCATTATGCGTTTATAAAATTATGGCAAAACATTTACATTTATAATATTATGCGTAGTGATCATCACGCTGAATTTTTTTACCCAATATAAATTATGACTATATATTTTAAGCTTATCACTTAACCAGATAAATTTTTATTCCTACAGTCAGTAAAGTTACATTAAAATTAACACCAGTAGCAGGTACAAAAACATAATAATTGACCAATCCCATGCAAAAGAAACCATTAAACTCAACAGAAGTAAAACTCCACCATGGTAATTACAACCATTATTAAGCTGAATCGCGTTAAAAAAAACACCACATCAGCCTTACTTAAAGCAGTAAGTATAAAGCAGTACTGCCTTCTATACAAAAGGAACTAGATTATCTAAGAATTCATTTCGCAACATTTTCTCGCACTTCATAAATTCTCGTTGTTACCTTAACCTCGTTTGTCACTTTAGACTCTGTAGATCCTCATTCCAAATTTAAAATGTTGCTGTCTGCTGGGACTTCTTAAATATATATAAATGAAGATTTAGGTATAACCAGTAACTGTAGCTTGGAATGATTCTTGAATGATAAAGCAGGTAATGTATTGGCATATCAAATTGTAAAAGCGGTAAGATTAACAGTAACTCAAGATGTTAAGGTGTAAAAGAACTACTCGATAGACTTGCAGTATAACTTTTTTATTCTATCTGCAAGAGAGGATTATTCAATACTAAATTACGTCTAGCGAGCCATATAAGGTACCAGGCTATAATTTCAAAAACTCTCCGTAATATACATTGGTAAGGACTACAGTTCCAAGAAAGTTCAACATATTATTTTCATAAACGATATAAATTTTTCTAAAGAATTCTACAATCGTGTTGATTACTGTTAACACATGGCTGGCAATGCAGATATCGGATATAAAACTCATAAAAATGTAGATTTAAAAAAAGATACTATTCAATAATTCCCAAAAATACTAGGACATAAGCACAAACCTAATAAAGAAGCAAACTTAACCATATAGAAGAGATTAAAACAAAAGTTGCAAGTAATAATTCCAAAGACACGGAACTAAGACACTTTGCCATTAGCACGTTAATTAATAGAGAATTCGTCGCTGAATTTATTGCAGTCCCCGGTGTACAGACAAATGAGGAGCTGCAAAAACTGTTTGGGATAATCACGTTGAAGTTTATAGTGTTAAAGAATTTTTTATAGTGTTAAAATATTATAATAGGCAGTTTCTCGTTTGGTCAGACAGTGTTACTTGTCAGAAGTTAGTTAATACACACGTTATAGATCCATAGATAAATATATGTTAAGAGTGAATAGGTTACTTCCAGGCAAGCGTTTCGTCGACCACATTATCGCTAACCATCAGGTGAGATAGCGGTCGAACACAACGTTATCAATAAACGTAATAAATCTATGAAATAGTCGTTTTTGTACATACAAATTTAAAAAAAAAAACAACAGAACCCATTTCCAGTATTTTTGTCTGTTTATCTGTTTAATTGTGCACGCATCACGTAAAATGTACGGAACCAATGTTAATAACTTTTATACGTTCAATCTATCAAAAGTTAGATGAATTTAAAGTGTTCACAATCAATATCACGACACACGCAATTCAGATACTCGGACAGTTGAACTCCATATTCGATAGATGGCGTTGTGCATTTGAAGTCATTTTCTGAATGGCAGTGTTAAGATTCTCCGCAAAGAAATGACCATAGAAAAATATGGTAGATAGCTATGATATGCAGGAAGGTAAGAAGTTGATTAGGTAGGAAGGTAAGTAAGAAGGGTAAGGTAGGCAATTGACGGGAGCAAAGCCGCGGGCACAGCTAGTCAACAATAAAACAGCGGCCAAGACAGGTCTTACCGTAAGGATTATCTCAGAACAGAAATCCTCAAAATTTACTAGAGGTTTATGTGATTTCTGCACATAAATATTAGGCAGCTCTAAAAAGTCATAAATTAAACTCAAAATCCCCAAGTATTTTTGACTTATCGACATCCATAAATTCCCCAACAATACAATCAAATGCAGTCTTCCAAACCCCGACCTAAAACACAAAACCGCTTCAATAAACCAAAAGAATTTATATCCCCGAAACTACACACGTTCGTGACACAACATTGTAAGCCTGTAGTCTCATTTTTAATGTAAAAACAAAATTCGTGGCCAGTAAAATATAATCCACAATCTAGCTGATCAGCCGAGGGTCGTACGTTCATTTGTTTATTACCCTGCATAGTCCAACGGCCTAAACTTTTTGCTGGTCTTTCCCAACTAAATTCTTTCTTGGCAATTTGCACTTAGCTACCTTGCTGTTTGCGTTTCCTTTCGGCGGTAGATTTGTTGGCTTTTTTACAACAGTGGCCAACGTTTTTCTTGTTTAATTACGTAATAATACAGTGGATTCCAGAGCCCGGTCTTTTTGCGGGAGTTTGTTTTGCACTTTTTTGTCGGCTTTTTCCAGATTGAAGTTTTGGCCGTCAACGTTTTTGTTTTCCTTTTTGGTATTGTTGCTGCTAATTTTGTTGCTTTGATCTTGTTGGAATCAAGATGGAGGGAATAGTATGTTAGTTGCTTTCATATTTAACTTGCCAGCGAGTTTTACTTAGAAAGCAATCCATAAAACAAACTCTCCTCTAACAAATAATACAGAAAGTAATAATCTAAGTAAATATCTTCCTCCACACAATAATTTCCTTCTACATAACACACTACATACCCGAAGCAGAAACACCAAAAAAGACCCAAAAAAGTACGAAAATGCGAAACAAAAAGCGGGTATCCGTACAGCGAAAAACACTAGGTCTCGTTCACACTATGGACGGTACAGTTTCGGGTGTGGGTTAATCCGCCGGTAGCCGCCTCGGGAATTAGTATTCTTCTAGCGATCCCACGCGGAAAAAGTTGGACTTAAAATTTTGAAGTTGCATATTTTCCTGAAGGTAAAACTGAATGCTGGCGGGATAGAGATATCGTGGATGTGGAAGATTTTAATACAAATAAAATGTGAGGGCAAAATTACTGATTTGAAGTTTGAGATGGTGAGTCTATGGACAGAATTTGAATTTGGTGTGAGATATAGAAAGACGTTTATCTATCTAGTATATTTTCTTTACGTTATACTTTGAACATTGATATTAACAAAAAAGTATGACGAACATCTTATTTTTTAGCGTGTGTACGGCAAATACAGTTTTGAATATGATGTCCTAGTATTCAGCTACGGAAATACCATTCGCTGCCTCAGCCATAAGGTTCTCACAGTCATGTACAGTACAGGCGGGCAAGCATGGCCTACTGTGACAGGCTTGAGTCACACATTTTTATCACAGTTTGGGAGCAAAAATCGTGATAAAATGCGTGATTCAAGCCTATCACAGAGGCCGTGCTCGCCCGGCAGGTGACAGGGCATGCGGTATAAGAAGAAAGGTGGAAAGACGCCGCAAGCACTGGAGATTGGAACCATCCGAGAACCATCAATTTGCATTAATTAGAAATAGTAGCAACATTAAATACCTGAATATACTCGTACAGTAAGACTATAACATAAGAAATCGGTTTATAACAAAGCTGAATGTATAATATACCAAATTGAAGTATCTTGAAAGTGATTTATAATAAGAATACATACAAATTATATTGGGGTTTCTGGCTAAAGGCTTATTATTAATCAGCTTAACTAAACCTAAGCAGAAATTAAACAGGCAATTTATTCGCAACGTATTATTCTCTCATCAACAAAGTATTAATAATTCATCTCAATATAATTCCATATAACATGTAGTTACATTGTTTATTATTTAATAAAGTGGAAATCCCACAAGTTTACAGCTTCATCGCAGTTCAGAACTTACTTAGCCAAATGGCTAGAGTTTGTTCGCTCAGCAATTTACATTCGTTTCACGATGCGAAACAACTTTCCAGTAGGTACTATTGTTCGCTAAAATGGACACGCCTTTTATATTTACGATACAAAGTAACAGTTACAAATTGTGGGTATTATGCTACCCAAGGATGATAGGACTTTGTTAGTAAACTCTCTGCTCAAAGATGAAAGTAGTACCTAATATATTTAGAACGTTTCAAGTGCAAGGTTTTCAATGTCAAAACTATTATTTTTAATTTAACAAGACATGGTCCTTTTCAATCTATTACAGAAGGTTAAATACAAAATTCTCGGTTCCAAATACTAAATCTTATTGATGGCAAGAACATTAATGGATATTTCGACGACGAACAATCTGTGCCAAGTGAAAGCTGATGTAAAAATCAGGTTACATCAGCCTTCCTCATGGTATTTCTCTTCTTAGAAGGTTCTCTTCAGCCTGATTTATGAGTAGTGTTTCATATTATAAATAAAGCTGGCAACATTACACTCCACCTTATTTTAAAATCAACGCCAAGCGTCTCTCTGCACATTGTAAACACTAAGCATTTCTCTCAGCGCCGTGACGGAAGCATAAAATGCCATATCACGGTTGGCGGAACTGATCGTATTCTTGCTTATAAACGCAGAATTCTGGCAGGAGGCCAGCAAAAACAAGATTGAATATGAAGTCTAAATATCGTCTAGTAAAATATGAAAAGAACGACTACTAACATCAAACCATACAACAATTCTAATTATTCACGTAATTTCCGAGGAGTTAATTTTCATTCTAAGTAATGCTTTAATTAAAACACACATTTCTTATACTGGTAACACACGCACAATTTTTTTGCAGTGGCAATCAATAACGGTGCGATATGATCACTAGCTGAAGTGCATTTTCTTTGCCGTGTTAGAAAGAAAAAGAAATGCGGGTGCGTGAGTCTTATCGCGTGCGTGTGGCACTTTTGTAGAGTCGCGCAGTTACTGCTACTTACAATTAGTATAAACAGTTGTTTTTTTTTTCCCCTACGAAAGTTTATGCAGGAACTTGAACCCTTGTTTTTTGTTGCAGACACAGTTTTTTAAAGTAACGCATGGTAAAAATTATGTGGAATGGAAAGAAATACAGAATTCACGTTTGAATAAGATTAATTTAACAATGCAATAAGAAAATTTGTTACAAGAGTTTTAAATGCAGAAAATAGTAACATTGTAACTGTAAACAGCTTATTCTACAATATGTTGTTTCTTGTTGACGTCGTCGGTTGGAATACAAGTTAAAGAAGCTAACTTGAAGTTGTAACGCAAAATATCGTAATTAGTGGCAAAAATCTGACTTCTAAGATACAGGTACTTTGGAAGTCAGGGTTCCATCATTTATATTTTGCTTTTTGTTTTCTTATTTGTAAACTATTTTTTATATGGCTTGGTGAATAAATAAATAAATATTAAATTATAAAAAAGACCAGACCCGACTGCAAGTAAATGAGACACAAGGAATAGGAGGAAGAAAAAGAGAGTTCTTCCTACAGTATTTCAAAAACAATAATGTATTTCGTGAGTCACCACGTCATCACATAACCTACAAGCCATGCTAAACAGCTGACACCCTTCAAACCGAAAAACAAGCCCCATTTACCTTCAAAATAATACTCAACCTTGAACCCATAGATTTATTGTCAACGGTACAGCGTTCGCGCTCCACAACATTATTGGTAATATAAATAAAAATAACAAATGTAATGCCGTGACTGGACCAATTTGTTCTGATAATATTCGGCGTTCAGCCGAGCCGTGATACAATCAGCATTTGGGTAACAAAAGGCTTGGTGGGATTGTTGGCGGGGTAGCTAGTGATACTAATAGTTTGTAGTAAATCATTATAGAGGTGTGAGCTCAGCGCGCAACCGTGACGCGAGCCCGCCTCGGTCGCGCGTCGCGGTCTCGGGAGTTAGTTCGTGGGCGAGATCGAGACATCTGTCGCACACAAACTCTCCGCGATTTTAGTCGTTAAAATCAGTTAAATTGTTAAATATTATTACTCCTAATTGCAATGGCAAGCTTAGTTATCAAATTACTATTGGAGGAAGGAGAATACGACGATATGATATGATATTATTATTATAAAATAAACAAAGATTGGCTATCAACAAATTATACTAGAGGCCAAAAAATATCGTTTTCAATATGGAAATCAATCAAAAAATTATTATTTAATTGTTAAATGACAAAATGTTTCGGCATTTCGAGCGCGACGCGTGAAACTACTCGTGCGTGAGCGAGACCGGCTGGCGGTCTTTTGTGTTGCGTCGCGATCACGCGTCACGTCGCGCGTCGCGGTCTTGCTCGCGAACTCACTCCCATACAAAGCCTAAGGACAAGTGGTGTCGTGAGTCTCCAGCCTCGGTCATGTGTCGCAGTATCGCATCGTGGTTGCGCGGTGAACTCGCACCTTATACTTTGGGAACTGTCTATATATTGAGCAGTCAACATCAGTCTTTTACTAGACAACGGCATCTCCAATCGCACGTCATCCGTTTCTATTCTCGGCAACTCTAAGTCTCACTCTACTGCCAGCTACACTGCGAAGATAGTCGCTTTACTTAGCCTGAAGGCGTCCCACATTGTGTTTGTCAATTCGTGTTCTCTACTGAAGTACATGATTTAAACGTGCTTGTCGTTAACTTCAACATCATACCGATTTAATGTATTAAACGCAAAACGCTAGTCTACCCTTTATCCATCCATCATAATGATGAATCATCTATAGGTATATATTTAAGCATAAGAGTACAACCGCTGCAATGAACAGTACAGACTGTTTAGAGACTGCTACATCATAAAATGCTCAATTACTCAACAGCAGTCCGTGAACAAGAGCACTATATTATGATATATTTATTCTCAGGCAAAGCCACCTTTTTTTTTTTTTTTTGGGTGGGAAATCATCCAATGACTTCTTCCGCTCTGGGTGAAGCGGAAGGGCGTGTCAGACTTTTACTGACTAAAACCCACCCGTGTTCCTTCAGTTGCTTGAGCCAGGGCCGCGGTAACTCTTTTTCAAATTTATCCGCGACCCAGACAGCATCGGCCCTATCGGACTCCGTAAATTTTTTGCTGACATCTCTTTGAGGCGCGCGTGGAACACTACGCGCCGTCGAATCGGGCCTGGTCCTTATCGGACAGCGAGCTACCCATTACTCGCCGTCCGCAAGCCCGCGCCTACGGTGGCCGGGAATCGGCTTGCGACTCCCGACGCCTAGGGCGTCTCCTGCGGTGGCTAGGGGCGTGAGGGCGTCTCCGTTGCGTCTCCCTCACGCGTTCCGCCTCCTCCTTCGCGAGCATTACTGCTTCGCAGAAGGAGGTGACAGCTGCCCATGCCCTCTCGCTCCGTAGCATGGACTGAACCAGGGCCGGACGCGAGAGCTCGCCACCGCTGATCAACTCCACGAGGACACGGCGGTGCTCCGCCCAAGCGGGGCAGACCTCCGTATGCTCCACCGTGTCCTGCGGGAGGCAAAGCCACCTAATAAGCATTGTATTCATATAAAACCATAACATTCACACGAAATCCATAACGATACTAAAAGGACTCAAATTACCAACCGCTATCTAAACCAGAACAAAGCCAAACATCCAGGTTGTTCTAGCATAGCTTTTAGTACCCACAATAAAGGTATCGACCATCAGTACTCATATAGTTATATTTTAGTAGTATTCAGGAAACGAAGCAAGCCAACTTCCATTATTATATAGAATTGTCAGAAGCCATTTCCGCTTGCAATAAAACGCTTTCACTAGTACCAAACCCATTGTCAAAATTTTGCCAACTCTAATCGCTAATCGTATTGGTTATCGGCCCAACTTCTTACTGTTTATGTCCTATGCATTTTCTAATATTAAATTGGGAACGGGAGCGTTTTCGTACTAAAGGAGGGTAATTTGAAATTATTTGGACTCTTATGAGGAGCCTTTATGCAGATTATTTTTGGCTTTGCTTTTACGTTGTGTTATGAAACTCTCAGAGAACAGAGACGTCTCGACGACCGCATGCCCCTATGTGGGAGCATTGTCAACATTTCCATACATTTCTAAACGGTGACACTGTTAACGAACTTACGATACAAATGACTTAAAGAAACTGTCAATTTTGAATGGAGGTCGTGACATGGGTTCCCCTAGTCGACGGTACGAACTATTTTGTGCGCGGGGTTAAAATGCATGCTAGCTCATCCGACAACACGTGCGAAAGAGATAGATGCCGTGTTGAGCAGTAATAAGCTAGTTCGTGTACGAATTAGCACTTTTGCAAGTTTGTAGCAAAATGTATGATGATTTAGGAGGAAAACGAGCGCGCGAAATTTTATAAACAGACCTTTGGGAGTCTAGATATCATGATAAAACGACTAAATGTATATTTTTGAAATAAAATTATTTGCATTCATGAACTACTAATCTATCCCTGTATGGTGGCCGTTTAGCAATTTTACTTTTTCTTATGGTATTTATTTCCGTCCAAAGATGCGTTAAAATTAGTGTTGAAATATGGAACTTTCTACGCTCATAACTTTCAAATATATTTTTTTTTACTTTTTTGTTTCCAGAGCTAGATAATGATGATACAAATTGATATCATTTTTTATTTTGAACGTTCATCGTCAAACAGTGGAGTAATCCCTAGAATACGTTTGTATGGAAGAATTATCGACTAGTGTAACCTTATGGCAATTTCAGCCCCTCAAATTTTATTAGTACTTATGACTTCCGGAGTCCCAACACAACAATTTTGTACTCTGTGATGAAATCTAACCATAATATCACTCTTGTCAGTAATAGCCTGTCTGTATCCACAAATTGAATATTGATAGTAAAGGCCGGTCTATTCTCGTGGCATGACGGCAAATGAAGACCAGTCTATGAATTTAACAGTAGAGCCCTCAATGTCGTATAGACTGAAAATGTCAACCTTATTGAATTGTTTTTTGATAGAAGACACAACACTACTGCTTAAATATGAAACCAACAATATTTTGCAAGTCTCATCAATGTAATGAGTGGTTACCAGCGTAATTTTTGGCATCATAGGCTCCAGATAATTGGCATTATATCAACGAATGAGTCGCGATCGCGATTGGAAAAAGGTCAAAAATTTATGGGAATGCCAAAGCGCTATCAAAATGTGGCATTAATTCATTTTGGCATTTTAACCATCGGCGTCGCTTATAGAATGATACTTAGTCTACAGCCTTGGCTTTTCAGACAGTTAAGACGTCCACTGCTAGAAACTCAACCCTCTTGCAAGCGTATAAATCGTTCAATTCATCTTTGCGCGCGGCGCTATGAGTGGGTGCATGTTTGCTCGGATGACGACTGCCGCGTCACTGCCACATAACTGCATAATGTATAATTACAAGCGCACGCACACATGGCGCCGCGCGCACAAATGAGTTGAACTATCAATAGGCACAGTCGACCAGTCCTATGTTTCTTGTATCCAGCAGACTCCCGCAGCCCGATCTGGTGAGCCAGGTCACCGGTCTACCTAGTGGGAGACCTTTCAGCGCTGCGTATTTGGGTAAGCGCTTACCACTTTAGAACCGTAATATTATTTGTATTAATTCGGTCCAAAGTACCTAAGTCATAGTCTTTATTGATATATGCAGCACTTCTCAGCATCATGTCAAAAAAATTACGAAATAATTCTCAATAAACATTCACGAAATAATTTAAGCACATTTTTCTTAACGTAATTTGAAATGTGTCAACAAGAAAACTCAACATCTTGTAAACGGCTCACTCCAATTATCATGGGCGTGCCTGGCGTATGGGAGTGAGGAACGTCCGCTATTTATAGCTGATTTATGTTTAATTTTAATATGACAACATTATTTTGGAGAATTGTGTGTTATGGCAGCATTTGAAGTGGTGAGTGTAGTAAATCATTTGTAAATTTTTTTCCGGATTTAGTACACTGAAGATGTAAACCGAGACTTGGATGCCATTAAAATCTGGTTTGATAGATTTGGAATGTCAGTAAACCCTTCTAAATGTCAGACCATTGTAATAGAAAGCTCTCGTATGATGGGTAGAGTGGCGGTTAGCTTTCTTCCTCCTCTTATTTTAGATGGTACCGTCATTCTCATTAGCCCTAGCGTAAAAGATCTCGGTTTGCATCTCGATTCGACACTTGGCTGGCATAGCCAGGTTGCTAGTGTCAGTCAAAGAGTCAACGGCACTTTGCGTTACCTTTTTCATCTGAGAAACTTTTTGCCCGCAAAGACAAAGACTATGCTTGTGCAGACTTTAATTTTCCCTATAATCGACTATGGTGACGTGTGTTATTATGACTTGAGTGCGGTTCTGTTGAATAAGCTTGATAGGCTCCTCAACCAATGTATTCGGTTCATATTTATCTTGAGGAAATATGACCATGTTTTGAGCTACAGGTCTTAGCTCAAATGGATCCCCATTCGCCAGAGAAGAAGTTTGCGCGCTCTAACTACGCTTTTTTCCCTACTCATCTCTTCCACCCCACCTTCTTACCTTGTGTCTCATTTACCATATTTAAGTTCTTCACACGCTAAGAATCTGCGTTCCTCCAATAATCTTCTCCTACTGTGTCCTTCTCAGACTACTGATTGTGTTCACTCTTCCTTTCATATTCAGTCTATTCTTCTCTGGAACGCGCTTCCTCTCGAAATCAGGACGGCCACCAGTCAATATGCTTTCAAGCGTAAGTTGCGGTTTTATTTTCAACGGGGAGATGTCCCCTACATCTCGATAACTTCTTTTCATTATTTTATTTAAATATATATATATATATATTTATTAAGGTATGTTATTATGTATGTATGTGTATTTTAAGCAACTTATTATTAATTAGTATTTCTTTGTTTTACTTTTTTGCTTGCAATGCACCTGCCATGTTATCTCTTCACCACCCTTGGTTGACTTGTAGAGAATGCCTGAGGCATTAAGTCCGCCATTGTACCTTTGTGCATGAAGTTTTAAATATATAAGTAAATTGATGGTAAAAAATGCGTTCATCTACTTTATCTTGGAATTGGTAGGCGGAGATTTTGGTGAGTTGTGTTTCAACTTCAGACAGATTGGTCCCAAGTTGTCCAGGAGTTTACTGCAATAGGCTGAGATGGAAATCAAACATTTTCAAGAAGAAGTATTGGTAGAAAAAGTAGCATTTCAAACTGGTGTACCTTTCACTATGATTTTTCTGATCTGTATTTGTAGAAAATTATTGTAGAGGAACGCCGACGCATACATTTTTCTGTAACTTTCATCCACTCCGCATACGGCGTCGTATCGTAATACGCGGGTAAGACGAGAGCAATACGAGCACGTACATGTTCAAACAAGTCCGCATACGAAGCGGTGCTGCAGCGAATCGTATGAGTATTTTTTTTGTCATTACGATAGTCGTAGCGTACTGGCGTAACAAAGCAAGCGTAATTATTTTTCTTCATGGGTGGTCCTAAAATTGTTACAAGTATTCTAAATGTCTCCTTCCTCATTCATTATAAGCTGCGAAATTTACTATCATCTTCTGAGAGTCCAAGTGCAGCAGCAAATAATATTTTCTTGGAATTATTTGCGATATATGGCTATCCAATGAGTGGTCCATACCCAATGAGCATGACTTGCGACGCTTTCTACCTTTGACATATTCAAACAATAAAAAATCTTCTTCGTCTGAAGAAAAAGTAAGATCATCAATAAAGCTATCGAAAACATTTGGTTCCAGTGACGCCATAATTTCAACTAATGAAATTTCAATTACAAAATGATACGACTACGTGACGATTAGTTTTTAGAACTCTGCAAGTCTCGTACTTGTTGCGTAGTGACGATACGCTTAGCGAATTCCATCACATTGTGTCCGTGTGAGCGTACTTGGAATTTCGCTTAGTAAAACCCACTTATCGGTGATATATAAATCGAGCCATCGAAAAAATCGCTTACTTTCCACGTTTTAATTTACTTTGACATTCATCAACTTCCAGCCCATATCCCATGTTACTTGGGGTCGGTACAAAACGTTTACTTCTTCCATACCGTCCTGCCCCCTATCACGATATCACTGACTCCCTTTTCTTTCATATCACTCCTCACACAGTACAACCATCTTTCCTTTGGCCTTCCTCTCATTCTCCATCCAACATTAATATTCATAACTCTTAAATTACTTTGACATTGGTAAAGATAAATATTGATCCGTGGTTGCCAGTATATCTCTATTATTTTATCAAAAAACCATTTACACCTAATGTTGCCAACATTAAACTATCCATTAATGTTTATGTAGAATGTAGTAATTTGTTGATGAGCATTAAATGGGAGTTTGGTATAATAGCCGCTGTTAGCCTAGAATATGAAGGATACTTAGGTTTGGATCATTACACAGAAAGCAAATAAAAAAGGAACAAATTTTCCTTAAGCCAGTAAATTTTTTGGTTATTTTCTCTCATGAACTGTGTGTCTATTTCTGAAGGCTTTGGCAGTGTTGTATTTTTGTCTATTTAAATTAAATACGGTGAATGGAATACGGAGAGCAGTGGTGGCCCAGTGGTACCGGCCGCGACTTACAAGTTGTATGTCGTGAGTTCGAACCCAGGCAGGCGCTTTACTTATGTAAATTATTTCATCACCACTGCTCTCAAAAACATCGTGAGGAAACCGGCATGTCCTAGAACCAAAAATTCGAAGACATGTGATATCTACCAACCCGCACTTGGCCCGCGTGGTGGATTATGGCCCATCCCCTCTCACAGAGAGGAGGCCTGTGTTTCAGCAGTGGGAACATTAATAGGCTGATAATGTAATGTGATGTGAATGAAATACAGTTTACCGTTAATAATAATACAATTGAGACCGGTAGTATGAGTAGGAAGACTATTAGACCACTTAAACATCTCTTCTACATTACCTTCGAAAATCCATTAAAAAAAATTTCAGTGTAGATAGATTTTCGAAGGTAAATTCGAAAATCTATAGTCTAAATGTATTTAAAAAAAATGTTAACAGTTACTGGTTTACGATATAGAAACTTTAATAAAACAAAACAAAACTAATTAGCAAATAGCAAAACTCTGTATTGTTGCTAGTGTAAGACAAAGTTCGAAAGTCCCAAAAAAATTTTTCATTGTTATCCTTCCTTAAATTCAGTTTTCAAACTATGCAAATTCATTATCTCTTGCTCTATTTGTCGTCCATTCGCAAACAATTCCGGTAACATTACCGAATTCCCCCGTAATCGTTGGTCTGCTGATTAATGCCCGAACAATCTAATCTATAATTTAATTCAAATTATCGAAAACCCAAAATCCCGGGTTCAAAAGTGTGAAGCCCGCATATTTATAACCTCAATTACGACGCCAACTTCGGAGGCATTCCTCGGACAACAATTATACCGGGATTACGTTCCGGACTCATAACAGTCCCGGGATTTCCCGGGGTATCCCGTTAAATAGGTATAATGTGCACTGCCCGGATTAAGTATGGCGGATCATATTATCCTTAATTGTAGTTTTAAGTACAAGTTTATGGGCGAGATTATACCATAATATGGTGTTTGGTGTAGCTAATTTTATTTTGGATTTAGCTAAGACATTTGGATTCATAAAATTTCTCGATTTAATAATTACTTTGCTTTTGTATTTAGGAAATTGCAAAGTAGAGAATGCACAAGAGTTGCCAAATGTTGTCTTGAAGCTAAGGAATAGGTTGCATTTGCATCACAAATGTCAGGAATTTCTGTAAACTTAATAAATGCTTTTCAATATTCATGGTTATAAGAACCTATCAACGTGTATCGGTGCTTAAGCTGAAATATAACTCTAAAGCATAACACTTTTAGACACTTTATTTCGCTAATAGTTCTTGTACTTCGAATTTTTGTAAAAAGTTCATTGCAACTTAAGAAGCCTTACATCAACGCTTGCAGAAAATTACATAATTTGTTTTGGCTATTAACATCGCTGCTAACATTATGTTGGCAACGAGTAGTGTTAGCAATTCTAGTAGCACAATGTATTTCACAATTTTGTAGAGAGAGTTATCAACGAATTAAAAGTTTATAAGCCCATATTTTAGTATATTGTACTCATTTACTCAAATAGCCCTAGTTTTTGAGGTCATGTAATATGTGTTACAATTTAACACTAAATCACTGTATCAAAATGTTGCATACATATAAATATATCCTAAATATGTCGGGATCGGCTTCAAGTGAAATGTGAAAGTTTGGATGGATAGGATTTGTGTGTGAATGTATTTTTGTTACTCAATCACGCCAGAACGGCCGAATGATTCGGGATGAAATTTTGCCCAGATATAGATTATAGTTTGGAGGAGCTCGCGGCTAAATAATAACAGTCGCATGGGTCGATCATCAAGGTTAAGCAACGCTTGACGAGGTCGGTCCGTGGAAGGGTGACCATACCAACATACCCAGTTTCCTCCGTGCCTCGGAAAGCACGCTAAGCCGTTGGTCCCGGCTGTTATTTGAAGATCTTTGACAGTCGTTACGGGTAGTCAGAAGCTTGAGATCTGACACCAGTCTTGCCAAGGGGTACCGTGTTACCCAGTTACTGGGTTGTGAAGGTCAGATAGGCAGTCGCTCCATGTAAAAACACTGGCACTTGGCTGAATCCGGTAAGACTGGCAGCCGACCCCAATGTAGTTGGGAAAAGGCTAGGCAGATGATGATGTTAGATTTTAGTTTGGAATAGCACACATATATATGATAGATAAATGATAGATTATACACTGTAATCTATCATTTATCTTTTTCATCCTGGTATAATGTTCCCCTGAGATAAGAAAACACTTATAATGCGTGCGAAGCTTGTCAATCCTAACTATGTCGGGATCAGCTTCCAGTCTAAACTGATGCAGCTGAGTACTTCAATTTTACAAGAAGCGACCAACTATCTGACCTCCACAACCCAGTAACTGGTTAATACGACACACCTTAGTGAGACGAGATGGGTGTTAGTCTTTCTAGTTTCTCACTACCCGTAACAATTGACAAATATCTACCAATATCCTACTTCTATCATAAACGTGAAAGTTTGTGAACGGATTTTGATGCAACTTTAGAGAAATGTAGTTTATACATAAGAATAACAGATAGGCAGAACTAACACTACGCGGGCGGAGCCGCGGATGGCATTTAGTATATAATATAATTCATTAATTTTAAACACAGTAGTTCATTTTTTTATTTGCCTTAATGTTACATTCATAAGCATTAAATAAAAAATATCACGCAGGAATCACGAAACCCATCCACAATCTGACCTCGGCAAGCGTTGCTTAACCTTGTGGTTATCATGTAATATAACAATGTTACATTAATCACTCTACTTAAAATTGATTGCATTCAGTTCATCGAAAACAACTCACAAAACCACCGAACAATTCCTTCCAATCAATTGCTGTCAGCAAAAAACTAATTCGAACACCCCAGTAAACTACCATTAAAGTGGACGAAGTAACGGCAAAAAGCATAGGTAGCAACATCAGCAGAAAGGGGCAGTTAAAACAAAAAACCGGGTAGACAATAAAACCACCCCTGTAGAGATCACATATATATGATCACTATCTACTAACTTCTCAGTCCCGCTGAATTCGCACTGTGTACAAACGGCCTAATCGTGCCACGTGAATCAATAACTGCTGACCGGCTCATTACTGGACCCTGCTTTCAATCAACACCACACATTCTACTCTCAACCTTACCCTTTGTAACTCAAGGTTTAATTTTGGTCGTCTCGCTCTCAGCACTAAGGCTTTTAATATCGATGGCTCTAATAAAAGTGTCAAACTGGTATGGTCCGCGCGAAGGAATACAGTGAACATTTTTATTGACTATTACTAATAAAATAAAGGAGAAATGGAAGTTTCCGTGATGATAGCGCAATGATACTTAGAGGTCGCTGTTGGGACGACATTAAGGAGTAACAAATGATTTAAGTTGTGTTTCGGATGGGGAGAGGAGACGTAAACTGTGCTTATCATCGTTGTAAGTTTAAAGGGTTTTGTTTGAGAAATTATTATGATTATAGGACGTAAAGTTATTTCTTGGTTTGCGATAAGGTGTGATGCTAATTGCTAAATAATTTTCTCTTTTATTAGGGTACCGTACCCAAAGGGTAAAAACGGGATCCTATTACTAAGACTCCGCGATCCGTCTGTCACCAGGCTGTATCTCATGAACCGTGATAGCTAGACAGTTGAAATTTTCACAGATGATGTATTTCTGTTGCCGCTCTAACAACAAATACTAAAAACAGAATAAAATAAATATTTAAGTGGGGTTCCTATACAACAAACGTGATTGTTTTGCAGTTTTTTGCGATAATTGTACGGAACCCTCCGTGCGCGAGTCCGACTCGCACTTGGCCGGTTATTTTTTCTTCTTTTGGAGCTTTTTATAATTATGCACCAAATAAACAAAGACTTCGGCATATTTTTCAGTGATAAATTTAAAAAAAATAGGCAGTCATGGGGACTGCCGACAAGTGCAAATTTTAAAATTTGGAATAACAGTTATTCAGTCATATTTATGTCACACTATAGCATGTCGATGACGCTATCACATTAGCATGTCGCTAATGCGAACCCATAAGTTTTGCTCCTACTTAAAATCAATCAACGCGTCTTGAAAAGTTTTCAATTCTTTTTTATTATATAAATGTTTAATTTGTATTGTGCAAAGTTTCGCTTGATCTGTTATTTGCGTTCAAATAGGTACCATGATCTGCACGTGTAATTTCTTGGCACTGTAAAGACTCATTTTATACCGAGACCAACTAAATCAATCTTCACGCCAAATCTCTTTGAGATTAAGTGCAAATATTATAATTTCACTTTATAACTTGTCGACTGGCCCCGTAATTGGAATATATTGAAGATTACAAACTTCTTCTTCTTCTTATTACGACTTATCGTAATCATCCCAAGGGAATGTATTACCGAGATAAAAAGTGTATTATGTCTAGCAAGGTCCTTTTTACCTATATACCGAAATTCATCAAAATTGATTCAGTTATTTAGGTGAGAAAACCTAACAGGCAGAAAAAAATACTTTCACATTATTGCACTACCATATTTGTAGGTATGAATAAGTACGGATTATCCGTAACTTTGTAAATGCCTGTTATTATAACTTCATTAAAACATCACTAGATAAAATGTTAGATTACAAATCAACCATTTTTTTCGAATGCTATTTGAAATCACCATAGTATTGCATTATTATTCTCATAATAATATCTCGAAGAATGATCTAAATCGTCATTTTGATTACGCTATAAAAAGTTATGGCCTAATAAAGGAGAATTGTGTTTAGAGAAAAGTAAAATAGGTCTAGAATATTCAGTATAAAATTGTCCCAATTCTTTGTAGTTTAATATTTTCAATTTCCTTATTGCCAAAAATAAATGTCTATCGGATTGACATTACAATAACTTATAGTAACAGATCACATGATATCTATACATTAAAATCTTCAATAATTACTCAATTTATGTTTGCAATTTCTAGTTTAATAGTTACTTCGTGTGCCAAATTGGTCGAATTAATTATTGTTTTAATGAGAACGTGGTCAGATTGCGGACTTCCGATTCCTGAAAGCTGTTATTTAAACCGTAAATTCGGTTTACCTGCTACACTTTCGTTCTATTTTCTTGAATTTGCTTTTCTTCTCAATTGATGGCGTTATAAACTTTGTCATAATCGACTTCGTCACTAGGCGTTTGCTTTTAGTACAAATTATTAGCTTCTTTAAAAAAAGAAACTGTATTATTATTAAGAGAAAAGCTAATATCGACAAGCAGTATTATTAGTATGTGCGATATTTTTTCTTCTCAATGAGCCCCTCTCCCTCTTCTCTTTTTATATGTGCTTGTATATAAGTACGTTATTTATTTGACTATAATTCTAAAGTAGCATTATGTTGTAAATAATAGATTGGGCTCTAGTCAATCTACTATTTTACTAATCAATGTTCAAACTATTCATATGGTTTTTTAATATAAAATGGGCTCAAAATTATTAAGATAATAATTTTATCTCAAACAATAACAACTGAACATTACCAAAACATAAATCACGAGCACCACAACAGCTGTTCCAACATGATCAAGTCTCCCCAGATTGAAGAAGGACCAACCCATTGAGAGTAATTAAAAGAGAAAAATAGCCAGGGCCGTGTAAATTTAAAATTTCGCTCCTTTCATTAATCATCTTGAGGCCGAAAGCTGGGGCCGGCGCCGACATCGTATAACAAACGGGATGGCAGGCCTTCTAGAATTGGTTTAAATAAATCCGTAGATTTAAATGTCGATTTTTAAAAAAACAATAATCTATATAATAAATATTGTCGAAATTTTTACTCTCGATATCTATTTATTTAAGTACTGCTTGACGATATTTTTGATATATATCGAAAATTTAATTCTTTTTCGAGTTCCAATATTAAAGCACTTACTGTAATCGATATTTTTTATTCTGTGTGCTCGTGTCCAATTACATTCGTTATACTCGATGGAGACACATACTCCTATAGTGCGCGCGGAACTAGTTGGCCGCACCTTAGGTGGCGACAGGGGTGAGGGGGTGGGTTAGGACAATGGACAATGATAATTTCAATGGGTCTTCACATCTATTATCAATGGGTCATCCCGTGTTTTACTGGCGCCCCCGCCTCTCCGTCCCACCGCTCACATAACTGAGGCGCGGCCAACTATTTCCGCGCGCACTTATAGCATATCCAATCTCATGAAAAAGAGAGCAAGAAAAAAAAAATGAAAAGCATTTCTTTAAAAAACAAAAATTATATTTTCTTATTTTGGGTATCCTTTTTATATTATCCCAGGTAAATAGATAATGATTCGGTATCATCATTTTTTTACCGATAAATATATTGTGTGTCATATATCGATATATTTTAATTTGCCCATCCCTTGACATTTGGCCTTCAATCATGTTGTCCCCCTCTGGCACGGGACGAAGAAAGGAAACTGCTCCTCATATTTCAACGTCGAAGCCCATGTATATGACACGAACCGTATTTTCTAAACAAAAGTTTTGGGTGCTGGCTATTGCCAGATTTTTAACGCACAGTGAAGTTTGGGTGATTGGACGATTTTGTAGGAATTTTCAGTATCCTCAGGAGATTATAGTATGTATCTGCGCTGGAACATCAGCTCTGTGTATTTTAAGTGACAATTTTATATATTGAGCGCACGGTTGGCGCAGTGGTTGAGTTATCGACTGCTGCGCTGCGTGTCGCGGGTTCGATTCCCGCACGGAACAAATATTTGTATGACCTACAGATAGTTGTTCCGGTTCTGGGTGTTTGTGTATGTGAGTTTATATGTTTGTAAACGCACCCACGATACAGGAAGAAATTCCTAGTTTGGGGCAACGTTTTTTTAAATAACATTTTTTTTTTTTTTTAATCTGATGTCTGCATTAAATAATTTGTATTTTGTCGACCAGTGTTTTTTTGACCAGTTCTCTGTTAAAAAGGTTGATAATTTACTCATATTTTACATGAAAATATAAGTAACTATTAGGATTCCGTACCCAAAGGGTAAAATGGGGACCCTATTACTAAGACTCCGCGGTCCATCTGTCTGCCTGTCTGTCTGTCTATCTCTCTGTCTTTCTGTCCGTCTGTCACCAGGCTGTATCTCATGAACCGTGATAGCTAGACAGTTGAAATTTTCACAGATGATTTATTTCTCTTGCCGGTATAACAACAAATAATAAAAACAGAATAAAATAAATATTTAAGTGGGGCTCCCATACAACAAATGTGATTTTTTTGCCGTTTTTTGCGATAACGGTACGGAACTATTCGTGCGCGATTCCAACTCGCACTTGGCCGGTTTTTTATTCTATCACCTGATTTTTATTTTAGCAATAATACTACAAATAACACCAGTAATATCAAAATCTAGAGTGCGATTTTGTCCTAGACCCTACAACTCTTTTCCTTAAACTCATCTGATGTTTCTGTTACTTACAGCTTTGAAAATTATTAATTAACTATAAATATACCATTCCCCAAAACCAACACCATTTTTCTCAGACAGAGATCATAAGAATAAAACGTAAGACTTGAACAAGTAAATTATAAAGCACTTAAGTCCTCGCTTTGCTTCCTCGTGAGCAAAAATGAGCAACCGTAGTACACTCATTAATAATTTTAAAAGGAAAAGCGGCTATGAAATAAAATAATAATATTATTAAAAGGTTCGTCAGTCTGTGTTTTATGAATGGCTGTTTCCGTTGCAGATTTTTGTTTTTATATGAAATTTTAATGGAAAACTGTACCTATTGACATGGATAAAGCGTCGATTTATTTCCATGCTGGTCGGATTTTAAAAGGAAATAGCGTATTGGAGCAATTTATATTATCAATGCCGACTGATTAAATACTTCCATTCAGCTTTATGGAATGAAAGCGTGTAGCGAAATGTGTATATTTAAGCAGAGGAATTGGCAAAGCGGTAACATATTGGTGGAATATATACAATTTGAATTTAAATGTTGCACATCCAAATAATTACCGCAAAGAACACGCTATTTTCAATCTACATTCCATTTCCTGCTCATAATAGCAAAAGCGCTTGATGATGAATCGGCAAATATAAACTCAACAAACTGGAAACAACCAATCGTCGCCTTGTATGATAAAAATATACAAGTAAAACCATCCATTTGACTACTTTAGTAGTCGCGTTTGCAACCCAACACCTGCTTAGTACCCACATACTTAATTTTTTTATTTTTTTTTATTTGTGATGGGTTTGCTCTTGACTCTAGTCTAGGTCAAAGGTGACAGAGACAAAGTCGACGATGGAGCGAGCTTACCCTGAAGAAGCCTGTTCACTCTAACTTTGAAGAGATTCGGGTTGAATGCGTTCGGAAACACAGACGCAGGTAGTGAGTTCCACTCATTCGCTGTGCGCATTATGAAGGATGTTTGGAAGCGCTTGGTGCGTATTGGTGGAATGGCAACAAGGTAAGGATGGTAACTTGCAGTGCGTCTAGATGTCCGATGGTAGAAGGGGGCTGGTGGGATGAGGTCGTGGAGTTCTTGAGCACACTCACCGAAGTACAGTCTGTAAAAGACCGACAAGCAGGCAACCTTGCGGCGATGAGCCAAGCTGTGTAGCTTGGCATCCGCCAGCTCAACGTCGCCAATGAGCCTCTTGGCTCTGCGTTCCACCGAGTCAAGCGCGGCAAGCTGATACTTAGCTGAGCCATCCCAAAGGTGGCTGCAATACTCCATGCAGGATCGGACTTGCGCTTTATAAAGGGTTAAAAGCTGTCCAGGCGTAAAGTATCGCTTCACTCTATTTAGGATGCCCAGCTTTTTGGCCGCAATTTGAGCTTTGTACTCAATGGAGGCGCCGAAGTTGAGACTGGATGTCAACTCCATGCCCAGGAGCTTGAGCCGATCAGTCACAGAAACAGACGCACCCCGATATAATTTGTATAGCATTTAATATCTATTTTTTTTAAATCGTCGGCTTTTTAGTTTACTTTCACATAATAAACAGGATCACAGTCTTGTTTATGTGATCGAAGCCGCAGACACAGCTAGTACTAAATAAAAATATACATGTATATCTGTGAAAGCTTCATTGAAACAAGTACGAAAAATATAGTTTTTGAATGAAAGTCAGCAGATTTCCCATGCGGGGAGACGCGAGACAAAATCTGGCGTAAGTTTTATTCTCCTTGACAGAAACTTGCCAGTGGAGCCTTTTTAGTTGAACGACGAAACAGAATTGAGCGCGCGAAGCGGAATTTCTAGTAATATCTTCAAAAGTTAACGCCTCGCTCGCGGCTTGGGTACCTAGTGGCTGAACTCAGACGAAGAGTTCGTCAGGAATAAAACGAAAAAAAATAAGTTGAAATAGGAATGAAACTGACAAAAATTAAAAACAAAAGAGAAATGGTTGTTTTTTACCTGCATAAGTTGAAATGCCACGTGATTTTATCAGAAAATGCCCTAGTTAACCATTGTTAAAGTGCCTTTTCCTATCATACCCTTAACTTTGAAGAAAGAAATAAATAAGAGAGAAGTAGTGTTTAATTATCACAAAACGACATACAATATAAGTACATGCTTATGCTAAAGTCTTAACAATAGTATTAATAGTTTTGTGTTTGGCATGTCATCAATATCCAACTACTTACTTAAGTAACTTTAAAACCTAAAGAAAACTTCGTCTAAAAGAAAAATAAAGATAAAAATGCACGATCAAGAAACATACTCAGATATTCTTAAAAACTCAAGTAGGGGAAATGGTTTATTTAATGGTGCACTCAGGCGATGGACTACTAAGTAGCCTGCTTACTGGCCCACTTAAGCTCAACGCTTATGCTTAAGTAGTTCAAGTCTTAGAGCATTTGCAAAAATGCTCAAGTCCCCTGTGTTTTCATGGATCTTGAAATTGCTAGAAAGTTAAGTTTTTTATAATTTTTGTCAAGCATGCTGGTTATTAAGAGTTGGGTCTTTTTAGGAAGATGAACGCCGGAATCACAAAATAAAAACATTACTGCATTTGAATATAATTTGGTCGTCTCTTTCTCAAAACAATTAATTCTCAAAGAATGTCCATGTCCTTTTTCCCGTATAACTTGTTTCCTAATACAACGGAAAATATTGGTTCAAAACAAACGCCCGATTTCTGAATTATTTAAAATATTATTACTATGGTATTGGACGTTGAGTATTTAACGAACTCTAATTGACCTTGAAAACCTGTCATTTGGCATTTAATTAAGGCTTCACACGTGTTTAAGTCCGAATACACAATTCAGTAACCCATCCTAAGACTTGCATAAAATACCTGCTTGCTTTTCAAAACAAGCTGAGTAGCTCATAGCGCAGAGTTTCCTATACAAGGCAGCTAAAGTTCTCTATTAAAAGAACACTAGACAGTTTTAATTATGCAAAATCATCGATGTACGCTCACCTATTCGGGTCAGCCGTAGCGGAGGCTGGCAGTTTTAAAAATGAAACAATGGACGGGAAATGAAGACCAGCCATGGTACGTATGTTGGAGTGAAATAGTATTGTTAAGGGGGCTTCAGACGGAAGTGTACGGCAGCCGCGTGTTGCACTTTTGTATCGGTTTAGAAAAGCGTTCGAATCGTGCGATGCATGGAAATGGCTTTTATATTTCGAAATGGATTTACTGAAATGTATTCAGAATTGTGTGTTGAGTATTTTATGCTGTAATGAACAGTCAATTCCAATAACTGAGCGGGCGCTTCGTGGACGGTTTTTATTACTTTTGTGGGCACTAGTGCGTTATAACGAATTGACGTATCTTTTAATTGAGTTTTTTGCGTGTTGGAGGAAAAGGAGTTTATTGTGTATATTTTATTTTTTGTTGATGACATTATATTTTATAGCAATGCCTGCTATCATTTTATAAAATAATCGTTTAGGTAGTCATGAAAGATAACCTTCCCAACAACAAAATAACTCGACCATCTTAGAATTTATCTCCTTCCATTGAGTTTTTTTTACAAAATGGTGGGTGTAAGTGTGTATATTTTCCCTTTATTAATGTAATCCCATTTTATAAGAGTCATCTTTAGCATAAAATAAAACCGTCCGGTTAGGCAGTTACAAAAGCCGACCTTAACAAAACACCCAACAACAAACGAACTCACCCATCTAAAAACTTATCGTCTCCCATAACATTAAAGTCATCGACTCCATCTTGGATCTGCAGGGATATTCCCAAATCGCTATCGGCTCATCTGCGGGCACCCTTATAGGCTCGTTCTACGTTTATTACACGCGTTTTCGCTGACCTAACCACCTCCATGAGAGACGAGCATCCTTTTCACTTGGAGGCTGAATATAGACTAATAAAACTATGTAGATGGGGTTCTGAAGTTTACCTGGATGAGATATTTTTGCTATGCGTCTATGCGAACTTGATAAGGGGTATAGTTTTAAAATTTCCTTCGTCAGATACTCGGAATTTCCCCAATTTTGCCCGAGACCATCACCAACATAGAGCTGTTGGAGAAATGCCACGAGAGCCCGATCAACCGCCAGACCAAGCGTCGCAAATGGAGTTGGATTAGCCACACGCTGCGAAGGGATTCTGATCAGCTACCGAAGGAAGCGCTGGATTGGAATCCCCGAGGCAAAAGAAAGCGTGGCTATCCCCGTCAAACCTGGCGTCGCACCGTGTTGGCAGAAGCGACGTTCTTCGGTATGACATGGAGCGAGGTGAAGTGTGAAGCTCAAGATCGATCGCGATGGAGGACTACTGTGGAGGCCCTTTGCCCCATCCAAGGGACATAGGACGTTAAGTCAAGTAAATCACCTTCATTCAATTAGACTAACGTTTCGGGGGCTAAGAGAACTCAATCATTCAAAAATTTTAAAGTCAGAAACACTATCAAAAATCTAAATAATTTATTTCAACTAAACCATTTAAAGGTACTTTTAAATTGACGAACGTTTGGATACACATAAAGTCCGGCTTTATGTCAGGACTTTTAACTTCCGAAATGGTAAACCTAACTACAAATATTAATTTACCATTTCTATTATTTATTATTGACGGTTTAACATTAATTACTATGATAATCAAGCTATTAACTGGTATAGACAGTTCGTCATTACTTTTGCAATTAACACAAGCATTGACGGAAGCACCATCAGCACATCTTACTTCATCATCACCTTCATACAAATTAAGAGAAGATAATTTGACGTCATTTTCTATTTCATTCTAATCAATATACCTAGCATTTAAACAAGTAAAAATAAAAGAACTGGTTCGGTTTCCAGCCTAACTGGGCGCAGCTAGGTATGTTTTTGGAGCGACTGTCTATCTGTTCTCCACAACCCAGTAACTGAGTAACACGATACCTCGAGGCAAGACTGGTGTCAGGTTTCCTGGCTACTCTCTAGCCGTAACGACTTTCAAAGTTCTACAAATGCCAGCCGGGACCAATGGCTTAACGTGGTTTCCGAGGCCACAAGCTCATCCTCTTTTCTATTTCATTATCATCATCTTACAAATTATCGTCAACAGTGATCAGTTAATTCAAAAAACGCCATATTTTCATCTTCCTAATTCTGTCACGTCTGCCGTATATTTTGCCGTGGTACATGTTAAGCCTATATTCCCGGTTAGATTGGAAATTCTTTACGCGGCCTTCCGTTTGATGCGTGCCTTTGGAAACCAATTGAATTTGTTTCTGTTTCTCTGTCTTGTTTTGGATTGCGGTATTTTTGGCCGCTAGTGGTTTCAGTTTACACCGATGTAAGGTATGTTTTTGATGTTTGTTCTTTGTAAATGGTGATCAGATTTTATTGAGAAACTAGTTTTAGTTGCGCTGGGTTCTCGATAGATTTTGGGCTAAAAGTTTGTTTGGATCTGAAGGCGTTTTCATTTACAGGTTAAGCTTAAATTAAGACAGTGAAATTCTGAAAGTACCTAACACAATAATTTATGCTTAACACAGTGACACCAATTCTAAAGGCACTTAAATAACACGAGATAAATAATGAGTACCAAGATATTACGTAAATAAAACAGATAGTAGAAATTGCTTTTTATGTAAATGAAAATTGTCTGTTGCCAACAAAACCTAAAATGGGCATGTATTCAAGCACATTACATTAATATGTAACAGGAAGATGGTGACACGAATTAATTCTCTTCACGTGGGAAAAAAGAAAATTATGATAAATGAAAGCGAGTTAACAAAGCGATGTTTGTGTAAATTTTAATTTATTTCACTAAATAAACATGCCTGTGTCCTAAAAGAATAAAGCTGGACATTTTAATTTTACATGCCTGAAAACCCTTGGGGTTTGTTTGTGGTTATCATCATAAAGGTGAAATGATTGTATTTCTTTAAAAAAACCTTATTTGTGGTTACTTTAAATCATTAACAATTTTAGCAAATAGCATATGAAGTGATTGCCATTGGCCTTTGTATCCAGTCAAAGTTCTAGCTCGTTCCATCATCGGGTCATCGATATATGGTGGTCATCCCACCCATACGCACCAAACAGAGTGGCATTCCCTACCAGAGTCTGTACTTCCTGATAGCTACAACCTGGGAGTCTTTAAGTCAAGAGTGATTAGGTTTCTTCTAGGTAAGCGTGCTTCACCGTCGACCACATCATTGCTTACCATGAGGTGGAATAGTGGTTAAGCGCGAGCCTATCAATTATAAAAAAATGTGATGTTTTTTTTTAAAGGCTCGTTTATGTCCTGCAAGATTAAAAACAAGATCGCATTGCAGCTATTAGCAATGAAAAATTTTACTTGGAAATTAATAGTCTAGTGATAAGCAACCTATACTTTTATTTATTTATTTATTTATTAAAACTTCATGCAACATAAAAGTACATAGGCGGACTTAATGCCTTAATGCTTTTCCCTTTGCTTTGACATGCCTTCTCTCAGTTACAGGGCTATATTATCTAGGTACTACGCAGGCCAAGTATGGATTGGTAGACGTCACATTACGAGTATGCCTTTGAATTTTGGATCTAGTGATATGACAAGAAATATACTTTACTAAAATACAACGTAATAAAGTATTATAGAAATCAGTACATTTCGAATATCGATCTCTCTCTCGAATCATATTTATTATACTATACATGTCGTGCCCAACACAAACCGAGAAATGAACAAATTGTTTGTACCACGCAATGTATAGTGGTACACTTGTATATAAGTCGTCGGAATTAGTAACCAACGCCGATGGACTACACTTATCTAATTTGCATTCCATTGCAAGCTTTATTAGTATCTTAGTACCTACTTTTGAACCTAATTCTGTATTGTTTCAGTATTCTGTACAATGTTTCACGTTTTTCTACTAATGGATTTTAAAGAAGTGAATTTAAAACTTGTCTACATGAAGTAATTTGCTTAAATCAGACTGGAATATAGGTGGATACTACCACGATAAGACATGGCATCGTTTTGTACCAATATTGTTGACCAATTTAATTTAATTTAATTTTACTCCAAAAAAGAAAACAATCCATAAAAGAACAATCCAAAAACGAAAAAACAGCGAAGCAAAATATAACCAGTGTGGAACTAAAAGGCGTGTATTAAACCGTACCAGGCGTTCTCCAGATAAGATCCCCTACGTACTCCGAAGTTAATCATGAACCTCGGTGCCTATTTACATAATGTTTCCTTTATCCGCCAAGTTGTTCTCGGGATCGAAAAGTTTCGCGAGACGCACCGCCACCGCTTTGTACGAAAATCTACGATACAAGTTACTGAGACGAATTAAAATATTGTACCTTGTTAATGAGGTCGATGTTTTGAAATGCCGAGGTTTTGCAAATATTTCAAAGGGTTATTGTTGAAGTCAGTTTATTGGTGGCACTTAAAATATAACTCGCGAGATGTGAGTAACTGTAGATACTAAGCCCGTTCTTTCATCGGACTACAAGACTTACGGCGATGCGTTTTCGGTACTGTACATCTTGGACATCCCACCCATACGCACTCAACGTTTTGGGAATACTTTCTTTGTGCATATAGCTGCAGAGTGGAATTCCCTGCGGGAGTCTGAGTTTCCCGATAGCTACAACCTAGGGGTATTTTATTGAAGAGTGAATAAATTGCTTCTCGGTGAGCGTGCTTCGTCGACCACATTATCGCTGACCATCAGGTGAGATAGTGGCCAAGTGCTAATCTATTCAATCAATTAATCTGCCTAGCTTTTTTCCCAACTATATTGGGGTCGGCTTCCAGTTTTACATTGAGGGACTGCCTATCTGACCTCCACAAACCAGCAACTGGGTAACACGGTACCCCTTGGCAAGACTGGTGTCAGATATCAAGCTTCTGACTACCCCTAACGACTGTCAAAGATCTTCAAAAGGCAGCCGGGACCAACGGCTTAGCGGGCTTAGCGTGCTTTCCGAGGCACGGAGGAAACTCGGTATGTTGAAATGGTCACCCATCCACGGACCAACCTCGTCAAACGTTACTTAACCTTGCTGATCGACCAGTGAGGCTGTTATTATTTAGCCACGAGCTCCTCAAGTGCTAATCTATTAATAATTAAAAAAAAACTGGCGTTAGTAGGTGTTACTATAGGTCCAGATCTGCTTAACCTCTCGAGGACTACAGGCGTGATGGTATGTTATCTGTCTGTTTATGATTATATCTTACTCGGTATGGAAGTTGTTGTACTGTCTGTGATAAATTTGAGTATTCCCATGGGCTGGTTGGTATGCGGTAACCTCATCTTTTGCGTGTCGGAAATGTCAACAAATATATGATGGGGGTTAGAATAAAATCAGTTTATGTGGTGAAGACGAATTACATGATGGTACAGGCATATTATTTTACGTATTTTTACGCATGATAATAACTCAATGTCGTGATAAGTTAGGTGATCTTGGTCCCAGTTTCCGGAGGGAAAATTATTGCAAAATAATTTGAGTAATTGTCAGAAGCGAGCTGGTGGCTGTGATTGGTGAATTAATTTTCAACAGCCAACTGCATCAATTGACTTGCGTCTACATTCTTCATCATCATCATTTCAGCCGAAAGACGTCTGCTGAACGTCGCTTCTCCCAAGCGTCGCCACATTGACCTTTCCCGTGCGTCTCGCATCCAGCGGACGCCCGCCACCTTCACCAGGTCATCTGTCGACATAGTGTGAGGCCACATCATCTATATTCATACTCGTCAGCAAATTATTTCCAGAAATCGGTTACTCATCATATCTAAGTCTTCTGACAATTGCTTGCCTTTAGCAGTTTACTGCATATTGTACTCTATAATCCTATCTCTCTCATTGGGCGATATTCGTAGACAGTGTCATGACGTCCTAAGCTCCAATTTGGTCAGACCGACCCATGGTTACTAGTATGTTCAATCCTGTACTCAGTCGAAATCCTTCTCTTATCCAATTGCAATAGACGGGAGATGCCGCGGCGTTTGCGTGAATTTGAGCATTTTGAACTCAAGTCTCACAAAGAGATGTTTGTCAACAGAACACAACAGTGACGTGTTTATCTCCCATAACTTTTATAGCTCTGGCGAAATTATGAGCCGTGTGAAAAATGTGGGTTATACAGTGCTGGTGATGTTCATGTAACGAACAAAAGGTTTGAATGTTTTTTCTGTTTGAATGTTTTTATGGAATATTGAAGACAACAATATTTTGGTCATTTCTAGATTAATTGATGACAGATTCGATTCAATGTGACAGACTTTAGTTTTGACAACGATATAGTGTAGAAATAAAAAATACATGAGTTGGGAACTTTGGATAAATACGTTAATGCCTGTTCAGACACATCGCAATTAACGCGATAATCGCGTGGGTATTTTTGAACGAATATGAGGATACTGAATAAAAACCGCGTTTTTCTACAAATGCATGCTCAGTATTAAGATACCGAGCTGAATTTTCGCATTGCTGTTGAACATCTGAATAGGTGAGAAACAATAAAAAGAAGACAAATTATAACTTTTCGTAAGATCTTATTCGATAAGGCTGATGAAATGCGAACGCATAATTGTTCAAAAAATGCCCATAAAACTACAACCGATGCACAAGCCATATCGAACATGACAACTGACGCTATCGCCACAAGGTACAGCTAAAACAAAAACATGCAGCTAAAATAAAATGCAGCTGACAATTCTGTGACAATACCTATGTGCCTCTGAATATTCTGAACTAAAACACTATTTTTCAATACAAAATGTAATCCAGTTTTGACCCGCATTCGGATTTGGTGGCGATGTTCTATAAAGCTCTTTCTGAATCTATTATTTTTGCAGAATATTTTCTTGGTGTTCTATTAAATTGATCGTGAAGCTCGTAGATTTTCGTTCGTTTGTGAGTAGTTCATTGACCGTTTCATGTAAATAATAAATTCGTTTTCCATTGTCAAATCATTATGACCGTTAAATGCATATTAGCGTCATCCCATATTATGTCCAAGCTATCCCTTTTCATTCTAGGCAGAAAAAAAACTGCTGATGGCTCAGCTGTTTTTCTTTTTTGCATTTTTAAAAATCGTTGTAGAAAAGTTGTTGTTTTTTATGTTAGTAATACAGATCTGCAACGTTGTTTGTGTTTTACCCCGTATATTGCAGTCGTTAAACTAGACTATACTTGACGACTATAGTAGTGTTAAAGACGAATCAAAGTAGGCATAGAAACCATAACACTAAGGGCAACCTAAACACAGGTAGTATAAAATTACGTGTCGACGATACCACACCAATATCCCTAAAATTATTCGAACGGCTTCGATCCCTAAGCAATTCTGCCTCACCTCCGAAGCAGTACTATAAAAATAGGTAGTATGAGCTTACAAAATCGTTTAGTAAACAAGAGTTCTCCCATCGGGCACAATAGCAGTGAACACATGAAATGAGATGTCTCATAACACAGGGGTACGAGTTGCTAGGAGGTCATGCCCTGTGCCGTTAGCGCGTTAGATGCTTCGCTCATTGCTTTACTTAGGTCCACTGTACACACATACAAATTGTCAGTTTGTCATACAATATTGGCAATTTAACCTCGTGTTAGCAACTAACTCTAAGTTAAGTTTTTCATGCTAGTGAGCCTTACAGTTTAGTATGACATGAAAATGCAACAGTGAATAAATGTTAATGGGCTGTCTCATAATAATTGGTTCGAGTAGGTATGACGTCCTGCCCTGTGAAATCATCGTGTTAGTTCGGTTCAGACATTCGTCTACAGTTTATCAGAAACTTAAAAAAGAAATAACATGAATTTATCCATCATCATCAGCCTTTTAATGTTCCCACTGCTGGGACACAGGCCTCCTCTCTGTGAGAAGGATTGGGCCGTAATTCACCACGCGGGCCCAGTGTGGGTTGGTAGACGTCACGTCTTCGAATGTTTGGTTATCCATATCAATTCTTTAATCAGAAAATCAACTAATAACAGCCTGCTGTTGACAATAGAAAACAATCTAAAAATACACCATCCAAATACAATAAAAATCACAACCCGATCAAAAAACAACCCACATATTTTTCCCAGCCTTCCACATCTCTGCACACTTACAAAACACACACACCCACGATTCTAATTATATCAGCACGCTTGGTTCGCTCGGGTCGAATGCGCTCTCCATACCGGGTAGACGACCCTTCGTGGGACACTCTGTACTTGACAGATATTAAATTCGCATCCCGCGAAGCCGACCGGCCACAATATATGGCTATATGTATTGTGACAGCGTTCATTGCGAATACACACAGAACAGAGAAGACAGCGTTTTTTTTGTTCTGTGCGAATACATAATGTTCGTTGATGTTAGATCATGACGAGTGACGTCACGATTGTTTTCGATTGTCGCTTGTTTTGTTGGATTTGTAGATCGAATGTGGTAATGGGTTGTCAATTGTAAGATTTTCTTTCCTTTAGAGGAGTCTCTCACGAATATTCGAGTAGGTTCATAATTCTAGGTTATATGTGTCATTTGTGAAAAACATAAATTATTGTATTAATAGCTTCTGCTCTCGGATTCGCCCACGTAGTATGTTGATATTAATATGTCTATGTCCTTCTCCAGATCCTAGGTTATATCTACATAAATGTATGTATTTCAAGATCGGTTTCGCGGCTTCAGCGTAAAAAACAATTAAAAGGACGTGTCGGAAAGATTTTTTTTTATATTAAGTATGAATAAATTTAGAGTGTCGCTAGATTCTGAAAATGGACAGAACATCGCGGAAAACGTAAATTTGTAATTGCCAGAGTCAAACTAGTTTTGATTTTTGAGCTAGTTCTACTTTGTCGGATTTGTAAATTAAACCCAAAAATGTAGTTCGCATCAATTCTATACAATGCATGTGGTTGATCGGAATGCTAGAATTGTTTTTTATTGAATTCATCCGACAAACGTCTTATTTGAGCTTCGTTCAGAGAATGCTAGAGCCTGACGTGTACCATGATGTCGCACCAGAGTGCTTGTTGGTCTGTTTATTTGGTTTTTATTGTTTAGTTATTTTTCTATGAAAAATACAAACAACAGTGGATAAACGGGTTAATTTTTAGCCTGGGGGAATATAAAATGGGCATTTTTTTGTTACTTAATTGTTTTGACAACGTTGCTTCTCTCTATTTAAAAATGCTAAAAAAGTAAACCCGAAAAATTCTGAATGGTTTTTCTCACGGTACGACTGATTGGGAGTTTTAAGGGCCTCTTAAAAACCTTGTATTTAGTACAATTGATTGAAAACGTCAAAAACTCGCCCTTACATTAACTGTCACTCTTTTGACCCCATTAAATAAATAACCAGCCATATCTACGCACTAACAATAAAATAATGTCGGCAGCAGGGAATTCAGGAAAATTAGGAATTATATGTTTCTTCAGTTTCAATAATAAATACTGCGCAATGAGCATTACTGGGTCGTGCCGGCGTCAAGCCGTGTGACAGGGACACGGGGAAAAGCGAAATTAAAAGTGTTTAGCAAAAAGCCTAATGGAATGGTTTTCCTGTTAACTCTAAGAACTACGTGTACAACGAATGTGAGTTTACGTCAACATTGCAATAAGTATTTTTGGATTAAATTCACGATTCTTGCTACGATAACTATACTGGGAAGAGATTGGTAGAACGTAACATGTAAACATGGCCCATCGTTGCATTACATAAGTTCACTCAGTGCACGAAGTCCACGTTAACTGGTATGAAGTTTTATGTTCCATTTTCGGCAGCAATTAACAGATCTAGGCTGTTGCTAAATATCTTGAAAAAGTCCTTGTCCTAGAAAGTATTAACTGTGGTAAATTTACTGATAACGATCAGCATAGCTTGGACTAAAACGTTGATAACTATAAGGTAAAAAAATCACTTCAAATTGAAAAGAGTTCTACCACACCAAGATTTAGCAAAATATTTAGAAATGCATCTTGATAGGAAACAAACATGGAAAATGCATATTAAAAATAAAATGCGACGAGTTAAATTTAAGGCTCAGAAACCTAAACTGGCTAATAGGCAGAAGATCACATGTCACCATGGAAAATAAGATACTTATTTATAAAACCATAATCAAGCCAGTTTGGACATATGGCATTGAGCTGTGGGGATCAGCAAAGAACTCTGATGTGGCGATTTTACAACGGTTCCAGAACAAAACACTCAATATGCACTTCTGTTTATCAGAACCACTGAATTGCATGAGTACACAGAAATTAAAACTATCAAGGAGGAAGTCGAACACAGAGCAAAAGCATACAAAGACCAACACCCGGCAACAGCAATATGTGAACCTATAAGTGACAGAAGGCTGAAAAGACAACATATATGGGACTTTGTTCACTATCAAATCCTAATTTAATAATTCACGAGATTCCTCACTGGAGGAACAGTTCTTTCCTTACAATAACTCCTACAACAGATCTGTTAAGGGCTTGTGAAGCCGGATGAAAATGTCAAAAAAAATATGGAAAAGAAACCTCTCACCGTAAAGCCTTTTCTGATAGTGCTCAAATTAAAGTCTTACGAAACTAAAAACGAGTTTGTGTATTTCAAAATCTTATTTTTTAATCTCGCTTCAATAGTTTGCTGCCATGTTCCTTCGGTTTTCTATGGATACAAAAGATGTTCAAAAACAGCAACCCAATCTTCTTCATCGTGTCCATGATTCTATTTAGATGTAGTGCTTCGACCAGAACTCAGTCACATCGACAGCCCTAACGCTGGCCTCGCACATGTCTTTCATGGTGCAGGTGTTTGTGCACAGAGAGCAAGAAAACATATGGGACACCGTTTGCGGTGTGGTTCCACAGTCGCATTGTGGCTGATCGGAGTACCCCAATCTGACCAGGTTATACGAGTACCTACATCGGCTCACTAGGCTTCGTAGCCTATTTAGAGATTTCCAGATCAGCTACGGCAGTTTATGCCTCGCTAAAAGCTTTTCTGCAGGATAGATATAGTCAGCTATAGTTATGTCGGTGGGGGATATTTGAGGAGCCACAGTTGCCTGCGTGCTTCGCCAGGGCTGTTGCCGTTAATGCCGATGTTTTAGCCGAATTAAGGGAGCTGTGGCGATTTTTTAGTCGCCCCATTGATTGCTTCATAGTTTACAGTAGGTGGCGGTTAACGGTCTCCTGCTTGTGCTTTTCGCTTTGGAGGAACAGGCTTCCTTTTGAACCTCCAGAGGGCCTATTCCTGCCAGTGGGTATAATGCAGCAAGTGGAGTAGGTTTAAGGCAACCAGTGATTATTCTGCATGGAGATTAAGAGCAACATCTACTTTATCACAGTGGATCTTGTAGGTCAGTGAGTGGTCCAAGGTGGCACCTATGTAGACAAGGTTGTCATTGTGTTAAATGTCAGCCCTTCGCCATTGGATGTTTAATAGACGGGTTAGGTCTTAGTGCATTATCTTCGCGGTATCCACTGAGATTCGGCAGGGCGAGTTTAAGTTTAGCTTCGGTATCTTCAAAGTATGTCGCCTTTGTGGCCAGCGCCAAGTCATCCGTGTAGAGGAGCCTTTCCATGTTTATCGTACTGGGCTGATCGTTAGTATATATGTTGAATAGAATGGAAACCAGAACACTACCCTGAGGTAGACGATTCTTTGTGATACGCCACCTGCTCCTTTCCGAGTTTAAGCTGACCAATAAACGCCGATTGCGTAGCTTCTCACCCAGAATTTGTATGAATGCAAGGTAATCTATTAGGGCTGTTAACTAGCCTTTTTATATTTAAGGCTAAATTGACGTGGCAGGTGACAACGACAAAATCGGTTATTTTATTGGTTTCGTATCCATTCTCGACAGAATGGGTGTGACAGAGGATTTACCCAATGCAGGCTTTTCCAGGATGGAACCCAGCTTATGCCGGGATCAGCCCAGGGTCGATGATTTAACCGTTCAAATAACTACAACAGTTCAGCAACCCAATAATAAAACAGTATTGTCGGCGACAAGAATCAGAAATTATACGTTTCATCTGATACAATAAATAGCGGGCAGTGCCGGTTGGAGTTAAACGTTAGCTTGACGCGAGCGTGGCACCAAACACAGGCGAAGCGAGATGAAAACCTTTGTTTCTAGTACTTTGTTGGCAGGCTTTGACTAAGTGTGCGTAACAACTAATGATATTTATTTATATATGCTTTATTGTACACCAAGATAAAAAAATACATTAAAATTAAACAAACATACAACAGGCGGCCTTATCGCGTTCTGCGTTCTCTTCCAGTCAACCTTGAATGGATAGAGATAGCCTGGACACGATATGGGGTTGCACTTGGTGCAAATTTCATATTATTATTATTACTAAGTACAATTAGGTACTAAAAAGAAACTACAAAAATAGATAGATAAATACATACATACATCTAACTACACAAACAGGAAACAAATACAGCTTAAACAAGGACAGGATTACCGAGACAAGTAATGTTCCTTTATAAGTTTTTTAAAGACAGGCAACGACTGAGCACGTTTTATTGGGTCAGGCAATGCATTCCACAAACGAGCAGCCTGGACAGTGAATGATTTATCATAAAAAACTGTGGAATGCATAGGCATTTTAAGTCGCAAGTTTTCTGATTAATAATGTAGATTGTGCCGAAATATTGCTTTGTGTCTAGATATCAGAAACACTCAGTAAGCTAATGTGATAACCATAACGGGCTGAGTGTAAAGAGAAGTAGAGAATAACTCGGCTGGAAGTAATACCTGCATTAAGTTTTGCAGTAGGGCAATGCAGGTAAAAAAATACTTTAGATGAGCATGCGAGCAGACTAGTAAGTCAAACAGGGTTAAAATTATTTCATACTGATACACCTTTGTTTTATCTGTGGTAATAACCGGGCCTGGTGTGCTAACGTCAATAATTTGATCACCTGATTCTCGTAGAGCATGGTTTATTAACTATTTTGTTTGTCGTCAATTTTTTTTTAAACATTGCCCTACACTAGGAATTTCTTCCTGTATCGTGGGTACGTTTACAAACATATAAACTCACTTACACAAACACCCAGAGCCGGAACAACTATCTGTAGGTCATACAAATATTTGTTCCGTGCGGGAATCGAACCCGCGACACGCAGCGTAGCAGTCAATCGCTCAACCACTACGCCAACCGTGCGCCCTCATATGTCATTTGCAACAGCAAAATACAGGTTTGTATGGAAAAAGAAGTAGGAGCCTTTGCCCAACTATAGGACCAAACGGCTAATTAAATTGATCACCTTAGATGACTAACATAACTTTACGCTCTTCTTAGGGGTTCTGTCATAGAAAACAGTCATACGAAATCGCGACAACTCATCCCTCAGTCCACTATCCTCGCCCTAAGTAATTCCCCCCTCCCGGGCGACGTGATTACCCCTTTATTACTCCCCGGCGTGGACCCTAATGCATGACACTATTACGCGCACTGCCAACTAATACCCACGTCTTTTTATAAACATAGCTTTGTTGTTCGCGTCGACGATTGTTGCATTCGATTGTGGGGAAAGAAAGAAGACTTTGAAATAATGGAGACTTTTGTTGAGGGTAATTTATTAATGAGGGCTATCGCGTTTGAATTTGCCGCTAGGGCTGCTGACGCAGAGAGAGGTCTCTAAAACGTCAAATTTCATAGTTTTTTGGCTTTAAGCGCAAATTTATTTATTACTTTTTTATTTTTGTGTGAATATATGCCAATTATGGCAGACTAGCTATGTGCTGTTCCAAACTATAGATTTTATCGAGATCCGTTCAGCGGTTTCAGCGTGACTGAGTAACGAAAATACACACATAGTAAGATTAAGATTGGTAGGTACCGGTTTTACCAACCACTGCTTTGTTAGAGTTTTTTTTCCGGAATTTTTTGTACTCCTTTCTTTTCGAAAAAAAGGGGCTGCGCTATACTGTGGCCTACTCGATTTTATACTTAATCGCAATTCTATGGCATTAGAAATGATTTTATTCAAACTTTGCTTACGTGCGCATAATAAAAACGTCTAACAGCCAAGTTTAAGGACCTTATTCGCCAGTGGCGCCAACTGATGAGCACAAAAACGGAAGCCCTCATTAAGTGGTGGTAGAGGAAGATCAAAGAAATGTTGGATGGATTGTGTGAAGAATGATTTCGTTAGAAAGGAGATGACTATTGGGATAGAATAGAGATTGGAAAGAGATGGTAGAAAAGACTTCCTGCCGACCGCAAGTATTTTTATGTATTTATCAACCGACTTCAAAAAGGAGGAGGTTTTCAATTCGATTGTATGTTTGTTACGCGATTAAATCACCAATTATAAAACTTTTGATTTTGATGATTTTTTATTTGATTTTTCATTTAAATTTGATAAAGATCTGACTAGTGGTTTTTAAGTTATCCTTTACTAGCTGTTCCCCGCGGCTTCGCTCCCGTAGGCCACCCCATAGGACCCGTTTTCGGGATTAAAACATAACCTATATCACTAAAGAATAATATAGCTTTCTAGTGGCGAAAGAATTTTTAAAATCGGTCCAGTAGTTTCGGAGCCTATTCGGTACAAACAAACAAAAAAAATATTCCTCTTTATAATATTGGTAAAGATAAAGAAGAAGAATACCTTCTACAATAAAATTACAATGTTATTCCGCTACAAAAACAGTATGACTAGGTTATACACAGCAAAAACACGTAGCGTTCTTAACACTATTTATAAAACACTGCATAATAACACTGACAATGAACGACCTCTAACATAGTTAAACTTAAACAACTCTTAACATATATTTTTTAATCCCGAAAACGGATCCTATAGGATGGTCCACGGGAGCAAAGCTGCGGGGAACAGCTAGTAATCAAATACGATCATCAAATTGCAAAAATGTCACGGGCTACGTTACTAGTGTACGTAGTTTACTATGTAGTGTCTTTCATCTGACCTAACAACCCAAAATATACAACAACAACAACAATATTGAGGTTTGAATATTCTCAGCTTCAACCAATAATCTACGTCATTGCATATCATCATCATCAGCCCACTGCTGGGATACAAGCCTCCTCACTGTGAGGGAGGAAACTGCACAAATAAACACAATTCCACTATCCAACCTTAATGCCACCAGAGAAGAATTTCTAGTCTCAATCTACCCAGTTACTGTAGATACCTACTCGCTTTCAGCTCGGCGTCAACTTTTCAACGTTGTTAAACCAAAAACCAGATGCAAATCAGATATTTACACATTCTATAACATAATTTCATCTGACTTCTTCCATTCTAAACCAATTATGTACGTCAATACACAAATAAACACAATCTACCAATCCCACCATAATAACCACCATTCTTCCAGTCTCTATATAGTAAGTAGGTACCTATTCGCCTCCAGCGCGGCGTCAATTTGACGGCTGAAACTACGTAATGGCTCGCAAGTAGATTGCGTGTCGATGGGAGACGTAAGTGGGAGGACGACAAGCGATGTGTGCCGAGATGCAAGGCAAACTATAAAAAGGTTAGATTGGTTTTGCTTAGGTTTGATAGCACGTTGAAATTAATTCAACGTAATTTTTTATTGGATTGGTTTAGATGGCACTTATCAACACAATAAACAAAGTAATTTTACCAGAAAAATATATTGATTCTAGTAGAATTTGATAGGAAACCTGCAGCATTTATTGCGTTAAGTGAATTTGGCAAGTCAAAGGGTTTGACCCCATGAAATAGTATAAACAATCGATCAATCACATAGACGAAAATCCACAACGCGTCTTTCATCTCGCATGTGATTGGTCAATTTTTCATACTCTTTCATGGGGTCAAATCCTTCGCCTTGACATTCACTTATGCAATTAGGTTGCTAAAACAGGTTAACAGCACCTTACCAGCGACAACTTCTAATATTCAGTCACCAATCAAATATTACAGTCTCTAATACCAAAACAGCTCTAGATTTTTCATTCATAGCTTTATGAAAAAATTATCAACCAACATAAATTATGTAGGTACAAAGTTTCATAAAAGCCAGCTTTAACCAGTACAAAGTAAAAACACTAAACATTGCCATCCATCCACAAGCAGGTCCACAAAAGTCATTACTCCCACAAATCTAGATTATATTAAATTTTTCACGCACACATAGAACCGCACTCTGAAATAATTAAAATATTTCAGCGACACAACAAAATTTAATAAATCCGGTGTCGTAACCGAGTGTAGTAGTTATCATTGCGAAGATCCTCTGGAATGCGAGATGGCGGTCTTGGCTGAGATCAGGTGTCATCCTACAATGAACTGAGTTCAAGTGGGTCGGCAGAATTTAAGGCATCTTGGAATTTCTCGGAGCAAAGATGTGAGGAGAAATGGAAGCGCAGGTTATTAAATATTTATGAAAATGAGGTTGCGTTTCGTGGTTCTGTTCGGGATGTACAACATAGTATATCTGAGAAAATGTTTGCCCATTAAACAGTGACAATATATGATTCTTTAAGCAGTTGGTCCTTAATATTTCTGAAATTACTTTTCAGCAAATCAAAATAAAAAGCTGTGCAGACGATGGATAGCAATGAAAATCTTCACTGGAACAATCATGAAAGATGTTTAAAATTCAATAGTGGAAAATAATCTTACTAAATGCGAAAGTGTGTTTGTTTGTTACTCAATCACGCTAAAATGGCTGAACGGCTCTAGGTGAAATTTGGCACAGAAATAGGTTATAGTCTGAAATGTATCACATAGGCTAGATTTTATCCCGGTAAGAAAAAACGTATCACGCGGGCGACGCCGCTGGGAGAAGCTAGAATTATATGAATGGGAAATAAATAATACAACAGCTGTAACTGAAAAGTAAAATAACGTTTACGTTAGCAACTTTGATCAAAGAAAACTGTAGCCCATGTCCACAAAATCATCCTTGTATCTCCAAGGTAACACAAATAAATCCAATCTTCAATTTACTTTCAACACAACTACCGACTACCAGTGACTTCCAGTACATACGCCATCTGTAATCCACTTGCCAGAACAAATACTATCCAAGAAGATGATAAGCTGCCTCGAGCTATAGTGTCGCTAACTGACATTAGGGGTGATTTCTGGGTAAAAAAATCATTTCGTCAGTTAGATGATCAAAAAAATATCTGTAACGTATTATTTGCTTTGTCAAATCAATAAAAATAAATTGACAAATAAAGCGCATCAAAGTTCAGAAATGGGGTTGTGATACTTTTGAGTAATTCATGTACTAGAACTCGACATCACGCGAAATTTCAAAGCTCTGTATCATCTTTATTTTTTTTTGTTTACGTGACAAAAGAAAAAAATACTTGCCAATTTTTTTTTTTTCAGTAACAATAGATTTAAGTTATTTGGATCCCATCGTGATTAGCAAAAAATAGCTATCGATCTGTATATGCAGTATTTTTCTACTATGAAAAATAAAAACACACCACATTGCTATATTTACACAAATTTAAACAATGTTCTATTCGAAAGTACGCAATTGGATCTATATTTTGACTCCGGAAACTCTCGCATGTGATTCTCTTTTTTATAAACTATAGTTTATAAAAAAAACAATTTTTATTATTTAGCGAATTTTTGTTTTTTGTCTGTAACATAAAATACGATTTTGTCAGATAGCGCCACTATAGCTTGAAGATGGCAGTAAGTGGATTGAACCTCTCTCATATTGTACCACAGTTTCAAATTTAAACAGTGTGACTAGAATTGGAACTGCCATCTTGTATTTACTTTAATTCACTGATATTTCTCTGTTACTCCTTACAATTTTGTACAGACTTCCCCGATTGCGATGTGCAGTGAATTTTAAAATGGAATATGAGTTTTGTTCAGGATTAAAATAAAATCCGATCCTACCCTTCCAACTTCCTACAAGTATTATAAAACATTTGTGATACTTTGTATGTTAGGAGGTTTGTTCATCAATCATGCTTCTACAGCGAAACGGATTTATTTATTAAATCTTTGTGTACAAATACAAAGACAGACTTAATGCTTCAGGCATTTTCTACCAGTCGACCAAAGGGTGGTGCAGAGATAAAACAAGGCAGGTAAAACTAAATGATAGGACATATGTAGACCTGGATTGGGACAATGCATATATATATACCCTTTATATATATAATATATACTAATAAAATCAATACATATCATCATCGAAAATATTTTCATCAAAAATAGCCAGGGTGTTAAAGGATAACCAACAGAATCCATTTTTGTCTGATTGTCTGTTTATGTTTGTCTGTTTATTTGTGCACGCATCACGTGAAGTATGAAACCAATGAATATAACACTTATACATAAAAATGTACGTAACTTAAAGTATTATACGCAATTCAGATACTCGGCTAGTTGAACTCCATATTAGATACATGGCGTTGTGCAATTGACGTCATTTTCGAAATGGTAATGTTAAGATTCTCTGCGGAAGCATGACACAATAAAAAAAATTGATAGGTAGGTAGGTAGCAAGGTAAGTAGGGTAGTTAAGTAAGCAGGGCAGCTGACGAGAGTGGAGCCGGGGCTCAGCTAGTATATAATATATAAATGTTGAGAAAGGATACGTGAAGGAAACATTACATAGGGTGACACCGTGGGTGGTCTAATCAATTAAAGCGATTCTATTCTTAATGCTTTATTGTACACCAAAAACAATATTCGATACAGTGTGATAATAAAATGGCGTTTGTGGCGATGCTTGGGGGAGGCCTATGTCCAGCAGTGGACGACTTTCGGCTGATATGATGATGATGATGATGATAATAAAGTACATATACAAAGGCAAGCTTAACTCAATATTGAGTTCTTTGGCTTAGCGATTTTTTAATGACAATCTTAGACGGATTTCAAAGATAGAAGGACATTAGATATCTTTATACACCGGTAGTTTTTCTCGGACGATAAAATTATTTTGACGCGAGCGAAGTCGCGGGCAGAAGTTAGCAGTCTTACTTTCTACTATAATATTATAAAGGTGATAGTTTGTGAGTAAGTGTGGTTGTATGTTTGTTCCTCTTTCACGCAAAAAACTATAGAACGGATCTGGATGAAATTTGGTACAGAGATAGATTATAGTCTGGAATAGCACATAGGATACTTTTAATCCCGGGAATATGTTCCCTTGGGATAATAATTTTCGTCATTTACGCAGGAGAAGCCGCTAGCAGATGCTAGTAATAATATAAATCGGGGTTGAAAGGGAGGATGAATGAAATTATGCATGTTTTCAATATTGAGGTTTTCGTGAATGGCGTCGAATTTAAATTCGTTAATGATGTTGAAACGGATGCGACGGGTTTAATAAGGTTGGTTTACGTTTTAATTTTGAATGTCATGGTTTATTTTAATAAAACATGAAATCTTTGTTGTTGTTCTAGACATGGAAAAAGGAGAATGGTAATATAAAAATTAATTATTATTAATTTATCTTTGAGAGCTCGTGGCTAAATAATAACAGCCGCACGGGTCGATCATCAAGGTTAAGCAATGCTGGACGAGGTCGGTCCGTGGATGGGTGTCCATTTCAACATACCGAGTTTCCTCCGTGCCTCGGAAAGCACGTTAAACCGTTGGTCCCGGCTGTTATTTGAAGATCTTTGGCAGTCGTTACGGGTAGTCAGAAGCTTGAGATCTGACACCAGTCTTGCCAAGGGGTACCGTGCTACCCAGTTACCGGGTTGTGGAGGTCAGATAGGCAGTCGCTCCATGTAAAACACTGGTACTTAGCTGAATCCGGTAAGACTGGAAACCGACCCCAATATAGTTGGGAAAAGGCTAGGAAGATGATGATTGATTTATTTTTGACTAAGCAAATTGATATAAGAATATTATAGTCAAGATTGAATATTAATTTGGCTTGCATAGTCAAACCGGGATTTTGTATTAAGAATTTGAAGTTGAGGACTCTAAATCTGCTTTAACCAGGAACTAACAACGATTTATTCCGTTCTAATACCAATAACTAATACCACTGGTATTTGTTTCAACTCATTTTTATTTTCTATTCCGAACGGATACCACTCTTTAAATAATTGAATCTTATGTGCGAACGAATACCAACAACTTGAATTTGGGACAGTCCGCTCAGTCAAATCTAATCTAATTAAAGGCAATGCCCATTTTTAGCCATGAAACGCCCAATAATTTGCTTTTGTTAAAAAAACATCTTGTTTTATGTTTATTAATCGCATTATTCATTTATCCAAACAAGATTGCAAATTTTTGTACAAAAAAGTATCGAAAAGATAAAATTAAATGAGATAAACTCATTGGTTTGTGGATAAAATAAAAAGTGTTGCCATTTGCTAATTTCGTTAAAATATAATCGATTTTATTTCTTAAGTCGATTTTTTATGACGTAACTATTTTTATAATTACGTACCTAGCTAATAATAACTAAGTCAGGTAATTTTAATATAAATTAAGAGATGATTTTTTGATATATTTTGTAATTTTTAGATTGTAAGTACCTAATTTTTTCTTGTGTTGATGTTCTTGCAAAAAAAACTTATACAGGTACAAGTAGGAACTAAAATTATTACAAAGTTGATTTTAATCAAATTTTATTATTGAACTAGACGTTTGCTAACAAATTTTTGTTTTTTTAATTTAACTGTAATTTTTTTTTCAAATAAAAGGTCTTCTAATTACATACAAAGCATTTTTACTGACTGTACCTTATATCTTTGAACTTGTTTTGGTGTTAGTTAGAAACAATGGTATCCATTCGGAATAGAAAATAAATATTTGTTGAAACAAATACCAGTGTTATTAGTTGTTGGTATTAGAACGGAATAAATCTTAACAACAGGCTTATCTTTGAAAATAAAAACGTTTTCCACACACAATAATTAAGTTTCCAAAAATAAAGTTTGTGGCAAAATTAAAGCACAAACAAGGCATCACCTGACAACTCTCTGTTCTTCAAATTCCTCCTCGTTTCACATCTAATCTCACAAACAAGACAATCTGATGCGTTCACATGGAAGATACGAATTAACTCTTCAAAAGCAACCCGTTGTTTACAAGGCAAACTTTTAATAGTGTAGTCAAACTTAATAATATACTACAAACAAAGCTGTGTGCTCACATTAGTATTCACTGAACGGAGTTCATTTTGTAAGTTCGTTGGGATACGTCTATTTTTCCATGTAAAAATAATTGCTCCTAAGATATGTCGCTACCATTTATATATTAAAAACCTATTATAATCAATACATATAATAAATCTGTAGAAAAGTAATTTTTGTACATCGAAAATATTTCCAAAAAAAATAGCCAGGGTGTTAAAGGATAACCAACAGAACCTATTTCCGGCATTTTTGGAATTTTTGTCTGTTTATCTGTTTATTTGTGCACGCATCACGTGAAATGTACGAAACCAATGTAAATAACTTTTAAACATAAAAATTGTGCGTAACTTGAAGAATTACTTAGTTTTTGTTTCATCGCAATCGGTTCACTCTATCAAAAGTTAGATGAAGTTAAAGAGTTTAAGAAGTAAAATTATCACAACACATGCAATTCGGACAGTTGAACTCGATATGCGATAGATGGCTTTGTGCATTTGAAGTCATTTTCTAATATGGCGTTGTTAAGATTCTCCGCGAAAGAATGATGACTATAGAAACAAAAATGGTAGGTAAGTAAGTAGGGTAGGCAGGAAGGTAAGTTGGGTAGGGTTGGCAGACAGACGACGGGAGCGAAGCCGCGGGCACAGCTAGTAAATAATAATAATAAATAGTATATTGTCACAAAGAAACATATATTAGTATACACTGATTAACAAGATGCTTACTACGCTGCTGAAGTCTGCATTCAGATATTGGAGACAGTGTTCAGCTGTGAGGTTACTTAAAAATAGGGTTTATACAACAGCGGACTGTGCCAACCTATTGTTCGTGTTAACAGTCAGATTTGCTTATTATATTACATTTTATATATTTAGTAACGATCGCTACGCTACTAATACGCTTATATTAAAGTAATTTCAGTCAGGATAGAACGTTTTTATTTTCCAGGGCTAGTTGACTAGAAATGAGTGAAAATAATTATAGAATAACGTGATTCAGAAACTTTTGTAATTTTTAAAGTATAGATTTCAATTAACTGCTAATTAAAGACAATGCTATAAAGTTAGTACGACAAAAGCGTGTCCGTTATAAATCATAAATTTTCGAGTATTTTAACATAACTTTTTTTTAAATGTCCTTAAATCTCGTGACTTTTTTTATTGGGGCAATCCCACCGCACTATTCCCAAACCACTGCAACTCCTGAAAGCCAGAATCAACAGTGGCGACCACCAGAAAAGCGCCGAGGCAATGAAGCTCGACGAATTCCCGGAGAATGAATTTAACTGTCTTGGATCCCGCAGCGAAATTAATCAGAAAATAATAACGGAGGAGTAGAAAAAAGTACAAATTTCCACTTCCCTCCATATCAAGCAGGAGACAGAACAAATAAGGCCAATAGGCACAAAGGGTCGTTTACAACTGGAATAAACCCAGTTGTCTAGCACCACGGATAAAAATTTGCATTAATATTAATGGGTCCTACATTGTGAGCTGCTATATTTGTTTTCAATAATAGGTATGGCAAAAATGCTTGAACGCACGGAAATTTGTTCTAGTTTCCACAAGGTCCGTATAGTAAACAACTCCAGATGCAGCCTGTACATTATTCAACATAAAATTGCGCTCATTCTGCCAAAGAATACATTCCCATAAGATATGATGTGCAGATTGTACATATTCGCAGTCAGACGTAGAGCACTGACATAAAGGTGAGGCAACGAGCTTGAAGGAAAATAATTTACTTTTAAAGTTACCATGCCCTGTGAGAAATTGGGCAACACAGTAATCCACCTCCAGCCACGTCCTGGCTAGCCGCACGCGAACGGATGGAAAGATTTGGTGGAAGTTTCGGTCCTTGATGGAATTATCCCACCTACATTGCCATTCGGATAAAAGTTCCTCCCAGACGTCAATATTTGGTTTAAATAACCTAGAGATTTTCTCACGGTCACACCGAGTTAAAAAGTCCGCGTCCATGGTCTCTCGTGCGGAATAGTACATTGCAGTGCGTCGCTGCACTTCAAGGTCGACCGGAAGTACGCCAGCAAGTACCGTTAACGCTTCAGTACTAAGCGTCCTGTATGCTTTGCATAAGAATATCAAAGCCAAACGCTGGCTTTGAAGTAATTTACGTCGTACCACCCCTATTGTGGCCCTATCAGCCCAAACAGGCGCACCATACCACATACAACCCAAGTAAGTAGTCCCATAAATAGTCTTTAAGGTTAAAAAAGAATGTACATGGGGTCTAATAAGTAATCTAAATCTACATGGGGTCTTCATGTAGATTTAGATATTCTCGTTAAGGCATAGAAGTTCTTTTTTGCTTTTTCACCAACTATTATAATATTTATGATCTATAAATGCAAAATTCCTCTCGAACACTAGACCAAGATAGCACACGGACTGCTTCCTTTTCACTGACTTAAATCTCGTGACTGATACCATTTTGTTCACATTATTGTCATTAAAAGAGAAGATCCTCGATGGGACGCCCTACACGAAAAAAACACATTCACACATCACTACGCCCCATTGTTACCCGCTCGCATCTTGAAGGCCCTAACAGTTGAATCGCTCTTCAGCCTAAGTCTAAGAGCCATCGACGTCCGTAATTGAGGCCGTCAGACGACCCACAAGCCACCTGAGCCAACCGGAGCCACTTGACGCCGATAAGTGACGTCTACACCCACGTGACGTCATTAATAGCCAAGAATTAGAAGGCGTTTAGATGGGGCAATTAGTATTTACTGGTTGATGGTGGCGAATATTTGCAGGGAGTACGCGGAATTTCTATGAGAAACTCGACGTTTTTGATAATAAACAGATTTTTTACAGATGTTAATTTGATAGTCTCTATTGACCTTTAACTTATGTTCATAAAAGTTTATCTGATGTTAGAACACCATTAGGTCCGCCATTGTACCTTTGTGCATGAAGTTTTAAATAAATAAATAAACAAAAAGCGACAGTTTGACTAGCTATTCAATTAAATTAACTTAGATCATTCAACTTTAAAAAACACTAAGCTGTTGTTCTTCGACTGGTGGTTGTAACAAAATAGGTCAATAACTTTAACTTTGTTTTTGTTGATTGATTACTTTCTCATTACACAATAAATAAACAAAAGAACTACAGTAAATCGAACGATAAAGTCTACTTCATCACCATTATTTCAATAACAGCGTAAAACGAGAATCCTCGACATCCCTAATTGCTGTCCTCTGTCAAGAATACCTTTGGCACTCGACCCTCGATAAGTGACCGGCTATACTTACCTACGTAAAATGGTGGGTACAGTTGAAAAAAATAATTGGTGTACAAGCACAATCTTTGTATAAGTAAGTAACTTTGGCAATAACCTACTAGCTCTTCGCATGATTTGATTATTACAAGTTGTAGAGCAGTGGTGGCCCAGTAGTGACGGTCCCAACTTACGTGTCCCAGGTCGTGGGTTGGAACCCAGGCAGGCGGTTTACTTTGTGTAAATAACTTCATCACCACTGCTCTAGAAACGGCGAAGGAAAACATCGTGACGAAACCGGCATGTCGTAGAACCAAAAAATCGAAGACAATTGACATCCACCAACCCGCACTAGGCCTGCGTGACCCGTTCCCTCTCTGACAGAGAGGAGCCCCATATGCCAGCAGTAGAAAAATAAAAAATCTAATGATGAAGTTGCATGGACGGTGAACTCTGAACTTGTTTCGATGGTTCTTCTGCCCTGTGAGAAAACCTATACAAGACTAGACCTAGCCGCCTTGAAAACACTGGGCTTATAAATAGTGTAAAAATCTGACGGGCAAAAATCTTATCTCTAATCAAATTAACGAAATAAGTAATTCTCTTAAATCACTCATTTAAGCATACAATAGGCTTACGAAGGCGAACTCTCACGTATTTTTTTTCGTGTATGGATGTTTTGCCTGTATATTTGCTTGTAGGTTGGTGGTTTTAAATGTTATAATATTAGGTTTCAAATTAGTGTCAAAATTACAGTATTCAATTATTTACCCAGTGTATTATTATTATTTTAATACTCACGCAATCAAATGAACCGTTCCGGTATTAAAAATAATGGAAAGGACAGAAAAAATATGTATTGTCGCAGAAACTGACGTGCCTATAAGTTTTCAAAAACCTGACTTTCAGTAACCTAACTTTTGTGATACACCTGCCTATGCCTACCTCCTGTATCAGGAGTTTATCTAAAGATAAACTAAGCTATCGATAGATTCCAAAGTTCGTAAACAATAATATTCCGAGAAAGTACAAACGTAGATATCATTCTCGCAGCATTTCTGATTTATCACCCAAACTTTTCTGAATTTGTACAAAGGGAGAAATAATCCATCAAAGCCTTCCCCCCTACATACATGTTATTTTCTCGAACTATTCCTCCAAATCCATCATAAATACAGATCCATCGATAGAGAAGTTTAAACGGCTGAACTTACATTGAAGAAACATTTACGATTCCTATAGCCTTTTTTGTTTCTTTTAGAAGAACCTTGCGTCTGAAAGTGTTGTAAAAAACTAAAAGTGCTTGCAAGTTTGGAGTTTTTACGCGACAAACTTCACATTGTATTTGTTAGGCCTTTTGAATGTTGTTTTTTTTTTAGTTTTTAGTCTCTATGGGAAGTAATTCCGGGTTTGGATGACTAATTTTTTACCATCGGATGCGTTGCTTGCTGGTCCAATGACAGTATTATAGTAATGAGAGAGAGAGAGAGAGCAAAAGAGATACAGTTTTGTCATGACTGGAAAATACACATAGGTATACTCGGGTAGTTCCGTATGGTGTCGGACGTGAAGAATTTCACCATCCCATATCTGCCCGTGGGTATCGTAAGAGGCGATTAAGGGACACACCAGAGAATAGGCAGCAGCTTCTATGCACTTTAACAACAAACTGCGATCGCCAACCCGCCTGCCAAGCGTGGCAATTATGGCAAACCCCCCCAAACCAAAATTAATAGCAGTCTACCCTCGACTGGGATAGCGGTTGAGGCGAAGGGGTGCAAAGAATCCATGGAGTGAACCCGGCTACCCCAATAAACACCGATCACTGGATCTGGCAACATGTAACGCGCGAACACTTCGGACCGACGAGAAGATATCCGAACTCAAGGAAATCTCTAGAGGCATGCATGGTTTCAAAACTCACTTCACCGTTTTCATGAGGGACTTCAACTTGCTCAGGCAAACAAGACGAGAATGAGCTGCAAGCGGGGCATTCGGAACTACCGGACGTCGGAACTACCGGGGTCACCTACTGGCCAGTTTTATGGAGAAGGAGGGTCTCTTATGATGAACTCCTTCTTCAGAAAGCGTGAGCACAGGAAGTGGACCTGGCAGAGCCCCGATGGTGCAACTAAAGACAAGATCGACTTTATCATGTCAACCAAGAAGCAAATATTCAATGATGTCTCTGTGATCAATTCAGGGAAAACCGGGCGCAATCACCGCATGGTAAGAGGGACATATGATTGAACATTATTATCAAGCTTGAAAGTGAAAAATAAAAACATTTTTACAGAAAGAACAACGTGACAAAGTGTCGAAAAACGAAGCAACAAGAACAAGAACACCGACTTCCGAAATTGAAGACATATTTCACTTTGTAGTGTTTTTTTTAGAAGTCGGTTGTATGTGGAAATCCCCTTGTATGACTTATAAAAGATAGTAAGAATGGAAAATTTATAAGTTTGTAAGTAACATCTTTTATCGAAATGGATTCTAGAGAACAAAATTACATAAAAATCTTAGGTTAGTTTAATTAGAGGCATCTAAATGAAATCTATCAATCCAATTCAATAGAGTCAGACCAAAATAAATGAAGCTTTACTTGTAATACAAAGAAGTGCTACTAGAAACCTCATTTTAGTTTGTGCCTATTATAAATTTTGGACTGTATTTAAAGGATGGCTGTAAGACCCATCGCTAAATATCTTTGCGACATAATTTTATTACATAACCTTTAAATTATTATTTTTTATTATTATTATTTATTTCAGGCAACTAAGGCCCATAGATAAAATACACAAATTAAGCATACAAAAATAAACTAATACATAATTCTTAACAAAGTTAGCACATTGTATAGTTACTTTTCTTTAAAGCATTCTAGGTACGAAAATAACTTTGACGAAACACATAACTTACTTGTGCATATTAACTTTTCTTCGTATCTAATAAAACGGAAATTTAATATGTGAACGAAATAATTTCCTGAATAAAATGTCGTGTTCTCATTCAATCAAGTAGGAGTAACATCTGTTTGATACATAAAAAGATATTCATTTACGACCTTGCCTGACTCTATGAAAATAAGTATATATCTTTACTGTCAGGATATTTCTTTATGTTTTAATAATGTACTTTAATAAAAATGGTGTCGGTGGATCTAAGGACGTATCTTATCTTACAAATATAATAAACTAGCTGTTGCCCGCGGCTTCGCTCCCGTGGACCACCCTACAGGAACCATTTTCGAGATTAAAAAATAGCCTATGTCACTCAGGAATAATGTAGCTTTCCATTGGTGAAAGAATTTTTAAATTCGGTCCAGTAGTTTCGGAGCCTATTCGGTACAAACAAACAAAATTATCTTTCCTCTTTATAATATTATATAGTATAGATGTGAAAGTTTGGATATATGTGTGTGTGCATGTTTGTTTGTTACTCAATCACACCAGAACGGCTGAACGGATCTGGATGAAATTTGGCATAGAGATAGATTATAGTCTGGAATAGCACTTTATATCCCGGTATAATGTTCCCTTGGGATGATAAAACACTTATCACGAAACCACTGGCAGTAGGTATTAAATAAATCAAATAATGTAGGTTTTTATTTTGTTTTTTTTTCATAGTGTTTTTATTTTACCTGTTTAAATGAAACTAATTTGACAATGTTTACCTCAGTGAACATTACACATTACTTGTTGTTCTCAACGTATTTCGCAGTGTTCACTGTGATGAAGATCGATTTCCTTAAAACCTCATTTTTTTTTTTTTTTTGTATATTTTTCCTTAGTTCTATTTCACAAAATAAAACATTTCAGATCTCTGCCAAATTAAGGATTAAGGTTTTCTGTGGCTGTTGCAGTGATCAATTTATAATCCATCAAAATTAGTTTAAACGTTAATCTTAATCTGTAAAGAAAGAGTTTATTTTTGCCAGAAATGACTCATACCATAACAAAAAAAAACTTATATACACATACATACGGAAAATTTTAATCACATCGCGCAAAAAGGCCATCGGTCAATATACTGAGTTATTTGTCATGTGATTTAAAATTCGTATATTGTATTTTGAAATACGAATATAAAAATAAAATCAATCTCATAACATTTAAAAATTAGCAAACGTTCTATACTATAATTCGGTTCACTTAATTCAAAATCTTTGACCTACATATTCTAAATTTTTCGAAAAGCTTGTATTTTCCCACGCTAACTCCGGTGGTGACCGCAGATCTACCCCTCTCGCACGACAGGCGCTGTAGTAATACGCAACGTGACATGATATCATCTAGAAATATATTGTGAGGGTTGAAGTAGACTAAATTACCAACTGAAAAGAAATAATCTTGTCTTTGGCTTTCTCTTTCTAAGGGCTGATTTCTGAATTGAGTATTCAGTGTTAAGAACGTGTTCAACCCTAATTTAATGTCAAAGTTTGACAGATTTTCAGGGTAGAGTACAGTTTGACAAATACTCAACTTCAAATACTTAATTCAGAAATCGGAGGTAAATGACTTATTTTCCTACGGGAATCACCTATTAATATACATGAGGCTGCTCTCAAAACGGCGAAGGAAAACATCGTGAGGAAACCGACATGTCCTAGAACCAAAAATTCGAAGACATGTGACATCCACCAACCCGCACTGGGCCCGCGTGGCCTATTCCCTCTGGCCCATCCTCCTCTCTGACAGAGAGGAGGATGGGCCGTCCCAGCAGTGGGATCATTAAATGGCTGATGATGATGATGATACGTGAGGCAGAGGGCATTCATAGAAGTCTCCTTTTAGAAAAGAAACTTGAGAACGGACAGAAAATAATCCAAGAAACACAAGTTTTATTAAAGCAAAGTGTATTTAGCCACGACAAAGTGACATTCTCTCAGCAATAATGATTGTTAAAAGTCCGAAATATAATTATGCGCTTTACCACCACATCGTCACATTTCGCTGGCGCTTGTTAATCCAGTCCAGAGGTAAGTGGCATTCGATGTCAGCGAAGGCGCTAGTCGAAATTTCAAAATGTATGGGATTTTTAGATATCGCTTGTCAATCCCATAAAATTTTGCGTTTTTGACAATCGCTATCGCCACGCTTTCGATAGTAGGATGTCATTTGTCTAGGGCCTCAGTCATTGTGGCTTTTTTTTTTAATCGTTAGCGGTGATATAATAGCACTTTGTACATGAAGATGAAATTGAAAGAGAGTTACCACGGCCCTGACACAAGCAACCGAAGGATCACGAGTGGGTTTTAGTCAGTAATAGTCTGACACGCCCTCCCGCTTCACCCAGAGCGGGAGAAGCCATTGGATGTTTTCCCACACAAAAAAAAAGTTTTCTCATCTACGGATGCGGTTACCTGTATATCCATCTGATAACAAACCCAATGACCTTTACTACTTTCTCGTAAGTCGTACGCTCATTTATTGGGCAAAGAAGGTATCCAACTTTATCTGAATACAAACTTTGCTACACACGAATGTAGGTACCTACTAACCCACCTTGCCTAAAAGCAATTGTCTATTACACAATCGCTCCGCTCAAGCGTGCTTCGGTTCAACCCTACACCTTATATAGGTACCTACTTTGTCTAGATATTGTGTATTGTATAGCCGTTTCAGACATTCAAGGTCACACCAAGTAAATATAGTTTTCAACAACATTTAGAATCAGGCACTTATAGAGCTGAAAATAAATAATTGAATTAACCTACTTCGTTGAATGGTAAGCGCCTCGCCGCTTTGTTGACTTAATAATAAACTGCCTTTTGCCCGACTTTGCTCCGGCATAAAAAGCCTATAGAACTCAACGATAGTTTATCCTGATGGCGCGACGCAATTTAAATTGCGTAGATAAGCCATATCGCGCGCGTGTTGTCTAGAAAATTTCAAGTGCTAAACGATTGAATTACATCGCATGGCGTCCGTGTGGACTTCCTTGCAATTTCACTTTGTAAAAATCACTTTGCGGTGTAATATAAGTCGAATGGCGACGAGGCATCAAGAAGGTCGCTAAATTTCTAGAGTATTCAGTATTTCTTTAAAGGTTATCTTTGAAAAACATAGTGGTTTTGATAGTGGTCAAGAGCGACTATAACAATAAAAAACATGTACCTACACAACCAAACAATGTTATCTCTTTGTATCATTAGTACCTGTAGCATTTTTTTTACTAATGATAGGCTTGCGCTTGACCACTATCTTACCATCAGCGATGATGTGGTCGACGATGAAGCACGCTTGCGTAGAAGAAACCTGTTCACTCTTGACTTAAAGCCACCCAGGTTGTAGCTATCAGGAAATACAGACTCCGGCAGGGAATTCCACTCCTTAGCTGTACGCATAATAAAAGTATTTCCAAAACGTTTGGTGCGTATGGGTGGGATGTCCACCATGTACTGATGACGCATCGCCATACGTCTTTTAGTCCGATGATGGAAAGCAAAGCATATCATAATCAGCCTGTTGTGTTCCCACTACTGGGACACAAGCCCGCTCTCTGTAGGTAGGAGTGGGCTGTAATCCACCACGTGGGCCCAGTGCGGGTTGGTGGATGTCATATTTTTTAGAATTTTTGGTTCTTGAGCCGATTTCCTCACGAATGTAATTAGTATTCGTATTTATTTATTTGCTATTATTACATCAGAATATTTATGTTAAGAATCTCAATAAATACAAGATATATGATAAATCTTTTAATGCAACTTTTTGCGTCACATAGTTATTAAGTAAATGTACATTACATATTTTTGATAAAGGCTTAATTAAAATTCCTAACACATGTTTTTATGTAATCCCGAAACACCAGGTTTTGCAATTGCTTTTTCAGCTTTTTTTTTGCAGATTGTTATTTGCCACCTACTGGTGGCGAATAACAATCAAACAATCTGCAAAAAATGGTGTGGACTGGGCATACAGTATACTAGTAAGCCACCAATTTTGTTAAAGTTTATTGTATTTGTACTTAAAAAAAAAAATCGTCCACGCGGAAAAAAGGCAATTTTATCGTATGAAAGCGTCGCCGCGTCGCCTACATGTATGAATATGTTGAAAATAAAAATTACTGGTAAAATAATTTGAAAATTGAGGTGTTTATCAACCGAATCCAATTTTTATATTTTATTTTTGAGTACTTATTTTATTTTAATAAATTGACTCAATATTGCCTTATAAACAGTTGCGCTCGCGCGAGACATTCAGTTTCGCTCAAGGGCTTGTAGACGACGGACCTGTGTTGTTTTTTTTTTGTCATTATATTTTGTATCATTTATCTTGTAGTTATTGAGAAATTTTCGCTGAAAATGTAGCTGTTTTCCGTTTTTGGCTCGTGAAACTTTTAGGGACTCTTAAGACTAATCGGTGTCTACGAAAATCATCCAACAACCCGTACTGGGCCCCCCTGGTGGATTAAGGTCCATTCCCTCTCTCACAGAGAGGTCTGTGTTCCAGCAGTGGGTACATTAAAAGGCTGATGATGATGATGATGATGGTGTCTACGAAAAATGGACCGTAAATATGTCATCCAAGAAACCAAATCCAAGGTCGGGGTTACCCACTCCAAATTGGGTAAATTTCTTCAAACTTGCTCGGCCATTTGTTTGCACTCTTGTGTTAGTAATTACCGAAGCAATTACGTCTTTTGTAACAGCGGCGAACACTGCACTTTAATTATTGAGAGCTGTTGAATGGCCCCGTTTGTTGGACACGGCTCTTAAATTACTTGTGGCTATGGTAAGTAAATTGAGGAATATGGTAACAGTTATAATTACGCTTAATTTGCTATTTATAGCTAAGTATAACTAAACAAGTAAATTTAAAAAATCTTTGACACAAAAACCTCTTTAAACTACATAAGTTATCTTGTATTAGACACGCTTTGATCGAAAATCTGTTGAAACTCGTAATTAACCTAATTCAAAGAGTAACTAAACATAGCTAAGAACACTCTCAATAAAGATACCTTTCAAACTAAATCAAAATCGGTTCATCCGTTTAGGAGCTATGATGCCACAGACAGATACACAAATAACACCCCTCTTTTTCCGTCGGGAGTTAATAAACCAAAGATAAGTTTTTTACCTAATATGTAGTATTATAATTTTTAGCATAATGCCAGTCTATAAATTATTTACAATAAAACTGAGCCTAACAGGATCGGCTTAAGTTATTCGATTTATGTGCTTCTTATAGAACATTTTTCTCCACTCATGGAATCTAACTAAACATCACATAATATAATATTGATTTTTTTTTGAGCGCACGGTTGGCGCAGTGGTTGAGCGATTGACTGCTGCGCTGCGTGTCGCGGGTTCGATTCCCGCACGGAACAAATATTTGTATGACCTGCAGATAGTTGTTCCGGCTCTGGGTGTTGTGTATGTGAGTTTATAGTAAACGCACCCACGATACAGGAAGAAATTCCTAGTGTGGGGCAACGTTTTTTTTTTTTTTTTTTTTTTTAAAGAATATAACGCTTGCATTCACCAAAGGGGTATGCAGAAATGTACCATGTAACATGTAACTTAGCCTTAAAAAAAAATCGAAAAAGAAAAATCGGGAGAAACATTTTTTTTTTGACACAGGTATATGTGCACAGTTAAAAAAAAATCGATGCTGTCCTATACCCGTAATAACAACATACACAAAAGTTTAATCACAATGCAAATAAAACAATTCCAAAAGCCGCCCATTCACCTTTATACCACAATGGTATCAAATCGATTGTATTGACTCCAGTCTGATTGAAATGGAAGGAAAACAACGCAGCGGACGATACCCGCGTGTTGTTACAGTCAAATGAGAGTAATTGATATATGTGCTTATGAGAGTACACATACACCGTATGTACTTATAATAGTATAATATTTCCAGCCTGTAAATGTCCCACTACAGGGCAAAGGCCTCTTCTCATACAGAGAAGGCACGAGCATTGATCACCACGCTTGCTCAATGCGGGTTGGCGATTTTATACTTATTTTAACTCTATCCGTCTTATTAATAAACGTGGACTAAGGTAAGAATAACTTTATTCCAAGCATTAGGTTGGTACTAAAAAAAAACCGTATTAATAAACACTGAATAAGGAGGGATTACACTAATCTGACACTAGTCTCGGACTAAAAGTTAAACCATGGTGCCAGCTAGTTTAAGGTCGGAATAAGAGTAGTGTAACTATGGCAACAACAATTTTTTATTTTTTTTTGCATATCCCTACTCGGGCAGGCTAAGGTCTTAGACCATACCGCCTCGTGTTCAGTGCATAATATCCTTCTTGAATTCTTTACTTTGCATTAGAATGCGGATGCAACAGATTCTAATGATTTTTGGAGTATTTGGCAGCTAAATGTATCAAGTCAGCCTTCCCAGTAAGCCTTCCCAATAAGCTTTGCGGGAGGTAGTCAATACTACAATAAAATTCTCCGCTCCACTATCCCGAGATCGCTTCTGTCGATGCTTTCACAAATTGACCAGTTGCGTAGACAGTTGAGACATAAAACTACACCAATTTAATATCACAATATCCACTAGGAATCAATTTGCAAATAATATTAACAGCCGCTGAACTACACTCGAAAAAAACCCGCTAAAAACTCTCGCAACCACAATTATTACATAGACTCTGATTTTTTATTTCGTAGATGTGGAACATTAAAAAAAATAAGGCCATTGGCAGCTGTTTAGCTTTAGTCAACGAAATTACAAATTAATTAATCATCATTTTATGTAATTTTTAAGTTTAAAGGTAATACGATAATTTGAAAAGGAGGGATCCTTCTCCTTTACTGTCAAATCTCTATGGCAGATGTCATTTTTAGTTTTTTTTTCTACATAATGTCTTCAACTTGCTTATTTTTCATTCACTAGTTCATTCTTTTTACTTTTAAATTCAACCGGGTTGCCAGAGCTTACGCGTAAATCCAAGACTAAGAAATGAATAGTTAGTCCGAGGTTATTCCATGTTTATTAATAACATTGCTAGATCTGTGTTAATCCTTAGTTACTCCGGGATTAGCTAGTCCAAGAGTAACTTCGAAGTAAGCTGGGAATACGCCATTTTTATTAATAAGACTTTATAAGTCCAGATTTACTCACGATGTTTCACCGTTGTCTGTGATTTCCTAGATAAACTTAGAAAGTACATACTAGTTTTGAACTCACGACCTCAAGCACGTGAGGCCAGGTCTTAGCCACTGGGCCACCACTACACTTATAATAGTACACACATCTATGCTTATGAAAGTACATATGAATATGTGTGTACTTCTGTAAATACATATACATGGATATGTGCTTCTGAAAGTACATAATATAGCAATATTATGATAGGCTTTGGTGCATAGTCGTTGTTTAGTTATGACTTGCTAATGAAGTCAATCTGTCATGATACACGTGTGTTTGGATTGAAAATTCAGAAGCCATCAATATTAATTTGGTGTTGACACTATGGTATTGGGAATAGACTATTCGAGTAGATTGTAATTATGTGGGTGCCAAATAGTGAATGTTTTGATATGGACGCACCTACATAGATGGTCTTGCCATTCAAATCAAATCAGTTATTCGCATAGAATTTAGGTATTTTACAGTAAAGTTGTTATAAAATATAGTGAGTCGGGTACATTCTGCCCGAATGTAGGCATGCAAAATTCAACAATAATGACATCATCAATAAACTTATGGGTAAAGGTAAAATTATTAAATACTATTGATTAAGGTACCTTAAAATTATTTTAACAAGGCCAGAAGTGTATCAAATAATTTCAATAATATTAAAATGTTCAGATGTCTGTCACACTCACACATAGGGTCATTCAAAAAATCACCCATCGAATAATAACATTTCTGTTTCAAAAAAGCCTTGAGTTTATTCTTAAATTGTCGAAGGATGTCAATTTTTATTGTTGGGCCCATGCAGAAAACACTTTTCCCAAGTAGTGCTGTTTTATAGCCACCGGTAATTAAGAGGTTTTTGTATTGACTTCTCACGGGACCTTTCTTGGAGTCCGAGACCTTAGCAAACAATTATTATTTCTTTTTACAAAAATTGCTATCTCCAAAATATTAGCCAAAGGCAAAACAGTAGAACTGTAGCGTAGTCACATCATCAGCCTATAAATGTTCCCACTGCTGGAACACAGGCCTCCTCTCTGTGAGAGGAGATATAGGCCGTAATCCACCACGCGGACCCAGTGCGGGTTGGTGGATGTCACATGTCTTCGATTTTTTGGGTCTAAGACATGCCGGTTACCTCACGATGTTTTCCTTCACCATTTTGAGAGCAGTGGTGATGAAATAATTTACACAAAGTAAAGCGCCTGCCTGGGCTCGAACCCACGACCTACAACTTGTAAGTCGCGACCGATACCACTGGGCCACCACTGCTCGTAGTAGTAGCGCGTAGTAGTAGAGTATTATTACAATAGTAGTCGACATTGACTTATGTCAAAGGAAAAGATAAATAAATAAAAAACTTTAAAACAAAAAAAAATAACTGACTTCCAAAACAAAACACTACAAAGCGAAAAATAACTGTCTTTTCGGAATTCGGTGTCTTTTGTACCAATTTTTTTAGTTTTTGACACCAACTTCTGAAAAGAAAGTAATTTTCGCTTTGTAGTGTTTTGTTTTGGAAGTCGGGTAACTTTTTTTGTTAGAAAGTTATTCATTTTTCTCGTTTTAGTTTTGGTACCGTATGTGTACCATAAAAAAACGCATTATTAAGGATAACTTAAAAACTACTCCTTAGATCTTGATCAAATTTAAATGAATCCACATGCGAATAACCAGCTTTAAAAAAATAGATTCATCAAGATAGTCGAATTGAGAACCTCCTCCTTTTTGAAGTTGGTTGAAATACATTATTATTCTAGTGATACAAATTACATGCATATAGCAGGTAGAATGTGTGATTTCTAAAAATAGCGAAGAATTGAAGAAGAAGACAAATAAATTGGGCGCAGGAGAAGAAAATATGATGAACACTATGTTTTAGTAGAGTTCGATATTAAACACCAAATTGTACTTCTACCCCCAAAATAATGGACTGCTCACTCACCATGTAACCGAAGACTGATTCCACGATAAACACAGATCCCATAACGTGTATTCCAATAAATCTTGATACGAACGCTCGACGACATCCAATAAATACGGAACGCGAATGGCCCTCAGTTGGAAAATAAATAAGACATGCCGTGTCTGCGGTTACCGATCGGATGTAGAGTTATTTTAATGACTGCCCGTTAAGGAGTGAAAGGGAGAACTCGGTTTCAGACAAATGGGACGTATAATGAAAATTGTTAACTTTACTAATATAGTTGATGACTTAGATGACTATGCTTGAAAAAGTCCTGAAAGCAATACAATTGGACGCCAGCACAGCTCAAGACCGTGCACAGGGGAGACGAAGGATAAAGAAGGTCCATCCCAAGTAGATTTAATAAGGTTGCGACAAAAAAAGAAGAAGAATATCAGTGTACATTGCTGAAACCAATATATTTCCTCAATCAAAGAAACTTCGAAATCATCATCATTATATCAGCCGAAAGACGTCCACTGCTGGACATGGGCCTCCCCCATTAAGCTGAGCAATGACCTATTCTTGCACAGATGCGACGCACAGCCTATTTGTTTTTGTTGTTTCAAAGATGGATAATTTTCCACTCAGTAATCGGCATTTTGTTTAATTTGTGATTGTTTTGTTTGTTTTCATTTGGTAATGTCGAAACATATTACGCAAGTAAATTGTCCTTGGCCTCTCACCCACAGATAACTGTTGCTCTCATCAAGCAAAAGACAAAAATTGACTAACTTTTATATTTTTTCGTTTTAAATGCGAGGGTTTTGGCTAATTTGTACCTATAGTGAATGCCACTCTTTATTTTGTATTGTGCGTTTAGTTTGTGCAGAATAAACAATTTTTTTTCTATTCCTTTTTTTTTTTCAAGCGTCGCGTCATTGACCGGTCCCGTTCGTCCCGCAACCATCACCAAGTCATCGGTCCACCTGATGGGAGGCCTTCCAACGCAACGTCTGCCGGTTCGCGGTCGCCACTCCAGAACGTTTCTGGTCCATTGGCCATCTGTTCTGCGATAAATGTGCCCTGCTCACTGCTAATTAAGTTTGGCAGTTCGGGCTATGTCGGTAACCCTGGTTCTCTTGCGGATCTCTAGATTTCTGATTCGATCACGCAAGTATACTCCGAGCGTGGCCCTCTCCATTGCCCTTTAGGTGACTGAACGCTTTCTGATGAGGCCCATTGTAAGTGACCACGTCTCAGAACGATATGCGTGCGTTGCTCATGCTGAGATAGGAGCCTTTTTGGTCTCGCACGGGGTAATTTATTTTTATTTTTTATTATTGTTTGTGTTTCCTGTGCGGGTCACAAATAAATATTTTTCTTTCTTTCTTCTTTCTTATATGTCATAACTGGAAACACACTTCGAAATCAATGTCATGTTAATCACTCATCATCATCATCTGCCTAGCCTTTTTCCCAACTATATTGGGGTCGGCTTCCAGTCTTACCGGATTCAGCTAAGTACCAGTGTTTTACATGGAGCGACTGCCTATCTGACCTCCACAACCCAGTAACTGGGTAACACGGTACCCCTTGGTAAGACTGGTGTCAGATCTCAAGCTACTGACTACCTGTAACGACTGTCAAAGATCTTCAAATGAAAGCCAGGACCAACGGCTTAACGTGCTTTCTGAGGCACGGAGGAAACTCGGTATGATGAAATGGTCACCCATCCACTGACCGACCTCGTCAAGCGTTGCTTAACCTTGATGATCGACCCGTGCGGCTGTTATTATTTAGCCACGAGCTCCTCGATGCTCCTTCGCGTCATGTTAATCACTATCACACTAATATTATATCAGCGAAATTTTGTGGGTACGTTTGTTACATCATCTCATTCAAACGGCTGGACGGATCTGAATGAAATTTGGCATAGAGAATAAATAATAATTTTTATCCCGGGAATATGTTCCCTTGGGATAATTTCCGACATTCACGCAGGCGAAGCCGCTGGCAGAAGCTTGTTTAAGACTGATTATATGCTAATTGAGACTGTTACAATACTTCAATAATTGTTCTTACTAAAATTTGCAATCATCAAAAGTTTGATTTTAAACGAATTTTGTTTGGCTATTGCAATTTTGAGTCACATAGGCAACAACGCAACGTTATGTTTTCTGTTTTTTAACGCGATTAACTAAGGGTTAATGTATGAAAGGGAACTCGATTTGAATGGTTTAAATGAGACGAACAGTGAAAATGTTTAAAGTTCGAAAGGTCACCTCTGCAGCATGAGAACCATGTATTTTAAGTCTTGTGGAAAGAAAATTTGGAACGGAATCCAAAGGTTGATAACATCTGTATAATTGGCATGGACTAGATGACTTTGCTTCCATTCGGTGCCAAACTATAAAAATTAAGTATAGTTGGACAATGTAAATGTGTGTGTCCTATTATGCAAAATTAATTCAAGAACCATTTAGTAAAAAAAAAGTTAATAAAAAAAATAAAAAACTACGAACTAAAACGACGTAAACAAGAAGAAAATCATGCTGTGTCTATCCAATCGTCCTCCGACTGCACAGTATGATTTTCTTCTTGTTTACGTCGTTTTAGTTCACTTCTTAAGCAGTCGGGTTTTCTGATTATTTTTATTAACTTTTTTATTTATAACTTTTCAGTTTTTTTTTCGTATTATTGACATTGAAACATATAAGGTTTATATATTTTTGAAATCATCTCTTAAAACTCTTTATTATGATAGCCCACACGACGGGTTTGGTTGAAAAAATAATTGCCCACCACAATATGGCACCCAAAAGCCGCCAATTTACAATTTTTTTTCAATTTTAATGTAGCTAGTGATACTAGCAAGGTTAAGACAAATTGATTGACGTAAGAATCATCAAAATCGGCTAACTATTTGGTCTCCAGAACGCCACATAGGAATAAATATACATACATACATAGACTGATAAACACATTACCCTCCTTAGGCAGTCGGGTAAAACACCATCGGTCAAGGACTACTTAAATTGAAACCAATTTATCTCTTTATCCCAAAATTTACATCCACCCAAAAGAGCGCAGGTACGCATGCAAAGAATCTCCAAATCAAAATCGCTGGCAGTACTGCACATAAATCTCGAACATTCACAATCGAGAACATTCCATTAGCTTCCCAAAAATCCTACTAATTTGTAATAACAGCCGCAGAAAAACATTTATCTCGATCCATCTCGTAACTTTTTGCGTGCCACTGGGGCTGAAGAAAATTTTCAATTATCGCACAGCCCACCCCAGGTCGGAAAGTCACACAGGATTTTATTCCCATCTGAATTAAAGCACAAATGGAATCCCATTTTATAATTTTCTCCGATTTGCAGATAGTCCTTTTCTCGTTTTATTGCTTCTGTGACTTATGTCTGAGTTTGACGGGGAATTAGATGAGAATTTCTGTGGTCTATTATTATACATTTACTAAAGATTGTACGTAGAATTTGAGCTCGAGTAATCGGGCAACTTACGAGAACTTAACAGGACAGTTTAATAAGTAATGCCGATCAGTAATTAGTTTTTAGATCACTCTTTCAAGCAAACTACTCGTATTATCAAGACCAGCTGAAATATAGTACAAGTTTGTGTCACTAATTTAGACAAAATTATCTCAATATCTCCAACTCTTCCAACTTAAGTTGCTATTATAATAAAACCTACTTTTAAGTTTCTTCTACTAACAGATTCGCATCAAAACAATCTCTTACATTTCCACTTTAGTATCTCCAGAAAAAGTTTCTTCAAGAATTGTGCCCAAAATGTATGTTTTGGCCATTTTAACTCTTTGCTTAAAATCTTCATTTGGAGCGGCTGCTGCAGGGCGCTATCTCAGTTCGATCAGGCCTTCTGTTGCCAGTGTAAATAGAACCTCCTTTTTGCTTAAAAAAAGTCATTATTACCGTCTGTGTAAATATTTTGGAACTCGTCTCTTGATGAACCTTTGTAATTTTAAGACCTTTCTTTGTTTACACTCTATGAATTGGCTTGTTAATGTTTTATGTGTAATAATTCTCTTGGAGACAATTTTTGCGTCTCCTTTTGCTTTGTATATTCAGAGTAATTAAATTCTATAGTAATGTAAATTAGGATCATTATCATTATTGAGTTTTTCAATAAAACAAATAACTCCTTTCTGCTGCCAACTTTACCCAGATTTCTCCATCATCATCACCATCATCTGCCTAGCCTTTTCCCAACTATATTGGGGTCGGCTTCCAGTCTTACCGGATTCAGCTAAGTACCAGTGTTTTACATGGAGCGACTGCCTATCTGACCTCCACAACCCAGTAACTGGGTAACATGGTACCCCTTGGCAAGACGTGTCAGATCTCAAGCTTCTGACTACCCATAACGACTGTCAATGATCTTCAAATGAAAACCGGGACCAACGGCTTAACGTGCTTTCCGAGGCACGGAGGAAACTCGGTATGTTGAAATGGTCACCCATCCACGGACCAACCTTGTCAAGCGTTGCTTAACCTTGATGATCGACCCGTGCGGCTGTTATTATTTAGCCACGAGCTCCTCCCAGATTTTCAGACCCAGATTTCTCCATCAAAAAATGAAAATATAATAAGACACACAATGTTTGAGTTTCTTTTGTGTCTGTGTTTATTCAGAGTCATGGAATACTATAGTTATGTCTATTAGGACAATTATATCTTCGAAATATTCAGTGAGACAAATACCTCCTTTTCACTGCCAACATTTACCCAGGATTCTTCATCAAAAAGCGAACAAAAACCCTGAGCAGCACCTCCTATATCAAAAACTTTCTCTGATCAAATAAATACATTTAAAACCATTCGACATTTGTGATCTATTAGCTCGGCTGCAGACCGTTTGTCATAACAGAGCAGTTCATAGTAAGCCCCGGTTAATGGCTGAACTTTTGTGTATCTACGATGTTCAAATTTGCCGATTTTCGCTCCGGATAACCTCTATTATTTATAGCTTGATCTTGTGAGTGCTAATATTTAATGTGTCTTGGAAGCAATATTCGTTTTCCGTTTAAAAGTTTTTGAATGGCTTCGATTTTATGCTGTGGGAATGTTACGAGTAAGAATTTTCTGATTTGTTAAAAACTAGGTGACCTTTTCTTAACGACTCCTTGTAGTTCTTTCTTTTTTTCTTTCTTTTTGTATTTTTCTTTTTTTTTAAAAACGTTGGCCCACACTAGGAATTTCTCCTGTATCGTGGGTGCATTTACAAACATATAAACTCACATACACCAACACCCAGAGCCGGAACAACTATTTGTAGATCATACAAATATTTGTTCCGTGCGGGAATCGAACCCGCGACACGCAGCGCAGCAGTCAATTGCTCGACCACTGCGCCAACCGTGCGCCTTCCTTGTAGTTGTCACATTCAAAAGGTTTTTTTCAAATCAAATCATTTACGACAAATATTAAAACTTAGTTAATAATCGTCCACATCTTGCATAATATTGCAACCTACGTTATTTCGAACCGAAAGAAATTGAAAATAAATAATTAGACCATTTAAAGGTACTTTTGAATCGTCAGACAAAACAAAAAACAAATGAAGCACATTCGCAAGCGTCAGTGGGTCAAATTTTCAACATAGAACTGTGGCACCACGCCGCTTATATACTTTGCGACAGAACATAGATCTCGTAATGACCAATGCTTTAAAAGGTCAAGGGCGAACCTTTTTCGATCGCCATTCATTAAACACGGATAGAAAAAGGTTCTATGCAACTCCATAATTCTCCAATCTCTTTTTATCGTGTTACTAACACGATAAAAAGTATTCTTCATCAAAAACAAAATTTAATAAAAACACTTGGCGACCTAAAACAAATTACTTTTTTCATCTCCTCGGATATTTGTTCGTGATCTTCGTTGCTAACCTACTTTTTCATCAAATTATCTCTGTAATCGACTGTCATTGAGCGAAGGGGTGACCCGGAGGCGTGGGTTGTATGTAATGATGTCCTCATGTCATCCTTGGACTTCTAATACTAGACATGGAGAATGGAGCGAGTTTTTCTATCCATCGATTTAATACGCGTAGGTGTGAGAGCAATCGTCACGGACAAAGTTTCATTCGTAACCGATAGCAATCATCATCATCATCATATCAGCCGAAAGACGACCACTGCTGGGCATAGGCCTCCCCCAAGCGTCGCCACATTGACCGGTCCCGTGCGTCCCGCAACCAGCGGATCTCCACAACCTTCACCAGATCATCGGTACACGATAGCAAGTCATCGATAGCAATAGTTGAAATTGAATTAAAATGTAGACCTTTTTTTAGTTTTTATTCCAATTGCGTACTATGCTTTCGTTGATTGAATGTCTCTAGAACCTAGTCTGTAGTTGTGTATTCTTGTGTTCTCAGTTCTGGTAAGTCGCACATCACATGGTTGCATTGCAATGTTACCTTCGTCAATGACGTAAAGAAAAGAGACAGGAGTTGATTTTTTTTCTCTTTTAATTAGACTTTTTACAATATTTTTCAATCATCATTATAGCCCTTTGCTAAGAATAGTTACAGCACTGATTACAGTATTTGTGCCACATGTTAAATTTAGTGTTGTGTTTTTTTTTTACCTTTGTATAGATTCTTTTACCTATTGTGAATGTGTGAACATTGTATGCTTTCTAGTTTTCTAGATGATTGTTAACATTTATTAACTTTTTATTTCGTGCATAATTTTTTTTGTTTGTTTTTTTTCCAATTTCGTACGACTTAATGTCGGGCCTACGTTGTCCCCCCATATCCAAGTACTAATGCTGTAACATGGAAATATTGTAAACAAAACAATTTAAAAGAGTAACCATGGAGTTTCTTGCCGGTTCTTCTCCATAGGAAACGACTAACCCGAACCGTGCACCTTTTGTCGACGTTTTATAAGTTCCCATGTAGGCCTATGTAAAATAAAAATATTTGATTTTGATTTTTTCATTTTGATCACACAGTCGCTTTGTCTCTTTCTACAGAGTGGCCAATTTCGTTGGTCAGTCCATTCTCTATGTCTATGCTCTCAATTGACTTGGAATAACATAGAGAACTCGATATTGAAGAAACTTTTTCCTGAGAACGACTGACGAGTAATCTAGGTATGTGATCGGGGGTAATTTATGTATGCCGCAGGGTTCCGCAAGATGGTGAGATGGCTAACCTCTGCTGCAAAGTTTAGGCATAGCTACTTTTTTGATAATATAGGAATGAGACGTTTTAATTGTTGTACACTCTTGGTTTTCTATCTTATTTCAATAAATTGACTTTGTTACTCAAAGATATTCATGATATGTTTACAGAAAGGTTTTAATAAAATCAGAAAAGTTATTTTATATACCAAACAATTCCCAAACAACCGTTCCCAACTATATTGGGGTAGGCTTCCAGTCTTACCGGATTCAGCTAAGTACCAGTGTTTTACATGAAGCGACTGCCTATCTGACCTCCACAACCCTGTAACTGGGTAACACGGTACCCCTTGGCAAGACTGGTGTCAGATCTCAAGCTTCTGACTACCCGTAACGACTGTCAAAGATCTTCAAATGACCGCCGGGACCAACGGCTTAACGTGCTTGCCGAGGCACGGAAGAAACTCGGTTAGTTGAAATGGTCACCCATCCACGGACCGACTGATGATAGACCCGTGCGGCTGTTATTATTTAGCCACGAGCTTCTCCTCTACATATGAGGTATAACAACCAAATTAATTTCACAATTAAACAGACATGAAACCCATCCATTGTCGCGATCCGCAAATAGCTGAGCTCATAAGGTGACTTGGCACGGATGTATAGCCTACAATTTATATGAAGGTGACAGGTGCCGCTGATTATGGCAGTTCACGGAACTGATTGTTAACGTGTGGATTTACCGACCATATTTTCCTCTTTGATATGATATGAGTTGTAAGTAATAAATATCTATGGGTATGTGTGTTATTGAGATTTTTGTAAGAGATCTAACAATCCCACTAATGCGAAATTTTGTATGTTTGTGTTTCAATCACACAAAAACGGCTGAATGGATTTGAATGAAATTTTGCACACCGATAGTTTAAAAGCTGGATCTATACACAAAATCTAACTAATATTATTAATTCGTAAGTTTGGATGGTGGTATGTTTGTAACTCAATCACGCCAGAACTGCTGAACGGATCTGGATGAAATTTGGCACAGAGATGTATTATAGTCTAGCATAGCACATTGGCTCATCCTGGTATAATATTTCAAGCAGCTGGCAGAAGCAAGTAATATTATAAATTTATGTTTGTTACAGCATCACGCTAGAACGGCTGAGCGGATCCGGATGAAATTTGGCACAGAGATAGACTAGATAGTCTGGAATAACACATAGGTGGAATAGAACTTTTTATCTCGGGAAAATGTTCACTTCGGATAATTTTCGACATTCACGCGGACGAAGCCACTGGCAGAAGCTAGTACTTTTATATCGATACAGTGATCCCTTGGCATTATAAAACTCTTTTGACGCAGGCGGAGTCGCGGGAAGAAGCCAGTTTATCTTTAATATTGAGCCAGACTTGCCAACGGGTAAAGTGTTACTCAGTAACTGAGTTCAATAGATCAGAAAGGCAGTCACCCCGTGTGAATTACTGGGATCCAGCAGCATACAAAAAAAGCTGGGCAGATGATAATCCTAATATATCAAACAAAAATTGTTTCTACCTATGTCCGCAATAGACTTTGAAACCATCCAACCGATATGCCCCAAACCGGTGTCATTAGAATGGCAATACTGCAAAGTAGGTTTTTGACCAAACAAAAAATAAACAAAATAATTTTTTTATTTTAGCGTAGAAGCAAACGCCGGGTATCTAGAAAGAAAGAAAGAAATAAAGAAAGAAAGAAAGAAAATGTATTTATTTGTGACCCGCACAGGAGACACGAGAAATCAGCTTAAAATTAAACAAAATTAAAAATGAAAACCCCGTGCGAGACCAAAAAGGCTCCTATCTCAGCATGTGCAGCGATATCCAAAAAAGGAAATAACGCTGCTAGCGGATATCCTAAAATATAAAAAAAAATTGTTTCTACCTATGTCCATTATAGAATTTGAAATTGCAATAATGGGAAGATGTTTAGACACCTGTAAAATATTTTTTTTTTTTTCCAGCAAATAAACAAAATGTATTTTTTAGCGTAGTAGTAACACGCCGAGTATCCGCTAGTAAATTATATTGTTTTAAAATGCAGATACTGTAACTTCGTCCATCAATTAACCGTCTTACTGCTGAACATAACCTTGTGCTAATTGGTAACAACACCGAACCATTAAGAACGAGAGACGACAGGTTTGTTTCATTATTTGTCAGCTTTTAGTGAACTCTAAGTTTTCCAAAGTATGGCTTAAACCTACTAGTCAACCACTTGATACACAAAGCCTGTTTATTAATTTGTATTAACAGCATATCCTTGTGAATACTATTCCCAATACTAAGAATTTCTCCTGTATTGTGAATGCATTTATAAATATTAAACTCAAACACACAAACAGGCAGACCCGGAACAACTAGGCGCACGGTTGGCGCAGTGGTTGAGCGATTGACTGCTGCGCTGCGTGTCGCGGGTTAGATTCCCGCACGGAACAAATATTTGTATGACCTACAGATATTTGTTCCAGTTCTGGGTGTTGTGAATGTGAGTTTATATGTTTGTAAACGCACCCACAATACAGGAAGAATTCCTAGTGTGGGGCAACGTTTTTTAAAAAAAAAACTATCATTAAGTCATAAAAATATTTGTAACGTGGGAGAATCGAACCCGTGACACGCAACGCAGCAGCCAGCTTGGACACTGCGCCAACCGTGCCGTCAAGCGCAATACTACGGTTATTGCAGGACATTGAATCAAACATAATTAAACATCCAACCACACTCCGTAACCCAAACTGCACAGAACTAATGACGTCACAATCATAAAGCCGACGCATCAAACATTTTTCACCACAGAGCAATAAATACGTACAGTGGAACTGTCATCAAATTTGCAGCACTTCATGAATGGGAGTCAATTTGTAGTGGTTGATGCTCAACCACAATCATTACCAAGCTCTCCTGTCGACGTCATCACGTACAAAATTGACGGTTCCGTATTATAATTTTGGTTTTTATTTTTTGGTTTGGTTGTTTTAGAGGATGAGTGAAAGGCGACTAACAAAAGGTACGGTAAAGGTACCAAAGTACGCAGTACTCATAAAAGGCGTGAGCGTACATTTGACGACAGATGGATGAAGAAAAGGAGTTTTTAAGGATCGTAATATTTTGTAGTTTCTGCTTACCCCCATGGCACAGATAACATAATAAAACTGGCCAAGTGCGAGTCGGACTCGCGCACGAAGGGTTCCTTACCATTATCGCAATAAACGGCAAAAAAACACGTTTGTTGTATGGGAGCCCTACTAAAATATTTATTTCATTCTGTTTTTAGTATTTGCTGTTATAGCGGCAACAGAAATACATCATCTGTGAAAATTTCAACTGTCTAGCTATTACGGTTTATGAGATACAGTCTGGTAACAGACGGACAGACAGACAGACAGACGGATCGCGGAGTCTTAGTAATAGGGTCCCGTTTTTACCCTTTGGGTACGGAACCCTAACAAGCCTACAGATGCCTCATCCCATGCAAAGAAACCGTGCCGACTTAACTAGCGTTTTTCATCTGAGTATACCGAATATTTTTAGTAAATTGATCGCGTGCGGTTCTATTCCACGGCGATAGATATATCACCATCTATATCCGTGGAACGGAACCGAACGCGATCTATGTACAAAAAGTAATCAGTATAATCAGTACAGTACGTCGGTACGGTTTCTTTGAATGGGATGAGACACCACTGCCCATGGGAAAAAAGGCTTGGGTTTGTGTATGTATGTAGGAATAATTTCAGTTTTTTCGAATCCAATTCAGCATTAATTACTTGCCAGGTTCAGCAGAAACTACTTAGCGAGCAAGTCCCAAGTTTGTGCCGCATCTGGCTAGACTGAAAGCAGACTTCAATATACTAAGGAAAAAGCTAGGGTGAGTCGCTAAAAGGGGATCAAATTTTAAACAGAGTGGTCATTATTTTCGTCTGGAATGAAGTTTAAAAAAAAACTTTTACGTTAAACACACAACTGGCGGAATGTGGGTGTACTTCTGCCTACCCATCGAGTAACACAGGCGTCATGTTATGTTGTGTTTTACGTTACCTAAATATTTTTAGTTCCATCAAATTATATTCCGTTTTTATGAAGGAGCAACTTAAAAATCCAACCCGCACTGGGACCGCGTGGTGGATAACGGCCCATTCCCTCTTACAGACAGGAGTCCTGTGTACCAGCAGCGGGAACATTAAAAGGCTGAAGATGATGATGATGATGACCTACAAAAACATTGCTAAAAAAATAATAAAAAAGACAAAAATCCGTTGAAAAAAAACTAACGCGAATCGAACATTGGAAAATAAAAAGATGGCGATGTTCGAAATTTTAAAATTTCACGTTGAACGTAGTTTAGGCATTTTTGTAATAAATTGAAAGGCCTGTGATTGATGACACGAACCGGCGGCGGCGGCCAGCGTGTTTACTGTACAAAATAAAGCCAATAAAAGGATATACATTGCACATTGTGTGATTGACATGTACATATTGTTGGAGAAAGATATTCTAGGATATTTTTACGGTAATTTTGAGCCAAGATAGCGATGATTTATTGGCATCTGTTGGCTTGCGGCGAGAAATAAGGAAGCAGGTATTTTTTGTAGCAATAAATAACACATGAATAGACTATTATGTTGCAATATGGGCAGTTTTGTATTTCTTCTTCCGATTTTTGTGGCTAGAATAACAAAAAATACCGACAACTATTGACTAACAAAATTTAGTATTAGTAGTTAACATATGTCAAACCTTACTTGACAGGTTTTTAGATAAGAGTTTCAAAATGACTTATCATCAAATTCTGAAATCAGAAATCGATGGAAATTGTAGGTAAACAAAATAGAACACGCAAAAAATTATCACTGTTAGCTGTGTCACCCGTGATGTAAAATCGTATAGAATTTATAGACACTTCATTTTGACGACTTGTTTATTAGAACAAGTCGTCCTCTCGTCATCCACGTAATCCACGAACCTTTTCTCATTTTTGTGTTACAAAACTTACATAAACATAAAACTAAGCAAATTGCCAGACAAGAGTCTGTTTAGATTGTAAATGTGTGCGGCATCTTTCATCGTATTCAATCCAAAGTTTTTAATTATAAGTATAACAGCCTGAAAGAGTTTCCTTTTAAAGAAAAACTGTACTTTTAATAAAGATGTTAAGAGTGAATTATTACTGTCCTTGATTATATTTTATAAGATAAGTCTTTATTATATTACAAGCAGTTTTCTTACGCTGTCTGGTACGAGATGACGTCAGTTTTCTGCGAAATTGGAGTGTTTTATAGCTCATCTGGAGAGGCCTAGAAAATATCTAGATGATAGTAGTTATTAGAATTATATATTTTGAGGCGACGCCTGTCGTTAAAACTGTAAGCGTAGGTATACTTTCAATCTGAGTCGCGAATAAATTTGAAAGTGAGTTACCGCGGCCCCGGCACAAGCAACTGAAGGAACACGGGTGGGTTTAAGTCAGTAAAAGTCTGACACGCCCTCCCGCTTCACCCAAAGTGGGAGAAGTCATTGGATGCCTTCCCAGACAAAAAAAAATACTTTCCAGGTTATTGGTAAAGAAAATAGTCCAGACTTTGCACTAGTAACACGCATAAGAAATTAATATAGAAGTTACTATTGTAATTTTTAACAGAAATAAATAATAGATGTAACACGTCGGTCATAAAATTATTACTTTTCTAAACTATAATGTTATTTATACACCGTGAAATTTAAGTGGTTGTTTTCCCGCGGCAGAACGACTTGCCTTAAGGAGTACTTTCGAAGCATAGAGTTAAAGTAAAAAAATAACGATGTTTTTGTTTTAAAATAATTAAAAAACAAAACATAAACTCGAAAAAGTGAGTAACAATAGTAACTTGTAGGTACTAGGTACTACGGTGAATAATACGGTGGTGACGCGAGTAGTACCTAGTACCTACAAGTTACTATTGTTACTTACTTTTTCGAGTTGATGAATATTTTTTAAATTATTTTAAAATAAAAACATCGTTATTTTTTTACTTTAACTCTATGCTTCGAAAGTACTCCTAAAGGCAAGTCGTTCTGCCGCGGGAAAACAACCACTTAAATTTCACGGTGTATACACTTAAATAAATTAATGAATTCACCGAATCAGAAGTATCTTTAGACACCTGCAAAACACCGATGAGGTTGCAAATTCCTGTGCATTCTCAATCCAAGATAAATAAACCTTACTCAACATGGGCTTAGTAAACATTATTTACCAGAGAACTATTCACTGCCCGTCATATGTGGAGGTCATCCAATATGTGGATGTCTCTAACTGTTCTCAATCTCATTTTTTTTCTCTTTTAAATAGACTTTTTACAATGTTTTACAATCATCTTTATAGCCCTTTGCTAAGAATAGTTACAGCACTGATAAGAACATTAGTTTACAACATTTATTTTTTTACCTTTGTATAGATTCTTTTACCAATTGTTTTGTGAATGTGTGAATATAAAGAAGAATAGAATAGAATATTGTAGGCCTTCTAGATTTCTAGATGATTGTTAACATTTGTTAACTTTTATTTCGTTTTACATTTCTTTTTTGTTTGTTTTTTTTTTATTTCCTACGACTTATTGTCGGGCCTACGTTGTCTCCCCATATCCAAGTACTAATGCTGTAACATGGAAATATTGTAAACACTAATAAATTTTTAAAGAGTAACCATGGCTTTACTTGCCGGTTCTTTTCCATAGGAAACGACTAACCCGAACCGTGCACCTTTTGTCGACGTTTTATAAGTGCCCATGTAGGCCTATGTAAATTAAAATAAAATGTTTTTGATTTTGATTTCATAGTCGCATAACTGCATAACCGCAATTGTAAGATTGAGACAGGAATGTTATAATATCTAAGCAAAAACAGGTGCTTCATAACGTATATCTATAGACCTTAGCGACACTATAGAATTTTCTCATGTACTTTTATGAAATTTTACTGCTCAGACCAAAATAAACAGACCCCTTAACAAGGAGCTCCATTAATTAATTCACACAACACCATTATTCATAACTAACACAATGATAACACGATTACTAACACACTAACACGCGCAATTATTTACTAACACTTACGCTTATTTTATCTAAACCTTAATTATATTTATGTGGTACACAATATTGTGATATCTACTATCATACCTGATAAGGGGGATTTGTAAAGGCTCAATATCGGCTCTGACATCAGACCGGTCGGTTCTGAAAAACAATTGATTGTTTGTTGTATTTTACACTGAAATGTTTGGTAACTGACTACGGTGGTTCGGAGTTTGTTTGTTTTGCACTTTTTCGTATTTGTCGCAAATCAAATCATACCAAAATATATTTCAAATTTGAAATAAAAGAGTTTTTACTAATGTTACTTTCTATTTTTCCAGGATCACAAAAAGTTTCCATGTATATTATCAAAATTTTTTTTTAATACTACGCTGTATGACTTTTTTCATGTATTTCGAAACGATTTGAGAAAGAGTCAGTTTTTCTTTTAATATCTCTTTTTTCTCGTCCCGAGTTTCTTGCCCGTTCTTCTCCATAGAGATCTACGCCTTGGAATGGGCATCTACGGTACTTTCACAGTTATTATGTCTTGTGACTGGGACTGTAGCACCATAATTTTGTAATATTTTATTTTGTCTTTTGACAATTCAAAAGTGCCTGTAACTGGCCTACTTGAAATAAAGTGCTTTGACTTTGACTTTGACTCAACTTTACTAACTATTTTACGGAGCGAATATTATGTTATTTTATTTATATCTACAAAATATACACTCACAACAAACCCCAGCATTAACATCTTACAAAAAAGACTTGCTAAACTTCTTCGTCTAGCTTTTGTCCTTGAAGTAAACTTAAAAGCACTTCAGCCATACAGATGTAGAGGATTAAACGAGCGTAGGCGCGCGTGGCTACGCTTGCTACGCCGTAGCAAGGTCTACGGTGCTACGTGTCTACACTTTTTCCGTAGCTATATTTTTTAAAATGTTTCTTATAAAAAAGTAAATTATCTACAAGATAGAAACCGTTTGTATCTTTACAGAAATATTTTTAATAAAACTTAAAAAGTTTTCTTTAATAACAAAATGGCAAAAAGTAACAAAAAATATCATACGGAATTTTCAATTTTAAAATAAAAATTACACGGTGCAACACAGAGGGGATTTTTCACTATTTTGAAAAAAATGTGTGTTCAATATTTACCGAACACAATCCTGAAATTACAGGCATTCTTTCACCGTAGTCAGTTTAAAAACACAGAATATCAGCCTTTTTGCTATGAATTTTTTACACGTTAGCCACTTATTGTGTTATCGCTGGACAAAATGTTCGATCCTTATCTCACGGGAGGTTTGAATATGAACATGATATTATCATATCAGTATTTATTACTTCGTACTTGTAAAAACGTTGTTTTGGACACGATAGGTTTCAGACTTGTTTTATGAGTATTTTTTGTCAAACGGCGGCTTTGTCTGGCTTTGGAATTTTAATAAATTTTACTGAGTTATTTTGTTTTTGATTGTTTTTTTTTTGTTTAAGTCATTTTACTATCACATTATTTTTATTTGATGCGGAAAAAAATATTTAACACTTTTCAGAAAAAGTTTATTTATTATTATTATTATTAATAATAAAAAGTTTAACGGTCTCAAAAACAACACCAAAAATAAACATAATACCTTATAATTTAACTTGTTCAGCACAATAAATTATTCACGAATCAGTAGCATTATTAATAATTCCACACTCAACAAACACAACACTTTTATTCCAAGTGCGCAGAAACGTTTATTATTCACGTTTAAAACGACTTTAATCACTCACAATAATAATAGTGTTTGCTACATTTTCAATAAATTCTCATCCATTATTCTTATTAAAATGCCTACCTGAGAGATCGAACTTTATTCGGTAATCTATTTGACCCTTTAAACAAGTTTTCGTAAAGACGGGTCCCAGCTAAATTGCTTTGTCGATCCAAATACGGTAGATTTCTTCGATTTTATCAAGTTCCCTGAGGCCTTTTTTAGAAAAAAAAACTTCGTATAAGGAATAATAAATTATAGCTGACTTATTTATTTATAGGGTACCGGGTATTGATAAGGAAACTCATTTTGTAGATGGATTATTCAGAAAAACCTTTCACTGTTTACTACGAACAAAACTAGCAAAAATAATATTCAGGCGAAGTGAGAATCTCCTCTTTTTCTAAATCGATTGAATTTTTTTAAATACTTCACTATCACAATCATAAAACACTAACAAATACCACACAGACTAACAAAAGTCTCAAAAAACACCAATATTTTTAACCAAAATCAATCTCAATTTAGCCCACAATTCAATGATCCACTGACAGTCAATAAAACACACTTTTTCATCCACTCCCTGTTGTAAAGCGATAGCGAAATAAAAGTTTCTAAAATATTTTTCCATCGTTTGGCTGCAATAATGACACTTATTCCAGTCCAGTCCAGAAACATCTGCCAAGAAACTCGGCACGAATTATTATATGATGCATCCGTTACATTTAAATGACTTTATCTTAATTGAAATATTATTAGGAAGGTAGTTGGAAAACAATCACTTTACAGATAAAATTGTTTTGTTATTAACTTTTCATTATTGCACAGTGGTTTTATTGAGAAATGTGTTTACGAAATGCCTTGTCGTATTAGGATTAATGCTTTTATTCTATTGCGTTGTTTAATTTTGTTCATGATTAATGATATTGTCGGTTTTAGTTATTTCAAACCATATTTTGATAACACTTCGTTTTTAGGTATTTTTTTTCCACTTCCAAACAAACATTCACTTTTAAAGACTATCTATGACTTCTGAGTAAATTAAAAAGACACACCATCACAGATAAAAATTCTTTTATTATATGATATTATTATATTTCATGTTTCCCTTCGAAACATTTATCCCAAATCTTTATTGCATCCATTATGTGCACATGCAGGTAGTAAGTACATATAAACAAATAGAAACACATATCTCACACTTTACTTCACCTTTTAAATTTTACTGTCTTACAAGACACAAGTTTCATCAAAAACTTCACATTTAAACAGTTTCTTTGTGAAATCCAGCGGAGTTTCCCAATTTAGTTTTCAGGTCAAATATAGTTTGTACAGTCATAAATCTTAGGCTAAGTTTGGGCTCGGTAGGCCAAACTGAGATAGCAAGAGGTACATCAAGAAATTTATTCTCCTTCAAGTTATCTTCGTGGTTTCATGAGTGACTTGACTTGAAGGATAGACAGAATCTTAATACATAATTGTACCTTTTGAGATATAGTTTTTGGAACCATGCTTGATTGTTTTCTAGGACATGTTTGCAGACCACTGTTGATAAATTGAGTGCCATCTAGATCTTATGTTATAAAAAAATTGTGTCCTTTAAATTTAACACGAGGTTATTTTTTGTTTGATTTTTCTCTAAATCTAAACACAAAATAGCACTAGCCAACATTAGTCAACCAAATGACTATTGCCTATTACATTAATTGTATGGGCTTCAGAGAATTTAACCTCTATGTTTGTTTTGGCGATTCTAATCATATAAGTCAGCAAGAAAACACCGCCCTCGTCTAGTTAAAAATTAACTAAATAGATTGGAATATAAAAGTCTTACTTTCGAACAATTTACTAAATAGAAAATATATATCACGGCAATTTAACACGATGATTTCGATTATTTATTAAACTATTTCATCTGAAGTTTTGGCCCTGATTTTCAATTATGAAACGCGAGAGTATTAAAGTTATTAATTAACTAAATAAACGTCAATTATCATTTACTTGATTTTTTAATATATATGTTTTTGTCATAAGATTCCACTGTCTTATAACAACCTCGAAAGTCTAAAACCTCACCAAGCTACTCTTAATTTTTAATATTTTCCTCCTACATTTCCCTAACGTGTCCGCTAACTCAAGAAAGCTTTTAAGCCTTTTAACACATTTCCATTCCGTCACTTTAACTTAGTTGTTTTAATTTACTTTTAAAATATTGTCCGGTGTTTTGTTATTTTGCGTTATTATTATTTTTGTGTTATTCTTATTTTTGTCCAAAACTATCGGCTATCGATCCACAGTGTCAGTGATATTAATTTGTTTGTTTTCATGTTATGACTCACAAGCCAGACAATGTCACCGCTTTTATGTTTGCTGGGTAAAAAAAACTTGATTTTTGGCTAACGTGTAACAAAGTCAAGACCTTTTTGTTTTTTTTTTTAATAAACTTACCTCCACAGATCAGAGACATCGAGGTATAATGATTGATATATTTATAAAATCGGCTAATTTAACTTTGACTATGTCTTTTATCTAACTAGCGCATCTAACTCGAAAGCTTGGCTATTTTATTAAAGAGATTTTTAAATTCTATATTTAGAGGCGTGAAGGCAATGAAATATTAAACTTTGTACTGGCGATAAGTATCGTTAGCGCTACTACTATTATATCACTTTTTAGAATTAAACATGGCACTAAAAAGACACGATTTATAATCGATTTTGTTACACAGCAAAACCGCCGCCGAACGTCAACACCAAACACAATTATTTTATTAATATTAATAATTTTAATAAAATTTTATTTTTATATTTAAATATATCGACGTTTAAATGAATACATCAAAATCGTAACTAAATACACGGAAAGGTTTAGCGCGTCTGGGGTAGTATCATAAGTGTGCGTTCATGGCTTGTTATTATTGTTGTTTACGCGCGTGAATCGCGTGGGGCCGGAGCGGCGGGCTTGTGTCTCGGCCGGTGTTGGCTCTGGACTGGCGTCGGAGCCGACCGTGACGTCACATCTCTGTGACTCGCGAGCATCGCGCATGCGTCACACGCACACAAGCTCTGCGTTCAAACGCACGTGTCGAAGTGACAGACAGTGTGCGTTCGACGCAAACTTAGTTATGTGCAAATTCTGGAAGTTATGTACGGTGTGCAGAGCAAACGAAGCCGAAAGTTATGTTTATTAGTTTAATTAAGTTAGCGTTGTATGGATGGAGTGGGATGTGAGTAATTGTTATGTTGGAATAGTTTGGTAAACCAGTCAAAATGCCAATGAATTGTAATTGTTATAAAGTATTCACCTCCATTTTCCTTGTCTTGCCCCATATTGCTAAACACGTTTCTCTTCTTCAATTGATTAAATTGTGATAAAATTTTACGAGAACTTAAATTCTGCTGAAAAATGTACACCTTATTTGTTCTGGCAATACCGCTGAACAATTAACATCATCACATAAAATCAAGCCTGTTTTCGCCGACGTTTAGGTTAGGATAGACACAGATATCTCTGTCTAACCACCCACACACTTCGCCAAATGTGTTCAATTAATTATTCGTTTAGAAAACTACTATTACAGGTGAAATACATAGGTACATACATAAACTGACGCTAACACAAACATGCACTAATACAAATACACTACTCACAATTGCTCTGAATATAAGTTTCTATTTTTTTGTCGATTGATTATTGGGATGTATTTTTTATTTTATTAATTCATAACTGACATTCGAATAAGTATCGAAAATTTTAATGTATTTAGTTTTTAAAGTATTTTTTTTTGTTGATTGATTTTAACAATGAAATGTTGTCAGCATGTTCATGATATAAGTCAACCCTTATTTTTACGAAACGGGATCTCAATCTGTTTCTTCTAAACACAGGTGACTTCGTCTCCTATCTAGAAGGACAGTACTGCACCCACTATCTAGATTAAAAACTTGAATGCTTGTCTCACTTAACCATGCAATGTATCTATCCTAAGTTTATGAATAAATTTATTTTATTTATCTATACTAATATTATAAAGAGGAAAGATTTTTTTGTTTGTACCGAATAGGCTCAGAAACACCTGGACCGATTTGAAAAATTCTTACACCAATAGAAAGCTACATTATGCCTGAGTGACATAGGCTATTTTCTAATCCCGAAAATGGGTCCTTTGGGGTGGTCCACGGGAGCGAAACCACGGGCAACAGCTAGTTTTACATAAACTCACGCCTTTTTCATAGGATTAGGGCAGAACCTACAGAATGCCACCTACCACGATCCACGCATACTCCTTTTACTTAGTTTTTTACCCCCGTTGGAAAAAGAGGGGTTTGACGGCATAGCTACTAAACGGATAAACCGATTTTGAATAAGTTTTTTTTTGTTTGAATGACGACATCACGGGCGTGTTCTTAGCTACGTTTGATGAAAATTGGTTCAGCCATTCTGAACGTTAAAAAAGTTATGTGCGTTTTACTGTTTGAATCGGGGTATTTCCGCAAGATCACATCACACATCACATCTTCAGCCTATTAATGTTCCCACTGCTGGAACGCAGGCCTCCTCTCTGTGAGAGGGAATGGGCCGTAATCCACCACGCGGGCCCAGTGCGGGTTGGTGGATGTCAAATGTCTTCGAATTTTTGGTTCTAGGACATGCCGATTTCCTCACGATGTTTTCCTTCACCGTTTTGAGAGCAGTGGTGATGAAATAATTTACCAAAGTAAAGCGTCTGCCTGGGCTCGAACCCACGACCTACAACTTGTTAGTCGCGGCTGATACCACTGGGCCACCACTGCTCTCGCAAGATATCGTGTCATAATTAAGTGTTCGATAGATTGTTGATCGAAGCGTATATTCTACTAGATAAATTATGTAATTAAAAAGTATGAATTATTTACAGGAGTTTTGGAAAAAATTTGACTTGTCGTTCATACATCTGGTAAAAGGGAAAATATTGAAACAAAATCTTCACACTTTTACTCTAGTATTTTCCACACAATCTCTAAACCAATTCCCGAAAAAGCCTACTATTCACGAAAAATAGGCAAAATAAAAGATTTCGTTAAGAGCCTTGACACATCCTTGGCAGACCTTGACCCTTCGACCAGAGCCTCGCACGTAGAGTCGTTACAAAGGGCATTATTAACTAGCCAGGCACACAACAGTCCGATAGAGCTCTATATAGTAGATAGAGTCGACTCTATGTAGAGTTATAAAGTGGTGTGTTGGAGATCTCTATTTAATGCAATATTTTTAGTTAGTAATGTTGATGCGTGAAACAAAATCTTTGATTTCAACTTAAGTTACGACTTTTTGTATTTTTTTAGGGGTTGCAATGCTAAGTGTTTTAAGATAATTTTGTTGTCTTCGAAAAGCAATAAACTATACAAATCAATAACACTTCCAATCTTTTAAAGATACAAAAATATCTTACACGTAGTTTGTCTGTCTAACAAAACGGTTAATAAAATGTCTACAGCTGCTACGGTACTACGCCACGTAGCACGTTGCTACGGCGTAGCACGTCGCTACGAAATAGTTGAATAAACTTTAAACTAACTGTAAATTATTATTGATGGGTTCAAAGCCTTTCAATCCTTTTGTTGTATATCATTGATATGTAGCGATATTATTAACTTGCAGTATGCATGCTAGGGAGGTAAACAATTTATTTCAGATATAATCTTAAAAATATAAAGCTAACTGCATCACAAAATAGGACCCAAGACCATAAGCTTAGCAATTTCGATAGTAACTTTTAGACTAATCTAGAAGTTGCTATCGCAACTGTTAAGCGTTAGGTCTTGGTTTCGATTTACAAATTGGGCAAACTTTAATTGGCTTTTTAAATAGGAATATTCTCAGAGCATCCGGGTGTCTCAATCTATTTTAATCCTAGTGTGATTTTAATTATGATAAAAATGATGTTTATGTCTCGTTTTTAAGCTCGAAAATCTCTTAATAAACTCCTTTGTATCCAATAAAATAAATACATTATATCATAAAAAAATATGAAATAATGTTATTAATTTTATTGGATCTTCAAAAGAGGCTACTTACAAGTTCTACTCGTATAAGTTTAGATGATGACATCACTCTTGAGTTAGTCACCAAGGTGCTAACGAAACAGATTGGTCAAGGCTGTCTTGGGAACTATTAAATTTTGATTAGTCCTTTCATTACTCTTTTACTACCCTTAGAACATTATTATGCCTCACTCTTCAGGGTTTAATGAAGAACAATGCAAGATAATTGAGTTGTCCCCATTACAAATTAAGGGTGAGGCCGTAACGTAATTTTGTGAGTTGTGAGTCACGTAAAATGCTCTGCGGAATTTACGCAGCATTCGGTTTCATACTAAAGTCCTGTTTCTGCCACAAGGCGACGCAAACTGAGTTGTCTGCTTACTCACGCACATTCATCATCATCATCAGCCTATTAATGTTCCCACTGCTGGGACACAGGCCTCCTCTCTGTGAGAGGGAATGGGCCGTAATCCACCACGCGGGCCCAGTGCGTGTTGGTGAATGTCACATGTCGTCGAATTTTTGGTTCTAAGACATGCCGGTTTCCTTACGATGTTTTCCTTCACCGTTTACACGCAGATTATTTCAACCAAATTGCATTCCAGATGAGGAAGGAGAGTGAGGCAAACTTCAGCGCCCCGTCCAAACGTAGAATAGCAACTGAAATTACGTCCGTCCGTCTGACAGTCTAACAGAATTTCAATTGAACGAAAATTCCGCGACGGATTTTACGCGACTCACAACTCACAAAGTTACGTTCGTTTAGCCTTACAGTAAATCAAGTCGCTTGTATTATGCACACTCATACTATAATAGTGGTTCCCGAAAGTTGAGAGACACATGTGAAATACTCCAGAACAAGCAAAAAATTTCATAAAAACTGTAACCCGTTTTTTTTTATTTATAGCCTGTGTTATTCGGGCTAGAATAACACATCAATTGACACCTTAATGATCAACCACGCATAAATAGTTTAGGGGTTACGGAGGAACATACGTAAAAACAAACATATACAGACTGCTAAACTCATAACCCTTCCTTTTGGCTTCGCCGTAGTCGGGTAAAAAAATAGCTTTGTGTAATTAGCTTTTTCAGTCAGAAATTTTCTTAGTAATTTTCAAGTGAAATGTTGCGTAACTTTTCGAAATTATTCTTAAGTTATCATGATGGAAACTGAAGACATCTGTTTAATTTTTATGAATCTTTTAATAACACTTTTACTGTCTAAACATGATCTTGCCTTACTATTTACGGGAACAATAAAAAACTGAAATATGTAGTTCATGTCATGGTACAAAGAAGATTAGTTAATCAACATGAGGTCTTCAAGTGACCGGTCAGGGTTCACTCATGAGGGCTATAAAATTTGTACTAGTCCCTTTATCACTCTTTTAATGTCCTTGGAACACATTATCATTCAAGATTGAATGAATAATACTCCAAGATAATTGCGTTATTCATATTACTATCAAATAATGTCTGATGAGAGACCTGACCGTAAAAAAGGAAGGCTTTCCAGAAAAAAATCCTGAAAAGTTCTTAGTATTAACCATGGAATCTGTAAAAAATTGGGTCCGGGTTTGATGTTTTATCATTTTATTGTTAATTTATTTTAGGAGCTCGAAAATACAGAATTCTTGATAACCCAGCCTGTGATTTTGTGTTTGATATTATTCAGAAATTGTTATGATGGCAGAGATTAAAGATACCTATTATTTTTTTACTTTGCCTACCCTGCCTACCCTGCCTACCCTACCTACCCTACCTACCCTACCATCCTAACCTACCCTACCCTACCTAACTAATATTTTTTATGTAGCATCAATAGTTTTCTCAGCGCACGCCAAAGAATGAATTTTATAAGCAACATTTTGCTACCTTGGGTTACATTATTGCAATTTTAATAAGGATCTCTTATTTTTGAAAATATATTATAGCCTATGACACTCAGGCATAATGTAGCTTTCTACTGGTGAAAGAATTTTCAAAATCGGTTCAGTAGATCCAGGGCTTTTTATTTTTTTTATAGATAGGCTCGCGTTTGACCACTATCTCGCGTGATGGTAAGCGATGATGTGGTCGACGGTGAAGCACGCTTGCCTAGAAAAAGCCTATTCGGTCTTGACTTAAAGACCCCAAGGTTGTAGCTATCAGGAAACAAGGACTCCGGCACGGAATGCCACTCTTTAGCTGTGCCCCCTACAACGTCCCAAACTCACAAACTTTACCTCTTTATTATATTAGTATAGGTGAGTTTTTTATCACATTTTTACTGTCCTTAGAACACATTATCATTCAGGGTATAATTAAGAACAGTCCAAGATAATTGCGTTACCCGCATTACAATTAAATCAAGTCGTTTGTATTACGCACACTCACGCTACTCGCAGCTATTCCGGATGTTCGCGCCTGGCCCGGAAGCTAGCGCTACCTATTTGAGTTTAGTTACCCACCTACGAGTACTTTGAGAATTCTGTTCAGTACGAATGTAAGTTGAAATATTTTCTAATTAAGTAATGAGATTATCAACAATATGTTACACCGTTATAATAATAATATAAACCTCTCCATCCTGAATTTCGGTTCTTAACTCAGTTGTACTTTTAACCGACTTCCCATAAAGGAGGAGGTTATCACGTCGACTGTATTTTTTTTATCTGTTTCCCCAGAACTTTTTACTAGGTGAACCGATTTTGTTTTTTTCATCCTTTTTTTATTTGAAAGCTGGTGCTTAACATGCGGCCATTTATATTTCATTAAGATCTATTGAAGATCTTCGAAAATATACATCAGAACTCTTCAATTTCCATTTGGTGCAACCTTGAGACGCACACCGCACTGTGTTTTAATCGTTATACTCGTACCTACTATTTGAGGTATGTTACTATGTCAGTTTTATTTCTTGTATGTTTTTTTTTCCTTTTTTTTTTGTATGTTGGCACTTTGTTTTTATAAACCTCGTGTAAATTGAAAATTTTATTGTGATTTTGTGCGTTGTTCTGTATTTTTAGTGTGCACTAAGTAAATGTTTTATCTATCTATCTAATAAATGACGGCAAATCACTCGGGATAGCTGCAATCGCATTTCTGTTAATTGTTTTACCATTTCATAACAAATCATCACACTAGTAAGCTTTATAGGGGTACGCAGGTGTGAACAGTTCACCCTGGTATACTCTCATTCCAACGATTTTGTTTAAGTGTCATGTTATTGGGTTAATCTATTCTAACATCACTTAAGTCTATAGAACTTGTCCAATGTACCACAACTAAAACGTGAATAATAAAAACTTCCAAATAAAAACACTACAAAGTGAAAAATAACTTCAATTTCGGAAGTCGGTTTCAAAAAACGAAGATACAAAAACAGGAACACCGACTTCCGAAATTTAAGTTATTTTTCACTTTCTATTGTATTTTTTAGTTCTTTTTAAAGTCTTAATTTAGTGTGCCTCCGGGCAAAGGCCTCCTCTAACAGTTTCCACTATTTTCTGTCTCTAGCGACTCTTTTCCCATTAGGACCTGCTGCCCATTTTAATTCGTCCTCCCATCTCTTTATCTGTCTTCCTCTGTTCCTCTTCCCACCTCTAGGATACCAGTCAGTCACAATTTTGCTCCAATTTCCTTGTGGGTTACGTAGCTTAAGGCCTGTCCATCTCCACTTCAGTTAGTCTATCATGGCAAGCGCATATGTTAATTTGGTCTTTGCTCTGATGAAGGTGTTACCCGTGACCGTTATAATCAGGGAATAAATTATGTGTCCCCAGTGTACTTTCTTAAAATAAAATATATATATATTGATAAAAATTTAAGCGTGCTCCATCTTTGACCACATCATGGCTTACTATTAGGATTTATACAAACTTTTTTAAATGATTTATGGCAGATACTAGTAAAACTGTAAATACACTTTATTAAGATAGTTTAATTTTCCACAGATACTGGGACCTTCTCAAGATCAAAATCAAAATATTTTATTTTTATTTTACATAGGCCTACATGGGCACTTATAAAACGTCGACAAAAGGTGCACGGTTCGGGTTAGTCGTTTCCTATGGAGAAGAACCGGCAAGAAACTCCATGGCTACTCTTTTAAAAATTTGTTTGTGTTTACAATATTTCCATGTTACAGTATTAGTACTTGGATATGGAGGGACAACGTAGGCCCGACAATGAGTCGTACGAAATTATAAAAAAAAAACAAAATAAAAATGTAAAACGAAATAAAAAGTTAACAAATGTTAACAATCATCTAGAAATCTATAAGGCCTACAATGTTCACACATTCACAAAACAATCGGTAAAAGAATCTATACAAAAGTAAAAAAAAACAAGTTTATGAAAAAATAAAAACAATGTTTAACAACACTAAGTTTAACATTTGGCAAAAATGTTGTTATCACTATTCTTAGCAAAGGGCAATAAAGATGATTGAAAACATTGTAAAAAGACTAATTAAAAGAGAAAAAAAAATGAGATTGAGAATAGTTAGAGACATCCACATATTTGTGCCAACAATCGATACAATCGATTTATCAATCGTTCTCATTCACCATCAGTAGTCAGAGCTTGCAGAATTGGCTGGATATTATAGGAATTTCATATCGCACGTCATTCAACTATTAATTGCCAAGTCTTACTATAACAAACCTCCTATAAATATTGCTATATCATTCACTGTTCGTTTTTGTTAAATTCATCGTCGTTTCATTGTAAATCTTGTACCTCTGTAACCTAGATACCTTTGACTAGATAGTGCCTCGTGCCTATCTTCAGTGGTACCCCTATCACATTACGCTTACATCATCTCGGCCTTCCTTCGCTCGGCGTCTTGGACGGTTTCAGGAGCAATAACTTGATCAATAAACCCTTGATGGCATGGCATTTAGGTTCTAGCTTCCTTGGTATATCTAGGTTAGTGAAATGGTAGGCTGTGTAGTGTTGTAGATTAGGTACAAGATAAGACAGCCAGTAAAACAATTCCTCGGTTTATTAAATTATTTAAAAAACAATTGTTGATGGTTTACTTAAATTTATATTTAGTATGAAGCACACTTCTATATAATTATTACTGCCCATGACATAATAATATGAAATAGATGTAGGATGTTAAAACAACAGAATCTTCAGATAATACATGTGAAGTTTGAGATTGGATTTGTATGTTGTTTCATGTTAAGGGCCTTCCACCGCTTTAGTGCCGTTAAACCGGTTAGTTTCTAAAGCATACTCCTTAGTAACGGCTAGGTTAAAATGTTTGTAAAAATATTCATATATTTATTTCATGATTTATTATTGATTCATGTACATTATTTGTCAGACATGTTTTTTTCGTGTAACTAATAGTTTTGCTTTAACACGATTTTTTTGCTACTTTTGGATACTCCTCCAAAACGACTTGGATGTTTAAAAATATTTTTGCACAGAAAAAATTATGGCTAGAATTTCATCCTAGCTGAAATAGCATATGTAAATCAAAGAATATTTTGCAATCAAAACTGTTCAAAAGGAGTCTCAATATTAATATTCTGGCACCGAGGGGGCGCACGGCCAGTACTGTGTTAACATTGCGGAATATATACGCCTTAAAGGTAAGACGGTATAAAATGCCTAGTGCGAGACTATTATCTACAATGTATCACATCAAGCACCGCCTTCTGCGTTTAACAATCTTCTATTATACCAATAATAATCAAGTCTCCAATCAATAAACTCTCATTCAATCACTCATCTCTTGAAACTCATGTCAGCTAGCTGTAATGATTGATTCACCAAAATAACATCGACCAGCCATAATAGTGTAGGTAATATGACACGACATTTGCCTACGGATCAAATTGCATAAGCTTTTACCGAACGGCATAAGAAACATATTATTACTATCTGTGTATTGTTCTACCGCTTCCCCACACAGTTTTGTCCTCTGCTATATTATTAACACGCTTTTATTAGCTTGGTATGTATCTATGTATCAATGTAACGGAATCTTTGAACGTGATTTTCACCCACTTCAAAACGTCGGATTGATTTGAAACTTTGCACTACTATCAAGGACCGATGAAAATACAATAATTTAGTCAAAGTCAAAGTCAAATATATTTATTCAACTAGGCCAATAAGCGACACTAATGAAAGTCAAACAAAAAATAAAATTTACAAGTAATAAAAGTTGATTCTACCGTGTGCGTTTAAATTGTTTGTCCCATTAGCCTTACCAAGATCTTCAGGATTAGCGACTTTTAGTTCAATTTACCATTAAAGCGTGTTTTTTAGTTTTTAGAACTACATTTTATTAATGTAGCTATAACATACGATAAAGTTTTTATTTAAATGTGTAAAATTCTTAACAGCTTAAATAAATTTATTTATTTATTAATGTCGTGGTGGCCCAGTGTCTAAGACCTCACATGATCAAGTACTAATGTTTTTTTTTAACTTCAAAGGGTAGAGTGAAGAGTTTATGTATATTTGTAGTTTATACAATACGAATATGTATGTCGGGTTTAGTCAATAGTACGGACTTTAAAACAAAACGCAAGCACGCCATCTGGCGGCAAAGCAAGAGCTACTACGCATTGGCGTGCTTTTTGTAACCGCTTGCGGGACAGCAGAATAGGGCAGTTGATTACTGACAGCCTTAGAGCGAAGACGTCGTAGAATCAGTGTCGATCCGTAATATTAGTAAGCAGGAATGTAACTCGTTTCTATTTGAATAAACCCAGTGTATCGAATAACTTATGTGATTTCATTTGCACGATTATACCTACCGACCTGCCCACACACGATGTCTTAACCTAAGGGAATACATCCTGACTTCCCGATGGTTTACATCTATCGGCCAGCCTTGATGCGACATGTACGTATTCAAATAGTCTTTATTTAACTATTTTACACATTTTATACATATCAACAGACATCGGTGGCGAGTATGTTTTGCTTTACAGCACTCATGAATATTACCTGTAGCAGAACATCGATCATTCGCCGTTTATAACCGTACTTCGAACACGATGATTGATGTTTTGCTACAAGTAAATGCTCTAGTTTATATTATAGTAGCGATGGCGATGATCAAAATATTTAAATGTAAGGGATTTGTCACGTGACATATCGATAGCGCTTGACATTTCCATACATTATTGTCATTTTTCCAATCGTGAGAGAGAGCCTCATGCCGCGTCTGCTGTCCATTTCAGATCATTCTACCACATTTTTGTTTTTGGGTTGGAAATCATCCAATGACTTCTCCCGCTCTGAGTGAGGCGGGAGGGCGTGTCAGACTTTTACTACCTATAACCCACCCGTGTTCCTTCAGTTGCTTGAGCTAGGGCCGCGGTAACTCTTTTTCAAATTTATCCGCGACCCAGACAGGCATCGGCCCTCGCGGACCCCGTCAGTTCTGCTGACATCTCTTATGAGGTGCGCGTGGAACACAACGCGCTGTCGACTTGGGCCTGGTCCTTGTCGAACGGCGAGCTACCCATTACTCGCCGTCCGCTAACCCACACCTACAGTGGCCGGGAATCGGCATGCGACTCCCGACGCCCAGGGCGTCTCCTGCGGTGGCTAGGGGCGTGAGGGCGTCTCCGTTGCGTCTCCCTCACGCGTTTCGCCTCCTCTTTTGCGAGAATTACTGATTCGCAGAAGGAGGAGACAGCTTCCCATACCCTCCTTCAGTAAATCGTAGAGTAATAAATAATTTATTCGTAAAGTAATTTGAATTTAAGGATTACTACTTACTATTCCGTAATACACATAGATATACCTTCAAAGAGGGGTGAGCAAAGTACATAGCAGGTCGCAGATCGGGTCGGCGCAATCAAGCGGCCGTCAATCAGCTCCCAGCCTTACTTAATTACCTCGTCACGTGTGGGCAGTTGTACTTACACGATTGGCTCTGTGTGGGGTACACTGTGTGTATCTAATGTACAGTCAGAGTAAAAATAGATACGTCATCTATAGGTATGTTATTGTTTGCTCCATTTATGAAAGAATCTGTTTTTTTTGCTTTACCGACTATATATTTTCTGAATTTTAATAACACACAGTTGCTTATTATAAATGAAACCCCGACAGTTAAACATCTATAATATTATGAATTATTAGAAATTGTTAAATGATTAAGGCCCACTTGCACGAAAAACCTAACTGGAAGTTAGTCGCTAACACGAGATTAAATTGACAGTTTGTCATACAAATTGTCAATTTAACCTCGTGTTAGCGATTTACTCTGAGTTAAATTATTCATGCAAGTGGGCCTAAGACATTAAAAGTTTTATTTAGATGTCGACTAGCTATTGGAAGGTTTATTCTCTGTTGACCTTTGTTCTCAAATAACAGGAATATAGTTTCCAATGCAGTTGTCTGATCAGTGTCAAAACTTCAAAAGGATTGTGAGGAGTATCCTGACTTGATATAGTAAAAAATGTTAAAACTGACTAAGGTATCAATGACGTAACTGTACATAGTTTTATCTCTGTGTGTTTAAACACATCTCACATTAACAAACACACTTGGTAGTTCTACCCTGTGTGTGTTCAACGTATTCCTTCTATGCCACTGTGTGTGTTTGCCTACAGTCTATAAGCTTGTGTGTGTGCGTAAATTACAGATACAGAAAGTCAAGGAGAGTACGCTGTGATTGTCAATTTGTTTATGTATGAGTTGACGGGATTTTTAATTGTATTTTGTTGAGGTGTGAGATTGGGATAATCAATCAAATTAGTTATAGATTCAAATCGGAACGCTCACTTCTGAATATTATTAAAACCCACTACTGTATGAACTCGTTATTTTTCTTGAGTGGGATATTATTTCAACTTACCAAGCTATTTTTGTTGGCATTAAATAAAATACTGATTTATTAATATAATCAGATTATTAAATTATAATTTTGCCCGAGTTCCTTAAAGGCTACCAGCAAAGACAAGTATAATATGTTTTACTTTTACTTCTTCTAAACCAGAAACTACAAAAAAATATCAATTTTTTAATAGAAACACAGCGAATGAATGGAACTCGCTACCTGCGTTAGTGTTTGCGAACGCATTCAACCCGAATCACTTCAAAGTTAGAGTGAACAGGCTTCTTCTGGGTAAGCTCACTCCATCGTCGACTCTGTCTCTGTCACCTTTGACCTAGACTAGAGTCAAGAGCAAACCCATCTCAAATAAAAAAGTACCTAAATAAAAACAGTCATGGCAAAAATGATTAATTTTACTTCCCTGTTACGTACAATTTTTTTTTAACAAAGAAACACTACCCACAAAACCTAGTCTAATCCTTTACAATTACCATTGTTAAATTCAGTAGTACACACACGTACACTCCTGATTCTGATTATATTGTTTGAGGGTAGGATGACAATGACATCATAACAGTTCCGAGGGTCGATCGTATTTGTAGAGGTTAGGCTGTTTATTTAATAAGGGCGGATTAACGAAGAAATTCACAGTTCTGTTCAAATATTTGGCGATTAGGTGACGATGTTGTAGATTAATTAGAGTGGAATGTCTTTGTTTTTCGGTGAAGTGGTTTGGAAGAACATTGTGCAAAATACATATACGCGATTACTCCCGAATTTAGTGGATATTGTATGCAAGGTTTTAAAGGGTAAGCCTATTGCCATTTTTAGGGATCCGTTGCCAATTGGCAAAAAATGGAACCCTTATGGATTCGTCATGTCTGTCTGTATGTCTGTCCGTCCGTATGTCACAGCCACTTTTTTCAGAAACTATAAGAACTATGCTGTTGAAACTTGGTAGGTAGATGTATTCTGTGCACCGCATTAAGATTTTCACACAAAAATAGAAAAAAAACAATATATTTTGGGGGTTCCCCATATTTAGAACTGAAATTCAAATATTTTTTGTCATCAAACACATACGTGTGGGGTATCTATGGATAAGTCTTCAAAAATGATAATAGGTTACTCATTTTTTTTTTCTAAACTGAATAGTTTGCGCGAGAGACGCTTCCAAAGTGGTAAAATGTGTCCCTCCCCCACTGTAACTTCTAAAATAAGAGAATGAAAAAACTAAAATAAAAAAATATGATGTACATTACCATGCAAACTGCCACCGAAAATTGGTTTGAACGAAATCTAGTAAGTAGATTTCGTTCAAACCAATAGGAGCTTGAATTTGAACATTTTTCAAGTACGACTTTCGAATAGTCGAATTGACGATCTCTCTTATCTATACCAATATTATAAAGAAAAACTTTATTTTGTTTGTTTATACCGAATAGGCTCTGAAACAACTGGATTTTAAAAATCTTTCATCAATAAAAAGCTACATTATACCTTTGTGACATAGGCTATTTTTTTATCCCGAAAACGGGTCCTGTGGGGTGGTCCACGGGAGCGAAGCCGCGGGGAACAGCTAGTAGTACATAAGCATAAAAGAATAATGGTCAATTATTATTATTGGTAGTGTCATCAGGTGAGATAGTGGTCAAGCGCATGATTGACCACTATCTCACCTGATGGTATGCGATGATGTGGTCGACCATGAAGCACGCTTGCCTGGAAGAAACCTATTCAATTATAATAAAACACTTTAATGGAACCATGTCGTGATGGTACAGTGGCTAAGACCTCGCTTCTCTTGCTTGAGATCGTGGGTTCTAATCCGGGCAAATACCAATATGACTTTTTCAAATTCATATGTTTCTATCTTTATCTTGGACATCACAGGCAACGGTGAAGATAAACATCGTGAGGAAACCTGGAGTTACATAATTAATGTAAGGCTGAAATAGCAAAGTCAGAGGCCTGTAAGGTTACAATTATTATTGACACCAGAGGGTTTACTAATGATAAGCATAAAATATATTCCCATAATTTACATTGGCATAACGAAATTTAGCATAATGATAACGCATAATTTTACTAGGCATAAATGCTTTGCCATAATGTATATTGCCATAAATACTGTAGGCATAATAATAATGATGCATAATAATCATATAAAGCATTATTTTATTTTATTATGATATTAACACATAATGTTCTTGGGAATAAAACAAACATGTTCGCGTCTCAAAGGCCACCCTGCCGCACCTTAACGTAATTAATTTGAGGCCTTCAAATCAAATCAAATCATATTTTATTTGTGTACTATATATCAAATATATTTAATTAGACATTTTAAGCTTAGGTTAAACAATTTTCAATCGATTCAAATCGATATAATTTTTTTCGATATTTTGAAAATTGACATTTTATCTGTAGGTGTTTTAATTTTCAAAGTTCAAATATGTACTCATAAAATTATTATGACGATTAAATATTATGCCTTAAACATTTATGCAACTCCAAATTATGGCAAAATAAATTAGACCAAATGAAAGTTGTGCTAACCTTTGCATTATGCCAAAGTATTATTATGCTGCTGTTCGAGCCTACGCCTGCTCCTTTAGAATGAGCATATCAACGCTGCGTGTTAATTAGTTTTAATAAGATGTAAGGATTTTTGTACTGCTTGTCGTTAGCTCCTTCCATTTTTGTTCGTCATCGAGACAATACATGTTTTACTAAATATCAGAATTTTTGGAGTTTCCTTGAAGAGTCACCTAAAATTCCCCAACAGCCGCAGTATTATTATGCTATATAAGTTTTTAAGCTGACATGGTCACAATCATTAGAATTAATATATGTTTCGGGAAGTTTACCATGTATATTAAGATTTTTGCTGAGAGCTCGATTATGCTGATGAAAGTTATGCGAAAACGTTATGCCAAACAATATTATGCCAAGAGGGGGATTCCCACACCAGATATGGTCACATCCTTACACGAAAAAAAGAAGAAGAATGAAACCTAGGATCTATCGATTTTTTTGATAGCTTTTGTAATTAATAAGTCAAGCAAATTCAATATCTTATTGCATGTATTTTTATTCTTAATATCCCTATTAAACCTATGTTTGCTTCTCCTACCTTAAGCCCTAATCCACAGAAAATTCATCGCCGATGGATCTCGATAGTAAAGTGTCATTGACACAGGTAGCAAAGATCGTCTCTGCAGATAAGATGTAAAACTGAGACATCCGTAGGCACTTTAAGAAATTGGCTGCTGATATTCTTACACATTATGATATTCCACACATATTCCTTCGACCAAACCGAGAATAAATGGCTTTGAGCACTCAAATTTCCTAAAGAACTTTGTACACTACATAAAATAATATGATCTTAGAAATACGTAAGCAATTGACCCATTTTATACCTGTGAAACCGTAGCACTGTAGCGTAGCGTTGCTACGTCGTAGCGTAGCGTTGCTACGTCGTAGCTCGAAGGTGGCTACGAATCGTAGCATTACCTATACAGGGCGGTTATTTGAATTAAAATGAGCCTAATGCTTGAATATTGGATAAATAACGATCCCAAAACTTTTAATACAATCAAGGAAGAGATTCGTTATGACTTATAAGAGACGTCTTGAAAGAACAAAAGGCTACGAAAATGATCCGCCTTTTCGTTACTAGAAATTGGTTTTCAGTCTAAAAACTTGAAGCTGAATATCAGTATTTCAGATGGAATAACCTCCAGAACTAAGTTACTGGTTCATACGATATATATCTACCTTTCACGATGGTCAACAAAATTTACCACGAAGCAGTATGGTTTTTCAAAATTAGCTTTTATTTCTGCCATATAAAGATATCTATTCTACTACACTCTCCAATATTATTTGATACTCACTTAAAAACCATATTATTTTACGCCTATTCCAGTCACATTCCCAAACAGCCTGTATAAAAATACGAATTCATGTTTTCTATTTTAAAAAAGTATCTTAAAACATATTTAAAGACATTATAGTATTTTGGATATTAGCCAGATATGGTTGTGACGTTAATTTTTATGCGTCCGACCTGATTGACCTCGTTGCGTATTACGTTTTTGGCAAAAAGTTAATATTAATACGCGAGACTTGAGAAGGATATTAAGTAAGCTTCAAGGACTTTTGTATTAGTCGGGCAAATTAATAGAATAAAATCTTTTCGTTTTCAGTGTTTTGGGTATGGACCCAAAGGGTAAAAACGGGACCCTTTTACTAAGACGCCACGGTCCATCTGTCTGTCTGTCTGTTAGTTACCAGGCTGTATCTCATGAACCATGACAGCTAGACAATTGAAATTTTCACAGATGATGTATTTCTGTTGCCGCTATAACAAAAAATATAAAACAGAATATAATAAATATTTCATTTGGGTTCCCACACAACAAGTGTTTTTTTTGCCGTTTTTTGCGATAATGGTACGGAACCATTTTTGCGCGAGTCCGACTCGCACTTGGCTGGTTTTTTGTTGTTGATAGGCTTGCGTTCATCCACTATATCATCTTATGGTCAACGGTGATGTGGTCGATGTTAGTGCACGCTTGCCTTAAAGTAAGTAGTCACTCTTGACTGAAACACCCCCAGTTTGCAGGTATCAGAAGACATAGATTCCGGAAGGGGATTCCACTCCTTATCTACTCATGCACAATTAAAGTATTTCCAAAACGTTAAATGCATAGGGTGGGATGTCCACCATGTACCGATGGTGCTTCATCGTACGTCATCTAGTCTGATAGCAAAACGAGCTAGGTGGAATTAAATTGTGCAATTCCAACGCACACTTCCCGAAATATTACAGGCAGGCTGACAACTCTGCGTCGTCTTATTTTTTTCTGCTTATTTCATTTGCTGGTCAAATCGTAACATTGTTGTCAGTAGGTAAAGGCTCTTCTTTGTAAGAAAGGCATTTAATTTGTCCTGGAGTGGATCATTGTTGCGTGGCTGCGGGCGGTGCGGGCAATATCCTTTTGAGGAAACCATTTGTCCAAAAGTGGATTGATTGGTAGCCGTCTTTCTTTGTCGTCGTCTGGCTATTGTGTTTTGGGAGAACTTTTAATGATTTAAACTAATTTGTTCTTCGCTATCAATTGATAGAAGACTTCAGGATTTTTTTCACTACATATTATAGAATAAAGTCCCTCGCCGCGTCTGTACGCGATAACAAATAAAAACTTATGATCCCTAACCATTAGATAAGATAAGATATTTTTTTTTGTAAAACATGAGTACAGTATGAAGGTCTTATATATTAATATGAGGTGGCTACATGTTTTGCCATGTATGGCGTACAAAATTTGTTGCACTGGACAAACAATATAAGAAAAATACAATATCAAAATTGAAATTACAAAGCAAAAAAATTAAATTCAATAAAAAAAATACTATGTCGAAATTTAAATTAAATTGAAATCACAATGTCAAAATTTCAATTTCAATTAAAAATTACTACTTATGTCATAATTCAAATTCAATTGAAAATCAGTATGTCAAAATTTAAATTCAATTAAAAATCAGTATATCAAAATTAAAATTAAATTTGAGTAATAATAAAACATGATTATACATTAAATAATAATAATATGTGCATGGTCTTAAAGTAACAGGGAGATCCGCATGTTTTGCCAGTTTTGGCGTACAAAACAACATATTTTTGGTTTAGAATAAACCATAAGAGAAAAAATTGAGTCCACACAGCAAACTATGAAATTAATAACTTAATAAAAAATTATAAGGAAGTATTGTTTTAACAGATTTGGGTGTAAAAATGTCGTAATTATAGGAATAAATTCAATTAATTGCGGTCATTTAAAAATTCCGATATGGTATAATAGCATTTGGCTATGAGATATTTTTTTAAATGTATTTTAAACAGAACATTTTTCATCATAACATTTTGATCACGTTTATTGCAGTCGTTTTGCGCATACCTATTAATCACAATAAAATCAATCAGAGCTTCTCTATTATTTATTTATTGATTAAGTAAATCAGATAATGTATTTTCTTAATATTGTCATCTTAGGATAAAGTAGCTCTTATTTATATATGATTGGAACAAAAATTATGTTTAGTTTATTTTAAATCACTTTGTAAAAGTTCTTTTGTATGTTTTTTTTTACTTATGTTTAAGCTGTGTACTTCTTTAAGTGACAAATTCACCATACTAAGAGATATATGAGTTCTTTTATGTAATATGTATTAGTGAATAAGTCGTTGGAGTAACTAAAATAAAAATAATAAAATAAACTCAAAAACTACTGAACGGATTTTCATGCTGTTTTCACCAATTAAAAGAGTAAGAAACGAGGAAGGTTTATGTGTATAATTTGTGACGAGCGAAGTCGGGTGGGGTCGCTAGTAAAGAATAATCCTGAAATCGTTTATAGTTGCAATTTATTTTGAGATTTATTTTTCGGTTATGGGACTGGAACTCCGATAGATGTAGTTGGAAAAAGGCCTGGCAGATTAAAAAAACTTTGAGTTTAACGATGTATTTGACCCAATCCTGTACACTGAAAAGTGCAATTTATGAAAATGAACATAATGTTCAATATTCTGTCCGATTCACTTTCATTCGATTTTGAATTAAGAACATTCTCATAAATTCCAAAAAAGAATAACAAATAAATATCCAACATTCCTACTACGAGAAGCAGTCATTTTGCTACAATTGCCACGAACAGCAGGAAAATACCAACACATATCAGTACCCATAATGATTGCAAGTCAGCCCGTCACCAATTATGCGTTGCAATATTTCAAGCGTTTATAGCCATGCGTGGCTTCCAGCTATGCTAGCTTGGATCTAGATAGAGTAACCTACTTTCAGGCTAGCTGCATAATTATCTCTGATAGTAACAACATAGCACTCAATCATAACTTCTGGTTTAATATCTGGATTGTAGAGTGTGTTTAGAACTTACAGATACTATAATATTATTTATTATTTATTTCTATAATATAGAATAATAAATAATGAAGCTATGTTATGTGTACATAATTGATAATAAATATACGAGTGCGTGTAAAAAGATGAGAGAAACAGAATTCATTAGGCATCAAAATTCGTTCACGTCGCAGGAAAAGTGTCCAGAAGTTCTAGACCTAAAATTCTGTCAAATATTGTCATTAATGTAGGGTTAGACTTGTTCTAAATTCAATGTTTTCTAAATTTAAGTTTTTACGCACTACGAACACAATTTTATACTTAGTTACAAAAGTTATTCCTTGTGGATTGAACAGCACGGCGGTAGCTGTATGGGTTCAAAATTATATTTATATTGAAATCGTAGATGTTTTATTGAAGTCACCATTGACCGTAAATTGGTTAGGTTAGGAGAAACTGAAAAAAAACCTTACCATACTTACGTTCAGCGAATAATTATATAAAATGAATCAAAACTTTCGGTTAATAACTATTTTTTCTATGTGCTTAATTTTGCTTTATTTGGATGTAAATCTGGAAAAACTGGCCAAGTGCGAGTCGGACACGCGCACGGAAGGTTCCGTACTATTATCGCAAAAAATGGCGTAAAATCACGTTTGTTGTATAGGAGCCTCACTTAAATATTTATCTCATTCTGTTTTTAGTATTTGTTGTTATAGCGGCAACAGAAATACATCATCTGTGAAAATATTTCAACTGTCTAGCTATCACGGTTCATGAGATACAGCTTGGTGACAGACGGACAGACAGACAGACGGATCGCGGAGTCTTAGTAATAGAGTCCCGTTTTTACCCTTTTGGTACGGAACCCTAAAAAGTGCCATTTCATTTAAATAAGTTTCTATGAACGTTATTTTCCACCGTCGAAAACGTTCAAGACCAGAACCGTACAGCCTTCAGAAAAATAATGATTTAACCTATTTTATTTACAAAAGCGGTTACACACGCTCTGTGAGCACCAGTTTTCATCCAATCGAGCAGAAAACTCGCCATTTTTTTACCTTTCTCTTTAAAGCCACTCCGGTTATTCTTTGAACTGGCTTATTCGTTCGTTAACGTACCCGTCAATTTTGCAACCTTTTGACTACCCACCGAAAAGATAATGTTCCGCCAATCACGACTCTATGTCAAGGGAATAAAGGTTATGGTAAAATAATGGGATGGTAAACGATGTTGTAGATTTTGTAACTTTTTTCCTGTAAGATTTTGTCTTTTTATGTGGATGTGATGTAACGTAGATACTGTAATGGCAGAGTTATTATGTTGATAAACGAAGATATAATGTTGATCATTACAGATATGAGAAAATTACTACATACTTCATAACCATACAAAATGACTACCATTAAAGTTAATTGAGGAATCATCGATACGACGAAGAAGAAGAAGTTAACATTCGTTCTCAGCAAGAGGTCAACCCGGACAAGTGTCACTGTAGTTCAAAGAGGCAACTAGTTAGGCAATATTCAGCCTTAATGAGCTCACTTGTTCACATCTAAAAATTAGAAAATGCATCTAAATAACTCATTTCATAGAGAATTATAATATCTAGATAAGAAAAAATAGGACTCAAATCAGATTGATGAGGCATTGTCGTTATTTTTTGAATATTTTTTTAAACACTGCCCCTCACTTGGAATTTCTTCCTTTATCGTGAATGCTTTTACAAACATTTAAACTCACAGACACAAGACACCCAGATTCGGAACAAATATATGTAGACCATACAAATATTTGTTCCGTGTGGATAACGAACCCGCGACTTGCAGCGCAGCTGCCGATCGCTCAACCACTACGCCAACAGTGTCGTCTATTACCAAAGATCAAAATATAACTGGCGATGTGTGTGTCTAGTTACTAAAGGTACGTACACTTATGCCTACAATAAACAAGTATCTAATCAAAGTTAATAATGATGTTAACAGTAAAACACATGGCCTATTTAAACCGCACTGCAAAACAGGCCAGCCTATTCCCATCCTCACAGCATCCTAAGCACCTGCGACTTTAAACTATCGCATGTATCCAATAACTATGGTCCAAGTTCTGACTCTTGTGTCATTTATGGTTAAGAACTTTGAACTGGCTGTTGTAACTTGTGCATTGAACGGCAGAACTATCTAATGCTACTCGAATGTATGGGGAAAGCAGAGTCTTGATGGGACTAAGTGTCTTGTGCATGTGGGTTTTGTGACAGCCTTTTTCCCAACTATATTGAATCCGGTAAGACTGGAAGCCGACTGCAATATAGTTGGAAAAAAGGCTAGGCAGATGATGATGTGGGTTTTGTCACAGGGGTAAGTTGAAGTGATTAAGAGTGAAGTGGGAGCTAATGAAATAGGTGAAATAATTGGTGTTTTATGAAAATTCTGTCGATGTCTAGCTTTTTCAAGGTACTATGTGGCTTTCTAATCACACATTTTACTATGACACGCAGCAAATAAATGCAAGAGAATACAAGAGGCATTAAGTCAAGAGTGAATGGGTTACTGCTAGGCAAGCGTGATTCACCATCGACCACATTTATCGCTTACCATCAGGCGAGATAATGGTCAAACGCGAGCGTGCCGTTAAACAAAAAAAAGCAAGAAAAATATTGCTTGGTTAAAGCATTTTCATATCGAATCAGTACTATAAATTTTACGAATATTTATGAACCAACCAACAATTTTATCTCTTGATGAGATTAGTACAGATGTAATGTACAATTAATGGGGAATGCTGAGGGAGGTATGTTAAAATTTGATTAATATTATGAACACTCTTGCAGATACCAATAGGACCAAAATTTACAACCGTACATGAAAAAATAATACAGAATTATGCAATTAAGATACGATAAAACACAACAAACATACCGACGAACCAATAAATCCTAAGCAAACGTTGGTACCAACCCTTCGATAGCAAACCTTAATAAACTCGTAACACATAAAACAAAGCCTATTTAAAAACACATTAAATCAAACCCCGCGAGGTTCAGTCCACGCCAATTTAATACAACCCTAACAAAGGGGTGAGAATTTATAGTACAAAATTTTATACTCAAGGAAGATTCCTTTTTCCTGTCATCCTTTATAAATATAAGTGTCCTTATCGTGCGGAACCATTATTAAATTTTATGTGGCGACCCTTCACAATACACCCACTTATTGTAATTGCGATGTTCAAATTATTAATGATGGTAGCAGCCCTGTAATGTGTCGTTGTAATTATAAATTTTGTTTTGGTGATTATTTTAATACCTTTAATTGTGTTTTAAGGTTCAGAGGACATTTGATATGTTTTTGGGCTTTGGAGGTGGAATCAGGAATGAAGTACTCAAAGAATACTTACAGGTCATATCTACAAATAACTTGTAAATACTGTAGAAGCTGTGTACCTACACACCTACGCTAAAAAGCTTGATAGAATATTTCTGCGGAATTTATACGTAAAATTCACAAAGAAAAATGAACCTAAAGAAAAGTTGATTACGAATAAAATCCATCAAACGTTCTTCTACTTAATCCTACCAACCATCTTCAACAATTCACACCAACACCATACTAGAATCATTACACGAATACCACCCATAATGAGGGTAGTCAAAACCAGAGCTACTAGTACACTCACAAACAACAGTGAAACACGAAACTGCACCAAAGCGAACAAAAGTGTGTCCGCGACAAATTTTTCACTTGGCGTCATAACACCGATTGCGTGTGACTGTACAAATAAAAATGTATGAAAGGCGAAACTTGAAAAGCGTTGCAACGGGCACGCGAGGAAAAAACGATGAAGCTATTTTTCTGGATTGTGTTACATTGATGTATGTGTGTAGGTATGTTTTGTTATTTTTACGAGCGTTTTCCACCGCAATAACTTTTGTTTTCTATAGGAGTGAGAGAGATGGGGAGAGTTTGTCAGCTTCTCGTCAGCGGTCGTTGACTCAACTCTCTCGCTCATTTCAGCACTTGCCCGCGTTAGTGTGTTTGAGCTTTGGGTTATCATTCAATCTAGAGACATTGCAAATGTATTTTAATTTGAAGACATTTATTTTAATCCTGATTTCTTGGTTCAGTCCTTTCTGAATATTATTCTACAATAATAGCTTCATGCTAAAAGTTAATAATACGATATTCACAATATTCAGTCCACATTTCCACTATATAAAGACATCATAACTACACATTAGTACCCGGCCCACACAAAAAGACAGGAAAATCAAAGTAAACAATAAAAATAAGGCACTCGAGTCACGTCACCCGAAGATTATGGCGGGACGACGTACAGTAATAAAAAATGCGCGAATCACGCCGTGTTGTGACGACGTCATACACGTGTCATTCGTCACACGAATGTCACCTGATTCGTTAAACTGGGATTTTGAGGAAAGCGATGGGTCTTTGGCGCGCTATTTTAGAATGAAAAGGTGGTAGGTGAATCCTTATGTTTAAAAGAACGCTTAGATAAATAAACCATGAAATAAATTACTGTAGTTAATGTATCTTGCTAAAATTATGTCTTTAATCCCCTAATGTAACATGCTTTAGAAAAAAAAATGCAAACTACTTGTCACTACAAAATATCTGTCTGTAAGAACATGGCCTAAATATTTTTTTTAACAAACAGTCAAAAATATTTGCTAACGTATATTAAAATTGCTTCTGTATTGTCGCAATATTATGTGCGCTACATAATATTTTTAAATGCGAATCGATTTTTTTTAATGATAAGTGAATACAAGGGGCTTCTAAATTACTTCACTTAAAAAACAGTTAAATGAAGAGCTGCCTTCATCTTTGAATTCTGTTAATAATACAGTTAATAACATCCGACAGTAGCTTTCATGTTGAATCCTTAGTTGAAAGCTACAACATTTTTATATTAGTCTTGTACCCTCTAGGCAACGAAGGAAGCACCCCATTTTACTCCGGGGTTGCCAAGTTACCCCTCTATATCTCGCGAGAAGCTAGAGAATTGTAAAAGGTGGGTAGGGATGCATTACTTGCGTACACTAATAAGGTTACGGCTCCCTTGTTCTTTAAATGGTATGGTTTAATTAATGTTTTTAATTACGTTCCAGAGGGCATATTTTGTAATCTTTGGAGCTGACGCTAAAATAAATAAGGTGGGTACAGATGATCAACATAAAACCACTGTTTCTCAAACTTCTATAAATTAATTTATTCTCATTAATATGGTATATATACGTTTCATATCATAATGAAATCTAGAAAAGATGCCACCAAAAGATAAAATTGTTTTTTTTACCAATAAATTGACAATTGGCATCTCCAAACCAAAACACAGCTATATGTGTATGATGCTTAGCGACACAAACAGACAAACAACTTAATATGAACCAGTTAAATAAAAATATATCTCTATAAGAAATAAAATAAAACACTTTTCAAGCGCCATTTAGCACCCGTACCTAAATAAAGCAATACTAATACATCATGTGAGAAAACAATAGTGTTGTACACACTAATCGATAGTGCTGTACTCTCTGCAGTTTGAACAGTTCTCCGGAACAGTGATAAGTAACCGTTCCCCTCGGCTGACTTTTACAACTTGAGGAGATACATGGCGGTGCACTGGCTTACTTTCACCTTCCGATCAATACTTATGTGTTGGATCTTGGGGTTATATCTTTCATGCAATTTATAAATTTGATAGTGTTAAGAGGATTTCGTAGGAAAAAATGTTTTTTAAATTTGTTTCACGTTATTTAAAAATAATTTAAGAAGTATAAATTTTATGTGCTTCAGCTATACATAATTATTGGATGAACTTATTTATGTATACTTACTGTCATCATACATTTAATAAAACAACAGGTTAGCATTGTATGAAAAAATCTGTGAATATATTATTTATCTTATTTTACTCCTCAAGTGAAAACGTATTCCTATAGTACTACGAGTAATCCACTTTTACATCACAATTACATTTTCAAAGCATCATGCTTACGAAATAAAGCCTACTATCCGCATTAACTTGACATTTCATTGTGACATTGAACAATAAAAATCTGTCTCTGTCGCCGTCATTTGCGTAACGAAAAATATAAATACGACCTTGAGGCTCGAGCCAATTACAGCCGTTGTCAAAGTTTAAGAGTCTCCATAAGACACATGAAAATGTATTTTATATGCTCTGAAATTGACGCTCCAGTCGTTATCATCACGAAATATTCCTCATATCTCTCTGGAAGGGTACGAACATGAAATTTACGAACACTTTACCGCGTTACATATTTCTAATCGACAATAAATCATTACCGACCTTTGTGCATCCCCGTGTGCTTATCCTTAAGCACCGTGAGCTCGTAAATCTTTCCGAACTCCTCGAACATGGGCCGGAGGTCGTCCTCCTCTAGATGTCGCGGTATCTGGCCTATGAACAGTTTGACGGCGTCTTTGCCGGCGCCCGGCGGCGCGCCGGTCCGCTCCGCTGGCGTCAGCGGCGACGCGCGCTTCGGATCCGAGCTCAGGCTGTGCACCGGCGTCGATGGCGCCGTGCCGATACTCGAATCGCAACTTTGAGGAATGCTGACCATGTTCACATTCTGCATGTTGTAACCCAACAACATCGGGTTCACGCTACGCATATTCGCTCCCACAATCATGTTTATCACAGTTAACAGACTTTAATGAACACAAATTATTAATCACAGTGCTTTGTACTTCGTTTGCCTTAATCTATAAATTCGGTTTTCAAGTTTTTTTAAAGCTCACTCGTGTTTACTTTCGTTTTTCGCGGAGGGCGAATGTTTAGGAGGTGGGGTGGGTGTGTGGGTGTGAGTGAGCCGCGTCTGTGTGCGTACCGTCTCTTCTCACAGTCACCCCGTAATGCGTAATATTATCGATCGGTATAGTAACGGTAGTAGGCAGTACAGTCGTCCCCCCGTTTTTTTCACTGATGCTGATTTATTTCTGTTTTTTATGAGTGATATATTTTTCTATTAATATTTTATTTAGTAATATTATTATTTAACAGTTATTTAACAAATATTGCACATCGATATTAATTACACTACTGTTTAGTTAACATTTAATAACAAACATGTACTAAAACTATTTAATTAATAATTATAATTAACACCGAGAAAAAATTTGGCACGACGATAATTCTACACATTTATTTTTGAGCGAAAATTTTCTACCACAGTTTTCCGAAAAGTCTTAAAATTTTCCCACTAATTTAGAATGTTGTTACAGAGTTTTTCACACGTGAAAAAAGTGTATAATGTTAGCCAGTGTTTACGTAGCGAGAGCGGCGTCGCACGGGGTTCTGTTTACAAACAAACCGCGGTCCGACACACGTTATTTTTGCTATATTTTTTTATTTTTATTTCCACCGTTTACCTCTTGTTCACACGCAATTTGTCACTGTGTACACGAAAAATGTTAACGAGAAAAATTGTAAATATTTTTTTTACTGACACACTTATCACTAGATTACTTATCTAACTTAAATTAGCACTTGACGACGATTAACCATGACTTGACGCACAAACGAAAAGCACAAAACACGAACTAAATGAGACAACAAATTTGCCGTGTTCCCGTCTATATGCCTACATGTCCACTAACCTAAAATTCCCTCCGAGGTCCCCTCAACGCACGCCATGGGGGAGTCTCCAGTCTTGATACAATCCTCCCTTTCACTCACCCTTAGATACGCGAGTAAATTCGCTTTGTGTGAATAGGTTGATTATTTGAAATTTCTTGTTTCGCTATTTCGTTGACGGTGTTGAGACGCGCTTTCGCGTTGAATTATGTGGAAAATTTTACGCGTTTCTTTGGATTGTTTACTGAAATAATGCGTGTTTTAATTAAATTTAATGTTTGCTTCAATTTTATTTGATTGCCCGATTTTTAGGAAACAAAGGTTATTTTATGAATTTAATTATCAAGCGTTGTTTGTATTTATAAATGATTTTTCATTCGCTTCTCTGGTTTGTTAAAAAAATATAAAGGGTCTAAATTTTACAATTGTATTAGAAATTAAAATATAAGTGAGTTTAATAATTAACTGTAAAATATAAATTATATTTTATTCTTTATACTATTATTGAACGTAGATTAATTAAAGAATAGTAAATAGATTTTATTATATTCATTCGGTTCAAATTTTATTTATGTTTCTATTTTATCGCAATAAATTGTACGACCTAGATTTACAGCTTCGATTTAGAAAAAAATCCTTGTAAAAGTGCCAACCAAAAAAGACCAAAGCATCAATATTAATAAGCACAGCTTAAACCCACATCAAGTGTGAGCAAAAAAAAACCTTTGGCTCTGAATAATTTAGCCAACCGACGCTTAGTAGTAGATCGTAAAACGCAATGGCAAATTCGGTAAAAGGTCTTCAATGTTTGGTCGAGCTATAATTCAAGCCCCAAAAATAGCGAAGGGGATGAAGCACCCCTCCCACCCCGCGCCAACACCCCCGGACCTCAGCCTCCAATGATCTTTGCACGCAACTCGTAATGGTTGTTTAGAAAAATACATAAAAAATTTACCCTCTCTGAGTTTTCTTGAGGATGTTTTTTTATAATTTATGATGAATAAAAATATGCCAAAATAGGGCGTTAATTAAGGGGTTTTTGTTGTGCTATTTTTGTTTTGTTCTGTACCTGTATTGCTGGAGGGCGTGTGTGGGTTTGAAGATCCACTTAGTAATTATCTGTGAGATGAACTCTTAGAAGAGAGGGCATTACCTTCTCTTTGTATTATTTTCTTTTAGTATTAATTATGTAGCTATTTTTGAACTCAGTAACAATAACATCAATGTATGTCGTTATTAGGTTTAGTGTTAATTTCGTTGTCGCCCGCGTGGTATTAGTACTTAAGACGACGACAGTCGCTAACGACCTTGAGCGAACAAAACGCGCACTTGTTTCACACCCACGCGACCTATATTTTGTAGTTTTTTGCACTTTCCATATTATTCTATGACCTAAAAAAAGCCTTCGATAAAAATGTAGATAATTAAATTGACTTTGAGATAGTGTCAATTTTATTAAAATACAGCTGGCGGTTTTTGTGCGATTGTCCTTTTTTGTCCGTGTTAGACATAACCTTACAAATTAATTACACTAGTTTATGCGCAAAAAAATCAAAATGTTCATTATATCAAATTATTAAGAAAATGGTTTTATGTAACATATATTTTTTTCTTAAGTAAAGTAAGACTAGCCGTTTAGATGTGGTTCTCATTTGAAAATCAGCTACAGCAGGGCATCTGCGCCTTTATAAGTTTGTTATTTATCTGTGACCCGATTTAAAAGTTATATTACTGTTAAATGTCATCAAAATTCGTTATGTAGTTTTTGGATGAAAGAGTAACAAACATCCATCCTCACAAACTTTCACATTATAGTAGAAAGTATGTAGGATAGGATGTAGTAGGATGTAGAACATAACGTTTGTAGGTTTTATTGGTTCCATTGTATTTTAAAGTACTCGATCAAAATCAGTTTTGTGTCAAGGGTTATTCATATATACCTAAAAATGTTTTTTGTGTATAATATCATCTGCCTAGCCTTTTCCCAACTATATTGGGGTCGGCTTCCAGTCTTAACGGATATAGCTAAGTACTTGTGTTTACATGGAGCGACTGCCTATCTGACCTCCACAATCCAGTAACTGGGTAACACGATACCCCTTGGCAAGACTGGTGTCAGATCTCAAGCTTCTGACTACCCGTAACGACTGTCAAAGATCTTCAAATAACAGCCGGGACCAACGGCTAACGTGCTTTCCGAGGCACCGAGGAAACTCGGTATGTTGAAATGGTCACCCATCCACGGACCGACCTCGTCAAGTGTTGCTTAACCTTGATGATCGACCCATGCAGCTGTTATTATTTAGCCACGAGCTCCTCCTCATTTTTTCAAGTACAGAATTTTAATATTTGAGCAGGTAAAGTAAGGAACCCTTAGCGTGGGATGATCAACAGCTGATGCATTGTTTTGTCATATTTATGCTTCATTCAGAGCGAAGTTTAATATTTATGTCCCGGTGGTGTTATAATTACTTTACTTTTAATTCAGAAATTGTTGGGTCATGCGTGTTATTTGTGTCATGGACAAAGTATTATAAACATTGCATTTAATACATTACTGGATATATGTGGAAGTGATAACTTATTTATTTATTTTGAGGAACACCATATATTTACAAAAGTTTTTATAATTTATTGAACATTGCTCTTCGTATTGTGTAAATATGGTACTTATAGGTATAGACAGCTTATGTGCTTATACAATTTAGCATTTCAAATTTATATGAAGTCAAAGAGAGATTAGTTAATAAAAATAATTTGAATATAAAATTAATGATAGCAGCCAGTTACTTTTCGTTTGAATTATACATTCATATAGGTACTTTTATCTTGTCTATATGGTAAACCTACAATATAGAGTCTATAAATCTACCTACTTGAATTATTTATATGTTTATAATTAGGCTTTTCAACAATGAGTAGGTACACTGTGACTTTATAACTTTACATTGCAAACATAAGTACAAATTAAACTTAATTTCATATTCTTTATTGTACACAAAACGAGGAGCTCGTGGCTAAATAATAACAGCCGCACGGGTCGATCATCAAGGTTAAGCAACGCTTGACGAGGTCGGTCCGTGGATTGGTGACCATTTCAACATACCGAGTTTCCTCCGTGCCTCGGAAAGCACGTTAAGCCGTTGGTCCCAGCTGTTATTTGAAGATCTTTGACAGTTGTTACGGGTAGTCAGAAGCTTGAGATCTGACACCAGTCTTGCCAAGGGTTACCGTGTTACCCAGTTACTAGGTTGTGGAGGTCAGATAGGCAGTCGCTCCGTGTAAAACACTGGTACTTAGCTGAATCCGGTAAGATTGGAAGCCGAACCCAATATAGTTGGGAAAAGGCTAGGCAGATGATATTGTACACAAAACAAACATATACAAATACAGGACAACTTATGTTCAAAGGCGAGCTTAACCCATAATTGCGTTCTCTTACAGCAAACCTCAGTGTTTTGGCGAGATTTACACAATCAGGACAGTTAACCATTGTTAACTTTTGTTAACTGTCCTCGCGCACAACAAAAAAATAAACTTAAAAACAAATTAAAGATTCAATTCTTACTAACTAATTATACTACACAAATACGTGTACAGCACACAATGCATGAACATAATACATACTTTATTTATGAGTCATGTTGGCAGGAAATGTTCCCTAGTTCTTCTCCTGAAGATCTCTAACGAAGGGCTATCCCGTATGATGTGAGGAAGATTATTCCAGAGGCGGACAGCACGAATAGTAAAAGATCCACCGTAACGTCTTGATGAGTGAGGAGGAAAACGAAGGAGAAGAGATGATGAGGAACGGCAAGACTTTCCTCTAGGAACAAGATACTCAAAGCGCTCCTGAAGATACGAAGGAGAGGTAGGATTGTGAAGAACAGAAAATAGTATAGAAAGAGTGTGGGTATCTTGGCGCTGTCGAATAGGCAGCCACTTCAACCGCTTTATTAAATTGTATTACAAATTTTGTCAATATTACCTTGACACTTAAAAATAAGTCCTACATGAGCTACTTTTCACACCAAATAATTAATAACTCTACATAGGCGGGCACAAACTAGCAACTTTCAAAAGGACATTTAAATTATTGATGCTAGTTTCAGTAAACAAAACAGTTTCCCAGTAACTCGACGAATGGATTCGTGTTGTACTAATAATTTTAGTTAACAAAATAATTGCTTTGAACATTGACACCTCAATTTATAAACGTTTGTGTACGTTCAATAAACACAAACATTTATAATTTAATTGGTTACTGGTACTTCACCAATTTAATTCAAGTCATCAATCATATGATTTAAATATTTACAGTTTAAATTAACTTATTATTGTTGATGTGCAATTTCATTATAATTTAATTGCACATTGATAAAAAAAAACACTCTGATTGCAGATAACTTATCTTTATGACCATTTTGCACGCTTTTGTTTGCTTGCCCAACATAAAATAAAACCGGCTAAGTGCGAGTCGGACTCGCGCTCGAAGTGTTCCGTACCATTATCGCAAGAAACGCCAAAAAAGTCACGTTTGTTGTATGGGAGCCCCACTTAAATATTCATTTTATTATTTTTTTAGTATTTGTTGTTATAGCGGCAACTAAAACACATCATCTGTGAATATTTCAACTGTCAACTGTCTTGCTATCACGGTTCATGAGATACAGCCTGGTTACCCTTTGGGTACGGAACCCTAAAAAACGAAATCAGTAAAGGTACCTCATTCAGTTCTTTTATTTATTTTCTTGTTTCCTTTTTTTTGTTCGCTTTTCATCCCAGAGTGGTTGGTAAATTATTTTTATTTTACTTTATTGAAACATAAAACACATTACAATATACACTTATACATAATAAAATTAAAAACTAGGTAAACGTGTAACCTACATCAATGTCCGCGAAATAATGGTGTAAAGACGAAGAACTCGTACGTATTTATGAAATCTGAATTTAAAAAAATATCGATGTCATGTGTTGATCTTTCAGTAAAAAAATCAACCTCATCATAGGACATCGTACATCATCAAAGTAAAAATCATTAACATAAACATCCACAGAATCCCAGATACATGTCAGTGGTCCCTGCATCTCCCGTGCATCAATTAGGGTCCGTTTGGTGCGGTCTCGTGCTCCCAAACCGTCAGTTGCATACGAGCGCCGACCAAATTCTCTAAACCACAAACATTTGGCCAAACGCTACATATTTTGATTTTACTAATGTTACGTTTTTGATACGTGTTTCGATTTCCGTGTGTTTGAATTTGGAATTGGATTTAACCGACGTGCTTGTTGCAGCTTGTTGTATGGTTTAATATTTTTATGACAGATACCCTTTTTTTTCATCTTCTTTAAGGATTTTGTTCCTGCACTTAGGCCGTAATAAGAACCATCGTACATGGGCCATAGCAGGCGAAACTTCACTTTGCTTACCTCTTTCCAGAAGCCGATCAGATACACTAATTAAGTCTTTAATCTGTAAAATTACTGTAATTCTTTAATTGAATTATTGTTTTATTCTTAATAATTCTAAGAAATGACTTGTTTTTTTTTCTGAAGACGTAATCGCCTTAAGAGGAAATATGGGCAGAGAGCGCCGACTGAATTTCCTTAGTAAAAGTCATAATTCGAAGTTTGGCTCTCGTCTCTTTCCTCCTCCAATATTGGACCAATTTAAAAGATATTCCATAAACTGGTAAAGTAAGATATATAATATGTCCCTATATTTTCCTTTTTTCATTTATATTTGTTAAATTTGTACATTAAGCCTCTGTTGACAGCGCAATTTTGAGCATTTTTTTGAGGGCTCTAGTGCGTCTAAAGATAATGTATCATCAAAAAAGAAAACATAGGGACATAGTATATATCTTTAATTTTCAGTTTATGGAATATCTTTTAAATTGGTCCAATATTGCAGGAGGAAAGAGACGAAAGCCAAACCTCGAATTATGACTTTTTACTAAGGAAATTCAGTCTGTATTTCCTGATAGCTACAACCTGGGGGTCTTTAAGTCAAGAGTGAATAGGTTACTTCTAGGCAAGCGTGCTCCATCATCGACCACATCATCGCTTACAAATAAGGCTGGCACGAAGGCCTTATTGGTAAGCTTCCTTCATTCGGTTTGCCCGGTGGTCTGTGTGATTGGATTGCAGACTTCCTGAGAGATCGGTCCATTCGAGTGGTTATCGATGGCTGCTCGTCGGACCACTTGGATATTAATGCCGGTGTCCCTCAGGGGTCAGTACTCTCAGCAACTTTATTCTTGCTGCACATTAACGATCTGCTAAAACCCGGTACCTTTGGGTATGCAGACGACAGCACTGTTGCTGAGAGATACTTGTCCAACGCTCGTACTATCGGGCCTCAGGTCCAGTCTCTCCGGGAGGCCATAGTGGAGCGCTTGAACCTGTCCTTGCAGGCAGTCTCCGAATGGGGCGATGCCAATCTGATCAGGTTTAATGCTGCTAAAACCCAGGCGTGTCTTTTTTCCGCTAAGAAGAGTCAATTTCACCCGGCTCCAACTTTCCGAAGTGTGACCGTGCCAATAACTGACCATCTTGAGCTGCTTGGCGTTTCGTTGACATCGACTCTCAATTTTGGCCCATACATTGAGGCAATGGCTCAGCTAGCTGCCAAGAAGCTGGGGATCCTTGCAAAGGTGAGAAGGTACTTCACGCCAGAACAGCTGCTTAGCTTGTATCAAGCGCAAGTTCGATCATGCATGGAATACTGTTCTCATCTCTGGGACGGCTCTGCCAAATACCAACTTGATGCACTAGAGTCGATCGAAAAGCGGGCCAAGAGGCTCATCGACGATGAGGCATTGGTTAATTCAAAGCTCCAGAGCCTTGAACATCGTCACCGAGTTGCCAGCTTGTCGGTTTTTTATCGATTACATTTCGGGGAATGTGCGATGGAATTGCATAATCTAATTCCACCCAGCCCGTTTCATCATCGGACTACCAGACGTACGGCGATGCGCCATCGGTACATGGTGGACATCCCACCCATACGCACTAAACGTTTTGAGAATACTTTTATTATGCGTACAGCTAAGGAGTGGAATTCCCTGCCGGAGTCTGTGTTTCCCGATAGCTACAACCTAGGGGTCTTTAAGTCAAGAGTGAATAGGTTACTTCTAGGCAAGCGTGCTCCATCATCGACCACATCATCGCTTACCATCAGGTGAGATGGTGGTCAAGCGCGAGCCGATACAAGATAAAAAAAAAAAAAAACTATCAGGTCGAGCCTACCAATAATAAAAAAATAAAAAAATGTACCTAAGGGTAAATAAAATATCATAGCATAAGGAAAATAGACACATTACTCTCCTTCGGCAGTCGGGTAAAAAAGAAGGACCATTTTTCCAGAAAGTTGCCCACGGGGCAGGGCGTACATCTGGCCCAAAATCACGCGCAAGTACCTATCAAAGAATTACCCTTTATGTGAAGAAAATCTAATGACCGAAAAATGGTCAAGATAAAACCTTATAACTAGTCTTAATATAGCCGGTAATAGGGACCTTCGTCATTGGTGCGGGAGGGCTGGCATTGCGGTCAGCTGGCCATTTGTCCGGCGTTAAGGTGTACCTCTTACGTTAATCTTCTAAGTAAGATGTAATTTTGGAAAGAGTATTTACGCCTATTAAAATCCACTCCATCTCCCTTCATTTATTCGGTACTTGCGTCATCCTTATACGAAGTAGGACAAAACAAAACAGGGAGAATGATTTGAGGAGTTCATAAATCGCTTACTCATACCTCTGCTTACGCTTGTGTTTAATGAAAAGTGTAGCGTAATGACAAACACTCAACCTCATTTTCATAATTGAGATGACCACTTTTAATGAAAACTAATTTAACCATAGAGACATAGAGGGACCAAAAATAATATGTATCAAAAAAAACAATCCAGATTTGCTATGAGCTCTACCAAAGTGTTCCCTACAAAGAAAGACCGAATCTCGCCTGATGAATCAGGTGAGATTGAGGTCATGCTAACTCATAACTAAAAATAAATAAATAAATATTCTTCAATATTTTCGGCAACAGACGGCCAAAATGTAGATGCGTGTACTAACTCTAAGTACAAAATAGATACCACGGATCTCCAGACTTTTACACTGTCCCCACAATCACAAACTCAAACTCTCCAACTCTTTCAAAAGTCAATTTCAACGAATATTTTCGTCATACCCGCAAAATTCTAAATCCCTAGAACTTTGCTAACTAAACAAAGGGGCTACGATCTACTTGTTAAGCATCATGTATTGAATATTTGAGTGGTACTGCTAACTGTGGTGAGAACTGTCTTCGGTTCTTGTTTTCCTATAACCCGTCAGCCTTTTAAGTTACAGCGAACAGGCATGCTTTCTCGACGTGCACCTTAGGTAAAATAAAAATAAAATATTTTGACTTTTTTTTCTGGCACGCTAGCTCCATCATACACTTCATCCATTGCTTTCAATCCATCGAGACTGAGGTTAAGACATGGCTTCTCGCTAAATAAAATAATAACAATCCTTGAATCGTTTCTGGCATCAGTGGTACAAAATGTAGATGCATTATAGTCTACAATAGTTACTAAAGAGCCCCACACTTTTATACTTCCCCCACAATCACAAACCTTTTAGAAACGAACATTTTAGAACCCTAGAACTTGGTTAACTAAACAAAGGGGCAACGACCTACTTATTTAGCATTCTGTATTGAATATTTGAGAGACTATGTGCTAATTTTGGTGAGAACTGTCTTCGGATCTTGTTCAACTTTGACGTGTGCTTTTGTTCAGGATATGTGAGTGACGGGGTAAGGGAGAGATTCAATGAGGCCTGCTGTGAGTCGTAAAGGATTGTGCAGTTGTAACTGTTTGGGTTTTAGAAATAAATAGGTAACTAGAATGGTTGGTTTGTAAGAAGGGGTGATGTGAGTACTGTATTTTCTTCTGGAGCAGATTTTTATGTTTAAAATGATTAATATAGTATATATTGATGTACATAATTATATTTATTAATATTGTGATGCCGTGTCGAAAAGATCGACTCAAATATGTTAAGTACCTCCCTAGGCTCTAGTAAAAATAAAGCTAGTCAGCAAGCTTGATAGCGAGGTAGATCATATCATTCAAACTGTAGCATTTATTATCAAGAAAGAAAGCTTTGCTTTGTAAAATATTATCTTCTTGATATGCAACCAGTAGGATATTACCTTGAAAAACAGAAGACAAAACTGATTTCTGTTGATTGAATTCCAAGTGAATTTCTGGTTAATTTGAACATTAATTCAGTCACAACGCAGAATAAGAAATCTGTATGAGAACATTAACATAAGTCCCATCAACAATTTACCTAATCAACATAGACACACACGTCTAATAACTTTTATCACGACTGCACGCCTCACAAATACATCGAAGTAATCAACGTAGGGGACAATTATTGGCTTCCAATTTATAGTTACGCAACACGCAGGAAGGGGGTGAGCGGGTGACAGAGTACGACATACAGTCGTGAAAATAACACAATTATACGGATTTTGAATGGTAAAACACGTGTTTTTATTATAGTTATGGGTTATAATCGTGGAGGTATTGTTTTGTAAAACAATTTTGCTTAAATAGAGATCTTAAAATGCTTGTTTTGGGTGACATGGTATATGTAAATAAATATGCACATGTAGTAGTAGTAATATGTACGTGGTAAAAATAATTAAATATTTATTTATTTATAGGCGTTTGACCACTATCTCGCCTGATGTTAAGTGATGGTGTGGTCGAAGGTGAAGTACGCTTGCCTAGAAGTATATTACATTATTTATTTATTTTTATCCAGGCAGATCTTTAATTTTTGGAATGGATTTCCTTATCGCGCGTTATAGTTCTGATATGTTTACGGGCTGAGGGACTAGACCGAAAAAGTATAACAATGAAAAAAACGACACCAAGAACCGACACCTTTTTGCAGTGATTTTTGAGGCATTGCCCGATTACGTAGGAAACTAAAACGTTTTTCAATCGATTCAACTTGCCTTCAATTTTGAGAATATGCAAAAATGTTTATAATTTTAGCGTTTAGATACACTTTTTATTTCTATTAAATATAAATAATCATTTTTGCTTCTTCTTTTCGATTCGATGGCACATTTAATTAGATTGTCTGGGCCCAGTATGCGGCCACGCTTATTGCACCGTCAGAAGCACCGTACAGGTCTTCCAGGGTGCAAGTGAATGGACAGCCAGGACACTTCAGCAATTGGGACATAGTCTTTACAGGGGCACCACTCTCGCACCGGGCGTTGGAAGAATCAATAATCCCCCACTTTGCCAAATTATATTTGCAGCGGCCTACTTGGGTACGTAGCCGATCCAATGCCTTCCATATAGGCCACTGAAATTCATGACCAAGCGGCAGCTGTTCCTTGGGCTCAACAAAGTCAAGTCATTTTTGCTTGATAAGTTGTGAGAGGTACAGCTTGCTGCATGCAGGACAGTACAAGCGAAGATCCGCACAAAAGAGAGACGCTGAGGAGAGGGCAAGACGCACGAAGAAAACCGAAGACAGACTACACACATGCAGTACCCAAGCTAGCAGCCGGTATCGTGTGGCACTGAGCATCAGCTACGTTGTTGTTATTTCAGTTTCGTCATATTTTACAAAACTGAAAGACTGTAAATTTAATTAATCGAACTCCGTTCCAAACGGGTTTCCATAAGACACCTCTATTTTTTATAAATTACTAGCTGTTGCCCGTGGCTTCGTTCCCGTGGACCTCCCCACAGGACCCGTTTTCGGGATCAAATAGTCTATGTCACTCAGGAATAATGTAGCTTTCTATTGGTGAAAGAATTTTTTAAATCGGTCCAGTAGATTCGGAGCCTATTTGGTACAAACAAACAAACAAAAAAACATTCCTCTTTATAATATTAGTATAGATTAGTCACCACTGTCTCAAAACGGTGAAGGGAAACATTATGAAGAAATTGACATATCCTAGAACCAAAGATTCAAACGACGACGACGACCCCACTTTATGCATTGACAATTTGTAATGACTTAAAAAATAACAAACAGTTGCATTATATTTTTCTTGGCTCTCCAGAACAGTGTAGCTGGCTTTGACAACACCTATCTTTAGCACTCTCGACCAAACTTCCTTGCATGTAGTTCTCAAAAACTAAAAGTAATTCCGCTACACATAATCGAGCCTGGCGGAGTTCTTAGCGCACAAACAAAGGCTTAGATAAGATAACTTTATGCACTTCATTGTGCACTATTGTAACTTTGAATCTTTCTGAAGTTCTGATTGTTCCACAGAGGAAAATTGTAGGTAGGGCAGGTAGGGTTTGTACCGTACTGAACTGTAGATTTTTGGATGAATTCAAGTTTGTTTGTTTTGTAAGTTATTAACTTATATTTTTATTTTTGAAATATTTGTGAAATTAGTGAGCTGGTCCTTTTATTAATTACACCGGTCAACACGATTTCTGGGTCTGGCTTCTGAATGTGAAATTTTGGTTTTTCCTATGTTACAAATAAATAAAAAAATATCTGTTCCGATCAAAGTTTGCTTTTGTAGGAACTAGAGCAATTTTACGGAGATTCAATAAAAAAATTCAATTTTTTACATTTTCTCTGTAATTTTATTTAAACTTACAATAAGAAAAGATTTTATTGAACACAAAAATCTTCTTTATACAAGAATTATGACAAATAATAGCAAACAAATAGGAAATAACAAAAAATCAAGTACAAAAATGAATATTTTAGTGGATATTTTATGTCTTTATGGGCTTTCTCGTATTAATCCCCAAATGTAATCTGCCATCATATTCTCCTTGTACTGCCCTTGGTAACGTCATTCAAAGTCCATCACATCTTGGTTAAAACGTTCTCCCTGCTCCTCTGAATAGGCACCCATATTATCTTTAAATTTGTCCAGGTGAGCATGTAGCATATGGAGTTTATGGAACATACGACATAAAAGTTGGTTGTTATAACTGTAATAGACTTTTTTTAATAGTAATAGACAAGTAAACACTCACTAGTGCCGTTCAGAAATAATGCAGAATTTGCAATTAAGATAATCAAAGTGCTACCCACCTATTGCTCATAAAAATCAATTAAAATCTTCAAAACGTACTTATTTATTTATTTATTATATACTTTACTTATCAACATAAATCAGACTAAAGCAAACTTTAAGAGTTAAAAATGGATAGCCGAATGTTTTTCGATGTTTGGAATCAGAATTGAAGCATTAGAACAGAAACCCATTTTTTTCTTTGTGTACCTTTATTGTTATTCTTGTACCAATCACCACGCTTCTGTGATACCCTAATCCAGGTTCTACCACCTGGCCTCGCTGCGCCTTGCGTCTCATAACCTGACTCAAAGGTACATCTTCGGATCTCGACGTGTGAAACTCAGTCTAATAGCCTTATAGCAAGTATAGAACGCTCCATGGCTCTAAGTGAAACTCTCAGCCAGTGGTGTCTCATCCCATACAAAGAAACAGTGCCGACATTCTATACTGATTATTTGTTGTACATCGAACGCGTTCGGTTTCGTTCCACGGATATAGATGGTGATCTATCGCCGTGGAACGGAACCGAACACGATCGATTTACAAAAAATAATCTGATGAAAAACGCTAGTTACGTCGGCACGGTTTCTTATGGGATGAGGCATCTGTATGCTAGTATTATATTATCTCTGTCTCAGCCTTTCCACAGTCTCCTGCGTGAACGTCCATGTATCAGCACCGGGTGTTATAAAGCTTATAATTTTGATTTATGATGTTGGTCTGTGTTCGCTCCTCTGAGTGAGACGAGGTCTTAGTCTTGCAGCAAGACAATTACACTAGATCCACAAAAACGTAGATACAATTTACGTTTAACTTCATAGAACAATCACAAAGACATGCCGAAATATTTATGACTATCAATAAATTGTCAAACGTTTGTTTACAGACCCTTTATATTCTTTGCACGAATCCCAATTGTTATACGTATTTTATTGATCAGTCGTAACGCCAAGTAGAAGAAACTACTCACATTTATCGATGCTAGATTGTTTCTGTCAATGTTTCAAGGCTGCATAAGCATCATCAATAATCAATATATATGGATATCTCTAACTATTCTCAATCTCATTTTTTTTCTCTTTTAATTAGACTTTTTACAATATTTTTCAATCATCATTATAGCCCTTTGCTAAGAATAGTTACAGCACTGATTACAGTATTTGTGCCAAATGTTACATTTAGTGTTGTGTTTTTTTTTTACCTTTGTATAGATTCTTTTACCTATTGTGAATGTGTGAACATTGTAGGCTTTCTAGTTTTCTAGATGATTGTTAACATTTGTTAACTTTGTATTTCGTGCATTTTTTTTTTTTTGTTTGTTTTTTTTTTTCAATTTCGTACGACTTATTGTCGGGCCTACGTTGTCCCCCCATATCCAAGTACTAATGCTGTAACATGGAAATATTGTAAACAAAACAATTTAAAAGAGTAACCATGGAGTTTCTTGCCAGTTCTTCTCCATAGGAAACGACTAACCCGAACCGTGCACCTTTTGTCGACGTTTTATAAGTGCCCATGTAGGCCTATGTAAAATAAAAATATTTGATTTTGATTTTGATTTTGAATCATCATCATCATCGTTTCAGCCGGACGTCCAATGCAGGACTAGGGCCTCCAAGTGTCGCCACACCAATCGGTCCTATGCATACGCATAATCAGTCTACAATATTTCTTATTTTTAGGGTTCCGTACCCAAAGGTTAAAAACAGGACCCTGATACTAAGACTCCGCGATCCGTAGTATGTAGTGTAGTGTATCTCATGAACCGTGATAGCTAGACAGTTGAAATTTTCGCAGATGATGTATTTCTGTTGCCGCTTTACAACAAATACTAAATATTTAAGACAGAATCAAATAAATATTTAAGTGGGGCTCCCATACAACAAACGTGTTTTTTGCCGTTTTTTTGCGATAACGGTACGGAACCCTTCGTGCGCGAGTCCGACTCGCACTTGGCCGGTTTTTTTTTGTTTTTCCACTGCCTGGACCTTTGTAGACAAATGGTATATTATCACAGGGTAAGAGAGTGATAATTAACTAACAGATACATCCTCGCCACGGCATATTGTCGTCATAACTACGGATGCGGCGGTGTATGCATATTATTACAAAAACACATAGAATTAATTTAAAAAAAAAAACGATATTATGGTATGTCGGTGGAATACATCATAGAAATATGTGCAATTGAATTGCCAAAACTTAAAACTATACTTATAACTTTATATTGAAATAATAGACAGCCTGATGTGTTCTATAATCAGCTAAAATCGATACAGTACTTTATTGTAATGTAGTAAACACTACAAAACGACATAAAAAAAATAGTAAACACTACAAAGCGACATAAAAAAAATAGTAAACACTACAAAGCGACATAAAAAAAATAGTAAACACTACAAAGCGACATAAAAAAAATAGTAAACACTACAAAGCGACATAAAAAAAATAGTAAACACTACAAAGCGACATAAAAAAATAGTAAACACTACAAAGCGACATAAAAAAAATAGTAAACACTACAAAGCGACATAACGTTTTTTGTGTATTATTTCGATTGACTATTATTTCTCAATGGTCTGGAAAAGTCATATAGCGAAATTATTATTAGGTGGTAGGTAATTAGCGTTATTTAGAAGTCTATGAAATTAGAAGATTAGCATAAAACTACTCGGTTACTACTTAAATGCAAAGCACTTGAACAAAAGTTAAAAATACACCTTGAATTTAATATAAGAGATGTCAATAATTAAAATAAATAGGTACCAAAGACACCAACTGACGAAAAGAAAGTTATTTTTCGTTTAGTGGTGTTTTGTTTTTCCAACCAAAGTTCTATTTACTATTTTGCTGCGCAAACACGTCAACACACAACTAAGGTAACAAAGCATAATTACTTACGCACACAAAACAAACTTTCGCCATCCACAAAAAACACACAGGTTGGAGTCAAAACAACATCAGCGGAAGGTGTCAACAACAGGGATGTGTCAACGCCGGTCAAAACCGCACGCACGCGGGGTGGGTACGCAGTGGGTACGTAGAGGGTACGTTTTCACGCACCCTTTACGAAACACTGTCAATTGCAGGATTTCATAGGTGTTTGTTTGAAGGGCTCGAAATTGTTTGTGGAAAAAATACTGTTTGTTTAATAATAGGCTTTCGACCATCAAGTAAATAAATGGATGTTTATTTTTTCCTTATTTTTGGGTGCATAAATAAAATTATGCAAGTTGGAAATAAAATCGAGAGTTACTTCGGGCAGCAAACCAATAGATGTTTGGAGAGCTACGTTTTAAGACGACAAAAGTGACATTGAAGGAACAAAACACGCCCGCGCGACCCAAAATACGGTAGTTGTTTGTACTTTATATATGACTTAAAAAAAAGTTGTAAGTCAAAATGTAGATAATGCTGTCTGTAGATAATAAGGTCTTTGATGAGATGGTGAAAATTTCATTAAAATACTGCCAGCGGTTTTGACGCGATTTTCGTTTTTTTATCCGTGTTAGACATAACTTTACAAATTAATTACACCATGTTATACGAATAAAACTCAAAATTTTCTTCAATTAGATTATTAAGAATATGGTCTAATGAAACATAATATTTTTCACAAAATTGCGACTAGCCGTTTAGACATGACTCTCATTTTAAAAGCAGCTACTGAGAGGTATCTGCGCCTTATCAATCTGCCTAGCCTTTTCCCAACTACATTGGGGTCGGCTTCCAGTCTTACCGGATTCAGCTGAGTACCAGTGTTTTACATGGAGCGACTGCCTATCTCACCTTCACAACCCAGTAACTGGGTAACACAGTACCCCTTGGCAAGACTGGTGTCAGATTTCAAGTTTCTGACTACCCGTAACGACTGTCAAAGATGCTCAAATGACAACCAGGACCAACGGCTTAACGTGCTTGCCGAGGCACGGAGGAAACTCGGTATGTTGAAATGGTCACCCATCCTCGGACCGACCTCGTCAGGCGTTGCTTAACCTTGATGATCGACCCGTGCGGCTGTTATTATTTAGCCACGAGCTCCTCGTATCAAGGTATCTCCTCGCTCCAGGTATCTGCGCCTTAACAGAACATAAATATGGACGCGATTATACTACCGCGATAATAAAGATGGCACTGTAAAAGACTATAAAAGCAGAAGATTCTAACATGACGCCAACGTATGCCGTAGCTACACAACATACTAAAAACTATCCAACATGCAAGCCTCATAATGCCCGTATCAACACGAAAAACCAATCAAAACTTCGTCACACACATAAATAAATGTCAACATAATCCCAAACACACCGAAAATTATTAATTTGCCAACTAACAAGGCTGCTTTAGTAATAACTAGCTTCTGACCGCAGCTTCGCCCGCCTAAAAAGTATTTTCTTTCCAAAGGAACACACTAACGGGATACCACTATCATATGTCCTTCCCAGGGTCTCAAACTATCTCTGTACCAATCATTTCATCTAAATCGGCTCAACAGTCCTAGAAATTACTACGAGTAATTACAAACTAGCTCACAAACTTACAAACTTTACCTCTTCATATTAGTGTTGATTTAGTACAAAGGCTGCACAGCCAGCGGACCGGGAAACCTTACGCCCAAAGAGTGAATAGAGATATCGGGACAAGTTGCCACAAACTGTTCCAATGGCCCCCTTACGTGCTTACTATTCGGGACAAAGGGGACCTGTGGACCCCTAAAACTTAGGGTTGTGAATAGACCTTGTTAAATCTGGGCATCATTTTCGGGACCGTTGAGGGACTTCTCGTTTTTTAGTTGTTTGGGTGGTCATGCGTTTGCGAATAATACTCCTTTTCAAATGTGTGTGGTTCTTGTTAAGATAATGATTTTGATACTTGACTTGATGTTTTTTCTTCGAAACGGCCACAGGGTGACAAAAATATAACACAATACAGAGAGCTCTTGGCTAAATTATAACAGCCGCACGGGTCGATCATCAAGGTTAAGCAACGCTTGACGAGGTCGGTCCGTGGATGGGTGACCATTTCAACTTGCCAAGTTTCCTGCGTGCCTCGAAAAGCACGCTAAGCCGTTGGTCCCGGCTGTCATTTAAAGATCTTTTACAGTCGTTACGGGTAGTACAGACACCAGTCTTGCCAAGGGGTACCGTGTTACCCAGTTACTGGGTTGTAAAGGTCAGATAGGCAGTCGCTCCATGTAAAACACTGGATCCTGACCCCAATATAGTTGGGAAAAGGCTAGGCAGATGATGGCAGATGAGCGCGATCCTATGATCCTATTCAGGAGTGCGGGCTTGTGACGTCACTTTGTTAGTATAAAGTGTAGCACACCGTAACGTCACACGATTTTCGTCGTAATTTTTAGTTTACGTGACGAAAGAAAACCGGCCAAGTGCGAGTCGGACTCCTCGCGCACGAAGGGTTCGGTTCTTGGTAAATTGCGGTTTACGATTTATGACGTATTAAAAAAAAACTTTTTTTTTTTTTTATTATCTATAGGCTTGCGCTTGACCACTATCTCACCTGATGGTAAGCGATGATGACGACTAACTAGATCTCGTTCAAACCAATTTTCGGTGGAGTTTACATGGTAATGTACATCATATATTTTTTTTAGTTTTATTATTCTCTTATTTTAGAAGTTACAGGGGGGGGAGATACATTTTACCACTTTGGAAGTGTCTCTCGCGCAAACTATTCAGTTTTGAAAAAAAAATATTAGAAACCTCAATGACATTTTTGAAAACATATCCATAGATAAGTACAGAAAAAAAAAATTGATTTTCAGTTCCGTATGGGGAACCCCAAAAATCTATTGTATTTTTGTGTGAAAATCTTAATGCGGTTCACAGAATACATCTACTTACCAAGTTTCAACAGCATTAGTTTCGGAAAAAAGTAGCTGTGACATACGGACGGACAGACAGAGAGACAGACATGACGAATCCATAAGGTTTCGGTTTTTTTCCATTTGGCTACGGAACCCTATTCAAAAGTGTCAACATCCCTATTCAAAAGTGCCTATAAATGGTTTAATTAAAATAAAGGCTGTGACTTTGACTTAGAAATACTATACAAAATCTTAAATAATACAGAAATTGAGATAGAAAGCGACAAGTATTAACTCCAAAACAGTATTTGCTACCACACACACAACCAAATATTATCCCCATACAAGCCCGAGGCTTATCCTTTTACTGCTGCAAGTTACACATTCTAAGACTGGCCAGACCAATGCCTTGGGGCCAATAAGTTGGCCATCTACACTAAAATTATAACGACAGACCGCTTGGGGAGCACGCAATGTTTGTGGATAGTTGGCCAAAGATAGAGGATAGAGAACTTGTGTTTAGTGGGACTTAAACTCTTGTTAGTCTATAAAGTTATATTATGAATACGATCATTAAGTGCGGTTGTAAGGCTCAATTACAAGTTCAAGGTTTTATAATATCTTGTTTTTATTTTTTTTAGGGTTCCGTACCCTAAGGATAAAAACGGGACCCTATTTCTAAGACTCCGCGATCCGTCTGTCTGTCTGTCTGTCCGTCGGTCTGTCTGTCCGTCTGTCACCAGGCTGTATCTCATGAACCTTGATAGCTAAACAGTTGAATTTTCACAGATGATGTATTTCTGTTGCCGCTATAACAACAAATACAAAATCAGAATAAAATAAATATTTAAGTGGGGCTCCCATACAAAAAACGTGATTTTTTTGCCGTTTTTTGCGATAATGGTACGGAACCCTTCGTGTGCGAGTCCGACTCGCACTTGGCCGGTTTTTTTATTATTATTGTTTGGTAGACTTGAGATGGGGTGGCAAATAAAAACTCGGCTTCAGAAAATGGTGTATTTTTATATGGCCAACCAGCAAGGGTAAGCACCACATGAGGAACAACTAACATGGAGCCGTAAATTTAAATTAGTACCCACCTTTACTTTTGAGACTTATAACGCTATAGACGCTGATGCTGACTCTGAAAAGTTAACTACACACTATAACTCACACCTTTTTCCATGTCAGAAACTACAGAACGCCAAAGCCAACGCCAACGCTACGATGCTACGATCCTTACATACTCCTCCTAAAAGTTAATTATCAAATTGAAAAAGTTATTTCAAAATATCAAAATACCCGACTGCTGGAGAAGCGACTGGAAGAGCACAGCAAGCACAGCATGATTTTCTTCTTGTTTACGTCTTTTTAGTTCGCTTCATAAGCAGTTGGGTTATTTGATTGTTTGAATTAACTTTTTTTATTTATAACTTTGGTACATTAAAACACATAAGTGTTATATATATTTGAAATCACCTTTATAACCCCTTTATCTTGATACCCCCCACACAATGGGTTTGGAAGAAAAATAAATTGGGTTCCCCAATAAGGCACCCAAAATCCGCCATTTTTCTATTTTCCAATTTTAATGTAGCTACTCGCAAGGTTAAGACGAATCGATTGACGTAAGAATCATCAAAATCGGTCATCGCATTTGGCCTCTAGAACGCCACAAGGGACAAACATACATACATAGATTGATAAACACATTACCTTCCTTCGGCAGTCGGGTAAAAAGAAGCGAAACCTCAGACAACAAAGAACTCTAATTATACTAATTAAATAAAAAGAACCTCCACACAGACTGCAAACCCAACCTTACCAAGCACAAACTACACTATTCTATTGACTTAAACCTGATAATAAATAGCCTACTCAAAACCAACGAATTCACCTTCAGTTCGACACAATGTAATAGTTACGTCTTCCAACAAAGAGTTATTCGCCCCTCACTTTCACTCTCATTGTGCGACCAGATGTTCGCTTCAATAGATTTCTGCTACGTCACTTCTATTTTGCGTCGAACTGTCCGCTGACGAGTCATTCTCCATAGTAAGCTGAACGGTATGAAATTGGTTTGCTATATCACAATGGGTATTTGCCGATTTATGATTTATTGATATTGATGTATCGAATTTATTAGCTTAAATAGGCATGGGACAAGATATACTTCTTGATCAATCATAATGGTCTATGTAAATGACATAAGGGTGTGCACCCATCAGAAATATCTCATTTTAATAATAATATTGTATCTTTTGAACACCACATTTAATTTACATATCTACTATAATAAAGCGATTTACCATCGCCGGCGCATAACAATAAAACCATTGCATGTCATTCAATACGCAATTTTTTATGTCACCGTATCAACATCAGAACCCTCTTTTTAATCCGGTTCAAACCAGTTCGGACCAGTTTGAGCAGAATCTTGGCGCGTGGACAGTTCACCCCCGGATTCGTTTCGGTTTGAAGGTCATTGAACCATGGGGCCCAAAACTAGGGGTGAGTCTACTAGAGAAATAATCGATTATTTAGTTTTTGGCATAGGTGTGTCCCTGGGGTTTGTGTGATCACTGATCAACTGAGTGCTGTCGCATGTTTTTTAAATATATTTTAAGGAATTGGTAATTCGATATTATTTAGTTTTTTTTTAATTGTGCTACAAAATCATGTCCTTAATCCACAAATATTTTATGTCTAACCAGCTATATTATTTTTCAATGGTTAAATCAATCCAATCAATCAATCAATTGTCGTGGTGGGACAGTGGCTAAGACCTCACCTCTTTTGCTTGAGGTCGCGGGTTCAAATCCGGGCAAGTACCAATGTGACTTAATCAAATTCATATGTACTATAAGGGTCAAAGGTGCAGTCACACTCTACCAAAACAGAAAAGGCAATTTTTTTGTAGGCAGCAGAATTTCAACTTTTCGCGGTTATTAGGAATAATCTATATTTTAATTTCTATACAAAATATTAAATCAGATGTGGATAATTTCTACAAAAACTAGCCATTTGAGTTTTGGGAGAGTATGACTGCACTTTTGACCCTTGATTGTACCTACTTTCTAAGTTTATTTTGGACATCACAGCCAACGGTGAGGGAAAACATCGTGAGGAAACCTGGACTTATATAGTTAATGTAAGTCTCAAATAGCCAAGTCAGAGGCCTGTGGGATTCCCAGAGGCGGCTTAATTAACTCTGACACCAGAGGTGGCCACATCCTCACACGCAAAGGAAAAATAATAGACAAATAATTCTTAAGTATCTGAAGAATAAATATGGCGTTGAGAGCTTTCGTATAGAATACTAGCTTTTACCGGAGGTTTCGCCCGCGTGAAAATTGTTTTCTTATCCCAAAAAAACATTACATCGGGGTAAAATTAGACTATAATCTATTTCTGTGCAAAATTTCATTCAGATCCGTTCAGCGGTTTTGGCGTGATTAAGTGACAAACATCCATACATCCATCCATCCTTTCGCATTTATAATATTTGTATAGATAATGTCTTAACAATCATATTATTCTTCAGATTAAACTTAACTGACTTGAAAAATCACCTATTTGTATCAATTACCTACATAATTGGCTATTGTCTTAAATCAAGCCACCTCACACGTGTCACGCCATGCACGAAATACGTCATAATTATACATATTTTTAACAAAAAAGTACAACTTAATCGTTTGTCCCCTGGTGTTCAAGCGTGATAATATTTTTACAAACAAAACATTTTTACTAACAAAGTTGCGATAAGAATCAAAATACCAAATAGTGTGACTTACTCCGAGCATTTCCGTTGCCTGCAAGGGGACAGTTGTTCAAAAATAATTCAAAAGTTATTAAGGAAACGCCAATATCTAATATGAATGCAATATTACAAGCACTGGTTAAGCGCCCATTTTACAATTTCATATGTTAGGCCAGATCTTAACATGACTGAAATCATTCCATTATTATCATTACAGCTGAAAGACATCCAAAGATTAAGATTAGATCAAGCATCGCCACATCGAAGAACTCGATCAGCAGGCTGCTGGAGAACGCTTAATGCGAAAATCTTTCCAAAATCCAATAAACAGAACCAAAGAGAAATATCCCGCGAAACTGATCAAAGAGTATCAAGCAATACAAATTTCACTTAGAGCCCCCACAAAACTAAGATAAAGCCCAATCTATGACCGTATAGTTTCGTACTAATTTAAGTCGTGTTTTTCGGCATGTTTCGTTCATTGTTGTCAGATCGAAAGATTCGGTCCATAAGGTAGACTACAAACCCGGTGAGGGCCACAGGAAAACGTTGGAGTCTGAGAGCTGAGAATTTACCACGCTCCAATAAAACACTCAAATAAGACAAACTTTTATATAGAGATTATCTCTGCCCCAAAACTGATCAAAGAGCATCAAGCAATACAAACTCCACTTGTAACCCCAAAACTAAGATAAAGCTCACTATCGATGACCGTAGTTGTCGTACATTTACGTGAATATTCGGCATTTTTCGTGCAGTGTCGTGTGCACTAAGGGTTTGAACACGTGGGGGTGCCCGCTATCGAATCGTCCCCGTCGTATTTAAAGGCGAAGGAGACGGATGTGTGATGTGCGATTCGGAGTGGAGTGGAGTCGTTATTGTTTTTTTTCGTAAAATATTTCGAGGTCAAGACAAGATCGGGAACACCCATTATTTTATTTTTATATTCAGCCTGTTCTGTCCCACTGCAAGGCTGTTCTGTCGGTTCAGTGCAATTGCGGGCCAATCCCGTCGATAGGCGTCAAGCTTGTCCCGCTATCTTCACCTGGGTCTACATTGTGGTTGATTTAGTCCATGACCCGTCCGTATTGTGATGAACTAGCCCAGTACCATTTATGCTTGGCTGCTTTTTGCGCACGTCGGTGATTTGTGTTCTAGTATTAAAAAAAACCCATACAGACTTTGTTGGTTCAAATATCGCTTTAAAACCCAATCAACTATTTTCTTAGTATTTTTTGGGTAAAAGCTTCAATATTAATATTCGTTTCTGAATTTTTATTTATGTTTCTTAATTGTTAAATTTCAAAAGTTTTAAATTGCTTAGAGAAAAAATTTAAAGCTAATAGAAGATCCATTTCAACGATTTATCACTATAGCTTTCTATACAGAAACGATATTTGCTAACAGATTTTATATTAAGCAACTTGATTCCGGAAAAAAATATCGTAAGACATTAACGACTCCACCGATTCCTCTGTCCCCCAAAACTGTGCGCTAAGAGAAGGGCTCGGACTTGGGAACGTTATTGATTTCCATTATACCCGCACCGCCGCTCGTCATCTTAAAGACGTGTCGCGTTTCACACACTTTTATACATCGTCACAATTTTATACATCGTTTTACTTTTACATGTATAGCGTCACATTTAGGAGCTCGCAGCTAAGTAAGCGCGGCTTATCCTTTATCCTAAGGATCAAGGTTAGGCGACGGTTGCCATGGTCGGTTCGTTGATGGGAATGTCGTGAATAGACCATTCAATAGACGCTGAGACACAATTGTGTCTCGGTAAGTACGTTAAGTTTTCCCCGTCTATCAACGAATATATTTGTATATCACTGGTGTTAAGGTCAGATAGGCAGTCGTCCCTGGTATACTCGTAGTAAGCTGTAGTTAGTTAAACTGGAACATAGTTGCGAATAATCTAGTCAGATTATACTTTCATATAATATTCCACACACTTTTATATAATGATATACTTTCTCGTTGTGCGTCAGCATTTCTTTATTATTATTATGATTTATTAAGGAAGAAGAAGAAATACTGAGTTAGTTGCGACAAATAAATTAGAGGGGAGCTGGAGGATTGTGAAGATCATACAATATTAAAGACAGGAAAGTTTGTCATGATAAGACATAAATTGTGTACATGTCAGAATCAAAGACTGATTTAACTACAGTGTTTGTGTTAAAACACAAACAATGTAGTTAAAGCATGGCATTAACGGTCATTAACCCACCTATTCTAATAAAACATTATTAAATTTAAAAGAAAAAAATTTAAGACATGAAGTGAATCTTTACTGTATCAACATCTCTAATAATCGTCAACATTTTAACTATTAAAAATCGTAACATACCTAGGTCACATTTTGGGTTCCTACGAAGATATATAAGTGAAAGAGTAATGCCCGCCAATGCCATGCTAAAACAAAACATCATCTAAAATTATTCACAACAAAATAAATTAAATCAATTTACATCCAAATTTCAATAAACCAATACCACACAGCTACATTTATGAGGTGACAAAAAGACCGAAGAAATAGAATGAAATAAAAATGAATGAACGCGACTTTCGATGGTATCTGATGAACGAATCGAATGAATTCCTGTGGAGGTGAATGATTCGTTTTTCCCCGAGCAGAACAATGAAATGAGATAGATAAGATGGAAAACTGGAATAAAATGTTGAAGGAATACTTATGTAAAAAAGTAATTTAAACGACGTCGTGTCGTTGAGTCAGGTGTTTCAATGCTATCCACTGCGGAAAATTTTATCACAAAACTTAACGAGAACATTATTTACTTTTCATCATATCAGCATTACCTATGAAATTACAGCTATTTACAAACCTATTCTTTTAACCGATTTTCCAAAAATCAGGTGTTTCTATGTTCGACTTTAAGATTGTTTCCTTTTTATTGTTTATGTTCACCGATTTCTCCGCCAAGTGTGGACCGGTTTTGAAAATTATTTTTTTGAGCGAATGAGTATGTTCCCAAATTGGTCCCATTAAAATTTGGTCAAAACCAATAAAGAACTTCGGAGATATACAACAGAACTCTTTAATAAATGACAGCAAATCTCTAAAAGGGGTACGCAGATGTTTGTTCACTTTCATTTCACCGGTTATGTTCAAGTTTCATTATAATCTTTTCAAGCATCATAGGTACACTTCTTTTATGAAGTCGGAAGTCGGCAGTCGAGGCAAAAAACGAAGAAAAGAAAACAGGAACACTTACTTCCGTAAAAGAAGTTATTTTTGTGTATTTTTTAAACTTTTGTTTAATAACCTATATTGTCCGACTGCTAGGCAAAGGTCTTTCCGTGCTTTTCTAGTGTTCTACCTGATTACTCTTTTCTAGTATCTTAACTCTGAAGAATGTTGTGTTAAATGTAGATTCTAGCTCCTTACTTATTGAATTTCTGCAGGCTAACTTATCTGTATCGTCTTAACTCAAAATATAAACTCTTAGATTCGCTTATACTTCGTTTATTTGTTTGTATTTGTGCAATTTTTTTTTTACATTTACAATGCTTAACTATATTTATTTATTTATATATACTTTATTTTAGGTACACCAAGTTAAAACATAATCTTAAAACTAACGCTCGGGAACTATAGGCTCATCTCACACTATTTTAACACGGTAAACGCAAAGTTCCTGTAATGTAAAAACTATAGACCACGTGAGCAAAGGAGTGGGAAAAAGCTAGTCACGAATATGGTTCTCAAACTATCATGACAGTCTTTCGCCATAAATACCTGTTCTAGTAATCATAAAACCTTCTAAAAATAATACCAGAAGACCTCAACCAAGCCGGATAAGGCAACTATCTTAAAAACACACAAACGAACCGTCCATACATATCTGCCGATCCTCGGTGGGCAATAAAGGGCGATAGTTGGAAGGGATCGGCTATCGTCGTATCTCGGTCTCATCGGAAACTATGAATGTGGGTCGGACTCACACCGGAGTGAGACGGAATGTACAGGGAGTATTTTATTTCGGTTGTTGGGATTATTACTTATTTTATTTTAATATCAAAAGGGTTTATGACCTGAATGTTTTTTTTTTAAGCTATACTAATATTATAAAGTGAAATTATATGTATTTTTGTATGTAACGAATAAACTTTAAAACTGCTGAACCGATTCCAAAAATTCTTTTACCGTAGGGAAGATACACTATCCCCGGGTGACACGGGCTACTTATTCCTGTATGCCCACGGGAACGGGAACTACGCGGGTGAATAGGCGCCCGTTAATTTATAATAATATACAGTATTATAAGCAGAACTTATTGTTGGTAGTGGTGGTACCTACCGATTAATATAAAAGCGTGCGCTCGAGTGAGTATAACCCCTTTTTTTCCTGAGTCGTCGCACGGTAAGGTTATCGGTACCTTCGCTACTTTGCAGTAAGTTCGTTCCATATTGTGCTATTTGGGTTTTTGTGTTATTGGTACTCGTTTTGAATATAAACGGTCGTTTGTGATGGCTCGAATTTTAATGATTACTTGAACAATTGTTAAAATAAAGTCAATTCTGAAATAAATTCGTTTTAGTTTGTCCGAATTGTTATTTTTATTTGTTTTTCCATCCTGGGCGCTAAAATCAGAAGTAGGATTTAGCCCATTTGCTCATAATTATTAGCCTTGTTACCTACACAAACAGCCGTTGATTTCAAATAAAAATGCCACTTGAGCTAGTTAGAACGCCACTTCGCTTTGAGGGTAGGCGTAGCCGTCGCAGTGAATCGCGAGACCACAAGCATGGTTCACGATCACCACACGGTAGGACTCGTTCGCACCGTGATAGGACTCAATCACGGTCACGCCATAGTAGAAATCGTTCGCATTCGCGTCGTGATAGGACTCACTCGCGTTCACGTAATGACAGAAGTCGTTCACGATCACATCGCAGTCGCTCACGTAATGGTGACAATCATAGTTTGCGAGAAAAGTCTAGGTCACGTACACATCGTCGTTAACACAAGCACCGCTAGTGCGTGTTACGCCGTCAATTCGTGACAGCATACCCCCTTTAGATAAAAAATATTGTTCTACGACCCAAGCGCTTGTTGATGCGTTGGGGGTATTAACAAAAAATAAATCTAACAACTACGTGCCAAATTTTGATCCCGCTAAATACAATTTTGAGGTGTGTAACGAAGTAGATAGGGCTAGGCATGTGAACCATTGGAACGATCTTGAGTGTTTCTCGCTTGTGACTCGTTGTTTGAAAGGTAATGCAAAAACCTGGTTAAACGAGTGGGCTACAAATGATCGTTCATGGACCAATTTCGTTAAGGAATCGTAAATCTTGGTGTCCACAAAAGATTAATAATGCCCAAACTCTTCATGAAGTCATAAACACCACATCCGACAAGTTTTCGTCCTACGCAGAGTATGCGCGTCGTTCGTTATTAAAAGTACGTTTAGTGAAAGGGTTAAGTGAAGAACTTGGGGTTCAAATAGTGGTTCACGGTATCAGTGATGTACAGGTACGTACAGCCGCTATCAATGCTGACCTAACGTCAGAATGCCTGGTTTCCTTTTTAGCTAATTGTGTAAAGCCTATTCGTAAGTCTAATAATCGTAACCCAGATAAATCGGCGTCATTCAGTAATATGACTAAAAGGCATAATACTAACGGCCCTAGTAAATCCGAAAACAAATGTTTTAATTGCGGCCGAACGGGGCATTATAAAGAAAATTGCACCAAGAGGCGTAATGTCAATGATAAAGACGGTAGAAGTATTAATGCTAGACCGATTGGTTCTTTCTGTAAGAAGGTAGGGCTAATAAAGATTTGAATTTGAATCAGCGGTAGTAAATTACTTTTCCGGTTCGCGTAAACAAATAAAGTGTTCTTTGAAACTGTTAAGTGATAAAGAGTTTGTTGCTCGCGAATACATCAGTTTGAGTCTAAGAGTTAGTAATATCGCGCTTAAAATAGATTTTGTCATAGTACCCGCGTCGTGTATGAATAAACCCATTATCATAGGGACTGCCGTACTAAATCGCGATGGTATCACGTTTATTCGCACAAAACATGGACAGTACTTGACTCGTGTATCGGATAAGGTACTAAAAGTAAACGCTGTGAGTGTTGTGTTGTGTGTGTGAACCTGACAATAATAAATACACCTCGCATAGTAATATTAGTCGTGGTCAGGTAAGACCGAGCTGTAATAAAGAAACAGTGTTACTCTATCTGATAGATAGATAGATAGATAGGTACTTTTAACCTTGATCTAAGTTTTTGCAGAATACAAGCCCAGTCGACCGGCAAGTTCTAGCTTGCGGGGCCCACCCGTATGGCTCCTTCACTGCGCATTGTGCTGCGTATGAGCTGCTCCTCCTGGCTGGCACCTGTGAACTGCTGCCGCACCTGGTTGGTGCCTGTGCACTGCTGCAGCTGGTTGGTGCCTGTGCACTGCTGCAGCTGGTTGGTGCCTGTGCACTGCTGTACCTGCACGGTGCCTAAGCGCCGCTGCCCCTGCATGGTGCGTGTGCGCTGCCGCACCTGATCGGTGCCTGTGCGCTGTTGCACCTGATCGCACCTGCCGCACCTGGTCGGTGCGTGTGCGCTATTGCACCTGGTCGGTGCGTGTGCGCTGTTGCACCTGATCGGTGCCTGTGCGCTGTCGCACCTGATCGGTGTTTGTACGCTGTTGCACCTGATCGGTGCCTGTGCGCTGTCGCACCTGATCGGCGCCTGTGCGCTGTCGCACCTGATCGGTGCCTGTGCGCTGTCGCACCTGATCGGTGCCTGTGCGCTGCCGCACCTGGTCGGTGAGTGTGCGCTGCCGCACCTGGTCGGTGAGTGTGCGCTGTTGCACCTGATCGGTGCCAGTGCGCTGCCGCACCTGGTCGGTGCGTGTGCGCCATTGCACCTGGTCGGTGCGTGTGCGCTGTTGCACCTGGTCGGTGCGTGTGCGCTGTTGCACCTGATCGGTGCCTGTGCGCTGTCGCACCTGATCGGTGCCTGTGCGCTGTCGCACCTGATCGGTGCCTGTGCGCTGTCGCACCTGATCGGTGCCTGTGCGCTGTCGCACCTGATCGGTGCCTGTGCGCTATTGCACCTGGTCAGTGCCGGTGCGCTGTTGCACCTGGTCAATGCCAGTGTGCTGCCGCACCTGGTCGTTGCGTGTGCGCTGTTGCACCTGGTCGGTGTGTGTGCGCTGTTGCACCTGATCGGTGCCTGTGCGCTGTTGCACCTGATCGGTGCCTGTGCGCTGCTGCACCTGATCGGTGCCTGTGCGCTGTTGCACCTGGTCGGTGCGTGTGCGCTGTTGCACCTGATCGGTGCGTGTGCGCTGTTGCACCTGATCGGTGCCTGTGCGCTGTTGCACCTGATCGGTGCCTGTGCGCTGCCGCACCTGGTCGGTGCCTGTGCGCTGCCGCACCTGGTCGGTGCCTGTGCGCTGCCGCACCTGGTCGGTGCCTGTGCGCTGCCGCACCTGGTCGGTGCCTGTGCGCTGCCGCACCTGGTCGGTGCCTGTGCGCTGCCGCACCTGGTCGGTATGAGCTTATGTTACTCAGTGGCAAGTGGTGCCCGGAATCGTGCGCCGCTTTCTTTGAGGGTATGTATGAACTCTCGTCATTTGAACTTCAGGCTTGGAGCTTTGGCGTTCTATGTTGATACTTCGGGCGAATCGCCCTGGCGTTTCTTGAACTACAGACATGCTGTCCTGGCGTTCGTTGGAACTACGGACGCATTGTCTTGGCGTTCGTTGAACTACAAGACTTATAGTCTTGGCGCTCATTACTTATTTATTTATTTAGTACATGGAGAACTTACAGCTAACAAAAACAAAAAATAAAAGGAGGTAATAGTCACCAGAAAGCCAATTACAAGTCCTCGCGTTTAAAATTAGAATATAAATACAAGTATGATGCGAGCACAGACAGCAACACGACTTAAAGTGTAGTCACTAAATACCAGATTAAAAAATAAGATACAGACATTTGTTTGCAAAAAAAAAAAAGGACGGAATAAAAAAGAAAACCGCTTAATATAACCGCTGTTACTTGAAAAATTGAAGGCTCAAGCTCCGTCTGGCCGAGTTTACAGTAGTTACAAAGGGATCCAAATCATGTAGTTTGCATATCTCATTAAAATTACTGCTTGCACGCACAATAAAGCTGTTCTGCCTATAATTCGATGACGAATGAAGTACACAAATGGGAGGGTTGTAACGTAAAATTTTTCTGGGCACATTAAAATAAAATTTGGACAATAGTTCAGGACTATCAATATCGTTATGGAGGATTTTTAACAAAAACATACAGTCTGCAATTTTTCGTCGGTCTATAAGTGGCAGTAGGTGGAATTTTTTACAGAGACGAAGATATTCAGCTGAGTCATATGGAACCTTTTGGTGAAAACAAAGATATTTTATGAAACGTTTTTGTATATTTTCTATGCGGTCGATGTATTTCTGATACCGTGGATTCCATATCTGAGAAGCATACTCGAGCTGACTTCTTACATATGTACAGTACAATATTTTGAGCGTCTTAGCCTCCGTGAAACACTTAGAGAGTCGCATTATAAAACCAAGTAGTTTGGATGCTTTTTTAACAATAGTATCAATGTGTGAGTCATAAAGTAGTTTACTGTCTTGATAAACTCCCAAGTCACGAATTGTATTGCACCTCGGCAAGTTTTCGCCAGCCAAAGTATAGGTGGCGACCAGGACATCACGTTTCCTAGTGTAGGTAATAACGGAGCATTTAGATGGGTTAAGATCTAATTTATTAGCTCGACAATACTCATCAAGCCGACATAAGTCAGCTTGTAGTGCAAGCATGTCATCATGCGATGCAATAGTGGCAAAGATTTTCATGTCATCGGCAAAGCATAAAAGTTTGGATGAATGGAGGCACTGATCGATGTCGTTCACATACACTACGAATAAGAAAGGACCGAGCAACGAACCTTGAGGCACTCCACTGGGCACGTTTACCCAGCTAGACACATAGTTATTAATAACTACTGCTTGTGACTTGTTATCAATATAAGAAGAGAACCACCTTAGCAGGTCTCCACTGATACCTATGTGTCTTAACTTCTTAATTAGCAATTCATGCTCAATCCGATCAAACGCCTTGCTGTAGTCAGTGTAGACCACATCGACCTGCTTACCGTTATCCATAGCTTCCGTAACAAAATCATTAAATAAGATCAGGTTAGAAGTGGTAGACCGTCCCTTTAAAAACCCATGCTGAAAAGAGCTCAACGAGTTAGCTAGGGCAGGGTATAACTGGTCATAGATGATCCTCTCAAAAACTTTAGCAATTATGCACAGTTTGGAAATAGGCCTGTAATTAGTAATCTCAGTCTTTGAACCCTTCTTATGCACGGGTGTAATAAAGGCAGATTTCCATACTTTTGGGACGATACCTTGGGACAAAGACTTGGTGAACAAAATTGAGATAGGAAGAGCAATGGAATGTGCACATTTGATAAGGAATTTAGAAGATATGTTGTCAGGGCCGGCACCTTTAGATGGATCCAAGTTGCGAAGTAATCTAGTCACAACATCAATATTCACTTCGATGTTACAAATATGGGACGAGGTTCCATCATTGCCGAGAGGGAGGTCAGAGTGTGCACTAGGAGAACCTGAACTACAGGCTCAGAGCCTTGGCGTTCTATGGTGAAACTTCGGGCAAATCGCCCTGGCGTTTCTTGAACTACTGACATGCTGTCTTGGCGTTCGTTGAACTACAGACGCATTGTCATGGCGTTCGTTGAACTACAAGACTTATAGTCTTGGCGCTCATTACCTGAACTACAGGCTTAGAGCCTTGGCGTTCTATGGTGAAACTTCGGGCAAATCGCCCTGGCGTTTCTTGAACTACTGACATGCTGTCTTGGCGTTCGTTGAACTACAGACGCATTGTCATGGCGTTCGTTGAACTACAGACCTATGGTCTTGGCGTTCTCATACACACATTGTAGATGGTGACAAAGCAATGCAGCCGGTGCAGCTAGGAGCTTCGAAGTTACGAAGCTCAAATGCCTTGGCTTGGTTTGTCATTTTAAGAGACGTCTCTGTCATAATTATAAGAGTGTTGTATGAAAAGCGCGTGATCGATGAAGTTTGAATTGATTGAGGAAATAGGTTGTGTAAGCCAATGAAGCCTAACCTTGATCACGAGGTACTAATTGATTGATGTTTTCAGATGAAAATGTGGACGATCAGGATCCACTAGAGGGGACACCAGTTCCCTCAGTTGATCCTTCCACGCATCCGTCGGACGCAGGCCCAGACTCCGAAGCTGCTAATGCTGCTCCCAGCGGCGTAGCACCAGGATCCAGTGGCCAAGCGGAAGTCTGACTGTCAATACCCCTACTGGACGCAAATGCAGACATTGGACTACATGGTGCTGGATCCAGGAGCACCACCACGGAAGCTGTGTCGAGGACGACACTATGTCAGGAGAGGCCGTATAAGCAGAACTTATTGTTGGTAGTGGTGGTACCTACCGATTAATATAAAAGCGTGCGCTCGAGCGAGTATCGCCCCTTTTTTTCCTGAGTCGTCGCACGGTAAGGTTATCGGTACCTTCGCTACTTTGCAGTAAGTTCGTTCCATATTGTGCTATTTGGGTTTTTGTGTTATTGGTACTCGTTTTGAATATAAACGGTCGTTTGTGATTGCTCGAATTTTAATGATTACTTGAACAATTGTTAAAATAAAGTCTATTCTGAAATAAATTCGTTTTAGTTTGTCCGAATTGTTATTTTTATTTGTTTTTCCATCCTGGTCGCTAAAAGTATTATTCTCAGGATTATTCTTTTTTTTTTTTTTTTTTTTTTTATTATAGATAGGCTCGCGATTGACCACAATCTCACCTGATGGTAAGCGATGATGTGGTCGACGGTGTTACACGCTTGCCTAGAAGTAACCTATTCACTCTTGACTTAAAGACCCCGAGGTTGTAGCTATCTGGAAACACAGACTCCGGCAGGGAATTCCACTCCTTAGCTGTACGCATAATGAAAGTATTTCCAAAACGTTTAGTGCGTATGGGTGGGATGTCCACCATGTACCGATGGCGCATTGCCGTACGTCTGGTAGTCCGATGATGAAACGGGCTGGGCGGAATTAGATTATGCAATTCCATCGCACACTCCCCGAAATGCAACCGATAAAAAACCGACAATCTGGCAACTCGACGACGATGTTCAAGGCTTTGGAGCTTTGACTCGACCAATGCCTCATTGCCGATGAGCCTCTTGGCCCGTTTTTCGATCGACTCTAGTGCATCAAGCTGGTATTTGGCCGATCCGTCCCAGAGATGAGAACAGTATTCCATGCAAGATCGAACTTGCGCTTGATACAACTTAAGCAGCTGCTCTGGCGTGAAGTACCGTCTCACCTTCGCAAGGATCCCCAACTTTTTGGCAGCTAGTTGAGCCTTTGCTTCAATGTATGGGCCAAAATTGAGTGTCGATGTCAACGTTACTCCAAGAAGCTCAAGATGGTCCGTTATCGGTACGGTTACACCTCGGAAAGATGGAGCCGGGTGAAATTGGCTCTTTTTCGCGGAGAAGAGACACGCCTGTGTTTTTGCGGCATTGAACTTGACCAGATTGGCATCGCCCCATTCCGAGACTGCCTCCAAGGACAAGTTCAAGCGCTCCACCATGGCCTCACGGAGAGACCGGACCTGAGCCCCAGTGGCCCGTGCGTTTGACAAGTATCTCTCAGCAACAGTGCTGTCGTCTGCATACCCAAAGGTGCCGGGTTTTAGCAGTTCATTTATGTGCAGCAAGAACAATGTCGCTGACAGTACCGACCCCTGAGGGACCCCGGCATTAATATCCAATAGGTCCGAAGAGCAGCCATCGATAACTACTCGAATGGACCGACCCCTCAGGAAGTCTGCAATCCAGTCACACAGACCACCGGGCAGACCGAATGAAGGAAGCTTACCAATAAGGCTTTCGTGCCAGACCCTATCAAAAGCCTTCGAGATGTCGAGGGAGACGGCAAGCGCTTCCCCATGTCTCTCGATGGCCTCACTCCAGATGTGAATGGCATACGCTAGAAGATCCCCAGTAGAACGATTTATGCGGAAGCCGTATTGGCGGTCGCTAAGGACGTCGTTGGCTTCTAGGTATGCCAGGAGCTTACTATTAAGTACGCGTTCCATACTCTTACAGAGTATGGACGTTACAGAGATGGGTCTGTAGTTGGCCGGGTCAGCACGACTGCCCTTCTTGGGCACGGGCTGTACGTTGGCTTGCTTCCAAGCATTCGGCACTTTTCCAGTCTGATAAGAAAGGCGAAACAGGCGTGTCAAGATCGGAGACAATTCAGGCGCACAGGTTCTGAGAACAATTGCTGGTATACCATCGGGACCGCTAGCCTTATTCACGTCGAGGTCGCGCAGCACCCTACGTACGTCCTTTTGATGGATGCGAATGTCCGACATACTCGTCCCGCATCCATCAGGAGAAGAAGGGGGGCCTGCGCCACCAGGATTCAGACGCGAAGATTCCGCAAAAAGAGAGGCAAACAAGTTTGCTTTCTCCTCAGCGGAGTGGGCCCGCGACCCGTCGGGTTTCAGCAGTGGTGGTAGTGAGGGACGGCAGAAGTTCGATTCAACCGATTTAGCCAGGGACCAGAACGCTTTACTACCAGCTGGGTAGGATGCAAGTTTCATCCCTATCCGGCTAATGTGGTCAAACCGAGCCCTTCGCATCACTTTCTTACAGGACTTGGCAGCCCTATTGTAGGCTTTCTTCCTCTGACCAACGTCACTCGCCTTGCGTGTTCGAGCGTCGACCCAGGCATGGTACGCCTCATGCTTACGCGTATCGGCGCGATTACACTCGGCGCCAAACCAAGGTCGGTCTTGGCTAGACATTGTTACGTCAGAGAACGGAATGTAGTACTCCATTCCCTGACGCAACAAATCCGTCACGGCGTCCGCGCACGACGTAGGATCAGACGAAGAAAAGCAAAGCTGCCAAGGATAGCATGCGAAGAAAGATCGCATGCCATCCCAATCCGCTGACTTGTACCGCCATACCCGCCGGGTGCCTCTTGGGCTGGGATCGGGAGGGGAGTAGACGGATACAGACTTCACCAGACAGTGGTCGGAACTACCCAAAGGTGGAGATACCGACACCGAGTAACGGTCTGGATCTGTGGTCAGCAGAAGGTCCAAGCAATTAGCCGTATGCGAATCAACATCCGGCACCCTCGTTGCCCCCTGGACCAGCTGAGTGAGATTTAACGCTAGCGCAAGCTTACGTGTCTCTCGCCCAGCATGGTCAGTGTACTGGTACGGGAAGAGCCACTCCTGGTGGTGGGCATTAAAGTCCCCCAGTATCACCAGTTGGGCGGACGGGTACCGCTGCTGAGCCTCGTCAGCCGCCTCACTAAGGTATTGTGTTAGCCCGGTTGTCTCCAGATCTCCGCTGTGCGACCTGTAGACACAGGCATAGATAATCTTATCCAGACCTGTGTCCACCAGTACCCAAAGCACAGAGTATCGGGCGTCTTCAAGGTTTCGGAGACGCCGATAACAGATGTCATCCCGGGCGTACATGCATACACCAGCGCGTGGCTTGAACATGTGCTCCAGGGTATACCCTGGTTAAGATAGGTACGCCACGTCTGACGGGCATCCGATTTGCGTCTCCGTAAGGAACAAAAGTGCTGGTTTCTCAGTCTCAAGGTGGTGATGGACTGCGACAAGGTTAGAGTGCAGACCTCGGATGTTGCTGAGGTGCACTTTATGTGAGAGTGAGTGCTGTCGCGGTTCAGCTTTTTTTCTCTTGTTCCTTGGCATTTAAAGTGAAAAAGGAGGGAGAGGAGAAGGAAGTAAGATGAGGTCCCACGCTTGCAACCTACAGACACGCGCCGATAGGACGCCATCATTGGGGGACTGGTCTGGAGACTGCGGGGACGCCCGAGCCCCCCCAGGAATGTCCATCGGGCACTCTCGTCTGGTCACCAACCAGCACGATGGCGCATTCCGGGATTTTTCGACAGTTGGCGGGGCAGCCTTTCATGTGTGGCTGGCACACTACTTGGGCCCCCAACTACCTGCGGTCGGCCAGCGGCGCACCGTGCCTCGGATCCCGCTACCCTCCGCGACCAGTCTCCCGATACGTCCATAACAGCGCGAGTCAGGACGGCCTGCTTGCAGTGGAGCAACTATCGCGACCCAACTCCTCTAGTGGCTGCACCGAGCATCATACCGGAACACGACTAGGCCGCTTGGCGGTACGTCTTTGCCCGGTGGGTGGTCGCAAGCCTTCGGCCGAAGCCTACCACCAGTTTGTCACCTGATTTGCACCACCCGGGGACCACGTGTAGGGAATCGAATGAGGTACACTCCTACGGACGTGGGTGACTCAGCCCCCAAAATTAATATTCTTTATTTGTACTCCATAAAAAACCATTAATAAAAATAAACTTAAAACTAATACACATGCAACCTTATTGCTTATGCGGCAATCTCTTACTACTCAACCTGGTGTGGACAGTAATTGCCTGGACATGAAGTAGGGCTGTCATGGTTTGACAATAACAGGGTTATTTTGAGCTATTTGACAATCGTCATCGTTAATAAACATTGTTTAAGCTGTAAGGCGTTTTCATGTTTACAAGCTTTTTATTAACTTGCAATGTATGTATGTGAGTTCAGGTCAAATCTTGCATCTGAATTTTAAAGCAGTTATCCTCAACCGATTAAGATGAAATTTTGCATACACGTTTGGTTTGGATGACAATGCGCGGTAAGCTAAACAGCTTGTTATAAAAAGATTTTTTTATTGTGAAAAAAATATAAGACAACCATTTAGGACGTTCAAAATAGCATCACTACAATGATCTACAACATAAATACTTTGATTAAGGCGATATATACGCCCCAATATTAACGCAGTACTGGCCGTGCGCCCGCTCGATGCCAAAATATCAATATTGAACCTCCTTTTGAACATTTTTGTTTGCAAAATAGTATTTGATTTACATATGCTATGTTAGTTATGAAGAAATACCAGCCATCAATTTTTTTGTGTAAAAATATTTTTAAACATCAGAATCAGAATCAGAATATTTATTTGTGAAACATAGGTATTTACATAAAGATCTCAGGTTAATTATAAAGGGCGCTATGTTTTGCCGTGAAGGCGTACAAATATTGATAAAAATAAAAGCAAAAAATAAAAGAAAATAAAAAATTGTAATCATCCAAGTCGTTTTGGAGGAGTTTCCAAAAGTTGCGAAAAAATATCTTGTTGTTAATTATTTTTAAGCAAAACTATTAGTAACACGAAAAAACCTTGTGTTAAAAATAATGTACATGAATCTATATATTTTTTTTTTTTTCAAACCTTATAACCTAGCCGTTACTGGGGAGTATGCTTTAGAAAGTAACCGTTTTACGGCACCAAAGCGTATATCGGCCCTTAATTAGTCAAACACCGAAATAACTACACACCCTTTATAACTCAGTGGGTATAATTAGTAAACCTTCACCGTTCTATGAAGTGATATTTACGTAGTTGGGGAGGGTACTAGGCAGAGGGTAGAAAAGGGTATAAGTGCCAACTTTCACATGGCATCGGAAGTAAAGGGGCAACGGGGCCAACGTGACCCATGGATTATTACAAAAATTTTAACTTACCCTTCTGTTACGCCATATTTTCAAATTCATTTCGTATTTCTTTGAAAAGTTAAAAAGTATTTTTTTTACGTCCGCGCTTTTTTTAGATCAAAAGAAAGGGTTTCTTCAGTGTATTAATACAAAACGGCAATAGAAATAATTGTTGGGTATACGTTCTTAGAGTTTAAATAAAAATAGCTGCTTTATTATGGTTGGTACATTTTAATGCCATGCTTTTGTACCTTTGCCTAAAATAGAAATAGGAGGAGCATACATGAATGAGTAAAATTTTTAGAAGACATTAAATTCACATATAAATAGTAAATCGTAAAGTCCTTATAGTTTTTAACTAATAATTATGACACAGTTCTATATCAATACCAAACCACTTTTTAATTACACTTTTTAGGGTTCCGAAGTCAACAAGGAACCCTTATAGTTTGTCTGTCCGCCTGTCCGTCCGCAGCTTAGCTCAGAGACTGTAAATACTAGAAAGCTATAATTTGGCATGGATATACATATTAATAATTAATAAAACATATTAAAAAAAAAAAATCGGGGTTCCTTCTATAGACGTAAAGTGGGGATGTTATTTTTTTCTCGTCTATCCCATGGTGTGGGGTATCGTTGGATAGGCCATTCAAAAACTTTACGGGTTTGTTAAAACCATTTTTTGATTCAGAGATCCGTTTGCGTAAAATTAAGCTCTAAATTGCAAATTTTTGTTAGAGTAAAGTGTTCCGCACCTCTCTGCCAGCGAAATGGTTGCTCTTGGGTATGTGAAAAAAATCACGGCAGTAGTATATATAACGAAATTAAAAGGAAAACTATCACAGCTAAGTAGGCTTTACAAGTTTACGAGTAATAGTCGACCAACTTATAAAATGCACTTGGAACAGTAAAATTTTTGTACAAATGTCATTGAAAAAGTACTTAAATAACGTTGTTAGCACAGATAGTAAAAATATGCTTATGAACCATTTAAAAATATACCAAAATAAAATCATAACATCCTTAATAATAATGATTTCTAATTTAATCATGTTTAAGCTCGAATAACGCATTGGAGTGGGCGGAGTCGTTGGCTGTACCGGTCTGTAGTCCATACAGCGCGCGAATGCGCTGTATGGACTACAGACCGGTACAGCGGGGATGTCTATTTTGTGTTAGTGCAGAAGTATTTTCGACGTTTTGTAATCATCTAAAGTCAAATTCGATTCGATTGCCAAACAAATTCCGCTACCCGACCATAAGTTGGCCCGTTTTTAGGCGTTGTGAGCCGCTGAAACCGTTTTAATGTTCATGTAACAACAAACACCCTCTTCTTAGTCCGCATTATTATACAACTTCGGAACCCTATTACTGCGTGTGGCCCGAAACGCACTTGCCCGGTTTTTGTTTTATATTTTCTGTGGCCTCACTCTTTGACCTACCAAGTATCCAAAACTCACCTATACCAAAATAGCCCCGCAATTTTGATAACCAGCAACTCCATATAACCGGACGACCTACTCACTGCTGATCTCCCTAGGGCCCGAAGTTCCATAACTAGTTAAGATTTAATTAAACGCTTCCACAACTGTAGCTAATATGCTAGGCCAATAAACTGCCGCGGTGTATAGACCATCAGTTTTCATCTGTAGGAAACTTCTAACTCATTGCTATTCCGGACTCCAGTTTAATGTTAGGGTACAATTTTATGGAGGAATTTTAACCGACTTTAAAAAAAGAAGGCGTTGCCCAATTCGTCGGTATATTTTTTTGTATGTCTGTTCAATGATAACCGATTAAGATGATTATTTTGTTGCAAAGAGTATGTTTTCAAAATGGTCCCATTTAAATTTGGTGAAGAGCTTCGGAGATATTCAATGGAATTCTTCGAAAAACGACTGCAAACCATCCGGGATTTCTGCAATCGCATCTGAATATTGTTTACTATTTCACAACATTACATCACGCCGGTACGCTCTGAAGGGGTACGCAGGAGTAGTTCACAGGTACACTCTTGTTTCACCAATTATGTTCCAGATCCATGTTATTGGGGTATCAATTATACCTATTCGGGCGTCACTTTTTTATCTAAGAACCGATCTTGATGATTTAATGGACAGACATACAGACGGTATGGAAGAAGAAAACGTGTTGCGCCGACCCCAAGTAACATGGGACAAGGGCAGGAAGATGATGAACTGGAGCTAATATGCTAAGCCAATAAACTGCCGCGGTGTGAAGATCAGTTGTACAATATTCATCTAGAGGAAGCTTCTGACTCATTGCTATTCCGGTTTAATGTTATGGTTTGTCTAGTAATAGAATTGGCATCATTGATGAACATTTTGATTTCCAAAACAGAAAAAGTGTTTTCACTTTGGAATGAATTTAGTTCCGAAACACCCACTCAAAGAAACGGGGGATGTAGGAGTAAAGAAAAAGAATTTTGTTGACCAGTTTCAGCTTCACAGGCTTTTCATACCAAATTATATATTAATTCATAACTCCACATTCAAATGAATATGTAAATATTCGCACAAGTTACAATATAGTGTAACACAGAACATACAAGCAGAAGTATGCACTACCCTGATATAAGTTGTGTAGCCCGGGGCAAATAGGATGGACCTGAGTCTCCGAGCTTAACTTTAAACAATCCTGGGAATAGGATGAAGATAGCTAGTGATATTGTGAATGAAACTTGTATGTAGTGGATGTTACTGTGCTTTGAGATTTGAAAGAATAGATACGTTTTCATGTGCCTGCGGGGTTGGATTGGTCAGCATTTTCTTTTGTTGAGTGAAGCTCAGTATTTTGGAAAATAGTGAAAATTTAACAGAAACTTGATAAACGTTTGTTACGTATACCTAGGAATCTGCTGACATTGCGGACACTAAGTATTCATAGACCTTGACGACAGTGTAGTTACCTTAAAGCCAACGCACGTAGCAAGGCATTTGCTGACACAGAAACTACGTAGCTTCAATATAGGAAGTTACTGACGGTGCAATTACCTTGAAACCGATGCAGCCATGACGTCAAGTAATTAATCAAAACCGAACTAATATTAAAGAGTATTTCTTGTATGATGAAGGCATTCCATATTCCTGTTTCGAGTAGGATGAATATTCGTAGGCTAGTTAGTTGTAGTTAGTCTATTTAATTATTTTAACCAATCCATGTTCTAACATCGGCTTGGTATGGATATTTGTAGGTTAGCTAGTTGTAGTTAGTAGTTGTAACCATTCCATGTTCCAACCTTGACTTGGAATGGACATATGTAGGATAATTAATTATATTTAACTTTATTAATTAAAAGTTTATAATCATTTCGGGTTTCTTTCCAAGTCCCCGGCTGTGCTTAATTCGTTCGTCCTATTCATAAATAGCAATTTAAGGATAAAGAAAAAAAAACGTTTATTTTGGATTATTTTGGAAAATTGGTTCCTGCTTAATATGTTTGAAAAGGCTAAAGGTTAAATTAATTATTAACCGATAGATAATGAAAGAGATGAAAAGCTACACTATTCCTTATACCATAGCCTACTTTAATTCTCGAAAACATGCTCCAGAAAAAACTAGTAACCTATAGATTATAGCATTTAAAAGGTCTTTTGAATCTAAGGTTTGGTTACTATGCATCTACTCTTCTATCTTTTGGTTATTTTCCGAGTTTATTTGGGGTCGTCCCTCCTAGTACTTCTGCGCCACACCGTACGGTTGTGAGTTGTCACTTCTGTTGTATTGCTCGCTAACATGTCAATTTTTATTGTTCGTAGTCAGGTCATTGATAGTCATCCACAGTAGGTACCTATGTCACTGAAAGCTTTTTAATATACTGTTTGTATTTGAATGCTTGCTAAATTTGAACTCAAAATTCACCAACGGATAATAAATCACTAAAATTCAATAAAAAAAGATCTAAAAAAATAGTAAAACGCTGAACCCGTTAAATATTTACATCAAACAAACCGCGATAGTCTGTTGACGCGGTCAAAATATTCAGTAGTTACCATCAAACAGCTAATGTACATAGAAATAAAGTTGCACTGCTTGGTAGTAAAATGTTTGACAAGAATTCGATGTATGCTGATTTGTTGTGGAAATATGATACCAACGCCTACAAATGTAAAGACAAATGTTAGGTTACCGACGGAGTTAAAACTATTAATTTATAGCTTCCACATATTTAAAACCAAGTTGAAAACCTTCTTGTTGGAAAAATGTTATTACTCGATGTCAGATTTTATGTCAAGCAGTTAAAACTAGATGAATTGATTCGACATTATAAATATATTTGGTTTAATTCAACATTGTAATTGGTTATGACATATTATTTTAATTTTATTAATTTAACATTATAATTTTATGTGACATAAATATTGGATTAATTTGACATAATAATGTTTGTGACATTTTGATTAATTTGATATAATAATTGATTATTTTGACTTTCTAATTGTTCGTGACATTTTGATTGATTTGACATTATAATTGCTTGTGAGATATTGGAATGAATTCGTTAATCTAGTAATTGTTTTTATGACAAAATTAATTAATTTGACATTATATTTGCATGTGATATATATTGTATTGAACTGATATGCTAATTGTTTGTGACATATTTGATTAAATTGACATTCCCTTTTTTATTTTACTCATATATTTATCATTCATTATAATGGTTTGCAACTTATATTTGTTAGATTAATATGACATTGCATCCTTTTTTTTTTAGATCATATACGCTTTGCTACAATAATTTAATTTGTCTTGAAGTGATATTTTTACTGCAATTATGTTCTACCAATTCTTGTAATTGTGTACCCAATATTCAACACAATGTTAATTGTTTGTGAATAAATAAATGAAATGATCTACAATATTTTACAAGAAACAAAGAAGAAGTCAGTCTCACGAAAGTACTCCACTTTAAAATATTCTAACACACAACAACTTAATCTATTTTTTATTTGATTTTAAGCATGTAAAATTAAAGTCAATGATATTTATTTCAACTAAAGACTAACCAATAAGCGGCACTTTTGAACGTCAACAAATAAAAATAAAAATTTACATGTAATAAATTTGATTCTACCGTGCATTCTGAAAAGTAGCTTGTATTGCAGAAGAACGCACAAGATACTCTCCATACTTACTCTTTTTTTAAAAAAATAGGTGTCTTACAATATTTACATAAGTACATACAATAATAAATTCATATATGTGAGGACGATGCACCCAAAAATAACACTACACACTATACTATGTACAGGTATAAAGTAATAAAAGCATTACAAATAAAAATCACATTATAAATGGGACCGGTCAATGTGGCGACGCTTGGGGCTGGCCTATGTCCAACAGTGGACGTCTTTCGGCTGATATGATGATGATAAAGCATCGCATGGATAAGGCATTTTTACGTCTAATCACGAATTTTGCTTCTTGTGATAAATTTTATCAGCACAGGATCTATACTTACAGGATCAGAAGACCAGATACATCAAGTTCCTAAGAATGAACTTTAAACCTCAATATTATAATCATCTGCAAAGCCTTTTCCCTACTATTTTAGGTTCAACTTTAAATTGAACTGGATGTAACTGAACACTAACTGAAACTTTAATAAAAACTATAAAATAAAACCATACATTATAAACCCCGTCCACCCAGCGTTGAGCCTGAAACCGGCAAAGTCATTGCGCACACATAAACACTTTTGTGAGGACTCATCGTGATCAAATGCTGGTAATAAAGATAGATTAATGGCATCCACCGAGCCGAGCGCTCCCGAACTTTGCCGAACTAACATGTGAGAGCGGAGTACGAATTGCAGAATAAGTTTTATTAATGGTTTTTTGGTTCCTTTTTTACGGGTTGAAACTGGATGTAATTTTGATTATGAAGGTTTTTTTTCATTTTGTTGCTGACTTTTATAGTCTGGCTTTGTGGTATTTGATGCGTATCATATTAGCTTCTACTCAAATTTATCACTGTATATTTTATTTATTTCGCTGAAACTGGTCACAAAAATTTCATCCACTTATCTTTTATTCATAAATCTGAATTCTAAATAATTTACAACCATGCAAATTCACAACATTTCCAATTTAAACTCCACAAATCAAGCTGTATCTGAAACATTAAATCGATTTCCAAACCAATGCACTGTCACAATAAAAACTCATTCATCAGAATCAATTTTTTTGCCAACATTACCATCGATGCAATCTATCTGAAGACGAGTCTTGATTTATTCTGTTACAGCTAAGTGTGCTTGCTTGACAGCCAAAAGATTTATTACAACATTTTTTCCGCTCCAAAGGTAGAGCCTATGTTTATCTGAACAAACTATCTGAATACGGTGGTATATTAAGTAAGTTGTTTCTGCCTGGTTCATTTTGATCGTATAAGCGAAAAAATATTTTCGTGGTAAATTCTGCTGAGCTTTCTGGTTTTGTTGTATCAAGATAGATTTGTTTAAGACTTTGTATCTTGGCCTTATCCAATGCTTACTGAGACCATAATTCTGTCTTTTTATTAGGTCTAACTACTTACTTTTGATTTTTGATTTTTATCTTTCTCAAATAAACAATTGGCTTATTTGTTTATTTTTGCAACCGTAATATTCAAACTTTAAGTAATTTCACCTTAACAATGTACGCTATGAGTAACCAAGCAACGTTTGCCTTTTCCCGTTTTGTATTTCAAAAATAACAGTCGTTTGCGAAACTCCACAGTACATTAACAAAATTGTCTTCACTAAAACAAACAAGCCCTTTGCGCAACTTCAAAAACAAAGCAACGGCAATTTCATACCCAACTTTTTGCACAACAAAAGAAAATATCTTTTTCCCAATAATACTAACGACGAAAATTGACGCTTCACAAAAGGGATCCGAATTATTATTCCAGTTTTGTTTGTCGTCATCAAAAGGAGAAAACCTTAAAGGTATCTTTAAAAATCCATTTCAGAGTTATCCGGTAAAAATGCCTCGGGTGATTTTTTTATATCCATATTCACCATTTCAGAACGCTGCGCTGAAGTTAGATGGTGACATACGGTAACAAAGATTAATGATACAGATCTGAAAAGTTTTTAGTTTAGTATTTTTTGTAGGATTAATGAAGCGTGATTAATTGTTTCAGAGTAGCGTATAGCGTTATAGAAAATCAGAATGTGACCAGTTTATGTAAATGAACGTGTTTTCACTATTGATCAAAATGATTCGTTCAGATTTTGATCCGTCTACGAATTATTGCAAAGTAAATGGTGAGACTTTAACCAAAACCGCTGAGGGCAATGTGAAATACATGCAGTTATTGCTAATGGTATCTGTTTTGGGAAATGCCCTGTGAGAAATTGGGCAACACAGTGGTACTGGTATAAGACCCAATAGAGTCAAAATTATATTAATTTAAGTTTTAGCAATTAATAGATCAGGTACGGGCCAAAGACAGCTCCCTGAAGCATCCCACAGTGTGTCGCCCATAAAACTCAATAGGATGGTGGGTGTGACCGTTTTATTCTGCCGTCTCCTTGCCTTTGCAATTCGCTCGCCGTTCCGAGGGCTACAACGAAGGGGAAGTGCCCAGATGTCGCCCGAACAAATTATTTACTACCCTTCCTTTTGTCGGAGGCCTGCATCTCCATATTTGTTATTGCGAAAACGGTGTCAACCGAATTTCGGAGCACACCTGGAATTGGATGGCGCAATTCATCTTGATTCTTTTTATGGAGCAAATTGGGTTTGATAGAGTAATGTAGGCCTGGTAACCATTTTTTAATGTCCACGGGTTTTGGCAACATATAGAAAATGTTTGGGTTTTGGTGAAATATCTTTTGTAGGAGCATTGAAATGTCTTACAATTTTTCTGACCTTTTGCTATTATTGTATGAGAATAGTAAGAAATTTTTTATTTCGAACAATTGGACGTTTTGTAGATGAGCTTAAATTTCCAAATGATTTTTACAGTCTTTATTTAGCTCAATTTATTTACTGAATTCAACTTAATGTATCGATAAGTTTTACATCATTAAATAATTGGAAAATAGCGTCCACTCAGAATTCTATAGAGCTGGCTAACAAAAAATGCAGGTTATAAAAAAGTCACTGGCACATGTTGCAGTGGAGTGCAGTGACCGCACATATACTTGGGCTATAATAGAACAGTCGTGCTCTCAACTATTGTGAATGGATTAATGAAAAGTACGTTTTGTACTAATATTTTCATTAATAAGGAAAACAAGAAAATCATCAATGACATAATTTTATAATTATTGAATCTGAAGAAGATGAACAAAAATATGTGCTCTAATAATATGGCTCTCGTACTATGTACTTTTCACAAAGGTCTTTTAATAAGGAAATCATTAACAAATTATTTATATAATATGATCGACAAATCGAAGGAGAAGTAAAAAAAACACGAGATGCAGCTGGTTATCAAATTCAGGCAGTGAAGTCAGAAACTGAATGGTTGGATAAACTGACTCCAATGCAAAGGGAAACTGGAGTTGAAGCAGAAAGTTCAGGCGAAGGAATACTGTTTTTGTATGAAATCATTTCAAGAAGCTACCACGTCAGACATATATTATTATACTGTTTTCATTTTACTTCAGTTTAGCCATATTACATGGTAGATTTTCGATTTCAAACACGTTTAAATTTCACAGTATATTGTAATGTCACGTCCGTCTATAACCTTATATTACCATTTGTAGATTTTAATTTTAATTTACAGTTCGCTTCTGCTTCAATTTACACATTTAATAGAAGTCTCGAATATTCTTGAAGTGTCAAATCCTTCAACGAAAAATAACGTAGACATTTTTTTCTGGGATTTGAGTAGAGACATTTTCCTGTGATTTAGACAGCAAATCCAGCTCATAACAAAGCGAAATGGGGAAGATAAGTACAAACAAAGCTGCAACGTACTTCATGCAACATATGTGGACGACTCTTTTATAGCTTCGTCTGTGCTCCTGTTATTGGTCGAATTCATCCGGGGTTTAATTCCATTGCATGTGTTTTTATATCGTTCGGTCTGTTGCCTTTTTTGCGTGTTGGAGTTTAGAAGAGTTATGTTGTTAATTGAAATGTGCTTGCCTTTTAAGTTTTGTTTCGAGGTTTTATGCGTTTTTGAGGGTGAGAAGTATGAAATATAATTTTGTGAAAATATTTTGCATTAGTAATTGCAAATATTTCGGCAGTCGGTGTCAACAAACGAAGAAACAAAAACAAGAACAGTAATTAACACCGACTGCCCAAATTGAAGTTATTTTTTACTTTGTAGTGTTTTTATTTGGAAGTCGGTTGTATTTTTTGTAAAAAGGTTTTTATTTTTCACTTTTTAGTTGTGGTATATAATAAACAAGTTTAATAGCACCGCTACTTATAATGTTGCCTGAGTAGATAACCCAAAGAACATAAAACTTGAACATAACAAGCGAAATGAGAGTGTACCAGGGTGAACCGTACATATCTGCGTACCCCTTTAGAGCATACGGCCGTGACGTTATGTCATGAAATGGCGTAATCAATAAACAGACACGCGATTGCAGCAATCCCGAGAGATTTTCCGTTCTTTATTGAAGAGTTCTGTTGTATATCTCCGAAGTTCTTCATCAGATCGGTATAATCATCACAATCAGTTCACCTATTAAAAAGTTCTGAGAAAAAAAAACAGTTGAATTGAGAACCTCCTCTTTTTGGAAGTCGGTTAAATAGAAAAATATATGAAGATTTGTTATTAGTATTGGTGAAATTCAAAGCTGAATCGTGAACAGTTTCCTTTTTCCACTGACAAATGGACATTAAATCGCATATCCCATTTTGTAAACAAATTTTGCTTTACTACTAAAACGTATCCCAAAATGGAACACAATTAAATTACCAGAGAAATGTTTACCCACTTCTATCTTAAATATACCAAAATTGTTTAAAAGGTAGCTGCTATTTCTCTAGTTTCTCTTCTCATTTCAAACATATTCCCAGACCGCCATTTTAACTCATTCACACAAGCTAAACACAAAATAGTGAAGAAATTCGGAACATTCAACATATTTGTTTTCAATTAATCCACTAGTTTGCCAGAACAAAGTAAACACAATTCTACTAACTGTTGTAACATAACTTCACTTGGAGTATATTCTATCCCGCTTTTATTTATGAGGTAAGATAGAGATGGGAGCACCGCAATGTGTTGTGATAATGCACAGTGTATCGCTCTTACGAACGATGAAGTAATCATCTTTGAATATGGTAAACAGTTGAAAATTATATTGTTGTTATCTCGAGGTTACGCTTATTTTCATTTGATTTGAATATTATATTTTAAATGTAGAGGATCTAGTGAAAGGGTTCGTATTATTGACATATAGTTGACTACTGTCGTTTGTCGTTTGGAAGAAACATAATGGTTCAATTTATAATATTCGCTTTATGATCGACACCGAGTCTTGCGGTATTCACCCGGCAGTTCAATCATTAAAGGTTAGTGCGCCAGCGGATTTACCTTTATCAACAAAAATCAAACATAGTTGATATTGAGAACTTTAACGAAAAGCCTGGGAGGTCCAGGTGGACCATGTTGGCAATGACTAGTTTAAACTTATATTCCCTTATGAATCAACGCTGAATAACGTTACGCCAAACATAAATCTCGAAAAAATTATGACTTAGTTAACACTGGTTGTACCTTTACTCCGAGTTTATTAATAAGAGTGATAAAGACTCCTAAAGGGTCCACACTATACCTTATCGAATTCTGATAGGGTGTTGCCTGGTAAAGATTTTATCAATTGTGACCTTCTCAGTCACCACAGCAACTTCCTCATAAATGCCCCCTTAAATAATTTATAGCCCACAGCACCTTCTGTTAAGCAATTGCCAACACAACTAAGATACTCATTAGCCAAATCATTAGTCATATAGGGACAAAATAAGAACAAATACTTGTTGGTAAGGCAAGTAAATTTGTTGAAGCCTTACACAAGTCTTGTTATAAGATTGCTCCAGTAGAAGGGTAAAATGTGTTTAAACAAATGGTCCATTGGAAGTAATTAAACTGGACTTCATTATTACTCTGCCCCTAAGGCAGTGTTATTGTTTTCGTCGGTATTATGACAGGGGAATGACTGTGTACGAGTAGACTTTCTTCATTGACTTAATACCACAGAGTTGAGACTTTGAAATAATTTCCATCTTGTGTCCACGAATACCACAGAGTTGAGACTTTGAAATAATTTCCATCTTGTATCCACGAATACCACAGAGTTGAGACTTTGAAATAATTTCCATCTTGTATCCACGAATACCCACAATTTGGACTTAAATATTATGTGGCATTTAAAAAATTGTTTTTAGGCTCATTTATGTATTTTTTAGGGTTTCGTAGGTACGGAACCCTAAAAAATACATACAAATGTCCTGAGTCAACACCATAAAAAGATATGAGCAAATTTAGATTTTCGCGAAAACTTGCAAGTACAAAATTTTACCTTAATTTTCAACTTTTTTATTTTTCGGAATTTTCCCTATACTTGTCCTGTAAGACCTTGCTTTTAACCAAAATTGACGATTCTAAGTCAACTGAAAGGTAGTTCCCGTTGACCGAATCACGAAATTTGGCAAAAAGTAAGGTCTTACAGCACAAATAAAGGAAAAATTCCAGTAAATCAAAAAGTTGAAAATTAAGGTAAATTTTGGTAAGTACTTAAAAGTTTTCGCGAAAATCTAAAGAACAATATTAACTTTAAAACATTCGCGTTTCATAATTGAAAAACAATGGTGAAATCTTAGCTGACTTAAATTTGAGCGTGTGAAAGTGGGTTATAAACGAAAGAAATTCCCTTAATTGTGGCCAGGTTTTCTCAAACTGTAGCATTAAAAAAAAACACGGATTAAAAAACATTTTAAATTTAAGTTATTTGATTTTTTCGTTAACTCTCATTAGCTTAGTGTTAACATTTTACACTTATTCTGCTAAGTGACAAGTAGTGACTGTATGTGTTTTTAAGTAATACAACGGAATAAATGAATTTACAATACAGTTTATGTCTAAGTGTAGGTGCCCTTGCAGGTAGGTAAGAATACGGTAGTATAGTAGAAATAAATGAATTACTTACTTTCAATTAATGATAGGCAAAAAGGCTAGTAAGTCTAGAAGAAAATATAGCTTGGTTGTTGACGAAGACCTTTTGATTCACGTCAAAGTCGCTTAAATAAATAAATATACTCTTATCAAAACGTAGTTTTACATTTTATGCTGAAATAACTAGAAAAAGGAAATAGTAATTCGATATTGCCCTTTTACTTCCACGAAGTTGAACGTACTATATATTAAACACATTATTAAAAGTTATCCAGACTTAACCTACAAAAGTTCATGACTGAATATCTATTATTCTCAGCGTTCTTGAAAAAAAATTTTTACACAAACTATTTCAGAATATGACCCTGAATTAAACCAGATATTTTTCATATAGAGTCGTAGGAATTTAATCTTAACTAAAACAATGTATGAGCTTCTGCCATTGTCCTTTGCCCATATCTTTTTAACTTAGCCACCAATAAAAATGATACCAATTTTATTATGTCGATATAATGGGTAGGTACGGAGCCTTACGCGCACGAGTTCGACTCGCACTTGACCGGTTTTTGTATTAGAGAGTAATTTATGGCAGGACTTAGGAAATTGTAAAAATTCAGTTGCGAACACTTTTTAAACATCTTGCGAACAATGTTTGTAAGTTTTTTTTTTTTTTCTAAAGGTAGAAAATTGTTGAAGAATGACTATTTGTGTGGGAATTGTAGTAACAAAGTGCCGTACTTTTTAAAATAGTGTTAGTACTCGTTGTATGCCTGCAAGTAATTAAGCTGAGTTGAAGGAAAGACGAGATGTCCAGTTGATCGATATTTAAAGAGTAGTTCTAATCGAGAATTGAATTAAGACAGACCTCTGCTCGTCAATAAAGATCTTATACTCTTATACTAATTCCCTGCCCTGTTATTTCTTTTCCTGTATCTTTACATCTCGATACTACTATATAGAATACTAGCTGATGCCCGCGGCTTCGCTCCTGTGGACCCATTTCCGGGATGAAAAAATAGCCTATGTTACTCAGGAACAATGTAGCTTTCTATTGATGAATGAATTTTTCAAATCGGTCCAGTAGTTTCTGAGCCTATTCGGTACAAACAAACAAACAAAAAAAAATTTCTTTATCATATTAGTATAGACTAGCTGTTCCCCGCGGCTTCGCTCCCTTGGACCACCCCACAGGAAAGGGTGTTTTCGGGGTAAGAAAATAGCCTATGTCACTCAAGAATAATTTAGCTTTCTATTGGTGATAGTTTTTTTTTAAATCGGTCTAGTAGTTTCGGAGCCTATTCGGAACAAACAAACAAAAAATCTTTTCTCTTCATAATATTATTATTTATAGTATAGTATAGACAAGCTAACGAATAATTATATACCTGTTGTAAGTATGTGTATGCGGACGGTTATAAGGATAGAGGAAGATCAAAAAACCTGCCAAGTACGAGTCGGACCCGCGCACTAAGGGTTCCGTACCATCATCGCAAAAAACGGCAAAAAAATCACGTTTGTTGTACGAGTATGGGAGCCCCACTTAAATATTAATTTCATTCTGTTTTTAGTATTTGGTGTTATAGCAGAAATAGAAATACATCATCTGTGAAAATGTCAACTGTCTAGCTATCACGGTTCATGAGATACAGCCTGGTGACACACAAACAGATAGACGGACCGCGAAGTCTTAGTAATAGGGTCCCGTTTTTACCCTTTGGGTACGGCACCCTTTTTTTCGGGATATTTACCATGTACATTTAGATTTTTGCGAAGAGCTTGATATTAATTCTAATGATTGTGACTATGTCAGCTTAAAAACTGATAATAATTTGTCTTCAAAAGACCTGACGACTGAGATAACAGCAAATAGAACTGTATTGAAGAAGAAAACATGCAGCAGCACTTCCCAATAAATTGGGACAAAAACAGGACCATGATGATTATGTCATATCTGCCATTTGTTTCTATATCAAGTACAATAATAATGTTATAACAAAAATAAAGCAATAACATAGAGAACAGTTTCACCCCAGTATCTACCGTCGCGTCGGTCATCTCTTCACAAATGGTCGCAGCAGCGAGTGCGTTTTATTGCCCAGCAGGTCGTAAGGGCACATGCAAATATGCGTTCTGGTTTCACTGTTTATGTTATTGTTTTATGCGTCCACATTTTATTTTAATAGTACCTTTAATGCTTATACAATCGTGTTAAAAATTTCATCAACTTCATCAATTTTGTTATTGTGTAGAATATTGTTTCAAGGCGTAGATATGAATAAAACCAAACTTATTTTTAACATAACATAATGTTTTGATGTAAACTGAAAACAGAAGGAAAAAAATTAAATAAAATTGTTTATTTGCACCTTCAAGTAAAAACACAAAATGTTATGGTTTACAATATAAAAAGACATAAGCAAAAGGTAAGTAGAGGTGTAAGTTAAAGTTGCAGTCAATACCTAAACTAAGATAAATTAATATCTTGTAATTATAGGTATCAGCGCCCACCCTCGTTAACAAATTGTAACCGTTGATCAATAACATATAAAATGTCGTATTTAAATTACAGGAATAATTTCATAATCTAGATTAGTTTCATTACAGAGCAAAAGAATTAGGGACTATCTGGTGCAAAACTAGAATTAAAATTAAAAAGACTTGTGGTGTACTATCGAATTGTGGTGTATTTTGAAGGGCCCAGCAAATGAGTTTGTCACTTCTTTCTACATTATCCAGCACCCGCAACACCAAAAATTTTAACTAGCACAAATGAACGAAATAAGTTATGTATTCTAATATGAAGACGGTGACTATGAATAGTTAACGCCTTCAGGAATATTGCCGGAACTACAATCGTACTCAAGCTTACGTTAGCGGAGTGCCAAGAAAGCTGATGCGATAACTGGCATTTGAATAAGTAAACAGAATAATAAAAACCGGCCAAGTGCGAGTCGGACTCGTGCACGAAGGGTTCCGTACCATTATCGCAAAAAACGGCAAAAAAATCACGTTTGTTGTATGGGAGCCCCACTTAAATATTTATTATATACTGTGTTTAGTATTTGTTGTTATAGCGGCAACAGAAATACATCATCTGTGAAAATTTCAACTGCCTAGCTATCACGGTTCATGAGATATAGCCTGGTGACAGACAGACAGACAGACTGACCACGGAGTCTTAGTAATAGGTTCCCGATATTACCCTTTGGGTACGGTACCCTAAAAACAAGGCTCTTATCTTAACAAATATTATAAATAGATCAATTCTCATCCGATTTCTGAAAGTTATTCACTGATGGAAAACTACTGTTGCTGAGTAACCGACTTTAAAGCGTGAAAAAAAGGAGAAGGTTCTCAATTCGTGAATAAGGTCTGTAGCGGCATCGACGCCGCCACTTACGAACTTATGACATGACGTCACACAAATCCTGCATCGCGCAAGCAAAGTTTTTTAGAACACATACAACAATCCGTCAACAACCGTTGGGCAGTTGCCCGGACCAGACACAACACCGGTCTGGTCGGAGGATCCTCCCTTTTCAATGGAGGTTGTGGGACTTTACACCCTGTTCCGCATATCTCCAAAGGTCCTTCGTCTGCTATGGGAACCAGCTCTGTGCGAATCAATGCAAACTGAAATGTCTATTTTGACCAGACTATATTACTTTATTTTGTTTTAAAAAATTATTCCAATATCATCTAGCTAGGCAATGTACTGGGAAAAAAGCGTTTGCTATGCATTCGTTCAAGGATGCTTTTAAATTCTTATTAAAAATGTACAGCAGCAACAACTCATAAACAACCTCGTTCTAAAAAACCTTTCTAAGAAAAACATCATTACGCAAAACACATTTTTTCTAATCCCCCAGCATTATGTACACGCCTTTCTCCACTTTTACAGCCAGTTACTTTATCCGGAGTAAAAAAAAGTAATTCGGCTATGATGCCTTTATCACCGTCCGTAGACGTATGGAGTAACAGCCCTTCTCATTTTGTTAGATAGCCCTTTGTTTAGAGGACATATAACTTTTTATATCGGTGCCTTTTCATCTAGTTTTTTGTGTTTATAGCCATTTGCTTTTCCGATGATGCTGCTTACCTTACTTTATTGGGTTTGTCGTGTTTTTCAGGCAATGTTGTTCGGAGGCTATTATTCGTCTCAGTTAGGTAGAGCAGTGGTGGCCCAGTGTTATCGGCCGCGACTTACAAGTTGTAGGTCGTGGTTTCAAACCCAGGCAGGCGCTTTACTTAGTGTAAATTATTTCATCATCACTGCTCTCAAAACGGTGAAGGAAAACATTGTCAGGAAACCGGCATGTCTTAGAACCAAAAATTCGAAGACATGTTACATCCGCCAACCCGCACTGGCGTGGTGGATTACGGCCCATTTCCTCTCACAGAGAGGAGGCCTGTGTCCCAGCTGTGGGAACATTAATAGGCTGATGATGTGATGTGTGATGTGATTAGCATTACCTCTCGGAAGCCTACTAGCACGTGCCCTGAATCATACATGAATGATGAACATCGCGTGAATGGTTTAAGTAGAAACCAACTTATAAGATGGTGGGATCACGCAATCTTGCAAAATTACCCGCTTTCAGGTGCCCTAAGTACCTTAAGACTTAAAAATGTACCTGTTGAAGTATTACCAATCGTTAGCCCATTTGCCTGTCTTCCTTACCACATTTCTAGATGAGGATAGCTGTGATGGTTTTGGAGATGATCAACTTGTAGGGTTGCGGGATCACACAAGTTTTCATAGAATTGACCCTTCCAGTATGGGTATGCGCTCGAGGGATAACCCCCCAGACAAAGGTTAAGTCCCACACCAGAGGCATACCCACCTTCCACGGCACTAATGTCAAGCCATCTGATCTCTTCTCATCGTCACGGTCCAAGCCACAAGGTTCTACGTACAGCTGGTCCGCCGTCGTTGATGAAGGCTCGACGAATAATGTCGCTGATGCTAGCGTGCCGTGCTATACGGCCCGCGCTCTTGCAGCAAGACAGGCAATGGTTCCCGAGGCTGCCGACAGCTTCACCACATTGGCACCGAAGTATTTTGAAGGCGTAAACATGCGAGCCGAATAGCTAAATGAGGAGCTAGTGGCTAAATAATAACAGCCGCACGGGTCGATCATCAGCAACGCTTGACGAGGTCGGTCCGTGGATGGGTGACCATTTCAACATACCGAGTTTCCTCCGTGCCTCGGAAAGCACGTTAAGCCGTTGGTCCCGGCTGTTTTTTGAAGATCTTTGACAGTCGTTACGGGTAGTCAGAAGCTTGAGATCTGACACCAGTCTTGCCAAGGGGTACCGTGTTACCCAGTTACTGGGTTGTGGAGGTCAGATAGGCAGTCGCTCCATGTAAAACACTGGTACTTAGCTGAATCCGGTAAGACTGGAAGCCGACCCCAATATAGTTGGGAAAAAGGCTAGGCAGATGAAACATGCGAGTCGAAACGAAGATTCATCTCCTTACATACGGTTTACAGTAACACGAGCAAACTACAATATAATGAAATCTATCCCAGACTCGCCTTTACCAGCTATATTGGTATTACCTTCTAATCTAACTAGATGTGTCTGTATCTGTGTTTTGCACTGAGCGGCTGACATCTGACCTCCGTAATCCGAGCGGTCAATGTGGAAATCATGAATGCCACTGGTTATCTGATTTTGGCCTACTGACCAGTCGTAATGACAATCGAAACCAACTGGCTAACGTGGTTTGTGACAGCGATAAGTATTGATTTCCATGTGTAGAATTTGGTAAATTGAATTGATTAATTAATAGTTTTCTCTATCGTGGCCCCACAGGAACTGTTCATTTTTTCAAGATAAACAGCTGATAGAATTTAAATATAAATTTAGATTTAACTTTTCGATCGATCAAATTGTTTTCGTAGTCCAATCCGTTCTTCCAGAGTTTACTTCCTACAAAGAAAGATACAAAATTACCTCTTTAAAATATTAGTTTAGTGTAATAAAGATTTACATTATTCTTATTCTTTTTTCTGATCTCAAAACGCTTCAAAATACGAACCTTCGAATTTGATAAGAACCAAATAATATTTTTCCTGTATTATATTTTCATCGACATATTGAAAACCGGTACAACAGAACCCCCTCGCAGCTAAATCTAATACATATAGACTGAGAACCGAACAAACAGGTACGCCCCTTATTGTTAAAGTGATAAAGTTCAATATTGTTTAACAAAAGGATAGTTTGGAGTAGAAAGTTGACAATAGCAGAGTGCGCAGCGCCAAAATGTTTTGAGCAAATATTCATTGAATGTAAATCCACCGAGGCCGTTTGGATTAGAAGTGGTATATACTGTATACGGTAGCAATTTTAAAACGCAAAGCGAATTGTTATTGATTTGGCGAAAGTTGGTTGGTTTTTAGGGGTTTTCACGGGAACGTTCGGTTTGCAGGAACGAGAAACTTTGTCTGAGTTGATATCAGTAACAAAATTCCAATAATTTTCATTGAACGTATTCCACGTTCAATGAAAATTATTGGAATTTTGGTAAGTTTTTTAATAAATTGAACAGAATCTGATTTTATACTCAGTATCAAAGTATTGCTAGTAAACATCCTCTGGTCTCTAGTTTTTGGATTGGCCTACCATGACATTCCATCCTATGACTTTTTTTTTTCTTTTGGTTTACATTAGGGGGTGGTGGTAGGTTAAAACTGATGGAATAGTGTCCGTGGAGTTTCGAGTTTCGTTTGGGATCTATACATTTTGCATGCAGTCGGTCTGTGGATGGGTGACCATTATTTCATAACGAGATATATTCGTCTCGCCTATCATTTGCAGGTCTTTGTTGACATGACATTACTAGTGGTTGGAAGCTCGAAGGACCAAGAGTCAGGTTAGCCAAGGAGTACCCTATTTACCTGTAACTGAGTTGTGTAGCTCAGTTAGATTGAAACTCCTTGTAAAATACTGGTATGTATGTGCATCGAAGTGTAGTGGCTTCGCAGAGACGGTCTTTCGCAGTAACGTGCATCGCAATTTTGTAGCATTTTATTAGCATTTATCGATATTTTGTGCGTCTAAATTCCGTTTTCTACTCTCTTTAAGGTTTATTTGATATAAACTATTTGATTTTGATCATTTTTCAAAAAATATAAACACGTCGACTTCTTTTTCTTTGTAGCCTTTTTACTCAGTAGGAAGAAGGCTTCCAACTAACTTCGTTATATCCAAAAGCAACTGATTACCAGAGTCCCAGTGAGTGATTACCAGTTGCAGGTAATCACCTGCATCGAATACCTCTGACATTCACCAGCCCAAGTCTTGTGCAAGATCAAAAGACTCCCTATGCCATTTAAGTATGCCTAGGAAAAACAGTTCATCATCTGCCCAGTCTTTTCCCAACTATATTGGGGTCGGCTTCCAGTCTTACCAGATTCAGTGTTTTACATGGAGCGACTGCCTATCTGACCTCAATAACCCAGTAACTGGGTAACACGATACCTCATGACTAGACTGGTGTCAGATCTCAGCCTTCTGACTACCCGTAACGACTGTCAGAGATCTTCATATGACAGCCGGGACCAACGTCTTAACGTGTTTTCCGAGGCACGGCAGAAACTCGTTATGTGAAGATCAGGCAAGAAATGCTTAACCTTGAAGATCAACCCGTGCAGCTGTTATTATTTGGCCTCAAGCTGTCACATGTCTTTCAAATTTTTGGTTCTATGACATGCCAGTTTCCTCATGTTTTCCTTCACCGTTTTGAGAGTAGTGATGATGAAAATAATTGACAAGAAGTAAAGCGCCTGCCTGGATTCAAACCCACGACCTACAACTTGTAAGTCGCGGCCGTTATCACTAGGCCACCACTGCTCTCAGGAAAAACAGTTCAATTGTCCCAAAAAAATAAAATGATGAGGAATAATTTAAAAACTTAAACATAATTACAATAATTCCCCCTCACGTATTTTCATATGCTGAGCATGAAACTCATAACCTTGATCAAAGATCCGCGAAGATAATGCCATAATTACGGCCCGCCCGCCACGTAGCTTCCCACCTAGATTAGAGACCGCTATATCGTGGTACACATATTAAAATGGATCGTGCTTCCCCTTTTGTGAAATCCCTTTGTATCGTATAACCTATAACTGAGCTAATCGTGTTTTGCAACGTGGTTATAGGATGACTTGAAGTAGGTAGGCGTTTTAATACAAAAAAAAAACGCCCAAGTCGGACTCGCGCACAAAGGGTTCCTTACCATTATCGCAAAAAAAACGGCAAAAAATCTGCCGTTGCATGGGAGCCTTACTTAAATATTTATTTTATTTTGTTTTTAGTATTTGTTGTTATAGCGGCAACAGAAATACATCATCTGTGAAAATTTCAGCTGTCTAGCTACCACGGTTCATGAGATACAGCCTGGTGACAGACTGACAGACAGACAGACAGACGGATCGTGAAGTCTTAGTAATAGGGTCCCGTTTTTACCCTTTGGGTACGGAACCCTAAAAAAGATTGTGTAGGTACCTGGATGATGTTAAAATATATAGGTAGTCCTTGACACGAAATAAAAAATATCTTCCCTCGTGATAGTACTACCTACAAGAAGAGATCAAGCCTGTAAAAATATTAATCATTCGGGATGATTGCTAACAGGGCTAAATGCCCATTGTACGCTGTGCTGTCACTCGCTTTAGCTCAAAACTCAACGATTAACTGTGTGTTTACTAAATGCAAGCCCGTAAAAAGTCGGTCATCAGTAGCTAACAGGGCCAAATGTCCTATTTACGCAATATTGTGTTTTTTTTTTAATAGTTGATTGGCTTGCGATTGACCACTATCTCACCTGATGGTAAGCGATGATGTGGCCGAAGGTGTAGCCTATTAATTCTTGACTTAAAGAAACACAGACATGGCATTCCACTCCTTAGCTGTACGCATTATGAAAGTATTTTCAAAACGTTTAGTGCGTATGGGTGGGATGTCCACCATGTACCGCTGGCGCATCGCCGTACGTTTTGTATTCCGATGATGAAACGGGCTTGGCGGAATTAGATCATGCAATTTCATCGCACACTGGGGAGTGAAATGCAACCGATAAAAGACCGACAAGCTGGCAACTCGGCGACGATGTTCAATGACTAGCAATAATATACATTTAGTAAATAAACATAACAATTAACTGTTTATTTACTAAATGCACTGAAAACAGATAGTCTGACCTGAATCGACTTTAACCGGTCGTGTGCCCGAGAGCAGTGGTGGCCCAGTCGTATCGGCCGCGACTTACAAGTTATAGGTCGTGGGTTCGAGCCCAGGCAGGCGCTTTACTTTGTGTAAATTATTTCATCACCACTGCTCTCAAAACGGTGAAGGAAAACATCGTGAGGAAACCGGCATGTCCTAGAACCAAAAATTTGAAGACATGTGACATCCACCAACCCGCACTGGGCCCGCGTGGTAGATAACGGCCCATGTCTGGCGCCTGGAGGAGGCCTGTGTCCCAGCAGTGGGAACATTAATAGGCTGATGATGTGATGTGTGATGTGTGTGCCCGTAATTACCGGAACGATAGAAAAGCCATTGTGTCTCGCATGGATCCACGTCTTTGGCAGGAGGTACTCGGATTTAAAAGTTTTTAGGGTTCTGTGTTCAAAGGGGAAAAACGGGACCCAATTACTAAGACTCCACTGTCCGTATGTCTGTCTGTCACCCGGCTGTATCTCATGAACCGTGTTAGCTAGGCAGCTGAAATTTCACAGATGATGTATTTCTGTTGCCGCTTTAATAACAAGTACTAAAATAAAATAAATATTTAAGTGGAGCTCCCATCCAACAAACGCGTTTTTTGCGATAATTGTGCGGAACCTTTCGTGCGCGAGACCGACTCGCACTTGGCCGGTTTTTTTTATTTCAATGTGACTATGCTATAATAAAGTATGGCCTAAATGATTCCACATGGACTGAAAATATTGTGATCCCACTCTTTGTAGATTTTTTTAAACTACAAAAGCCAGCACAAAGCTGCGAGTTGTTCCAGTTTATAATTGTAGGCGCTATTTCATATCACCCGTTCGCATGTGCAAGCCGGGCTTAAGGGCAGAGTAATTAACATTTTTATATCGCTCATTTGCATACTGCCTTGATAACCTTATGAATTTAAATGTGTTAAAGGTTGCTCTACTTGTTGTAGTCATTGAGGTAATCAAAGAGGTCATGCTGCTTTTGTAGGAGAGTCTGCTTGAAAGTTTCGTTTAAAATGTTCGTTTAGTATTACAGTTACAGTTGAGGATGTTTTTGTAACTTCACGCGATGTACGTAAATGTGTTAGGTTAGGTTAGGTTATGTGGGACTCTAACCCACTAAAACTCCACGGTGTCCTCCAGTGCCGCTTACCGCGCAGCTGTCCGTCACCGGACCCTCCTCGGGGGAGTACCCCCCATCACCGGCGCACCAGAACACACTGTACGCCGTGACCACCCCAGGGACCAATTCAGCACATGGGTGTCTCCTCGGGTTCCTCTTCGCTTCACCGTGGGTGACCAAGCCACGGTTACTGAGCTCCCCCGCCTCCACAAAGCCGGAACCCACCGGGGGGGGGGGGGGAAGGGAGGGGTTGCCCTAAAAGGACGTTCAAGCTATTATTGGCGGTGTTATTCAGAAAGGCCATGTGCGTAGTATTCATAACATGCGTGCGTATGTGATCAGATCTATGAACATAAACGAATCAACATAAGATTATATTCCTTACAGAATCCTTGCATGCAAGGATCGTAGCAGGTGGTGTTTAGTAGTTTCTTCCTACCCATATTTCTATGAAATTATTAGTGTCCCAACAAACCTTCGGCTCCGACTGCCTTCGACTAAATATTGGTATATTTGACCAAAGCCATGTGTTTTCATTGACTTGTTTAATAGGCACCTATTCGACAAACAATACTGGTCTACTTATCTAAGTTTATCAAACGTTTACACAATGGTTATAATAACAAATGATCCATTTGTTTTGCTCAGCAGGCCACCAACAAGAAAACTCAATCGCTTAGAACGTACACCAGAAATTTTAGAAAATACTCTCATAATAACTAAACTCGCATAACAAGCTTGTATCTCCATCACTTTCATCCCGTCAAGTCATGTTATCTCAGGAACTCATAAATACTGATCACGCGTCCAGTTTTTGCGCGTCATCTTGGAGAGTATCGCGACATAAAAACTGACATGGCTGCCAATCTTGGGGACACCATAAAAATGCTATGGAAGTGCCCGAAACACTTGAAGTGTTTAGTATTTTCCATTCATCATTATTCTGTTGCTGTTATTCTAATTCATTTGCAATTATTGGGTTTGTATTCCATTATTTTAAGCACAAACACGAAACATAGAAAAAACAAACCTAATGTGCATTAGATGAATTTTATCCAATGTACATAGAAATGGCTGCAGAGTCATCTTGAGATTGGTATTTGATGAAATGAAGATTTGGTGACCTATGTAATAAATTGTTGAGCCAGTCAGCTACATATTGAGATTTTGATAAATAGTTTACTATAGTCTTGATAAGTCTTTTGAAAATCAGAGGATACGAAACATATATTATCTCTTTGAAAACGTTCTTGATCAGCAAACCAACAGCAACAAATTTTCATAATGAATTCACAACAAAATTACTAATATGAATAACTTAAAAAAGCGACAACAGAACCATCAACAAAACATAAACAAAAAAAACAATAATTCCATCAGTGACGTCATCGAACGTCCCGCTGTCAGCCCATTCATAATTCGTCCCATTCATCATGCGACAGTCCCGAACTAATTTAGTGGACACTATAAATCTTGGGGAACGACATCACGACAGAATTGTACCGCTCAGGAATGCGATGACGCTGTTATTACTTTGATTGAAACTATTATGTGAGCTAGTTTGGAATTATTAAAATAGCTGTATATATTTAGTTACTGATCAGATTACTGCCTCGTTGAATTAATGTTACTTCAAACTATCCATTTTGTAGAGCTCCGCTGAAAGAGGAGGGGCACATTCCAAATATTTTAAATAAAAAAATTCACTGCCTACGTAATTGTAGAGAATATGATCACACTAATCACACCAATATTATAAAGATACAAGTTTGTGAGTGTGTGTTTGAATGTTTGTTACTTCTTTACGCTCAAACGGCTGGAAGGATCTGGATGCAATTTGACACAGAGATAGATATAGTTTGGAATAGCACATAGGGTAGTTTTTCCCGGGAATATGTTCCCTTGGGATAATTTACGTCATTCACGCGGGCGAAGCCGCTGGCAGGAGCTAGTACCCAATCAAATCCTCTTTATTTCTAACTAGCTGTCTCCCGCGGCTTCGCTCCCGTGGACCACCCCACAGGACCCATTATCGGGATTACAAAATAGGCTATGTCACTCAGGAATAATGTAGCTTTCTATTGATGCAAGAATTTTTTAAATCGGTCGAGTAGTTTTGAAGCCTATTCGGTACAAACAAACAAAAAAACCGGCCAAGTGCGAGTCGGACTCGCGCACGAAGGGTTCCATACCATTATCGCATAAAAATGGCAAAAAAACACGTTTGTTGTATGGGTGCCATTTAAATATTTATTTTATTTTGTTTTTAGTATTTGTTGTTATAGCGGCAACAGAAATACATCATCTGTGAACATTTTAGCTGTCTAGCTATCACGGTTCAACCGGCGGGCTGGTCGCCGCCTCAGGGAACGCGCCCATACTGGTGCCCCGTAAAGGGCCATGGACCGCACGACCCCCGCGTAAAGCCTCCGGCAGGAGGCGTTTGGACCCCCTAGATTGGGAAGGAGCCGCTTGAGGGCAGCCCCGGTCCGCTCCAATTTGGGAGCCAAACTTCGGAAATGCTCCACGAAATTCCACCGGCTGTCGAGGACGAGTCCCAGGTACTTCATCGTCGACCCGACGCCGATGTGAACCCCTCCTACCGTTATTTGGGAACCCGGCGGTGGCGCGTTCCGAGGACCATGAAAACACATGGCCTCGGACTTGTGCAGGGCCACCTCGAGTCCCAATTGCTGGATCCTCTCGACGATTGTCGCAACCCCGCGTGTCGCGTTGTCAGCCGCCGCCTGGTGCGATCTCCCCTGTGCCAGGACTAGCGTGTCGTCAGCGTAGCAAACCACGCTGACGCCACTAGGGAGATCGGCGCGCAGCACCCAGTCGTACCCGATGTCCCACAGATGCGGCCCCAAGACCGATCCCTGTGGGACACCGCACGACATCTCTCGCCGGTTCCACTCTCCCTGGTGACCGGGGTAGATGACGGCCCTATCCGTCATATAAGCCTCGACCACGCGGCAGAGGTAAGGCGGCATCCGGTGATACCGGAGTGCCTCCCCGATGCAGCTCCATGGCAGTGTGTTGAAGGCATTGGCGATGTCTAGAGACACCGCCAAGACGACCCCACCCCTGGCCACTGCGTCCCCCGTCGTGAGGGCTCGCACGCGCATGATGGCGTCCACCGTAGAGCGCCCCCTGCGAAAGCCAAACTGGCTCTCTGCCAGATCCGGCCCCACCCGCACCAGCCGCCCGATGAGACGGTCTGCAATGACTCTTTCAAAGAGCTTGCCCACCTCATCGAGCAGCACGATGGGCCGGTAAGCGGACGGAGAGTCCGCAGGGCGCCCCGGCTTCTTGATGAGGACCAGTTTCCCCGTCTTCCAACGAAGTGGGTACTGGCCCCTCTCCAAACATGCGCTAAAGAGCCCCCTTAGTCGAGGCCCGAGAGCCTCCAAGGCCAGGACCCAGGCTTTTCCAAGTAAGCCGTCTGGTCCTGGGGCGGTATTTTTGGCATTCAGCCTGCGTACCGCCGCTCTCAGCTCTACCTCGGTCACCCCTGAAGCATCGTCGTCGTCAGCAGTGTGGTCTGCATTAGGCACCGCAGGAGGCGGAGCCATGGGCGGAGGAGTATATTCCCCTCGCGAAGGGAACAGAGTGCTCACCACGCCCTCTACGAGCTGCGGCCGGAGACTCTGCGTCAGCGGAGGAGCCCATGGGAGGAGTTTATCCCGCACCATTTTGTAGGGGCGTCCCCACGGATCCCTGTTCAGAGTCCCCAGCGACTCCTCGCGGGCTAGACCCTTGGCCCGCTTGATTTCCGCTCGGAGGGTGGTTCTCGCCACTCTGTACCTCTCATATAGCTCCGCCTCAATGGCTTCCGTATCCGGAGGGCGGTTACGGAGCCTGCGGTGTCTGGTGTACCGGCGTCGCGCAGCAACGCACGCCTGCCGCAGAGCCGTAAGCTCCGGCGACCACCAGTACACCTGGCGCCGGGCACGTCCTGGCTGGACCCGGGGCATTGCCACGTCACATATCTCGGACATGGCCTCCCGGAACCACTCCGCCTCGTCGTTAATGTCAGCAGGCCTATCCGGTGATGGCACCCAGGCCTGCACGATCGAGGCTTCCAGGAGGAGCTCCCGGTCCAGCTGCTTCAGCGCCCACCGTGGACCGCTCGGGGTCTGTCGGACCGGCGTGCTCGAGGTCTGGGGGGAGACGTCAAACCGGATATACCGGTGGTCGGAATAGGTCTCCACCTCCTCCATGACGCGCCAGTCGACGACACGTGGTGACAGAGCGGGGCTGGCGAACGAAATGTCTACCACCGATTCGCCCTGCATCCGTACACACGTGGGGACAGAACCCCGGTTTAGGACGACCAGGCCTGTCTCTAAGGCCCAGTCCTCCACCATCCTGCCCCGTGAGTCCGTATACCGGGAACCCCAAGCCACATTTTTGGCATTGAAGTCCCCGAGTACGAGCACAGGGAGGGAGCGGTACTCGACGACGACGATTTTCAACTCCGCAAGGGAGTTGTGGAACTCGGCGAGAGTTCGGTTCGGGGAGAAGTATACCCCCACCACGGCGATCTCCCCGTACCGTGCTGCAACGCAACCCCGTCCCCTCTTGACATCCTCGAGAGACGGGGTACCGGTGGCGACCGACGATATTAAGGTCACTGAGCCGCTCAGGTCCTCCACCCAGTCATCTCTGGGTGGGACAAAGTACGGCTCAGCGGCTCAGGCGTACTAACATCCCCGGGTTTAAAAGCCTTTTGGCCTCACTATTAGCTGGACATCTAGCACTGGCAACCGTAAGAGACCAAGCACATTTAGAACACACCGTAGCAGAATTATCCAAATACATAACAGAAGCTTACCACGCATGCTGTAAATCAAGAGCGCCACAAAGCAGGAACGAAAGGAACCCCTGGTGGAACGCTGAACTTGGTAAGCTCAGAGATACGCTGCGTAAGCAATTTAACAGAGCAAAAAACACGAGACTCCCGGAAGACTGGGAGATATACAAAGAGACCCAATATGCATTCAAAAAACAGACAAGAACTGCCAGGAGGAAGGCATGGCGGCAATTCTGTGAATCCATTGAAACAAATAATGAGGCCGCAAGGGTACGGAAGATCCTATCAACTGATCAGGATCGATCCCTTGGCGCGCTGAAAAAACCCGACAACTCATACACACAAACCGACTATGAAACCAGCAAGGTCCTCCTCGAAACACACTTCCCGGACTGTCAAGTCCTGGAGGAAAAGACGTGGGAGGCCGAACCCGAATGGACCCCAACGGAACAAGACTGGTCAAGAGCCCACAGTATAGTAACAATAGACCGAATAAAATGGGCTATCAATACCTTTCAGCCATACAAGTCGGCGGGGCTGGATGGCATTTTCCCAGCCCTGCTACAGTGGGGGGTAGATTATCTAACGCCATGGTTGTTGGAGATCTATCGAGCCTGCATAGCACTTAGATACATACCTCTCGGATGGCGCGAGGTGAAAGTCATCTTCATACCCAAACCTGGAAAATCTGATTACACACAACCCAAGGCATATAGACCTATAAGCCTCACATCCTTTTTATTGAAAACCCTCGAAAGACTCTGTGACAGGCACATCCGTGATGGGCCTCTTCGGGAAAAACCACTACACAAACAACAGCATGCGTACTCCACAGGCAAATCGACAGAATCCGCGTTGCACAGCGTGGTTTCTAAAATTGAATGCGCAGTGGACCACAAATGCTCAGCACTGGCTGCCTTCATTGACATCGAGGGCGCTTTCGATAAAACTATGTTCAACAGTATAAACACGGCCCTCGACAGACACGGCATAGACCCGACCCTGGGGGGCTGGATCACCAATATGCTCAAACTAAGAGCTGTTCAAGTCACGGTTAACGACACTACAAGAGCCATTGTCGCGAAGGGCTGTCCGCAGGGGGGCGTCCTTTCGCCACTTCTGTGGAACCTGGTAGCTGACAGCCTCATCAAAACACTCAACGACAAAGGTTATTTCACCGTTGGCTACGCGGATGACATAACAATAATAATAAATGGAACCCACGAAAACACTCTATGCAATCTCATGCGTCAAGCCCTGAAAATAGTAGAGGAATGGTGCAACGAGCACCAACTCTCAGTGAACCCCACAAAAACTGAACTAATTCTATTCACAAAAAAGAGAAAACCGACGACACTGCAACTACCGCGTTTCTTCGGAACAACCCTAAGCCTTTCAACCGAAACCAAGTACCTGGGCATTTACTTGGACAAACAATTGAATTGGGCAAAACACATGAACCATATCACAACAAAAGCCAGCATATCCCTGTGGCAGTGCAAGCGACTACTAGGCAGGAACTGGGGGATTAGCCCCATGGTCACTCACTGGCTATACACCACAGTCATCCGACCAATCATCACATATGGCTCACTGGTCTGGTGGCCCAGGACAGACCTCAGCACAGCCCAAAGAGATCTCGAGAAACTGCAGCGGTACGCCTGCGTTGCAGTTACCAGTAGTATGAGAACCACACCCACTGCCGCCCTACAGGCAATGCTGGGGCTGCCACCTCTACACCTAATAGTGCGGGAGGAGGCAGCCCTAGCCACCTTTAGACTCCACCTATCAGGTTCCCTAAATAAAGACTCCAGAATTAAGCACACACGCATAAGGGAAGATGCGATCAAGCGTAAACCGATGTTAGCATCACCATGCGACAAAGCCCCAAAAACATACCACTTCCTTAGGCACTATAACATAATACTCACAGAGGAAAGATGTGACTACTCAGGCCCGAAAGAGATGAGAATATACACTGACGGATCGAAAACGGACTCGGGTACCGGAGTCGGAGTCTTCTCACACGATTTCAACATAAATATATCCAGACCGCTAGGAGGTTTCAACACCGTCTATCAGGCGGAGTGTGTGGCCATCATACAAGCGGTCCAAGCCCTAGAAGTCAGGAGGGTTACGGACAGCCACATACGGATACTCTCCGACAGCGCATCAGTCCTACAATCCTTACGGAAAAAATACATTACATCAAAACTAGTACTAGAATGTCACAACGCACTAGAACAAACAACTGTATCCAGCCGTAACACGGTGACACTACAATGGATAAAGGGACATAGCGGATCGCTGGGCAACGACGCGGCTGACGAGCTTGCGAGACGCGGATCCAGCTCGGAGGTCTATGGACCTGAGCCTATTGTACCCATCCCCTTCAACCAAATACGCAGGTGGCTACAGGAATTCACCCAGACACAGGCAGAGAGCTGGTGGGCCTCGGTACCGGGCTGTAGGCAATCCAAAGAAGCTCTGCCATCCTTGGACAGTAAGCTTACCAGACGTCTTTTACGCCTGGACAGGAATGGCCTGCGCCTGGTAACGGGGACCATCACGGGACACTGCTCACTCAACAAACACTTCCACACAATAGGCATAACGGACAGTCCTCTGTGCAGGGCATGCATGGAGGCCGAAGAAACCGTCGCGCACGTTCTCTTTGAATGCACAGGTATCACACAAATAAGAACACGAACCCTCGGGTCACCCAGATCGTACACGGATGTTTTGATGAAACCAGGAGCTCTAATTGACTTCTGGAGGGAGGTGGGCTGGATGGAATGACCACCCAACGGCCGCCATGGCTCACGTACAAAGGTCCATCCAGGACTAAGTGCGGAAACCAAAACCCCCCTAACTAGAACTAGAACTAGAGTACGGCTCAGCGACCACGGCGATGTTAATCGACCACTGTGCCATGCTCTGGAGCAATAGGTCCTGAGCAGCGGCACAGTGGTTAATATTCGCCTGGAGGAGGCGTAATGGGCTAGTCCGGGGATACCGCACGGTCTCCGGTGAGGCGGCGAGCCTCCTTGCTGGATTGCCGCCATGGGATCTGGAAGCAAAAGTCCTCGCGCAAATATGGGAATGGCGCGAGGAGGAGAAATGCCGGGGCGAAACTCCGCTGCCGCGACAAATCACGGCTCGGCGGACAGAGCTCCGGCAAGATCTCATGGCGACATGGAGAGGGCGACTGTCGCAACCCAGCGCTGGGCACGCCACAATAGTGGCGATAAGGCCCCTCTTTGAGGAGTGGCTTGAGAGGCGTCACGGCGTCCTCACCTTCCGCCTGACGCAGGTCCTCACCGGACACGGCTGTTTCGGGAGGTTCCTGTTCAGGATAGGGCGGGAGGAAACGCCCGGGTGTCACCATTGTGCGGATCGCCCGGAGGACACGGTAGAACATACGGTGGAGGTCTGCCCCGCTTGGGCGGAGCAACGCCGTGTCCTCGTGGAGGCGATCGGCGGTGGCGACCTCTCGCGTCCGGCCCTGGTTCAGGCCATGGTACGGAGCGAGAGGGCATGGGAAGCTGTCACCTCCTTCTGCGAAGCAGTAATGCTCGCGAAGGAGGAGGCAGAACGCGTGAGGGAGAGGCAACGGAGGCGCCCTCACGCCCCAAGCCACCGCAGGAGACGCCCGGGCGTCGGGGGTCGCATGCCGATGCCTGGCCACCGTAGGCGCGGGCTTGCGGACGGCGAGTAATGGGTAGCTCGCCGCCCGATAAGGACCAGGCCCGAGTCGACGGCGCGTAGTGTTCCACGCGCGCCTCAAAGAGATGTCAGCAAAATTGACGGGGTCCGCTAGGGCCGATGCCTGTCTGGGTTGCGGATAAATTTGAAAATAGTTACCGCGGCCCTGGCTCAAGCAACTGAAGGAACACGGGTGGGTTTTAGTCAGTAAAAGTCTGACACGCCCTCCCGCTTCACCCAGAGCGGGAGAAGTCATTGGATGATTTCCCACCCAAAAAAAAAAAAAAAAAAAAAAAAAGCTATCACGGTTCATGAGATACAGCCTGGTGACAGACGGACAGACAGACGGATCGCGGAGTCTTAGTAATAGGTCCCGTTTTTACCCTTTGGGTACGGAACCCTAAAAAGGTTTACTCTTTATAATATTACTGTACTGCTGAAAGCAGTTATGTGAGACACGAGACTTTCTTCAATTCCTGGAATTTTAGAATATATCTTTATACATGAAATGACGCTCGTCAATTTTTCTATATATCAAATTAATTTTATATTAATGTAATTGTAAAGTTGGGATCCCAAAGAACGAAATACGAGTCTGTGTTTTAAAGATTCAGAAGAGGGTAGTGTGTAAATTGGCATAATGAGGCTAGCATGCAAGTAACCCTTCGTTTGTAGTTGAAGTAGGTCCAGAATTGAAAGCTTTTAAATTAATATTGAGCACTGGGTAAATATAAGGAGAAAATAATGCGTGTCATAATTAAAACACCCATGTTATCGTTTCAAAGACAAATAGCGAGGATCTCTCAAACCTTTTATTATTTTCTTACTCTCAATTTCTGCTATTTTTTTGGATTATTTCAACCAAACTCCTCGTCAAATGCTTACAAAAACATAAAGTGAAATTTTTCTGTTGTTTCTTTTTTAGGGTTCCGTACCCAAAGGGTAAACGGGACCCCTATAACTAAGACTCCGCGGTCCATCTGTCTGTCTTGTTGTTTCTTTTTTAGGGTTCCGTACCCAAAGGGTAAAAACGGGTCCCTATTACTAAGACTCCGCGGTCTGTCTGTCTGTCACCAGGCTGTATCTCATGAACCGTGACAGCTAGACAGTTGTCATTTTCACAGATGATGTATTTATGTTGCCGCTATAACAACAAATACCAAAAAACAAAACAATAAAATAAATATTTAAGTGGGGTTCCCCACTTAACTAACGTGATTTTTTCTGTTTTTGCGATAATGGTGCGGAACACTTTGTTGACGATAATGGTACTGAACCCTTCGTGAGCGAGTCCGACTCGCATTTGGCCAGTGTTTTTTAATCATTCCACTTTTGTAAACACTCCGCAAAAACAGCAGCCAAATCTCCAAACATTCTTCGCAAGTACCTACAAGCAAAAACTGAATCAATAAAATCGAACAATCCAGCCGATGCGTCAATTTGAACCCAGCGCATACAAGGTCTCCTTGTATGATGTAACAATGGTTCAACACGGCGACCGGTCATTTGCAAATGTCAGCCGCTTCCGATTTTTGTCCCACGACTTTTTCAAATTCGAGTTTTCGTGCTATCCGATCTGCGACAGGAAAATGGAGTTCGGAGTGTTTGTTATGACGAATTGACAGGCTTGAATGATAACAGATATGAACATGAATAATGTAAAGTATTGCATAGATGAAAAACTGTTTGCTTGTTTGTAGGTCATTTCTGGAGCTAATGATCCTTCTTTTTCCTTCCGTCCCATTTTTGCGGTCGGACCGCCTCACTTTCCTGTGCCAAGTTTTTTTTTTTTTTTTTTGTCTTGTCTTTTCTGGGAATTGTGCTTGCTTGAGGCCTCTTGCTACATACATTGCACTATCAGGTCAGTGGAACTACTGATCCACCCACAGAGTAGGCGTTTTGTTTTTTCTGTGGATCCACCAATGAAAATTCTTGCTCTGTTTTTAGGCTTTTTAACCGACTTCCCAAAAAAGGAGGAGGTTATCAATTCGACTATATTTTTTTTGTGTGTGTTACCTCAGAACTTGTTACTGAGTGAACCGGTTTTGAAGATTCTTTCTTTATTTAAAAGCTGGTGCTTGTCATGTGGTCCGATTTAAGTTTCATCAAGATCTGATGAAGAACTTCGGAGATATACATCAGAATTCTTCAATAAATGACGGCAAATCACTCGGGATAGCTGCAATCGCATTTCTGTTTATTGTTTACACTATTTCATAACATAACATCACACTGGTACGCTCTAAAGAGGTACGCAAGTGTAAACAGTTCACCTTCACCTTACTCTTATCCACCAGTTTTGTTTAAGTTTCATGTTATAGGGTTAATCTATTCTGGATTCACTTTGGGAATTATTGGTACTTAGCCTATACAACTGGTCCATTATGTACCACAACTCTCTCTCTCTCTCTGCTTAGCCTTTTCCCAACTATATTGGGGTCGGCTTCCAGTCTTACCGGATTCAGCTGAGTACCAGTGTTTAACATGGAGCGACTGCCTATCTGACCTCCACAACCCAGTTACTGGGTAACACGGTACCCCTTATGTACCACAACTAAAAAAAAGTGAAAAATAAAAAAACTTTTTACAAAAAAAACGTCGGTGTTTTTGTTTGTTTCTTCGTTTTTTGACACGGAATTCCGAAATTGAAGTTATTTTTCACTTTGTAGTGTTTTTATTTGGAAGTCGGTTGTTTTTTTTTTGTAAATGTTTTTTATCTTAGGGTTTCTGTGGTAGAAGTAGACGTGGTAATAGCAGGAGTGTAACAACCTGGGAAACTTTAGTATTTACTATGCCAGCAATTGTTAAGATCTGCGTTCTATAAGCATCATCATCATCAGCCTATTAATGTTCCCACTGCTGGGACACAGGCCTCCTCTCTGTGAGAGGGAGTGGGCCGTAATTCACTACGCGGGCCCAGTGCGGGTTGGTGGATGTCACATGTCTTCGATTTGTTTTGTTTCTCGGACATGCCGATTTCCTCAAGATGTTTTCCTTCACCGTTTTGAGAGCAGTGGTGATGAAATAATTTACACAAAGTAAAGCGCCTGCCTGGGCTCGAACCCACGACCTACAACTTGTAAGTCGCGGCCAATACCACTAGGCCACCACTGCTCTATAAGCATGATAAGTGTAATTAAAGCCAAAAGTAAAAGTATAAAATTTTGCAAGAATTAGTTCTTGCCTCATAAATAAAATACTACTCCGGCATGTAAAGACATAATTAACCCAGCTTAAAGTAAACCACAGCACACATCACAAGAAAAATCTCCAGAAAAACACGGGTAAAATCACAGAACAAAAAAAACGCCTACTACAATAGAAGTCGCAAGTGGGCGGGGCCCGCGTACCCCGAGCTTTGCACAGTTCTGCATATGTTTCCTTCCGCGCACACACTACGCACATCAGTCTTGGTTCAACCGTCACGGTGACAAAAACTTGAAAAAAAATACAAAAATGCCTTATTGTGCTGTTTTAGAATGTAAACACGATAGCAGAACCAAAAATGTATCAAATGTAGGTATATCTTACCATCGGCTAGTCTTAATTTATTTTATTTCAATAAAAATGTAAAAACAATATTTTATTAAACAAGACAAGTAAAAGTTGATTTTATGGTGTTAAACTTAAGGTCTACTTTCTTTAAAACTCAAACATTGTTCTCGAAGATTCCAACTATGCACATGTCACATTCAGCTACTCAATTAGAGATTACCAATATCGATAGTGAGTTATCGATACTTTAAACTTACAATATTCGAAAAAATCTCCTTACGCGCGAAAAACATAACCCTTTCCTTGTAGCCGTGTAAAAATAAAGATTACGACAAATTGAGAACCTCCTCCTTTTTTTGAAGTTGGTTAAAAAGACAACAGCCTTCAAAATCAACAAAGTGTAATAATAATAACACATGAACATAGAACCTCCTTCTTTTTTTAAGTCAGTTAAAAACTGGCTTATGTGTTAGTCTGAAATTTAAGATCTACTGGTGTATAGACCTAAATTTCATCAGTTCATTAAGGAAGTTAGTCAAGCTAATCATAATAAGAGTGTAGCCGCAGGTGAAAGCGTAAGCTTCCCATATCAGTAGGACGTATTGCATTTGTAGTGTAGTCTATCGCATCATCATCATCAATCATCAATACATATAATAAATCTGTAGAAAAGTATTTTTGTACATCGAAAATATTGCCAAAAAAATAGCCGTGTGTTAAAGGATAACCAACAGAACCTATTTCCGGCATTTTTGGATTTTTTTTCTGTTTATTTGTGCACGCATCACGTCACATGTACGAAACCAATGTAAATAACTTTTATACATAAACATTGTGCGTACCTTGAAGAATTACTTAGTTTTTTTGTGTCATCGCAATCGGTTCACTCTATCAAAAGTTAGATGAATTTAAAATGTTCAAGAAGTAAAATTATCACAACACACGCAATTCAGATACTCGGAGAGTTGAACTCGATATTCGATAGATGGCGTTGTGAATTTGAAGTAATTTTCTGAATCACGGTGTTAAGATTCGCCGCGAAAGATTGATGACTATAGAAACAAATATGGTCGGTAGGTAAGTAGGGTAGGCAGGAAGGTAAGTAGGGTAGGGTTGGCAAACAGATGACGGGAGCGAAGCCGCGGTCACAGCTTGTAATTAATAATAGTACACCAAAGACTACGTATACGTACAGTACTGTCTTTCCTTTCATTTTTTAAATCCATGGAAAGGTTGTCTTGAAAAGATCGCTTTTAGCGATAAGGCCGCCCATTGTGCCACCCAGTGTAATGTTTTCTTCGTCTATACTTTCTGTAACTTATATGGTGTACATAATTAAGAGTATTGTATTCTATAATTCTATTGATAGAACAAAAACACTAAGATACGCCCATCTTTGTATCAATAGAATCATTTTCAAAATCGGATCAGTAGTTTACCGTAAAATATCTTAATAATGCTTTCTATAAATCGTAAGTATTGGAATAAATTTATATAAAAACTTGATTACAAACATAATAATATTTATCGACTCTAGTTATTGGGCGCACGGTTGGCGCAGTGGTTGAGCGATTGACTGCTGCGCTGCGTGTCGCGGGTTCGATTCCCGCACGGAACAAATATTTGTATGATCTACAAATAGTTGTTCCGGCTCTGGGTGTTTGTGTATGTGAAATTATATGTTTGTAAACGCACCCACGATACAGGAGAAATTCCTAGTGTGGGGCAACGTTTTTTTTTTAAACTAAACTGTATTTTGTTTGAAAATAATACGGAATGTCGATAAATAAGTCAACGACCGTGGTACATCACTACAGGAGGACGAGTATTAATGACCTCATTTCGCAAATATAAATCTTATCGGTAACGAAATACGGCTTTAAATTAAATGAATTTATTATAGTGACATCTAGTGGCGGGTAGCGTAACTTGCTCATTAAACTATTACGTGTGCGCTTTAAACGAAAAAAGTAATAAATACTCGAAAAGAGTAGACAATAAACCAACTCTATTGTCATAAAGCTGTGGTTTATTTTCAAATAAGCGACGACTGACATATTTTCTACTTTCATCTAAAAATTAAACTACCAATCACACCAAAGATTTCTTAGTGTTATGAAATACAATTAATCTGTATATGTGTGAGTTTGGGTACGCTGGTTCCGATACTAATAAAGCTATATGCGATTTCTACTGTCTTCTCTGTTCTGTGGGTAAAATAAACCCGACAGAAATGTTTAAAATACACAGAAAAATATGTGGAGTTAATTAAGTATGAAGAATGGCATGCATGTGTGTGTATGAATGTGGGGTTGGTGTGAAAACGAGACCCGTTGATGTTCCACACGAAGAATGTCAGGGGAAGAAAAATTATAATTATAATGAAAGATGAAATAATGGGGTAACAGAGAATACTCTTGTGACAGCTGTAAAGAAGTGGATAATTCATAGACAGATAGTCAGGATTTGTGCCCCGTAGATGGCAATTATAGGCTCTTCCTCAAAACATACACACTAAAATACAGGGACTGATACTAAAACATAAAAAATAAATAAATAAAATAAAATAAGCCTTTATTGCTGTTCTGCAAATTTATAATACACACATTTTTCTTATTAATAATAATAATGATTTTTAACAGATCGACTACACGATCGGTTTCACTGCACAGCTTGTCTTCCGACAAAGGCCTCCTCTAAAGCTTTCCATTTCTGTCTGTCTCTCGCTGTTCTCGTCTACTCTGGACCCGCTACCTTTTTGAGGTCATCTTCCCATCTTTTTGTTTGACGCCCTTTACTTCTTTTCTCATTCCTGGGATACCACTCTGTTATGGTTTTTGTCCATTTTCCATTCGTATCTGTAAGCATATGTCCAGTCCATCGCTTACTAAAACATATCGATGTGTAAATGCTGAATTTATGAAAATTGTAATACAAAATGTATCAGGAAATACTGAAAATCTAAAACAAGAAAATATTTCATTTAATTTAAATCAGTGCCGAATTTCGCATGAAACATTTCCCCATTTGTAATGGTGGGTGGCCAATGTTCAATTAGAGCGGTCCGCAGCCATTGGCGCCATCTTGTTAATGAGCCATTTTAGATGTTTGACATTTTGTCGTAAACTTGTTACAAAATGGAAGAGTTTGCTCTCGGTTGACCGTCATTATGGTTTAATTTTCTGATTTTATTGATTTTTACAATAATGTTTTGGTAGCTAAATTATTACTTTCTCTAATCTTACTAATATTATAAATGTGAACAATTTGGATGGATGTGTGGGTGTATGTTTGTTGTTCAATCACGCCAGTACGGCTGAATGGATCTGGAGGAAATTTAGCACAGAGATAGATTATGGTCTGGAATAGAACATAGGCTACTTTTTAATGTTCTCTTGGGATGATAAAACAATTATTAAATTACTAGCTTCTGCCAGCGGCTATATTGAATATTCCCGGGATAAAAAAGTATCTTGGAGGAGCTCGTGGCTAAATAATAACAGCCGCACGGGTCGATCATCAAGGTTAAGCAACGCTTGACGAGGTCGGTCCGTGGATGTGTGACCATTTCAACAACACAACACAACAACAAACTCGGTAAGTTTCCTCCGTTCCTCGGAAAGCACGTCAAGCCGTTGGTCCCGGCTGTCATTTGAAGATCTTTGACAGTCGTTACGGGTAGTCAGAAGCTTGAGATCTGACACCAGTCTTGCCAAGGGGTACCGTGTTACCCAGGTTACTGGGTTGTGGAGGTCAGATAGGCAGTCGCTCCATGTAAAACACTGGTACTTAGCTAAATCCGGTAAGACTGGAAGCCGACCCCAATATAGTTGGGAAAAGGCTAGGCAGATGATGATGATGTTCTATTCCTGGCTATAATCTATCTCTGTGCCAAATTTAATTCCAAATTCCGTTCAGCCGTTTGAGCGTGAAGAAATAACAAACACAGTCACAAACTTTCGCCTTTATAATATCAGTGTGATGTGATAGCCTATGCGCCTGTGGGTATGTGTATGTTGTTTGTTTTGTTACTGTCAAGTTTTATCAAAATCCATTCAGCAGTTTTTGCGTGTGAAAGAGTAATAAAAAGCCATCCTCACAAACTTTCACATATGTAATATTTGTAGGATTTGGTACTGTGTTATTTATTAATAATCTAAAATTTACATAGTATAAAATACTTAATTAACAATAACTACAACTACTGTATTATATACACTTAAATAGAAATAAAACTACGAACGCGTTTAAAAGGGCAGGAGGCGTCATAGGGCGTCAAAAAATTCGTTCACATCGCTGTCAACGTGAAAAGTGCCCAGAACGCTGGCAGCATTGCCACGTTGAATGGCAATGCTGATTCTCTGGCCAAGGAAAAGCCCAACCCTCTGGTCACGTGAAGAGTCTACTAACCGTTTGCTTACTTCGCGAAATACTCGAAGAGCACTTGGACCCCATGAATGGATTTGGTTGGTTTGTTTGTAACCAAAAAAATATTGGCTACGCTAAGTAAACACTCAAATAGACAATCAAAATTACCCGGATCAAATCCAAATTATTTGCTTACAAAAAAATACACTTCGATCCCATTTTGTATTCCCTTGCTAGAATTAATACAAAATGATGTAATTGATTCAACAGAGAGCCGCAAAATCAATGTTTAACAAATTATACGCAGTATTGACCACGGAGCATAAAGCATTTCGTGTTTCCCACTCGCAGATGTGTTATAGTCGGTCAACATACCCTAGGGGAATGTTCGCAAATTGCGAATACGAACGCTTCGAGTTTTAAACACGTTTTTAAACGGAGCTGCAGAAAAATATATGAGGTGGAAGTGAATACGTACCTCACCTGCTTTTATACCGGTGTAGTAAGTGGGAGAACTGCGATCGGACTTAAGTTCAGCTAGAGCTGTGTTCACGGAATATACTTAGATCTTTAATGTTAAATTTATAGTAGGTAAACAGTCCAATTTTGAAAGATTTAAAGGTTAAGATTTAAATTAATTCTATGTGATTCTAGTTCTCTAATTTTGACAACTTTGCCCAAAAGACAGCCTCGACTTCCGTCTGCAAAGTTACAGATTTTTTCCAGCGGTGACTGACTTAAGCTTCCCCTAGTCGACGGCACGAACTATTTTGCGCGCGAGGTTAAAATGCATGCCATCTCATCCGACAACACGTTCGAAAGTGATAGATGCTGGGATGAGCAGTAAGAAGCTACGAAGCGAAGCGAAGCGTACGAATTAGCACTTTTGCAAATTTGTATCGAAATGGATGATGTTTTAGGACGAAAACGAGCGCGCGAAATTTTATAAAACAGACCTTTGGGAGACTAGATATAATGAAAAATCGACTAAATGTATATTTTCAAAATAAAATTATTTGCATTTTTTTTTTTTATTTTTTTTATTTTAGATAGGCTCGCGCTTGACCACTATCTCACCTGATGGTAAGCGATGATGTGGTCAACGGTGTAACACGCTTGCCTAGAAGTAACCTATTCACTCTTGACTTAAAGACCCCGAGGTTGTAGCTATCTGGAAACACAGACTCCGGCAGGGAATTCCACTCCTTAGCTGTACGCATAATGAAAGTATTTCCAAAACGTTTAGTGCGTATGGGTGGGATGTCCACCATGTACCGATGGCGCATCGCCGTACGTCTTGTAGTTCGATGATGAAACGGGCTAGGCGGAATTAGATCATGCAATTCCATCGCACACTCCCCGAAATGCAACCGATAAAAAACCGACAAGCTGGCAACTCGACGACGATGTTCAAGGCTTTGGAGCTTTGACTCGACTAATGCCTCATTGCCGATGAGCCTCTTGGCCCGTTTTTCGATCGACTCTAGTGCATCAAGCTGGTATTTGGCAGATCCGTCCCAGAGATGAGAACAGTATTCCATGCAAGATCGAACTTGCGCTTGATACAACTTAAGCAGCTGCTCTGGCGTGAAGTACCGTCCCACCTTCGTAAGGATCCCCAACTTTTTGGCAGCCAGTTGAGCCTTTGCCTCAATGTATGGGCCAAAATTGAGTGTCGATGTCAACGTTACGCCAAGAAGCTCAAGATGGTCCGTTATCGGTACGGTTACACCTCGGAAAGATGGAGCCGGGTGAAATTGGCTCTTTTTCGCGGAGAAGAGACACGCCTGTGTTTTTGCGGCATTGAACTTGACCAGATTGGCATCGCCCCATTCGGAGACTGCTTCCAAGGACAAGCTCAAGCGCTCCACCATGGCCTCACGGAGAGACCGGACCTGAGGCCCAGTGGCTCGTGCGTTGGACAAGTATCTCTCAGCAACAGTGCTGTCATCTGCATACCCAAAGGTGCCGGGTTTTAGCAGATCATTTATGTGCAGCAAGAACAATGTCGCGGAGAGTACCGACCCCTGAGGGACCCCGGCATTAATATCCAATAGGTCCGAAGAGCAGCCATCGATAACTACTCGAATGGACCGACCCCTCAGAAAGTCTGCAATCCAGTCACACAGACCACCGGGCAGACCGAATGAAGGAAGCTTACCAATAAGGCTTTCGTGCCAGACCCTATCAAAAGCCTTCGAGATGTCGAGGGAGACGGCAAGCGCTTCCCCATGTCTCTCGATGGCCTCACTCCAGATGTGAATGGCATACGCTAGAAGATCCCCAGTGGACCGATTTCGGCGGAAGCCGTATTGGCGGTCGCTAAGGATGTCGTTGGCTTCTAGGTATGCCAGGAGCTTACTATTAAGTACGCGTTCCATACTCTTACAGAGTATGGACGTTACAGAGATGGGTCTGTAGTTGGCCGGGTCAGCACGACTGCCCTTTTTGGGCACGGGCTGTACGTTGGCTTGCTTCCATGCATTCGGCACTTTTCCAGTCTGATAAGAAAGGCGAAACAGGCGTGTCAAGATCGGAGACAATTCAGGCGCACAGGTTCTGAGAACAATTGCTGGTATACCGTCGGGTCCGCTAGCCTTATTCACATCGAGGTTGCGCAGCACCCTACGTACGTCCTTTTGATGGATGCGAATGTCCGACATACTCGTTCCGCATCCATCAGGAGAAGGAGGGGGGCGTGCGCCACCAGGATTCAGTCGCGAAGATTCCGCAAAAAGAGAGGCAAACAAGTTTGCTTTCTCCTCAGCGGAGTGGGCCAGCGACCCATCGGGTTTCAGCAGTGGTGGTAGTGAGGGACGGCAGAAGTTCGATTCAACCGATTTAGCCAGGGACCAGAACGCCTTACTACCTGCTGGGTAGGAAGCAAGTTTTATCCCTATCCGGCTAATGTGGTCGAACCGAGCCCTTCGCAACACTTTCTTGCAGGACTTGGCAGCCCTGTTGTAGGCTTTCTTCCTCTGACCAACGTCACTCGCCTTGCGCGTTCGAGCGTCGACCCAGGCATGGTACGCTTCATGTTTACGCGCATCGGCGCGGTTACACTCGGCGCCAAACCAAGGTCGGTCTTGGCTAGACATTGTTACGTCAGAGAACGGAATGTAGTACTCCATTCCCCGACGCAACAAATCCGTCACGGCGTCCGCGCACGACGTAGGATCTGATGAAGAAAAGCAAGTAGGCTGCCAAGGATAGGATGCGAAGAAAGATCGCATCCCATCCCAATCTGCTGACTTGTACCGCCATACCCGCCGGGTGCCTCTTGGGCTGGGATCGGGAGGGGAGTAGACGGATACAGACTTCACCAGACAGTGGTCGGAACTACCCAAAGGTGGAGATACCGACACCGAGTAACGGTCTGGATCTGTGGTCAGCAGAAGGTCCAAGCAATTAGCCGTATGCGAATCAACATCCGGCACCCTCGTTGCCCCCTGGACCAGCTGAGTGAGATTTAACGCTAGCGCAAGCTTTCGCGTCTCTCGCCCAGCATGGTCAGTGTACTGGTACGGGAAGAGCCACTCCTGGTGGTGGGCGTTAAAGTCCCCCAGCATCACCAGTTGGGCGGACGGGTACCGCTGCTGAGCCTCGTCAGCCGCCTCACTAAGGTATTGTGTAAGCCCGGTTGTCTCCAGATCTCCGCTGTGCGACCTGTAGACACAGGCATAGATAATTTTATCCAGACCTGTGTCCACCAGGACCCAAAGCACTGAGTATCGGGAATCTTCAAGGTTTCGGAGACGCCGATAACAGATGTCGTCACGGGCGTACATGCATACACCCGCGCGTGGCTTGAACCTGTGCTCCAGGGTAAACCCTGGGTAAGAAAGATACGCCACGTCTGACGGACATCCGATCTGCGTCTCCGAAAGGAACAAAAGCGCTGGTTTATCAGTCTCCAGATGATAGTGGACTGCATCAAGGTTAGAGTGTGTGCAGGACGTAGCGTGTTCATTGGCCCCGAGAAAAGAAGGGCGTAAACCTTCTGGCCATTGCCGCTGAACGCCCCATCCACATCAACGAAAACAAAGGTTCTTGGATGCCTAGCTGCAGCAGTGACGTAGGGTTGCAAATCGACTCTAACGATTCAACGATGTGTTGGCTGTACTTGAGTTATTTCCAGATTCCGGGTTGCCTACTTCTGGATCAGCACTCCTGGTGTCCAGGTTCCGAGGTTCAGCTCGACAGGATCGAAAAGGGATGTCTTCATAAGGGTTGAAGTCGATGAATTAAATGAAACACTAAGTTATTCAGTACACGGCACGATTCTAGGGCTCTCAACAATTTCTGAGACTTGATTCTATATAAGAATTACTTCTTATTTACTAAGACAAGTACAAGCGACTAGCTTTGGATGACTACAAATTCTATTTTGGGCCCGGGGGTTCTTTATACCCTCGCATCGTGCCATTATTGAGAGCCCCGCAAATTCTCGCCGAAAATAATTTTTATTTATGTAAAAAACCCTTATACATATTTGGTAAATAGGGTTACCGCACCCCTTCCATGGTGCTATCAATAGCTGGATTCCTTCGTACTGTAACACAGTAACGCCCCCTATCTATGTATCTAATCAATATACCTAATTTCCAGGTATTGATAGCTTCCCTAGACTATTTCCATGAAATAAAAGGACAATTCCCTTTATTTCCCAGTTAAAACCTTAATAGTTTTCAACCTAGCCTAAGGATATCTATAGGTTGGGTTGACCTGCTGGTGCCAATAGCAGGCTGTCTGTTGACGTCTAGAAAAAGCTTATTTTCGGGAATCTTCTATGGGATATCATCCCTTATGTAATGAATCTATAAATTCCTAAGTCATTTCACCGACTTTAGGACTTCCTACTTAGGCTAACCAGACAATCACCGCCTATTATGGGGATTCTGGTAGCCAATAGACCACACTTTACATTTCTAGTGTTTATGTAAGTCTATCTAGGTCATATGCACATAAGGTGCCTTGATATGTACAAATTTGATAGCCGGTCACTTTCTTTGCGCCCAGCTATCAGAGAAATTAGATATAAAAACACTAATAAGATTGGGACGACACGATGGTGCGTTCAACGGGCCATCGGGAGGTCCCCAAAAATTCCTTATTTTCGGAATTCCCAGGGGTGTATAGTCTCGGGGAATGCCAAAAACTGACTAAAATTACATTTCCAGAAACCTATTTTCCGGAATTGTACTTAAACTACTTGAGCGATTTTCGCTCCAAAGTGATGGCTTGGTAGCTAGTCCAGCAAGCCATCCGAAAGTACTTATACCATGAGTACATCTATTCCCTTCATGGAGTTATTCCACCTGAAGGGTCTACAAATTTCAACGTTTTACGTTGTTTACATTTTTCACGACTGCTTATCTCGTTGACTATCCAAGCGATTCTTCCCATCTAGAAACCGCCTGGAAGCCCTTTTAGCAAGCTTTCCAATGGTAGTACTTTTACCAGTACACCTATATGTTTCTAGGTACTTAGGGCACCTAAAACCGTAAGCGATTGCCAAAACCAGTTAAACAGCAGTTTTTCTATTATATACTGACTTGATATCTCAAGTAAATGGGCTTTATATAAAAGACTACGCTAACTATGAGGTGTATATAGGCTTCCTGTCTCGGTCTAGGTCCCCCATATACCCTAAAATGACCTAAAACCATATATTTGGTGTTTGAGATATCAAGTCAATATTCCTATTTACATAGCAGAAACTATGTGGTCTTCACATAGTTTCATCATTATGTACTGATTTCATGTCCAGTACATAGGATAAGCCCTTAAAAACATGATTTTAATTACTATAATATTTTCGAAAACCACCAAAACTATATATATCGTGTGGTTCCCTCTCACGGTTCATTCGGAACTAATCCGTCGTCGAGCACAGACGTATCGTATGACAGAAATTTATGTTTTTTACTATGATAACTCTTATCAGTATGCTTTCTAATGATTTTACTCTGTTAAGGGTGAACTATTGAACCCTATAACATACTGACAAACACTAAAAACATTATACTACTATCTCAAAAAATGTAGGTAAAATTTTAGTATAAATATAAACGTGCCTCTAAAATTCATTTTAGTATCAGGTGGCGCGCCGTGGTAAGCAGACATGTCTACACATACAAACTTCAATTTCTATGAACCATTTAGTATGGTTGATGACGCTTCGTCGCGAACAGAGTGTATACCTCTGATGTTACAGAGGTGAACCTTATGAGACAGTGAGTGCTGCCGCTGTACAGCTTTTTTTCTTTTGTTCCTAATTGTCATAGTTGAGAGGATAGGAGAGGAGAAGGAAGTGAGATGAGGTTCCACGCTGGCATCCCACAGACACGCGCCGGCAGGACGCCATCATTGGGGGACTGGTCTGGAGACTGCGGGGACGCCCGAGCCCCCCCGGAAATGTCCATCGGGCACTGTCTTCTGGTCGCCAACCAGCACGATGGCGCATTCCGGGATTTTTCGTCAGTTGGCGGGGCAGCCTTTCGTGTGTGGCTGGCACACTACTTGGGCCCCCAACTACCTGCGGTCGGCCAGCGGCGCACCGTGCCTCGGATCCCGCTACCCTCCGCGACCAGTCTCCCGATACATCCCTAACAGCGCGCATCAGGCCGGTCTGCCTGCAGTGGAACAGCTATCTCGACCCAACTCCTCTAGTTGGCTGCACCGAGCATCGTACCGGAACACGGCTAGGCCGCTTGGCGGTACGTCTTTGTCCGGTGGGTGGTCACAAGCCTTCGGCCGAAGCCTACCACCAGTTAGTGTCACCTGATTAGCACCACCCGGGGACCACGTGTAGGGTAACAAAAATAGGGGTAACTCTCCTACGGACGCGGGTGACTCAGCCCCCAAAGTTGCCCCCATTGCTGAATTACTAATCTATCCCTGTATGTAGGCCGTTTTGCAATTTTCTTTCGTCTTACAGTGTTTTTCCGCCCAAAGATGCGTTAAAATTAGTGTTGAAATATGGAACTAACGACGCTCATATCTGTTTCCATACAGGGCTAGATAATGATGAGACAAATTGATATCATTTTTTATTTTGAACGTACATCGTCAAACCGTGGAGTAATCGCCAGACTACGTTTGTATGGAAGAATTATCGACTAGTGTAATCTTAATGTCCTATGTTCCCTAGATCTACAGAAGTCCTCCATCGTGCAATCACAAACATTTTGTGGCTATGTTAAAGATCAATGCTTTCTGATTATATATCCACTACGAATTGGTTAGCACAGTAGCGTTGCCACTGGAGACATAATTTGGCACTGCAACATTTCAATTGTCGCCTACATTAATAATGTAATTAATTATTACTCAATTAACACTGTGCCCTGTAAACTGAAATATTCCAGTTGTTTGTTTTTCATATTCCTGAAAACTAGTATTAATGCCGACAGTTCTTTTACTCCCAAAGCAAAACTATTAAGCCTATAACACAATTACCAAAAACCCAATTAAAATTGCGACCTTAAAATTGTTGATGTATTTGAAAAGGAAATCAATATTTTGAGAAAAAAAGTAAATGTCAACATCTACCAACAAAACGTTAACCATTTCATTAAACCCTAAACCCAGTGGTCCGTAAATCTGTCATCATAGCAAATGTTTGTGGATATCTATACTAATCTATACTATAATATAATATTATAAAGAGGAAAGATTTTTTTGTTTGTTTGTTTGTACCGAATAGGCTCCAAAACTACTGGACCGATATGAAAAATTCTTTTACCAATAAAAAGCTACATTATTCCTGACTGACATAGGCTATTTTTTAATCCCGAAAATGGGTCCTTTGGGGTGGCCCACGGAAGCGAAGCCGCGGGCAACAGCTAGTGATATATAATCTTAAAATAGCTTATTATTTTGATTGTGGTCACAAAATTGCTGATTTCTGTGAAAATTTAAAATAATGTACACAAAACCTTTTTCAACACCTACCCACTGAAAATAAACCGTTTAGACATTGCCCTGTGGTATGTAAATCAGTCATCATAGCTACAAGCGCCAAAAATGGATTGCTTAAATTGCGCTACCAAATTGCTGATTTATGAGAAAATTTATTATGTAAATAAATTTTAACACACTAAATCAATGTAAACACTTTCCCTCCTAACATAAACCATTACACCATTACGCGTTTGTATGTGAGTCGGTCAACATAGCCCAGGGGAACGCAATTTGCAACGCCACCGTTTCAGATTTTTGCGCGTCCTACAACTGGTAGGTAAATGAACTCGCAGCGACTGTCTCGTGAAACCATGCGCATTTAATTACAAGGGTGAGGGTTGAAAATCAATGGTTTTTAAAAAGAGGATTTTTTTGGTTTCATAATAAATATGTTTTTAATTAGGTAATCGTTTATACCTCTCACAGAGAGGAGGCCTGTGTCCCAGCAGTGGGAACATTAATAGGCTGATGATGTGATGTGTGATGTGAATCGTTTATATTGAGTATACGTCATGTTCTGGCCGGTACACTGCAAATAGATCACTGGGCGATAAATCAATTCGTTGTCGTTACGATAATGCTACCTAAACAGTAATCAACGGTTTGATCTTCTACTGATAAGTTTTATAAAAATTCTCCTTAACAAACTTACCTGATATCTACGAAAATATATGGTTACAATGTGATAACTTTACACTCAAAGACATCTTGCAATATCTGTATTCTTATTTACACAGAGAGACACAGCTTAACAGTTTACTGAAACGAAGAAATTTATACCTACCTAGAACTTATACCAGTCTACTAGAATTATACTACCATTTACCTTTGTCCTATATACTGGAGTGTAAGTAAAATCTTGACATAATCAAAGCACATATAACAGGCGGCTTATCGCCTAACATCGATAATTAAATGTTATTGCATCGGTCATAAATCCTCGTTTATTTGCCTTGTGACGTCACTCTTGACGTCACAAGGCTTTGCGAATGCTATAGTGTAGGAACTTGCAGAAAGGTGGTCTTGGTGTGAGAGAAATAATGAGAAAGGTAAAGGAATGAGAGGAATTTAATAAGTAGTCGTGTTGTCTTGTTCTAAGATATATTGCTATCTCTTTTTGTGGTTATTGAGGAATAAAAAAGTCAATGCAAAGACTTTGAATTCGCTTCTCGTTATGCTCAGGCAATTCCAAGGTGATAAGGGTTATTTTGTGTATTGGTGTTCGTGAAATTCGTTTGAAAGACATCCTACACAATTTACTATACTCACTTGGCGATGAGACTTTGAAAGGCGGGTCTTTGCTCAACTGTTGCGACACGATGAAAGCTAGCATAAAACTGCAATTAAATCATCTGTCGTGGTGGCCCAGTGGCTAAGACCTCACATCTCGTGCTTGAGGCCGTTTGTTCAAAACCGGGCAAGTACCGATGTGACTTTTTCAAATTCATATGTACTTTCTAAGTATATCTTGGACATCAAAGGGAACGGTGAAGGAAAACATCTGGAGGAAATCTGGACTTATATAGTTATTGTAAGTCTGAATGCTAAGTCAGAGGCCAGAGGGTTCCCAAAGGCGGCTTAATTAACACACCAGAGGTGGTTACATCCTCACGAAAAGAAGTAGATCTGTAGTCTTTAACCCCCATTTCGATATTGTCGACTGAAGAAAACTCGAGATCTCTCTCAACACTGAAATATTTGTTTACCATTAGGCTTACAGTTTTACTCGTGTCCTTATTTCAAGTTTACACGACCTCTCTTAACCTTAAATACGAGTATGTCTTGCCAAAGAATAACCTTGGTGTCCTATACTTAGACATCTAAGCCAGACAACAGTGTCTGGCTCCAAAAAGAAAACTGATCCGTACGTATTCTGGTTACACTAGTTTATCACGTCGTAAAGATTGAAGTGAAGGGAATAGGTCCGCCCTTTATCATCGGCTCTCAGCGTCTCTTCTCGATAAAAATTCGTCTTGTGACAAACACGACAAATGCGTGCGATATGGAAATATTAAATTTTTGGTTGAGAGAATATCTGGCATGTAATATTCAATTTGTGATATTGCATTGTTTAGAATGAAAGATAGAAAGGGAATGTGATAATTTCTATAGTTTGGCTATTGATTGTTTTTACATATTTAAATATTTAACACTAACACCTTGCCGAAGTTGTTCATATTGCCCGGGCGACATAAATTGCGCCCAGAATCACTTATACTCAGATTTTAATTTCGTAGACTAAACTGACATTTGAAGGGTTGTCACTTTATCGTTGCTTAAAATAGTGTCGTATCGAAGTAGGTCGAAAATTAAACTATTTCACGGGAAAAAATATACAGTTAAGAAACTTGTAGCCCTTATTTAATTTGTATTCATTTATGTCAGACATCATTCTAACGATCACATTTATTCTACTGTTGATTTCTTATATAATACAATAAAAGTTTATGTATTATTACTGTTATATTTAAATAAATTACGTTTATATTCATAAAACATTTATTTACATCAATTAGTAAAATTTAATTGAGGAATCATGTCAAAAACTTTCATATATATAATATATGTAGGATTTGATTGGTTTGTTTGTAAACAAAAAATATTGGCTTTATTTAGTCATACAGAGGTTGCTACTGTGAAAAGTTTTACACGTAACTAAGTGAATACTCAATAAACAATCAAAATTACCCGAATTAAAACCAAATTACTTATTTGCGAAGCAAATACAGCTACAAAAAATTACAGTTCGATCCCAATTTGTATTCCCTTGCTAGAATTAATACAAAATAATGTAATTGATTCAACAGAGAGCCGCAAAATCAATGTTTACCAAATTATACGCAGTATTGACCACGGAGCATAAAGCATTTCGTGTTTCCCACTCGCAGATGTGTTATAGTCGGTCAACATACCCTAGGGGAATGTTCGCAAATTGCGAATACGAACGCTTCGAGTTTTAAACACGTTTTTAAACGGAGCTGCAGAAAAATATATGAGGTGGAAGTGAATACGTATCTCACCTGCTTTTATACCGGCGTAGTAAGTGGGAGAACTGCGATCGGACTTAAGTTCAGCTAGAGCTGTGTTCACGGAATATACTTAGATCTTTAATGTTAAATCTATAGTACCTACTATATAACAGTCCAATTTTGAAAGATTTAAAGGTGACAATTTAAATTAATGCTACGTCGTAATCTCTAATTTTAACAACATTGCACAAAAGACAGCCTCGACTTCCGTCTGCTTAGTTACAGATTTTTTCCAGCGGTGACTGACTTAATCTTCCCCTAGTCGACGGCACGAACTATTTTGTGCGCGAGGTTAAAATGCATGCCATCTCATCCGACAACACGTTCGAAAAAGATAGATGCTGTGATGAGCAGTAAGAAGCTAGTTCCCGTACGAATTAGCACTTTTGCAAATTTGAGTCGAAATGGATGATGTTTTAGGACGAAAACGAACGCGCGAATTTTTATAAACAGACCTTTGGGAGTCTAGATATAATGAAAAATCGACTAAATGTATATTTTCAAAATAAAATTGTTTGCATTGTTGAATTACTAATCTATCCCTGTATGTAGGCCGTTTTGCAATTTTCTTTCGTCTTACAGTGTTTTTCCGCCCAAAGATGCGTTAAAATTAGTGTTGAAATATGGAACTAACGACGCTCATATCTGTTTCCATACAGGGCTAGATAATGATGAGGCAAATTGATATCATTTTTTATTTTGAACGTACATCGTCAAACCGTGGAGTAATCGCCAGACTACGTTTGTATGGAAGAATGATCGACTAGTGTAACCTTAATGTCCTATTTTCCCTAGATCCACAGAAGTCCTCCATCGTGCAATCACAAACATTTTGTTGCTATGTTAAACATCAATGCTTTCTGATTATATATCCACTACGAATTGGTTAGCACAGTAGCGTTGCCACTGGAGACATAATTTGGCACTGCAACATTTCAATTGTTGACTACATTAATAATGTAATTAAATATTACTCAATTAACACTGTGCGCTGTAACTGAAATATTCCAGTTGTTTGTTTTTCATATTCCTGAAAACTAGTATTAATGCCGACAGTTCTTTTACTCCCAAAGCAAAACTATTAAGCCTATAACACAATTACCAAAAACCCAATTAAAATTGCGACCTTAAAATTGCTGATGTATTTGAAAATGAAATCAATATTTTGAGAAAAAAAGTAAATGTCAACATCTACCAACAAAACGTTAAACATTTCATTAAACCCTAAACCCAGTGGTCCGTAAATCTGTCATCATAGCAAATGTTTGTGGATATCTATACTAATCTATACTAATATTATAAAGAGGAAAGATTTTTTTGTTTGTTTGTTTGTACCGAATAGGCTCCAAAACTACTGGACCGATATGAAAAATTCTTTTACCAATAGAAAGCTACATTATTCCTGAGTGACATAGACTATTTTTTAATCCCGAAAATGGGTCCTTTAGGGTGGCCCACGGGAGCGAATATATAATTTTAAAATAGCTTATTATTTTGATTGTGGTCACAAAATTGCTGATTTCTGTGAAAATTTAAAATAATGTACACAAAACCTTTTTCAACACCTACCCACTGAGAATAAACCGTTTAGACATTGCCCTGTGGTATGTAAATCAGTCATCATCGCTACAAGCGCCAAAAATGGATTGCTTAAATTGCGCTACCAAATTGCTGATTTATGAGAAAATTTATTATGTAAATAAATTTGAACACACTAAATCAATGTAAACACTTTCCCTCCGAACATAAACCATTACACCATTACGCGTTTGTACGTGAGTCGGTCAACATAGCCCAGGGGAACGCAATTTTCTACGCCACCGTTTCAAATTTTTGCGCGTCCTACAACTGGTAGGTAAATGAACTCGCAGCGAATGTCTCGTGAAACCATGCGCATTTAATTACAAGGGTGAGGGTTGTAAATCAATGGTTTTTAAAAAGAGGTTTTTTTTGGTTTCATAATAAATATATTTTTAATTAAGTAATCGTTTATCCCTCTCACAGATAGGAGGCCTGTGTCCCAGCAGAGGGAACATTAATAGGCTGATGATGTGATGTGTGATGTGAATCGTATATATTGAGTATACGTCATGTTCTGGCCGGTACACTGCAAATAGATCACTGGGCGATAAATCAATTCCTTGTCGTTACGATAATGCTACCTAAAGAGTGATCAACGGTTTGATCTTCTACTGATAAGTTTTATAAAAATTCTCCTTAAGGTTACACTAGTCGAAAATTCTTCCATACAAACGTAGTCTAGGGATTATTCCACTGTTTGACAAAGTACGTTCAAAATAAAAAGTGATATCAATTTGTCTGATCATTATCTAGCCCTGTATGGAAACAAAAAAGTGAAAAAAGTAAATATTTGAAAGTTCCACATTTCGACACTAATTTTAACGCATTTTTGGGCGCAAATAAATACCATAAGAGGACGGAAAATTGCAAGACGGCCACCATACAGGGATAGATTAGTAGTTCAACAATGCAAATAATTTTATTTTGAACAGATACGTTTAGTCGTTTTTTCATGATATCCAGACACCCAAAGGTCTGTTTATAAAATTTCGCGCGCTCGGTTTCGTCCTAATTCTTTATCCATTTCGCTACAAATTTGCAAAAGTGTGTATTCGTACGCGAACTAGCTTCCTACTGGTCATCACAGCATCAATCTCTTCCGCACGTGTTGTCGGTTGATACAAAATGCATTTTAACCCCGCGCACAAAATAGTTCGTGCCGTCGACTTGTGTAACCTTAACAAACTTACCTGATATCTACAAAAATATAAGGTTACAATGCGATAACTTTACACTCAAAGACATCTTGATCGACATCTGTCTTCTTATTTACACAGAGAGACACAACTTAACAGTTTACTGAAACGAAGAAATTCATACCTACCTAGAACTTTTACCAGTCTACTAGAATTATGCTACCATTTACCTTTGTCCTATATACTGGAGTGCGTGTAAGTAAAATCTTGACATAATCAAACCACAAATAACAGGCGGCTTATCGCCTAACATCGATAATTAAATGTTATTGCGTCGGTCATAAATCCTCGGTTTATATGCCTTGTGACGTCACTCTTGACGTCACAAGGCTTTGCGAATGCGTAGGAATTTGCAGAAAGGTGGTCTCGGTGTGAGAGAAATAATGGGAAAGGTAAAGGAATGAGAGGAATTTAATAAGTAGTCGTGTTGTCTTGTTCTAAGATATATTGCTATCTCTTTTTGTGGTTATTGAAGAATAAAAAAGGCAATGCAAAGACTACGAATTTGCTTCCCGTTATGCTCAGGCAATTCCAAGGTGATAAGGATTATTTTGTGTATTGGTGTTCGTCAAATTCGTTTGAAAGACATCCTACACAATTTACTATACTCACTTGGCGATGAGACTTTGAAAGGCGGGTCTTTGCTCAACTGTTGCGACACGATGAAAGCTAGCATAAAACTGCAATTAAATCATCTGTCGTGGTGGCCCAGTGGCTAAGACCTCACATCTCGTGCTTGAGGCCGTTTGTTCAAAACCGGACAAGTACCGATGTGACTTTTTCAAATTCATATGTACTTTCTAAGTATATCTTGGACATCAAAGGGAACGATGAACGAAACATCGGGAGGAAATCTAGAGTTATATAGTTAATGTCAGTCTGAAATAGCCAAGTCAGAGGCCAGAGGGTGCCCAAAGGCGGCTGGCCTTGTTGGCAAATTAACACACCAGAGGTGGTCACATCCTCACACGAAAAGAAGAAGATCTGTAGTCTTTAACCCCCATTTCGGTACTGTCGACTCAAGAAAACTCGAGATCTCTCTCAACACTAAAATATTTGTTTACCATAAGGCTTATAGTTTTACTCGTGTCCTTATTTCAAGTTTACACGACCTCTCTTAACCATAAATACGAGTATGTCTTGCCAAAGAATAACCTTAGTATCCTATACTTAGATATCTAAGCCAAACAACAGTGTCTGGCTCCAAAAAGAAAACTGATCCGTCCGTATTCTGGTTACACTAGTTTATCACGTCGTAAAGATTGAAGTGAAGGGAATAGGTCCGCCCTTTATCATCGGCTCTCAGCGTCTCTTCTCGATAAAAATTCGGCTTGTGACAAACACGACAAATGTAGGCGATATGGAAATATTCGGGTCGAAATTAAATTTTTGGTTGAGAGAATATCTGGTATGTAATATTCAATGTGTGATATTGCATTGTTAAGAATGAAAGATAGAAAGGGAATGTGATCATTTCTATAGTTTGGCTATTGATTGTTTCCACATATTTAAATATTTACAAATCAAATCAAATCAAATCAAATATTTCTATTTTACATAGGCCTACATGGGCACTTATAAAACGCCGACAAAAGGTGCACGGTTCGGGTTAGTCGTTTCCTATGGAGAAGAACGACAAGAACATGGTTACTCTTTTTTTTTTTTGTGTTTACAATATTTCCATGTTACAGCATTAGTACTTGGATATGGGGGGACAACGTAGGCCCGACAATAAGTCGTAAGAAATTGAAAAAAAAAACAATCAAAAAAAAATAATGTACGAAATAAAAAGTTAACAAATGTTAACAATCATCTAGAAATCTAGAAAGCCTACAATGTTCACACATTCACAATCGGTAAAAGAATCTATACAAAGGTAAAAAAAAACACTAACACCTTGCCGAAGTTAGTTCATATTGCCAGGGCGACATAAATAGCGCCCAGAATCACTTATACTCAGATTTTTAATTTCGTAGACTAAACTGACATTTGAAGGGTTGTCACTTTATCGTTGCTTAAAATAGTGTCGTATCGAAGTAGATAAAAAATTAAACTATTTAACTGGAAAAATATATAGTTAAGAAACTTGTAGCCCTTATTTAATTTGTATTCATTTATGTCAGACTTCATTCTATCGATCACATTTATTCTACTGTTGATTTCTTATATAATACAATAAAAGTTTATGTATTATTACTGTTATATTTAAATATATTACGTTTATATTCATAAAACATTTATTTACATCAATTAGTAAAATTTAATTAAGGAATCATGTCACTTTGATTCGATGAATCACTTATGCCTACAACTCTATGCTACGCGCTTGCAACATTAAAAAAAATGGTAATTGGCGGCTGTCATTTTAGCCCATAAAATAACTCAATTATAACACTACAAGATGAAGTACAATTAAATCAGTAGAGGTATCATGAAAGCACTCGGGCCAATTGGTCCTCAGCAATTTCAGTTAGTCATCAATTTGCACTCATGCTAGATTTGGAGCATGCCTAATGGCACATACGCCTGTCAAACTACTGTAAAAAAGCACCAACGTTATCTACATTTACAGTACTGTCACACGATCGGTTGTTGTACTAACGTAATGTCGAACTACTGTCGCACAACCGATTCTCGCACGGCGTGATGTCGAACTTCGGTGAGTCGCACAAGCGTGCATTCGAACTTTGGTGAATCGCAGTACCGTTTTGTCTTACAAACGTTAATCGCACATCCGTTTTTCGACTTACGTAGTACACTTGAGCCAAATACACGTCACTCTAGTAACTGTAGTAAAAAAACACAATCATTACCAATTTGCACAGCCAACTTACAACAGACAACCGCAACTTTGGCAAATTCTGAGTTGATCTCATCAACTCAGAATTGGGCAATGTTGACCTAAATTCATGCTGAAATACGACCCATCACATAGCCTCGCTTCTTTTCTCGTTCATTGGTCACCGTTCTGATCTTTTCTCGTTCATTGGTCACCGTTCTGTCAAGGCAAATGGGGTAACCCTGTGAAGGCATTTTTTTTTTCAACTAATAATTGGTTAACGCCAATGCGAAAAACAAAGGCAGGGCATTATTTTGAAACTATTAAATTAATAATAAAATAAATAATCATAATGTAAATATTAAATAGTGTTGGTCCGGCTCTGTTTGGTGATAAGCAAACTATCTAGGTGACTATACTTTTGAATAATTATGTACATTTGAACATGTATTTTATCATTGTATTCTGACTAGGATAGTTATTCGAATTTATTAGTATGTTAACATATTTCCGAAGTTATATTCTTGTCTAATTCCTAAATTTTCATGAATATAAAAAAAAAAATCACCGCAAAAAGTCAAATTACGGAAACTAGTTAGTGGAAAAAAGCGATAAAATTCAAAACGCAATAGCGTTTGCAAAGAGCGAGCGGGCACAGGGTACGGTGGATGGCGAGCCGCGAACGAATGAGCGTATCTCCTCAAATGGAAACAACATGGTGAAAAAACCGAGTTAAGGTCGAGCTAGTAGATTATGTAAGGGGCCCGTACATTTTAGGTTAGGATTATAATCTTAATTGATCAACTAACATTCTATATTGAACTAAGCCTCATTTTTGTGGACTGCAGGGTATGGTACGAAAGCAATTACAATCGTAATCAAGTTTTGGATGGACGCAAAATGTTGTAGCCTTACATGAGTTCTAACAAGATCTTCTAACATAATTCATATTAAAATGAATGTAATGTAATAAATGTCTATCGCATCATACTGTACACTATGCTTTATCATATTGCTTGTATTATTAGAATAAACAATGTAACAATTGTAGATAGCCCAACAAAAAAATAAGGTCTTTTTGGTACAGTATATCTGTCAACTGTTATCCTCAGACTTACTGTTTCTTTATTATTATTGTTCAATGTTACCTTTGGACATTGACTCAGCACTCGGCCCGGCTGACGCGCGTCCCAGATAAAATACTGTGTGGTTGCATCCTACACGCATACGACACAAACACATTTGTGCATTAGCGTGTATTAAGACGAAATAGTATTTAAGCTGTACAACATTGTAAATAAATCAGATTAGAATTTATATTCTTGTCTCATTACCCCTCGCTGTGGCCAAGACACCTTTAGCCATCTCTGATCAGTCCTGTGAGTCTGCAGGACTGGCAGTGAGTGTACCCTTCCCGAACTTGGACTGCCTGCCCACTATCCGTCTGTAACTTTAGGTCACATGGTGCAGACATCCTGAACGTATCTATATATTTATTTATCTCACACTTGGTATATGGTAGGTTAGGGCTGTAGGGCTTATAGGGCTTAGGTTCGTAGGGACTGTTAGGCTGTAAGGTCTTAGTTAACTTATCATATATTTTCATGTACTGTCACACACTTAACATTACTGCGGCCTCACGTGACGTATGTTAGGGTGGGCGTACAATTATTATTACGTTTCCTTCACCAGTATTTATTATAAAGTATTTTTGCGATCTTTAATGAAAATCTAAATCCTCCATTCAGTAATATACGTTTCCCCACACCAAAAGCTGAACAGAGCAAAGGGAACTCCAAACTCGCGGCGCTCAGTCGGTTGGTTGGAATTTTTACGCGCACAGTTATAGGCTTTCCTGCTAATCTCTTAACTTTTAACTGGGAAACAATAAAACGTCGCAGGCAGTGAGCAGTGGAAAAATGTATATTTTGGTTAAAAAACTCGGCTTACTGGTAGATATTTTTTGTTGGTAGACCGTGTTGAAACAGGAAAGTTTGTGGGGGAGATTGAATCTATACTAATATTATAAAGAGGTAAAGTTTGTGAGGTTGTAGGGGGTAGTCTCTGGATCTACTGAACCGATTTTGGAAATTCTTTCACTAGTAGAAAGCTACATTATTTCTGTGTGTCATGGCTTATAATATATTTACAAAAAAATTAGAGATCCTTATGAAAATTGCTATAATGTAACCCTAGTGTTTGGGATCTTGATAGAAACCACTATAATTCACTGTTAATCGTTTATTATAACACTGCTTACACTTTCATATATTACTAGGATTCTTAATTACTTCTAAACTATATAATATTTATAAAGCTCTAAAGAGACAGAGACGTGTGCGCGCTGTTCATTGTGACAGTAGAAGACCACAGACAACATCTGTCAAGCTCGTATTTATTTTGACAATGACATTACTAATTTACTAAACATTCTCGGGCCTCCAAAGAAAGGAAAGCCCTCGGTACATATCTACGTTTGCACAATAATAGATAAAATTATTGGACTTAAATACAACATAAACAGTTATATAATAATATAAAGTAAGTATAGTTAGGGCATATAGCAATAATTATATTACAGCATAGCATCACCTAGGTAGTAGTTTAATTTCTTACCTATCAGATAAGTTACATGGGTAAACAATATTAATTAGGTACCTTCTAGATTGGTTTAGTAAAATTATAAGTTTAGATAAGCAAAAGAAGTTAAAGAATGTAGCATTCTTGAGAACATAGAAATTAAATGAACAACATGGCTAGGTAATCTTAATCTAGGTTAAATCTAAGTCTTAGGAACCATTATATACACACACTTATGTGTATAATATAGAAAGTTACACATAGGTATATGTTAACACAAGTAAAAAATACACAATATTAAGATACTTATTAGTTTTAATATTTGCTTGGTAGCAATATTATTTTATTAACAGGTCTAGTAAATTCTCCTTTACTAGTTTGAATCTTTACAGATCTACATAGGCCATCTGTCTTATTAATGTTTACAGAGGTAATTCGACCTAAAGCCCATGAAGTGGGTGGACAAGCTTCATCTTTAATTAAAACTAAGTCGCCTATACTTAAGTTATCTTGTGGTTGTACCCACTTATTTCTAGTTTGCAATTCGGATAAATAACTAAAATAGAATTGTTTCCAAAATCTTTGTTTAAATTGTATTATTTTTTGGTACACATTCAGTCTAGATTCACTGACATCTAGTACATTAGGTTCAGGTAGGTCAGTTATTGCAGCACCTATAATAAAATGAGCAGGTGTCAGGCAGGTTAAATCATTAGGTAAATCAGTAACAGGACACAATGGTCTGGAATTAAGTATGCCCTCAATCTGAACCAGAATAGTATATAATAACTCATATGTTAATTTAGTGTTAAATAAGTGTCTCTTGAGGAGAGATTTCACAGATTTAATCCCTGCTTCATATATGCCTCCCATGTGGCTTGCAAGAGGACAGGTAAACTTGTATTCTATGTAATTTGCAGTACATAAATCAATAATTTCACTGTAGCTAGTATCATTTTTAAACATTTTATAGAGTGCATGTAACTCAGTTTTGGAACCTTTAAAATTTGTTGCATTGTCTGTATATAAGCAAGTAGGTATTCCTCTCCTAGAAATAAATCTTTTAAGAGCACAAATAAAGGCTTGTGCGGATAAGTCAGTAACTAATTCCAAATGAATAGCTCGAGTAGCTAGGCAAACAAATAGGCATATATAACCCCTAGAGTATTTACAGTTTCGGGTCATAGAACTTCTTACGGCTATAGCACCACTAAAGTCTATCCCTACATGAGTAAATGCACGAGTCAACGTGACTCTGGGACCAGGAAGATCTGACATCTGCTGCCCACAGACCTTGCCTCTATATCTAGTGCATCTAACACAGGAATATATGCATTTCTTTACTTCACCTCTACCATTGATAGGCCAGTATTTCAGTCTTATGTTACAGAGTGTGTTCTGAACACCTGAGTGCAGTAGCTTGAGGTGATAATGCTGTATCAAAATCTGTGTGATGTGATTTTTGCCAGGAAGTATGATAGGATGTGCTTGATTGTATGGAATGTCTGAGTGTTTTATGCGACCACCAACTCTTAGTATGCTGTCTCCATCTAAGAATGGATTCAGTTTCCTTAGTGGGCTGGATGTGAATGTGTAAGACTTTTGTGTATGTGAAGTCTGCATGTTAGTAATGTCTTTTAAAGATTGTAGTTCATACATTTCCTTTGGGAAAGAATGACTTTGTGTGGTGTGAACTATAAAGTTGTGAGCATCTTTTAGTTCAGTAACTGTCAAATGGGATGTATGTTTGTCATGTTTGTTTTTTATATTATGTACAAATCTAAGTGTGTATGCGACAATTCTGACAAGCTTAGAGAAACTGGAGTGTTCTGTAAATTTATCAAAGAAGAATGAATGATTGATGAGTGAATCTGTGCAGAAATTGACTACTTTGACTTGTAAGGTTTGATTGTGTGTAGTGTTTATGTCTACATTAGGTATCTGTATCATTGAAGATGGCCATTGTGATTGATCTTGAGCCAAACATGAAGGGCCTTGCCACCATAGTGTACAAGATTGAAGATCTTTAGGCATGACTCCCCGGGTAATCAGATCAGCTGGGTTTTGTTTTGTGTTTATGTAGTACCAGTCATCACCGCTGGTGATGTCAATGACCTGCATGAGGCGGTGAGTGACATATGTGTCGTGTTTGTGCTTGTATGGAGCTTTGATCCAGTGTAGTACAATAGATGAGTCTGTAAATAAATAAGTTTTCTCAATGTTAATTTTGTTATTTATAGTTTTTATGAACCTTTTTGCTAATTGGGCTAGCAGGAGCGATCCACACAGCTCTAAGCGTGGTATAGATTGTTGTTTTTTGATAGGTGCAACTTTAGACTTAGCTGTAATTATTGTGCAGGTTGTAGGCTTGTTAAGGTAGGTTGCTCTTAGGTACAGGCAAGCACCATAGGCTTTGTGTGAAGCATCACAGAACCCTAATAATGTTATTTGTGTAGGTATATCTGTAAAATAACATCTAGGTATGTGTATAGTTTTCAAACAGTGTAGTTGCTGAACATAGTTCTGCCAGATGACTATAGAGTCCTTTGAGATCAAAGAATCCCAGTCAATACTTTGTTTCCATATGTCTTGCATCAATATCTTAGCTAGAATAGTTGTAGGTGCTAGGATACCTATAGGATCAAATATCTGAGCTATTTGTGAGAGTATGTTCCTTTTAGTACAAGGAGCATCACTGTAGGCAGGTATGCTGACCTGAAGTGTGTCTTGTGTAGGTAGCCATTGTAAACCAAGCGTTTTGACAGAAGATGATGTAAAATTGTATGTTTCTTGTGTATCTGATTCTACATTGTTATGTAATGACTGTATGTGTTTTGTGTTTTCTATAGAACTTGTGCCTACATGTGACAGTATGTCAGTGTGGTTAGATGACCACTTGTGCAGTTGAAATCCTGCTTTTCTCAATAAGTCTATAAGCTCAGAACATATTTGTTTACATTGTTCTAGGGTTTGAGATCCATACAGATAGTCATCCATGTACCCCGAGCTTTTAATACAGTCAGCTGCCTGGGGGTGAGTATCTGAGTTTGAGTCAGCTAAATGTATCATTGTGCGACAGGCCAAGTATGGGGCACACTTTGTACCATAGCAGACCCTGTTGATCTCTAAACACTTGAGTGGTTCAGATCTGGCGTCTCTCCATAACACCCTTTGTAAAGATGTCTGTTGTGAATTAATTTTTATTGCTCTAAACATTTTGACTATGTCACAAGAGAAAGCATATTTGTACTGTCTAAATCTGAGGATAATTTCTAAAAGATCATTGTATATGTTTGGACCTTCATACATTATATCATTGAGTGATATACCAGTAGATGTCTTGGCACTAGCATTGAAGACTGTACGTAATTTTGTTGTGATACTGTCAGGCTTTATGACCGCTAGATGTGGCATATAGTAAGCGTGTGTATCGGTTGGTGAGTATTCCTCTATGTAATGAGCATGTCCTAACTGTATGAACTCATGTATGAATGCTTTATACTGTGTGTAGAGATTTGTATCTCTTTGCATTTTAGATTCAAGTTTTAGAAAGCATCTATAAGCTGTGTTGAAAGAATTACCTAGATCCTCTATTCTATCAACCTGTAGTGGTAAGTCCACTGTGTATCTGCCTGAGCTGTCCTGTGTAGTTGTAGACATGTATAACTCTTCGCAATGTTTGTCTTCAGGTGAGAGTAGCTTTTTAGGAAGCAGCTCCTCTTGCTCCCAAAAGGATTGTAGTATGTCATCTGTTGATGTAGAAATAGAAAACAAGCTAACATGCAAGGTGCATTTTGGAGTATATAGGTGAGTATCAGGTAGGTAGGATCCAGAAACGACCCATCCAAATAGTGTTTCAATTAGGAAAGGCAGGCGTGAACCAAGCTCTATGCGCCCAGTTTGAAGTGTAGCATAGAACACTTCAGCGTTAAGCAGTAAGTCTATAGAGCCCGACATGAAGAATGTGGGGTCAGCGAGTGATTGAGCTTGTTTGTCTGGTATATGCCATGTTTGAGTATGTACATGCGTGTGAGGTAGTGGCACTGAAATACTGTCCATTACCAAGAATGTTTGATTGCTTTGATAGGAGTTGTACCGAGATGCAACATTTGTGTTTACACTTACTTGAGTATGCTCTTGGCTATTGCCTACACCAACTATAAGGCACGATTGCTGATTAACCTGTAGTCCCAATTGAGTTGCAAGTCTGTGGGTAGCAACGTTGACTTCACTTCCTGTGTCCAGAAGTGCTCGGGCAATGATCCACCGGCCCGAAGCATGCTGAACTCGTACCAGAGCTGTGGAAAGCAACATTTGACATATGTTAGTGTTTGTTACTAATACTGTAGAAGGTACAGTGAATGATGTGTTTGAGGATTGAGTCTGAGCTGGCTGTGAAGAATCTGGTTGTATGTGTGCTTGTGTAGCAGCTGTTGTCAGAGTGTTTGCTGTTGCAAGTGTAGAATGTTCCGCCTGTTGGGTTTGTAAAGAATGATATGTATTGCGTGTCTGTTGACTGTGAGTTTGGTTATTTGCCTTTTGGCTGTGAATAGCTGTAATGTGATTAACCTGCGGTTGAGGCCTGTCTTCGTGTATGGATGTGTGATGTTTACCTTTGCATTTCAGGCATATTTGGAACACTTATGCCTGAATTTGTAGGGCTGTAAACAGTTATAACACAGTGCTTTAGATTTGATCAGTTCAATACGTTTCTGAGTTGTAAGCTCAAGATATGTAGGGCATTTATGCAAAGCATGACTGCTACTGCATAGAATACATGTTTCCCTGATGGTTGTAGATGCTACATGAGAGACTTTGACATTTTGAATTTTATCATTATTAGATTTAGCATCATACATTAACTCGAAGGCTGTTCTGCGTTGGTTTAAGAAATCAAGCAGCTCGCTTAGGGAAGCAATAGAATTTTCTTTGCGGTTGATTTCCCAAGCGGCTCGTAGTGAATTATCCAATTTTTGTGTTATTAGAAAAACCAACAACGCATCCCAGTGCTCAACAGGGAGCTGGATGGATCTTAGGGAATCTAAACTTTGTTGTAGCAGAACCAAGTACTCTTTGAGGTTATTTCGAGCGATAGTACAAAAGCTAGTGATACTTTTTAAGTGAAAATTTACAATTATTGTTTGATTTTCATACCTCTTAGCTAGGATTTTGAGCGCTTTGGGATAGTTCTCCTCAATGATGAGCAGAGAAGCTATGAGGCCCGCAGCTTCCCCCGTCAGCGCCGTCTTCAGGTACTGCAGCTTGTTCACCAAGGGCAGGTCAGTGCTGTCAACGGACGCGAAGAAGATGTTCTTAAACGCAGGCCATTGCCGGATGTCCCCATCGAACTTAGGGAGTTCCAGTAGAGGCAACTTGACACGTGGCTTGGTGTGGTCATAGTGTGTACAGTTAAATTGATCAGCGTGGCGTGAAGGCGATGCCGCCGCCGCGGGTATTGGCGATCTTGCCGTTAAGGCGTTCATCATGCCTGCCTTCAGTCCATAGAATCTGTCCTCGAAGGCGCCCCGCTCCTCTTCGTGGATGTCTTGTCTGTCCGCGGCGTCGTCGATTGATTCTATTTGTAGCTGCAGTTCCTCGAACCGCTGAATCAATTGTTCTAAATCGCCTTGTCGTACTTTGATTTCGTTCATGGAGTGTCGATCTGCATCGAAGTTCTGTAGGTATCTTTCAAACCTGGTAAGCTTGCCTTTGATTGCGCTTCTCTTCTGTTTGAGGGTTTGTAGATTGATTTCGAGATTTTCTTCTTCATTTTGAGACATTTTTTCTTTGTAGAATGAAAATATAAATCGCGTGCTCGCTAACGCTTGTTGACCGCGTTGCCGATTCCAAGGACAAGAAGAAAAAATGGCGTAGCGGAAGTCTGCGGAAGTCGGTAGCTCAAAAATGTTCTGGGCTGCCCAGTGTCCGCTCCGGTCCGCTCGCGAAAAATGTCGGTTGACGGACGTCCTGTATTTGCAGGTTTTTCGAGTTCGCTGATTGGCCGATTAGAGATGCCGTGTACAAATTATGTGGCTGTTGCCTGTGTGCGAATGTAGATGTCGCTGTGCGGTATGGCTCGCTATGTTGGTAGAAATTTTGACTGTCGGTAAAAGCAGTGTCTTGGTTGATTGATTACTTGAATTTATTATTGATTTTCGACTGTTGTCACTGCCCGCTGCTGGTTCGCCGCCCAAACGGCCCGTGTTTGCGTGATGCGTACGAGCGATGTTTGCTTCGTTTTCTCCGCCTCCACACCAAACGACGCGGAGAAAAAAAGATGGCGATCCTTGTATTGACGGCTTTCGAAGGACCAAAATGTTTGGGATCTTGATAGAAACCACTATAATTCACTGTTAATCGTTTATTATAACACTGCTTACACTTTCATATATTACTAGGATTCTTAATTACTTCTAAACTATATAATATTTATAAAGCTCTAAAGAGACAGAGACGTGTGCGCGCTGTTCATTGTGACAGTAGAAGACCACAGACAACATCTGTCAAGCTCGTATTTATTTTGACAATGACATTACTAATTTACTAAACACCTAGGTAGCAAAATATTGGCTATAAAATTCATTCTTTGGCGTGCGCTGAGAAAACTATTGATGATAAATAATAATTATTAGGTAGGTAGGCAAGGTAGGCAGGGTAGACTGGATAAAGGCTGGGTAGGCAGGGAAGGCAGGGTAGGGTAGGTAGATAGGTAGCCAGTTGACGGGAGTGAAGCCGCGGGGGTCAGCTAGTAATGGATAATACAATAACGTATCTACTTATTATGAGAGTAAATCTTGACGTAGCATCAAGCAAATACCTACCTGCAACTAACAACCATTTTTAGGGTTCCGTACCCAAAGGGTAAAAACGGGCACCTATTACTAAAACGCCACTCTCCACCTGTCTGTCTGTCTGTCACCAGGCTGTATCTCATGAACCGTGATAGCTAAACAGTTGAAATTTTCACAGATTATGTATTTCTATTAACGCCGCTATAACAACAAATACTAAAACAGAATAAAATAAACATTTAAGTGGAGCTCATATTTATTTGGGGCTATGCAACAAACGTGATTTTTTGCCATTTTTTGCGATATTGGTACAGAACCCTTCGTGCGCGAGTCTGACTCGCACTTGGCCGGTTTTTTATAAGGATTCAGTTACGCATATGTATCTGCATTCAAGGTTCCAAGTAGTATTTAGAGTTGTTTGAGTCATTTCATAAAACATTTTTTTTCGTAAGCAAATCAAATCCCATAGCCTGGTAATCTGGTAACCGGTCTTACCAAGAGATATTGGGTTTTCGTTTAACCGGTTGGCGAAGGTTAAATAGGCTAGCTCTATTCAAAAAGCTGGTATTAAGCATGCATCCGGTTAGACCAGAAACTGGCCCTAAAATAGTTAAAAACCGGTATTAAATCAAACTGTCTAATACTCGTGACCGTACCCAACCTGCATTTAATTACAATGATGATAAAAAGGGTACCATTTCCATAAACTGCGCACCCAAACAAATAATAAATATTCATCACCGACTTGCAACGCATATGACTGTGAATTCTTTGAGCCAGTCCACAGCGCACTAAACGCACATCGTCGAGGGAGCGGCCGGTTTTATGACAAAACGAATAAATTCCGCGTCGTTTATTTACTTTTTACAGCGTCTAGGCTGAGGGGATGCTTCTGTATGGAGGTTAGTGCTACTGTTAGTAATGATGACTGCTTTTAATGTGCATGATAGAAGTTCAATGGTTGGAGTTTAGAATTTTCATCATCATTATTTCAGCCGAAAAATGTCCACTGCTGGACATAGGCCCTCTCCAAACGACATATTGGAGGGTCCAATGCTTCTTACATCCAACTGTATTTGAAGAATTTTATTCTGTGTGATTTTCATATATTCTAGGCTTTTGTAATAGTAATAGTTTATATTACTATTATTATTGCCTTTTAATTTAAAGTAAAAATGTAATAATTAATTGTGTAAAAATAAAAGTGAAATCTTTTAATGCTGACTCTTAACCATAATGACTCAGTTTGATTGAAACACATTTATGTTATACTGCCAAATACGTATAAACCTAATTAATAACATCATCATTCATCCTCACCATTACAGCCGAAAGACTTCCACTGCTGGACATAGGCCTCTCCCAAAATTTGCTACATTGACTGGCCCCGAATACAATAAAAGTATATAGCTTATGTGGGGTACATAAGCTATATATTTTTATATGAGGTTAAAAACATTAGAAACAAGTCAAAAATTATTTTGAAATCTCATAAATTTTTACGACAGCCTACTCCCACAACAAATAACATCACTTTAAAATCCCCACTCCCGGTAATAGAGGTTGAGGCCACTCACCGTAAGGCCTCAACCCGCCAGGCCTCGGGACTCAAAAAACGCGGGCAGCGGAACGAGACGAGACCTCACTTACAATTTCCTCCGTTTCCGGGGATGGGGTCGCCATGTTTAAAATTTAAATGAGATATTTTTATCTGCAACATTAAAATTATCACGCATTGTGATACTGTTTTATGACGGACCTTTTAATTGGGGTGCCCTCTTGTAAAATTATAACGCCTGTAATTGTAGGGACAGTGCGGAAAGGACGGTGTTATGCACGTATTAATTTTAATGTTTTGTTTTGGTTGGGATGAGCAATGGACGACAGGAACTGCCTTGTTTATTTAATTGAACGGACTTTGAAATGTACTTAGATATGTAGACTAATAGCGTCGAATGTCACAAGCTATGATTCTGCTAGTTTCACCTTGCGTCTAATAATACATTCTCTCTCACTAAGTCCTTCCTGATGACTCCAAGCAATTCAATTTATATAACATTGATACAATTTCTTTCTTTCTATTGCTAAGCAAAATTGCAAGTACATTCACATGAACGCAATGCGATGCAATTCAACCAATTTGCACTTAAATCTTGCTTAGAATATTTCCAATTCGAAAAAAAAAGTTAATTAAAAGTTATAAATAAAAAAAGTTAATTAAAAAAATCAATAAACTCGACTGCTTTAGAAGTGAACTAAAAAGACGTCAACAAATAGAAAGTCATGCTGTGCAGTTGGAGGATACATAGTTGCGAGATGGGTGACCAAAACAAGATATATCCTCCGACAGCACAGCATGATTTTCTTCTCGTTTACGTCTTTTTAGTTTGCTTTTTAAGCAGTCGGGTTTTTTGACTTTTTGGATTAGCTTTTTATTTATAACTTTTTAACAAACTTTTTATTCGAATTGGCTACATTAAAACATATAAGTTTTATATATTTTTGAAATCACCTCTTAAAACCCGTTATTTTGATACGCGACACGATGTACGATGGGAAAGGAAAAAAAAAATGGGGCGCCACAATATGGCGCCCAAAAGCCGTCATTTTTATATATTAAATAGCTTCTGCCAGCGGCAAGGGAACATATTCCCGGGATAAAAAAGTATACTATGTGCTATTCCAGACTATCAATCTAATCTAATCTAATATAATAATTCTAATATTATAATCTATCTCTGTGCCAAAAAAAAGTAAATTTCATCCAGATCCGTTTAGTAGTTTTTGCGTGAAGAAGTAACAAACATATACACTCACAGACTTTCGGCTTTATAATATTAGTGAGATGATATGTAGCCAGTGACACTTGCAAGGTTAAGACAAATCGATTGACGTTCATCAAAATCAGCCAACGGGTTTGGTCTCTAGAACGCCAGATAGGAACAAACATATATACATACACACATAGACTGATTAACACATTACCCTCCTTCGCCAGTTGGTTAAAATACTTGCGTGGTATCGCCTATCGCCGCAATTTAAATAGCGTGGCACTATCATGATGGTCCATTAGACTATATCCATTTCAAGTTAAGTGCTCTTCGCTACAATTCCAACCGTTCTATTTTCGAATCCAACTTCCCATCACATACCACCTTCCTTATCAATCCATTTATGTGTTCTCAGGCAATAATTGTACCCATCAAAGGGTAATTTAGCGCGAGCATTGCAACGAAGTATGAAGCGTCTCGATCTTTGATAAGTTGCATAACAGTCGGCTTGCATGCGGCGTTGCATGCACGTCTAATAGCTCCGTCTATTGCTTAGCTTGCGACACACGGACACGCGTTCCATCCAACGATAAAAAACATACAAACACACTCACAAACTTAATATTCAATATAGGTATATGTACATACGTGTATTCTTTTGTATGTTAATAACAACTTTTTTTTATTTTTTTTTATTTGTGGAGCTCGTGGCTAAATAATAACAGCCGCACGGGTCGATCATCAAGGTTAAGCAACGCTTGACGAGGTCGGTCCGTGGATGGGTGACCATTTCAACATACCGAGTTTCCTCCGTGCCTCGGAAAGCACGTTAAGCCGTTGGTCCCGGCTGTCATTTGAAGATATTTGACAGTCGTTACGGGTAGTCAGAAGCTTGATATCTGACACTAGTCTTGCCAAGGGGTACCGTGTTACCCAGTTACTGGGTTGTGGAGGTCAGATAGGCAGTCACTGCATGTAAAACACTGGTACTTAGCTGAATCCGGTAAGACTGGAAGCCGACCCCAATGTAGTTAGGAAAAGGCTAGGCAGATGATGAATAACAACTTTTTATTTATTTATATAATGCACCTGCTATGTTATCTCTTCACCACCCTTGGTTGACTGGTAGAGAATGCCTAAGGCATTAAGTCCACCTTTCTACCTTTTATGCATGAAGTCTAAATAAACACATTGATGCTGCAGACAGCCCACTTTGGAGAGGCTGCTTTATCGCCGAGGAATCAGCCACCCATCTCATCCTTGAATGCGAGACCGTGGCTTCTCAACGTGCAGAAATCCTCGGATCATTGAAGACGTTCCATGAAGCCTCCAAGAAGCTACGGTGCTTTTGGGTGGAGCTAGGCTGGCTATGTTAGCGCATTACGGACTAAGGGGAGTCTTAAATGCGGAAAAGAGAGTCCCACTACGACTACCTACTTTTACTGAGGCAGCTGCTCGTGTAACTGGATTTAGCTCAATACTCAGTATTTTACATCGAGCGACTGCTTAGTTGACCTTCACAACCCAGTAACAAGGTAACACGGTACCTCTTGGCAAGTGTGGTATTAGTTTCCAGGCTTCTGTTAGCCCGTAACCACTATCAAAGATCTACAATTGACAGCTGGCACCAACAGCTTACTTCGCTTGCCGATACGGAGGAGTTTCGGTATTTAAGGAATAGAAGAGTTTGCTTAACCTTAAAGATCGACCTTCTTCTTCATGTCACAGGTATGCCAGTCATTCTAATTAGGTTGGCTCAAGATTTTGCCATTTCCACGGCACAACGAAACAAAGGGCTGGTGAAGTCTAGTGAAAATTTGTTTTTTGTCCGTCAGGTAGATAAATAAAAAAAAATCGACACGTATTTTTTCTTTTGACACGTAAACATATAATAAAGTGACGACGATATAAGGCGTTGAAATACCGTGTGACGCACGCCGTTGGTATACTTTATACTGACATAGTGACGTCACACCTGAACTACCCCCACCCCCACTCCTGAAGTTTGATATTATTTGATAATCTTACTGACGGAGTAAATAGAATTATAATTTTACGACTCAGGATAAATACCTCTGCCGGCGATTGCTCGAAGAAGACCCGTTTGGGATGGGTCTTGAGAAAGAACGGTTTTTGCCATCGTGGTGAAATACCGAAGACTGATCGAACTGTGTGGCTGTTATTATGTAGCCCCAGTCCTTTGCGTTCCACCCAACAATGTAAGGAATGTATCGTGTTAATTTTGCGTGTTCGAGAAAACATGAATGTCGCGCTTTGTCTAACTTGTCAGAGTGAGTTATTGTGGCTTTCGTGTGTGACCCGTCGAGTTTGTCACTGTTTATACTTGTACCGCTCTTGTTGTAATTATTTTTGTGACGTTAATAGTGAAGTATATTGTGTGGATTTAAACGCATTTAGTGCTGGTTTTTGTTTTAATTTTGTTATCTGAGATTGACGTTAATTAAGTCTGGGTACAATAAGGTGATATGCTAATTTACTTTAGCAACGACTTTGTTCTGCACTACCAAGCTTTGTTAGTGCAGATTAAAAAAAATATAGCTTTTAAAATTAAACTTTCTTTGTCCCGCTGCGTCGCTCCTATATCGGATGGTACCGGGATTATACATTATTTTGGGATAAAAAAATCTAGGGAAATCAGCTATAAAATAGTTTTCTATCAGTTCAAGAATTCTTTTAATAGGATAATTACTTCTAGAGGTTACCTCCTACAAACGTTTTACCTCTTTTCGCCTCTATACAAGACCATTTTTTCTCTCGCCCACTCCATCTGACTCGCCGAACTTCCAGCCCGTACGTTAACTTGCTATCGGGCCGACGATGAGGCTTCCTGCCCCCCGTGTACTGTTCAATCGACTTATAATCAAACATTTGATACCATCGCTATGTTTTCACATGTTTAAGAAAATAATAGCGAAACCCGTGTCGATTTCAAACTTGTTCGGTTTCTACGAATGGTAATTTAATAGTTTTGCATAGGTGGCTTTTCTTGGCATTGGAACCTCAATGTACTTTGTATGTATGGGTTTATTTTGATGAGTCATGCCTGAATTCTGACATACAAAGGTTGATCCAAAGATGGTATCTTTACTACGTCAGATAGTCGGATCTGATTGCATAATAGCTAGAATAGACACCCCGACTAACTGACTATCGTGAGTGTTTGGTTCGTTAATAGTCAAGGTTTAATGTTTAAACCAATAATCAATTAACTTGTAGGTCGAGGGGGCCGAGTCACACACGTCCATAGGAGTGTACCCTTTGATTCCCTTTCCCCGGGTGGTACAAATCAAGTGACATCTGGTGGTGGGATTCGGCCGAAGGCTTGCAACCACCCACCGGGCAAAGACGTACCGCCAAGTGGCCTAGCCGTGTTACGGTACGATGTTCGGTGTAGCCAATTAGAGGAGTTGGGTGGAGATAGCTGTTCCACTGCAGGCGTTCCAGCCTGACGCGCGCTGTTATGGGCGTATCGGGATACTGGTCGTGGAGGGTAGCGGGATCCGAGGCACGGTGCGCCGCTGGCCGACCGCAGGTAGTTGGGGGCCCAAGTAGTGTGCCAGCCACACACGAAAGGCTGCCCCGCCAACTGTAGAAAAATCCCGGAATGCACCATCGTGCTGGTTGGCGACCAGAAGACAGGGCCCGATGGACATTCCCGGGGGAGCTCGGGCGTCCCCGCAGTCTCCGGACTAGTGCCTCAATGATGCCGTCCTTTCAGTGCGTCTCTGTAGGTTAGCAGCGTGGAACCTCATCTCACTGCCTTCTCCACTTACCCATTCACTCTACAATTTTGATAATGACAAGAAAAAGTATACTAGATCTAAACAGCGGCTGCATTCCCTCCCCCACAAAGTGCACCTCACCAACATAAGAGGTCTGCACTCAAATCTCTCTACAGTCCACTACCACCTGGAGGTTGAGAAACTAGCGCTGTTTTTTTCTTAGGGAGACGCAGATAGCGAGTCCTTCAAACGTCTCGTACTTATCTTACCCAGGGTTAAACCTGGAGCACAATTATAAAACACGTGCAGGTGTGTGTATGTACGCCCGTGATGACTCTTGCTGTCGGCGTCACTGTAACCTTGGGGACGCTAGTTTCTCAACGCTTGGGATCTGGTGGACACAAGTCTGGATAAAATTATCAACGCCGCCGTGTCTACCGTTCACACAGTGACAACCAGTTCAGGAGACAACCAGGCTCACAGAGTACCTCGGTGAGGCGGCTGATGCGGCACAGCAGCGGTAATCTTTCGCCCAATTAATGTTACTGGGGGACTTTAATGCCCACCACGTTTGAACTGGTCCTTGCAAGCAGTCTCTGAATGGGTCTATGCCAATCTGGTCAATTTTAATGCTGTTAAAACCCAGGTGTGTCTTTTTTCCTCTAAAAAGAGGCCAATTTCACCCGGCTCCAACTTTCCGTGATGTAACCGTGCCAATAACGGACCATCTTGAGCTTATTGGCGTTACGATGACATTGACTCTCAATTTTGGACCATACATTGAGGCAAAGGCTCTGCTGTCTGCCAAAAAGTTGGAAATCCTTGCGAAAGTGAGAGGATAATTCACGCCGGAACAGCTGCTCAACTTTTATCAAGCGCAAGTTCGATCGTGCATGGAGTACTGTTCTCATCTCTGGGACGGATCTGCCAAATACCAGCTTGATGCACTAGAGTCGGTCGAAAAGCGAGCCAAGAAACTCATCGGCAATGACGCACTGGTCAAGTCAAAGCTCCATAGCCTTGAACATCGTCGCCGAGTTGCCAGCTTGACGGTTTTTAATCGGTTACATTTCGGGGAGTGAGCGATGGAATTGCAAGATTTAATTCCACCCAGCCCGTTCCATCATCGGACTACCAGACGTACGGCGATGCGTCATCGATACATGGTGGACATCCTACCCAAACGCACAAAAAGTTTTGGGGACACTTTTATTATGCGTACAGCTTAGGAGTGGAATTCCCTGCCGGAGTCTTTGTCGCCCGATAGCTACAATGTAGGGGTCTTTAAGTCAAGAGTTAATGGGTTTTTCTTGGCAAGCGTGCTTCATCGTCGACCATATCATCGCATACCATCAGGTGAGATAGTGATCAAGTGCGAGCCTATATATTATAAAAAAAGGTATCTTCATTCATTTACGGCATAATATGCTTGCCAGTCATCCTCCAGAATTATGGATATTTTCGTCCGAGAAACTTCTCAAATTAAAAACACCTGACGGTGTTATTATAAACAGGAATCCCATGAGGGAGTACGACGTGTCATCTAGTCCTTTTCTGAATTTAAAAAGAAAACTTTTCGAGAATCTTTGAAATATAATATTACAGTCTTTTAAAATGATTTAGACATCTGATGCCCACCATATGGTGGTCACGGTGGCTGTTTTATGAGTGGTGTTGAGTATAAATATTTTTACTCAAAACCACTTATAAAACGGCCACCAAATAAACTACAGTATAGACTGTAGACCATCATATTGAATCAATGTACCAGATCAGGCACGTGTGAATTAAGTGTTCCACGTTACGATGAGCGGCGGACCCGTAAATCTGGACAACTATCTGCAATACACTAGTTGTCTGGAGAGCACTTAGTACTGTCCTCGACTTCGGGAGGCGGTGTAAGGGAGAGGCGGACAGATGAGTAGCGGATAACAAGGCAAGTGTGTTAACCTTTCAAGAGGCATTCTTGACCGTCATGTTATGTTAGTGTTAAATCATGATTTAAGTCATAAAAAATTCCAATAGAAGTGCCCTGACCGCACACATTTTTATTCAGGATCCTTGGACAAGACATAGGAATAGTGTGTCCAGCTGGAGATACCTTGCAGAGAATCGGGAGCTGTATCAGCTACTTCTATCATCATCATTATTTCAGCCGGGTGACGTCCACTGCTTAGTGATAATTGTATTTATTGACTAACAAATAAAATATATTATAAAAAAGCGTGGCGTGCTTTTATTTATTTAGGCAAACCAACTAAATACACACAAGAACATTCATAATAATTATCATTAACAAATATAATAGCACTACATGCATCTAAATTATAGGTAAGCACAGCAATTTATTTAGATCTCACTACACAATAATAATTAACATAATGGTGGATAACAATAATATCATAAATATTAATTATCTATTACAATTATAATCAAATAGAATTTTAAATTAAATTAATTAAAAAATTAATAAGATTGAATTAAATACCATATTAAAAACATTGTTGCCTATTCATTAGGTATGATTTGATAAGTTGAAGAACATTACCTCTGATGCCATATTTCTCCAATTTGTTAAGGAGTATTTTGTGGCTAACGTGGTCAAAGGCCTTAGTCATGTCCATAAATACTTAGTAAACAACAAGTTTGGTTTTTCACAAACTTTTCCATTTCGCGTACTACGTACAAACTTTACTTTCCCCCGCTACCTTTCCCACCTTAGCCCACATCTTCACAATCGGCTATACCGGTTTATGCTCTTTTTAGCGCCGTGCAAAGAGCTCACGACGTCTCGGGGCAGCAGCTGTGCGAGAGCCCCTAGATGGCGATGCAGTTGTTAGTCGCACTCCTGTTGTGTTGTGTGAGAGGATAGACGTCTGTTTGGCGGCGAATTGAAGGTTATTTTGTTATATTTTTAAGGGGAAAAACGAAAAACATTGTGAAATTTTTTATTATCTATATATTTCTTAGCCTGTCTACAATAGTTACACTGTTGAGTCTAATAATCCAAACAATATAATACAAACAAAATGTATAATATGATGCGAAAAGAGATTGAGATAAAATCAAGGGGGTGACCATAAGCACTTAGAGCGGTATCAATTTGAGATCTATTAAGTGACAGATGTATATAAGTCATTACATCTGTACCTTATTCGATCTCAAATTGATACCGCTCTAAGAGCTTATGTTCACCCCTCTGAACAAAGAAATATTTAAAAATCTAAGCAGAAAATTTCAAAACGTCAAAAATTACGGACTACAATTAAACCATTTTTGACGTTTTGTTATTTTCATGATTAATTATGCGATTGGAATGTAATCAGTTTTAATTAGGAGAATTATTGGCCTTCAACACTAGCTGTGTTTTTTAGTTTTCTGCCTACACCGATAGAGATATCAAACTCGATATTGTGTTAGACTTTACTTAGTCAAAATATTTTGAAAAGTCTAGTTAACACACCTATGCATAATTCATAGCAATGATTTAAAGGTAATAAAATTTGCGCGTTGTAATCGCGGAATGACTAAGCCAAAGAGAATCAAAGGCCCAACTGTCAACATAAAGCGAAAACCTTAAACGCGGTAAAAAGACAAAAAGAATTGAACACAGTCTGCGATAGTTTTTAATTCTAATTGATTTTTAAGCTTACGAACTAACTCGCCGTAGTCCATGAGAGCTTAAAGAGTTCGAAACGCCGCACGGGGCCTACAGTGACATAGATATCTACAAACTACGCAGTTTTTATTATGAAGCCAAGTGGTACCGAATTATTTGTATTTTTACCCGATTACTGCAAAGCCAAAAGAAGTGGATATGGTTTTATTTTCTATTGCAGTCCATGTTAGCTGGTTCACCTGAATGAAAGTGAATAACACAGCCTAAAAATATCCGCAAGTGCTAAAAAAGTGTCTGACTGTTTTTTTGCAGATTTAGGTGCCATTTTTTTATCAAATTGATTTAAAAGCATGGACCTTTACAACACATTTTTACCAGTTACAAATTACCAACATGCGAGAGGTGACGAGACAATTCGATAGCAAATCGACAACAGTTTTTCATAGAAATAGTTCTATTGGTGTTTCATATTATCAAAAATTCAAAAAAAGACAGTCGATACTTGACATATTAGATTTAATAAAAATACTTTCGCTTTTGTTAACTCTCAGTCACGGCACAAGTACATCAGAGGCAGATATTCACATATTTAGCGCGGTTATGCACGTGTCAAGATGTGCATACCATACCAAACCGATAGTGTGAACGTAGTCTATCGCTGCCGGCACGTATACACGTATTAACCGCTGTCTATCATAGTTGAGTGTGGGTTATTTTACTTTTTTGGGACAATCCTACCGCACTATTCCCAAACCACTGCAACTCCAGAAAACCAGAATCAACAGTTGCGACCACCAGAAAAGCGCCGAGGCAATGAAGCTCGATGAAGTCCCGGTGAATGAATTTAACTGTCTTGGATCCCGCAACGAAATTAATCAGAAAAGAATAACGGAGGAGTAGGAAAAAATACACATTTCCCTCCATATCAAGCAGGAGACAGAACAAACAAGGCCAATAGGCACAAAGGGTCGTTTACAACTGGGATAAGCCCAGTTGCCTAGCACCACGGATAAAAATTAGCATTAATATTAATGGGTCCTAACATTGTGAGCTGCTGTATTTGTTTCCAATAATAGGTATGGCAGAAACGCTTGAATGTACGGAAATTTATTCTAGTTTCCACAAGGTCCGTATAGTAAACAACTCCTGATGTAGCCTGTACAATATTCAACATAATATTGCGTTCACTGCCAAAGAATAATGTCATCTGAGTGTGTGTTAGTAGAGTCACGGTTGATGTTTTGGATCGAAATGTAAATAACACAACATCACGCCAATATTCCGCGTCAGGGTAGCAGTGGTGCACCTATAGAACACCCACACTTCCGTGATGTTAAAGTTCCATATAACAGGGGTCGAGCCTATTGCCATCAGTCGGGCACAAACCAGACTCCGGGCTGGCTACACTGTCTTCACACATTGGATATTTTTATTTTGCACAAGGTCTTGCTACATCACTAAAGATATTTCGCATAGGTACTCTCTTTAACTCATCTGGGGTGGTATGGGATCTACCTCCTAGTGGTCCACCCCGGGCAACGGCACCACGGGCTTGCCTGTGGTACGGCTGAAAGATCCCACTTAAGCGGTGGTAGGCTCCGCAAGGGGCCGCCTGGCTCGCGACCACCATCCCACCGGAGTTCGGCGCCAAGCAGCTTGCTGTATTCCGTCGGTGTGTGGGAGTGCCAGTGCCTTTGGGGGAGAAGGAGGTTGTCAGTTGCGCTTTTCAGAACCGGTCGTGGTCTCTGAGAATAACTTGCCGGGTAGCTCATTCTGGAGGGTAGCGGGATCCGAAGCACGGTGCCAGCCGTTGGCCGACCGCAGTCAGTAGGGGGCCCAAGTAGCACGCCAGCCACGTGCCAAAGGCTGCCCCGCCAACTCGCGAAAAATCCCGGTATGCTCCACCGTGCCAGCTGGCGACTGGATGGGAGGACCCGGTGGCCATATCCGGGGGGGTTCGGGCGTCCCCGCAGTCTCCAAATGAGTTCCCCATAGGTTGAGTTGGTTTTAGTGGTCCACTTGGTTATCTGAGCAGCGCCTCGACAGTTCAACTTTTTCCCCAGCAACTCTAACAATATCAATGACCAAAGCAAAGAAGAGAAATAAGGTTAAACAACGGCTGCACTTCCTCCCACTTAAAGTGCACCTCATTAACATCAGGGGGTTGCACTCCAACCTTGATCCGGTCCACCACCACCTAGAGACCGAGAAGCCGCACCTGTTCTTCCTAACGGAGACGAAGATAACAACTCCGTCGGACGTGGCGTACCTCAACTACCCGGGTTACTCTCTTGAACACAAGTTCAAGAAGCAAGCTGGGGTCTGTGTGTACGTCCGCGATGACATCTGTTGTCGTCGTCTCCGTTGCTTTGAGAAATCGGGTTTTTCTGCCATATGGCTGCTTGTGGACACAGGCGTGGAGAGGTCTATCTACGTCGGCGTATACCGATCCCATAGCGGTGACCAGGAGTCAACAGCGCTCTTTAATAGCCTTGTAGAGTCGACTGATGTAGCCCAGCAACGATACCCAACAGCGAAGCTTGTTTTTCTGGGGGACTTCAACGCCCATCATAAGGAGTGGCTGTTCCCATACCAGAAAACCGACCATGCCGGGTTGGAGGCGCGCAAGTTTGCTTTAACGCTAGATCTTACCCAGCTGGTGAATGTGGCAACACGGGTACCGGATGTAGACGGCCATACACCCAATTGTTTGGACCTTCTGCTGACAACTGATCCGGACAGTCATTCGGTGTCGGTCTCAGCCCCGCTGGGAACGTCTGACCACTGTCTAGTGAAATCCGTTTCGACTTGCTCTCCTCCAGATGAGAGCCCTAGAGGCACGAGGCGAGTATGGCGATACGAGTCAGCAGACTGGGACGAGATGCGGCACTTTTTTGCGTCTTATCCTTGGCGGCATGTGTGTTTCTCCTCGGGTGACCCCTCGAGCTGTGCGGACGCGGTTGCGGATGTGATTCGGCAGGGAATGGAATATTTCATTCCATTCTCCGACATTCCGCTCGGTCCCAAATCCCGACCTTGGTATAATGCTGAATGCGCCCTCGCTGAGGCCCGAAAAGAGTTTGCCTACCAAGCCTGGGTCGGGGCCCGCGACCGCAAAGTTAGAGCGCGTAGGGTTCGCGCGAAAAAAAGAGCCTTTAATTCTGCCGCCAAGTTCTGCAAGCGGGTTTTGCGTCGGGCACGTTTTGACCATATTGGACGTATTGGGGCCAAGCTAGCATCGCACCCTCCGGGTAGTAAACAGTTTTGGTCCCTGTCTAAAGCGGTCGAAACGAATTTCTGTCGGCCCACTTTACCTCCGATGCTGAAACCTGATGGGTCGCTGGCTCACTCTGCGAGAGACAAAGCAAATTTATTTGCATCCCTTTTTGCAGGCAATTCACGTCTGGACGCTGGCTCCAAGCAACCACCTACTGTACCTCACTGTGACTCTTCCATGCCGGAGATCGCTGTGCACGCTAAAGAGGTCCGGAGAGTATTGTGCAGTCTAGACGTGAACAAAGCCAGCGGGCCTGACGGCATCCCAGCGAGAGTGCTGAGGCAGTGTGCGCCAGAACTGTCTCCTGTGTTGACTCGTTTGTTCCGCCTCTCTCTTGTAAAAAGAACGGTACCGAAATCCTGGAAGCTTGCAAATGTGCAACCAGTGCCCAAAAAAGGCAACCGTGCAGACCCTGCCAATTACCGTCCGATCGCCATTACCTCCATTTTGTCCAAAGTTATGGAAAGGGTACTGAACAGTAAGTTGCTGACCTACCTTGAAGACAACAATCTCCTCAGTGACCGTCAATATGGCTTTCGCCGGGGACGGTCAACTGGCGATCTTCTTGTGTATGTCACGCACTGCTGGGGCGAAGCCATCGAGAGACACGGCGAAGCACTTGCTGTTTCGCTTGATATCTCGAAGGCCTTTGATAGGGTCTGGCACGCGAGTCTACTCAGTAAGCTTCCTGCTTATGGCATCCCCGCTGGTTTTTGTAGCTGGATATCAGACTTCCTCAATGAACGGTCGATCCGAGTGGTCATTGACGGCTGCTCCTCTGACTTCATGGCTATTGATGCCGGAGTACCTCAGGGGTCTGTTCTCTCTGCAACTCTTTTCCTGCTACACATCAATGACCTACTTCAGCCTGGTATTATTGGGTACGCAGATGACAGTACTGTTGCAGAGAGATACTTGTCCAGCGCAAGAACCAGCGTGGATGAAGTTCGTTCCTTGAGAGAGGCTATGGTGGAAAGGACAGATTTGACCTTAAGCCTTGTCTCCCAGTGGGGTGATGACAATCTGGTTTCCTTTAACGCCACCAAAACACAGGCGTGTCTTTTTACCGCAAAAAGGAGTATCTTCGATCAAACTCCTACTTTTCGGGGTGCGTCTGTTCCTGTGACTGATCGGCTCGAGCTCTTGGGCATGGAGTTGACATCCAGCCTCAACTTCGGCGCCTCCATTGAGTACAAAGCTCAAATTGCGGCCAAAAAGCTGGGCATCCTAAATAGAGTGAAGCGATACTTTACGCCTGGACAGCTTTTAACCCTTTACAAAGCGCAAGTCCGATCCTGCATGGAGTATTGCAGCCACCTTTGGGATGGCTCAGCTAAGTATCAGCTTGCCGCGCTTGACTCGGTGGAACGCAGAGCCAAGAGGCTCATTGGCGACGTTGAGCTGGCGGATGCCAAGCTACACAGCTTGGCTCATCGCCGCAAGGTTGCCTGCTTGTCGGTCTTTTACAGACTGTACTTCGGTGAGTGTGCTCAAGAACTCCACGACCTCATCCCACCAGCCCCCTTCTACCATCGGACATCTAGACGCACTGCAAGTTACCATCCTTACCTTGTTGCCATTCCACCAATACGCACCAAGCGCTTCCAATCATCCTTCATAATGCGCACAGCGAATGAGTGGAACTCACTACCTGCGTCTGTGTTTCCGAACGCATTCAACCCGAATCTCTTCAAAGTTAGAGTGAACAGGCTTCTTCTGGGTAAGCTCGCTCCATCGTCGACTCTGTCTCTGTCACCTTTGACCTAGACTAGAGTCAAGAGCAAACCCATCACAAATAAAAAAAAAAAAAAAAAAAAAAAAATCTATACTCTATACTAATATGTATTATAAAGAGGCAAGATTTTTTGTATATTTTAGATAATTTTGTAGGTAACGAATAAACTTAAAAACTTCTGGACCGATTTCAAAAAATCTTCTAAAGCTACACTATCCCCGGGTGACATAGGCTATGTCATTTTTATACCTGTATTCCCACGGGTTCGGGCACTACACGGGTGAAACCGCGAGGTGTCCGCTAGTTTTCATTAATTTTACTCCCCTAGAACTTTCACCACCCAAAGGTCGACTGGTAGAAAATGCCTAAGGCATTAAGTCCGCCTCTGTACATTTGTGTGCATGAAGTATTAAATAAATAATAATAAATAAACTTTAATATTTGAAAAATCAAAAATCAAAACCAAATAGTTTATTACAAATAAACCTTAGAGGTACTTTTGAATGGTCAAACAAAAAATTAATAAAAAGATGACTTTAGTTGCAAATTCGCAAGCGTCAGTAGGTCTCAATGGAGAAGAATTTGCAAGAAATTCCACCGACACTCTTTTCCATCAGTTTTAATTACAAGTTTTTGGTTACATCATTCTTGTTGAAAAAATACATACATGTGAGAACGATTTAAAAAGACGTGCACGTAAAAGCGTCTAGAGTAAAAATAACAAAAAAATACAATACCAGGCCGAGGCAGCTAAGTTATGACCAATCACAACTGATGGCGCCCGTTTACGAACATGACACAAGGATCGGCACCACTCAGCTCAACCATCATGAAGGGGACCGAATGATCCAACACTTGTGCGGCCATCAGAGAGAAATTAGAAAGAGCATGACATACTCAACTGCCAGGGCACACAGAAGTCAAGGAACGACTCATGTAGATTTATCTACAGTCGGAACATTGTACTCACACATGTGCTGTGTAGTTAAACAATACTAAAATAAATTGAGTTAATACAATATAAATGTATTCATTCAGTCTTCAGCAGGTTTAACAATACTTCGAAACTTTTCTGCCCATCACTAATTGTTCTTGCGCCCTAGTCGCTGCGGAGCAGGACCAGCATTGAGCCAAGCATTTTTATCAGCGATGTAATCCCCCGACTTATAATATGCCTGCCTGCATAGTGTGCGTTTTATACATGTTTTAAATTTCGACTCATTTAGTTCTTGAATGTGGGGAGGTACAGTACCCCATAAAAGATGATGCTACTTTAGGCAGCCTGAAACCTGGTTGAATTAATTGGTCCCTATTTCTAGTAAAACTGTAGGTAAACAGATCGATTCATTGAAAAAAAACTAGTCACAATTTATTGGAAATGTAATTGATACGGTTAGGCTATGTTTTCTACATAAAGGATCGTGAACTATATGATTTAAACTTTAAAGCTTACCGGAATATCCCCCGCCCATCATTAGCATAGTTGGAGTTGGAGAGAAGTCGTACTCGTACGAGCAGAGCGCTTCCATCTCAAGGAGATGCAATAGCTCGAATCTGAAAATAAACAAAGAAACCAGTGAGTACATTAGAATACATTCAACAATCATACATCTGGCTATGAGTTATTAGAAGTCAATTTGTCCCGTCAGAAAAATCTGTCCACGTTGCAAATACCTTGGAATATACTAACAGACAATTGAAAGTTGCTTACGTGGTGATAACCATACTTGCGTCCACATTGAATCTGAGCTGCAAGTATTCAATACATTGCAGTATGATGATCGAACATGTTTGAAAGTACGTGTGATGTCTAATCTGTTTTGCAACTAGATTAAACATTATCGCACAACCGTCTACAAAAGAATAAGTAATAATTTTTATACGTGGCATAGTTTGCTACCCAAGCTGCAAAAATCTGTAGAAACGAGAATGTTCCATCTATAATCATTTTAGCTAAATGGCTGTTTGCACAGTCTTAAATGCAAATGTTAAAAAGCTAGAAAAAAAAATAAAAAATAAACACGTCCATTTTAAAAGCAATCATTATAGATTCCCTCATCTGTCCATCTGGAATGCGTTCAATTAAAATGTAAATGTCACGAACCACCATCAACTTTATCCGACGCCTTTCAAACTTATCAGAGTCCGACTAAAACCGACCCATGAATAAAACATGTGCTGCCATCTGTTATTTTAAACAGGCGACGTCTTCAGAGTTTTAATATTACATTACTGTTTTAATATAGAATAATTATGGTAATGCTAGACATTGCAGGCAATGGTAGTGTAACTGATTGCAAGTCTGAATTTGTACCTACGCTAAATTGTTGGTGTAGTGTGTTTTCTTGTGAGTTTGGAGGTTTAAGAGAAAACATCAATTCCTTAAGGTTTTTAAAGTAGTTTCTGTTTCGTCTGGGAGACGTTTTAAGTTTCTTTTGGAACTCGCACCTCTTCCAACAAGCTCATGGACTACTTTAGAACCTAATTATGAAGAAAACAAAATTTTTCAATCATTGCTGGAAGGTGGATGGGATGTGAAAGACGGAGAACTGGGTATTGGAACGCTGTTTGAAGTTGGACTCAAGTCCAGCATTGCTCTGCTAGGCTCTATTAAACATTTCAAAGAGGTTAAGAGATAGTTACAACATTATTTTGTATAATGCAGCTTTATTAAACAACAATACAAAAACAATACTAACATTAACACTAGAAGCGGGATATTTACCATGTTTATCCCGCTTCTAATGGAGTTTACACTAGTCGACGGCACGAACTATTTTGTGCGCGGGGTTAAAATGCCTGCTATCTCATCCGCCAACTCATGCGAAAGATATAGATGCTGTGATGAGCGGCAATAAGCTAAATCACGTACGAATTAGCACTTTTGCAAGTTTGTAGCAAAATGGATGATGATTTAACGAAAACGAGCGCGTGAAATTTTATAAACAGACCTTAGTGGGAGTCTAGATATCATGAAAAAACGACTAAATCTATCTGTTCAAAATAAAATTATTTGCATTGTTGAACTACTAATATATCCCTGTATGGAGGCGGTTTTGCAATTTTCCGTCTTCTTATGGTATTTATTTGCGCCCGAAAATGCGTTAAAATTAGTGTCTCATAACTTTCAAATATTTTCTTTTATTACTTTTTCGCTTCCATACAGGGCTAGATAATGATGAAACAAATTGACATCACTTTTTATTTTGAACGTACCTCGTCAAACTGTGGAATAATCCCTAGACTACGTTTGTATGGAAGAATTATCGACTAGTGTAACCTTAAAGTGTTAGTGACCATGACAGTTTAAAAACTTATAATACAAAATCAAACAACTATCAATAAAAGTAGAAACAACATTTTGCATGCGGTTAAAACACACTACCACAGTCAAGTTAGAATGGCCTAATATCAATGTAGTTTATTTTGTCAGAAAAACGGTACGACTTTCTAACATAATACTGAAGTGCAGTCCTTACCACCATACTTGAATCTCAGACACACACAGGCTAGATATTCCAGCTAAACATCTCCATAGCCGCTCTAAACAGCATTCTACACCTAAAATGAACTCACAGATCCCAGTCAGGTACTCTCAGATTCAACTCTTGTTCCCATCTTGGAGTAATCGTGTTCCTGAAATTGAGTCTGCAAGTTTCGGCGTGACGCGTTATCGGATTTGTTCGGCACGCGTTCGGAATCTTTCGGCAGATGCCGAAAGCCTCGCCTACTTGCAAATTGCATCGGATACTGAAAACGTTGGCTTGCTTTTTAGTTTTTGGTTCCCGTTCTTTTGTTAATAGACGGGTAACAGGATTTTGAAAGTGACAGTACAGGTTAGGTGCGAGTTCTTGTGTGAAATGGTTAAGCTTTGTGATGGGGAATTTTAATTTATGCTACTAATTTACTTGCATGCAATTGACGCTATGGTTTCGTTTCACCTATGCAGGTAATAACATAAATCAAACCGACTTCCAAAACAAAACACTACAAAGCGAAAAATAATTTTCTTTTCCGACGTCGCACATCGGTGTCTTTGATATATTTTATTCCGATTTTCGACACCGACTTCGAAAAAGAAAGTTATTTTTCGCTTTGTAATGTTTTGTTTAGGAAGTCGATTTGTTTTTTTTGATAAAACCTTCATATTTATCTCTTTTTAATTTTTGTAGTTACCTCCAATTACCATGAATAACATTTATAGCCATATTAATATCATGACTATTGCAATAAGCCCAAACACGACTAGGATACTTTATTTAATTTCGGAGTTCCAGTTCCTACCTTCCAGCTTCATCATAAGATCAATTCGATGGTACCATTTATTTATAAGTATTTGCTTCATCATAGTCGTTTAACTATTCGATATATCTCTCCGTGACATACTTAGCATTAAGGAGTTCCAGTGGCCATCAGTTCCGCTTCAGTAAATGATATTTTCTGAGTGCAAATGATTGCATTGTTGATGAAAATACCAAAATCGCTATATATATTTGAGGAGTGCCCGCGATTTCTCTAGGATCCCATCATTAGATCCTTACCTGACAATCATGGAACCACCTGGAAAGTATATATACCCTTACAAACAAAAAAAGAATTTTAATAATCGGTTTAGGCGTCTATGAGTAATCGGGGAACATATAAAAAAGAGTCCGACGAATTGAGAACCTCCTCCTTTTTTTAAAGTCGGTTAAAAACATCAGATACTAGAATGATAATACCGGCCTATTACTATCCTACTGCAGGGTAAAGGCCTCTTCTTATACACAGATCAAACATTAATAACCACGCTTGCGCAAGGCTGGTTACTGTATTCAAACTCATATTAACTATGGTTAACAGGTTTACTCACGATGTTTTCATTTACCGTTGTCAGCGATGTCAAAGATAAACTTAGAAACTACATATGAATTGAAACAGTCACCCCTGGCCTGTCCTAGGTTTGCACTAGATCACCACGACATTATTAAGTCATTAAAATTTATTGGGTTGCCACTGCATTTATTTTACATGGCATCCTAATAAAGAAAATGCAACGTTCACGGTCAAAAGACCACCCACAAATGGAAGCATTTCCATGGTTCCGTGGCATGAGGCAGCATATTTTTTCGCTGTAAATATTCACGCGTTATAAAAGTCAACTGAGCACAACAGCGTCCGTTCGTAACTCGCAGGCAGGATAACCGGACTCTGCTTTACGCACCATTGCAGACTTAATACATTATACACCTTTTAATGGATTTTAATTGTACATTGTGGATGTTCTCAAAAGTTTTGGCAAGGTAACAGTATGTTTGGGCCGAAAATATTAAAACTTATCGCAAACAATATTAAGATTTTTGCAACATTTCCCCAGACTTGGAATTCATTCGGTATTGTGAGTCCCTTTACAAACATTTAAATTTACGAGACCCTAGACAACATCCCACCCATACGCACTAAATATTTTGGAAATTGTTCGTTCTTTTTAATATATTTGCACATGCTGAGATAGGAGCCTTTTTGGTCTCGCACGGGGTTATTTTTTTTATTTTTTTTTGTTTAACTTATCTCGTGTCTCCTGTGCAAGTCACAAATAAATATTTTTCTTTCTTATTTCTTTCAAATGCTTTCATTATGCGTATTGCTAAGGAGTGGGTTCCCTGCCGGATCTGTTTCCCGATATCGAAAACCTAAGGGTCTTTAAGTCAAGTGTGAATAAGTTACTTCAAGACAAGCGTGCTTCAGCGTCGACCACATCATCTCTTACCATCAGGTGAGATAGTGGCGCGAACCTATATTTAATAGATAATAAAACCTGTCTGCAATTCATACAAATAATTTTCCGAGCGGGAATTGAACTGTGACCCGCCAGCCAATCGCTCAGCTACTGCACAAATCGTGTCGTCATATTATATCGAAGACATCAGGTTTTCTAGGTGTACTTACTATAATAGTTATTTATGCTACAAGTGCGGAAAGTAGGTGATTTCCGATAAGTAAAAGTAAAATGTTGTATGATATACGCACGTGTATTATACAACATTTTACTATGCATTGTGCGAGGAAATAAAAAAATATATCTGAACCAAGCAAGAAGTTAATAAAATGGCGCTTATTCAAGGGCGCTCAGCATATCCACAGATTAACTAATAGTTCTGAGCAGGGACTGAAAGCGGTTACGGTTAAAGGTTAAGATACCTCAAAAGAATATCGGTACCGGTTTAAAATAAAGGTTGAGCTATACCGGTACCTTTATAAATAAAGGTTGGGCTATACCGTTATTTAACCTTTACACTATTTCGGTACCGATAAAGATGCGAGACGGCGCGGTGCGGGTGCGCGGGGTTGCAGAACACGTACAATTTGTTTGCTCTACCTACTCTTTTATTCAACTCTTTGTTCGTTGCCGACTGTGTGCCGCGCAATATGTTTTTATTTTATCGACCACTGTATATACCGCGAATATTTTAAGTAATTTATATATATTCAATTAATTGTATTTCAAACATAGACCATACAAATTTAATACACATTATCATTACATATTTTTTTATATTATATAAATTATCCTATATTATTCCACTGCTGGACAGATACCTCCCTCAAATCCTTAAATTAATTAATTAATAAAAACACATAAATAAAGGGAGACCCTAGATTATATCATAGAAAAATAAATAATACTTTGTATAGAAACGAAACTCCTGCTTCGGACACATCTCATTAATATCCTACTACAGTTTTGGGGCGCCCGTAGTTTTATTACGGTCGTTTGATACTACGTATCACCTACGGACGGATGATTCGTTCGGGGCCCGAACTAAGAATGTGTACGTTACCCCAACAGGAAAGTGGCTCCTAGAGTGATATGAGTGGAATGTATAATTATTGCGTAATCTGGTGGAGTAACGTTTTGCAGAATTGTGTATCTCTAAAACCATTGTATGTACGCCTGTAGAATAAACATATACGAGTAGCTCTTGATATGTGCGTATTTGTGCCGGAATTAGATTTAAGAAAATATTTATAATTTGCAAGTAATCACGCTTTTTTGAAAACCCGAAAAAACTTCGCAGTGCCTAAATGAGAAAACGTTTAAGCTCGTTGAAAACTGTATTCAGTCCATTTAGACGTTTGTATTAACCATAAAAAGTTTCAAAAGTATACATGCTTGCGTTATCGAATAATATTGCTAAAAGTCGAAACGACGGTGTCATAACTTTGACGGCAAAATACAAGAAACCGGCTCAACTCAAGATAGGTTAACCACAAGTAAGTCATCATCATCTCAGCCGAAAGACGTCCACTGCTGGATATAGGCCTCGCCACATTGACCGACCCCGTGCGCCTCGCATCCAGCGCCTTTACGCAACCTTAACCAGGTCATCGGTCCACCTAGTGGGAGGCCTTCCAACGTATCGTCTTCCGGTTCGCGGTCGCCATGCCAGAACTTTTCGGCCACATCGGCCATCCGTTCTGCGAGCAATGTGCCCTGCCCACTGCCACTTAAGTTTGGCAATTCTTCGGGCTATGTCGGTAACCCTGGTTCTCTTGCGAATCTCCACATTTCTGATTCGATCACGCAAGGAAACTCCGAGTATAGCCCTCTCCATTGCCCTTTGAGTGACTGTAAGTTTCCTGATAAGGCCCATTGTAAGCGACCACGTCTCAGAGCCATATGTCATAGACTTTCGTCTTGAGACACTGCGGTAAGTTGGATGAGAAGATACCGCGCAACTTCCCGAACGCTGCCCAGCCGAGTCGGATTCAATGGTTGACCTCTTTCTCGAAGTTGGCTCTACCCCATTGGATCGTTTATCCCAGGTAGACATAGTCGCTCACAACTTCGAGTGTAGAGTCTCCAACCTTGATAATAGTGGGTGTTTCATGGGCATTTACCATGACCTTGGTTTTGTCCATGTTCATTTTAAGACCCACTCTTTTGGAAGCTCTACTGAGGTCATCGAGCATTTTACTAAGGCTCTCCATGGTCTCAGCCATGACCACTATGTCGTCGGCAAACCGAAGGTGAGTGATGTACTCGCCATTAACGTTGATGCCAAGCCCTCTCCAACCCAGAACCTTGAAGACATCCTCCAGCGGAGCAGTGAACAGTTTCGGAGAAATGACGTCTCACTGTCTCACGCCGCGCTGGAGAAGGATTGGTTTCGGGGTCTGATCTTGAAGATGGACTGACATGGTGGCGCTTTTGTAAAAACACTACAACACCTCAATGTACCTGTAGTCGATTTGGCACCGTTGGAGAGACTGCAGTACAGCCCAAGTCTCGATCGAATCGAAGGCTTTCTCGTAGTCCACAAACGCTAAACAGAGAGGCAGCTCTTCGATCTTCTGTATAACCTGCTGCAGCGTATGTATGTGGTCTACGGTGCTAAAGATTTTTCGGATTCCGGCTTGTTCGTGAGGCTGGAAATCGTCAAACCTGCGCGCGAGATGATTCGTGATGACTCTTGAAAACAACTTGTAGACATGGCTAAGAAGTGAGATGGGCCTATAGTTCTTCAGCCGGGCACTGTCGCCCTTCTTGAAGAAGAGTACCACCACACCCCTGCACCATGCCTGTGGCGTTTTGCCCTTGAGTATGACGGAATTAAACAGCTTCTGAAGGGCCTTAAGGAACTTTTTTCCACCCGCCTTCAGGAGTTCAGCCGTGATTCCGTCATCACCCGGCGCCTTATTGTTTTTAAGCTGTTTTAGAGCCATCCTAATCTCGTACAGGCTGACGTCCGGGATATCTTTGGTACACATAAGTACACACAGTACAAGTAAGTGCGTTTAGTCAAAATTATATAGTGAAAATATTCAGCTTGGAATGTTTCGCATTACGTAGATTTAAATTTAATTTAATTGTATTCTTCTTTAATCTTAAATTTCGATTTTGTAAAGAGAAATACCTACTACACACAAATTATTTCATAGTTTATGTAAAATGGGTGATCTGTAACACAGGGCCTTACCTATCTCAGACACCCTTCTCCATAAAAGGTTATGTATTATGATAGTCACTGTATTTTGATGTCGAGATAAATAAATAATTTTTATTATCATTATTTATTATTATTATTATAAACAAAAAACTAAACATGTAAACAACGGCTGGTTATCCCACCAAACTCGAATGACTACGAAAAAGCGACGGATTCATACATATCGATGACCTTATTTGTTTGTTGGATATTTTTTGGCATTTTTAGGCATTCAATGCATCTTGTGACCATAACAAATGAAAGAGCTTGTTGATGTAGAAATTATCATTTTTATTCTTAAAGTAATTATGGGATCAAATCACAGATCAAATTACAAACCTATTAATATTAGGGAATGTTCTATTAATGATGAAAAACTCAATGTTAATTTCTCTAACCTTCGGTTTAAATCAAAGTATGTACATACCCTACTTTGTCTTTATTACTACTGTGTTAATTGGCTTTTTTTATAACTGTATCTGTAGGTTCTTTTTTGAAGTAGATATTTATTGGGAACCGATCACCAATCCGATTTTTTTTGTTTGAATTTCATTTTACCGAAAACTATTGACCGACGTCTTTTTTGCCATATGCATTATTTGACATATTTTCATTTCATCGAAGGCTCTTTTAAATTTTTTTCATTTGCCATATTTTCTCCACACTGAAACATCATTTTACGGAATATTGTTTGGTCACAAATATATAGCTGGTTACTTGGTAGCATTTTCAATTTAAAATTGAAATAGTTTCATAAAAAGTCAATATTATTGTGCTACAAAATTTAGTGACAGAAACGAATCGCTGCAAAATGGACTTCACGCAGTCTTGTCTGTGTTTACGTATTTATTTTGTATTTTCATGCAAACGATTTATTAATAGCTGTCATGCATCAGACATTTTAATCATTTCAAAGAATTAGTCCAAGAGCGAGCGAAGCGAGCTCGGGCTTTTAGGGCACCCCGACACGGATAGGTTAGGTTCGAAGGGGGCGAGCGAACTCAGCTCCCGTCATCTGTTGTGCCCGGCGCAGATTTTTTTTTCAAGTCGATGTTTTAAATATTTGTATTCGTCCACTGTTTCTCTCTTACTTAGTATTTTGATATGCATATAAAAATAAATACTTCGAACAAATATTATTTCGGCTATGTGTAACATCGGTAAAAAGTTTTTCGACCAAATGAAACGTCGGAGTAACGAAAAAAATCGAATTGAAAATAGGTTAACTGAGACAGTGGCAGACGTGACTTCGATGAAGTAAAAAAAAAACAAACGATAATAGTTGAAAAGTTTTAGGGGAAATGAAATTCGGTCAAACGTTTTTCGAACTTATGATAGGTAAGCTGTATGTAGGGTAGGTAGATAGCCAGTTGACGGGAGCGAAGCCGTGTGGGACAGCTAGTTATAAATATTTTCTTAAATCTAATTCCGGCACAAATACGCACATATCAAGAGTTACTCGTGTATGTTTATTCTACAGGTGCACATACAATGGTTTTAGAGACACACAATTCTGCAAAACGTTAGGTACTCCAGAAGGAAATGCAATATCTAGACAACCTGATGACGCACCAATTACATTTTAGGCGCACATTCTTGTACAACTATAAGTTCTTTTTCCATGCACAATATTTCTCATTCTGGTAATTCGATTAGATTTTTCTGCTGGAACAACGTTACTCCAGCAGGAATCGTATTTGTCAAAAACAACAAAACGCAACCGCATTTTTTATGTAGCGCACATTCACAGCAGATTACGCACTAATTATACGTTCCACTCATATCATTCTAGGAGCCACTTTCCAGTTGGGATAACGAACACTATTTTGAAAGGTTACAAAAATTTACTAACTTTGTTGGTCTCAAATAAGTTATAATAATGTAACCTAATGAAACTTCACAGACTTGTAGGTACTTAAGTTTGCGTATATTATGCTCTTTACCTTTATGAGGTAACATTTTTCCACAACACCAGTCTTCTTTCTTCCTTAGGTAGGTACTTAACTTAGTCCGGCCACAATCGTGTCCTTCCGATCGGAAATAAAAACAATACCGACTGAGTTATAATAACACGACAGGTCGACAGACAGAGTGGCGAGGCGGTGCGTCAAAGAAAACCCCTATTTAGTAAGGGTTAGGTACCGCTACCGATACATTTATAAAGGTTAAGGTACTTCTACCGAAATATACCGGTATGCATTTCCAACCTCAAAATTCCGCTACTGAAAAAAATAACGGTATCAAAATATTTCGGTAACCCTTATTTAACGGTATGACGTCATACCGAAATTTAAAGGTACCTTAATTTTTGGGTAATTCAGTCCCTGGTTCTGAGTTCATATAGTTCCTCGGTCATATCTACTGCGCATGTGCAAATAGCTGTCACGTCGTAACGCAAAAAGGCACGACCAAAATATTCATTCTGCCAAACATATTTAATGAATATTTAAAATTAATTTGTTGATCAAAATCTAAATCTAGAGTAATTAAAAACGCCTTTAATGAAGTATTACTAAGTAACTAATTTTTTAAACTTTTCTCAAATAATAAAAACTCTATGCAGCGGGCTGACGTTGGAGTTAAAAATTAAAAAAGTACAGGCAAGTAAAAAGCACTAGTAAAAAAGTGACACTTTCCGCACAGTTTGGCTGCTTGAAAAACGCTCTTTTCGAGGACATGCATTGTAAAATCTTTTAACAGACGCATAAGGCACAGTTTAAACCGCCCTGAGTCTATAGGCATATAACGTTGCACGAGACTTTCTTATACTCGTGTAAAGAAAGTGAATCTTGGCTAAATAATAACAGCCACATTGGTCGATCTTCTAGGTTAAGCAACGCTTGACGAGGTCGGTCCGTGGATCGGTGACCATTTCAACATACCAACATACGGCTTAACGTGCTTGAGGAAAAGCACGTTAAGCCGTTGGTCCCGACTGTCATTTGAAGATCTTTGACAGTCGTTATGGGTAGTTGGCTTGAGATCTGACACGTCGTGCCAAGGTGTTACCCAGTTACTGGGTTGTGGAGGTCAGGTAGGCAGTCTCTTATAGTTGGGCAAAAGATAGGCAGATTGATTGTCACGCACGCCGGTTGTGAGAAGAAAACACATACACAATTTGTCGAACCCGTACCCCATAATCTGTTTCACACATACTGAAGTTTTTGAAGTCAGCTAAAAAGATAAATTCGTTCGTCAACATATTGCTACGCCGTAGCTGACGCGTCAATATATTGCTACGCCGTAGCTGACGCGCCAATATCTAGCTACGACGTAGTCGACGTACGCGATCGTAGCCGATAATAAGTCGCGTGTTAGAATATTCAAGATTTTTTTTTAGCTTTTTCCTTGCCGATTTTTGAGACAAAAACCGAGAGCTGTAGACAAATGAGAACGAAAATCGTAAAGTCAAAAATATACCTATGTAATTGGCATGCGCTAATGAACACACATACAAGCCTAAACCGTTTTGACACACATTGACTTTTTGAACGACTATCGCTGATATCAGCGATAGTCGAAAAATAGACTCTATGTAGACTTATCATAGAGTACCTATTACCTACCTGTACACGTACTCTCCATAACATACCTTCGAAAACCCTAAGACCGTTTGGAAAGTCGTCCAATATTAGCGCAAACATTTACCGTGGACCTTTTAAAATGTAATAACAAGAAAAAACATCTCAGTTATTTGCCGCGGTAGACAATAACGGTTTAGTGAGCCAAATACCGGTTTTTTTGCCGCCCCCTTTACGAGCATCGGTATTATTGAATTTCGCGAATGTGACGCAAAAAGCCGATATCATGTAATCGCCAAAGGGCTGAATTGTGATTTTGAGGGCACTTGCCGCAAATCCTTTTGGGAATTTTTATCTCTTTGTTTATTTTAGTGTTTTGGGTCTCCTTTTACATGCTGTTAAGCTATGTTATGGGTTTCGGTCTGGTGATATTGGATAAGATGCTCTGTTTTGGCTCATTAAAAGTTTTATTGTCTTTGTTTTATTATAGGTCTTAAAAATCTTGCCCTTTTTTGCAGTGCATGGAATATGAATGAGGTTAAACCTGTGTACGTTTTTCAGACTTGGTTCTCATAAAGAACCATAGTCCCAAATAAATACTAATTTAGATAAAATGTTTAGAAGGTAAACAAAAAATCAGATACAGTTTAAGAGTATTGTTCAAATAAATAAACAATTCCGAAATGTTATTAAAAAATATCCTCCAACCGAATCCAGATTTCAACTGTAGATTTAAGCCGCACCAAGTCTTGACTTAACCAGCGAGCTTGGCTTCAGCTAACCATTCGCCACAAATTGTTCGGTATAGCTTATTTACGTTAAGACCCAGCATAGATAGTTACAGAAGGCCAGGTTCAAACAGTGAGCAAAAACGCACGCACACAGACACACGTCTACATAATATAGCTAATATGAAAAGCATTATTTTCTGATGACAATTTGAGCCCTGTAGGACGTGTATGTTCGAAGATCATAAACTATCTCACGCTGGCTACCAACTTCAGTCAATGTTTTTCTCGAACTACATTTGTTTCCAATATTGACTCCAACGTACCCATCCAATGAGGCATTGAAGACAATTTTGGAACCAATGTGAGATGACAAACAAAATACCTATAGCTCGTGTGCTTGCACTCTTTATACGTGAATTGTGTCTATGTGTGCGTACATTTTCGCTCGTTGTATAGACTCGACTGTTTAATACAGGCTTTCGGATCACAAAACCGAGACGCAAACGCTGGGGCCCATAGCAACGCTGCGACTCTAGGATCCAAACAGGACTATACCCGCGAAACCACGGTTTTATCCGTTTCGCACAGGCAAACAAATTTTACAAGTCTTTTGTCAACTGTTAACTCAATCGAAAGCTGTCAAATCGATGACACAAGTGTTGCTACAAATTAACAAAAGGGAGCGAAACGTTCGTTCGCAACACCGGCCTTCTGTACCTTTCTATTTTGTGGTCGGGGCTTGCACCTGTCTTCCTTTCTATTGGGGTGATTCTCGTTATTGTGGCACCGTTTGTTAGGGATGTTTGTGTTACCGAAGTTACAGACGGGAACTAAACAAGATTTTTGGCGTTTCGCAGCTCAAGAGTTGAATTATGCTGTAATTGTTTGGGTGAAGTTTTCTGGAGTTAATTAAGGTAGGGTGAACGAGAGGGAGAAAAAAGCATTAACACCAATGCACTGTGTTGCTAAAATGAGGAAAAGTCAAGAATATTCTGTCAAGCGAATTGGAAGTTAAAAAAACAACTGCTCCCTACACTTTCGCATTAAAGAAGATGAACAGACAATTTTTTTTCATAATTCCATGTTTATGAAATAGTTAGCATTGTAAAGAGACTTTGTTCCCACTAAAACTGATGTTCTTAACAATCCCTAAACGAAAATCGAATCTAGCAATAAACACCAATGTTTATTAAAGCCTTTCCTTAAAGTAGTACCTGTAATTAAGTCTGAGAATATTCAATTAAATAGCTTTTCTTTGTTCTTAGTTTTTTTTATTTTTTTTTTCTCATTTACCTCCATATATTTTTATAATCTTATTTCTTACATTTTACTTCTTTTAACTTTAAAACCCCTCCTACTTTCTCAAGTTTTCTAATAACTTAGTATTATCCTCACATACTCAGCTGTTTCCTGTCACATTGCAGGTGTTGCTTAAGAAAAACCGTCAATATGATGACCCGGGCAGCTACCGTTCGTGACATGAGTGACAAACTGAAAGCAGCGTCGAGGGAGCTAGAATCGTCAAGAAAGGAGTGTAGCAAGCTTTTGCGGGAACGAGAAGAAAGTGAAGTTGAAATTGAGTTAATAGTGAACAAAAACACTTAACTCAAGAACCAGCTTGCAGAACTACACTCCCAGCATATGGATATACTGGACCAGCATCACCATCTCCGTCAACAAGTGTCAGATTTTCAACAGTGCCATGACACTCAAGACCAGGCACTGAAGCGTATATCTGTACTGGAAGCTGATTTGTGCAAGGCTCATAACACCATTACCTTCATCGACTCGCTGAAAGTCAGCGAAGAGGTTTCTAACAACAGTAACCTGTACAATGAGCTGATAGCTAGTGCATCCGAGCTGGAGTGTGAGCGGCCCACCATTACCATAGACCTTACGGGGGATGATACCATTGCTAAATGTCCAATTATAGGTAGTCACAATAAAATTAAGAAATATATTAAGATCAATAAAAGTAACAATAAATATAAGAAACTTTAAAAAAATCAAAGTGTTTACAAATATAATGTTAACCTTAGAAGAGATTGCAGAAACTTAAAAAACCAATTAAATATATGTAAAAGTAAATTGGAAACTAGTACACAAATGTATGATGTTGACATTCAGAACCTACAAAGGGAATTATTGAGTAGGGAAAATACACTAAAGGAAATATTTTGTAAATATGAATGTAGTCAACAGATGTTAAGTGAGCGCTTGCAGGAGGCCTGTGAGTTGGTGGACCTGGTGAAGTATAATACAGAGAGGTATGAGTCATTGACTAACAACCTCACCTGTAGTTGTGCTGCCGCTCCGCCACCTCTCATGTCAAAACATGTTGCTCCTACAACTTTACCCATTGATCTTACTGCAACAACTTTGAACCCCACCAAAAGGAATATCTTAGTATATTCAGACAAATTAGGAACTGGTTTTGGATCTTTGTTAAATAACCGTTCTAAACACACAATAGTGAACCATTGTTATCATAAACTGCATTTTAATGAGCTCATTCATAAAATTCAACAGACACAATTGAATGAGCAAACTACTGTAGTGCTTCTTTTTGGAAATAGCCTTAGTGTAACAAAAAGGGACATAGTTAATGGTATTGACACCCTACTTAAGTTAAGATTAGGCAAATTAATATTATTTGCATTGCCCTATTCTGACAAGTTACTTGTTCAGGAAAATGAATACATTTCTAGTTTAAATAACTTGATGCATATTTTATCTTGTCGTCATAGTGACCGTTCATTGTTTTTTGACACCAACAATTTTGTTAGTGATTTTGTTTTGATTCGGGATCATAATTATGTTTCTTCCCAAAAATAGTCGACATTTATTAGCTACATTGTTAGCTTTTAATATACACGCAGTTATTGATGATTTAACTGAGACTAGGTTTAGTGATTTAACAGTATTATCCAGTTTTTCTGATAATACTACTGTAGATTCTTTAAACGATTAGAGCCAACAATAGAGAAGACGAATAGTAATATTTTTTTAACTGAAAATATTTATTTAATGAACTGACAAGAATAACAGCAACTTCAGCTTCGTGCATAGATAATGGATTCACTAATTGTAAAGTACAAAAATCGTTTTTTTTTTTTTAATTAGTGGCGTTAGGTCAGACCATACTACTCCCCGGTGGGTTCCCGCTTTGTCGAGGCGGGGGGGCTCAGTAACCGTGGCTTGGTCACCCACGGTAAAGCGAAGAGGAACCCGAGGAGGGGCCGCTCGTCAGGGCTTTTGCCGATTAAGCCGACGACGTAGCGGCCAACTAGTAGGTTGCGGTGCCGCTTGGTAACAGGCGACATTGCAACTGAGGCGGGCCGCGATGTCTTATGGAGATTTCCAGGTCCCATACGATATCGCGGCTGAGGGTTGGAGGCCGCGGCGGGAGAGGAGTGCTGGTATTGCGGTGCGCCGCTCTCCCTACCTTCCGCGGCCTAGACGGGGTTGCCACCGTCTGATGGCGGACGCGGTGTTGCCGCAGGGGAAGAGGAGTGTCGGTATAGCGTTAGCCGCTCTCCCTATCCCCTGCGGCCGCAAAATGGTAGGTGGCGGGGCCATTGACCTCGACCCGTCACAGTAGGACCAAGGGTGCCATACACGGGGTCGTCTGGCACCCATGTGCTGAATTGGTCCCTGGGGTGGTCACGGCGTACAGTGTGTTCTGGTGCGCCGGTGATGGGGGGTACTCCCCCGAGGAGGGTCCGGCAACGGACAGCCGCGGCGGGTTCGCGGTGAGTGCTAACGCGTGCCCGTGTTCCCGCCATAAGCGGCAAAGGAGGACACCGTGGAGTTTTAGTGGGTTAGAGTCCCACATAATTGCACTATCTCCCCGTGGTAGTGCAGTATGCATGAGCATTATTCCAAGCAAAAAAAAAAAAAAAAAGTCAGACCATACTGGTCAACTAGTATATTTTGAGTCAGATAAAAAAAATAACCTAGCTAAATCAATTCGATTAAGACCTCTTACTAAAAATAAATTAAATTCTTTTAATAATAATGTTTTTAGCAACCTTTGTAACGCCAGTTTTGATTTAAAAGACCTCAATATAAATTACGGCACGTTGTTTTCTACAATTTGCCAAGAATTCAATAAAACGTGTCCTATAAAAACAGTTAATGTCAACAATTACAAATCGAAATTTAGTGAATGGGCCACTGTGGGCATAAGAAAAAGCCGAGATAATTTATATAATTTATATTACGAAAAATCTTTGACTACCGATCAAGTTTTCCACACATATGTTAGAAACTATTCCAAAATATTCAAAAGAGTCTGCGCTCAAGCAAAATCTCAAATAATAATTAACAAAATTGGTGTTTCTAATAATAAAATAAAAACTGTGTGGCAAGTAATTAATAGAGAAACTGGAAAGACACAACAACGCGATCAGAATGAGTTGTCTTTGAAAATATCTAATCAAACCATTTCTGATAAGCAAGAAGTCGCTGAGACATTAGAAAATTTCTTTACCAACATTCCTTTAGAGGTTACGAAGTCACTTCCCTCCTCATCTAAATTGATTGCAGCTCTTCTTAAGGAATACTTTACTAAAGACATACCAACCTTTAAATTTAAACCAATATGCATTGAAACAATTAAAAACGCGTTCAAAAGTCTCAATATAAAAAACACTGAAGACTTATGGGGGATATCCGTTAGGGTTCTTGGAGATATTATTGACTCAATTGCTCCTGTCCTAACAGGCATATTCAATCAATGTTTGGACAGCGGCACGTTTCCTGACTTAATGAAATACAGTAATGTAGTACCAATTTTCAAATCAGACTGTAAGAGCGATCCCTCTAATTATAGACCTATATCCGTGCTACCAGCATTGAGTAAAATCTATGAAAAAATCATGCTGGACCAGATGTTGTCTCATTTCAATTCAAATGGGATCCTGCATAGTCAGCAGTTTGGTTTCACGAAAGGTAGGTCGACAACGGACGCGGGAGTAAAACTCATCAGCCACATCTTGGAATCTTGGGAGAAGTCCCAGGATGCCATTGGCATTTTCTGTGGTCTGTCAAAAGCGTTCGACTGCGTCGACCACAACACACTGATCTGTAAATTACAACACTACGGAATTCGAGGACAAGCTGCTGATCTTGTGCTTTCCTATTTATCAAACAGACAGCAAAAAGTAAATGTTAATGGGGCGACGTCCTCCGGGTCTCTAGTCAAAATAGACGTGCCCCAAGGTTCAATTCTCGGCCCTTTCCTTTTTCTTGTTTACATTAATGATCTCCCTTTTATGATGGCCAAATTATCGGCTATAATTATATTTGCTGATGATACTTCGCCAATTTTTAAAATAGATAGGAAAGACACGGATGTCTTACATGACAATGAAAGTCTAATTGTTCTCTCGGAATGGTTCGCAGCTAACAATCTTTTACTGAATGCGAAAAAAACAAAATGTCTAAAGTTCTCTTTACCAAATGTACCTCAACGTGACCTAAATCTAAATCTTGACGGCAAAAATCTTGAAATAATAACGGAAACTGTATTCTTGGGGATTACTGTCGATTCAAAATTGCAGTGGGGCGCGCACATTAGAACTCTTTCGGGCAGGTTAAGTTCGGCTGCCTATGCAGTAAGGAAGATAAGGCAGTTAACCGATGTAGCCACAGCTAGACTAGTATACTATGCTTATTTCCACAGTATTATGTCTTATGGCATTTTGCTGTGGGGGTCAGCAGCAGACGTTGACTCAATTTTTATCTTACAAAAGAGGGCAATCCGTGCGATCTATAAAATGGGTCCTCGCGAGTCCCTCAGAGAAAAATTTAAAGAGATCGATATACTGACTCTACCTTCACTTTATATTTTGGAATGTATTTTGTATGACCGCAAAAATCGAGGGCTTTTCAAAACTAGAAGTGACTTCCATAATTTAAATACACGCAGTAAGCACGAAATTGTAATACCCAAATTCAGATTAACGAAAACTAGCAAGTCCTTTCTTATAAACAGTATACGCTTTTATAACAAGTTGCCTAAGTCAGTTAAGAACTGACCGATGCAAAGTTCAAAAACTACATCAAACGTGTCCTTATTAAAAAAGCATATTATAAAATCAAGGACTACGTTGAAGATAAAATTTTTGGCTTTGACACTCTCTGCGCATGCGGCTTCCCTAGTAACTCATAAACGGCACAAATATATGGATATGTCTAACTATTCACAATCTCATTTTTTTTTAACTTTAATTAGATTTTTACAATATTTTTCAATCATCATTATAGCCCTTTGCTAAGAATAGTTACAGCACTGATTACAGTATTTGTGCCACATGTTAAATTTAGTGTAGTGTTTTTTTTTTTTTTTTTTACCTTTGTATAGATTCTTTTACCGATTGTGAATGTGTGAACATTGTAGGCTTTCTAGATTTCTAGATGATTGTTAACATTTGTTAACTTTTTATTTCGTACATTATTTTTTTTGTTTGTTTTTTTTTCAATTTCGTAAGACTTATTGTCGGGCCTACGTTGTCCCCCCATATCCAAGTACTAATGCTGTAACATGGAAATATTGTAAACACAAAAAAAAATTAAAAGAGTAACCATGGAGTTTCTTGCCGGTTCTTCTCCATAGGAAACGACTAACCCGAACCGTGCAACTTTTGTCGACGTTTTATAAGTGCCCATGTAGGCCTATGTAAAATAAAAATATTTGATTTTGATTTTGAGTAAAATATTTTTAACTTTAAAACTTTCGCTATAGATTGAAAAACAATACATCACGGGCATTTAACGCGATTATTTCGATTATTTATTTATTTACATATAATATTTATAGATTACCAGTAACTGGGTTGTGGAGGTCAGATAGGCAGTTGCTCCTTGTAAAACACTGTTACTTAGCTGAATCCGGTAAGACTGGAAGCCAACCCCAATATAGTTGGGAAAAGGCTAGGCAGATGATGATGATTTCGATTATTTATTTACCTTTTATAATGGCGTTTAATTCCCGTGATATATTGTTTTTTAAAAGATTTTGATATTTATGAATACTTTCTCCTTCTGAAAGATTATCCACGAACTAAAAGTCACTCTGTACCCATCAAAGGTTTACATGAACAACGCTCCACAGAAAATAAAAGCCTTAAAATTGGCTGGCAAAAATCTAAAAGGGAGAAAGCATCAAACACTTTCAGGATAAATCGAAAGGCCCAATATTTGATTTCACTTGAGGACTGCGTACGTTGAGTACGTTGAGGGAGTAAACGGCATTTATAGTGACATGCTTTACCTTGCTCTTGAGAACCTATTACTATGTGAAATAGGTCTTTTTTATTTAAAATAGTGCCATTACAAGGCCACCAGATAACGGGACTTTTAGTCTGGAGAGACTGAGTTTTTATGCGACTATTCAAAAAGGAGGAGGACCAATGTTCGACTGTATATTTGACTTCTTTTTCGTTTGTTCACCAATGTCTCCGTCAATTTTGTGATCCCATTTAAAATTGGTAACGATCTGATGAAGAACTTCAGAGATATACAACATAACTCATCATTAAATGACGGCTAATGCCTCGGTATTGCTGCAATCGCTTGTGCGTTTATTGTTTACACCATTTCATAACATAACATCGCTCCGGTACGCTCAAAAGGGGTAAGCAGATGTATACAGTTCACCCTGGTACAGTCTCGTTCCATCGGCTATGTTCAAGTTTCATGTTATTCGGGTAATCTATTCTGGCATCATTTTGGGCATTATAGTTACCTTACTATAGAACTTGCTCATTATGCACTAAGTACAACTAAAAAACTTATTTACAAAAAAAAACAACCCATTTCCAAAAAAAACACTACATAGTGAAAAATAACTTCAATTTAGGCAGTCGGTGTTATAAAACAAAGAAGCAAAAACCGACACCGACTTCCGAATTTATTTTTCACTCTGTAGTGTTTTTTGGAAGTCGGTTGTAATTTTTTTATAATCTTACTTCGAACTAACTTACTTATCATATATATGGTAGTAAGTTTGACTTTTTAGCGATAGCTTGCCATGGTCATACTTGTTTGCAAGCATGTTCTTTCCCACTACTGGCCAAAGATCTTCCTCCACTCCTTCCACCTTACGGAAGCTTGCGGATCATCCTTCCAGTTCTGGCGATATCTGTCTAGTTCGGCCATCTCTGTCGTGGTATGTCCATTAATAGCTGAGCTGGTGCCCAACTCTCAGGGCACCAGCTCTGTGCTAATTTGGCCCATAGTTTCTTCGGCATACGGCAGACATGTTCTACCTAGTTCTATTTAAGTTATGACTAATCAATAAAATTCATAACTACATAATCTCATATCTTAATGATAAGTAAATATTTCCACGTCTAATAGCAGCCTAAATTATTTATCCCAATAATAATATCCAATTAATATTATAATGAGAATTTCACATCTAACTGTTACGGTTTTACAAAAAATATGCTAATTAATTTCATAATAAATTCTCTTTGACGAAGACTTACGGCATAAATATTAAAAAGTTTAGTTACTTTTTTTGCAAAGTAATTAAAAATACTAACTGAGCGCGCTATTTAGAATATTAAAAGCCCTTTAAACAAGGTTGTGCTTCAGGCTATGCATATTAAACAGCTGCTTTTTAAATACTTAGACTGTGACAAATATACAAATATTTTTCATTACTTCTTTCGTAAACTGAGCGTCCCCGTGCCACGCTTACTTTACGCCAACCGATGAAGGTATTCATCAGTTGGCGTAAAGTATGCCATAGTATGCATGCCATATACCGACAGAGATATAGATAGCCTACTTTTATCAGTCGATAGCACGTATTCGGGGACTCCTCGTATGCTGTATCACGACTGAGTTAACGACCAATGAAAATTAACCTTCTTGGTATGTAAAGAATGGGTACCCATCCACAGACTGACTACGGCAACTTTGAAGGCAACCTACTTTACCTTGAAGGTTGATCCCTGCGGCTGGCTTTTACTAAATCACGAGCTCTCTTTCGTAAATGACGTCACAATTAAAAAGTTTACATCGATGTATAACCTATCGATGTACCAAAGTTAATGCTGTTTGCACCAACCCTTTGTAAACAAAACTTGTAAACGATTCTATAAAATGAAATTAAACAAGTGAGTTAATTCCATTAGTCAAGTTCCCCTAAGTTAAAGTTTGTAACTTAATTCGTTTGCATCAATCACATTGCAACAACACAAAATGCTTTTTCTTGAAACTAGTACCTTAGTTATACACCGTGAAATTTAAGTGGTTGTTTTCCCGCGGCAGAACGACTTGCCTTTAGGAGTACTTTCGAAGCATAGAGTTAAAGTAAAAACTTGTAGGTACTAGGTACTACTCGCGTCACCACCGTATTATTCACCGTAGTACCTAGTACCTACAAGTTACTATTGTTACTCACTTTTTCGAGTTTATGTTTTTTTTTTTTAATTATTTTAAAACAAAAACATCGTTATTTTTTTACTTTAACTCTATGCTTCGAAAGTACTCCTTAAGGCAAGTCGTCCTGCCGCGGGAAAACAACCACTTAAATTTCACGGTGTATTATGTTAGCTTTTTTTACTAAGATTTAGTGCCTTACAAAAAGACAAAACAAGACAGTAACCAAATAACTACCGTATTCTGGAAAGTTTTGGACGTGTCGTAAATAAAACGCAAGTAAAGTGTTGCGATTGGCTATTAAAATTCATTCAACCAATATGCAGATATTAGTTGAATGAATTTTTAATAGCTAGTTCGCGTTTGACAAAATCAAAATCATTTTATTATTGTTTTACATAGGCCTACATGGGCACTTATAAAACGTCGACAAAAGGTGCACGGTGACAATTTGTCACATTTATTTCTTTAATGCTTTACGCACACTTATGTACTAATTCAGATTTAATGCTGTGGTATTTTTTACCAGTCAGTCTAATGGGCGATGCACAAACAAATATTCTTTTGTGCAATATTCAATACAACTCGATTATATAACTTTGTGATAATTTTCTTTCTAAACTTGGGTCTTATGGTACCAAATATTGGTGATTTTGGAAAAAATTATCAAAAGAAAGTCTTTATTAAGAGAGAAAGAGAAAACATGATCTGAAATTAAAATATACTCCATGATCTGTAAACCTTTTCAACGTTAGGTGAAAATGGCTGAAGAAGAAAACCAAATCTTAAAACAAGCCTTTGAATCAGGAAAACTCTTCTTCTTGTAAACTCTTCACAATTAAATTCAATGCACTACCTATTCAGGATGCCTTTCACATTACTTGAGACTGCAATATCATTGAGCCAAGACATTTGCATGGCGAGACGTTCCGACGAAGACGAAATAAATAAACCATGATTCAGTGTCATAAAAGTGTAGGTAGTTTGAATTTTTATGAAGCACTGACATCTAGATGACTTCATTCTCTGAATATGGATCTGTATACTGCTTGGGTGTTAAGAAACAGTGATTTGAGACTTTAGACAAGTTTCATTCGATGTCATCGATGATGGCGATGGTCTAAATGGCAAAATGTAACAACGGATTGACAGAAAGAAAGAAAAAATGTTTATTGACATTAAAAACAAAAACACCATAAAATTAAACAAATTAAATAATTAAAACTATTAATGCCAAAAGTGCCTCAGCTTAGCATAATGTCAAATGGTACTGACGCTGATGTTCAGCTACAGCCCACGAGTGCCATACGCTCGAAAACACAAACACACATTTATAATGTACTGTTATTTTTTTTGTAAAAACCACATAAAATAAAAACTCATTGAGCACCGGACATTTTGATAGCATTTGACAATCTCTTAAGGTTTTCCAGACGCTATCACGACGTCTCCGTTGATAGAATATTACACGTCTAGAGCCTATGGTAACTCTATCAAATTCGGGCATTGACCGTATGCAGTAAAGATATGGCGGACTGCTCGTTTTTCTCTGTGCCTTGTACACACAAAGGTCCATTTTACAGGTCCACTTTATCGTCTACATTTTTAATCGGCGCTGGCGTATGTAGTAGTAAGAGTAAGGTCACACACATGACAATATGCCAGATCCAGTAAAAAATACCGATTTGACAAAATATACAGCAGTCCGTTTTACAGGTCCGCTTTATCGTTTACGTTTTTGTTCGGCAATGGTAGTTGTCTGAGCAAGGACACACATACACAACAATATTAAAATACTAATCCGTTTTGATTGAAAGTTGTTGGTGCACTGACTAAATGTGGTGTGAACATTATCCCCAGTAGCGACGGATCCGTTAAAACAGTACTGTAAATGCGGTGTGAAACTCCAGTAGCGACGGATCTGTTAAAAAAGATCTTGGAAATACGGATGTTCAGTATGAACGTACCCTTACGATTTTTGGTTATACGTTTACGTAGGACATACGAGTACAAGACCGAAGCTTATTCGCTACGCATTCAGCTATCTCCGGAAGCTATCGTGTCCGTATTGAAGCTACAAGAACTGTACGTTCTTGTAGCTTGAATACGGTCATCCACTGTGGTTTCGCGGTACAACTTTTATTCTCTTGGGATCTAAAGTTCTACCGGAGATGTCTTAAAGTATCTAGGAAATACATATCTATAAGTTTTCTAAAACCATGTGGCTAAAAATAACCTACGACAGGCGGGGATTTATTTATTTAAAAATAGCGTTATCTTCTATTCAAGGTGAAATCCTCATTCATTGACAATTGGCGTTTAGTGGCTTAAAGTGTTGAACATCAAAACCCTTTATCTAGAGACCAACACTCTGACGTTCAAAATTCCAGTTATAAATTGAAGTAAAAATACGAGTATGTTAAAAAAATACTAAAAAAATCATAAAAATAATAACCTCGACCGAAACTATCTCTCAAACTTACATACCCACTCCACAATCCCGCAATCGGCCCGTGCTTACACACTGTATTAAATCGTCGGTCCATGCCAGCGGCTGAGTGAACGCAACGATTTGTAATCTAGCCATTAGTGGAATGTATCGTACTTGGCGGGCCTACCAGGCCGTCAGTCCTGCCAACAGATGGCACAAGCTGGACCAGATACAGCCAGTGTTCCGCTTGCTTGCTCTGTGTGGAGATTGCATCTGTAATCTTTTTATTGAGGTTGTTCAGCCAAATGGGTAGGAGATTTGTGGTTTGGTGTGATATGTTGACAGAATAAAATGTTTTAATAATGAAGAAACGGATGACATATGTTACGACCCCTCATACTTACAATCTTTTATTTTGAGTCACCTGTCCCGGTGTAAACTGCCTCGTGTTCTGTTGAGCTGAAGTTTTGCACACACATTTATTTCTCGCACAATGCAACTTTTAATATAAAAACTTCGTTTTCACATAGATGACACAATTTCATCACTGTCATATTTTGAGATGAGGCTTTGAATGGGAATCTTGAGACTATTGTACACACGTCAAGAACATCTACAGACACAGAACCCGACAGTAAACAACACATCGAACCATGAGAAGCCCCAAAACAATGGCCCAAAGGCCTCGCTATAATCAAGGCATCAAATTCTGCACCGTAGGCTCAAACAATACGAAATAAGAGCAGTCAGGCCGGACAGTAGCCAAACGGCAACATGTAGCATAACAAGGAGGAATAAAGAAGGGCAAAGGGGGAGCCTGGGCCAATTAGGATCGCAATTACAGGACAGTATGTCCCAGATTACGACCGCACTCCACACAGATTCACATTCCGGTGTGGGGAATAACAAAGCTTGCCAACTAACTATTAAGACGTTCTGAACTCGGGCCCGCTTTATGGCCGCTGAAATTGCACTTGTATTTTTGTGTTAAAATTGCCCCGTCGTAATCTAGGATTTGTTGAGATTTTGCAGTGGTACGTTTTCAAGTGCCTTGTCAGTGGGTTTTTGGGTGGTTGTGTAAGTTTCCTATATCCAAAACGAATCGTTTATCGTACCCTTCGTAATATTGTGTAAGTTTACGCTTTTATTTAAGTACTGTTTTCTTGATGCAACGCAACAATGAAGTTTATAAACTGAAAATAATACTAAATCAATTAGAATAAAAAAATATGTTTTAAATTATTTTAGAAAGAAAAGCTTGCAACATGAGCTAGAAAATTGTTTACCCACACTGTTAAAGAAAAATACATAGTTTTCTATCACTACTGGTTAGTAAGACACGAGAAATAGAGCAATAGACGAATGACTTCAATATAGAGAATTAGATGCACTCGTCCATACGCAAAAGCGAGCATGTTGCAGCAATATTTTTAAATTTGTTTCAGCAGAGACAGACTTAGCATGAATATGCGAATTGAATTGTCATGCGAGTATGCAAATCACAAGTTTTGTATTTCATTTTTAAATACCTAAAATGTATGTTTATGAATTAGGTACGTCCTGCGTTGTGTTTGTTTGTGTTCGTATTCGTGAATTTTTACGTAGTTCTGTAGGTAATTGCGTGGTTTGCTTTTTCGAATAATTTGTTAGTTTACCTCTACAAATTAAAGAGCAAAAAACTGGCAGGTAAGCTCTTCATTAAAGTCCCGTGTTTAAAAAAAATATGTTTTTCACTGCTTTGTTTATTTAGACGATTATAGTATAATTTATGATGACAAGTCGTTTGCTTCAATATTTATCTTTATCAGAAGGGAATCCGCTTACGCTAAAGTATTGGATTCTGAAAAACCTAAATTACTGAAGAATTCTATTAACTTTTTTGAAATTTTAATTCCCAAGTTTCCACAGTAATTGCACGAATACTTTTACAGATACAGGTTTAGAACCCGCCCTGAGGTGCTTACGGGGAACAATGAGTTCTGGTGCGCCGGTGATGGGGAAGTACTCCCCAGAGGATGGTCCGGTGACGGACAGCCGCGGTGGGTTCGCGGTGAGTGCTAACGCGTGCCCGTGTTCCCGTCATAAGTGGCATAGGAGGACACCATGGAGTTTTAGTGGGTTGGAGTCCCATATAACTGCTCAATCTCCCCGTGGTAGTTTCTTTTTTGTTTTCGTGGATCATGCATACTGCATGCATGATCCACGAAAACAAAAAAGAAAGAAGTTTAACCCAACTATTCTTTTGTCAACAACAACTTCCTGGATCTGACTTCCAGTTTAACCGAATACAGTTGAATACCAATATTCTACCAATACTATTCCTCTACAACCCACTAACCCGTTATCCATTGGAAAAACGGACTTTCGGGTTTCTGAGGAGTAACGACTGTCAAAAAGTGACTCTCGACTATTTAATTATTTCAAGACAGACTTATGCGACTGTTATAACATATCCATGAGTCTCCATCTGCTTCTCTTGTATAGTACAACATAACCAATAAAACAGTACCAGCAAAAAAATATGTAAAGAAGCTCTCTACGAATACACCCTACATATAATAATATTCTATTCCCCATTTTCGTTTATATCCTAGCCTTTTGTACAAGGCGCCCCGTCCGGTGGATCTGCTTTTTATGTAAAACCGAAAGGCTATTTGTCAACGTAATTTGAATTTACTCGCACGCTCTGGCCCTTTGAAATGCATGCTTTAAAATATACTAGTTTTTTCGTGGACTGTTTCAAACAAATTGATATAGAGTATCTTTTGGTTATGTGGTGAATATTTTTTGAGGATGATTTAGTATTCATAGGATTTATGGTAATTTTTTTACATGGCTGACCATAGCATGATGGCCATGTAAAAAAACTGGCCAAGTACGAGTCAGCCTCGCGCACAAAGATTCTGTTACACTATCGCAAAAAACGGCAAAAAATCACGTTTGTTGTATGGGAGCCTGACTTAAATATTTATTTTAGTCTGTTTTTAGGGTGCCGAAGTCAACACGGAACCTTTATAGTTTCGCTATTTCCGTCTCTCCGTCCGCAGCTTAGCTCAGAGACTTTTAGTACTAGAAAGCGATAATTTGGCAATGGATATACATATTAATAATTCCGACAAAGTGGTAAAATAAAATATATTTTTTTTCGGGTTCCTCATATAGACGTACAGTGGGGATGTATTTTTTTCTCGTCTATCCCGTGGTGTGGGGATGGCTATTGAAAAATAATACGGGTTTGTTAAACCATTTTTCGATTCAGAGATCCGTTTGCGTAAAATTAAGCTTTAAATTGCAATTTTTGTTAGAGTCAAGTGTTCTCCTCCCCTGTCAGTGACGGTAGAATCAATTATAACTACTTGTAATTTTTTTTTTACGTTCAAAAGTGCCGCTTAATGGCTTAATTGAATAAAGAAATTTTGATTGATTGATTGAATGGTTGCTTTTGGCTATGAGAAAAAATTCACAACAATAGTATATATAACGAAATTAAAAGGAAAACTATCACAGCTAAGAAGGCTTTACATGTTTACGAGTAATAGTCGACCAACTTGTAAAATGTACTTGGAACAGTAATCATTTTGTACAAATTCCATTGAAAAATTACTTAAATAACGTTGTTAGCTGTGTTAAACATATAGTAAATATATGATTATGAAAAAATTTATAAAAATAAAATCATAACATCCTTAATAATAATGATTTCTAAATTAATAATTTTTAAGCTCGAAAAACGCATTGGAGTAGGCGCAGTCGTTGGCAGTACCGGTCCGTACGGCGCATGCACGCCGGGTAGCTATTTTGTCTTAGTGCAGAAGTATTTTCGATGTTTTTTAATCTAAAGTCAAACTAGATTCGATTGCCAAGCAAACGCCGAATTAGTGAATACATTTTTTTTTTCAAATTTTCAAATTCCGAAAGAGAATGAAACAATGAGCGTGCGTGCGACGATCCAGGAACAAACCATACAATTCTCCGCGGTTCTGACGTGCGCTCGTATCGGCTTCTTTCGCAATTGGCGTCTTTCATATAGATTATTTATTGCAGCTTATTTACGTTGGTAGTTGAGTAGGTTTTGTTTGAAAATACTCATACTAAAATATTTGTTTTCGGTTTGTAAATATTAATAAGTCTATCTCCGTAACGTCAATTACTCAAATTATTAACATAAATCTTTATTACAAACGCTTGCTCTACCCGCGGTGGTAGTCAAATATATAATATGTTTACTAAATTCACTTGTGAAGTTGGATTTTATAACTTCTTCTTCAGCTACCATCGTCCTATGTGGGCCCGTTTTTAGACGTCATGAGCCGCTGAAACCGTTTTAATGTTCATGAACCAAAAACCCTCTTCTTATTCCGCATTATTATGAAACTACGGAACCCTTACTTACTGCGCGTGGCCCGACACGCATTAGGCCGGTTTTTAGTATTTGTTGATATAGCGGCAACAAAAATACTCATCTGTGAAAATTTCAACTGTCTAGCTATCACGGTTCATGAGATACAGCCTGGTGACAGACATACAGACAGACAGACGGACAATGGAGTCTTAGTAATAGGGTCCCATTTTTACCCTTTGGGTACGGAACGCTAAAAACACAAAAAGTCATTTAGTATTTACTTCTTTTTTCAAAGCTTAGTGGTCATTTAACCACGTAAGAATGACCTAGGCTAGTAACATATTTGTTTTAAAACTCTCTTATTAAAACGACTGCTTGCTACAAAAGGTTAGTTAAAGTGAATGAATTAACTAATTTTGATAGGCCAACCAAAATAATCAGAAAAATAATCCTAGCAGAACTTACCAAGTAGAATTGGGAAGACGCAGAGTTTTCTAAAGAAAAACACTGTTAATTATCAGCCCATTGAGTACATAAGAAAGAAAGCACACCCAAGCAAGACTCACATGGGAAAACCCAAGGAAGATTAAAACATTAAAATTATTCATATTTTTCATGCTAATTAAGCCATAAAATATAAATACAACATTTATCTTCCGTAAGAATATTGCCTCGTTTTGCTCATTATTTACGGCGAAAGAATACCCTATTAAATCTTAATAAGAGTCTTTAATTAGTTCCATGCGATGGTAACGCTTCGAGCAATATTGTGTACACAAAGAGAGATAGTTCGGTGTGTTGTTATGGGAAAAAATTGGGTAGAGAGTCGTGTCCTTTGGCTTTGTTACAGGAATTTGTAGAAATGATATTTAATTTTTTTTTCTCCAGATAAAATAAAATACGATTTATTACCTTGACTTGACTGAGCCTCGCCACTTCGAGTTGCCGATACGTCTACTTGTTCTTTTGTATGATGTTTATAGAAGATGTAAAATCAAACTTATATATAGCTATACTACTTTAGCTGAATGTCATACGGCTTTTTATAATGAGAATAATAATTACAATAATTGTCCGGAGGTGTCCCCTTTTTGGAGCCCTGATATAGCTTGTTTTTTTTTAATTATAAATTTATTCAAAAGTATAGTTTATACTATACTTTTGTAAGAACCCCTTCTATATATAGTTTATATAGAAGGGGTTCTTACAAACCAAACTAACTAATATAACATTAAAAATATTATTTATATACAAAATATTCAGTTATACATATATAGTAATATTTAGTTTTATTAAAAGGTACAAATTAGATATTACATAGATAGTTTATAATATTTAGATTAGATAGTTAAGTACAAAATAGATATAATTATAAGTTATACTTAAATACATTAGATATGGTAAATTCACAAAATATTAATAATATATACTAGATTAAGGTTAGTTTAAGATATAAATATAAGGATTAGATATAATCATAGCTATGTATACATTAGAAATAGTCAGTTCAACTGTATTTACTCCACTTATTTTTGTTTGTAAGAAATAAAAGGCTTTTTATTTTATTTTATTTTATTTTTATTTTATATAGTTTATACGAAATACAATTTATAAAGGAGATTATCATAATACCAACTTGTTACTGTCCCACTGCAGTTCAAAGGCCTTTTCTCATACAGAGAAAGCACGAATATTAATCACCACGCTTGCTCAATGCGAGTTGGCGATTTGTAACTTATATTAACTATAAGTCCAGGTTTCCTCACGATATTTTCCTTCACCTTTGTCAGAAATGTCTAACATAAACTCAGAAAGTACATAAGAATTGAAAATTACATTGGTACTTGCCTGGATTTTAACCCACAACCTCAAGCACAAGAGGTGAGGTCCTAGCCACGGGTCACTGATCTAAATATTTCACAAAACCATACATCAAATATCAAGATGTAACTTGGTGTAAAAGTTAATGACCAAGTTACATCTAAATATAGCATAGGTAAAGTAAACACTCTTTCTGATAACATAAACCAATCAAGTGTTTTAAATCATCCAAAAAGGAAACCAGCACAACGTCGGTTAAATGAAAGACCCCCACTAGTGAAGCTCCGATATACACCTGAAAATTTAATCATGCGTCAGTCTGTATGCTCCGTACGATACGTACGCGGACCCCACCAGGATTCCGCGTCTTTTTTTTGTGAATACATGCGGATTTCCGCGTGAGTTAAAATCTGCACCGTTTAAAATGTTGCAAAAATCCTTGTTGCGGAAGGGTGGAATTTTGCATATGTTATATTCTTACACCACATTTTTTATTTTATTTGTGGTGGGTTTGTTCATATTTTAAGAAGGCTGTCTTTTAAATAATTAGTACTTGGGCGACCGAGCTCCACTCGGGTGAAAATAGAGAAAACGACATTTTGTAAAAATTAAACCTAGCTAGATCGATACATCGCCCCCGAAAGGCCCTGCATTCTAAATTTTATGAAAACCTTTGAAGCCGTTTCCGAGATTCAGATTATACATATATACAAGAATTGCTCGTTTAAAGTTATTAGATTAGATAGATCTATGTACTGTGACACCCCTTCTATTTAATATTACAAGGAGTAATAGATTTAAAATGGTTAACTTGTTTGATAATTTTGTTTCCAGAAGAACTAATCTAATTAAAAAAAAATGTTTAATGATACAAACCTGCACTTATGGCTTAGTGCCATAGGCTATTTTTATCCGACTGCCGAAGGAGGGTAATGTGTTATCAGTCTATGTACATACATGGACTGATAAACAATCATTATTCCTGGACTCTTTTACTTCTTTTTGTCTGAAATAAATAATTTTTATTTTTATTATTTATTTATTTATTTAAGGCCACATAGGAACAAACATACATACATATGTATGTATGTTACATATGTATGTTTATTTTGTTTGTAATTGAACAAAAGACATATGTATGTTTTTGGCGTTATAGAGACCAAACGCGTTGGCCGATTTTGATGATTCTTACGTCAATCGATTCGTTTTAACCTTGCGAGTGTCACTGGCTACCTCAGATCAAATAAAAAGTGAAGATGGAACGTTGCAAACAACAAAGTGATGTCGGTTAAAACAACGCCTTGCCGTATACACACACAATTACACGCACACACGTACAACGAAACTACGCCTTAGCTTGTCAGTCGAGCTCTCAGATCAAATAAAAAGCTCGGCTAGATAAAAGACTTTAACAAGAAGAAAATTATGCTGTGCAGTCGGAGGACACAACGTTGTGATCTTCTACATACTCGTACAAGTAGCAAAGTACCCAAATAAAACGATTTAGTTCTGACAAATAAGCATATATACCGCTTGACACTTCATATAGTAAAAATATATTAAGTTTATAGTTTGTAGTTCGAATTGCATGCATAAATACTCCGTGATGTAGGTACGTGAGGCATTATATTTGGGTGTTGCTATAAACATCTAACTTTGAGTACAAATATTATTCACTTCTCTCTATTATAGAACAGAATAGAATAGAAAACATTTATTCGATACAGGCACACACAACAGCAACAATCGCAAAGTAACAGAGAAAACAGTAAAAATATTCCAAAAGGCTTACCAACTAAGCATTTGCTGAGTATTATAATAAATGTTCCGTGACACCCCGAGGAGGATTCATTACCCTCCTACATTTATAAAAAATACGACAAACTGAATATTACCTTCCCAACCACAACACCAGCTTACCAAAACAAAGATCACATAAATAAAACCAAAAAATTCAATATTGTCCTTAGTACTAAACGCAAGGCAGCAATAAGGTATTTAAGGTGTGCAATAAAATTAATTGCACCCAATAACACTAGCAACATCATACCACAAAATGGCTGACATTTCTCAAAAGTCTCATATTCAACCATTAAAGTTTTCATTGACTTTTCAACTTTAGATTGAAAGTCACGATTTACCGGTAGGTACAAAATCTATAGCGATTGGTAACATAGCGAACTAACTGAAAGAACAAAAGTCATAAATTTTTCCCGCCAATAGCGAGTTGTAGGTAGTGTCAATTGTTTTGTTCGGGGAGGTGGTAGGGTTATCACCTAAGTAATTTGATTTTTTTTTTAAGGTTATTTATTAATTCCTGTCACGCAGGAAGGAGAGAGTCCGGTTTTTTCATCTGTCATAACGATATTCTTATTTTCGATTCGATGCCGATGGGACATTTAATTAAATTGTCTGGGCCCAGTAGGAGGCCACGCTTATTGTAGCGTTAAAATTACCGTAAAGGTTATCCAGGGTGCAAGTGAATGAACAGCCAGGACACTCCAGCAAGTGCTTCTTTGATCTAAGAAAATTTTCAATTTTATTCGTATAACATGGTGTAATTATTAATTTGTAAAGTTATGTCTAACACAGACAAAAAATCGACAATCGCACCAAAACCGCCGGGCATATATTTTAATGAAATTGTCACCAACTCAAAGACAATTTGACTATCTACATTTTGATCTAAGGTTTTTTTTTCAAGTCTTAAAAAGTCTACTGAATTTTGGGTCCCGCTGGTGTGAAACGAGTGTGCGTAGTTCCCTCAAGGTCGTTGGCGATTGTCTTCGTTTTAACCAGTCACAAGTCTTGACTGAGAAATTCCAGATGAAAAAACCCAATAACACTTTTCCCGGCCCGTGAATCGAACTCAGGACCTCATGCTTCACAGTTACGCTTGCTATCACTAGACAAAGAGGCAGTAAATCAATAACTAGGTAATTCCAAAAAAATAAATTTTACATTACATCACTGAATTGATCCTAATAACTCTCACACCAACCCCTTTTTTACTACATAACTTATTTGGAGAACTCGTTCATTACTAAAACTAAAAATTCTGAAATAAAACTAATTATTATAAAAACAAAAAACCCAAATGCTAAAAATTAATTAAATGTAAAGAGAAAAAAAAAGTACTAGATATAATATATATGTAGGAGGAAGGTATTTCTAATAATCTAGAACAAAGAAGTATGACGCATTTAAACTTATTAATTCAGTTTTGTTTAATTGGCAACATTTAGCCTACGGTTCAATCTCAGTTCGATTTTATTCGATTGACAACACTTTATTTGGCTTATGTCAAAATACTCGATTTTGATTGGATGTTAAAAGCTGTGAACTTTGCCCGAGGTGTTCTTGAACCAATGAAAGCAGGATAGCCAAGATGGCGACCTGAGCGAAGTCCCCGCCATGTTTTGTCGTGAAGTGAGAAGAATGGAACGCGCGGGCGTGCGTTCGCGAGTTTGAATAAGAATTGTGAGGAAAATAGTGGAGAGGTGGCCTAAAGTGGCGTGTATAAACTGGAAAGTGTGTTTTGTTGAGAGAAGCGAGACGATAGGTGGCCGAATTCGCTGCTTTGATAAGATTGGAACAAGGACTATCTCCAAAAAGGCATAAGTACCTGCTTTGTGCATGCATACCTACGAAAGCCCACAAGATCGAGTGTTTATCCAAGATAGCCTTCCTATTTGCGACATCAGAAGTCCGGGATCAGTGCAAGCACAAAGCGATAATGGAGAATGGACCAAATGAGACGAGTAATGGCTGGCGCGCTCTCTTTGGTGCGCAAGAAAATGGCATGGAAGTAGCTAGAGCTACCTACTTATAGAGGTTTTATTTTATTTACTTGGTACAGGAGTCATTTTTTTGAGGAAACTTGGAATGGTTTTCTTGTTCTGCGTTGTTCAACGATGCTTGGCCTCGGTAATTTTGAACATTGTTCAAAAGTTTTAATAATTGTAACATCTCTTTAAAATAAAGGTGTGAATTGTGTGATTATGTGGTGTCATGTAGGAAGTCTAGTACCTACCTAACTTGAATAATAAATGTGGAATTTAAAGTGTCAGTAATGGTTGTGGTGTTCTAACTTTTTGAATGTTCTGTGCTGGTCATTGTGAACATACCTAACGTAATTTTGTGTTATTTGCTATCTGACCAAGCTGGATAAGATAATGTTAACACAGATGTAAAGTCGGTGACATGCGGTGTATGATTTCATTTTCTTTTTATTTTGCAAAATTGGTAATGTTTGATGATGGTAGTTAGTTGGTAGATTATACCTATCGCACTGAGGGTTTGGTATGAAATCATGAACATAAAATGGAGTTCTAGAAAATGCTTTTGGCTGGGTAAGAAATCCTGAATGTGAGGTTGCTGTTGTATTTTGTACTGAGAATAAAGTATGAAATAACAAATTTTGTTATGGTTTAAAGGTGCTGTTTATGGTTATTGGAGTTCTGAATGGTGGCAACTATGTGTTGAATTAAAGGCTTTGTTTGGTTTATGATGAGTTAGAGAAAAGCTGAAAGAAAAAGTACCCATTGATGTAACTGAATGTACTATGTTGAAGACTGATTCAAATCAATCTAGCAATGGTGAGGTCGGTGTGTACGGTCAAAAGACTGACTGTACGGTGAGGTGTGTACGGTCAAAGGACTGACTGTACGGTGATGAGTAGTCACTGCGGTGACTGCTGTAACCAAGGAGGGTTACGAGGTGTGAGTGGTCAAAGATGACTGCTGTAACCGAGGAGGGTTACGTGGTGAGTGGTCAAAGATGACTGCTGAAACCGAGGTGGGTTACGAGGCCTGGTCAGGATGACTATGGTTGCAGGATGGTCACAGGGTTGACCATCGGGAGCCACAGCGATTGCTGTGGGACCAAGAAACATTGCTGGATATGTGAGGGGGGGAGCCTGATCCCTCTGGGGCTTCGGTGACCTGTTGTATGTCTGGGGAAGCCTGGTCCCTCTGGGGCTTCGGTGACCTGTTGTTTAGTGTATGTGGTATGGGTATCTGGCAGTCTTGTTGCTTTGAGAGGACCGGTTGTCTGGGGGAGCCTGGTCCCTCTGGGGCTTCGGTGACCTGTTGTCTGGGGGGAGCCTAGTCCCTCTGGGGCTTCGGTGACCTGTTGTGTGTCTGGGGGAGCCTGGTCCCTCTGGGGCCTCGGTGACCTGTTGTTTGGTGTATGTGGCATGGTATGTTGTGTTGGGCGTTTGGGTGGTTTCTGGCACACTTAGTGCTTCGAGACCGAATGGACGTCTGTTGGGAACCTGGTACCTCTGGTGCTTCGGTAACCGTTTAGAATGTGGTAATATGGTTGTCTAAACGGTGAGGTGGCTGTTTCGATAGTACGAAGATGGTTGTGTACGGTGTACGGTGTGGAGACCTAGATTTACATGGAGAAAACAAATGAACAGTGTGAAAGCTATGAGAATTCCGTTTTCATGAGTAAAGAAGTACTTGATTTTTGTTATAGGCTGGTAATATAGGGTGTTGATTGAAGGTTTCACGTAGAAGGAAGATGTCACGACCACGTTATTTTTTTATTTGGTCAGGAGCGGCCGAACTTAACCTATTACTTATTTTTTTATTGTTGTTCTGTCTCTGTCTGTTTTTTTTATTAAAATTGAGTAACGATTTCTCTAGTCGCTCAAACGTGGGGCCGTTTGTCTGTCAGGTTGGCCGTGTAGGAGGAAGGTATTTCTAATAATCTAGAACAAAGAAGTATGACGCATTTAAACTTATTAATTCAGTTTTGTTTAATTGGCAACATTTAGCCTACGATTCAATCTCAGTTCGATTTTATTCGATTGACAACACTTTATTTGGCTTATGTCAAAATACTCGATTTTGATTGGATGTTAAAAGCTGTGAACTTTGCCCGAGGTGTTCTTGAACCAATGAAAGCAGGGTAGCCAAGATGGCGACCTGAGCGAAGTCCCCGCCATGTTTTGTCGTGAAGTGAGAAGAATGGAACGCGCGGGCGTGCGTTCGCGAGTTTGAATAAGAATTGTGAGGAAAATAGTGGAGAGGTGGCCTAAAGTGGCGTGTATAAACTGGAAAGTGTGTTTTGTTGAGAGAAGCGAGACGATAGGTGGCCGAATTCGCTGCTTTGATAAGATTGGAACAAGGACTATCTCCAAAAAGGCATAAGTACCTGCTTTGTGCATGCATACCTACGAAAGCCCACAAGATCGAGTGTTTATCCAAGATCGCCTTCCTATTTGCGACATATACATAAAATATTATGAGGTTGCAGCATCTCAGCGGGGACAAACAAAAATTATAGAAAAACTGACCAAAACTTCGTTTGTCACCGTAAATCAATAAGTAGGTAATTCCAAAAATGAAAATATCACATTACATCACTGAATTGGTCTTAATAACTCTCACACCAGTCTCATTTTATCATTACTTCACACTGTGCCAGCCCTGTGACCCAGCGATTATTACCGAAGCGGAGCGTTCGTAAAGTTTTGAGGTGTTCTCGGTATTCCGTCTCGGTCCCACTGTTTGCGCACTGTGACACCCATGCTAACTTCTGATGATTTTATGGATTAAGTCATGAATGGATAAGCTTGAGTAATTTATATTGAGTTTATTGTTTTTTTAGTAAATGTGGTAGTATTATAGTTGCACTTCTATGTGTGTCATCCTAATGTAGGGCAATGTTTATAAAAAACTAAAAACTCCCCAACCCTTCCGGGAATACAGATGTTCTGTTATGTACTTTAAAAGTAAACAGTAAACTGAAATTAGAAATCACTACATTTGATTGTTTTACGGATTATTCTGGAGCTTCGAGAGTCATATGGTCATTATGTGAAGACATTTTTAACACCTTGAAAATATTTTTTAAACAGCCTAGCCAGAAAGAGGCCAAAACTACGTTTGCCATTGCCCCTGGTGATAAATTGAAGCAGGCCAGGAGAGAGCTGTTCTGTTGGAGATGTCTGTGTATAATTTCATGGTTTTCACACAATCTGAACAAGATTAAGCTGTTCCAAAGACTCGAGTTAGAAAGCGGCAACATCGGTCTCGCAGTAAACAGAGCAAAAACCAAGGTGATGATAGTGGATCCAGCCGGAAAGCTTGCAAATATCACCTGCAACATTCCTGGCATTGATATAGCCAGACGAATCGGGATAGCGAAGGATGCCATGACCCATTTAAGCAACATCTGGAAGACCAAGATCAGATTGATACGAGCCCTGGTATTCCCTATCTTCCTGCATGGAGTGGAAACGTGGACAATCCTGGCCCAAGAGAGACAAAGGATCGATGCATTCGAGATGTGGTGTTGGAGGCAAATGCTGAGAGTACCTTGGACTGAGAAACGCACCAATGCATCGATCCGGACCAAGCTCCAAGTAAAAACTCACTTGTCTACCATTTGCCAGCAGTGCATTCTTTCGTATATCGGCCACACAAGACTTATTGTGATTGGGACCGAAGGCAAAAGGTCGCGTCGTCGTTCACCAACGAGATGGATCGATCAAGTGTAAGAATCGTAGCCCTCCAAAGTCTACACGGTCGTAAGGGAAGTGCTACAGAAACCGGTGGAGGCAGATCATCCGCTCCAGATGTAACTCTGGTGCTGACCACGATCCTCAAACATGAGGGACCGACTAAGAGAGAGAGCAAGACTATGTCTGGACTTTAGAAGAGACTGTGACCTCTGAGCTTGTTTTGGCCTCGCCGACCCCATCTAGTTAAAAAAATATGATTGCCGTGTTTTTTGTTTGTACAAACCAACTTACAGAAATAAAATCATGTATAGTAGTGGACAGCAGTAGAATAAACATGATAATGATTAAATGACAGTTGGCGCCACTGGCGAGTGAGGTCCTTATATATAGCTGTTAAACGTGCACAGAAGCAATTTTGGAATTAAAAATCTGTTCTTATGCCGCAGAAGTGTGATTAAATATATAATAATCACACTTCTACGGCAATTAAATGAATTTACCTGTTACTGCTTTTAATACTTACTACTGAGCATCGTCCTTACGTACTACTCTGTCAAGAAAGTACCGGGAAAAGATCAATAATACACAAAATGTTAGTTATTCATCATAATTTATTTTATCACCTTCAAAGTATGCTCCTTCAGAAACAATACACTTTCGCCAAGGAATTTTTTAAACGCTTTACCGGTATCGAGTTCAGTTCTCGCCGCGAGTACTCCTTTATTATGTCTTCTACCAAATGAAAACAGGTGCCACGAAGTGGTAATTTGAGTTTAAGAAAAAGAAAGAAGTCGGCTGGAGCCATATTTGTTGAATAAGGTGGTTTGATGGTATTTGTTGTTTTAGGAAAAAAAATCGTTCACAATTATGGCCTTGTGCGAAGGCGCATCATCGTTTCCACATATCTGGCCTTTTTCGTCTAATTTGCTCTCTTAAACGCTGCATAACGCTCAAATAATATTCTTTATTTACCGTTTGACCTTTCGGAAAGAATTCCGAGTGCACAACATCGCGATAGTCAAAGGAAACAGTCAACATGACTTTTACTTATAGTCGACTTCGGCGTGTTTTTTTCTACTAATAATTAAAACCTTTACTATTTACTTAGTTTTGTATTTATGCCAAGTTTCAAATATAAGCCCAACAAATTTCCATCTTTTCACCTCCTTAGGAGTAGAATTTCGATTACATTAGGAGTAAAGTTTCATACAAACTTTTAACCCCCTTTTTACAGGGCGTAAAAAAGGGGTTAAAAGTTTGTATGAAACTTCTACAGTTTGTAAATTGAACACGTGAGATTTCAGATTTATGCTCTTGGTTGATAACAAAAGATTTGATGAAAACCAATTAATACATAATTTATCTTTATCTACCAAAAGCGTAAATCTAAAATTGCATGTGTCCTATTTACAAACTGTAAAAATTTCATACAAATTTTCAACCATCTTTTTACCCCTTTACGGGTGGCATTTCCAAAAATCAATAAATAAGTGAATTCTTTTTATCAACATAGAGCGTAAATGTAAAATTCCACGTGTCCAATTTACAAACTGTAGAAATTTCACACAATCTTTCAACCCCCTTTTTACCCCCTTACGGTTGGAATTTCCAAAAACCAATAAATACATGAATTCTTTTTATCTACCAAAAGCGTAAATCTAAAATTGCATGTGTCCTATTTACAAACTGTAAAAATTTCATACAAATTTTCAACCATCTTTTTACCCCTTTACGGGTGGCATTTCCAAAAATCAATAAATAAGTGAATTCTTTTTATCAACATAGAGCGTAAATGTAAAATTCCACGTGTCCAATTTACAAACTGTAGAAATTTCACACAATCTTTCAACCCCCTTTTTACCCCCTTACGGTTGGAATTGCCAAAAAACCAATTAATACACAAATTCTTTTTATTAACCAACAGCGTAAATCTAAAATTTCACGCGTCCAATTTATAAACTGTAGAAATTTCATTCAAACTTTCAACCCCCCTTTTACCCCTTAGTGGTGGAATTTCCAAAAATTCTTTCTTAGTCCGCAGTTGCGTCACTTGAGAAACCTCCCTGCCAAATTTAATCTTTATACGTCAAGCGGTTTTCGATATTTCGTGATGAGTGAGTGAGTGAGTGAGTGACCTTTCGCTTTTATATATATAGATCAGGGTTTCCCAAACCACGTTTCGTGACGCCCCAGGGTGTCGTGGTGGTCGACGACACGGCACGTTGTCGTCGACACATCATCATCATCACATCATTAGCCTATTAATGTTCCCACTGCTGGGACACAGGCCTCCTCTCTGTGAGAGGGAATGGGTCGTAATCCACCACGCAGGCCCAGTGCGGGTTGGTGGATGTCACATGTCTTCGAATTTTTGGTTCTAGGACATGCCGGTTTCCTCACGATGTTTTCCTTCACCGTTTTGAGAGCAGTGGTGATGAAATAATTTACACAAAGTAATGCGCCTACCTGGGCTCGAACCTACGACCTACAACTTGTAAGTCGCGGCCGATACCATTGGGCCACCACTTCTCTAATCGTCGTCGACAATGAAAGAAGAATAACTTTTTCATAACTTTAGCTCTGATTTAAAAAGTTATGCTCAAAAAGCGAGCTCTTGGCTACTTTTTTTCGTAATAATCAATATTTTTTCAAGCAAGTAAAAAAACAAATAAGCGAATATCAACACAAAAGTACAAGGGCGTCGCAAAAAAAAGCACTATATAAAAGGAGTCACAGTATGTAGTAGTATATCACAGATGTATGCATGTATGTTGTACAGCACGTTTTTTAAAGAGTACGAATGGAGTTTCTTATCCGTTCTTCTCCATAACAAGCTCCTTTCCCGAATGGATGGAATCAATTATTATTACTTTTAAATTTAAATTTTTGACGTTCAAAAGTGCCGCTTAATGGCCTAATTGAAACAAAGAATTTTGAATTTAGTATGCAGCAGTTTTTGTTTTCAAAAATAAGGAGGAACAAATTTTCGAAACATAAAACTCTACTAAAGCAGTGGTTGGTAAACCCCGTACCTGTCTTAATCTGCCATATTCGGAAAATATTCACAACACTAAAAAACTGGCCAAGTTCGAGTCGGACTCGCGCACGAAGGGTTCCGTACCATTATCGCAAAAAAAACACTTTTGTTGTATGGGAGCCCCACTTAAACATTTATTTTATTCCGTTTTTAGTATTTGTTGTTATAGCGGCAATAGAAATACATCATCTGTGAAAATTTCAGCTGTCTAGCTATCACGATTCATGAGACACAGGCCTGATGACAGACAGACAGACGGACAGCAGAGTCTTAGTAATACTAGGGTCCCATTTCTAGCCGCTGGGTACGGAACCCCTATTTCACGCTATCACTTGAGAACGACTTTACCGATTCCGCTAATTCTTTTTTTGTTGTGTTTGTTATTGTTAGATAAGAAGGTTCTTAGATAGAAAAAATTAAGAAAAAATAATAGTAGGTAGGTAGGGTAGGTATGTAGGTAGGGTAGGTGTGTAGGTAGGGTAGGTATGTACGTAGGGTAGGTAGGATAGGGTAGGTAAGGTAGGGTAGGTAGGATAGGGTAGGTAAAGTAGGGTAGGTAGGTAAGGTAGAGTAGGTAAGGTAGGGTAGGGTAAGTAGGTTAGGGTAGACAGTTGACGAGAGCGAAACCGCGGGCACAGCTAGTCCCTTATATTTTTGCGTTTCGACTATCGTTGTCACTTCTGGAATGATACTTATTGGTAAGTAGGCTAAAGTAAAATAATTTTTAAAGGATGGCAGCACGTGACATTCTATCAGAAAATGACATAAATTTACGTATTCACGACATGTTCCTAACCCACCTCGCGAACATCATCGCAGCACAATGCGGCCGATCGATTAAGAGGCAGCGAGAGCACTTAATCCGTTGAGTGCGTACTCCGGTCGAGCACGGCAACACACCGCAACAAGGCACGTGTAGGATTCCATGTAGGTAATGCGCTTGTGAGCGTCTTACTAATTTATAACATGCTGATAGTTCAGGGGAATTAGGTAAATGAGATTATGGTTCAGTTTCTGGAACGAAAATGATCACATTTGATAACTTCTTTCCGGAAACTGATTGTAAAAATTTTGAAAGACACGCTTATAATGAACTCCAACCGACTCAAACCCCACAGTTCCTATCGCTACCGCTAGTCAAGGGCCCGGGATGCAATTCATTTCGTACGCAACCTCAACTGGCATCGGCCTGCCATTGCTAGCGGGCCCCATCAACTAGTGCGACTGATCCAACGACCGCATATCCTCCCTTACACATGGAACTACTGCGCTCCGCCTTTGTTGGCCTGACTGGTCGGGCCACAACCGAGCCCCAAGTTCGTCGCCCACAGGCACTTATTTATGGTGGCCGGAGATCTCTAAGTACCCTTCGACGCCCGGCTGTTCTTCTGGTGCGGGTGGAGTGGGAGGTATGCTCTCTCTGTCTTTTTTACATGCATCACCTTCTCGCAAAAAGTGACGTTATTCCACGCGTTCTCACTGCAAACCTTGATTTGAGCTAGGGCCGGCAGCGAGAGATCGCCCACTCCAATTGCCTCGACGAGGGTACAACGCTGCTGTACCCAAGCTGAGCATGCCTCTAGCGTATATTACGCTGTGACTTCCGGGCCATCCACGTAGTGATGACAAGCGGAAACTTAAGGCACCATGCCGCCTCTCCAGCCATTCTTCCAGGACAGGTCTTACCGCCATTATTGTGGCGTGCCCTCATCTGGGTTGCGCAATGTCACCCTCTCCAGTCCGGCATTAGGATCTGATGGAGCTCTTTTCCTCGTGCCTCTATTTCTCGCGAAGCCAGCCGCTGATCGCGCGCTAGCTCCTCCTTCCGCCAGCGATTTAGAGAAGCAAGAGTTTTCGCATCCAGATCTCAGGACGTTGATCCAGCCAGGAGTGTTGCTGCCTCTTAGGAAATCATGCGGTAGTCCCTTATTACCCTAAGGCTTAGCACGCACTGCGGTTTTTATTCGCGCGATTTTTACTCCCATTCTGCGTCCTATGCGATTGTAGGAAGCTGCACGCATGGCGGTAAAAAAATCTCACTGAAATAATGTCGCGAGAAATCCGTGTTTTACCACAAAATCCACCGCACTGCGGCGCGGATTTATTCGCGTGAATATTGTGAGCTCTATGAACAGGTAGAAAGATACAAAAATAGCGCGGTATTTTATCCGCAGTGCGTGTCAGTTAGATTCAGTACGCAGACAAAAATTCGAAAAGCCGCGCGGCTAAAAATCGCAATGCGTGTTAAGACTAAGGCTTAACACGCACTGCGATTTTTATTCGCCCGAATTTTTTCCGCACGTTCTGCGACCTATGGAATTGTATGAAGCAGCACACATTGCGGAAAAAAAATCGGGCAGAAATAATATCGCGAGAAATCCGTGTTTTGCCACAGAATCCACCACACCGCGGCGCGGATTAAATTCGCGCGAATATTTTGAACTCTATGAACAGGTAACAATAACCGCGCGAAATTTTATCCGCAGTGCGTGTTAGTTAAATTCAGAATGCGGACAAAAATTCGTGCGAATTATAATCGCAGTGCGTGCTAAGCCTTACAGCCATCGCTCTCTGTGGTCTTCGCAGTATCGCGGCGTTGTGCTTTGAAGTGTACCTACACCTGGCAGTCTATTCATCCCAGAAACCCTTCCAAGGATATTGAATACAGCTGTATACAAGCCTTTGAACTGCTCTACAGGATTAATATAATACGACAGTATCCAATATACAAACATTTCCTAATCAATCTGTAGCAATCTAGCAAATTGGTAGGATTCTAGTTACCTATTACCATTCATAGGACATATTCATCTCAAGCCTAGCGTGCAAGTGAAACAGGTCCAAACGTATGTTACATTGAACTTTATATATACAGCAATAAAGCCGAGAATACAGGCGTGATGTAAAGAAAAACAAAGAAGGAAAAAAAACGTATTTCAATGCTACAAAACGACATACATTAAACATTATCAGATTACAAGAACAAGAAACAGTAGTAGTATATTTTGCTTAAAAAAAAAAGTTTTTTTACCTAGGCCTACATGGGCACTTATAAAACGTCGACAAAAGGTGCACGGTTTGGGTAGGTTGTTTGAAAAATTGTTTGGTTTTGTAATATTTCCATGTTAGTTCGTTAATTATATAACTCGATCAAAAGTGTTAGTAGTTCTTAACATATGTTATGTTTTACATTCTACTCACGCCTTTTGCCATAGGGATAGGCAAAAATGACTGAACGCCACCTGTTATACTTAAATTGTATTTTTTTACTAAACTTTTTTCTACATAATGACAATTTATTGATGATATAAAACTAAATTTGAATAAAGTAATACAAAACTAGTTTTGTTGCTAGTAAGAAAATTTGCCAAATGATTTCAGTGTACGATCCTTACGTACTCATTCAAAAGCTTAATCTTCGACAATAATTGGATAAGTATTTATTCAGTTGCACTGTGTGTATAAAGTCCAAATACATATGTAATCATCATCATCCTGTCAGCCAAAACACGTCCACTACTGGACACAGGCCGCCCCCAAGCGTCGCGACACAGATTGACTGTACTGAGCGTGTCACATTCACCGAATTTCCACAGCCTTGACCAGGTCGTCGCACCACCTAGAGGGAGGCCTTCCAACACAGCGTCTTCCGGTACGCGGTCGCCACTCCAGAGCTTTTCGTCCTCAACAGCCATCCGTTCAGCGAGCAATATGCCCTGCCCACTGCCACTTAAGTTTGGAAACTGTTGGGGCTATTTGGGTTACCCTGGTTATCTTGCTGATGTTTTCATTTCTGATTCGTTCATGAATCGATTATGCAAGGAAACTCCGAACATAACCCTCTCCATTGCCGTTTGGGTGACTTTAAGCCTTCTGATGAGGCCCATTGTGAGCGACCAAGTTTCGTTCCCATATGTAATTACTGGCAACATACACTGACTTTCGTTATGAGACATTGTGGTAAGTTGGACTTGAAAATACCGCGCAGCTTCCTGAACGCCGCCCAACCGAGTCGGATACGACGGTTGACCTCTTTCTCGAAGTTAGGCCTACCTAAATGGACCATTTGTCCCAGGTAGACATAATCGTCCACCACTTCCAGTATAGAGTCTCCGATCTTGATAGGAGTGGGTGCAGGTAATCAAGTCTACCTATATTCGAAAACCTTGAGCCAACTTTAATTGCTTTTTGTGTAACTACCTAAATTTTGAACAGCTATAATGCTATAATTTCGTTAACACAAAGACGCAGTAAGAAATACAGACATATCTTTCAGCACAACTCATAAGAGACGACCAAAACAAACCAGCCTACATCGTCAAAGATTCATATACCCCATATCTCGTGCATTTAAACCAAACTTCAGCAGAAGACATTGAATTTAATGCACACGTCGCGCTCGCTCTATAAAATTAACTATTCTTATCACTGACGGTGCTCGTAAAGTCGCCGTATGACTCTGTCACGATGGGAGGGTCTTACTACTGTCTTCAGATTTGGACTCACGCAAAATCACACTTGTTTTATTTTTTTTATTTATCGATAGTCTCGCGTTTAACCACTATCTCGCCTGATGGTAAGCGATGATGTGGTCGACGGTGAAGCACGCTTGCCTAGAAGTAACCTATTCACTCTTGACTTGAAGACCCCAAGGTTGTAGCTATCAGGAAACAAAGACTCCTTAGCTGTGCGTACAATGAAAGTATTCGCAAAACGCTTAGTACGTATGGGTGGGATGTCCACCATGTACCGGTGGCATATTGCCGTACGTCTTGTTGTTCGGTGATGGAAAGGGCTAGGTGGAATCAAATTGTGCAGTTCCATCGCACACTCCCCGAAATGTAACCGATAAAAAACCGACAGACTGGCCACTTGGCGTCGATGTTCAAGGCTCTGGAGCTTTGAGGCGACCAGTGCATCGTGGCCGATAAGCCTCTTGGCCCGTTTGTCAATGGACTCAAGTGCATCAAGTTGATATTTGGCAGATCCGTCCCAGAGGTGAGAGCAGTACTCCGTGTCAGTGTTTCGTGTTTCTTGTAAGATGCATTGATACAGGCTTCTTCAAGCAAGTTTCATGTAACTTTGGTTATCGATCGGCATTCTTCTACTTGTTCTTAGCGTGTCTATGGCAAATGTTAAATTTTATGTTTGGTCCAGAATACAGCTACAGTAACACCATTCTTCTACTACACTTAATATATAGGTACAGTACAAACGGCAAACTTCGTGTTTCGTCAGTCGTCGGATTTCTATCTGTTGCCCTTTGCACTTGGTGCAGTCCGAACGCTCTCAATCACCTTGGAAGTATATAGAGTTGTTTATACTCTTTTATCTTAATGTAATTTATTGTAAAATGGGCGGAACCTACTAAAGGTAAATAGTTTTACAGCTATATATAGATCACACGGCTATCAAAACAAAACAACAATAAAATACTTAGTTCTGAATTCAAATTATTTGAATCTAATAATTGATGGACATGGAAATTAGCACTCGTTTATATTCGTAAATGCGATGATTGCCGAGGGACATTAAGAAAATAGTTGTACTGTACCTATATGAGTAAAACTGTTAAGATGCAGCGTTTACAAACTGTTATGAAATCTGGAATCATGTTTAGTTAGGTACATCTAAAACTCAATTTCCAATCAATATTCTCTTCGAAGAAAATCAAGACATCTTACTCGTGTCGAAAACCAGAGGTAACACAGAAACTCATAAAAATCACACTATAACGTGACTTCGTGAAGTCGGGAAAAAAAGCATTTGACAGCCACTAACTGTGAGTAAAAAGATGGCTTCCTTTATTTATCGTCACCGCATTATTACATCGCCTGCATTTTACTGGCCCTTCTTTTACAGCGCTCCTACCGTTAAGCTTAGGAATAGTACAAATTACTAACAGTGAGCAGTCATGGTGGCCCAGTGTTATCAGCCGCGACTTACAAGTTGTAGGTCGTGGGTTCGAGCCCAGTCAGGCGCTTTACTTTGTGTAAATTATTTCATCACCACTGCTCTCAAAACGGTGAAGGAAAACATCGTAAGGAAACCGGCATGTCCTAGAACCAAAAATTCGAAGACATGTGACATCCACCAACCCGCACTGGGCCCGCGTGGTGGATAACGGCCCATCCCCTCTCATAGAGAGGAGGCCTGTGTCCCAGCATTGGGAACATTAATAGGCTAATGATGATGATGACTAACAGTGAGGCCGTATACGCTTGTGTCGATCTTATCCACGTTGGTCACTAGTTTACCATGTGTGGTTTCTCGTCTCTATAATGAACAATGTATCTATCTACCTACTACTGACAAAACAAATAAAGCCTAATACTCAGGCTTTATTTGTTTTGTCAGTAGTGCACCAGCATTTTTTCTTAAAACATGCTTTTTCATCTGAAATATACTAAATGTAATATCATTTGTCAATACACATCCAATGAGCCCAAACACGATGGCGCATCTTGACTGGTTGAAGAGTTGATATGGCCGCCTTCCAGTTCCACCTTGAAACCAGCTCCATATTATCATATTATTTCTATGTATCCAAAGAAACATTAGTAAAAAGGAAGAAAGAATGAAAAAATACGTACGTCAAGATTCAGCTTAATTGGATGCCAGGCGTTCCTGTTCCTGTTTCACGCCGTTGCGTGAAAAATAAAGCCGTAAATTATACTATTTGCCGGACACTCATAGGAAACCAAGGTAACATGAAGCTTGTAAAAAGGTAAAGTGAGTAAAGAAAGAAAAAAAAAATTAAAAAAATGGTATGTAATGTTGTCATAACATCTCTAAAAAGTATCCAGAAAGTGAACTCTATCGGAGACTAATTCACAACTGTCCAGTAAGAAGCGAGATTTTAAATTTGGAATCTCCTACTGTCCAGTAAGTAAGTATGTAATTTACTTACTGGACAGTAGAAGAATTGGTCCGATATATCAGAACGTTACTTATATCGGATTTATGTGTTAGATATCATATCATATCGATATCTATATCAAAATAACCGATATTACAAAAACTTTATCTAATAAAAACCTTACTAGCGTGCGAGAACGAATAAGTCAAAACTTAAAACCGTAACAATGCGGAAACGTACGAACTACGAACAAAACGCAAACTTTACAAACGATAAGAACCATAATTATGCGCTAACTCTCTTTCTAAGTATTGTTTCGCGTTCGTTGTTAGTTTGCTCATCTAAATAAAATTTTAAATTATGCAAACTGTACTAAATTATATCGATATCTGAAAACCGTTTCCGATATCAATATATTAACTGTACATCGGTTACATAACCGTTTGTGCAGAAAACCGAAAACACTGAGATGGCTCTAGACAGTAGGTCATCGTCTTCAGATCTGCTTAGAAAAAAACATAGTACCAGCCAGACACAGATTAGAGTTTAGCCATTATAACATGGTTATAGGACAGGCTCCAAATATATATCTATCTCTCTTTTCGGTATGACATTTTATGAGATAGATATATTTTTGAGTCCGTTATACAAGACGTACAACAAATAAATATAAATGCTTCCGGTAAATCGATCATAATATCTATCAGTAATTGCCCTAATATGAATGTAACCTTCAATATTAATTAAACGAATTTGTTGTTAAACTTTCTTTCATTTTTGAGAAAAGCTTTATACAAGCCTCAACCAGTAATGTACTAATTATGCAAGGCTTCTATATTGCCGTATATAATAATTAATTCACAACAATCTCAGTTAGTTATTCCTCTGAGAATAAAGCGAAACCCTTGAGGTGTCTACGAATAAGTTTGTCTCTGACTAGAGGCGTTCCAGAGATGTAATTTGGACAGATTTGGCAGCATTCCAATTTGATTCATAAGATTTAGTATGCATCTAGGTGCACCTGAATATAATGCCACTCGGAAACCGATCGAGCAAATAAGAACTTTCTGCTCTTATCTGCTTGTAAATGCTGATTATGAAACTTTCAATGGATCCTTGAAATAAAATTAATCATTGGACATATTGTCATATTTTTCATATTCGGGACACGAATGTTTTTTGAAATCACTGTAGGTGTGTATAGTTGTTATTGTTAACTTCAAAAACTTAATTAAAAAAATCAAAAACCCGACTGCTTAAAAAGTCATTCGGGTTTTTGGATTTTTTTGACTAACTTTTTTTTATTTTTTTATTTTTAGTTACTTTTTTTTAGAATTAGGTACATTTAAACATATTAGAGTTTTATATTTTTGAAATCAACTCATAAAACCCTTTATTTAGATACCCCACACGATGGGTAAGGAAGAAAAAAAAATTGGGGGCCCCACAATATGGCGCCCAAAATTCGCCATTATTCTATTTTTCAATTTTAATGTAGCCAGTGACACTCGCAGAGTTAAGACGAATCGATTGACGTAAGAACCATCAAAATCGGCCAACGCGTTCGGTCTCTAGAACGCCACATAGGAACAAACATACATACATACGTACATACAGACATAGACTGATAAACACATTACCCTCCTTCGGCAGTCGGATAAAAAGAAACTACATGTATGCTAGAGTCAGAGGAGATCTTTGTATGGACCAGTCACACTTTAGTGATCAGAAGCATAATGAAAAATCAAAGATCTTGTTTATGCACTGAGGTGTGGATATAGTTGGATGGAAGAAAAACTTATGCTAAGGCCAAATATTCTAGTTGTTCACTTCTCTTAAGCAACTTTCACAAAGGTAATTCACGTTTGTTATTGACTTGAGAAACTCGTCCCAACTGGCTTCTGCCAAAAACATCACCAACTGTGACAGTTGCTAAGTGTAAATAAAATCAGCGGACACGGCGCGGCCACATACACGACGCATAAAGCTCTCCTAAGAGGCTCGCCGGTTTAATGGCCTCGCCAAGAATGTTGTGACTGCAGAAAACTTGACGAAATTTAACGCTTATCCATTGTAAGATTTTATTTGTTCATGTTTCAGGTTTGGAAAGAAGAATCCCACCATCGTAAGAATAGAATAAATTGTAGTTCTAAAAACTAAAAAACACGCTTTAATGGTAAATCGAACTAAAAAGTCGCTAATCCTGAAGATCTTGGTAAGGCTAATGGGACAAACAATTTAAACGCGCACGGTAGAATCTACTTTTATTACTTGTAAATTTTAATTTTTGTTTGACTTTCAAAAGTACTTTGACTTTGACTAAATTATTGCATTGTCATCGGTTCTTGATAGGTGTGAAAAGTTTCATATCAATCCGACGTTTTGAAGTGGGTGAAAATCACGTTCAAAGATTCCGTTACATTGATACATAGTTACAAAGATACATACCAAGCTAATAAAAGCGTGTGAAAAAGAAGAGATTATATATCTAATAATGTATACTAATAATGTGACTATACTCTTCTAAATGAAGGATTCGTCGGGTAGCTAACTACATAACAATTAGGGATAACTCGACAAATACCCTACTCCAGGGGTGTACTGCCAGTGTGCCATAGTTACAAATGATTGATAGTTGTAAGCTGAGTTATAAATCCTAGATTGAGGCAAGAAAGCATAAAGAGAGTAAATAACTCACAACCGAAAATATCAGATGGATAGGAAAATCATTTCTTCCTGTATCGTGGGTGCGTTTACAAACATATAAGCTCACATACACAACACCCAGAGCCGGAACAACTATCTGTAAGCCATACAAATATTTGTTCCGTGCGGGAATCGAACCCGCGACACGCAGCGCAGCAGTCAATCGCTCAACCACTGCGCCAACCATGCGCAACTACTACTACTGTACTATTTAATCAAATAAAATAATACTAACTATCATGTAACAATCTATCAAGCTTTTTCCCAACAACTTTAAGGTCTATCGTATTAGATTTATCGTGTATAATAATTTGAATTCAGAACTAAGTACTTTATTGTTGTTTTGTTTTGATTTCCGTATGAACTATATAGAGCTGTGAAACTATTTTCCTATTTTCCTTTAGCAGCTTTCCTCGCATTTTTTAAATAAATTACTTAACCATACATTAAGTTAAAAGAGTGTCAACAACTCTATATACTTCCAAGTTGTATAATATATAAAACTATACTCTATATATGTCCAGTCTGCACCAAGGGCAACTGATAGATATCCGAGGAAAGATCTGGCCAGTGTAGCCTCCACCCGTTCTATTCCCACCTAGCAATAGGCAATTAAAAAAAACGGGGGCGTACTTTAAACATAAGAACTTTAATTCGTAAAAAAAAAAAAAAGACATCCAGTTCAGCCGGAGGCACACAAATTTGTAAGGTCGTGGGTTACGGACGTCTGTTGTCACTCCTGTAGGGATAGGTACTCCCCTGTAGTTGCAGGAGGCCGGAGATGGAAGTCGGCCGATGATCAGATTCGTGCTGTACGGTGATGTTTCTTTCGGCCTATACGGCGAGGGTGACCGACTCGCTTAGCCCACCAGTGGCTTAGCGACAGGTGGGTCTTCGGACTGCGGCACACTGGGACGACCGGCACGCTGTGCGGCGAAGAAGAAGTTGCCGTAGGAAGCGCAGCCGTAGTTAGTGCAGCTGTAAATAGCAGTAGTGTATAATAATTTGAATTCAGAACTAAGTACTTTATTGTTGTTTTGTTTTGATTTCCGTATGAACTATATAGAGCTGTGAAACTATTTTCCTATTTTCCTTTAGCAGCTTTCCTCGCATTTTTTAAATAAATTACTTAACCATACATTAAGTTAAAAGAGTGTCAACAACTCTATATACTTCCAAGTTGTATAATATATAAAACTATACTCTATATATGTCCAGTCTGCACCAAGGGCAACTGATAGAAATCCGAGGAATCCGACGACTGACGAAACACGAAGTTTGCCGAGGGTCATAAAAAAATAGTAGTACTGTACTTGGAGTGACTGCCTAATGTCATGAATAAATGACAAAAAAGAAACTATGAAAGTTTATAGACAAAGTTACCATATAAACGGCGACCCACCTGGCCATGTATCAAAATATGTGCGGTCGTTAACAACGCAAGTTGCACTTAACGCAAAAGGTTCAACTTTACTGCTGGGCGACCATAAAACTGCACTTTACGAGTACATTGCCGCAAAACGAAAGTACAGTCAACCTTAGCAACCCTTCAACTAAAAAAATCACCCTCAATCGGACTTACAACTTATACATAGTAAGGACAGGGCGGATTGTGCGTTTTTCTGATGCCACAATTTGGTCATACTAGACCGAAGCATACCCGCCACGTGGTCGGCCGTCTTTGACAGCGGTCGTGTGCAAAAGTTAGGGGCACTTATCTTCTGTACTTAAATCTATGCCTACCTCGTTAGTCAAGTGGTCCAAAAAGCTCTACTGCTGAGTTTGAGGTCTGGGTTGGAATTTCACGATAACAGCCCAGCGTTTGGACTTGTGCTGGTTGATGGCAATAAGCAGCATTCGGTTCCCTTCATGATGGTTGAGCTGAGTGGTGCCGATCCATGCGTCATGTTCGTGAACGGGCGCCATCAGTTGGGATTGGTCATAACTTAGCTGTCTCGGCCTATTATTGTATTTTTTTAAATTGTCTGTTACTCTTGAAGCTTTTACGTGCACGTTTTTTTACATTGTTCTCACATATATGTATTTTTTCAACAAGAATGATGTAACAAAAAAAATGTAAAACTGATGAAAAAGAGTGTCCTTGGAGTTTCTTGCAAATTCTTCTCCATTGAGACCTACTGACGCTTGCGAATTTGCAACTAGAGTTTTATTTATTTTTATTAGAGAATTTATAAGTACCTCTAAGGTTTATTTGCAGTAAACTATTTGATTTTGATTTTGCTCGCTCACGGGACTTAAACATAACTAGCGAAAGGAGCCTATGTCCAGCAGTGGACGTCTTTCGGCTTAAATGATGATGATGATGGCGAAAGGAGGATAAACTGTAGGTGAACCTGTGTCTAACTCTTTGAGGAATACGGGCGTGATCTTAAGTTAAATCTAAGGACTTGCCACGACCTAGAAGCACTGTAAAAGTCAAAATATAGCCTTATATGTGTAGTTGATAGTACCACTAAGTATATGGGGAATGTAAAATTTTTACTCTCTAAGATAAACAGGTGATACAATCTGTTTGGGATTTCTCGTCTCGTGGTAGTAAAAGTGACACATGTCAGACGAATGTGTCATAGATAAAACAAAAATCTACTCGTTTTATCAAACAAGTACTCAAGTTTCTAGTATTATTGTATCTATATTATGGTCAATGTTGGTATTGTCGCACCACTGACAATCCCATTTCATGTCCAGGTAATCTCTGTCCATTCCAGGTTACCTGGAAGAGATCGCGGAATGCGATAAGGCCGTCCATTGTATGTTTTTAGTGATAAGTTTCTTTTTTCTTCTTTATTATGGTGTACAATAAAGTGTATATAAATAAACTAGCTGTCCCACGCGGCTTCGCTCCCGTCAACTGGCTACGTACCACCTACCCTATCCTACCTACCCTACACCTATCCTACACATACCCTACACCTACCCTACACCTACCCTACACCTACCCTACACCTACCCTACACCTACCCTACACCTACCCTACACCTACCCTACACCTACCCTACACCTACCCTACACCTACCCTACACCTACCCTACACCTACCCTACACCTACCCTACACCTACCCTACACCTACCCTACACCTACCCTACACCTACCCTACACCTACCCTACACCTACCCTACACCTACCCTACACCTACCCTACACCTACCCTACACCTACCCTACACCTACCCTACACCTACCCTACACCTACCCTACACCTACCCTACACCTACCCTACACCTACCCTACACCTACCCTACACCTACCCTACACCTACCCTACACCTACCCTACACCTACCCTACACCTACCCTACACCTACCCTACACCTACCCTACACCTACCCTACACCTACCCTACACCTACCCTACACCTACCCTACACCTACCCTACACCTACCCTACACCTACCCTACACCTACCCTACACCTACCCTACACCTACCCTACACCTACCCTACACCTACCCTACACCTACCCTACACCTACCCTACACCTACCCTACACCTACCCTACACCTACCCTACACCTACCCTACACCTACCCTACACCTACCCTACACCTACCCTACACCTACCCTACACCTACCCTACACCTACCCTACACCTACCCTACACCTACCCTACACCTACCCTACACCTACCCTACACCTACCCTACACCTACCCTACACCTACCCTACACCTACCCTACACCTACCCTACACCTACCCTACACCTACCCTACACCTACCCTACACCTACCCTACACCTACCCTACACCTACCCTACACCTACCCTACACCTACCCTACACCTACCCTACACCTACCCTACACCTACCCTACACCTACCCTACACCTACCCTACACCTACCCTACACCTACCCTACACCTACCCTACACCTACCCTACACCTACCCTACACCTACCCTACACCTACCCTACACCTACCCTACACCTACCCTACACCTACCCTACACCTACCCTACACCTACCCTACACCTACCCTACACCTACCCTACACCTACCCTACACCTACCCTACACCTACCCTACACCTACACTACACCTACCCTACACCTACCCTACACCTACCCTACACCTACCCTACACCTACCCTACACCTACCCTACACCTACCCTACACCTACCCTACACCTACCCTACACCTACCCTACACCTACCCTACACCTACCCTACACCTACCCTACACTTACCCTACACCTACCCTACACCTAGCCTACACCTACCCTACACCTACCCTACACCTACCCTACACCTACCCTACACCTACCCTACACCTACCCATCCCTACCCTACCCTACCTACCCTACACTACCTACCCTTACATACGAATGTAACCTGTAAACTTTTGTTTCTACCGACGGCGGTGATCTAATTAAAATTTAGAACATAAAAGCTGCTATTGTGAGTCAATCTTAAAAGATAGACATATGCTGTCGCGGACTTTTTCTTTGAACTTTTAATGAAGAACAATTCTATCATACATTATATTTACGTAACTTAAACCATTTACGCTGCACACGCAACAAAAGCTCTCAAAAAGGAATATTTTTGCCCGTTTTTGCAACATTTTTAATTTATGCTCGGCTCCTATTGGTTGTAGCGTGATATTATATAGCCTATAACCTTCCTCGATAAATGGACTATCCAATACAAAAATATTTTTTCAATTCCAACCAGTAGTTCCTGAGATTAGCGCGTTCAAACAAACAAACAAACAAACTCTTCAGCTTTATAATATTATATATATAGTATAGATAAGACAATGCATATTTAGGACACAAATGTTTTTTGAAATCACTGTGGGTGTGTAAAGTTTTTATTGACAAAAAGAAACTACATGTATGCTAGAGTCAGAGGTGATCTATGTATGAACCAGTCACACTTTAGTCATCAGAAGCATAATGAAAAACCGACCAGGTGCGAGTCGGACTCGCGCACGAAGGGTACCGTTCCATTATTACAAAAAACGGCAAAAAACACGTTTGTTGTATGGGAGCCCCACTTAAATATTTATTTTATTATGTATTTAGTATTTGTTGTTATAGCGGCAACAGAAATACATCATCTGTGAAAATTTCAACTGTCTAGCTATCACGGTTCATGAGATATAGCCTGGTGACAGACGGAAAGACAGAAAAACAGAGTAACTGATCGTGGAGTCTTAGTAATAGGGTCCCGTTTTCACCCTTTGAGTACGGAACCCTAAAAAGTGAACTTTTACTTCTGTCCTGTGTGTGTGTATGTGTTCTGTCTTTTATATTCTCGAGTTAGCTATCTGGAAACACAGCTGTGACGAATGGTAATACATACATAAGTACTTGCTCTATATCTCAATAAATTTGCAAACCTTTTGTATTATTGTTGAAGTTGGTTTTTTACATAGATAGTTTTTACTTAGGAAATAAATGGTAGTTTGACATAATTATTTCTAAACAAGCGCTTTTAAACCGCCGTTTTTAACCCACAGATAAAATTATGTAACAATTAAAATCGGCTTTTAACCAATTATTATGACCCCAATAATAAAATATATTATTTTGACAGGCAATCTCATCTTAATCCAAATCATCGACAACATACACAATCTCAATAAACCAAATCAAATAATAATTTTCAGCCTCCATCTTGGACCATTATTTATGGGACCCCTAACTCCTAAGTAATATTTAATAAACCGTTCCCATTAATCAAGACACGGAAGTATAACAAGTAATATAATAATCTGTTCGTTCATAAAACAAAACCACTTAGCAATAATAAGAGGAATCGTTGGGAACAAAAGGTTTTAGTGAAAAACTTTGTAATTTCCAAGGCGTTAGTACCCGGGCCACGTACTTTGCGTATGAATAATTTAGGAGGCGCCTATATTTGGGCTACACTTGTGGTCTTCCGAGGGTACAAGTTCGTGTTAGGGTACTACTGATGGTCGCTACTAATTGCACTCGAAGTATTATCGGTACAGAAGGAGCAGAAAAATACGATATTCTTTCGGCCTACGAGTATCGTTTGTACCTTTGTAGGTAAGTACCGATACGATTTTTAATATCTTTCGCTGATGATACTGCCGAGTTTCTGGGGCTACTTTTTATCTTTGAAAATCCGTGATTCATGTGGGCAGGCTATGCGAGCGAAGCCTCGGTAAAAAGGTAGTTTAATAAAACATTAAATTAAATTATATCTACAGATTAGTAATAATCGTAACAATTTGACTTAGAACATTCTTTAAGACTTAAAACTGGAAATAGTTGTTCAAATTCTTGTCAAGTTTTGTAAAATCCCTAAAACTGTTGCAATATTCAAACTCGCGTAATGATCACTTCCAAAACTAAACCAACTAAAAAACAAATAGTAAGACTGCAAACCAGAACCGGCTCAAAGTTACTAAAAACGGAAACCTTCGCTCATTCGGCTAATGAGTTGCTCGACTTTTTGGACGGTTTCAAAAAAACAACGCGAGAATACTTGCACAAGTATGTACCTGCGGCTAGGGAACTTTCCAACGGTTTTTGTTTAGACCGCTTGTGAGAGACGCCTGTGTTTGGCAGCCTTTCAAAGACGTATTGTTCTTTACTTGCGACGCAAATGTATGGAGATAGGGGTAATATTTAGTAGATGGTCTGGTAAATAAAACGGGAGGAAGGAAAAGTACTTAACCTAGAGGTAAGTCTGTCATCCAAGCACATAAACCCGAGTTGGTGTCGAGTGCGGTTTCCACTCTCTTAAATGAAGACAGGGTGTGGAGCAGCTTCCTCCTCCCATAATTGAACCAGGATGTAGTTTGTACTAGCAAACCATCACTGCTGTGGTGATTGTGGAGAATGCGTCTGTGTCCCTTAGCTGCAAGAAGTGATGAAAATAAACACCGTGTAGTTTTATTCAGTAGGAATCAGACTAAATCCACTCCGCCTGCCCCAAGACAGAGGACATCCATGAGGATTTGCACACGTAAAAACAAAAAAAATAAAGTCGGCGAATACATCTGGTTTTTGCCAGCCAGCTCGCGAATATGTTTCCTCCGACTGGACAGCAAGATTTTCTTCTTGTTTACATATTTTTAGTTCGCTTTTGAAGCAGTCGGTTTTCTTGATTTTGTTAAGTTTTTTTATTTACAACTTTTTAGTTATACTTTTTTTTTCGAATGACTTTAAATTCATTCGAAAAAAAAAGTATAACTAAAAAGTGACATATAAGTGGTATATATTTTCGTAATTACCTCTAAAAACCCTTCATTTTGATACCCCTCTCGATGGGTTTCGAAGAAAAAAAAATTGCAACCCCTACAATATGGCGCCCAAAATCCACCATGTTTCTTTTTTTTCCAACGGCACTTATCTAAGAACACTTGGGCGGCCAAGACCTATCTAACGATGTCTTAATTATAAAAATTCGTCAAGTGGTATAAAAGATACGAGGTAATAAAGAATATTACATACAATACGCGCGAAAAACATAACCCTTTCCTTGCAGCCGGGTAAAAAGGGGTCTTTAAGTCAAGAGTGAATAAGTTACTTTTAGACAAGCGTCCGTCATCGCTTTCCATCAGGTGATATAGCGGACAACGTGAGCATATTAAGAATAGGTTATTAGTAATAGGATGGAATGAAACTTACCTAAATTGTGTTTCTGTCATTTTGGATGGTCTTCTAATATATTATCTGTAAAAAAAAGAAAATAGTGTATAATGGGCACACTAAATAGCTATTTCATTATCATGAAAGGTATTGCTAAGAAAATCAAAAGATTGATTGATGCAATTTATATCGTGTGTCGGAACCAGAAAAATACATATGGAATAATATTCCAGCAGCTTAGAATTAAACTGTCTAGGCAAAAATCATACCACAAAAATTAACAAAAACGGCAAAAAATAAAATTAAACAGAATCCGTAAAAAAAAACAACAAAAATCGGGCAAATAAAAATGAATGGGCAACGCGTTGGCTTTCGAATAAATTTGGCTGAATTCAATCCGGTTCAGTAATAGTTGCGGAACCATCGGCAGATTTGAGCAAGTTCGCGCCGGCCGGACAGAGCCGGGATGCAACGAGCGTGAACCGGGAGATATGGTATCTGCACGGTTCCGGTTTATTTGTATTCTATTGGTTTGATTTTGTTTGTTTGTTTAGAATTTTGTTAGTTTCATGTTTTACTGCAGTCTGTAATTCAGCTTTCTTGTTCAGTTGACATGATAATGACGTGTTACTGTTTTCTGCAGCTAATTCCATGACTAAGACTTCAATGACATTTAATTTTTAATTAGCTTCCTGCTAGAAACTGGCATTCATCACGGATGTCCTGTGACCTAGGGAGAGCGAAGGAATCTTACGGTCTAAAACCACACTGTGTTCTGCTGCTACTTTTGGCCGGGACAATAGAGTGCTTGCGTATTTCATCACGCTTGAATCTAAGTGGACGCCGTCAGCCTCTACGGGCGTACATGGCCGCAGTTCCCGTTGAGAGGAACTTACGGATACTGGCGCAGCGCCGTCTCAAGCCTGTATGACGTTATACAATCCTGAGCTTTGTATTCCGTCCTAAGCAGGGTTAGTGTGCAATGTTCATATTAAGATGGTTGAAGTTATATGTGGCGTCATAGATGTCGTTACAAAGTCAGTACTGTATTGAGACACATATATACTTCGTTCTTAACATCACCGGCTAAAAACGAAGATCCCAATTAGCCTCAAAAAGAGATCCTATGAAGAACTACGCTATTTACTGTTCCTATAGGATTTGTAAATATTCTAAACTATATCATATGATTTTTAACAGCCAAAACTGCATCCACAAACCACTATTCATATATCCACGCTATACAGCGGAGACAAATCTGCCTGTAGCCGGTCGGTCGGTGACTTTAATTACTTTTTATTGGAGCCTGCCTCGTGCACTACGATATTAGATCAATAAACGTTCGTGTGGTTTCGCTACAGGATATATTTCAATTTCTATTGATTTAGGGGTTTGAGAGCCTCGGAAAGCACGTTAAGCCGTTGGTCCCGGCTGTTATTTGAAGATCTTTGACAGTCGTTACGGGTAGTCAGAAGCTTGAGATCTGACACCAGTCTTGCCAAGGGGTACGGTGTTACCCAGTTACTGGGTTGTGGAGGTCATAAAGGCAGTCGCTCCATGTAAAACACTGGTACTTAGCTGAATTCGACTGGAAGCCGACCCCAATATAGTTGGGAAAAGGCTAGGCAGATGATGATGATTAGGGGCCGGATGCAGTTAGAGCAATTAAGTCCATGTTTTAGGAAAATTAAATGTCAGTTTATTGATTGTTATTTTGGTCAACCAATCTCGACATCGGATGAAAACCAACTGCGGGTTAAAACTTTGAAATGGAGGTGGTTCAACGAACAAAATATCACTTACTAAAGAATACAAGGAGTTAATGACCTCTAACTTTGGCCTTATAAATAACGCCTCCTTTTTTTTGCTAGCCTGTTTTGTCGCTCTCTTGGAAAGGTGGTAGGAGTGGAGCTAGGCCTTTTTCTCCACTCCTTCACTATTATAAACGGTAAGATAGAAGATGGTCAAAATTATGTTATAATTTGATCATTTTGCATGCACAAAAACTTTCAGAAAACGGAAGGAAGTTGCTAGCTTTGATCATCATCATTTCTGCCACTAGATTGGCACTGCAGTACATAGGCCTTCCCCAAGCGTCGCTAAATCGACCGGTCCTGTACTTCTCGCATCCAGCAAACTCCAGCGAGCCTCACTAGGTCATGGGTCCACCTTTCGGATCGGATGCCTTTTCACCGCTGCATCTTCCGGCTAGCCTTAATATTGATATCTCTGAGATTCTTTTTGGAATCGCACGGGGTTTATATTTTAAATTATGTTTTTTTTTGCTTATTTTGTCTCCTGTGCGGGTCACAAATAAATATCTTTTCTTTCTTTCTTTATAATGATTTAATTCATTATTGAATTTTATGACAATAAATCACGAGAACTACTAGGCCGCAAATACTTGTCTTAAGAGGAAATGCAGGCAGAGAGATCCGACTGAATTTCCTTAAAAATTTAAAACATATTCCATACATTGAATAAAAAATATATATGCACAACATATTCAGTTTTTCCTTTTTTCATTTATTCCATAGTTGTCAAATTTGTACACTAGGCAGCGCAATTTTGAGAATTGTTTGAGTGTTCTAGTGCTTCTAAAGATAATGAATCATTGAAAAAGAACACTTAGGGGCTCAGTATATATCCTTCTTTTTTAGTTTATGGAATATCGTTTAAATTGGTCCAATATTGGAGGAGTAAATAGGCGAGAGCTAGACCTCAAATTGTGACTTTTTACTTATTATATTCAGTCGGATGTCTGCGACCGCAATTTCTCTTAAACTTATCATAATAAAACTCAGCTGAAACTCACAATTTACTATTCAAAGTGGTTACCATTTGTTATACATTCTGTACAGCTCCGCTTGCTTCGCAAACTTCTTTGATTACACTTTAAACAACATCGCCTTCGAAACTTAACTACTTAGTATCTAACAGAATTCTAAAACTATTCCAACTTGAATACATCTCCAATTAACAATGACAACGTCGGTCGAAGGAGTTAGTGTAAATTAAAATTCTGATATGCTCTTGAGTACGAAATGAATTAAAGTTTGACGTAAGCGCTTTGTAAAAGAGTTGGTCTGGAAAAACATAAAATGATGCAATGTGTATAGGGCTTTGGACACATACACATGAGATTTGTAATCCGTCGTCTTATGATAATGAGCACAATTTATATATTTAAAATGAAAAACTTTTTTACAAAAAAATAAAACCTACTTCCAAATTGAAACTACAAAGCGAAAATTAACTTTCTTTTCCGAAGTCGGTGTTGAAAAACGGAAAACAAAAGGTACTATAGACAAGTTGTAGTGTTTTGTTTGGGAAGTAATTTTTTTTTTGTATTTTTTTCACTTTTTGTTTTGGTATATCAAATTACCATGAAAATCATTTATAGCCAAAGTACATCTCATGACGATTCCAATAAGCCCAAAAACGACTACAACTAACTATGTTTTGTTTTGGAGTTCCAGTGCCTTCCTTCCGGCTTCAGGCTTCATCATCAGATCTGTCTCTCTGTCTGTCAATAGGCTGTATCTCTTGAACCGTGATAGCTGGACAGTTGAAATTTTCACAGATGATGTATTTCAGTTGCCGCTATAACAACAAATACTAAAAACAGAATAAAATAAATGTTTAAGTGGGGTTCTTTACAACAAACGTGATTTTTTTGCCGTTTTTATTGCGATAATGGTACAGAACCCTTCGTGCGCGAGTCCGACTCGCACTTGGCCGGTTTTTTTCAACCACTATCGCGACTCAGTTGTTGATAGCAAGTCACTTGTCTAGGGAGGCCTTTGTAGTTTAGGGAACAAAAACAGACATTGCACCTTCATAGGTCATCTTTACCTTGGTCTTATCTGATAGTGTCCATGGGTCACGATAATTTGGTTTTCGTTCGATTGGTTTCATTCGTTTTGGTTGAGTTAATAATCTCAACCAAAACGAACAAAACTTCAAAAAAAGTAGGAGGTTCTCTACTTTATTTTTACGTATATTCACCGATTAGTCAAAAGACGCCTGGACCAATTTGGAAAGTTCTTCTTTTGTTTGATAGGCTATATTTCCCAGGTGGTCCCATTGTCATTAGGCCAGGATCAAATTATGTGATCCCATGGTAATCATAGAAACTCTTTAAATCTTACAGGCAAACATATAGAGATTTTGTTTTGGTGCGGTTATGCAATCGTTTGCACTCAGAAAATATCATTTGGTGAAGTGGAACTGATGAAGAAGACCATAGATAGCCACTCCTTAATGACAAGTATGTTACGGGTATAAGATAATATGTCGAATAGGTAACCGACTATGATGAAGCAAATACTTATAAACTGTATTTTATCTGTATCTAGTATATTGTGTGTGTATTTGTTGTTATAGCGGCAACAGAAATACATCAACTATGAAAATTTCAACTGTCTAGATATCACGGTTCATGAGATACAGCCTGATGCTGGCTGTCTGTCTCTCTGTCTGTACAGAGAGACAGAGAGACGGAGAGTGGAGGCTAAGTAATAGGGTCCTGTTTTTACCCTTAGGATACGGAACCCTTGACAAAAATATGTCCTTCAAGCACTATCGAAATGTCAATGCCTTTCATTTTGGCACTCTGATCATAGCCATTGCTGACATCGAATGACTGTCTAGAGCCTCAGGTCCCAAAAACTTTGAATATCATCACTTACAAATAAAAAAAACATCCAGTGACCTGTTCTAGAATAGGTACGTATTCTAGAACAGGTAACTGGATGTTTTTTACCAATTACAATTACTAATACTAAATAAGAACGACCCTAACACTCTTAACACAGGATAAAACATTGCCATAAATCGGACAACTAATTACGATTGTCTAGATCAGATGGCAGAGTTACCGACTTATGAGAGCCAGTGTCCACATTATTAAACGAGGCTTAGTGTTGCGCGCGGCGCCGGCGGCTGTAGCAGTCTTGTGTATGGGGACAGACGGACCAATGGAAAGGATAACTTTTGTTTGGAAATCCATGTTCCAAAAACACATATTTTTAGGGTACCGTACCCAAAGGGTAAAAACGGGACCCTATTACTAAGACTCAACGATCCGACTGTCTGTCCGTCTGTCACCAGGCTGTATCTCATGAACCGTGATAGCTAGACTGTTGAAATTTTCACAGATGATGTCTTTCTGTTGCCACTATAACAACAAATACAAAAAAAAAAAACCGCGATATATTCGCGAGCTGGCTGACCAAAACCAGATGTATCCACGACTGCACAGCAAGATTTTCTTCTTGATTAAATCTTTTTAGTTCGCTTTTTATGCAGTCGGGTTTTTTCATTTTATTAACTTTTTTTTTCGAATTACTTTTAAACATATAAGTGGTTTATGTGGTTTATGTTTTTATAATCACCTTAAAAACCCTTCATTTTGATACCTCACTATCAAGTGAGGTATCAAAATGAAGGGTTTGGAGGAAAAAAAAATTGTAACCCCCACAATATGACGCCCAAAATCCGCCATGTTTCTTTTTTTTCAACGATACTTATCTAAGAACACTTGGGTGGTCAAGACCTATCTAACGATGTCTTAATTATAAAAAATCGCCAAGTAGTTTGAAAGATATGAGGTAATAAAGAATATTACATACATACAAACATACAAGATACGCGCGAAAAACATAACCCTTGCCTTGCAGCCGGGTAATAAAAACAAAATAAAACAAATGTTTAAGTGGGAAAAATACAATAAACGTGATTTTATTGCTGTTTTTTGGGATAATGTTACGGAACCCTTCATGTGCGAATCCGACTCGCACTTGGCCGGTTTTTTTTCATTGACCAGCGAAACACCTATGTGGCCACTGCTAGAGACGGCATTGTTAAAGCTTTTCGTAAATATGACAATTTTGAATATGGTTTTAGCAGCCTATATAAATCTGTGCTCAGCGCATAATACGAGAACACGAACAGTTAATAAAATGGCGTCTCTAGTAGCTAACATGCGATTGTCTGCAATTTCATGCTCTGTAATTTTGCTTCTATGTGGGTAGATTATGAGGTAGGTAGCCAATATTCATTTAATATAGGAAGTACAGCCCTTATAGACATGAATGCTTGGGAAAGGCCTGCATCGTGGCTTTAGCGTCACGATGGTGCAGCGTCTTAGTTTTTATAATCTTAAAAAATAACGCCAATAATGTTGCAATGTAACGCTAAGTGCGAAGGCACTCTAAAACGTGTATAAAATGAAGGTGTGCTCACATTGAAGAATTTCTCAAATTTAATTTTATCATCCTACTAATATAATACCTTTAAAGGAACAATTATTGCATATATGTATCTATTTATTTATATATATTATCTGAATCTCGGAAACAGCTGCAACGATTTAAATGAAATTTAGTATGCAGGGGTTTTCGGGGGCGATAAATCGATCTAGCTAGGTTTCATTTTTAGAAAACGTCGTTTTCTCTATTTTCACCCTACCAGAGCTCGGTCGCCCGTGTACTATTTATTATAAATGTGAAAGTTTGTGAGTATGGATGGATGTTTGTCGTCTTTCACGCTAAATTTACAGGGCGGCGTTCATTTCCGAAAAAAAACTCCTATTTTTCCACAGTTTCCCATCCTCTACCTCTGTACGTCCCAGCATGTAGCTCGGAAACTCGCTGACGGGCAACATGCCCTTTTGTGATACATACTTTACACAACTTATATAGCCCACTCTATTAAACTTTACCATGGCCCCGGTTATTTTTATTTAAAATATTATTAAGAAGTACAGAATTTCCCGTCTTTCAATGGAGGACAAAGTTTCTATTGAGATGTGTGGAGTGATCAAAGGTATGTATTAAAACTGTGTTTGTGATGATTTGTATTGAAGAAACCTCACGATCTAATTTATTTTATGCCAGCGTTAAGATTGCCAACCAAGGTGAGATAATTTTCCTGTTGACCTATTTTTATAATATCAACTAATTTGTGTATATTTGGGAAGAGACCAGATGGCATGACATTGGTGCCGTGGAAGGTGGGTAGGCCTCTGGTGTAGGACGCAACCTGTGTCGACACCCTTGCGCCATCTCATATTCCTAGTTTGGCGGGCTGTGCTGGCGCTGCTGCTGCGGCTGCTGAGGCCCTCAAGCGGCGCAAATACTGTAACCTAATTGGTAATTACAGTTTTGAGCCGTTTGGGGTCGAAACGCTTGGGTCATGGGGCCCAAGTGCACGTCTCCTTTTTAAGGAGATCTCTCGACGACTGATCGACACCGTGCGTGACCAGAGGGCTGGCTCTTTCTTTGCGCAAAGAAAAAGCATTGCCATTCAACGTGGCAATGCTGCCAGTCTTCTGGGCACGTTCCCGGATGACAGCGATGTGGATGAGTACTTCGACGCCTAAGTGTACCTTTCTTTTGTATATAGTGAAAGTAGTTAGTTTAATTTTAAGTTTGTAAAGTTTATTTGTGTATCAAATTGTGATCGTCAAAGCTATTTACGAGTATTTCTATCTATATTCTGCAAGCGGCTGCGCTCGCGTGAAAAGTGTTTTCTTAACCCAAGAGAACACATTCCCAGGATAAAAAGTATCCTATGTGCTATAAGCCTATGTCCAGCAGTGGACGTCTTTCGGCTGAAATGATGATGATAAAATATGAATGCACACTACCATAAATGGCAATACGCTTTGATAACTATTTTGGAAATAAAGGCTTTTTATTGAAAATTTGCTTCTACCTGTGTTTTCACACCCGTGCTTTAATCCTTAAAACCGTGCATTTTTCGAGAAAAGACAGAATTACGTAATCAATTGAAGATATAATTTCACTGGTATCATAATCCTGCACTTGAGTTTTAAACTCGTTACAGAATCGCAACCCTCTTCGAATCTGTCTCAAGACGAGTTAAAACACTTTACAATTCAGAAATATTGTAAAAGTCACGTCCCAATATTACAGTAACCCCTTTCTTTCAATCGCATCTCGGGACTTTTGTGAAAATATAAATTATTCATATTCGATTACCCCAAGTCGCTTCGATCAATGTATGTGAAGGCAAATCTTTTTCGTTTTCCTCGACGGTTTCTCGGCCTATTTTTCAAGCTCATTTTACTTGGGGCAATTGTTTTTGCTCTCATTAGTCACTCACGTGGCTGTTCGGTGCATTCGTTTTTACCTTTAACTCCTAACTTAAATGTCTAAACGTTAGGTATTCCATTTAGAACCCATTCGTTAACATTTTTTTCAGTTTAGTGCTTACGATAGATAATTTAGTTAACGATGGTACATTCTTTCATACATTTTTATATCTGTAAAAGCGCAATAACAGTGGACAGCGATTTGGACGAGTTCTCGACGCCATATTTTAGACTAGTTTATTTTTAATCTTAGTTATTTTACTTTTTACTAAGTGTATATATGCAATGTGTAATTTTAATTCTGCAAACTAAATAAATGAATCAATCTGTAAGCCTATTTTAGAACCATTTCTATGGAAATGTAAATAGACGACTCCTTCCTGTTTGCAGTGGCTTTAAATTTCTTTGGTATTTACTTACCTTATGTAATCATAATATTCGACCTTCAATTTACCTATGTATCAAAATAAACTCCAAACATAGTCCATCACTACAATTACAAGTAGCAATGTTGAATAAACTTGTTAACAATGCAACTGAAATCTACTTTCTTCCCGCAGATTACGGGGCAGCTTGCAATTTTTTTACATTTTAAGATAATAAACAAAATCCACTCGCCGCGTCCAATCCGTCGCGTTTTCTTTTACGTTGCGCTGTGGCCATGAAATTGGAGTGGCGATGGATGGCGGCTTGTCATGAAAAGTTAAATTAATTTATTTTATGCCAGTTTTATCTCTAGCCTACCTAGACCTATCCTACCTATTTTGGTTTAGGCCCTACCCAAACTCAAAAGAAGTTTCTGAATGGTTTTAATGTAATAAAACAAAGGTCTGAGGTCTATTTTTTAAGTAATTTTGACCTCCACTCGAATCAGTCACCATTTTGACGGAAAACCCTCAATACATAACAAGCTAGTATTGTCAATTTATTGATTCGAGGTGAAAACGAGTTAGATGAAATGTTATGGAATATAAGGATAAGTCCAATAGGGGCTATCATGCTATTGGTAGTAACTATAGGCATTCTAGGTTTAATCTAAGCTGTTGGAAAAAATTACACGTTTTCAGAGATGTCAATAATTTGCAAGCGGCTTTTATAGGCTAAAGAAAAAAATCTGGAAAAAAATCTGCCAAGAAACTTAGCTTGTCCAATAGGAACAAACTCCTTTAAGGTTACACTAGTCGAAAATTCTTCCATACAAACGTAGTCTAGGGATTATTCCACTGTTTGACTATGTACGTTCAAAATAAAAAGTGATATAAATTTGTCTTATCATTATCTAGCCCTGTATGGCAGCGAAAAAGTAAAAAAAGAAAATATTTGAAAGTTATGAGCGTCGAAAGTTCCACATTTCGACACTAATTTTAACGCATTTTTGGGCGCAAACAAATACCATAAGAAGACGGAAAATTGCAAAACGGCCTCCATACAGGGATAGATTAGTAGTTCAACAATGCATATAATTTTATTTTGAACAGGTAGATTTTGTCGTTTTTTCATGATATCTAGACTGCCAAAGGTCTGTTTATAAAATTTCTCGCGCTCGGTTTCGTCCTAAATCATTATCCATTTCGCTACAAATTTGCAAAAGTGTGTATTCCTACGTGAACTAGCTTCCTACTGCTCATCACAGCATCTATCTGTTCCGCACGTGTTGTCGGTAGATATAAAATACATTTTAACCCCGCGCATAAAATAGTTCGTGCCGTCGACTAGTGTACCCTTAATTACAGAGACTACATAACATTAACAACCTTATTAAAAAGATTAAACAAACAAACCTATTTAGCTGCATATGTACTTAACAAAAAATCATCGCTTTACCAACAAAAGCTAAACGCTGTTCTCCCAGGCTGAGTTTAAAGCGATCTTTTCTCAGATGCCAGTCACTATCTCCGCTTTTGTACGGAGGCTATTCAACGTCGGCGCTTGAAGCGCGGAATTGGACAGCCAAACCCAATTACCGTACAACGTCCGCGCTCGAGTTTTTATTTATGCACTGGTCCTTTGAAAAACGTGCCCCTTGCTAATACAATAGCTTCTAGTTTGTTCGTATTACTTACAGGAAGGTACATAATGTTGTTATGGATCAGAAAGATGTTATGAGTATGAAAAATGTCCAGTTTTATTTTCAGAATGTCTTGCCACTAACTGAGGTGATTCTGATTATAAACCGGTGAGTGTCATTTGACACTTTTTATTTTATTTTCATAAAAGTAAATGTGTTTCTCTTTTTCTTAATAATTCTCTTATTAAAATTAATAGGTTTCCTTCACACTGAAATAACTTTATACCTAGGTATCAAGCTGGCCTTACCGAAATTTTTCAACTAATGATCTGAAAATCGAATTCAAAAACGAATAACTCTCTAAAACAATAAAATCTCTAGAAACCCTTCAATTTTTATCTTTCCACTACTTAATAGCAGTATAGCTAAAGTGCCTAGATTCAATGCATTGAATATGACTGAACGAGACCCGATTCGTTCGTTCACGAGTGAAGTAAGAACTGCGACTACACACGGTCACGTAGCTTGTCGAGCCAGCGATGAGCTTGTAAAAGCGTTCGTGCGTCACAGATCATACAGATTGCTGGCAGCGTTCCATTTTCGAATATGATTCGTTTTTAAATTATCTGTGAACGTTTTGTCGTGACTTAGGAATTTTCTTGTTCAGTGAATCAAGAGAATGGCAAGCAACCGCCATAATGGTTGAATCAGATTGTGATTACGATTTTGTCTTCCTTGCAGTCTTGTGCAAGGAAGACAAAATCTAAAAATATGAAGTCTTATTTTTAACATTTTCATATCAATAATCAATACTGTGCTTTATTACATTACATCCTTCATTTTATTTATGTTTGCGCAAAATATTGTGATATTAAAATTGATATTATGGTGATATTCTTACTTTCAGGATAAGAATAAGAATGAAGGTCTATTTTTCATTTAACTAAAATCCTAAGTCGCCTTAATGATTTTCTTGTCTATCATCAAAATTAAGGCTGCACGACTTAATAAGTCGTCTCAACCGACGACTCTTTAATAAGTATAAAGGCGCGTGTGTGTGTGTGTGTTTGTATGTTTGTTACTTCTTCACTCTCAAACGGCTGGACGGATCTGGATAAAATTTGGCACAGAGATAGATTATAGTATGGAATAGCACATAGGATACTTTTTATCCCGGGAATATTTTCCCTCAGGATAATTTTCGACATTCACGCGGGTGAAGCCGCTGGCAGAAGCTAGTCTATATATATAAAAGCGAAAGGTCATTCACTCAATCATCACGAAATATCGAAAACCGCTGGACGTATAAAGATGAAATTTGGCAGGGAGGCTCCTCAAGTGACGTAAGTGCGCACTAAGAAAGGATTTTTAGAAATTCCACCCCTACGGGGTGGTAAAAAAGGGCTCGAAATTGTGAATTTTGTATGAAATTTCTACAGTTTGTAAGTCGGACACGTGAAATTTTAGATTTACGCTGTTGGTTGATTAAAGGAATTTAGGTATTTATTGGTTTTTGGAAATTCTACTCGTTAGGGGTATGAAAGTTTGTATGAAATTTCTACAGATTGTAAATTGGACACGTGAAATTTTACATTTATGCTCTTGATTGATAAAAATAATTCATGTATTTATAGATTTTTGGAAATTCTACCTCTAAAGTGGTAAACATAGGGTTAAAACTTCTACGGTTTTAAGTGTGGCACGTGAAATTAAAGATTTACGCTTTTGATTGATTAAATAAAGTAAACGATTTGGCTAGACTAAAATTAAATATGCTTACAATAAATATAAAATAAATACACGTAAATAACATATGCACACAAAAGATCCACAAGTCATTTAATTACTAAATGCCTATATCCCTTGCTCACAGGTTTTGACCACGAGATACGCCAAACAGCCAGCTCGGGAAGTACATGACAGCCAGTTTATAATGGACGTGTTCAAAATAGTCATCCCCAGTTTTTTCTGTGATGCGATAAGAAACTGCCGCAATCGAACTCTGAAAGTTATAAGGCATTTAAGATTCCTTATCGGCGGGGGAATATTGTTCCAGCATTTGGATGCGGCGGATCTAAAACTTCCCCTGAAAGCCGCTGTCTTGTGCGAGTGAGTGAAGAGTTGCTGTGAGCACTGTCTACTTGCACATTCTCTTCTACTAGCGATCCAGCTAAGCTTATTATATAGATAGGTCAGCTCATATAGCACATAGGCAACTTTTTATCCCGGTATAATATAACCTTATGATAAGTTAACACATATCACGCGGGCGAAGCAGCTAGAAGAAGCTAGTATCACCAAACCGACAGGTATCCCAAATCCGAGCCAAAAAGAGCCAGTCAATAAAACACTCGATTTAAAACACAACATTTTTACACAAACTTCAGCCGAGAAACTTTGTTTTTGGCAAGCAGTCTTGGCTCCAAAGTTGGCCGTCCATTTCAGCTGTGGATCACAGCTAGGCCAACTTCAAACCAACGGGTGCTTGATCCAGCCTCTCTTTTTTAATTAATACCACTTCGAACAGAGAACCGAAAGAATGCTTCAAGTCATTAAAAGTTTTAATAGCATTTGACTTCGAGTTGCAAGGATGGTAACAAATTTTAGCCGAAAAGTTTTTGGTTTTTGAAACTGTAAGAAATAGTTTGTGCCGCCCGAGTTTTTTAGAATGGGAAAAGTGTTGGCCTGAAAGGGTTGGAGTTGTTGGAGTAAGAGTTTCGGGAAATATGGTGATTGTGTGTTTGAGTTATACCCAACGAACGGGTTGGGAACCTTTTCTCGTTACGTTTGTGTTTACTAAAGTTAAGCGCTGAAAGGGTTTGAGTAAGGTCTCTATCAGCTGAAAGGAGAAAGAAAATGGCGAAATCTTAGCTAGCTTAAATTTGAGCGTCTTAAAGTGTGTTATTTACGAAATAAATTCCATTAATTGTTTATGTTTTTTTCAAAATATAACATTAACTGGTTAAACATGGATAAAAAAAACATTTATACATAATGGACATTCCCGTGTGTTCGAAGCGCGGATGCGTGAGTGGATCAATTAAAGTTATTTGATTTTTAGGGTTCCGTACCCAAAGGATAAAAACGGGACCCTATTACTAAGACTCCACGATACGTCTGTCTGTCCGTCTATCACCAGGCACATATTTTCACACATGATGTATTTCTGTTGCCGCTATAACAACAAATACTGAAAACAGACTAAAATAAATACTTAAGTGGGGCTCCCATACAACAAACGTGTTTTTTTTTCCCATTTTTTGCGATAATGGTACGGAACATTTCGTGCGCGAGTTCAACTCGCACTCCAGTTTTTTCGTTAACGGAAATACTATTGCAATATTGCCCTTTTAATGCCTCGAAATTGAATAATATTACCTATTAAACACATTAAAAGTTACCTTACAGACATAACCTACAAAACATCATGACTGAAAATCTATTATATTCGGCGTTCCCTAAAAAAATTATTGCACTACCTAATTCAGAAGATGATCCTGAGTTAAACCATATACATTTCATTTAAATACGTAGGAATTTAATATCAGCTAAAACAATGTATGGGCTTTTGCCATTGTTCTTTGTACTGCTCAGAGAAATGCTCATTTAAAATATGCATATTTACCTGCGGAGGAATACTTACTAAGGCCAGGAGCACACGATGTGTTGCGGCGCCGGAACGCAAAGATTTCCCCGTCGCCACAGCACATCGAGTGACATGCCTCTGATATTTCTATGTAAAACGACGCGTCGAAACCGCTACGGCGCGGCGTCGCGTCGCCGCCGCAACGCATCGTCTGCCCCAGCACTAATGTCTACTTCAACGCATTATTTTTCTTGTTTCTGTCATTTTCCTTTATTAGCAAATTGCTCAAAAAGAAATCAATTAAATCAAAATTTCATCAATTAAAAACAGACTAAAATCATAATCGAATTACAAAAAAACAGAACAACAACATTCATTACCCTAAGGGACAAGGACTAAGGCTAATACACACTCCAGCGTTTTCTCATACATCAAACAGCCACACAAACAAACATTGAACCAACTCGGCAATCATTAAAGAATCCCCAATTTAAACCGTAGGTACACTCTCGGACACCTGTAAAAACATAATTCTGTGTAAGGCCTTACATAGCCACCCTCTGCCTTTAAATCGAAAACCAATTACGGAAAAAGTGTACATATACAGCCGAGCATTGTCCGGACGTGTGTGGGTATACGCATATAGAAACTGTAAATGCGACAACAGAGAACATGTGTGGCTGGAAAGGGTAGCCTGTATGGATTTGAAGAGAAAACAATGAAAGTGTATGACGATTAATTTTAATTTTAATTGCTATCTTGAACTTTTGTCGATGGATGATAACATCAGAATGCATTTTTAAAAAATGTGTTTGGCGATAAAACTTGATGAATAGATGATTTTGGCACTATAAAAGGGTAATAAAGCTAAAATGAAAAGGTTGTAAGAACCCCAAATGTCACAAGAGTTGAAGTAAAATTATTTATATAGGTGATTGAAACTAGCAGGGCAAACTTTAAATGATATACTACCTACTGCAGGAGACTTACTCGGCAAACATAGGGTAGGGCCCTCAGGACGTAAGGAGCCTTAGCTCCTTACGTCCTCTTCTCAGATCTTAATCTTCGCAAGAGAGAAGCTAAATGAGAGCCAACAATCGAGTTGGACGACAAGCAATTAGATAAGCCCATATCTGGCAGTTTCTATTAAAGGCTATGTTTAATAGTATCCAAAAGCCATCCAAGTCCAGTACCCCATCTATAGAGTGGTACACCAGCAGATAGCACGTTTAATTAACACAAGTGACAGGGCGATGTGAGTCGACGCACCGACTGGCACATATAGTGGCATAACAAAACGCGGCTATGTAGTGCAGATTATAAATAGGTTTGATTTAAACACTTAGGTCTAAGGGGATCTTTGCTTGTTTGTTAAGATATTGGAAATTTGGGTTCGGGGATATAGATGAACACTATTTTAAGAAAACCACTATGAGGAATTACAAGATAATAAAAAAGCAAAATATGCTAGAGATAAGAGAAGTCTTCTTCTTTAAGTATAGATTCAACTCAAATTTTGTCCGACTAGAATGTGGCCACCTGAATAGCTCTGCCGTCATTCAAGTCGTGGAAGGTGCAGGTGGTTGTGTAGGCAAGAAGCAAACTCCTAAGAGCAGTACAGAAGAAGTCATGTTACTTCGACTACAAATAAATTAGAATAAGGACAAGAAAATTATAATGATGAGATGATGAGGCTTTCGTTTATAATTTATTGATGAGTAAAACTCAAACTAGACTAAAAGAAATAGATAAACGTTGTCTAAAGATAAATGAGCCCACGACCATGATAAACTTAAAGAATTAAACTTACAGATTGCTAAGCAAGCCTCAGATTCATTATAAATCATTTTTTAAGAATGAAACCTCAAATCTACATATAGAGATTATTTCAAAAGCCATAGATTTTTTAACTGCTCATGCTATCGCTACAGTGACAGTTCTCATAAAATTTCGTTTCAAGTCACGTGGCTCTTGAATTTGAATTCTATCTATCGTAAGAATGAAAAATGCTAACTCTTTTTCTGCAGCTTCGTTCTCTTGTCTTATTCCGTTGGTATAATCATCCAGCATTCAGAAATAGTCGCAGTGACTGAATTTTCACAAACGGATGTTCAATTCTAACCGAAATTATCTCCTACATTTATAACTCTTCATAAGCTAACACTTTGAAACCCCAATAGTTTAATCATTAGTCGTCGTTGCATTGTTTTTGTTCATAATTACGCCGCGAACACGCTACTGCATTATTATAAAACTTTCTTATTTATATGCAGATGTGGTGCCCCACATAATGATTTACAAGCAAAGAACAACATTAATTCATTACGAAACAAATTAACATAAAATAACAAGAACGGAAAAATAAATAAAATATAGAATAAAATAATATACAGACGGCCATCCATATTCACTAACAAGGGAACGTGCATTACCATAATTTCCAACCTACCTATACAGATACAAATTCATTCAACCTGTTTTATATTCCGCAAAAGTGCCCAGAAAAGGCCAGAGGACTTAACGAGTGAATTAGAATTTTACATTGTAATGGTTGTTGGTCGCAGAGAAGGGTGAAATAGGGGTAAAAAGTAGGGGGATGAAAAACGCGAACGTCGAGTGGCATCTCACCTAGGCGCGGCGCATACTTCAGAGCTTTGAACTAATTATCCGGTTCTGAATACGCCTCGCAAGCGGCAATTTCACTAATTATTACATTCATTGAGAAACTGAAAATTAAACCGTATTTTGGTAGTGATTTAACTGTTTTGTCACGAGTGTGAAACAGGAGCAAATTGGTTTTATACTTCTTTATTACAAGTGTACTTGTGTATGCGTTTCTCTCGTTGACTTTTGTACCTGTAGTTGTACCATAGGCGCTGCAAATTGACTCTGTATTTTCACTACTAGAAACTAAATTAATGCTTTTCGCATAATGTTTTTGCACTCATGACATTAAATGGTTCAGTCGGTTAAATCTTCTGTTTTGTTTCTCAAATTCGGGTATTTAACACGCAGATTTATGATCTACAGAAATAATTGTTTTTGCACGCATGCTGTAAAATCATCAATATCATGTCATCTAGATAAACAAACATAGTTTTTACATAGGATTCATAGGTAAATCTTATCAGTGGAAACAATCATAGATATAATTCTTGTTAAGATCAATAATCAAATTCATAATAACAGATAATATAAAGATATACTTTCACCGAGCCAAAGTATGAAACTTCCATCAAAATTTTAAATTGACAATATCCAAGAGCTAGATCCATTTAACTTCTTTCGAACTTATACATATTAAAAGAATGACAGCGAACTTGAACCCAATTGTGAGTCGTGACAATTCACAATGAAACTTTATTTGAATTTAAATAGTTCGGAGTCGTCAGGCGGGGATAAATGCGTGGATCTGAATCTGCCAAGGGACTCGACTGACGTTTGCGAAGCAGCCAAGAAACTTAATACGTTTAAATTCTTTGCATTATTATATTTTTTGTGTTTTTTTTTTGGAGTATTCTGCATTGGGAATTGAATATGACTTTGTTTCTAAGCTCGTAAGGATAGAAAGGCAGCTAGCTCGAATGGCTGATAAAGATGTCTCTTCATCATCATCATCACATCAGCCAAAAGACGTCCACTGCTGGACATAGGCCTACCCCAAGCGTCGCCACATTGACCGGTCCCGTGCGTCCCGCAACCACCGAATCCCTGCAACCTTCACCAGGTCATCGGTCCACCTGGTGGGAGGTCTTCCAACACAACGTCTTCCGGTTCGCGGTCGCCACTCCAGAACCTTTCTGCCCCATCGGCTATCCGTTCTGCGAGCAATGTGCCCTGCCTACTGCCACTTAAATTTGGCAATTCTTCAGGCTATGTCGGTAAACCTGGTTCTTTTACGGATCTCAACATTTCTGATTCGATCACGCAAGGGAACGCCGAGCATAGCCCTCTCCATTGCCCTTTGAGTGACTGTAATCTTTCTGATGATGCCCATTGTAAGCGACCACGTCTCAGAGCCATATGTCATCACTGGCAACACACACTGGTCATAGACTTTCGTCTTGAGACACTGTGGTAAGTTGGACGAGAAGATACCGCGCAACTTCCTGAACGCTGCCCAGCCGAGTCGGATTCGACGGATGACCTCTTTCTCGAAGTTGGCCCTACCCAACTGAATCGTTTGTCCCAGGTAGACATAGTTGTCCACAACTTCGAGTATAGAGTCTCCAACCCTGATAGGAGTGGGTGTAATATGGGCATTCAACGGTAAAGATGTCTGCGGTGCAGTAAAGACGACTTGATACTCAAATGTGGTCAGTCTTCGTTTTGTAGTCGCAATTATTGTAGCATTTTGTTATTGTGTTCCTTGAAGTTATTCCAATATTAGTGAAGCTGACGTTAATGAAACATTGAATTCCAACCGTCCAAAAAAATTAACTTAACGAAATCTCGAAACAAACCGTTCCATTTAATTTTAAAGTCCCAAAATTCGTTTTAAATGAAAAATATTAATCCAAATTAAAACGCGGAATCGGAGCACATCAGCCGTAACCGAGTTTACCGGCTTCCGATGAGTAATATACCACGCTCGATGGCTTGCAGATTACTGACTATAAATTATTATGAAGCAATCAGTGTATGGCAAAAGTTTGGGCCTTGTTTTGTATCGGCGATGCGGGGACGATACGATGTGTGCTTGAGATTTATCGTAGTGCATGAGATGTCTTATTACAAACCGTGGACATTTATTAAGACTTTTTTTTTAGAAAAAAAGATAATGTATGGGATGCCAAGTGTAAGTGAATTTCGACCATTGTAGAATAGAATAGAATAGAATAGTTCTTTATTTGCACAGAAAGTAGGTACAAGTTACAGCTGTTAAGTTTTAATGTAATGATCCTTATACTAACTACCTTAAGTAAGGCATGCAAACAGTTTTAGCTATAATAAAGTCCCAATTAATACAAATCATCAAAACATTCAATTAAATCAAATACAAATTTACCATGTCAAGATCAAATTCTGTAAGTAAATAGGCAATGCAATACACAATGTCAATTTTAATAAAAAGGGATTACAAATTCGTCAATACAGTCTAATAAAAAATAAAATAAATAAAATTATTAAGTACAAGTCAGGAAAACAGAGAAGTCATGTTATCAATTTAAATTCTTATCGGTCAGAAATTCGCTAATTGAGTAATAACATTTATTAATTAATAGATCTGTCAATTTCTTTTTGAATAGTAGAAATGTCTCATTTTTTATTACATCGGGTATTTTATTAAATATTATCGGACCCATACATATAATATTTTTCTTTAATAGGGCGGTATCGGAACCACTAACAATTAGCAAATTTTTGTACTGTCTCCTGATTGGCCGGTTTCTATTTTCGGACACTTTATTAAATAGATGCATATTTGATTTAACAAAAACAGCCACCTCGAAAATATAAAGGGATGGGCATGTTACTAATTTTAGGGACTTAAATACAGGTACGCAGCTATCTGTTACTATTAAATTGCACATAGCCCTTATACAGCGTTTATGAGCCTTAAACACCTGTTCCTTCAGACTACAATTTCCCCAAAATATTATGCCATATCTCAAAATCGATGCGACTAACCCGCGGTATGCAATTAACCTTGTGGCCATACTTACTTTTTTAGACAAGTTAAAGAGCACATATGCAGCTGCACTAAGTTTTTTGCATACTTCTTCTGCTTGTGGCTTCCAAGTTAATTGGCTATCTATCATAATGCCAAGGAATTTAGCAACCAGTATTTGGTCAACCGTTTGTCCATTATAATGTAAATGTAAGACTTCTGGTGGAATCCTTTGATAAAAATGCATTACGTTCGTCTTTGGTATATTAATCATTAAATTATTTTCGTCAAGCCAGCGTATAATATTTATTAAAGTGTCATTTATGTCATGTTCATATGTTTTTTTGTCAATACATTTAATTAAGGCAGTACTATCGTCAGCGAATAAGACCATAGGATGTTCAATGTGGCGAGGTAAATCATTTATATACAGCAAAAATAATAAAGGGCCCAGCACACTACCTTGTGGTACGCCATACCTAATAATTCTAGCCTTAGATAAATATTTTTCTTCGCGCTTAGTTTTTAGACATATTCTAGATATTTCTGTATGTTGCTTACGATTGCTAAGGTATGACTTTAAGAGATTAAGAACATTTCCTCTAATGCCTATGATGTCTAGCTTTTTTATAAGAATTTCGTGATCAACACAATCAAATGCCCTCGTCATGTCCGTAAAAATTGCGCAAACTGGATTTTTTTTATCTACATTCTGCAATATGACATTTATCAAATCGTAAACGGCCGTATTTATTCCTTTATTTTTTCTGAAACCCTTTTGTTCCGCACTTAAAATATTATATTTGGATAGGAAGTTATTAACTGAGTCATAAATTATTCTTTCTATAACCTTGGAAAAAATGGGTATTAAAGCAATTGGTCTATAATTTGCTAGATCTTCTTTATTTTATTTTTTAGAAGTGGCTTCACTATAACTGTTTTTAAACCATCCGGGAATACTCCAGTACTGATACATAAGTTGAGTATATGACACAAATGCATGGCAATATCACCTGATACGAATTTTACAACCTTTGTTGATATGCCATCATATCCAGTGCTGCTTTTATTTTTTAATGATTTTATCGCTCTCATAATATCTTGCGGTACTACTGGTTGCATAAAAAGTGAGTTGGGGTTACTTGTCAAGTGCTTAGTGTCCGGTGTTTTCGTCATGTTATCTTGTGACTGGTCAATGAAATAGTTGTTAAAGGCGTTTGCAATGTCTGTCGGATTAGTAATGGTAGTATTTTCAACTTTTATTTGGGAAATAGGCTCAGTGATTCGGGTTTTGTTATCTATAACCTGCCATGACGCTTTCGATTTATTACTTGAAATGTTAATAAAATAATTATTTTGTGCTCTTTGCGTTAATTTAATAACCTTTCGAAACCTGCGCGAGTAATCTCTAAAGATATTTTTATTAAAATTTGATGGTTCGCGTCTGTATTTCCATAGCAATTGTCTTTTTTTTCTGCTACACACTCGGATACCATTTGAAACCCATTTAATATTCTTATTAGACTTAACTGTTATCAATTTGTAAGGAAAGCAAAGATGGTACAGCATGCGAAAATGCTCTAGAAAATAATCGTATGCTTCATAAGCATTTTTGGTTTGGTAGATTTCAGAGAAAGAAAGACATTTTAGATAATTTTTGAATCTAGCCATATTTTCACCAGACATATCGCGTTTTTTAATGCGCCAAGAATTTATTCTATATGATTTAATAACCTTAACTTCTAATAGCTGAGCAGTGTGATCAGACAATGCAAAGTCCAATACTTCGGTTTTACATTTTAATTTAGAGTTGCATGCAAAATTATCTAAACAAGTATTACTGGCCAGCCTGGTGGGCTGTCGCAGTTCCAATTTAAGATTGTAGCCCAAAAGAAAGTATTCAAAGTCTAGTGTCAAGTTATTTCTTTTAAGCGTATCTATATTGAAGTCCCCACACATGACTATTTTCTTATCAGATTTGGTACATAGCTTCTTCAAAATAATCTCTAACTTTTCATAAAAAACATTCAAGTTATTTAACTTTGGTGGCCTATAAATGCAAACATAAATTACACTTTGGTTCGTAAGTTCTATACCGCAACATTCAATAACATTAGGTATGGAATGACGAGAGACATCCAAAAGCTCTCTGTATTCAATACAATTTTTAACTAAAATACATGCTCCTCCTCGTTTCTGAGATGGTCTTGAATAAATTGCTCCTAACTTGTAGTTCATTATTTTCAATAATTTCTCATGTCCGGCCATTAAGAAGTGTTCTGTGATACAAATTATATCTATGTCTCTTTTCTGTTGGGACAATTCTTGTAGGTGAACAGTCAGTATGTCAGATTTATTTAATAGCCCAGCAATGTTCTGATGAAGAATCTTTAAGCTATTATAGACGAAAAAGATCACTATTGTCTGACGTGTCAATGTGAACAGTGTCAATAGGTTAAGTTTTTATGTCAATGAGCAGGCGATCGTAAATATTCTCAAAAATCCTTCTTGTTCCCAGTTTGTTTACTTTTCCTGTTTGATGTGAAAACATTTCCAAAGACAGGTCATGGTTTGTGTCAAAGAAGTATGCATAATTATTGTTCTGCATGTCCAGGTAAAGCAAATTATTAAATATTTCTACACGATAGTTCTGAATTAGAGCTCCTCTCACGTACGTGGGACAGCATACTATTATATTTGTATGAGTTATTTGTTTTAACGATTCCCTAATTTGTTTGACTAGTTCAATATAGTCTTCAGCTCTCTTAAAATCTTTTTCTCCTATCATAATCATGCAGTAGTCGTCTAAACAAAGATTTTGGACTTTGTCAGTGATATTTGTCAGTAGTTCTCTTATTCCGCTACCTGGTGAGACATAATGACAATACTCGAACTGGTCGCTGAAAGTAGTCGTTTTCTATATTTGCTAGTGCACTTATGTAGTTACAGTTGCTGATTATTCGTAATTTTCGCTTTTTTGGGCTCTTCATTTTCTCAAGACAGCTAGAATGTTTTGCATTGCCGGTTTTGCGCTTGGTATCAACATCATCACTACGTGATTCTAAAGATGATTGTAAAGATGGGCTCTCTATTTGTTTGTTTTTATTCTTACCTTGCTCTTTTGTCAACGGCGAATAAACTTTGTTTTTTTTAGAGGAATCAGGGTCGCAGGTAATTTTTTCGCAAGGAACATTTTGCTTTAACAAGTCTTTATTTAGTTTTTTAAGGTTTTTATTCTCCGAAGATAGTGACTCAATTTCTTGATGAGCTATATTTAGTTCGAGCTCAAGTTTATTTATCCGCTCTTTTAACCTTAATACTTCTTCATTATTGCTATCGACAGAAGTGTCTGGCAAACTGTTGGTCGAATCATCTAGGGTCTCGTTCGATACTTCGATAATATTTGTGTTGGAGTCAGATGTAGTTCTTGTACGACGGAACGTAATATTTTCGAGGAAGTTCATTTTTGCTTAGGCAGGTACATGTATAACAACGGAACATTCAAAGTTTCTTTGTCCTGCTTATCTGATAAATTCTAACTAATTTGCAAACATTCCAAAAAGTGAAACCATTTGCGAGATTCGAACTCGAGCCACGGACTTCTCGAGTAGGCCTCTGTAGAGCCTCTAGATATTCAATATAGCATTTTTTTTAATTACTAGTTTTTGCTCGCGGCTTCACCCCGTGGACCTAAAGGCCTTATTTTACCTTGGCCAATTAATTTAGAATAGTAGTTTAGTAGGAATCCTATACCTCCTGAATAAAATTCAAGAGATAAAGGAATGCATCATAAGACTACAAAAACGATACGACACCAAAACAAGATCGCCATTCATAAAACCCCTTGCTCACAAACCGTGAGCCGCCGTAGATTTATTGGTAATATAATTTTGATTGATCGGAGCGATTCCAGCACCAACTTGAGGTTTAAAGCGACGCACCGAGAGCTTAGCCGCTATCAATCTTAAAAGGGGAAACTACTATTAGTTTCCCCTTTTAAGATTGATAGCGGCTATGCTCTCGGTGCGTCTCACCTGCTAAACCTATGTTTAGCAGGTGACATAATATGTGTAAGAGTTTAATGCTTTGGGCTCCGACAGCCATTTTGAAAGTGTTTTTTTTAAACTTTAAATTAATTTTGAATACGGGACGATACGAGTGCAGTGGTGACCCAGTGGTATCAGCCGCGACTTACAAGTTTTAGGTCGTGGTTTCGAGCCCAGGCAGGCGCTTTACCTTCACTTTGTGTAAATTATTTCATTACCAATGCTGTCAAAACGGCGACGGAAAACATCGTGAGGAAACCGGCATGACCTAGAACCAAAAATTCGAAGACATGTGACATCCACCAACCCACACTGTGGCCCGCGTGGTGGATTACGGCCCATTCCCTCTCAAAGAGAGGAGGCCTGTGTCCCAGCAGTGGAGACATTAATAGGCTGATGATGATTATGATGATGACGGGGCTTTTTGCTTTAATATTATCTATTGTATGGCATTTTACCGTTCTTCTTTTTAGGTTTCCGTTTCTCAAAAGGTAAAAAAGTAATCCTTATAGGACCACTTCGTTGCCTGTCTGTCTGTCTGGCAATGTGTCAAGACCTTTTTATCTGAAACGCCAAGAGGTATCAAGTTGAAACTAGTAATCTAACTTCTTTTTATTCCATGCTGATAATTGTGAGCGATCCACAGGGAATAGCCGAGTTGTTCAAAGATAAGTTTGAAGTGAAATCGTCATTAGGTCCATCGCGGGCGGTGATCGATGTTGAGCCCATGGAGGAGTTGGGAGTTAGGGTTACTACTAAAGACATTGCTTTTGTCATATAGTCTATGTCAAGGGGTAAGTCTCCCGGCCACGATGGGCTCAGCATCGAGCATCTTCGTTAAGCGGGCCCTCACTTACCGCGTGTTTTAGCTTTGTCGTACAATCATTGTTTGAGCCATGCGTATCTCGAGATGTTAAGAACGACAGTTGTACCCGTAGTTAAGAATAAAACTGGGCTATTGACGGATAGGAATAACTATCGACCTATCTCGCTGGCTACGGTTGTGTCTAAGGTATTGGACAGCGTGCTTAATTCGCAATTGATTAAACATGTTCAATTGCATGACAATGAGTTTGGATTTCGACCTGGGTTGTCCACTGAAAGTGCGATTTTGGGACTTAAGCACGCCGTGGAGTACTCTACAAACCGTAGCACGGCAGTGTACGCCTGTTTCCTCGACCTATCGAGTGCTTTTGATTTGGTTTCCTACGATACTCTTTGAAAGAAGCTAAATGATGCTTACTTACCCTATTTTAAAATTTTGGTACGGGAACCAGGTCAACAGTGTTAGGTGGGACAGGGCGTTCATATAGTTTGGAGTGTGGTGTGAGACAGGGAGGGGTCTAAGTTCTCCCACACTCTTTAACCTGTACACGGACCAGTTGATTGTGGAGCTGAGCAGCACCAGAGTCGGATGTTATATTGATGGCATATGTGTCAACAACATTAGCTGCGCAGATGACATGGTGCTGCTCAGTCTGTTGCCTTCGAAAGTTGGTGAGTCTATGTGAAAGTTACGCCAGTGCCCACGGCCTATTTTATAATGTGCGGAATAGTGTCGTTATGGTGTTTGGGGCTTCTGGTAAATATCCAGAATCGGTAACTGATGTTAAAATGATTGGTGTACCTTTGTCGAGGGTACAAACCTTTAAGTACCTTGGGCACGTATTGACCGCTAGCCTCAGGGACGATGACGACATTGAGAGAGAGAGGAGGAGCCCGCAGGTTTTCACGTGCTTCTGCGGGGGTTTAGAAGACTCTGTTCAGGGCCTTCTGTACCTCGTTTTACGCCTGTAGCCTGTGGGTTCATTTCACGCAAAAATCGTACAGCGCCCTTCGCGTTCAGTATAATAATGCCTTCAGGGTGCTGATGGGGCTGCCTCGCTTCTGTAGCGCATCAGGGATGTTTGCGGGAATGCGCGTCGATTGCTTTTATACACTGATGCGTAAAAGATGTGCATCCTCCAGCTCCAACGGCATTCTGGCCATGATTGCTGACAGGCTGTACTGTGTTCACATGAATCGTTGCTCCAGTATTTCAGCTGGAATGCTGAAGCAATGATCATTGAATCTTATGTAAATTTTTAAATGTTGGTCAAATCTTTTGTTATTGTGCTACTAACATAGGTATAAGTTTGTATTGTGACTAACAACATTATTATGTATGTTTAGGTTTAAGTTATTTTATATGGACCCTGAATAAATGAATTAATAATAATAATATAATTCTTATCCTCCTTAAATAATAACAAGAAGCAGAAGGTTTGTATCAGAGACTCCGAAAACGATACGACATCACAACATGATCGTCATTCATAAAGCCACTTGCTCACTAACCGTGAGCGCCGTAGATTTATTTGTAATATAATTTTGATTGATCGAAGCGGTTCCACCACCAACTTGAAGTTTAAAGCGACGCACCGAGAGCTTAGCCGCAATCAATCTTAAACGGGTGAACTAATAGGTTTAGCAGGTGACATAATATGTCTAAGAGTTTAGTGCATCAGGCTCGGTGGGTTGCAGGTAATTTTTTTGCATGGAGATTAATTAATTGGAGTTTTTTTTTTAAACTCTGCAAAATCATCATCATCATCATCTGCCTAGCCTTTTCCCGGGCGAATACCAGTATTCGCCCGGGAAAAGGCTAGGCAGATGATGATGATGATGATTTTGCAGAGTATGTAGAACACTGGTACTCAGCTGAATCCAGTATCAGTATCCAGATACTGATACTGGATTCAGCTGAGTACCAGTGTTCTACATGGAGCGACTGCCTATCTGACCTCCACAACCCAGTAACTGGGTAACGCGGTACCTACCCCTTGGCAAGACTGGTGTCAGATCTCAAGCTTCTGACTACCCGTAACGACTGTCAAAGATATTTAAATGACGGCTGGGGACCAACGGCTTAACGTGCTTTCCAAGGCACGGCGGAAACTCGGTATGTGGAAATGGTCACCCATCCACGGACCGACCTCGTCAAGCGTTGCTTAACCTTTATGATCGACCCGTGCGGCTGTTATTATTTAGCCACGAGCTCCTAAAACACTGCTATATATTATGGAAAATTGTAACACTTTATAATAGAGTTAAGATGCAATTTTGCATGATCATTTGAAGTAGTGTTATTTTTCTGCTGGGCAAAGGCCTCCCAAAACCGAAATCCGAATCCAAATCCGACCTCGATCCAACCCTTGCAGTAGACGTGCAGATCGTCTCGTTCTTTCTGGAGCCGTCCATAATCAGTGTGAAAACTATTGGTCACTGTGCATGCGTGTTATCTTTAAATTATCTTTTTTTAAGTTGTTATTTACCTACTGGTATATATGTTATGGAACAAGTGATTAATACGGCATTATTCATAATACCCAGACAATTAAAAAAATGCACAATATGAGTAGGAAATATGTTAAAAACTATTGACAATTAAATTGACCGGGCTTTCTGAATAAGCCCATCACTTATTGGGCCAGTTAATAAAAATATGTTATTTTTTTAATGTTGACATTGATTTTAATTTAGAATTGGTAAAAATGATAACTATTAAAGCAACAAAGTCGACAGAGCTATATTTGTCTGCAGGGTCTAAAGTAACCTAAAATATCCGTGTCGCTTCGCTCGCTCTTGGACTAATTAATTGACCATAATTATCGAATTGCCCAACCGTTACGTAGCAATATTCCTAATGATCAGTCAAAGTGACAAACGAAAAAAAAAAAGAAAAAAGTAATAAAAAAATGAGAGAAATAAAAAGAAGAAACAAAAATTAAGAAAAATGGAAAGGAAGATATAAAAAAGTGTAAATCAGTATTCATTACATTGCCCGATTTGTATTGACTTGATTCATAATGCCTGGGTATTATACATAGTGCACTGATTAATCACTTAGTCCATGACATATATACCCTAGCAATACCAATTCGTGTATTTAATTCTGCCTAGCCATATCCCATCTTTTAATTGAGACAATCCCACCGCACTATTCGCAAACCACTGCAACTCCTGAAAGCCAGAATCAACAGTGGCGACCACCAGAAAAGCGCCGAGGCAGTGAAGCTCGACGAAGTCCCGGAGAATGAATTTAACTGTCTCGGATCCCGCAACGAAATTAATCAGAAAAGAATAACGGAGGAGTAGGCAAAAGTATAAATTTCCACTTCCCTCCATATCAAGCAGGAGACAGAACAAACAAGGCCGATAGGCACAAAGGGTCGTTTACAACGTTGCCTAGCACCACGGATAAAAATTTGCATTATTTTTTTATCTTTATTTTAAGGGACTTTTGAACACAGTTCACGTCAGTCCCATCATAAACTAATCTTAAGTTAACTAACAAAATTAAATAAAATAAACAAAAACAGTGCTTTAAATACTGACTAATGAATAAATCATTTTAGCCTCACGGGACAGAGGCCGAGCCAGAAAATAACAAAATATGCCCAAGTCTAATCTATTTATATTGAGTTCATTAATAATTATATTTCTCTCAGATTCATTCCTGACGCACTCCACTAAGAGATGTTGCACATCTTCTCTTTTACCGCACAACTCGCAATTGGGCGAACTACCTTTTTTCATAAGGAACGCAAAAGCTCTCAGCGACATGTGTCCGGAACGAACCCGATGAGCAGTTACAACAGTACCACGGCCAATGGCATCGTTATCAAACCATGGGATACGAGAAGGCTCGTTTTGTATAATTTTAGAATTAATATTAATGGGTCCTACATTGTGAGCTATATTTGTTCCCAATAGAAACAAATATAGCTCACAATTCGTTCGTTCATTTCGTTTTTTTGTTTTGTTTTAAATAGGAAAGGCAAAAACGCTTGAACGTACGGAAAGGAGACGGATACGCTTTCATACAATTTTGGGCCTGGATGTAAAAAGATGAAATTGGTGTCAATTGATAGCTACTATATTATCTAACATTCACTGAAAATTTTGCAGATTTTGGTAATATGAGAGCCGAGATAAAAGAGATTAATGAAAAGTAAGGTTACGTAACAATCTATACATAACAGCCGATTTTTGAACTGCGATTGTTTTTTAACCGACTTACCAAAAAGGAGGAGGTTCTATGTTAGACTTCTTTACTCTTATTTTTTTTTTGTTTTTTCACCGTATCTCCGTCAATTATGAACCGATTTTGAAAATTCTATTTTTGTTTGAAAGAGTATGTTCCGAAATTGGTCCCATTTTAATTTGGTGAAGATCTGATGAACTTCGGAGATATACAACAGAACTCTTCAATAAATAACGGTAAATCTCTCAAGATTGCTGCAATCGCATGTCTGTTTATTGTTTATACCATTTCATAACATAACATCACGCCAGTACGCTCGAAAGGTGTACGCAGATCTCTCATTTCACCGGGTATGTTCAAGTTCAAAGGCGTTATAGGTACATACTAAACAACTTGCCTATTATTTAGGTACAACTAAAAAGGGTAAATAAAAAAAACTTTTTTGCATTGGTACCTAAGAAAGACACCGACTTCTAAAAATAAAGTTACTTTTCACTCTGTAGTTTTTTATTTGGAAGTCGGTAGTATTTTTTGCAAGAAAGTTTTTTTATTACAGTGACTAGTCGCTAGGCCACAATTTACACAACGATCCATGGTGTCAATATCCAATCGGTAGGCCGTTCGTAGAATCCAAAATAACAAATCCAAGTTCAACGTTAAAGCGTAGTTCTCAGTGTCCGGTATGGTAGCAAGGCAAGGGTCGTACAAGAAGGTAGATCAGAAGTCCGTAGAATGAAAGCAGGGGTCGAGGAAAATATCAATAAAACTATGGAGGGAAACACACTCAAAACGCACACGCACTAGACGATACGAAACGAGTAAGTATCGGCATAGACCAGTGTTTTTCAACCTGTGGGTTCTTCCTTGTGGGTGCTTGCCTGTAATGGAGGTCGCGAAGCCTCTACTGGGGGGTCGCAAGAGGTCGCGAAAACTACCTCAGTAAAAAAACAAAAAGGTTTAAAATATAGAACATCTCATGAAAATTCAAATAAGGCCAAACACGACTAGGATACATTGTTTTATTTCGGAGTTCCAGTGCCTACCTTCCCGCATCATTATCTGATCAGTTCAATGGTACCATTTTCATCATTACCATTTATTTATGAGTAGGAATATGCTTCATCATAGTCGGTTATTCAAGATATCTTATACTCGTGACGTGATAAGGGTTTATCATTAAGAAGTGCCAGTGGCCATCTGTGGTCTTCTTCATCAGTTCCACTTCACAAAATGATTAATTCTGAGCACAAATGATTGTATTGTTGATGAAAAATATATAATACTAATGCTATATGTATGCCTATAACATTTGAGGAGTTCCCTTGATTATCATGGGATCCCATTAGATTCTGACTTAATGTCAATGGGACAACTTCGGGAGTATACCCTTTCAAACCCAAAAACATTTTCAAAATTGTTCCACAATCGGCGGAGTAATTGTGGAACAACATACAACAAATTTAGAACCTCATAATTTTTTAAGTCGGTTGAAAAAAACCAATTAAGTGTCGGGGTTCGCGAAATATTTTTTCATATTATGGGGGTCGTGTCATGAAAAAGTTTGAAAAACTGGCATAGACTATACAGAGTGTCATGTCATGCATGTCAACGTCAAGTCAGAGTTAGTACAGACTAAAAATACAATAATCAATTAGTAAACGTGAATCGATTTATCTTAATTATGTAGATATTTAATTGGTTTAAGCTGTTTAATACGTTAATTCTAATAGATTTAATTATTTAAATTAAATTAATCATCTGGTGAAAGCATTTTCTTAAATAGTATGAACTCTGTCACGTTAATCTATTATGATTTAATTGATATTCGATTTACTTCGTAAGCTTAACTTAATTTTTGGATTTCTCATTTTCCAGATTGTGAATTAAGCTGATTTTTCACATATTGAATTAGAAAAATATAACACTTTTTTAAACCATACCTCAACTTATTACATTCAGGCCCAGAAATCCCCGTCTCCTTTGTTCTAGTTTTCACAAGGTCCGTATAGTAAACAACTCCTGATGCAGCCTGTACATTATTCAACATAAAATTGATCATTCTGCCAAAGAATACACTCCCATAAGATATGATGTGCAGATTGTACATATTCGCAGTCAGACGTAGAACACTGACATTAAGATGAGGCAACGAGCTTGAAAGATTTACTTTTAAAGTTACCTGTGAGAAATTGGGCAACACAGTGATCCACCTCCAGCCACGTCCTGGCTAGCCACACGCGAACGGATGGAAAGAATTGGTGGAGGTGTCAGCCTTTGATGGAATTAACACACCTACATTGCCACACCGAGTTAAAAAATCCGCGTCCATGGTCCTTCGTGCGGAATAGTACATTGCAGCACGTCGCTGCACTTCAAGGTCGACCGGAGGTACGCCAGCAAGTACCGGTAAGGCTTCATTACTAACCGTCCTGTATGCTTTGCATAAGAATATCAAAGCCAAACGCTGGCTTTGACGTAATTTACGTCGTACCGCCCCTATTGTGGCCCTATCAAGCGCCCCATAGTACATACAACCCAAGTAAGTAGCCCCATAAAGTCTTAAGTAGTCGAATAGTCTTTAAGGTTAAAAAGACAGACCTCACGTAGATTTAGATATTCTCGTTAAAGCATAGAAGTTCTTTTTTGCTTTTTCACCGACTATTTTAATATGATCTATAAATGCAAAATTCCTCTCTAACACTAGACCAAGATAGCACACGGACTGCTTCCTTTTTACGGGAACGTTATTAAATTTTATAGTAGGACACGATTTAAGATTACCTTTCAAAATGAGTTGATAAGTTTTGTGCGGAGCAAAGGTCAGGCGGTTTCGATCACCCCACTGCGATATTAATCGTAGGCAAGTGTCAGCCAAGTTTTACAAGCTTCTATAATCATCCAATTAGATATTTTATCGACTTGTTGAGTGGTAACCTTTTGACAACGTTAATAAATTCGTCAGTGGACGGAAGGTCTGACGCTGGTGATTCAGGTGGTACAGCTGTCCACGCTCTGATCTGTTGATGGTAGTCGTCGTCATTAGAAAGTAAGTCATCAGGTATAAGAGTGTTCAGCAAAACTTCACTTGTTTCCTCAATACCAGTGGTGTGTTTATTATTTACTTTAATGTTCTGAACAAATGCGAGGTTGACTGATCGATTGGCTTTAAACTCATGATATAAAGGAGACCACGGACCCTCTTTATCTAATTTTTCTACTATTTTACGCAATAAATTTCCCATAGATTTTTCCATCGATGCTCTGTAGCGGGACCTGGCATCTCTAAATGCATTCAACGCAATGTAAAGAGGGTCACCGGTGACCTTACGTTTTTTAAGCTTGTTAACATGTTTACGCACTCGGCGATAACCCTTACGCTGTTCAGTTAGATAGTCACACCACCTACGTACATTGGTCATAGATCCACGACCAATGGCAATGTCAGCACAGTAAGTAAAGGTGTCTGACATAATTTCAGATCTTTCCTCAGCTGACAGCCCATCACGAGTGAAATCTTTGGCGTGACACGCAATAAGCGAGCTAAAGAATTCCCAATTCGCACCCTAACATTTATACCTAAAGTTACCAATGGCATGTGTCGTATCCTGAGTAAAAGCCAGAACAAATTCGTACACAATCAACCGATGATCACTATAAGACGCGTCCGGTAGTAAGTGTGACGTCAATACATGATTCGCCCATTTGGCTGCAAAAAGTTGGTTGTGCGTCAGGGGTCTTATGAATAGTCAGATTCATTTCAGCAATTAAATCTTCAACAACGCAGCATCGTTCATTATCCGTACACCGAACTTTGCCATACCATAGAGTCGAAGACGCATTAACATCAGCGCCAACGATAACTTTGCAGCCCGAGAGTGACTGCAAGACGTGACGGAGATTATGTATATGAGGAGCAACAGGGTCTGAATATTGAAAGTAGCAGGTCACAACGTAAATTTTAAAAGAAGACAATGGGACCTCCGCAACGGCACAATGGGGTGTCATAAGGTTACGCAAAGACGTTACTGTTAAGTTAGAAGAACGGGCCACGTAAATTCCGGCTCGTGCTTTGCCATCCAACTGTACTACTTTGTGACGTAAACACGCGTTTAGATATTGTTCTTGAACAAGCACTATGTCTTAGTTATAATCGATAATCAGTTTGTCTAGTTCAGAAGTCGCCACCCAATCGTTGTTGAGATTTAATTGTCCTATGGTTAACCTATCCATTATCTTAGTAGTTGGTGTTGAGTATAAGTTGACGACAGCACTGTTGCTGAGAGATACTTGTCCAACGCGCGTGCTACCGGGCCTCAGGTCCGGTCTCTCCGGGAGGTCATGGTGGAGCGCTTGAACTTGTCCTTGCAGGCAGTTTCCGAATGGGGCGATGCCAATCTGGTCAGGTTTAATGCTGCTAAAACCCAGGCGTGTCTTTTTTCCGCTAAAAGGAGCCAATTCCACCCGGCTCCTACTTTCCGTGATGTAACCGTGCCAATAACGAACCATCTTGAGCTTCTTGGCGTTACGTTGACATCGACTCTCAATTTTGGGCCATACATTGAGGCAAAGGCTCAGCTGGCTGCCAAAAAGTTGGGGATCCTTGCGAAGGTGAGAAGGTACTTCACGCCGGAACAGCTGCTCAACTTGTATCAAGCGCAAGTTCGATCGTGCATGGAGTACTGTTCTCATCTCTGGGATGGATCTGCCAAATACCAGCTTGATGCACTAGAGTCGATCGAAAAGCGGGCCAAGAAACTCATCGGTAATGAGGCACTGGTCAAGTCAAAGCTCCAGAGCCTTGAACATCGTCGCCGAGTTGCCAGTTTGTCGGTATTTTATCGGTTACATTTCGGGGAGTGTGCGATGGAATTACATGATTTAATTCCGCCCAGCCCGTTCCATCATCGGACTACCAGACGTACGGCGATGCGTCATCGGTACATGGTGGACATCCCACCCATACGCACAAAACGTTTTGGGGACACTTTTATTATGCGTACAGCTAAAGAGTGGAATTCCCTGCCGGAATCTGTGTTTCCCGATAGCTACAATCTAGGGGTCTTTAAGTCAAGAGTGAATAGGTTTCTTCTAGGCAAGCGTGCTCTATCGTCGACCACATCATCGCTTACCATCAGGTGAGATAGTGGTCAAGCGCAAGCCTATAGATAATAAAAAAAAAAAAAAAAAAAAGTTGTTCGAGCTTAAGTTTATAAGTGGTACAGTCGTGCGATCCACAGCGATGGTCATATGGTTTCTTAGAACGTTTATAAGCAACGCAAGACGGTGTATAATTTAAATTGTCCTTATGCGGGCAGTCTTTGGTTTCATGTGCCTCAGAGCAATTAGAGCAGGTAGGTAATTTAATAGTGCAGTGTTTCTTAACGTGACCGAACTGTTGACAATGTGCACAACGTACTATCTCGGCATCATCAATGAAAAGGCAAGTCGCCCAATCAATAAATAGTTTATCCTTAGTCGAGACTAAATGTTTCCGGACCGCTGACTCGAGTTCAATGCCCATTTCCGACCGTTGTCTAGCGAACGCCTACGTATAATTTTTGTAGATTTAATAATGTCAGCTTCATTTAATGGAAACTCGTCTTTAATGTTTTGACAGTACAATGTATGCAAAAAGGCAGTGTCCTCCATTGACGACGGGACGTCTTTAACCAAAATACGAGGCCTACGGCCTTTCGGTTTCTCAAGTAGCAAGTATTATTAAACAAATATATTATAATATAAATATTACATTATTATTATTTTATGTTTTACTTTCGACGTTTTAAACAAAGCACCTGCCATTTTGTCTCTTCACCACCCTTGGATGACTGGTAGAACATGCCTAAGGCATTAAGTCTACCATTGTACCTTTGTGCATGAAGTTTTAAATAATTAAATAAATATAACCCAACGTTAAATTACCCCTTTATTTTAAGCCAGAATACAATTAAATTCTAATCCAATACAGGCTGTATCAAGGTAACAGCTGAGAGATATGACGGAGACGTTCATTTTTCATTCTTAATGTAGTTATGTTCTAATAAAGGCGACAGGTGACACTGATTCTCTTGTACCTGTACAAGCTTACCGTGGAGGCGTAAATTAACTCTGAAATTGAAAGACTGGTTTGAGACGTTAATTTTCTTGTTTTATAATACCATAATATTATTATCATTTTACCTAAATATGAAGTGTGCAACATTAATTCTTTGCCTTGTAATGAAATTTATGACATTTTTTGTAAAAAAAAAACCTTCTGTATCTCAGGGTGGATTCAAAGGTGTGGACTTAAATTGACCACGCGAGTCCAGTGCTGATAAATAGATTTCACTCTCCTCAAAAGGTTTGCCTTCACCGTTTTGGAAGCAGTGGTGATGGATTAATAAATAGGTATAGTATATAAAAAATATATGAATTCAATAGACAATCAAACTCCCGCAACACAATTTCGAAAACAACAAACTATTCAAACAAAGCCATTGATAACTCCGCTCACCAGTTAGCCAAATAATCTAAAAAACATAATTTGTCACACACGTTGTACAAAACAGCACGTCACAGCCAGAGCGCCAGTTTTTAATTGCCAAACAGCGTGCCTAGTGCTATTCCATTCAATTACTGGCATGCCAACGCTCTAGCATAACACCGTCGAGTTTTGTAGATAATTCCATAATGTATGTTTTAAACTTTGTTTTAATTCTGGAATGGAGAAAGGTGTGCTGCAGACACGTTACAATTACGCTTTTGTTGCATTTACTTTGAGATATTTAAATGTTGAATTTGATGCAGGAAATTGCACTGTCTGACAAAAATTATAATGAAAACATACTGAATGCAATGAGCATTGTGAGCATTTTTTTTTGTTATTCTATACATAGTTAATGAAACGTATAAAAAAAGTTGTCGCAATGTGAGTTGTCTGGAGATGTAGAAACTTGAATCTGAAAAGGTACAACAAGTGGATCAATTGAAATTTTTAGGAATTAATATTGACAAAAACCTGAATTGGAAAATCCATGTGGAGCATATATGTCAGAAACTAGATGGGTTCGTGTTTGCTTTGAAAAAGTTGAGAAAAAATGTGTCGGTAGAAGCTGCTCTTGCGGCTTACCATGGTTATGTATCATCTGTTTTAAACTATGGTCTAATCATGTGGGGTAACTCGACCGATACCGACAGAGTCTTCAAGCTCCAAAAACGCTGCATCCGGGTAATAAACAGAGCATGGTTCTTAGATAGCTGTAAACCGCTCTTTCAGAAATTGAAAATTCTTTCACTGCCCTGCATGTATATTAGAGATATCGGCACTTTTACAAAAACACACATGAATTATTTTAAGCAACATACCGACGTTATATCACGACAGAAAAGGGCTAAGTTTCGCAACTTATTATATCAGCCAGCTGCACATAAAGATATTTATAAGAAAAATGTGTTAAATATGTGTATAATCATTTATATTACGATACCAAACGAATTGAAATTGTTGCAGGGTAATGTTTTTAAAACAAAATTGTCAGAGTGGTTAGAAAAAAAGTGTTTTTATAGCATTAAGGAATTTTTGGAACATTAAAATATTTGTTCAGTGTATTAATTAGTGTACCTATTGTAAATAAATTTATGACATTTGTATGTAATAATGTGTGATAATAATGTAATAATAATGTGTGATAAGAATGTAATAATAATGTACTAACAATATAATAATATTTCTGCATAGTGACATTTAAACATAAATAATTTGCACGCTTGCTTGCAGGCAGAATACAATGACTTTAAGGCTGTAAGATCTTCCCTTGTAAACTATGTATTTTCTTGCAAATAAACATTTTGAATTTGAAAGAATCGAAATAAAGTATTTCTGGCGTACAATGGGCTGAAAATATCTTTCTTTCTTTTTCTTTCATTCCCTCTCCCAATATTTTTAGCTATGTGCCATGTTTTGAGTGGAGGTCGTAAACTTCAAAGTTTCCTATCGAAATGACCAAGGATAAAACTAAAGTAGTAAATGGGCAGAGGGACCAGAGAAGAATAATTCCATCCCACACAATTTACACTCGACGTCCCAATAACCAACACACACACATACAAGCACATTTCCCGTCGCCGCTCGTCTGCTCACAGCGCCTGACTAGGCGTTTACATAACTTGCATTTTCGGACATAATTAAAATTTCTACGCCTGGGAATTCTATTATGGAATTTAACACATCCTGCGCCGTGTGGATTTCTACTGAAATCATTGTGCGAATATTTTCCGCAGAACAAATCCTATGAATTTTTGAGGATGAAATTTCTGAAATATTATGTTGGATTTTATGTTCTTTGCATATTTAGAGGAGTTTAAATAGTGGAATTATTATGTTACGGCTCATAGAATGGTTTAATATAGACTGTGATGTATTTACCCGACTGCCGAAGGAGGTTTATGTGTTTATCAGTCTATGTTTGTATGTATGTATTATTGGGTGTAAGGGGCTCCGCTAAGACCTTGGAGCCCTAGCCAACCTCGCCTGCGGCGATGCCACTCCTCTGGGGTTCGTCCTAGGGGTTCGGGGGTCAGACGGCAGTCGCCCCGGTAATTGGCACAAAGCCACTTAAAAATAGAAAGAAAATGAAAGAGATATACGTTTAGGGCTAGGGCGTCGCCGCATAACGACGCGCATGGGGATCGCCTTAACCCTGCGACAAGTATGCGAGGGCTACCGGGCCCCGTGCGAGCCCGGCTAAAGACGTTAGCATCAACTACGAAGATTCACTTTGCAAACTGGAACATTGGCACGCTTACGGGACGATCCGCAGAACTTGCGGCCATACTTGCCAGGCGTAAAGTGGCAGTGGCATTCCTGCAGGAGACACGGTGGAAGGCCAACAGGAGCCGGAATATTGGGCACGGCTACAAGTTGATCTATCTATACTCTTCTGGTGGGGAGAACGGTGTGGCAGTGGTGCTCGCCGAGCATTTCCACGATAGCGTCTTGGAAGTTAGACGCATATGCGACCGACTTATGGTAGTAAGGTTGCTTATTGAGGGGGTCGTGACCCACTTAATAAGTGCCTACGCCCCGACGACGGATAAGACGGTGTTTTGGGATCGGCTCAGAGATGTACTACGTGGCATACCGTTGTCCCACGATGTCGTTTTGGGTGGCGACCTGAACGGTCATGTGGGCGAGGTGCAGGGGGAGTATGAACGTGTCCACGGCGGCTATGATTACGGCCGAAGAAACGCAGAGGGGGAAACCATTCTCAGAACCTGCACTGCAGCTGACCTGGCCGTGGTGAACACGTTCTTCAAAAAGAAAACCGAGCACCTGATTACCTACAGGAGCGGTCGGAACGCCACTCAAATCGACTATCTACTGACCAGGAGAAGCCATATCAGTCGCGTGGCCAACTGTAAGGTCATACCCGGTGAGTGTCTCACTGCCCAATACCGACTCATTGTCATGGACCTCTGCGTAAAACCCCGTCGCAGACACGCTGAACGTTGCCGCCGTCAAATCAAGTGGTGGCTGCTGGATCAAACCAGATACTCAGAGTTTGACTCTGCCGCTGGGGATATTAGTCTCGACACAGCAGGCAAGTCCTGAGGGGCACAAGCTCATATATAAACTGGCGCGCTCTAGGGCCAAATCAGCGCAAGATATTACTCGCTGCTGCAGCGTCAACGGCCCTAATGGTGAGCTCCTGTACGATGATCGTGCGGTGAAGGAGAGATGGCGCTCTTATTTCCACGTTTTGCTGAATACTCAGCACCGGGAAGTGCACCCTCCCGAACAACTCCCGAACAATGGACTCGTGCCACCGATTACACCTGACGAGGTCCTCGCATCTCTTCGTCGCATGGAGAATCGGAAAGCTGTCGGACCGGACGAGGTGCCAATTGAAGCGTGGAAAGCGCTGGGGGCTCGTGGTGTGTGCATTCTTACTAACCTTTACAATAGAATCCTGAGCGACCGAATAATGCCCGATCAGTGGCGGCTTAGTATAATAACGCCGGTCCACAAGGGTAAAGGGTCCGTTCAGGATTGCGGTAATTACCGCGGTATAAAGGTGATGTCACGCACCATGAAGCTCTTCGAGCGCATTATTGACACCAGGATCCGACAGGAGTGTACAGTGTCGGACTCCCAGTACGATTTCCAACCAGGACGCGGTACCATGGACCCTATATTCGCCCTAAGGATCCTCATGGAGAAGCACAGGGAAAAGAATATGCTTCTGCATTTTCTATTCCTAGACCTGCAGAAGGCCTTTGACTGTGTTCCCAGGGAGATGATCTGGTAGGCGTTGCGGTCGAAGTTGGTACCAGAGACCTACGTGGAAATCGTACGTGACATGTACCGCAACTCCGATTCAATAGTCAGGACCGCTGTTGGTGATACCATCCCCTTCCCCATAACCGTAGGCGTGAATCAGGGCTCCGTCTTGAGCCCCTATCTCTTCAGTGTGATATTAGACGAACTGTCAGCCAGCGTACAGAAACTACCGCAGCCTTGGCTGCTTATGTACGCTGATGATATCGCACTGGTAGATGGGGACAAAGGACGGCTCACCAGACGCGTGCACGCATGGAGGGAGGCGCTTGAGAACGGCGGGCTGAAGCTAAACGTGGCGAAGACGGAGTATATGGCCTGCAACAGCACAGATCTGACGTCTCTCCGTATAGGCGACGACACCGTCGAGCGCATGGACAACTTCAGGTACCTCGGATCTGTGCTTGATGCGTCCGGGGACATCGATCGTGACATCAAGGCCCGTGTATCAGCGGCTTGGGCGAAATGGCGCGAGGTGACGGGTGTCATTTGTGACCCCAAAATGCCGGTCAAGCTGAAGGGACAGGTCTATAAGACCATCATAAGGCCTGTCCTTACGTACGGCAGTGAGGCGTGGCCGGTGCTGGAGCGACACCGACAGGTGTTGCATGTCACGGAGATGAACATGCTGCGGTGGATGTGTGGCGTCACGCGGAAAGACCGTGTACGGAATACATACATCCGCGGCAGCCTCCATGCCTGTGACATTGCTGACAAGCTGCAGGAAAGTCGCCTCCGCTGGTACGGCCACGTCTTACGACGACCGGCAAGCTACGTGGGAAACAAATGCCTGGACATGACCCTACCTGGCACCAGGAGCAGAGGACGGCCCAAGAATCGCTGGCTTGATGTCGCGCAGGATGACATGCGCGCCGATGGGCTAGTTGCGAGGGATGCCGAAGACCGGGCAAAGTGGAGGAGGAAGTGCAGGAAAGCGGACCCTGGGTTCTCCTGCGCTGGGCGGGATGAGCAACCGGGATAAACGCTAGGTAGAAGAAGAAGAAGAAGAGTTTGTATGTACGTATGTTTGTTCCTATGTGGCGTTCTAGAGACCAAACGCCGGCCGATTTTGATGATTCTTACGTCAATCAATTCGTCTTAACCCTGCGAGTGTCACTGGGTACATTAAAATTGGAAAATAAAAAAATGGCGGATTTTGGGCGCCATATTGTGGGGCGCCAAATTATTTTTTTCTTCCAAACCCATTGTGTGGGGTATCAATTGTGGGGTGATTTCAAAAATACACGAACATAACACTTTTATGTTTAAACGTTTTAACGTGCATTTAAAAAAAAAAAAAAAAGTTATTAATAAAAAAAGTTAATTGAAAAATTAAAAGACTGAACTACAACTAAATGCGAACTAAAAAGTGAAGTAAAAGGACGTAAACAAGAAGAAAATCATGCTGTGCAGTCGGAGGCTGAACCGCTGGACCGCTTTTTAAGCAGTCGGGTCTTTTGATTTTTTTTCTAGAAAAGCTTAGGTTAAATTTAATACAGTGTCATAAAATATGTATTCATAGAAGATAGAAACATAAGGTTTGTTGCAGCTGCATCCTACTAAACTGGAAGTCTAAGGGCGGTTACGCACTACACGTGTAGTCATACACGCAAGCCGTTTATGAGTACTGCGCATTTGGCCTTTCTGAAAAACATCACCACCAGGATCCGTGTATGTCATCTAGGGCTTCCACGCATATCTGCCTTGTAAATCCTTGACGTACCATTATCGTGCTAAATAAACCACGAAACATTTAAGTCTACCTAATTAAATTACTACTCAAAGCACAAAAACCAACCACTCATTCCACTAACAAAGTTAAAACGTGCAGCCAGAACATTGAAGTACAACACAAGTTCAAACAAAAGAAAAGTTTATATCGATTCGCTGGGAACGAGTACAAGTGCTTCCGCCAACCAATTATGTGTGAAAGTGTTGTTAACCAACTTATTTTATTAGCAGAACTAAGGAAATGCCCCGTCATTGTTTGTACAGGTTTGAAAGTTAGAGAAAAAGAAGCCTGTTTGATGTTTTGCATCATCGTGTTTGGTTTTGGTATGGCCTTTTAATGTTCCCACCGCTGAAGTCCTCTTCTCTGTGAGAGAGGGAATGGGCCTTAACCCACCCCGTGGACCCAGTGCGGGTTGGTAGATATCACAAGTCTTCGTTTTTTTTTGTTCTAAGACATGCCAGTTTCCTCACGATGTTTTCCTTCACAGTTTTTAGAGCAGTGGTGATGATCGTCTGCCTGTTTGAACCCAGAAACTACAATTCATAAGTCGGGGTCGTTACTGGTCTTGTAGGTATAGCACTACAGACGATTAAGTCACACGGGTCAATCTTCGAGGTTAAGCAACGCTTGCCGAGATTAAGCAACGGTTACCGATATTAATCCGTGGATGCGTGGCTATTGCTGACAAACGGAGACTCCTCCGTGCCTCGAAATGTTAAGACGTTGGTTCCGGCAGTCATCGGATCGACGTTACGGGTCTCAAGCCTAAAACCTGATATCAGTATTGCCAAAGAGGTCTCGTGTTTTTCAGTTACTGGGTCGTAAAGATCAGATAGGTTGTCGCTCCATGTAAAATACATGGACTCAGCAGTATCCGGTTAGGCTAGAAACCGACTCCAATAGACATATGTAGGAGGAAATAGGAAGGAAGTTTGATTGATGTTTAGTTTTGAGTTGGAACACGTTTTGGATTTCAATAAAGACAATTTAGGAAAGATGAACGAAATCAAGAGTGAAGTAATCGGTGATGTTATATTTATGTGGTTAGAGGAAAAAAAGCTATAATGGTGTTGATGGGAAACGGCATTCGGAAATAACCGAGAAAAATACTAAAAGCAAAAAGAATCCATAGGATGGCCATCAAGCACAATCAGTAAAGTAATCTATTACTTTCGCCTTATTTCTCTAATTCATCTTTGGTAGAAGTAAAAACGTTGGTTTCATTTCAATTAATCATTCGTCCCCTCGGGACCATTCCGAAACGTCCGCCACTTCCAAACTTATTAGAGAGAATATAAAAGGACGAATAGAAACAATAAGTAGCGTCCAACGAATGAATATATGAATAAAATCTTTGTCAACTTTTGTAATCAATCTGAAGCGAGTTTCAACAGTAGCTAACGATCTCATTCATAACAAACTTCGAATAGAAGGCAAGCCTTAATTAAATCGTCGATTCATATTCCTTGTCCCGATACCCAATCAAAGGCAGATAGGAATCGGAAAAAAGTCGAAAACGTTGAAGACTTTTGTAATTAGCCGACTGCGGGAGCGACAAAAAATGTATTTCGCTAGTACTATGAATATGCAGGGCTGGTGTTTGTCGCGGCCCGCGGCCTGCGGCCACAGTTGAATTATTTATGTTTACCTAAAGCAAACGAGTCTCACTCTAGATATAATGTGGGTAAGCAGGGATTACGCTGGCATAAATTCAGAAAGACGAAACGCCTTCGCTTTATTACAATGAATTGTCGACGTCAAAGCTTAAGGACTAAGTCGGACCACAATAGAATGGTATAACTTTCATATTATGATAAATTAGCTCAATGGATGAACGACTTTGAGGTTTAATTTGAATGGGAATTGGTGTTTAGGTTGCTTTCGATATTAGTATTGTTTCAATGGTAATCATAGAATCTAAGTAAGATTCAATCAATGCTCATTCCTTCTTCACAAATCGTAATGCTTTTAAATACTGTTTTGTTGGTTTTGTCTTAAAGATGTGACTGGAAGTTTGAGGACCGAATGTTGGCAGTGTTATGTTCAACAGTGGGTTCCGTTAGACTGAGATGTTTGATTAATTCGAATGTAATCATTACGTTTGTGAATTTGCAAACATTAGTGGCTAAATAAATACGAATTTATCCATATGTGTAAAGTTACAAACTCATAAACTTAAACCATTAAAGAGCTTGGTACTTCTACTAAACAGACTGGAGACATAATTCCTAAAGCTGTGACCAGAGTCCCGAGACGTAACAGTACAATCAACAGTCCATTGGCTTTGTGATCCAAACGTAATTAAAATGTAACAGCCAAATCGGCATTAAAGATTTGACGCTCAGAAGTCCTTTTTAGCATGTTTTCCTGACGGATAATCAGATAATAAGAGTTCTATATACCCTTAGCGATATATATTACGAAGAGTCGTATAATAAACTATGTATATGATTTCTGCCAGTAGTTTTGCTGAAATCATCACCAAACAACAAGACTGAAGTACCTACCTAAGCTAAACAAAACTAATGATGATGATCTTCTAAAAATGCAGTACGGTGTGTGGTCTTCTGCTGATATCCCTCTTTCCTCTCTCTCTCTCCCTGTTTTTTGTGGTTCACTTCACTAAACTTCTGTGCACTACCTTCACTACCAGCATTTAGGTCTACTTTTGTTTCCACCATAGACTTATTTTATGTAACATTTCGATCTTTGAATCTCACCTTATGAGTAGGACTTCTGCCAGTTATTCTTTTGTTTTCATTTCGCTAAGGATATTGACAATGACCTTCAATATTTTCGTGTGTCTTTTGTTTATTTTCTTTGTGATTACATTATTATTTTTCTGCATGTCTACTTCTTTTAACGAGTCGCTTTGAAAATATAAGTTCTGTAGTTAGGCATTTCAATGTATTATTATAATATGAATATCATTACAATGTTTTTTTTTGTTCTTTTTTTTAGAAAATAAATGTGGTGAAATAAAAATGTTGAACGCTCAAATGTTATGCTCAATTATATGCCTTAGATATTGAAGTGCTTTTTTATCATAATCCTAATATAGAATCCTGATGTTTACTGCTTAACCATGATAATGCATGTATTAACGAAATAAAACATTATTTTTTAATAAAGATTCAGTGTCAGTCTATAAGCGATGGCGGTGTTCGTAAACTCAAAAACGTATGGGATAGACATGCGCTATCAAAATTTCAAATGATCAATGCTAAACTTTCGCTATCTCTGAGAAAATATCACATTGTCTAAAGACTTTGGAAACTGAATATCTAATTGAAAATAATAGGCCTTTAGTACTATCATTTTCCACTCACTCAGCTTTCAGGGTCCAAACTTTAGACCCTACCAACTCCAGACATGTTAACACAAAAACAATGCTACAATTAGCATCACCCGCTCGGTTGGCAATGACTGCGCTAGCTCTGACTCGGTTACGTCTTACAAATGCTACTCGTATCTAAGTTCGTACCAAATTGTTTGGCTAACTTACGCCTGACGATGTCCAGTTACTAGGAGTGCAGGCGGTAATTGGAGCGAGAAATTAGTGACTTCAGTGGTAGTAGAGGCTTTATTTTTTATAACGGGTCAAGGGGAGTAAGCTTACACAGTCATACACCATTCAATCGTCGACCACAACACACTGATCTGTAAATTACAACACTACGGAATTCGAGGACAAGCTGCTGATCTTGTGCTTTCCTATTTATCAAACAGACAGCAAAAAGTAAATGTTAATGGGGCGACGTCCTCCGGGTCTCTAGTCAAAATGGGCGTGCCCCAAGGTTCAATTCTCGGCCCTTTCCTTTTTCTTGTTTACATTAATGATCTCCCTTTTATGATGGCCAAATTATCGGATATAATTCTATTTGCTGATGATTCTTCGCTAATTTTTAAAATAGATAGGAAAGATACGGATGTCTTACATGTCAATGAAAGTCTAATTGTTCTCTCGGAATGGTTCGCAGCTAACAATCTTTTACTGAATGCGAAAAAAACAAAATGTCTAAAGTTCTCTTTACCAAATGTATCTCAACGTGACCTAAATCTAAATCTTGACGGCAAAAATCGAGCGCTTTTCAAAACTAGAAGTGACTTCCATAATTTAAATACACGCAGTAAGCACGAAATTCAGATTAACGAAAACTAGCAAGTCTTTTCTTATAAACAGTATACGCTTTTATAACAAGTTGCCTAAGTCAGTTATAGAACTGACCGATGGAAAGTTCAAAAACTACATCAAACGTGTCCTTATTAAAAAAGCATATTATAAAATCAAGGACTACGTTGAAGATAAAAATTTGACACCCTCTGCGCATGCGGCTTCCCTGGTAACACATAAACGGCACAAATATATGGATATCTCTAACTATTCTCAATCTCATTTTTTTTTCTCTTTAATTAGACTTTTTACAATATTTTTCAATCATCATTATAGCCCTTTGCTAAGAATAGTTACAGCACTGATTACAGTATTTGTGCCACAAGTTAAATTTAGTGTGGTGTTTTTTTTTTTTTTACCTTTGTATAGATTCTTTTACCGATTGTGAATGTGGAACATTGTAGGCTTTCTAGATTTCTAGATGATTGTTAACATTTGTTAACTTTTTATTTCGTACATTATTTTTTTTGTTTGTTTTTTTTCAATTTCGTACGACTTATTGTCGGGCCTGCGTTGTCCCCCCATATCCAAGTACTAATGCTGTATCATGGAAATATTGTAAACACAAAAAAAATTAAAAGAGTAACCATGGAGTTTCTTGCCGGTTCTTCTCCATAGGAAACGACTAACCCGAACCATGCACCTTTTGTCGACGTTTTATAAGTGCCCATGTAGGCCTATGTAAAATAAAAATATTTGATTTTGATTTTGAACAAACATAAGAAATTCTGTTTATACAGCTGTTTTGTGTGCGTGGTCTTAAGCCGTCTTGTTCGTTCGTTACGCACGAACGAACAAAACATGGTGATTCCGTACGTAAATTAGCAAATTGAACACGAACACCTTGCTAACACAGTTCTACTTGTACACAGTTCGCGCTCAACCCCTCAGTTACCATAGATTGGAATCGTTGGAAATGGTTGACAGTGAAAATACAATGTTGTTGTTGCTAATGTTGCATCAAATTTCTCCGAACACCGTCCGAAGCAGATTTTTAATGAACACGGTGTATGTTGTTCGTTAGTGGTACGCACGTGCGAACAAAGTGTATGATGTTCGTGTTCACCATGTTTTTGTTCGTTCGTGCGTACACGGCTTTAGGTTAAATCAAGCAACACTGAATAAAAGTTTTATTTTTTGTTTTTTAATTATATATTTTACTAGATTACAGGATGCACGTCGATTTTAGAAAGAATAAACTTGCTAGAATGATTCAGAATTCTGAAACGAAAATTATTGTGACAAATTCGTTAAAATTCGTTTTAAATACGAGGCGTTTGGCTAATTTGTACCTATAGTGAATGCCACTCTTTATTTTGTATTTTGCGTTTAGTTTGTGCAGAATAAACAATTTTTCTTTTTTTCTTTCATTTTTTAAATTTTCAAAAGCGCGTTAGCTGCTGTAATTGATTGAGTGAATTTTCAACAGCCTATTTCTTCACTTGATTTGCAGGCCTTGATTTCTTTGCAAAAACCAAGGGTGATTCCGATCGGTTAAGAATGAAGATCTCCTCAAATGTAAGACGTTTAATATTTCAACCGAAATATTTTGTCATCCACACAATCAGAAACCGCGAATCACATACTCCACAGCACAGCTAAGACGAGTAAATACAAAATATCAATATCACAAGCAAATGGTAAGGCTTGCGGTTTTTGAACGCAGCGCGCTCCGAATTTAACAGTATTAAATTATTTTCGATAGCATACAACAGCCGAGTTATGTCGGCTTGCGGATACAACTTTAAACTGAAATCAAACTGTGTTGTTTGTAAATATGCAACGTTGTTTTGTGTGATGATTAGATTAGTTACATTAGAGTAAGACCGTAACTTTCTTATTTTCACGTATATCTTAAGGGTGAGGACAAACGAACGTAATTTTTTGACCTGTGAGTCGCGTAAAATGAGTCGTGGAATTTATGCTGCATTTGGTTTCATACGAAAGTCCTGTTTGCCGCAAAATTAGTGAACTATTCTAATAGTCTCACAACGCCACTCACAACTCATAAAATTCGTTTGGCCTCACCCTAACGTAAGTAATGAATCCAATGTGAAATAGAGGTGCTTTGATTTGATGTGATTTGTTTAAGGCCATGAATTAGCGGGTGAGCTTATTACCATCAACCGGGCACAAGTCCAGACTCCGGGCTACTCTGGGCATTTCTTGCTGTTAATACCTAATGCGTGATCGCATCGGCAATGAGGACATCCGCAGGAGAACCAAAATTACCGACATAACCCGAAGAGTTGCGAAACTTAAGTGGCATTGGGCAGGGCACATTACTCTCAGATCGGATGGCCGATAGGGCCGAAAAGTTCTGGAATGGCGACTGGAAGGAATCCTACTAGATGGACCGGTGACCTGGTTAAGGTTGCGGCAAAACGCTGGATGCAAGACGCACGGGATCGGTCAATGTGGCGACGCCTGGGGTAGGCCTAAGTCCAGCAGTTGATGTCTTTCGGCTGAAATGATGATGATGATGAATACCTACTATTGGTTCCGATTATGAATGAAAACTTGTATTCTCTCAAGTAAACATTGACCACACAATGTTAATAATTTAAATCTGAATGTAAAACTTAAACTTTATGAATCGCTAAATTGACTACCGTTTTCATACCACTTCTGTTACAGTGATAAACTTATAAAGATTGTAAAATAGTATTATTTTATGGTTAAATCTATGGCCAATGCACTATTCCATATATTAACATACGAATCCACTTTCATAATATCTAAAATTCCACCCTATCTTCAACCCAAAAATCTCTAACGAAAAATAGTTATCAATATCGAAGTGCCACCTCGAACATTCACACTAGTTCTGAAATAAAAATGTATTCCTAAAAGACTTAGGTATTCCGACTAACTGAGGAACTCGGCTAACTTTCTATCAAACTTTGAACGCTAACTTTTGTACCGAGAATGATCCCAAAAGGCTATTTTACGAGACGACCCCTTGCAAGTCTGAGGGTGAAATATATGTTTATTCCACTTAAAATGTAAGCAGTGTCTTTTAAATTATTCAAAGGGCTAGACGGAAGTAGTAAATGAAGATTTTAAAACGTAAAATAAAATATTATCGAATCGCACACGACTAACAATTAATATAAAATGAAGTGATCAAAACTAACAATATAATAATAAAACATTTTCACAAAAAAAATTCCAACTTCTAAAGCCAAGCCCTACCAAGCCTGGGTCGGAGCCCGCGACCGCAAAGTTAGAGCGCGTAGGGTTCGCGCGAGGAAAAGAGCCTTTAATTCTGTCGCCAAGTTCTGCAAGCGGGTTCTGCGTCGGGCACGTTTTGACCATATTGGACGTATTGGGGCCAAGCTGGCATCACACCCTCCGGGTAGTAAACAGTTTTGGTCCCTGTCTAAAGCGGTTGAAACAAATTTCTGTCGGCCCACTTTACCTCCGATGCTGAAACCTGATGGGTCGCTGGTTCACTCTGCGAGTGGCAAAGCAAATTTATTTGCATCTCTTTTTGCTAGCAATTCACGTCTGGACGCTGGCTCCAAGCATCCACCTACTGTGCTTCATTGTGACTCTTCGATGCCGGAGATCGCTGTGCACGCTAAAGAGGTCCGGAGAGTATTGTGCAGTCTAGACGTGAACAAGGCCAGCGGACCTGGCGGCATTCCAGCGAGAGTGCTGAGGCAGTGTGCGCCAGAACTGTCTCCTGTGTTGACTCGCTTGTTCCGCCTCTCCCTTGTAAAAAGGACGGTGCCGAAATCCTGGAAGCTTGCAAATGTGCAACCAGTGCCCAAAAAAGGCAACCGTGCAGACCCTGCCAATTACCGTCCGATCGCCATTACCACCATTTTGTCCAAAGTTATGGAAAGGGTACTGAACAGAAAGTTGCTGACCTACCTTGAAGACAACAATCTCCTTAGTGACCGTCAATATGGCTTTCGCCGGGGACGGTCAACTGGCGATCTTTTTGTGTATGTCACGCACTGCTGGGGCGAAGCCATCGAGAAACACGGCGAAGCAATTGCTGTTTCGCTTGATATCTCGAAGGCCTTTGACAGGGTCTGGCACGTGAGTCTACTCAGTAAGCTTCCTGTTTATGGCATCCCCGCTGGTTTTTGTAGCTGGATATCAGACTTCCTCAGTGAACGGTCGATCCGAGTAGTCATTGACGGCTGCTCCTCTGACTTCATGGCTATTGATGCCGGAGTTCCTCAGGGGTCTGCTCTCTCTGCAACTCTTTTCCTGCTGCACATCAATGACCTACTTCAGCCTGGTATTGTTGGGTACGCAGATGACAGTACGGTTTCAGAGAGATACTTGTCCAGCGCGAAAACCAGCGTGGATGAAGTTCTTTCCTTGAGAGAGGCTATGGTGGAGCGGACAGATTTGACCTTAAGCCTTGTCTCCCAGTGGGGTGATGACAATCTGGTCTCCTTTAACGCCACCAAAACACAGGCGTGTCTTTTTACCACAAAAAGGAGTATTTTCGATCAAACTTCTGCTTTTCGGGGTGCGTCTGTTTCTGTGACTGATCGGCTCGAGCTCCTAGGCATGGAGTTGACATCCAGTCTCAACTTCGGCGCCTCGATTGAGTACAAAGCCCAAATTGCGGCCAAAAAACTAGGCATCCTAAATAGAGTGAAACGATACTTTACGCCTGGACAGCTTTTAACCCTATACAAAGCGCAAGTCCGATCCTGCATGGAGTATTGCAGCCACCTTTGGGATGGCTCAGCTAAGTATCTGCTTGCCGCGCTTGACTCGGTGAAACGCAGAGCCAAGAGGCTCATTGGCGACGTTGAGCTGGCGGATGCCAAGCTACACAGCTTGGCTCATCGCCGCAAAGTTGCCTGCTTGTCGGTCTTCTACAGACTGTACTTCGGTGAGTGTGCTCAAGAACTCCATGACCTCATCCCACCAGCCCCCTTCTACCATCGGACATCTAGACGCACTGCAAGTTATCATCCTTACCTTGTTGCCATTCCACCAATTCGCACCAAGCGCTTCCAAAAATCCTTCATAATGCGCACAGCGAATGAATGGAACTCACTACCTGCGTCTGTGTTTCCGAACGCATTAAACCCGAATCTTTTCAAAGTTAGAGTGAACAGGCTTCTTTTGGGTAAACTCACTCCATCGTCGACTCTGTCTCTGTCACCTATGACCTAGACTAGAGTCAAGAGCAAACCCATCACAAATAAAAAAAAAAACCCAAACTCTAAAAAGTGGAAAATACCTTTCGTTTCGGCAGTCGGTGTCTTTGGTATCTCTTGTATTTATCGTTTTTCAACACCGATTTCCGAAACGTAAGTTATTAAAATTTATATATTATAAAATTGAGCAAGTTCTGTAATAAGTTACCCAAAAGATTGACAAAATATCCATAACATATTAATTTACACATTCGTGATGATTTTCGCTAAGGATTTCTGTTGCGGACGAACGTTTCGCTCCCTTTTGTTATTTTGTTGCAACACTGTGTCAGCAAGCTGTCATCGATTTGACAGGTTTTGATTGAGTTGGCAGTTGACAGATGACTTGTAAAAAACGTTTTGCGGGTGCGAGACGGAAAAAATGTCGGTCTAGATCTGGTATTTTGAAATCGAGTTGTAACCAGCCGAACGTTATCCGAAATTGTGTCTCCATCCACGAGTGGTATTGTGGCTTGACTGTGCATTTGTTTGTGTGAATATTTCGCGTGCAGCGGGGTATTTTGTGTCGACAACGTGCCTGGTGGATGCTGCGAACAAACCCCCAGTGACCGCTGCCACGTACCGTGGTTTCGCGGGTATAGACCTGGTTGGATCCAAGAGTCGCAGCACTGCTATGGGCCCCAGTGTTCGCCTGTTTAAACAATTTCGGTTGTATGTTCCATATCTTGAAAACTGCTGAACCGATTAACTTACAATATTACATACATACCTGTCGAATTGATTACCTCCTTTTTTGAAGTCGTTAAAAAAGACCTGTACGAGGCCTACCTCTTCACACAAAACATAATCAGTTCATAATGCTCCCCTGCTGGGACACAGACGTAGAAAGAGACCATGTCATGGTTCCAGCGGCTCATTCAAATAAAAGGGTATGGTCCATAATCACCACGCGTTTCCAATGAGGTTTGGTGGTTGTCACTTTCTTCGATGTTTTTCTTCTAGGTTTTTTTCCGGTTTCCATACTATGTTTTATTTCACCGTTTTTGGTAATAGTGGTGAAAATTTGAAGCAGTTCTTCAAACATCTTTAAGGGCTACACCAGGGGTCACCAACTACTTTCATTTCGGGTCCGTTTCTCAAAAATAATGAGACCGTCACGGTCCGTATGTTAAAATTCATATAATAAACTTTAAACTGAATAAATAAACGAAAGTAAAAAAATAGATACAAGGATTTTTTGCTGAACTATCCGAAGAAGTTCGAACTAAAATTGGTTGGCTATTGTCATTCAATCTTGGAGATGTTCATCGGTAAAACTAATCCCGGCTTTTCACAAAGCGCGGTATAACGATTAAATTACGTACTCAAGTAACACAAGTAAATTGTAAAGTACTGTTTACTTAGGGTCAACACAAAATAGGTCGGTGGTCCAGATCTCGACGACGGTCCACCATTTGGTGACCCCTAGGCTACACAATCTGCAATACAGGCAGTCTAGTCTAATCAAACGGTGTGGCCAATTGAAATGCCGTGGTGGGTACTCCGCATCCATACTCTGCAGCAAATTAACAAGATCCGCGTTTTCTAATTCCTCGCCTGTTTAACATAATTTTCTAGAGAAATAACTGATATTAGTGTTACTCTGAATAATCGATTCTGAAACATTTCGCTGACATTCGTTTCGCCGTTGAACGGTTTACCGACACAACGACTCACTTTTAATTTTTCACCGACAGAACGATTCACTTTTGTAAATTTCTTCGATAGAACCTTTCACCGACGCAACTATTCGTCTGCCTCTGGGGTATAAAACATAGGTAATCGACATTTAGTCCTGTTTTCGTTTATTGTTTAAAAACACACACAAAATATAATCAATATTACAGTATAAAATAAACACATAGACACATAAAATTAAACTTTGCACTCGTAGTCATTGCGAATGATTTTATAATAGCCGGCTAGCTTATCATTTAACTGCTTATAATTCAAAATTACATGCACAATGCATGCTATTATTACTGTGGTAATTATAGACATACATAATCATTCATAATCATTTTCAGAAACAAATAATCGATAGGTCAACAGCATTATGCTTTAAAATCCCTATAAAAAATTCACATATCAAAATTCACGAGCGGTGCCATAACTTGTACCCCTTACAGCTCTGCCTACCCTCTCTGTAACACTGGGCACACAATACATTGACAGTAGCAGGTCGACCCTCGTCACCACAGATAACGTCAAATCAAACTCTGACGTCGACGTAACGGGGGTACGTCACGACGTCACAAATTACTCATTAATGGGTAGATTTATTTTTATTTAGGGCTTTTATGTACTAGATTTTTTTTGTACGACTCCTTTCTCCATAAATAACAAAATATTTATATAAGTGTCTGTATGTTATATATATAAAAATAACAACGTTTTATTGAATGCATGTGATACGGTACTAATAAAAAATACGCAATTACTAAGATTTTTTCTGACTGTCTGTCTGTTTTTTCCGCATAATCTCATTTTTTTAGCTGCTGATAAGGAGTAACATAGGCTAATTGGTAGGCAAAATGTTCAGTTCCTGTGGAAAAAAAACATTTTACGAGTTTGACGCGGATGAAGCCGCGGATAACACCTAGTCTATACTATCTATACTAATATTATAAAGAGGAAAGATTTGTTTGTTTGTTTGTACCGAATAGGCTCCGAAACTACTGAACCGATTTAAAAAATTATTTCACCATTAGAAAGCTACATTATTCCTGAGTGACGTAGGCTATTTTTTTATCCCGAAAGTGGGTCCTGTAGGGTGGTCCACGGGAGCAAAGCCGTGGGCAACAGCTAGTAAACAATATGAAAAGATAAACCTGGGGTTTCAGACAATCACATAGAAAGCGATATTTTATTAGCAATAAAGATTGTCAAAAGTCCAAAATGTTTGGGATTGACAACGTGTCATTTCGATAGCATGTCAATCCTATGCGTTTTGCACTTTTTTGGCTGGTAGAATGTTTATTTTTTCTAGACCACTCTTGACTTTGAATCTGGAAACAATCGAAGAGCATCCATGGTAACAGATACCTATCGCTTTTTAACAGTAAGAAGTTTCTGCTTTAACAAGAAATAACAGAGAGTTTAGTAAAAATCCAGGGTTAGCCTAAAGATTTTCTAGTAATAATACAACAAGAGTTACTTCAAGTAGCACCTTGGTGGGTGGTTAAAGAAGGTCAGTTACCATCACTGTATCTAAATTTTCAACTACACTACACGTGGCCTGAACCGCCGCCGCCGCCGGCCGGTCCCGATCCGCAGGCTTATTACGTATCTTTTGCAAAAGCAAAACGATAGCGATTTTAGCGCAATAATTGCTCTTCAATACAAAAGTTTTAGAGTCGTTGGCGATTTTTTTAAATAAGTGTATTTGGCAAACAGCGAGCGATTAGCAAACGATTCTGTAGGCCCTACCAATACTTACCATACGTACACTGCAGGTAATTCCGACTTTTATGACATAAAGTGTTTGATCGCTATCGATTTGCTCTTGCAAAATATACGTAATAAGCCTACCGGACCTCCGACCTATTTTGTGTGGACCTTAAATAAACCGTACAATATTATTTTCTTTTGTTACTCGTGTACATCATTTAATAATTTATCGTCACATCAAAATCTTCATTTATATTGTATCTATTATTTACATAATTATATAAGTTTAATATTGCAATTTTAATAAAATAAATAAAGGTGGAATTAAACCTTACGGACCGCGACATTAATATTTTTTATAAAACGGACCCCAGATGAAAGTAATTGGTGACCCCTGCTGTAGACTATTATCTTAGCTCAACAGAGTTTAAACAATATGGTTATCCATACATGTCATTTGTTATTCAGTATAGCCATAGATAATATAATACTAGCATAGAGATGCCACATCCCATACAAGGAAACCGTGCCGACGTAACTAACGTTTTTCGTCTGATTATTTTTTGTACATCGATCGCGTTCGATTCCGATCCACGGCGATATATAGATGGTGTTAGGAGTGACTTGCAAGTAACGGGGTTTATTCGGTTAGCAAATAATGTTTTCTTTAAATGCAGATACGATTTGTTTTATTGTATTTTTTGCACGTTTTTACAGTTTTATTGCACCAAAATGTGTTACAATACAAATTTAAACAATCGAGTGGAATGCCTCAGAAATTTAAAACCGCGTCATTTATTGGCATCAATTTTAAATTTTAAGTTCAAATAATCTCTGAAATGTGAATTAAGAGCCCAATATTCCATAAATTTGTGCTTAGAAAAGTTGATTAAACAATAACATACAATGTTTATATTAAAAGCCAGAATATGTTAATTTTACACACAACTCAATAACATATCGTTGCATATCGCGCCATCACATCATCATCATCAGACTGTTAATGTTCCTACTGCTGGGACACAGGCATCCTCTCAGTGAGAGGGAATGGGCCGTAATCCACCACGTGGGCCCAGTGCGGGTTGATGGATGTCGCATGTCTTCGATTTTTTGGTTCTAGGACATGCCAGTTTCCTCACGATGTTTTCCTTCACCGTTTTGAGAGCAGTGGTGATGAAATAATTTACACAAAGTAAAGCGCCTACCTGGGCTCGAACCCACGACGTACAACTTGTAAGTCGCGGCCGATATCACTGGGCCACCACTGCTCTATCGCGCCATCTATTGAGATGTATTTGAGCCAAATATTCTTTCATAGCGCTGGGGCCCCGTGGTATAGCTTAAATTGATATTCTTAGGTAACTGATTCAAAGCCAAGACCTGTCTCCTTTACAATTAATCACATCCATAACATCACGCCTATATTCCTCGAAGGATTTGGCAGACGTGCAACAATAGTACACCCACATTCTGCCAAATATGTCTAGGCCCCACGTAATAAGGGCGAGCCTATTCCCATCAACTGGGCATAAGTCCAGATCGCCTTGCTACTGAGAAATTCCTGATGGTACCAAACCAATAACACTATGCCAGACCCGGGCGTCGAACCCAGGACCATCGTCAGTAGTTCTCTTAACCACTTGACCAACGAGGCACATTGTCTGATTCTGGAAAGAACATTTTAATACTTCTTCTTCATCTTCGTCGGTACACTCTTGACAGAGGGATTGTGGTTAGCATGTCGCAGTGAGACACCGTACCGTCATGATTCGCGTCACGATGCGACGCCATCCCTCGCTGTCGGATTTGACTTGTGTGCACTCATGCAGTGGACCACCTACTGAAGACTTGATCTGGTTGGCCCATCACATGGATGACCTGCTGCTGCCTCGCGCTCTCGTTCATTCTATTTTGTCCTGGACTTTTAATACTTAGAATAAGCTAAATTGATAATTAAACAAATAATCATTATGCTAGTTTTTGCTACGGTTTCTTTATAATTGTTATCCTAGATAGTCAATACTTTTATGTTGATTTTACACGCAAACAAATAAAACGAAAAAGTTAAAACGACAAAACGTTTACTACAAAATTCATTACTGCACCCCCAATATCATAACAAAGAAATAAACTGTTTGCTGGCAAACGTACAGCGAATATCATTTTATATAAAAGCTCTTAGTTAAATCCTGAATCGAATTCCATTTGTAGTAACTTGTGTTAGGGTTACATTCGTTAGATTAAGCCTCGCCCGGTTCTCAGCGATAGGAGTCCACAGGGACTGGCAGAGAACGCTTGCGTCTAGCGATGTGGTTTAAAACATAAGCGTTGGCGACAACGACCGGCTAGTCAAGTGCGTCAGCAAAGCAAACTTGGCCATCAAGTAAAAAACACCCAAGATAGATAATTTAACTCGCAAAAATTTGAATATTGAAAAATAAATAACAAATTATTAGTTTGAATCTTTTTATTTCCACGATTAGCAAGGGAAAGTTTGTGCAAGCTCTATTAAGTCCCCGCTTGCAGAGGTAAGACGTAAGAAGGCGACCGACGTAGTAAGACCTTTGAAATAAAAATACGGGTTGCATGATGTGATGGAATGTATAAAATTATTATATACACACATCAACACGGTCTAGGGATATTTTTAAAAAAGCGAATACATGTCATATAAATAACTATCAATGTGTTAATTATTTATATGACATGTATGTATTTAAAAGATACGGTATTTAATATTCTACCATTTTTTAATAATGGTTAAGGTACTTCGATTAAAATTTCAGGATTTTATGGAAAAAAAATGAAGCGTAGACGGAAACCGTATATGAATTAACTTTTAATATATGAGTAAAAACTGAAAAAAAATAGAAAAATCATTTAATTTGTGTTTATAAACTTGAAGTTAGTAGTCTGAGAAAGCGCCCATGATGTTCATAACACATCGGCAACGATTCGGCATGCTCAGAACAAGGTTGTCAATGTCTTGCTGCGGAATATTGTCCCATGACCTACTGAGGTGCGCAAAAAGTTGATCTTCTGTAGCCAGATTTTCAGGAACTTCCTTCAGAGCTCTTCTTTGCAGCATATCCCACGCATGCTCAATGGGATTTAGATCTGGCGATTGAGCAGGCCAGTCTAAGGCCCTAACATTGTGAGTATGTAACCAAGCTGCTGCCGTTCTCGCCGTATGTGCCCGGGCATTCTGTGGGACAAGATTATGGGCCCCAGCACCTGTTGGACGTATCGTTCTGCCGTCATATTGCCCCGCACCCAAACGAGATCCGTCCGTCCTCTAAGACGAATTCCTGCCCAAACCATAATTGTTCCTCCTTGGTATGGGTGAACTTCCTAAGGGTTCTGAAGACGGCTCCATCGTCCAGGAACTCGCCAAACACGCGTCCTTCGTGAATCTGGATGGAAGCCGAACCTGGATTCATCCGTGAACAGCACATTGGACCATTGCTCACGGCCCCAGTCCACGTGGTTCCGAACCCATTCTAATCGTAGTCCACGATTGCCTCTCCGTAAAGGTGGGACCCGGAGTGGTCTACGAGAGCGTAGATTGCTTTCATGCAGTCGCCTTCTTACAGTTTGGTCACTCACAAGCACTTGGTGTTCCACTCGCAGCCTTTGGACCAATTGAGTCGCCGTTGCATTTGGTTCCAAAAATCGGTCTTGTCTGGGGGTAGTGATGCGACTTGGCCCCCGGTGCCTCTCCGCTACTTCACCTGTGGCACGATAGCGTGTCCACAATCTTGAAATTACATTTTGGTGGGTCCCTATGGCCTCAGCAACATTACGCTGAACAGACCCAGCTTCCAGCATTCCCACAGCTCGTAACATCTCCGCCCTCGTCAAATGTTGGCGTTGCATGGCTACAATACCTCAATTTTAACTTTATCTTTCGTTTAAAAATGAAAAAAAACTGTAACTAAACGTAATTCGTATTGTTTTCTAAATTTCGCACAAATGAAAATTCCCTCTCCTACACATCAAAACATTTTTATGCCACCGAAACGAAAGAATTTTCAAAAATTTGAATTTGGAATTAGTCTGAGATAAATTACAAACAAATCGGTGTATAAAAGATTCCAATGCGGCCAGTACTTTTCGAGTTATTTAATTGAGTATGAAATATAACTAGACCGTGTTGATGTGTTTATTTAGGTACCAACCACGTCTTTTTATCTCGTTTTACTTTTTTTTTTTTCTTACGACTTATTGTCGCGCCTACGTTGTCCCCCCATATCCAAGTACCAATGCTGTAACATGGAAATATTGTAAAACCAAGCCATTTTAAAAAAAAACTTTTTTTTATGTAAAATAAAATGTGTTTTTTTTCTTGGACACCTTGGGCAGTCAACCCCTCCAAGCGGGTTATCCGTCAAATCTTTTACCATAACATGAGCGGTTCTCATATAAGAGAAGAAGACGACTGTCTGCCTTCAATACCCGCTACATCTCATCACTTACAACTTCCACCGAGACGAAATTGGACTCGAAATGATTGAATGCAGTTGTAAAAGCGAGTAGTTTGAAATATACGGAACCCTTTGTTTTAGATATATTTATTACAGGCTTGCCGTAATAATGTGTAACTTTCATTTATTGCTCTCATGCAATTTGTACGGAATGTGCATTCGTGTCCACAGCGCACTACAGAGTTGCCTGATGCGAAAATTTGGTGTTGTTACGTAAGTGTAAGTATTTTCTTGCTTTCCCCTTTATTGTGAGATGAGTGACTTGTGTTGTGTGAATTTGTGGGAACGTTTGGCCCGTCTGTGGTGTTGGGTGTTGGTATTATTTTGCGGTTTCGGAATTATAGAAACGGAATGTAAAAGAGTATCTCTTTATTCTTGTTTCAGTAACAGTGGTTCATTTCGTCTGCTGGGAGAAAATGAAGTTTTGAATTTTGTTTTACTACACTCACATTTCTTGTCAAATATCATTATTTTCCCTTTTTTCCCAATTTATTTGGAGTTGGCGCAATATTTCTTCTTCCATACTTCTCTGTTAGTATGTTACTACTTTCTAGACTTATCAAAAAACAAGTGACAACAAATCATCAATGTACACAGTTAAATTTTATAACGTTAAGATAAAATAAATTAATAATAACAAAAAATAAACTGACTTAAAAATCAAAATACGAAATAGTGCAAAAATAACTTTCGTCTTGCAAAATGATGAAACAAGAGACCAAAGACCGAAATTAAAGTTATTTTTGCACTTTTTAGTGTTTTGCTTTGGAAGTCAGTTTATTTTTTTGTTATTATTTTATTGTATCTGTACAAATCGATTCTGTGTCATGTACCGGCTAGACCCTCCACGGGATTGTAAGGATCAAAATTTAACGGTGTATTCTAAAATAAATTTAAACTACTCTGAAAAGTACCTAATTTCAGAATGATTTAATAATCACAAACTCTCGTGTACCAAAATATCACGTCGTTTTTTCAATGCGTTTCGACGGTAATGATGGACAAGCAAAATAACAAACTCAGATACACTTTTTTTAAATTTTCAGAAAAGAAAAAGATTGTTCCCTCTTGAAAGCCTCATGTACCTCGTCTCCTCATTGATTATTTCCATGTTTTAAAATAAACTCTTTGTGCCTTTGTCTCAGTTGTCTAAGCCGCAGAAGATTATTCTTGGCGCTTTATTAAAAGCTGGTATTTTTCCGTGTTCCTGGCTCGACAGATTTTCAAGTAAAATGTAAGATCTTTTAGTTTGTAAATACTCTTGTAAATCTTTTAAAAAGTGGTTTGGGAGAATTGATGTAATAGTTTACTGTAAAGTGTTCTTATGTGCTTACTTTAAGGCTGTACCCTGACCAAAAAATCAGCATGAGATATGAGCATTCCTATTGGCCTAGCGGCACTGGTGGCACATGAATTACAGTAGTGAATACGCCCAGATTTTAAAATAAAACCTTTATAAAATCGAATATTGGTCTTTTGATAAAAATAAAACTTAGAAAATGTTCGTTATCAAATTGTCTATCCATTAGTGTTAGTACAAACAATAATTAATGAACACTTTACGAGCAGATGCATGCTATCAATAATTATTTCTCATTTTTATGTTTTGTTGGAAGGAGATTAGTGATACATATACCTCTTTAAAAAAAAAAGTGTACTACCATTTTAGAATCAAGATTTTTTAAATATTTAATGTATTTTTATTAAATGATATTACTTTTTAAATAAAGAGTAGATAGCTCTTTAAAACTGCACAAAAATGACTAGCGTGACGTTTTGCTCAGGGAAGCGCCTTAAGACACATAAAAAGTAATTCTATAAAAAACGAACGACATATCTCAAATCTTTATTGCAATCCATAATAAATAGAAACAGTGAACAGGGTAGTGTAATTTAAAATTACGAGTATGAACTGCCCGGAGGGATGAAGAGCGCCTTAATAATTTTCCTAAAAAGTAACCAACCTAACATTATTAAACTACATATTTTGGTGTAGGCACAATACAGTATATTCTATCTAACAAAATTATCTACACTAATCTATACTATCTATACTACTATTATAAAGAGGAAAGATTTTTTTTGTTTGTTTGTACCGAATAGGCTCCGAAACTCCGAAACTACTGGACCGATAAAAAAAATTCTTTCACCAATAGAAAGCTACATTATTCCTAAGTGAGATAGGCTAATTTTTATTCCGAAAACGGGTCCTGTGGGTGGTCCACGGGAGCGAAGCCGCGGGCAACAGCTAGTAATATATAATATTAGAAAGAGGTAAGATTTTATTGTTTGTAAGTTTGTTTGTTTGTAATCGATAAACTCAAATGCTACTTAACAGATTTTAAAAATTCTTTCTCCTATGGGAAGTTACATTATTCCGGAGTAACATAGGCTACTTTTTTTTTCCGAAAAAATCTATCAATTTTATTACAACAATATTAGTCAACGAATGCGAAAGATAGATCAACGAATGCGAGAGATATTTGATTGTTGCTAGAAACGCTAGAAAATCCAAAGGATTTAAATTAGTGGCAAACATACAGTACTGAATATTAGTTCTCATAGACTTTAAAAGTTACCAAAGATTCTCATATTTATGCAGAAAAAGTATTAATATTTTCAGTAGATCTCAATTAATCTACCTGGTTTTTTTGGTTGGCTTCCAGTATTACCGATTCAGCTGAGTACCAGTATTTAAGATGTAGCGACTGCCTATCTGACCCAGTAACTGGGTAAAAATATCCTTTGACAAGACTGGTTTCAGATATTCTGGCTTTGGACAATGCGTAACTATATCAAGAACTACATATGACAGCCGGGACCAACAGCTTAAGACGACGACAGTCGCCAACGACCTTGAGGGAAGAAAACACACCTGCGCGACCCAAAATCAGTTGTTTATTGTACTTTCCTTATAAGGACTAGGACTTTAAAAAAAAATCCTTAGATCAAAATGTAGATAATTAAATTGTCTTTGAGATGGTGACAATTTCATTAAAATACGCACGGCGGTTTTAGTGCGGTTGTCGTATTTTTGTTCGTGTAAGGCATGACTTAACAAATTAGTTACACTATGTTATACCACAGATAATATAATACTAGCTACAGGGCTAGCTAATGATGAGATAAATTGATCTCACTTTTTATTTTGAACGTACATCGTCAAATAGTGAAATAATTCCTAGACTACGTTTGTATGGAAGAATTTTCGACTAGTGTAACCTTAAATAAAATTATTAAGAAAATGGTCTAATGAAACATATATTTTTTCAAAAAACTTACGCCTGGCCGTTAAGACGCGATTCTCATTTTAAAATCAGCCACTGAGGGGTATCTACGCCTTAACGTGCTTCCCAAAGCACGGAGGAGTCTCTGTTTATAGTAAAATGGTGTTTAAAGTATCTACAGACCAAACTCGGCAAACGCTGCTCAACCGTGAAGATTGGTCAATCTGTTTACATTTAGTCCTGCTAGGTCTAAATCCTCATATTGCCCGCCAATTACAAAGCCAAACTAATATCCCAGGAATTAATTGGTATCCGAATCACTTTCGTCCAGCATAACTTCTATTATTATTCTATCACAATAGCTGGCTGTATATCTAATTGGGAGCGCGCTAATGAAAAATACGCACGCTTCGGCATTCGGCATCGATCCGTCGACGCGTTCGATGTTACGTGACTGTAAGGCTGTCTCTCACACTGAAGTGTAATGCGTGCTGACTGAGCTAGGCAGTTGTGGGATTTACAAAAATTATGACCATTTTTGCAGCTCTCGTGGTAATTGTTAATAAAGAAAGTGAAAGTGGCATGCCCGAATACAGCGTTGCCCGAAAACCCATCTTCCCAGAGGAGACAGTAGGATGAGCCGCTCTGCAGGTTGGTACGGAAACAAACTTATAAATACGTCCACCAATACTTCTGAGCGTGCTCGCCTGCTGGCTGTGGGAGAGTGGGAGTCGGGCCTCTGGCTACAGGCACTACCGTCCATAGGTACTATGTTGAGTGATAACATCTTCCGGAGCGCTACATGTCTGCGTTTGGGTGCTCCTAGTGGAACTCCACATCGTTGTCAATGTGGTGAAGTAGTCGACCGCCTCGGTCACCATGGCCTATCCTGCAGTAGGAGCGCTGGCCAGATAGCACGGCACGCCAGCATTAATGACATCATACGTCGGGCTCTTGTCACCGCCGGGTTGCCAGCTGTTTTAGAACCCAATGGCGGGGCACGCGACGATGGGAAGAGACCAGACGGAATGACCATAACACCTTGGAAGGTGGGTAGGCCTTTGGTGTGGGATGCAACATGTGTCGATACCCTTGCACCATTCCTTCTTCTTAGCACGGCGGGCTGTGCTGGGGCGGCTGCTGCCACTGCAGAAAACCTCAAATGGCGCAAATATAACAACCTTGTAGGAAGTTATATGTTTGAGCCGTTTGGGGTTGAAACATTAGGTCCATGGGGTCCGAGTGCGCATCGAGTGTTTCGAGAAATTAGCACAAAGCTCGTCGACTCTTCACGTGACCAGAGGGCTGACCTTTTCTTCGGCCAGAGAATCAGCTTTGCCATCCAACGTGGCAATTCTGCCAGCGTTCTGGGCACGTTTCCCATTGACATCGATGTGGGTGAATTTTTTGATGCACAATGAGCTCTTTTCCGTCTCCCTTTTGTATTTGTATATAGGTTTGTTTTTTTTTTAGTATATTCAATTTTATATGTTAATAAATGTAGTATAGAGCTTGTTTAGATCTTTTCGCGCTGGTCAAAAATAAGACGAGCATGCTACTAGGGTTGCTGCACCACCCGGAGGTGCTGGAAGCGCTGCGGCTGCGCGCCCTGGAAGGGTGCGTGGGCACGTGACGCCGCCCCGCTCTCTTAGACGTGCCAGCGGCTAGGACCCACCTCCTCAAGTTTGCCCCTATCTCACGAGCCGCGCGTATTATTAACGTTATTGCAGTGTCGGAAGACATATTTGGGCAAAGCCTGCGGCGATTTCTCCAAAGGGCTCAAATAATTATTGAAAGAGGCCTGGAGCTATAGACTTTTGTATGTGTGAATACTTATTATTATTTACAGTTTCACCGCGATTCTCACAAAAAAGTTCTTAGGTCATCAGACAACTTACGACTTCAAATTCCAACACATTGCACGACTTTTTTGGATAAATCCTTTACTGTCCAGGCTACTCGTCTGTGGAATGCATTGCCAGATCCAATCAAACGTGCTCAATCATTGCCTGTGTTCAAAAGACTCGTAAAGGAACATTACCTGTCACTGTCTTTGTCTTAGCGTGTTCATTTGTGATTGTGATTGTCAATATAGTCATTCATCATTTATTTTTATTGCCATTATTTTTAGTATTTATGTATATATTACATAGCATATGTATTTATATGTGTATTTATAATAATATATTAAGTTATCAATGTTATGTCACACCAATGACAACCCCACTTCAAGTCCAGACAATTACTGTCCATACCAGGTTGCCTGGAAGAGATCGCGGAATGCGATAAGGCCGCCCATTGTATTTGTATTAATTTTAAGTTTCTTTGTATAATTGTATTATGGTGTACAATAAAGCATATAATAAATAAATAAATTATTTTATTGTGTGCAATTCTGCTGCTAGGTTATTTTAGTTATATGTAAATTTCTGTTTGTGACTTGTAGCATCATATTTGAAAATCTGTAAAAATGTTATAATTGGTGTTAAGTAAGCCAGAACGTATGAAAACGATACGCACCATAAAGCAGAAAATTCTCATACATATACGTTATCGAATACTAGTACAGTGCATATATGTAAAAATATAAACATTTTCTATTATAATATATATAATAGGAAAATGCTTCCTTTTCACCCCTATACTCGCATCGGTGTAACAGCCGTCCTACTTAAGCTTAACATGCCGTTGGCGTCGTAGAATATTGGAACAATTTATGAGAAGACCTTTGTAATTTAGAAGAGCACTCAAATTGAAGGTATGGAGACTGACACCTTGGCCCCTCCACGGAATTTAGATGACTCATTTTAAAAGGCCTGAACCTTTAAGCTTCGTCAGTTATAATATGATCAGTCCTTGTAACCGTTGTGACTTTTATTGGACTGTTGGATTTTTACGGAAAATAAGAGAAATCTAATTTTGGGTAACACGTGTAACGATTTTGGTTATGTTAAAAGCTTTTATCACACGTTTTATAAAAAGTGGTTTTAACATTTGTTTATGTACAATATGTCTTGGTATGCTACTTTTTTATATCGTATTTTTATATCCCACATGATGGGTTTGAAGGAAAAAAGAAATGGCGCCTAAAAGCCGCCATTTTTCTATTTTCCAATTTTAATGTAGCCCGTGACACTCGCAACGTAACGAATCGATTGACGTAAGAATCATCAAAATCAGACAACGCAATTGTTCTCTAGAACGCCACATAAGAAAAAAACATACATACATACTTATACACATTAACCTCTTTCAGCATTCGGGTAAATAGATATCAGAGTTACAACAAGACTGCCTACAATTATGATTAAGGTATATTTAATACTGGAACAAGAAAACAGTTATTTCAAAGATCACAAATTCACAAACGCATTCAAAGATCAGTGCAATTCACAGCCTACAAATTGCAGTCTACCAAAGACCCAGTGTTAATCCGGGCATCCCGAAACACCATGATAACACCGCAACACGCCGCACAGACGGACAATAGCCTGAATTATCTATACAGATCCGACAGGCCAACTAGTCGGTTTGCGCCGATACATGGCAGTGTTTAGCTGTCGCATGCGGTGTGACGATTATAATCCTTCCAGACTTTAATTTCGCATATGACATAAGCACGCCTATGAAGTTCCATAATTATTTACAAGAAACCAGAAACAATGAAATGCGATACTTCATGGATATGTCCATGAATTTATATCACAAATGAATAGAATTATGTATCCGTAAATAAAGCAGTAGAAATTAAATATTTTCATGTTATTATCACAAAACATAATAATATAAGTAAAATACACGTACATATATATTGAATATAATATATACCTATATAAATTTAAGGAAGTAACAGAAAAGAAGAAAGTGATATGAATCTACCACCGATTAAGATGCAATTTTGCATACACGTTTAGTTTGGATGACAATGCGTGGTTATCTACTTAACATCATTCTAAATCCAATATGGCGGACGGCCCAAGATGGCGGACTAGTTATATTTGTGCACTGGCATGATATGGCTATCAAATGAAAGAGTTTGCTGAGAAGAATACGAAAAAAGCTTGTTTAAAAAGAGTTTTTTTAATGAATACTATTTTTTTTATTTATTAATGAGTTAAATTATTGCAACTAGGTTTAAGGGTCGGTTTCTAATCTAACCGGAAGCAGCTGAATACTAGTATTTTATATCTTCTTCTTCGTCGTATCGATGATTCCACAATTATATACGTTTTGACCAGAATTCAGCCACATACAACCGCGTTTTCATTTAGGCCCTTCAGTGTGCAGGTGTTGTTGCACAGAGAGCACGATAGGAGGTGAAGCATTGTTTGGGACGTAGCTCCGCAATCACACTTTATATCGGTTGACTGCTGAACCGACAAGAACCAAATCCTTAAAGTGGTTTCCAAGGCAAGGTGGGGTCTCAGTTTGTAATAGATGTTCACCCATCCACCGACCTCAGCAATTCAATTCTTCAATTCTTTATTGCGTACCATAATGTGTACAGTTTATAGGAAAATAATTATATTAGTCAAAATTATGAACCCTGTCGGGCACAGCATATATCAAATAGGAGAGAGGAGGAAGAACACTGAGTGTTTATTGTGATACATTTTATTATTGGTTTGCTTAACCTTGTAGTTCGACCCTTGCGAATCTTATCATTTAGCTGGAGGCCCCATAAACGAAATTCTTCTTTATGAATGACATTTCGAAACACTTTCAAAGCAAAGAGCACGTATAGAATAAAATGAAAGTGGTATATTGTGCAGGCACATACTACTAGCTTCCATTATTATTTTAACATTGAAATACGAAACTGACTCTTATATCTGATACCATTACATACTACATAATTATTCGATGTAGTTAAAAATACAGCAATATAAAAATATACGTGAAACAGTTTGGTATACTGACTGAAACTGTAGCTACACCATGCGTCATTTTCTAGGCCATGATTTTCGTCGGAAAATAAATAATTAATATTGAAACCTGGATATTGAAATAAATTGGATCGTAAAAAATATAATAAATATAGGCAGCTGAAGTAATGAAAAGGCTTATTTTTCACTTATTTTGTGGCGTTGCCGTTGAGATTTTCCCAAAAATATTTGCACGAAATGAAAATCTGTTATTAACAAAAAGTATTGATAAGTTTTGTAAAAAATAAATATGTAATCGGAGGGGAAGTTTCAAAAAGCGCCTGTACTTTTCCAGTCACTGGGATGGTGCAGTGATGACCACCAGCACATAGAAGGGTCCTTTGACCTGACGAAAGATTTTGTAAAAAAAAATGAATTTCAAAACAGATAATTGTTTTATTTATGTATTACTGCAAGACGTCTTCGTAACTCCTTCCACAGAAAGAGGCAATTTTACACAAGAACTAAAATGCATCCATCTCTATCCGAAAATGCTTCAATCGTTTTCCTAATTTCTACCTCAACAAACCGACTTCCAGAACAAAAAACTACAAATCAAAAAATAACTTTCTTTTCCGAAGTCGGTGTCTTTTTTACCCATTGTTTTCCGTTTTTCGACACCGACTTCGGAAAAGAAAGTAATTTTTTGCTTTGTAGTTTTTTTTTCTGGAAGTTGGTTTTTATTTTTTGTTAAAAACATTTTTATTTTTCTCTTTTGAGTTTTGGTAGGTACCTCTAAATTAACATGATAATCATTTATAGTCAAAGTACAGCTCATGATGATTTCAATAAGCCCAAACACGACTAGGAATTGTTTTACATCAGAGTTCCAGTGCCTACCTTCAGGCTCCATCATCAGATCAGTTCGATGGTTCCATTTTCATCAGTACCATTTATTTATAAGTATTTGCTTCATCACGGTCGGTTAACTATTCGAGATATCTTATACCCGTGACATACTTAGCATTTAGGAGTTCCAGTGGCCATCTGTAGTCTTCTTCATCAGTTTCACTTCACCAAATGATACTATCTGAGTGCAAATGATTGCATTGTCGATGAAAATACCAAAATCGCTATATGTATGCCTAATATTTGAGGAGTTCCCTCGATTTCTCTAGGATCTCATAATCAGATCCTGACCAGCTGACTATGGGACTAATTAAGAAGTATACCCTTAAAAACAAAAGAATATTTTTTGAAATCGGTCCAGGCGTCTTTGAGTAATCGGGGAACATACAAAAAAAAAAAAACCGACGAATTCAGAACCTCCTTTTTTGAAGTCGGTTAAAAATGTTAATAAAGCCTCATTGTGGTCACAAACAAAGACAACAAAATTATAATACAGTTGATATAACCATTCACTCATTCACTCCTTTCTCTTGCAAATCAGCAGCCAGTCATTTAGACTGAATTATTCATCGCGCTCCGCTAAGACTTACTTTTCAAAGTCTTTTATTATTCAATATTCTCAATATTTAGGTGATTGTGTTACGGAAGTTTTCGTTTTAAGGAACGAAATTATTAGAAAATATGGAAATTATTTAAGAGGCGCTTGTTTACCTGCGTCCATAATGAATGTCAGACAACACTCTAACGTTGAATTCTATTTGCTTTTAACATTTAAAACAAAGATAAATTTTATAACATAATCAGCGAATGAATAATGTTTTCACGGCTGATCCACTGGCCTCCTCTCTATGAGACAAAACCACTACGCGGACTTATTTCTAGAACAGGCTGTTTTAATTTTATTTCATGACGTTTATTCACAAACAATTAACACAATCAACTTAGCCAGGGTGTTATAAGATAACCAACAGAACCCATTTCCAGCATTTGTCGGTTTCAGTCAGTTGACGGGAGCGGAGCCGCGGGCACAGCTAGTTATTAAATAAAAGAACAGAGAGTGAAGTGACTGGTATCATTACCACTCACAGGTCACTACCTACTGTTCTCTAAAGCAATCTTACCAGTTTAAATACATGGCAGGACCTTGAGTAGGTTTTGTATGAAGGTCATATTACAGCCTCACTTAAACTTAAAAACTAGTGACCGACCGAAGGTTCGGTTTCGTTATCGGTCAGTTTCAGCCAAAAAATCTAGTTTCGTCCTTAGTTTCGGATTTGACCCAAAATTGGCTGAAACTTTCAGCCGCACCTATACTCAGTGTTCGTGAATTGTCGTGCGTCGTTCGGCTAACTTCGCGGCAAACTCGTGGTCGCTCTCAAACTCTCAGAGAACTCCTCAGTAACCGTCGATTCTAAGTAATTGATCACTGACTATGACTGTCATTAATCTGCCAAGCCACTGATTTTGAGGAGATTGAGGTCAAGCGGTTTTCCATCTAAATCGTTATTACCCTGAGAACGCTCTCAAAACTAATCCTTCAAAAACGCAGTCGTGCGCCTTTGACCTTCGTAACTGACAAGCGGGCCGAACACTTAACATCTCGTGGCAGAATGTGCCAATCAAACACAGCTCCCATCCAAAATATCTCGGTGTATAATTAAATAGGTCCCTAAACTATGTGATGAACTGCGAGAATGTTAAAGTGCACAACAACCTACTGCGCTTCCTTATATCCACCAGATGGGGAGCGTCTCCCCAAGTCCTGCTAACAACTGCAATAGCGCATTGCTTCGCCACTGGCAAGCCCAGTATGGAGTCGTTCCGCTCACCCCAACCAAGTGGATACAGCTCTTAATGAGACGTGTCGGGATTTCCACTAGCTGTCTCAAACCGACCCCCGTACGAATATTGTATCCACTAATCGGCATCTCCAGAAATTCGCAGTGGCGTGAGTAACTTTTCCCGTCTATTTCATCGGGCCATCGCCTTCTGGAAAAACTCTAAACAGACTCCGCACTCAGATTGGCCGCAGCAAAGACAACCTCCATAGGTGGGGGTTCTCGGACGGTACCGATATCCAGTGTCTTTGTGCCGTCTCCCCGCAGACCATGGCCCACATTTCTGAGAACGAATGAAGAAAACTGGATTTCAGTATACAATTGAAGTTTTTCAATATGTTTAAGTAAATTTCGGTTTCGGCTGAAAATGAGACCAAAGCCAAAAATTCGATTTCGGTTTCGGCTGAAAATAGAAAGTTTCGGTCGGACACTACTAAAAACTTTCACACCAAAGAAATAAACAACAAGGCAAACTGTAAACAAAAAAAAACAGGAACTAACACCTCATTTTTCACCCCTACTCCAATAGCCTATCAAGATATACAGCCCATCTCCAGATGGATTTCCTCCATAAAATACGAGTACACGACACTTTGCGAATTTTTTCACATGTGACCAAATTTCGTACACACTCGATACGAGAACCATAGCTTTGTACCATTAAAATCTATAAAGTTCATGGTCCAAAAATTCTGTGGGTTCCGTGTTGAAAACTTTTTATAAATGTTGTGTAATGAACGGGTGCTTAAAAAAATATAAATAGATCTAATTATGGACTGGTTTTGCTAGAAGTAACCTACCGAAAATATCACATCACATCACACTAATCACACTTTTAATAATATAAAGGCGAAAGTTTGTGAGTTTATGTGTGTGTGTGTGTGTTTGTATGCTTGTTACATGCTCAAATGGCTGGACAGATCTGGATGAAATTTGGCACAGAGATAGATTATTTTCAGGAATAGCACATGGATCCGAGAATATGTTCCCTAGAGATAATTTTCCACTTTCACGTGGGCGAAACCGCTAGCAGAACTTTCAATTGACAGCCAACAAAATTGGATGCACGAAATTCACCTTCGGCTGACCGTAATTTGTTATTAAAAACTACAAAGCTGTTAACTTGTGACCACAAAAATACAACAAAATCAAAACAAAGTAAAATTGCAACATTGGCAATGAAATTATGGCAGAATTAAGTAGTAAGTACATGCATACAAATGGCCGTGTTGGTTTTAAGCTATCTGATGTTATCTACGGAGCCCTAAAAATACCATGGCAACCTCTCAGCGAAATTGAAACTATAAACAACAGCAGGTGAGGCGAAAAATCAATCCTGTTAATAGCAGTTTGTTGGAGCGAACCTGTACATTATTTTAGTTCGGTTTCCAATTTTTTTTTGGGATATTAGTACCGTGTATAATTGTTTGCTAAAAGGATTGCAGAAATTTTATACTTCAATATTTATGACCCCTTGTATGGAAGGAAAAACGCGTTGCGCCGACCCCAAGTAACATGGAACAAGGGCAGGCAGATTATGATGTTATAGGTCATAATTTACAACAAATATAATTAAATGGCTACTGACAGATCAATAAATAGTACATTATGGTACGAGTGTGTAATGTTGGTGATTACATCTGAGGCGCCATTGACACCCGAGCCGTTAGGTGAGGGTCTTAAGAGAGCCGAGGACGGTAATCATCAATATACACGTGTATCATACGACGTTTTTTAACACACTTGTGAAGAAAATAATACAAAAAATCATTTTATTTAGTAAATAATAGATATTTTTCAGGTAGTAAACTTTCCATATCGTTAAGGGCTTCAAATCCTATATCGGGCGGAGTACAACATTAATATTTTTTTTCATAATTAGTACTTGTAGACATTTTAATTAATAAATAACTGTAATTTAAATAGTGAAAATGAGTTGTGAATCATTTTTCGCAATGGCGGAAAAAAATAATCAGTTTTCCTATGCGCGCGCATCTAACAATGGCGATCGGCCATAGACTAAAAGAATGAGGTTATTTTTTTTTTGACTTTTCGCGGATTGCATTTTAGCCACGTATAAAATGGGGAATTTCAAGTTTTTTTTATTACAGAGAAAACAAAAGTTATATTTGAGTGAAAATTTTATTTATTAAACACGTACAAGTTGAAATTATCTATTTAAATACGAAGTTGCATGAAATGAGCAAGCATTATTTGTACAATTGAGCACGATCTTTTTTGTATCGAAACTTTTTTATGAACAAAGCAACTCAACTAGTAAAATAAAAACTGTATAACTCACTTGTGAATAATAACTGAATGGTTGAATGTCTTGCATTGTCTATGTACCGCTGCTGTACATCAAGTTTAAATAAATAAACTGGAAGACGCTTTGCTTTGCTTTTTTTTTTTATTTATACTAAAAGATCGCTGGATGGTCTGCGCGTCCAATATAACAATGCTTTCAGGATGTTGTTGAGACTGCCCTGTTACTGTAGAGCGTCGGAAATGTTTGTGCAAGCCCTTACAGACGGCTTTTACGTGATTATACGTAAAAAAACAGCGTCGCTACTGAGGAGAGTGAGGGACAGTCAAAACGGCATCCTGAAAACTGTAGCTTCGGCTCTCCGATTATGCAGCAGTTTGTGCGGAAGTTGATTGTTACTAACACTAGGTAATAAGTTTTTCTATGTTACTAATACTAGGTAATAAGTTTTTCTATGTTACTAATACTAGGTAATAAGTTTTTCTATGTTACTAATACTAGGTAATAAGTTTTTCTATGTTACTAGCACTAGGTAATAAGTTTTATATGTTACTAACACTAGGTAATAAGTTTTATATGTTACTAACACTAGGCAATAAGTTTTTCTATGTAACTAAGACCCTATGGATTTTCGCTTCCGAATTAAAGATAATCTATTCTAATATATTTTAATTAAATTAATTTGTGCGTATTTTATTTGATTAAAAACACGAAGTATTGAATACTTCGTGTTTTTAATCAAATAAAAATACTTAGTAACAACCGTTTCTGTTTAAAGCCTAGTATATAGTACCTGATTGAAAAGCAATTACGTATCAATTTCCCAGGAAACGATATAAGAGGTACTTCATCATATCAATTAATAATAATCTGCCTATAGGTAATTTGATTGACGTTTTTAATTTCAAGAATTGCCAGCCAATCAACATCAACATCGTCCCATTATGATTTATTAACAAGGCTATAAATATCCAACGGTATCCAATATTTATATTGTGAAAACTCCAATTACTTTCGTTTCTCAGAATAACTCGTTTTGGCACATTTAAAATCCCGAATTACATTTAATTAAAATATCATGGCAAGTAGCTGCCCAATTTCATTAATTACTTCTAGTAACCTGCATTTTTTTGAGTTGATGAAATTAAGGTCCCCATTATCTATTCGACCTATATTAAAGGGACAGCAATTTGCAAACACTCACACACACACTCAACAAAACTAAATAATATTATAAAAACCGGCCAAATGCGAGTCGGACTCGCGCACGAAGGTTTCCGTACCATTATCGCAAAAAACGGCCAAAAAAAAGAAAAAGTTAGTTTTATGGGAGCCTTACAAAAATATTTATTTTATTCTGTTTTTAGTATTTGTTGTTATAGCGGCAACAGAAATACGTAATCTGTGAAAATTTCAACTGTCTAGCTATCACGGTTCATGAGATACAGCCTGGTGACCGACGGACAGTCAAACAGACAGACAGGCAGACGGATCGCGGAGTCTTAGTAATAGGGTCCCGTTTTTACCCTTTGGGTACGGAACCCTAAAAATGATCATCATTAACCGATTTTCCAAACAGGAGGAGGTTCTATGTTCAGCTGTATGTATGTTTTTTTTTGTATATGGTCACAGAATTCTCCGTCAATTGTGGACTAATTTTGAAAATCCTTTTTTTGATTGTAAAGGTATACTCTTGTGGTGGTCCCACTGTCACCAAGTTAGGATGTGATGAGGGCATCTCATGAAAATAAAATTGTATAGGCGTATTATATCGATTTTGGTATTTTCATCAACATGGCAAGCGTTTGCGTTCAGAAAGCATCATTTGGTGAAGTTGAACTGACGAAAAAGGCCACAGATAGTCACTGGAACTTCTCAATGATAAGTATGTTTTGGCTATAAGAGATCTCGAATAGTTAAATGATTGTGATAAAGCAAATTTAAATAACGAATATTATAAATTACATATCAAATAAAATAATCGTCTATCAATACATACTCATCATTTATATTCTTTTTTACATCAAATAACTTACTAAATGTTTAGCAAAACTCAAACTGCAGATAATTCGAAATTATACATCAATATGACTTTACTTTTTTCCTCATAATGCAATACAGTTAAATTTATTTTTGTACAAAAATACTACATACATAGCAGAAATACTAACTGCACAGCAAATTTTCCATATTTAGAGATATATAGAGCACCCACTTTCCATGTGGTCTTTATGAATTAGTCCAAGAGCGAGCGAAGCGAGCTCGGGAACTTAGGGCACCCCGACACGGACAGGTTAGGTTCGAAAAGATGACGGCAGCTGAAGTGAGCGAGCAAAGCGAGCGAACTCAGCTCCCGTCATCTTCTTCGTGTTAGGTTACTTTAGACCCTTTAGACAGAAATAGGAGCCCCGCGCAGCGGGGCTCCGTCGACATTGTCGTTAAATAGTAATTGTAAAAACTTTAACCATGGATATCTCCATAACCATGGGGCTCCGAGTTGTGGGGATGGTACAGGGGGGTTTCCGCTCCTCCCCCCCTACTGTGACTAATAAAATGCTGTTTTATTTAGAAAAACTGCTGTGAATAATATAAAAATAGAAGCTATATTTAAAAGAAAAAGAGTTAACATGTATGATGTGCATTAAGATTATTAGCTGTGCATTAATAAAAAAGCTTTTGCTTTAGGAAAAATCGCTGTACGCTGCGAAAATAAATTGTAGTGTGTTTAGTGATATTTTGCGTTGAATATTTTGCTGCGCAATCAGTAATTTTGATGAGAATTCGGAATTTGATTGCATAGAAAAAGGATATTTTTTGATTTGCGTTTAAATACTACCCTTTAAATAAATCGTTCGAAGAAAATTGTACCATCGAACTGATCTGGGCAACGGAACTCCGTAATAAAACTATGTATCCCAGTCGTGTATAGGCTTGTTGGACTTGTAAAGAAAAGCAAATTATTATAAATATTGCAAATTATTTTCATGGCAATCTCTTCTTCTTCGTTGGTACGCTCTTGGCAGAGCGGTTATGATCATCATGTTGCAGTGAGACTTCGGGCTGCCATAATTTGCTTATCCCTCTCTCTTCGTGGTAATATAAGGTACTAAAACCAAATTTAAATATTTTTAACAAAAACAAAAAATCCTGTCAAGTGCGAGTCGAACTCGTGGGCCGAGGGTTCCGTACCTACCCATTATACCGCCATAATAAAATTGGTATCATTTTTATTGGTGGGTAAGTTTTAAAGATATGGGCAATATGATATGGATAAAGGTTTTGGGTCGAAACCCAATATGCTAGTTCCCGTTGACCAGCACAAATAAAGGAAAAATTCCAAAAAAAAATAATTAAAAATTAAGGTAAATTTTGGTATCTCAATTTGCTTATATCTTTTTATCGTGTTGACTCAGGACCTTAACTTTTTTACATCTAATAGGGATTATGGGCCTCAGTATCTGGTATAAATTTTAATTTGCTAGGTCCATCCGTTCCTGAGAAAATCGGTGGTGACACACGGACAGACGAACAAGAAAGTGATCTTATAAGGGTGTGTTTTTACCTTTTGAGGTACGGAACCCTAATTAAACCGATTTCCAAAACAAAACGCTACAGAGCGTAAAACAACATTCTTTTCGGAAGTCAGTGTCAAAAGCGAAAAATATAGGTACCAAAGACACCGATTTCCGAAATGAAAGTTATTTTCATTTCTAGTTTTAAAAGTTCATATCTACAAATTGTCCCTCACACTTTTCTGTATTGTATTTGAAAAAAGAACACGTAGGTACCTATGACAGAGAGACGCCATTCCATAACCGTCCCGCTTCCAATTTTCGCGCGCAACAAACGCAATTCACAATTTCCTGTTCTCAATAACGTACTCTGCATCCAATCACTGTTCCCTAATTACCGATCTCCATACGGTTATACAAACAAGTAGGAACATGCAATCTGCAACATCAAAGTCGGCTAATAGAGCCTGCAGATAGGGCACCGTGCAAAATTGAATACGTCCCAGGACAATCTCCGCGATAGATGCAGGAGTGTGGTCCAAGTTATGAGGGACGAGATCTTTTTTCTAAGATTGTTTTGCTATGTAATACTTATTGTTTACATAATAATACATATTCTTTTTAAAATTAAAGAGTATGCATATGCCAAAAGGGGTCCTATCCATTTCAATTTGCTATGACGTAGTCCCATTTCTAACGAAACGGCCAGCGTCAATAAGTACCTAATTAAACCTTGAACATCGTCGTCGAGTTGCCAGCTTGTCGGTTTTTTATCGGTTGCATTTCGGGGAGTGTGCGATGGAATTGCATAATCTAATTCCGCCCAGCCCGTTTCATCATCGGACTACCAGACGTACGGCGATGCGCCATCGGTACATGGTGGACATCCCACCCATACGCACTAAACGTTTTGGAAATACTTTCATTATGCGTACAGCTAAGGAGTGGAATTCCCTGCCGGAGTCTGTGTTTCCAGATAGCTACAACCTCGGAGTCTTTAAGTCAAGAGTGAATAGGTTACTTCTAGGCAAGCGTGTAACACCGTCGACCACATCATCGCTTACCATCAGGTGAGATAGTGGTCAAGCGCGAGCCTATCTATAATAAAAAAAAAAAACAAAAAAAAAATAGCGCTTTTTACCTTGATCCACACCAACAACAATACACCATCAAAAAAATAACATGTAAAAAACGCAAGTCTCACGGCGCAGTTCATCTACCGCAAAAAGTAGTGAGATCGAATGTAAAACCAAGTCGTATCCAACCTGGTTTAATCATAAGTTACCTTATTAATTAGGTTACAAACAAACACATTAACCGACTTGATTTTGCTTTTACATAAGGTTCCGACATTATTGCATTTTTCTACTGTAAAACTAAATCGGTTAATTCTTGCTTGTTGGCACTGCCGTGCACCCAACAAGTCGAGATAATTCACCAATCAGATCAGGAACGTCTTATAATATCAAGCAAAAAAGTTATGTCAACATTAATCGTTTTCTGAGCCGAAATATTATAACAAAAGACTGGGTTAACAAAATGGCCAGAAACGAATAACTTTTTAATTCGATCACTACGTAAGCCCACAATATTTTAGACATAGCTTCTAAGCAATATTTTAGTAAAATAAGTAATAATAAATTCACAGCTGAATTGTTAATAATATCGTCGCGACCATGACCTTTATAACTTAGTTTATAAAGTTATCACTTGAGTAAGATGGAAAGGTTGAACAACAGTGAGACGTGACCTTAAAGTCTAGTCTGTTATGTTTTATTAAATAAAAGGTCTAGGTTTTTCTGAAGGACCGCTGTATTTTGTTTAGGTAAGGTAAAGACAAGTCTGCCGCACTTCAGTGGTAACACTTTCATAGCGCCTTTAAGTCGGAGCAGTAAAGGATTTTTTCTTTGTGCAAATGTTACCACTAATGTGTATGCCATACACTGAGGGTGGTTACGCACTACACGTCCGTGTCCGTGAAATTTCGGTTCCGAAGTAGTCTTAGTACTTCTTGTATAAGCTTACGCACTACATCCGAACTCTATCCGTCATAATTTGTCATAATTCAGAACATTTTGAACTCGGTAATCAAAACACGGACACGAATCACGGACACGGACGTGTAGTGCGTAACCTAACTTTGACGGCATGTTATTGTAGTGGTAGCAGGAGCTATAACTGCTGAGCATGAGGTCCCGGGTTCGATTCCCAGGACGGCAAAAGTTCCCCCCAGTGGCGGGGGGCCTCAGTAGCCGTGGCTTGTTCACCAACGGTGAAAAGAGAAACACGAGGAGGGGCCGCTCGTCAGGGCTTTTGCCGATAAGCCGGCGACGTAGCGGCCAACAAATAGATTGCGGTGCCGATGCCGCCTGGGCGAAATCGCAACTGTGGCGGGCTGCGATGTCGTATGGGGCCTCCCATACCAATACGATATCATGACTGAGGGTTTGAGGCCGGAGCGGGAGAGGAGTGCTGGTATTCCGGTGCGCCGCACAACGGCCTGGACGGGGTCGCCACCGTCTAATGGCGGACGCGGTGGGCCACAGGGGAGGAGGAGTGTCAGTATAGCCTTGGTCGCTCTCCCTATCCCCTGCAGCCGAAAAATGGTAGATGGCGGGGCCTTGACCCGTCACAAGGGGACCAAGGGTGTCATACACGCGGTCGTCTGCCGCCCATGTGCTAGTTTGGTCCCTGGGGTGGTTACGGCGTACAGTGTGTTCTGGTGCGCCGGTGATGGGAGCAGGGTATGGTCCGGTAACGGACAGCCGCGGCGGATTCGCGGTGAGTGTTAACGCGTGCCCGTGTTCCCGTCATAAGCGGCACAGGAGGACACGATGGAGTTTTAGTGGGTTGGAGTTACCAACAAACTAAAAGTAGATCCACATAACTGCACTATCTCCCCGTGGTAGCGCAGTATGCATGCATGAGCAATAATCAAAGCAAACAAAAATAAATTCGTCAAAAGTGTTATTGTGTTTTTTTTATGCTCTATAGGCTCGTGCTTGACCACTATCTCAGCTGATGGTAAGCGATGATGTGGTCGACGGTGAATCAATGGTCGATGAAAGTTCTCTCTCCGTTTTGAACAGTGTGTGCAACTCGACGGAAAACATTTGGATGTAATCTTCAAAAAATGAAAGCCGCATTATTATTTATTTAATTATTTATGTACACACAAAACACTTAACAGAGAAATTTATTATTATTATGTCGTTCAATATTTTAATTAAAACGATATGTCAAATACTATTCTTTTTATATAACTTTGAAAATATAAATCTGCCGCCAGACACCCTGTACTATATTTCTGTCATGGACCAAGTAATTAATCAGTACACTATGTATAATGCCCCGGGCATTGTTGTTATGAATATAGTCAAGTCAAATTGGACAATGTAATGAATACTGATTTAAATTTCTATATTTATGACACTGTCTGATCATTATGAATAATTCTGTATTAATCACTTGGTCTATAACATACATACGTGCGTGATGCTATGTTATGTAGCCACTAAGTCTTATTTAATAAATAGCTTAAAATGTAAAATATTATTTACGAAATGCCTCAGTATCAATAAGAGACTTTCTCCTTTATGTATTAAATTGAAACTTTACCTGTGTAAAAGTTGCCGTCGTCGAGTTTTGCCTTAGCCAAAAATATTTATAAACGTATTCATAATTACTGTAATCCCCTGAAAGATTGGCAATTAATTATAAGTGCGAGTCGGACTCGCGCACGAAGGGTTCTGTATCAATTTGCAAAAACTTGTTGCATGGGAGCCCTACTTAAATATTTATTTTATTATATTTTTTGTATTTGTTGTTATAGCGGCAACAGAATTGAATTATCTGTGTAAAATTCAACTGTCTAGCTATCACGGTTCATGAAATAAAGCTTGGTGACAGACAGACGAACAGCACAATCTTAGTAATAGAGTCCTGTTTTTACACTTTGGGTACGGAACCCTAAAAAGCAAGAAAATAACAAGGAAACATTTCCTGGAAACATGACGCATAAACGGGTATGTATGTATTTTTTTTATTTAGAATTTTAATTATATTATATAGTATGTTGTTTATTTGCTGTACACACGTATTTGTTTAGTTTATTTAGTTAGAATTATTCTGATTAAATGTTAAGTTTTATTGTGCTCTTGAGTATACTGTCCTCATTTAATCAAAAAATCTATGAGACTGAGGTGATGGGTTTGCTCTTGACTCTAGTCTAGGTCAGAGGTGACAGAGACAGAGTCGACGATGGAGTGAGCTTACCCAGAAGAAGCCTGTTCACTCTAACTTTGAAGAGATTCGGGTTGTATGCTGCGCCTGCTTGGTGGATTATGGCCCATTCCCCCTCACAGAGAGGAAGCCTGTGTGCCAGCAGTGGGAACATTAATAGGCTGATGATGTGTGTGTGTGTGTGTGGGTTGTATGCGTTCGGAAACACAGACGCAGGCAGTGAGTTCCACTCGTTTGCTAAGAGAACCCAATAAATTATGTGTTAAGCTCGCCTGCTGTATTTGTATATATATATATATATATATATATATGTTGTACATAAGCTGGTCTACTGTACTTGTTTATATATATGTTTTGTGTACAATAAAGAATGTAAATATGAATATACAAAAAACTTCTAACTTGCACCAAATCAGTGAATGTGAACTGTAATAGTGAGCCACGGTCCGATAATATGTATTACTAACGGCTAAAATGTGTTTGCTTTTTACGAACGAACCAACGGTATCCCAGACTAATATTTAAAGAGTTACAACAATAACGTTTTCAACTTTTAATGGAGATTACTTTTACTTATTTTTATTTTGTTCATTGAAAAGTGTACGAGGCGGACGTGAACGTTTGAGGTATGTATCTGGAGGTTGTAAGGCTCCTGCTCAAAGCACGTTGACGCCCTGTACCTATAGTTCAGTTTGTTCAAAAATCCTGGCGTCTGGGAAGTTGATTGATGGCTGCTATGTGTTGATAGGTTAAGGCTTCATATGTAGGAAATAAAAGACTTGATTTTTCATGACTATTTGCGATGTTTCTGCAGGTCTTCAGAACACAAAGTTGCGTAGAGTAAAATATAACATGTCAATGGCTACGAAACGGTGGACGCGCATGCGTACTATTGTTTCACTCAACTTTACCGTAACGAGGACTTCGATTTCGAAAGCAAATATTTTTTTTATTTACAGAAATTTTCATAATAAACTTCCTATAAATCAACAGATTCTCCCCAAGGAATCATGACGGTTCCTATATGGTAGATGTTGGATGCGCCCTGAAATGGACCATCCAATGAACCCTCAAATAGTTCTGTAACAATGAAGAGATTCTCCAGGAAGAATGAGGGATAAAGGGAAATGCCGTCGATTTATCAACTTAGAAGCTATTTTCTCCAAAAACTATACAGCTTACCAGTAGGATACTATATGAGTCTTGAAGTCCTTCTACAAGGCTATAGAAATTTACTATTTTCATACTTACATCTACATCTTTCAGGTGCGTAACTGCCTGAAAGTGTCAGATGGAAGAAAATTTGTGAATTTCTAACATTAAAAGTTAGTTTGTATTCAAGCTATCTGAGGGATCTGCAACCACCAAGCGCCACCCGGTAGCCATCCCGACAGGCTACCCAGGCTACTTTGGTGGGTGTATCTTTAACCCTCGAAGTGGTATTCACCCTGAAAGGGACGATGCCACGAGAAAACTATGGAACCGCTCAACCTGGGGGTCTCCCCAACCACCACAGCTAGTCTGCTTACAGAAGTGTGGTTGGGAAGACAGATAAATGAACTATCGAATGGTGGTACCATGATGGGTGTACCGAAGTTCTTCATGCTTTGTGGGTGCTGGGAAGCGGCTGAATGTGAAAGAAATTGCGCTGTCCCACAGCTTGATGACTTTGTGGGTATGAGTGAGAACCTAGCGAGCGGTCGTGTACAATGTCTGAATCCAAGCGCCCGTCGGCAGGTGCCCGAAGGTAATGCTACAGAAAGCATATCAGTAACCCTTCAGGCACCAAATGTGTCTGAAGGCGGTGAGCCCGCCGCCAAGCGCATAGAAACTTCTATACTGGTTCATAAAATAGAAAAAAAAAACAATAAATTTTGGGGGTTCAGAACTGAAACTCAATTTTTTTTTCTTCAAACCTATACCTGCATATATCATTTTTGAACACCTTACCATAGCTACCCCATCTATGGATAGGTCTTCAAAAATGATATTGAGGTTACTAAGATATTTTTTTCTAAACTAAATAGTTTCTTTTTTTTTATAATCTATAGGCTCGCGCTATCTCGCCTGATGTTAAGTGATAATGTGGTCGAAGGTGAAGCACGCTTGCCTAGAAGCAACCTATTCACTCTTGACTTGAAGACCCCTAGGTTGTAGCTATCAGGAAACAAAGACGCCGGTAGGGAATTAAACTCCTTAGCTGTACGCACAATGAAAGTATTTTCAAAACGCTTTGTGCGTATGGGTGGGATATCCACCATGTACTGATGGCGCATTGCCGTACGTCTTGTAGTCCGATGATGGAAAGGGCTAGGCGGAATCAAATTATGCAGTTCCATCGCACACTCTCCGAAATGTAACCTGTCTGGATCAGTTGTCAGCAGAAGGTCCAAGCAATTGGCTGTATGTGAATCAACATCCGGCACCCTCGTAGCCCCTTGGACCAGCTGGGTGAGATTTAACGCAATCGAAAGATTTCGCATATCTCGTCCAGCGTGGTCAGTGCACTGGTATGGGCAGAGCCACTCCTGGTGGTGGGCATTAAAGTCCCCCAGTAACACTAGTTGGGCGGAGGGGTATCGTAGCTGAGCCACATCAGCCGCCTCACTTAAGTACCGTGTGAGCCTGGTTGTCTCCAGATCACCGCTATGCGATCGGTAGACACAGGCATAGATGATCTTATCCAGACCTGTGTCCACTAGGGCCCATAGCACTGAGTAATTTGAGTCTTCAAGGTCACGGAGACGCCGATAGTAGATGTCGTCCCGGGCGTACATGCATACACCAGCACGTGGCTTGAACATGTGCTCCAGGGTAAACCCTGGGTAAGATAGGTACGCCACGTCTGACGGGCATCCGATCTGCGTCTCCGTAAGGAACAAAAGTGCTGGTTTCTCAGTCTCGAGGTAGTGACGAACTGCGACAAGGTTAGAGTGCAGGCCTCGGATGTTGTTGAGGTGCACCTTATGTGAGAGTGAGTGCTGCCGCTGTTCAGCTTTTTTTCTCTTGTTCCTTGGCATTTTTGTTAGTGAAAAAGGAGGGAGAGGAGAAGGAAGTAAGATGAGGTCCCACGCTTGCAACCTACAGACACGCGCCGATAGGACGCCATCATTGGGGGACTGGTCTGGAGACTGCGGGGACGCCCGAGCCCCCCCAGGAATGTCCATCGGGCACTCTCGTCTGGTCGCCAACCAGCACGATGGCACATTCCGGGATTTTTCGACAGTTGGCGGGGCAGCCTTTCATGTGTGGCTGGCACACTACTTGGGCCCCCAACTACCTGCGGTCGGGCAGCGGCGCACCGTGCCACGGATCCCGCTACCCTCCGCGACCAGTCTCCCGATACGTCCATAACAGCGCGAGTCAGGCCGGCCTGCTTGATCATACCGGAACACGACTAGGCCGCTTGGCGGTATGTGTTTGCCCGGTGGGTGGTCGCAAGCCTTCGGCCGAAGCCTACCACCAGTTTGTCACCTAATTTGCACCACCCGGGGACCACATGTAGGGAATCGAATGGGGTACACTCCTACGGACGTGGGTGACTCAGCCCCCCAGAAGTTTGCGCGAGAGACCCTTCCAAAGTGGTAAAATGTGTGCACCGCCAAAGTGGTAAAATGTCCGCACCCCCCTCTGTAACTTTTAAAATAAGTAAATGATAAAACTAAAAAAAATATATGATGTACATGTAAACTGCCACGAAAAATTGGTTTGAACGAGATCTAGTAAGTAATTTTTTTTTAACACGTCATACATCGTAAACCGCAATTTACCAAGTACGGAACCCTTCGTGCGCGAGTCCAACTCGCACTTGGCCGGTTTTTTACTTAATTACGGTAGCCTGAACACACGGTCTTACTCCTCAACAAATGCATTCCCCAGACGGTATCCTATTCCTGAGTTACAATATATCTATTCTGCAAATACACCACCACTAACTCCATTCAACAACCATATAGACATACGACCACCCAATCAACGACACATTCAATACCTAATTCTAATCGCTATACATTCTCACCTATCTACAAAGACGCACTCAACGTGAAGCATCATTGTACTCAAGCACGGAGGGAATGCGCTCAACGGCGTAAACATTTTTACGTCACCAATTTATCGAGAGCTTCCTCACCTTTCTACGTTGACCACACCAAGGTGACACAGGGGTGTTTAATACTAGATTCAGGGATCAAGTCAAATGGTTACGGTTAATAGTATTGGCATGGAGGCGCCATGGTTCTTTATGGTGGAGACGAGCGTGCGTGCGGCGCCGATGACGTCACGGCAATGACGTCATGTATTGCCCGTTAATTGTTTTGAGCCTCCAACGTTCTGTATGCAAATCTTACTTAATGGAGTCTGCCAAGAAGTGAGTGGATTGAATGGGTAATAGTAAAATTATTTTGATGGATTCCTTTGCTATTACTAAGTAGGTATGAGTTATAAACCATAAATATAGGAGTTGCTAATTATTTCGTCTTTTATCGACTCATTGTCTAGTACCCACAAAGGCTACTGTTAATCATGGTGCTCTAAGTTCGAATCCATTAAGGTTTTTACCCGACTACGGCGAAGCCAAAAGGAAGGGTTATGATTTTAGCAGACTAAATATGTTTGTATTTACGTATTTTCCTTCGTAGTAGTCCTAAACTATTCATTCAATTTTGATGAATAAGGTGTTAATCGAATCGTTATTATGGCTCAAGTAAAATAGATAAAAAAAAAAAAAAATTACGTAGTCTGATTACAGTTTTTCATTAAACTTTTTTCATCTTGTGAACACAAAGAAAGGACTGGCACTGAAGCACTTCGAAGTCTGGTTTTGTGGCCGATATTTTTTTAAATTATTTATTAGGCTCGCGCTTGACCACTATGTCACCTGATGGTAAGGAGACGTCAAGCGCTTCCTTGTGCCTCTCAATGGTCTCATTCCAGATGTGAATGGTATACGCTAGAAGATCCCCAGTTGATCAATTTCGGCGGAAGCCATATTGGTGGTCACTGAGGATGTTGTTAGCTTCTAGGTATGCCAGAAGCTTGGAGTTGAGCACCCGTTCCATACCCTTGCAAAAGATGGACGCGTAACTGAGATGGGTCTGTAGTTGGCCGGGTCAGCCCGACTGCCCTTCTTGGGCTCAGGCTGAACGTTAGCTTGCTTCCAAGCATTCAGTACTTTACCAGTCTCATATGAAAGGCGAAACAGGCGTGTCAGGATCACAGACAGTTCAGACGCACTAGTTCTCAGGACAATTGCCGGTATTACATATATAGATATACATTTTCGTATACAAGATGTTATTATAGATTTTGTTTTGTACCCTTTCATAATGTTGTCCTATTTAATCCAAAGATTGACTGATAGAGAATGCCTTGTGGCATTAAGTCCGCCTAAAACCATCATAATCCTATGTTACCTAGTCTGCGAGCTGGTGATATTGACTATGTATGTAAACAACAAAGAGGTAAACCACTCTCCAAGCGAATGGTCCCTCCTCGTATTCCTGTCATTTAAATTATCATAGATATAGCTGTGTAGCGTGAGCCAGTTCATGCCTGAGCTGAGACTTATTTACTTTACAATTAGATCTTTTATTAAGACACATGTGTAAAATAGCATTGCACGTACTTGGCGGCCATATAACTGTAAAATTAATTATATAAAATAAAGTTTATTCTATTCTATTCTATTGTACCACTTTTGTACATGAAGTTTAAATAAATAAATATGAACAAGATTTAATTAAATCGTCAATATTGACACTAATACAACAACTTCGGAAAGACAAAAAGCCAGCGCACATAGTTCACTGAACATCGTTCCCAATTAAAGTTGTGAATTTCAGAACGGGGTCGCGTCTATTAAAGTTTAGAATAAAAATCAAAAGTTTGGCGAACACCTGCGAAATTATTATCAGAAACGAAAGTCACTTAATTAAAAATTCTTATCTTTTTCTCACATTTTTTAAAACAGATAATAAGTTTTTAATAAAGTGTCCGCGGTTAGTGCCTACGTGAGTTTTATTTTAATTTCATAATAATCTGATATTAACAATGTCTGACCTTAGCTGGAGCCCTAGTGAAGGGTAAAGGATTCTGCTGGATGTAAATAGTGCAGCACCGGTCGGTATTCCGTGGCGATGCTTGAGACTATGATATCCAGCAGACATAGTTTTTTAGATCACTTAGAGCCTTAAACAGGTGTCATAATCCTATGCACTCGGCTTTACCGCAGTTTTTAATTTATGAAATATTTTTCATTATTGAAAGCTGATGACATTTGTTGCGGTTTTTGTTTCAATGTATTAATTTTAATAAATGTATGATGATATGTAACTATGAACTTGTAATTTAAAATAATTGGGATTGTGTGCCTTTTTGAACAAATTTTATTATTATTTTGACTTTGAGAATCTTGGGACCCTGGTGTCCCGCAGGATTATTACGTATATTTTGCAAGAGCAAAACGATAGCGATCAAACGCTTTATGTCATAAAAGTCAAAATTACCTGCAGTGTCGGTATGGAAGATCCTACACAATCGTTAATCGTTTGCTAATCGCTCGCTGTTTGAAAAATGCACTTATTTAAAAAAAAACACCAACAACTCTAAAACTTCTGTATGGAAGAGCAATTATTGCGCAAAAATCGCTGTCGTTTTGCTGTTGCAAAAGATACGTAATAAGCCTTCCGGTTCTTTGAAAGGCGTCCGAGGGCCCGAAACCAATTTGCAGAGGCCTTGTTAGGCATGTATCAGGAAATGTGACACCAACCGACGATTATCCCTGTGTGCACTGCGCAAGTTCACCCAAGGGCAATCCCCGGTTGGTGCAGCAGTATTGTAAAATATGGAGAAAAACGTAGTTTGTAACGGGTTTGGTAGGTTTAGTGGATCGTTTGCCTTAAACTATAGAAGGAGTACTGGCCCCTGCCTGACCACTGTTGAACTACACGAATAATAATTATATAATAATCTAATACAATTATAATCGAATTATTAGGTACTTCAAGACATCCTTTTTGTCAGTTGGAAACATGCTGGTCCTGCTCCATAGGGCAATCCTTAGTGTAGACAAAATCAAACTGGTTAATTTGTATTTTATTCATAATTATAGTAACACTTTATTTTTATTTTTCTATTATTACTGTTTAAAAAATTTTACTCGCACACTGTTCCGTTGTTGTTGAATTAGGTAATTTACCTATGTATGCAATATTTGTAAGTATGTGAGAACCATGTTCCTATTTATCAAGTGAATGAGTTTACCTGTTAGTGCTTGTAATACTTTATGTAGTATAATAGTGCTAGGTGCATCGTCCTCACGTACATGAATTTATTAATGTATATACTTTAACATTGTAAAACATTTTTCTTTTTTAAAAGAGTAAGTATGGAGTTTCTTGTGCATTCGTCTCCATAACTAGCTACTTTTTCGAATGCACGGTAGAATCAATTTTTATTACTTGTAAATTTTAATTGCTAACGTTCAAAAGTGCCGCTTAATGGCCTAATTGAATAAATACATTTGACTTGACTTTGACTTTGACATCATTTTCTTCTACCTACAACCAAAGAGGTCTATCCCTTTATCTCTCTATCTATTTCCTTTTTATTATTAGTCAGGTAGTGAAGTGAATGCTGTAAAGCTTGCTTTTTAAGAATTGATTGATTGATTGAGATTTCTTTGTGGAATTCCCTGCCGGAGTCTGTATTTCCTGAGAGCTACAATCTGGGAGTCTTTAAGTCAAGAGTGAATAGGTTTCTTCTAGGTAAGCGCGTTACATCGTCGACCACATCATCACTTACCATCAGGTGAGATAGTGGTCAAGCGCGAGCCTATCAATAATCAAAATAATAAAAAAAACAACCCGGTACTCGGTGACTAAAACTACTTTCATTACCATGTAGTAATAGGATTAATAGTCGAATTAGATTTTGTCTTTTATGAAATTCTTTTCAAAACGTTTGTGTATGGCTCATCTAGTGTATTTTATTCTTTTGCTTTTTCTCCAAAAACGAACATATTCTCGAATTTTACTACGAACATATTCTCCGAGCCTAACTTTACCAACCCACCTATGCATAAAATAAAACTCCGCTACTTTTCTCCTCATAGATTACCGCACAATACCTTGCCTACGAGAATACAGCCTTTTGGCAGAAACACGTAAGAATCCTGCCAAAACCCTGCATACTGTTAGAATGACACACGCCTAGCACAAGTTTAGCTAAGTTTTCATTCAGTTTCATACAACTTCATACAGTTCGGCCGTGCAGTGCGACGGATTGTAACTTGTTCCGAGACTTATTCCAGGTACGTGTTTCATTGGTTTAGGAAAAGTTTTGGGTATTATTCTAAGTTTAAATTGGACAGGGGTAAAGTGGCATTATCTATAATTCTATCCTATAATAATATTATAAAGGGGAAAGATATCTTTGTTTGTTTGTTTGCACCGAAGAGGCATCGAAACTACTAGACCGATTTAAGAAATTATTTAGCTTATGGAAAGCTACATTATTCCAGAGTAACATAAGCTATAACTTATTTTAAAAAAAATAGAGATCACTATGAAAATTGCAAAATTTTGCTTATAAAATTCATTATTTGGCGTGCGCTGAGAAAACTATTGATTGACAAAAAATTGTGTAAAAAGTTTGCTATAGAATATATAACTATCAAAGTTAAGTCACAGTAGCAGCTGCAGTTTTTGTGTTCTAAAATCAAATCAGATCGCCGGTAGAACCAAAAGTTGATTACATTCGTATTGTATTAATATTCTTATTCAAATAAATAGTTTAACAAATTGGTAGGTAGGTAAGGTAGGTGGGTAGGTAGCCAGTTGACGGGAGCGAAGCCGCGGGGGTCAACTACTAGCCTGTAATGTCACGTACGGAAGATAGGCCACCGAATGAAGAATTAAAAGAGAAATACCTAAACGCAACTTAACATTACGCCTATGTTGCCTGAAGGATTAAACAAAGATACATCTTATTACACATTTTTCAGTAATATCTTAAGGCTCTAGATAGACGGACTTCATTGGAGTGAACTGCGCAGTCAGTTAGCAGTTTCGAAGCTTTTGATCAGATGTGTTATGTATGTCAACTGCACATAAACTGCATTCAAACTGCAAATTTGCAGTTGGAGGGCAGTTGAAATGCAGTTGTCGGTCTAGAGCAGTGGTGGGCAAACTCTTTTAATGGGGGGGCCAGAAAGTTTAAGAAATTTCAGAGGAGGGCCAGAATTATAGGAAAAATGTATTTTGTTTGGAAACTTTTAATCATATAATCATATAAAAACCTTACAGCATTACACACTTGCACCAATGTTAAAAATTACAATTTAACTTTTATTCGAAGGCTCTGCCATGGTAGGCGTGAGAGCCTCTCACTTTACCACGCTTCTTTACGCCCTACGCGGCTAGTCTAGCAGGCTCCGTTACCTATGCGTCTATTATTCTACTAAGTAGAATCTATTTTATACTTCTGGAGTCTGGACCGTCAAAATATAATTATCACGGGCCATATACTATTCATGTCGAAGGACCATCAGCGGGCCGGATTAAAAGCTTTCGCGGGCCGGAGCTGGCCCGCGGGCCGTACTTTGCCCATCACTGGTCTAGAGCCTAAGTCTCACATAATACGAGTAGACGGGACTGCTACTGAGAAATAAATTTAAACAGGAAAAACACAAGAAAACACCGCTGACCCGGCAATCGAACCCTGGATTTTTTCATAATTATAGTATTGTTTTATTTTATTTTTCTTCTCTTTTTGTTTATGTAATTTACTTATGTTTGCAATATTTGTAAGTATGTGAGAACCATGTTCCTATTAATCAAATTAATGAATTTACCTGTTAGTGTTTGTAACACTTTATATCTATACGTAGTATAGTAGTGTTCGTCTGGGTGCATCGTCCTCACGTAAATGGATTAATTTATGTATGTAAATATTGTAGAACACTTTTTTTAAAGAGTTATGTGTTGTCCGTTCTTCTCCATAGTAAGAGTTTTCTCCGAATAGACGGTAGAATCAATTATTATTACTTATAAATTTAATTTTTGTCATTCAAAAGTGCCACCTAATGGCCTAATAGAAATAAAGAAATTTGACTTTGAGTTTGAAGTGAGAGAAAGGGCGCCCTTTCTCGGCCATCTTTTTCGGCTGTAGAACAGCGTTGACCAGCGTTGTGGCTATGCTTCACAATGATCAGAATATACTGAGCTCGCTCCTTTTACCACACTGGATGTACTCTTATTGCTACATCCCTGTGTGACACTATTATTATTAAAATGATACACGTACAGAGTTTGGTAATATTTTTTTCTTTCTTTCTTTTGTATTAATATATATTTGGGGTCTTTGGGATTATATCATAAGCCATTCTATCATTATTTTGATAGCATCAACATTATTGGATCCTATTAAAACATAGTAACGCAAACCCACGCGTTTTCGTTCACCACGTTACATGAGACTTAGTAAGATATAAAAGATAGACTCGAGAAACAAATAATAGTGAAAGCCTTGATATTTCGCAATCACATCGAGACATGTCTGGAAGCCATTTTAGGTCAAATGTGGCCTCGATTAAACTGTCTAGGTAAGAAAACCTTTTATTTGTGCCCCACCGGGATCTATGCAATATAACATGCTGACAATTAGATCACCCTGAATTGGACACAGGACCTACTTTATTTAATGAAAACCATTTTTATTTGCAAATTTATTATTTTAATACTTCATACACACAAACGTACCAAGGCGAACTTGATGTTCTAAATAATATTATCTGCTAACACTTGATTTAAATGATTAAACAGGAACAAACCTTAGACACTTCTGGCGACATATAGGTGTAATTTACTATTTAGTAGAACACATCTGCCTCACTCTCCACTTCCTCTCTTGGGGAATTCAGGTTGTCTACTCCAGCACGAAAAGCACGAAGTCCGTAGTTGCTACCTTCGTTACGGGCGTCTCCTACTCCGTATCACCTATGGACGCATGATTCGTTCGAGGCCCCAACTACTAATGAATGACAACACAATAATAAACCGTCTTCAATGAATGAAAGAAAAATCGGTTTATCGCTGTTTTTCTAGCTGGAATTGTTTGATTGTGTTAAATTTAAAGTTGGATTGTTGAATGACCCTCATTTGACATTGATCGGCTGTTTCATTTCCTTCACGGATGTGCCAAAAATGTGGCACCTATAATGCGTATTTTAATAACAGTTATTTAACGGCTCGTGCTCTGAAGTATTATTTCATATATGAAATCTAACTGTTGTTAATCTAAAGATCATTAAACATATTTTCAACAGATACAATATTAACTAAGTTGAATGTATGCGTTTTTGGCAGGACAGGCTTGAATGTTAGTTTCGGGAGGTACGATTTTGTTTGATGCTGAGTATAGAGTATTTATATTTATAGATTTTGCATTGGTGTTTGTACGAGTACTAATACTTTTTAGTTTTTGTCTGTCTAGCCTATACTGTCTAACCTCTGAGAAATGGTCACCCATGGAACTCTTTTCCCGTGCCATCTCTAAATGAAGTACAGTAAATTCTGTCGTCTTTGTCTGTCTGTTAACTTTTCACGGCTTGACTTGGAACTCGGGGAGATCGTGTCCAGGATTAAAACTTAGGATACTTTTTATCCCGGTATCGTCCCTCGGGATGATAACTGACTTTCACCCTAATAGGACATAAAAATAAACATTTATTATTTTGTGGATATGTATATCATAACGATATAGAAGGTACATCAATGTTACATCGCCATGTACAAAGCTTTCAAATTACAGTTTCGATTTCTCCACTGCCAGCCCTCTTTAATATACATTGCTTCTTCAGTTTTTATCTGGCTAGGTGCCATCATCCGTAACTTAGTATCCAATGCTATTGACCTTCACTCCCATAAAACTTTACCTTTAAGTGTATAGACAGGGTTAGGTCAAGGCTGACTGTAGGATTTTACGTAAGTACAGACAACGATACACGTGGACTGAGGAGATGAATGTGAAGTCAGCAACAGGCTTTCATCAAAGAAGTACGCTTAGAAAGTATTAGAGGACTTTGACCGTGATAACAAAATAAGACCGTCTTTTGTTTTCAAGGGCAAAGTCCTCATGAAGCTCTCAGCAAAGTAACACTGTATCGACGAAAACGATTTTCAAGTCCAAAATGTACATTTTGGACTGTCACGCGGTACCGAAATGCCTCGTGGTTTATGGCTAACGTTTTGGACCTATACCGCTAATAGAATGTCAATATGGCTAAGCCCTTTTCACCTTGAAATCAAAAGACAACTCTTCGTCTTGTTCATATTAGCCTAAGTTGGCACAGAGCTACGACCACTAGTTTTCGAAACTGAACATTGCCCAAACATTAAAAAGATATCCCGTACAAAACTACCAAAAATACTTACACACACTATATTTCAATAACTCCAACATACTTAAAAAAGAACATAATTTTCATACCGTAGAAAAAGGACAGTCCAAAAATTGTAACGGCAACCCGTGCCAGAAAAGTAACTTTTGAACACTTTTATATGGCTTTACGGTGTACAGTGGGCTAATACGTTTAGGTTGTCTTCCGTGCCAGCAAGTTTCAATATAAATCGTGGGTTGGAGTGTGGTCTAAAAGATAGCAGGCAGAAATTTTGGCAGGCAGCCGCAGTACCACCAATAGGGAGTAAGGTTGGCTACTCGCCTTGTTCTGGTGTTTAACAGTTACGGCCGTGTAAGTGAGCGAATTGAATTTTTGTTTTTATGCTAATTTTGGCAAGCGTTTCGGTGTGAAATGGTCGCGTGAACGGGTTGGGTATTGTCTTTTTGTCCATTTTCATGCAGTCTTCCTTGTATGACATAATAGAATCTGAGAGTAGGTACTTGTGAGGCTATAAGACGTGGAGAATTTATGAATGCTTACTGAAACTTTTACATGGAGTTTCTTGCATGTTCTTCTCCATAGATACCTACGCTTCAGAATGATCAATTAGCTCCATCTTTCTGGCTACTTTGACGATTCAAAAGTGCTTCCAAATAATTTAATTGAAATAAATGCTTTGAGTTTGAGATTAGACAATGTTCTAGCATAGTAATATTCACAATAGTAGCAAGAAGCGATTTGGAGGGTTTGGCAGACGAGGCGTGAATTAATGTATTTATTTATAATACGACTAAATAAACAACTTAAGTAATTTTGTCACATGATTCCGTCTTTGCGAAGAAGAATGAGGAATGTTATAGTCCAGGAAAATTAAAATCACTATGCATGAACGGTAAATCAGAATACATGAATTGTGATTTTTTTTTTTTTTTTTATTTGTGATGGGTTTGCTCTTGACTCTAGTCTAGGTCAAAGGTGACAGAGACAGAGTCGACGATGGAGAGCCCTTATGATTCTTCAACTCGTTGTGTGACTTTTAAAAAGTATTGCTGAATTTATTTCTTTAATGAGTTCAAATTTATATTTAGACTAGCCATCGGCTTCTGTCCTGTGAACGTCAGCAATTATCCCAAGGGATCGTATTCCCGAGATAAAAATCGTTCTTCAGGATCTATATCTTTATGCCAAAATTCATCAAAATTGGTTAAGGCGATATATACGCCACAATGTTAACGCAGTACTGGCCGTGCGCCCGCTCGATGCCAAAATATCAATATTGAACCTCCTTTTGAACAGTTTTGTTTGCAAAATAGTATTTGATTTACATATGCTATGTTATTGTATTATATTGTATAGTTATGAAGAAATTCCAGCCATAAATTAACCGTATAAGTTTTTTTTAAACATCCAAGTCGTTTTGGAGGAGTATCCAAAAGTAGCGAAAAAATAGCGTATTGTTAATTATTTTATTAAAGCAAAAGTATTTGTTACACGATAAAACCATGTGTTAAAAATAATATACATGAAACAATAATATTTTTTTTCAAACCTTTTAACCTAGCCACTAAGGAGTACGCTTTAGAAAGTTACCGTTTTACGGCGGATGAATATATATAGCGGATGTAGGCCCTTAAGCGGTTTGGGTATGAAAACCTTAAATACAGACGGACAATTTAAATTGCATCGATAGCGATATGGCAAACGTATTTTCTAACAAAATTTCATGTGAAAATTGCTCAAATTACACTGCATTGCGTCCATGTGAACGAACTTGCAATCTCGTTCAGTACAAATCACTTATCGGTATGGTTTAAATCGAATCGCGTTCAACCAACATGAAGGTCAGACCAGATATGCAAACTGTAAAAAACAGACATCCCACTCGTCCACATTTCATCACTCCGGCAAAGCATCACCCTGACACACACACCTGGACAGCAGTTGCTAATTTGAAAATATCTGAACTCATTGCGGGCGTTTAGGTTAGTCGCTGCAGAGACAGTCTGGTAAAATGGTGTATCCTTGACATATCCTAAACACGGTAACAGTATAGAGCACCTTCACATGAGCTTCTTCTTCTTTCCTGCCCATCATGCACAACCGCCTGCACCTTCCACTTGATCTATGTCGTCGTCGCCCAGTGGCTAAGACCTCGCCTCTGGTGTTTGAGGTCGTGTGTTGAAATCCTGGCAAGTACCACCATGACTTTTTCAATTCATATGTACTTTCTAAGTTTATCTTGAACATTACTGACAACGGTGAAGGAAGACAACGTGAGGAAACCTGGACTTATTATAGTTAGTATTTTTAAGATTGTGCTCCATGGGTGTAATTGCTGCAAGGTGTTCCAGTGCGAGAATAAACTAATAGAGAGAGATAGATAGCAGCTATCCAGGTGGACACATTTTGGTCGTAAAAATTTGAATTTATCTCCTCTGAACGCAGATCTACGCGAGACACAATGGCTTTTTAATTGTTACGAAAAGAAGAAGAAGATCAGGAAGATCGTTTATTTTTGAATTTATAATATTATTATGAATTCAATTCACTATGGAGTGTATTTGTTAATTGATACGTAAACATAGGATAAACATTAATTTACAAATGAATTTATCAAAACCCATTAACGAGTTCAATAATATTTATTTGTATTGTTCAATGAATTAATAAATTAGCGTATAGTAGGTAACCTGTTGAATGGTAGTTAATTAGTTATTTTGAAATGATGTAATGTTTATACCAATAAATACCACGTAATTAACGTGTAATACGCTTTTAGGTGTTTTTTTAGTTGTGTATGCATGTTTTTGTACTGTTAATGGAAAAATGTTGCCAAATATAATTATTGCCCTTTAAAACAAACACCTTTAAACTTTTTCTAGCGGGTTTGCCTGTGCAAAAATTTCCGATAACGGAGGTACTACATAGATGTTAGCATTTATCGATATTTTGTGCGTAGAAATTCCGTATTCTACTCGTTTTTTTCTATCTTCTAAACTAAGTCACAGTCTACCCGAATTTCGTTTTAATCTGTTCAAGTTTTAAGGCGTGCTTGATTAACAAATACTCAAAATAGACTTTCACATTATTATTATATTAGCAGAAAGGATAAGAAGAGAGAAGAGGTAGTTTAAGCATCGGATTTTCCGGTTTCGTGATCAACGTCACCTGTGACATGTGTGCCTCGTCCACATTTTTACATAAGCAACTTCAATACAATATAAAGCCTGAAGGAAATGAGAGCACTGCTCCCAACAGTAAAAAATCTGAATATAAATTTAATTTTAATATTTAATCCTTTCGTACTAAAATATTATATTTTTTATTATCTTTAAATCCTTATCTTTAAAAAAATAATTTTTTATTATTTTTTTTCTTGTTTTACGTTATTCTTTACGCTTAGCACTCATGAAATATCTTGTTTTGACCAGAGGCTCTAGACAAAGAAATATGCTATCAACGAAAGCACCGCGAAAGCGATTGGTTAAATGTCAAAAATGTATGGGTGTATCAAGCGCTATCAAAATGTCAGGTGACGGGCTTTCGACCATCGCCATTGCTAAAATCGAATAACATTATCTAGAGCCCCTGAAGGTATTTCCATTCTGCATTATACATAATATATTATAGTATCAACAACACTAGATAAACACGGATAATTCAGTTTACCTTTGAAATTATTCGTAGCACATCTGCTACGCGAGCGCTACGGAGCTACGGTGCTACGGCGTAGCAACGCAATATGTGCTTCGTCATTCACGCCTCGTTTTCACAACAATCGGATGCAGTTTAATTTGAAATGAAATACAATTTTATGTTTATTGTTTGTTTATTTTGTTTAAAATGGTATTAACACAGCATTAGGATAATTCAATTAAACCCAATGGGATTTGTTATTCGTATGCAATTGTTTATAGAGCTTTCATCAAAATACAATATTTAACACTACTTTGAACTGCCTCTTAGTTTAGTTTTATTCAAAAAATAAAATATACGAATTATATTGAAAGATAAAACCGAAAACAAGGGCTTGTTAAGGTCATGATTACGTAATTTATAAGGATTCTAATTATTTTAACCGTTATATTTTTTTCTATTTTTAAGGTGTCTCAATAGAGTATTTATCATAAGGTAGAGATATCTAAATAATGATCATAATGAGTTAGTTTTAGTTGTCATTAAGTGTTGGTCGTTCCTTATGCATTTATGATCTTTTTTTTTTTTTTATAGTCTATAGGCTCGCGTTTGACCACTATCTCGCCTGATGTTAAGCGATGACGTGGTCTACGGTGAAGCACGCTTGCCTAGAAGAAACCTATTCACTCTTGACTTAAAGACCCCAAGGTTGTAGCTATCAGGGAACAAAGACCCCGGAAGGGAATTCCACTCCTTAGCTGTACGCACAATGAAAGTATTAGCAAAACGCTTTGTGCGTATGGGAGGGATGTCCACCATGTACCGATGGCGCATGGCCGTACGTCTTGTAGTCCGATGATGGAAAGGGCTAGGTGGAATCAAATTGTGCAGTTCCGTCGCGCACTCCCCGAAATGTAACCGATAAAAAACCGACAGGCTGGCAACTCGGCGTCGATGTTCGAGGCTCTGGAGCTTTGAGGCGACCAGTGCATCGTTGCCAATAAGCCTTTTGGCCCGTCTGTCGATCGACTCAAGTGCATCAAGCTGGTATTTGGCAGATCCATCCCAGAGGTGAGAGCAGTACTCCATGCATGACCGAACTTGCGCTTTATACAAGTTGAGCAGCTGTTCAGGCGTGAAGTACCGTCTCACCTTAGCAAGAATCCCCAACTTTTTTGCAGCTACCTGAGCTTTCGCCTCAATAAATGGACCGAAGTTGAGGGTTGATGTCAACGTAACACCGAGAAGTTCGAGATGGTCCGTTATCGGCACGGTTTCACCACGGAAAGAAGGAGCCGGGTGAAATTGGCTCTTTTTAGCGGAAAAAAGACACGCCTGGGTCTTCGCAGCATTGAAACTGACCAAATTGGCATCACCCCATTCGGAGACCGCCTTCAAGGACAGGTTCAAGCGTTCAACCATGGCCTCCCGGAGAGACCGAATCTGAGGCCCAGTAGCTCGTGCGCTGGACACGTATCTCTCAGCAACAGTGCTGTCGTCTGCGTACCCAAAGGTGCCGGGTTTTAGCAAATCATTAATGTGCAGCAAGAATAATGTTGCCGAGAGCACTGACCCCTGAGGGACTCCGGCGTTGATATCTAACTGACCGGACGAGCAGCCGTCGATAACCACTCGGATGGAGCGATCCCTCAGGAAGTCCCCTATCCAATCACACAGACCACTAGGCAGAGCGAAGGAAGGAAGCTTACCAATGAGGCTTTCGTGCCAGACCCTGTCGAAAGCCTTCGAGATGTCGAGGGAGACGGCTAGCGCTTCCCCGTGTCTCTCGATGGCCTCACTCCAGATGTGAATGGCATACGCTAGAAGATCCCCAGTGGACCGATTTCGGCGGAAGCCGTATTGGCGGTCACTGAGGATGTCGTTCGCTTCTAGGTATGCCAGGAGCTTACCATTGAGTACACGTTCCATACTCTTACAGAGGATGGACGTTACAGATATGGGTCTGTAGTTGGCCGGGTCAGCTCGACTGCCCTTCTTGGGCACGGGCTGTACGTTGGCTTGCTTCCAAGCCTTCGGCACTTTTCCAGTCCCTATCGAAAGGCGATACAGGCGTGTCAAGATCGGAGACAATTCAGGCGCACAGGTTTTAAGTACAATTGCTGGTATCCCGTCGGGGCCACTCGCTTTGTTCACATCGAGGCTACGCAGAACCCTACGGACGTCCTTTTGATGGATGCGGATGATCGTTGACATGAGAAGCTGTATTTTGATTTTAAGATAATCATACCTACAAATAAGAAGCAGAATCTCCCCTGAGGGTTTCTAACTTAAAATCATTACATCATCAGCCTATTAATGTTCCCACTCCTAGGACATAGGCCTCCTCTCTGTGAGAGGGAATGGGCCGTAATCCACCACGCAGGCCCAGTGCGGGTTGGTGGATGTCACATTTCCTCGTTTTTTTTTTTTGTTCAATGACATGCCGGTTTCCACACGATGTTTTCCTTCACCGTTTTGAGAGCAGTGGTGATGAAATAATTTACACAAACTAAAGCGCCTACCTGGGCTCGAACCCACGACCTACAACTTGTAAGTCGCGGCCGATACCACTGGACCACCACTGCTCGCCTCAATCATCATCTAAAGCGATACAAACATACCTAAACCGTGAAACAATCTCGTATCATTATGTTTAGCGACAAAAGTCGACACAAGATGATTCGTCGTAAAGAATGATTAACTTAAAATTGCATCATTTACAGAGATATCCAAACATATCTACATCATTCTAAACAACTAAACCCGTGCAACAATCGCGTCATTACGTGCAACGACTCCCCCTCCCACTGCCCCTCTGAGTCGCCATTACCGCAAGATGAAGATATGATCCAAGATGCTGGTCATGAATAATTCCATGGCATTACTGATCCAACTGGGCGATTCCATTCATTGGGTGATGCTGGGTTTATAAAACTGTTTGAGGAATAAAAGGTTTATGGTGCTTTATTTTGGAGGTGAAACCGGGCTTCCTGGTTAGACCGCATCGGCAATAAGAAAATACATTAGAACGTAAGAAGGGGTATAGTATATATAGTCCTTCGATCGGGTAGGTTACAGAAAACTGTGTTTAAAATAAAAACGGATACCGATTGAAAAAGTGAAAAATATAAATCATTTTACAAAAAAAATATAACCGACTTCCAAATAAAAACTACAACGTGAAAAATAACCTTAATTGAAGTTATTTTTCACTTTGTAGTGTGTTTACTTGGAAGTCGGTTATATTTTTTGATTTATATTTTTCACTTTTTAGGGTTCCGTACCCAAAGGGTAAAAACGGGACCCTATTACTCCGCGATCCGTCTGTCTGTCCGTCTGTCAACAGGCTGTATCTCATGAACGGTGATAGCTAGACAGTTGAAATTTTCACAGATGATGTATTTTTGTTGCCGCTATAACACCAAATACTAAAAACATAATAAAATAAATATTTAAGTGGGGCTCCCATACAACAAACGTGATTTTTTTGCCGTTTTTTGCGATAATGGTACGGAACCCTTCGTGCGCGAGTCCGACTCGCACTTGGCCGGTTTTTTAGTAGTGGTAAATATCTATAATGTCGATCGGGGGCTTTTTTCGGGTTTTGGTTAGCGCAGTGTGGTAGGGCTGTTCGGCATCCGTTGAGTAGTCGGGGTAGAAGGTTTTTGCCAGAAGATCCGCAGATTGCTCTTGACTGAGCGTCTCACCTGCGGTGTTTTTCAGGAGCGCGTCGTCCTGTCGTCTGGCTGTCTTCCTTATTACCCTGTAGATGCCGTCCCACATGCTCTCTCGGTCCTGCTTCGTGGAGTTCTGCACTCCTTGGCTGTGGTTGCTTCCGTTGCTGGTGTCGTGTATGTTTGTTTGGCCAGCACGTACTCTTGGATGGTGAAGTGTCTCCGGCTTGCGGCTGCGTTCCGGATCCTTCTCTTCATCTTCTTCGTCATGGCGTCTTTTTTGAGACGGTCTAGAGAAGGGGTCCACCATGGGGGCTTCGGAGCTTATTCGGTACAAACAAACAAACAAATCGTTCCTCTTCATAATATTATTAGTATTAGTATAGATGAAAACACCGAACATTGCTCTAACGAAAAGTTTTTGTTTTATTTTTCCAAGTACACAAAGCAAATCAGATAGGTTTGCAGGGCACACAGACATCGATAGACATAGATGTTTCGTGTGCGTAGAATCAACGGTTGTATTACATCGCGTATTTATTAGTGTTTGCTTCACACTATATGATGCAAAGATTTCACTAGGTAATTAACTGGTCCCGTGGCATATGTGTATAAGCATTCGCCTGGTAAATCAAATGTCTTAGGATCGAGTCACGCAGTGTTCGTTAATTTTACGCACACCAATATCTATGAAGGTGTGCCCTGCAAACCCATCTGATTTGCTTTGTGGACATTTTATAATTTGGTCGACTATTACTCGTAAACTTGTAAAGCCTATTCTTATTCTTTATTGTACACAAAAACATAAAAACATACAAATACAAAAAGAAAGTTTATGTACAAAGGCGAGCTTAACCCATAGTTGGGTTCTCTTACAGCAAACCTCAGTTGCGTAAAGGAATCTGCATATGAGGATAGTACATCCATGTGCACAACAAAAGCTTATTAAAAATATTAAACAATTTTAAATACTTACTCACTAATAAACTAAACAAATACGTGTGCAATACACAATGCATAAACATAATACATACATCATACTATAATTACACAACTAAAATATTACAATTGTAAATACATAAATAAATGTGTCATGTTGATAGGAAATATTCCCTAATTCTTCTCTTGAAAACTTCCAAAGATGGGCTATCCCGTAAAGAGTGTGGAAGAGCATTCCAGAGGCGGACAGCGCGAACAGTAAAAGATCCACCGTAGCGACTTGAAGAGAGCCTACTTAGCTGTGATTGATTTTTAATTTTGTTATTTAAATTACTGCCGTGAATTTTTCACAAATCCAAAAGTAACCATGTAGCTGGCAGGGGCAGTTACTTGACTAACAAAAAATTGCAATTTAAAGCTTAATTTTACGCAAGCGGGATCCGTTTACAGGAGATATCATTAAAAAAAACATGATTGTATTTACCACTTTGTCGGCGTGTTTAATATGTATATCCATGCCAAATTATAGCTTTCTAATAACTCCTTGTTGACTACGGAACTTTAAAAAGCAACAAATTAATAGCTGTGATTTAGATGAGTACAATTATGTTTTAGAAAATAATGATGCACATGGACAAGATATTTCATTTAAACTCAAGCACTTAAGAGTTGCAACAACATTAAGATTTTAATCAACAAGACCAGACTCATTTAATACACAACTTTTAAAAGCCGTCTTTGACCCACAAACTCAATAGCAATCATTTAACAATTCCACAACATCAATACCAATACACCTGAGCCTATAAAATTTTCATTGACAATTCCGTAATGTAATCCAGTTTGAATAGTTCCAAAGCCCAGGCCAGGCCTGAGGTGATACGGAGTGTCGGCTGGAGATAGCGTTTAGGCCGATTTCTTGGCACCAAGCCTCCAATAACCGCTCCTTGGACTTTAAGCTGGCTTCTTATACACGATTGCGAACGAGAAGCGATCCAAGTGATTGGTTTGACAAATTCTTAGTAATATGAATTGGTTTATTTGTTTGTTTTTCCTGCTTTCACGGGTTAGTGATTCGAAGAATTATTGTAAGATTTGGCATGAGACTGACTTTTATGCTTATATTTTATCAGTGATGGGAGCAGTGGTGGCCCAGTGGTATCGGCCGCGACTTACGTGTCATAAGGTCAAGGGTTCGAACCCAGGCAGGCGCTTTACTTCGTGTAAATTATTTGATCACCAGTGCTCTCAAAACAGTGAAGGAAACAGGCATGTCCTAGAACCAAAAAATCGAAGACATGTGACAACCCGCACTGGAGCCACGTGGTGTATTACGGCGCATTCCCTCTCACAGATAGGAGGCCTGTGTGATGTGTCAGTGATGGGACACGAATAAACAGCAAGTCAAGGCTAAAGCTAAATATACTATTATGTTCAGAAATTCTTCTACTTCTTCCTAGCATTTTTGTTCACTCTCTATTCTTAATTCACGGCGTCAAGACGTTCTGTTGAAGGTTGTCGGGTCAGGTAATTTCTCCTTCTTGAGAAGCTTCGCCATACTGGTCCACCATGTCACACAAGGTCATCTTCGACCTCTTTAAATTAACACAATTAAATAGTTAACTTAGATTTTCTTGGCCTGGAGTAGAATACATTAGGCTAAAAACATTCAAATCTTATTTCTTGGCTTAGGAGGACGTTCATTTGAATTTTATTATTATATTTTATTTTAATATTTTTTTTTCTTCAACCTCGTACTCAATTTAACAACAATGTTGTAGTCAACAAGATTTTTATTCAGCATTCCGTATTATCAATCAACTTTTGTTGGCTGCAGCAATGCACCTTCAATCTTATTACTATTTTCAACGTGACAGTTTTGAGGATAGACTGATGGATGAATTAATGTTTGTCAATATTTCACGCAAAAACTACAGAACTAAAAACTTAACAGTAATATAGCTTGTACATCAGAAAAATACGTACGCTATAAATATCTATAAAGATAGAAGTACTTATTCGACGAAGGTGTCAGCTAGTTGACTATAATTTCACCCAAAACTGACCAACCAGGAAGACCAATACCAATTTCCGCACACAAACTATTTTCAGTCCCCATATATTCGCAAGTAAATATCAAAGAACAAAAAAACCGGCCAAGTGCGAGTCGGAGTCGCGCACGAAGTCCGTACCAGTATCGCAAAAAACAGCAAAATAATCACGTTTGTTGTATGGGAGCCCCACTTAAATATTTATTTTATTCGGTTTTTAGTATCTGTTCTTCTATTCTATTCTATAGATACAGCCTGGTGACAGACAGACAGACAGACAGACAGACAGACAGACGGACCGCGGAGTCTTAGTAATAGGGTCTCGTTTTTACCGTTTGGGTACGGAACCCTAAAACGTGTCATAGATAAAACCCAGTTCGGACTATCGAATTTTATAGGCAACCTACAAACGATTTGTTTCCCGAAAATCGGTTACCCGAATAGGTATGCACTGTGGTCCCCAAAATTGCGTTCGGCATGTGAGCAAAAAATGTGTAATATGAAATTTAGGTGCCGGCCATAGCATAAAGTTTAGGAAGTTTTGGTATACAACAAAAAGGCACAAAAGGAGGTCATGTTAGAGAAGTTTATTGGTTTCGGAAGGATTTGAGATGGTGATGACAGAATTGGGGTTGAAGTTTCTCACATATTTTTTGTTAAGTCCTGCTTCGGTTGAATATAGTTGTTATCCTAAGCAGTCAAAAGTATGATGTTGCGTTTATACTTCTACTTATCACGATTTATCGATTGATTTGAGATCATCTTCCTGCCCTTTTCCCATGTTACGTGGGGTCAACACGTTTTCTTCTTCCATACCGTCCTGTCCCCTGTCACGCTATCACTGACCCCCTTTTCTTTCAAATCACTCCTCACACAGTCCATCCATCTTTTCTTTGGCCTTCCTCTCCCTCTCCATCCATCCACATTTATATTCAGAACTCTTTTAGTAACATGCGTTTCATCCCTCCTCATCACTTGGCCATACATGACAAACGGTTTGTTTCCTTTTAACTTTTCTGTCACTGGCGCCACTTTCAAACTTCCTCTAATATACTCGTTTCTCACTGTATCCATTCTCATCACTCCGCACATCCATCTCAACGTTCTCATCTCTGCTACATGCAATCTATTTGTATCCATCTTTTCACAGCCCAACATTCTGATCCATACAGTATGACCGACATGTCTAATCACTTGTAAACTTTATCTTGTAGATGTTATCGCTGATAGACTCTAATTTTTTCTTGTTCTTGTCCATGTTGGATAGAATTTTAAACCGCATGTTTCATAACTTACTATGAATATACGTCATTGACGTAAAATTGCACCGCCTGCCGTGATTAAAGCATATTTGATTCGCCTTTTACTTTATAGGATTATAGTACCCGGTATGTGTTTTTACGGCAATTATGCCTAGTAAGTACCGTATTTAATTTTCATACAGTGTTATTAAAATATTGCCCGTTTTTCGCGATGGCTTATCGTGTGTGTGTTTTGTTTTATAACGTTTATAGACTCACGTAATATAAATAATTTAAGGGCGTTTGAAAGTATTTTAAAGATTGTATTTTTTCATAAATCAGCATTGAGTTAAGCTCACCTTTGTACATGTAATTTATTATTTATATATTTATTTTATTTTAAAAAAAAACGTTTTCTCACACTAGGAATTTCTTCCTGTATCGTGGGTGCGTTTAAAACATATAACCTCACATACACAAACACCCAGAGCCGAAACAACTATCTGTAGGTCATACAAATATTTGTTCCGTGCGGGAATCGAACCCGCAACACGCAGCGCAGCAGTCAATTGCTCAACCACTGCGCCAACCGTGCGCCCAATTATCACATGTTTGTAAAGTTGTTTTTAGTTTTTGGTGTACAATAAAGAATTAAGAATTAAACATACTTTGTCCTTAAACCAATATTTGCAATGAAGAAAAAGAAAGAATAGAAAAAAAATTGTGGCCCACACAGGAGACACGTGAAATAAGCATAAAATTAAACAATAATAAAAATTAAAAACCCGTGCGAGACCAAAAAAAGCCTATCTCAGCATGATGCAAAATGAACGTCTCCTATACTTTTTTATTCGTTTCGACGGTAAATTTACTTAAACAAAATTTGTGGGCCCAGTACGTGGGCACGTTTTTGAAAGAGTCAAAAGTGCAGCACCGGTCATCTAGGGTACACTTTGGGACGATTCAGAAAGTGCACCACACTCGCACTGGGTGTTCGATGTATTAATAATCCCATTGTTTATATGGATCCCAAATAGTTGTCAATTAGAAGTTATTTGGCTATAATTTCGTCCCATAAATTCACGATAATGTGTCCTCAAATCTTAATACGTTATCAAAGTATCCTCTATCATAGACAATCTAATTGGATAACCATAGTTATAAAATTTGGCACGCTGATCAACAATTTATCGTGTTTTAATGGAGTACCATAGTCATCTAGCGTTAGTTATGGAATTATTAAGTCTCTGTCTAAGGCATAAGCGAAGAGCGGCATGGTTTGCGTTAGAAATAACCTTAGTCTGACTCTAAAAGACGAATAGTTTTAATTCAAAGGACAGTGATTACAGTAAGTCCTATTATCGCCTTGATTTGATCTGACCAGCATGTTGTACGGTCACGCGGTTTTTTTCCTTCAATGTTTTCTACTACAACCAGTTTTTCCAGTATATCTGGTTGTCTCCTGAAGATTTGCCCGTAGTAACTTTAAAGAGCCGTTGGAAGCAAATCGTGGAGAATCTGGATTGTATGTTTAGCTAAGCAAGAGTGGGTTATTTGTGCGTTTAGCTTGCCATGGTATGCACCACATTCTTTTTAGTTTATGTTACCAAAGTTCATCATCACAGGTAAAAAAATACTTCTAAACCCGCTACAAGTCTATCCCATACACCAGCCCCTAAGAGGTTAATATCCCGAACATTCCAGGTCGCAGCAAGTTGAGTAAGCCGATAGTTCGGGAATCTCAAGACCTCGCTAAGACGCTCCAGGGTTTTAATTAATTACCCCTACACACTCGGATAATTTGATATGCCTATCATCCGTGAACACTTCTTTAACTTGCCAAATGAGTTTTGTTGGGTTTATGGTAAAGTTTAGAGTGAGTGGATGTCCTCGTGTTTTTGTTTAAAGTAGGTTTAGCGTACCTGTGTTAGGTAAATGAGAGTCTGGACCTCTGTTTAGTTTTAGGAAGGTCATCTCTCCATGGGGTCCTGCGTGATCTGTGCTTTCGAGATGGACTAAGGAAAACACTTATAGAAACAATGCACACAATATTCAGATAACTTTCCTAGCTTCCACTGCAAATATATGACAGTCTACCCCAATACTACATCATACATACATCTTAAATATTAACGGAGTATTGTAAAGATTCATTCTTTGAAATGTTGATTTTGAAATATATTAAAATTTTGAGCTGGTTTTATACAATTTGGGCTTGTTTTGTAAGACAATTGTCTCCGATCTTGACACGCCTATATCGCCTTTCGATAGAGACTGTAAAAGTGCCGAAGGCTTGGAAGCAAGCCAACGTACAGCCTGTGCCCAAGAAGGGCAGCCGAGCTGACCCAGCCAAGTACAGACCCATATCTGTAACGTCCATCCTCTGTAAGAGTATGGAACGTGTGCTCAACGGTAAGCTCCTGGCATACCTAGAAGCGAACGACATCCTCAGTGACCGCCAATACGGCTTCCGCCGAAATCGGTCTTCTGGGGATCTTCTAGCGTATGCCATTTACATCTGGAGTGAGGCCATCGAGAGATACGGTGAAGCGCTATCCGTCACCCTCGACATCTCGAAGACTTTCGACAGGCTCTGGCACGAAAGCCTCATTGGTAAGCTTCCTTCCTTCGGTCTGCCTAGTGTTTTGTGTGATTGGATTGCGGACTTCCTGAGGGATCGATCCATCCGAGTGGTTATCGACGGCTGCTCGTCCGGTCAGTAAGATATCAACGCCGGAGTCCCTCAGGGGTCAGTGCTCTCGGCAACATTATTCTTGCTGCATATTAATGATCTGCTGAAACCCGGAACCTCTGGGCACGCAGACGACAGCACTGCTGCTGAGAGGTACGTGGTCGGCGCACGGGCTTCTGGGCTTCAGATTCGGTCTATCCGGGGGGCCATGGTCGAACGCTTGAACCTGTCCTTGAAGGCGGTCTCCGAATGGGGTGATGCCAATCTGGGCAATTTCAATGCTGCTAAGACCCAGGCGTGTCTTTTTTTCCGCTAAAAAGAGCCAATTCCACCCGGCTCCATCTTTCCGTGGTGTAACCGTGCCGTTAACGGACCGTCTCAAACTTATCGGTGTTACGTTGACATCGACCCTCAACTTCGGTACATTCATTGAGGCGAAAGCCCAGTTAACTGCAAAAAAAATGGGGATTCTTGCAAAGGTACTACTACACGCCTGAACAGCTGCTCAACTTCTATAAAGTGCAAGTTCGGTCATGCAAGGAGTACTGCTCTTACCTTTGGGATGGATCTGCCAAATACCAGCCTGATGCACTTGAGTCGATTGACAGACGGGCCAAAAGGCTTATTGGCAACGATGCACTGGTCGCCTCAAAGCTCCAGAGCCTCGAACATCGACGCCGAGTTGCCAGCCTGTCGGTTTTTTATCAGTTACAGTTCGGGGAGTGTGCGACGTAACTGCACAATTTGATTCCGCCTAGCCCTTTCCACCATCGGACTACAAGACGTACGGTCATGCGCCATCGATACATGGTGGACATCACTCACATACGCGTTTTGCTAATACTTTCATTGTGCGCACTGCTAAGAAGTGGAACTCCCTTCCGGAGTCTTTGTTCCCTGATAGCTACAACCTTGGGGTCTTTAAGTCAAGAGTGAAAAGGTTTCTTCTAGGCAAGCGTGCTTCACCGTAAACCACATCATCGCTTAACATCAGGCGAGATAGTGGTCAAACGCCATCCTACAGATTATAAAAAAAAACAACTTTGGTGTCTTAGTACTTATAGAGTAAAATTTTTGTCTGAATACGAAGTGAGAATAGATTTGCTTGTAAAAGTTTGTTACCTGCTCGACTGCATATCGCGCCATCTAGTGATACATATTTGAACCGAATTTTATTTCTTAGCGCTGGGACCCCGTTCCTGTGTCCCACTTACAAAGAAGAAAATAATAAAATGAAATGCAAACAATGTTGAAGTCATTCATTTTCATTTAAACTGGGTACGTATTGAATCAAGAAATTATAATTGAGTTTTCGTATAATATCAGTGGCAACCAAAATTAGTTAAGTCGAATTTACGCCTGACCTTTAGATCCCTTTACAAATTATAACAATTATTTCGGCGAAGACATTATGTCTCAATTTTATTATTGACTAGTTAAACTCGAAACTTTCTCAAAATTAAAGACAATATCGGCTAATAGAAACCCATTTTCAGACAAATTAATTAACTAAACTTAATCATTTATGGCTAGACGGCTCACGGGATCGTGTATTTAGGTACTAACGAAACGACTTGTCAATACCAACAGTCTCGTGGTTCAATTAGCAGGATTCTAAAATGCAGTGCTAAGATAAACTTGTTACTAATTTAGAATTAGGTGTTGATTTTGTCGATATAAACTAAAAAAATCATAACAAACAAAAGGCGTTAATAATGTAATTCGTTCATTTGAAAGTCTGATAATTTTATTGTAGCTTCTGTTTGGGAGAAAAGATTTTTACACGTTAATATAATTTTAAGGGCACATGCTACTGAATATAAAGTATATTATGTCCTTTTACAGGCCGTGTTGGACTACCCGTGGGCGAAGTTTCATCTAAATCTGTTTAGCCTTTTAGGCATGAATGATTAACACTCATCCAAACATTTATTGTTATACTTCTCACAATACACTCGCAACCTTCTTAAAATTAAAATAAAACGGTTTTCATACTCATTAATTGGCGGAACTATTTTTTTATTGTTTATGGGATCGCGCTTGACCACTACGAGCAATGGTAAGGTAAGCGATGATGTGGCTAGCTCACGGCTGCTCACAAGGGACCGTGTGTTTAGACACTAACAAAATGACTCGTCAACAACTAGGGATAGCCTACAATCCAATGGTTATCATGTTATTATGGAAGCTGTCTGTCTAAGATGTGATTAACTAAGGGAGCCGAATATCTGTAATTTCGGCAAAATAAACATTTATGATTATTTTTGTCAACTAATTTTATTGATAGAGTTTCTACTTCTTCTTCTTTAGGGATTTAGTTGCTATACTTTGCCCATAGGGAAGAGCATTGTGCGTGAGCCATGCTGGCTGACACTCCAGCTAGCCTACCTCCTTCCAGAAGGCGAGCCGGCTCTTTGGTTTCTTCAGGATATCAGAGTTATATAATCCAATTAAAATTTAGCTTAAGGCCGTACCCTGACCAAAAAATCTGCATGAGATATGAGCATTCCTATTGGCATAGCGGCACTGGTGGCGCATGAATTACGGTAGTGAATACGCCCAGATTTTAGAATAAAATCTTTATAAAATCGAATATTGGTGTTTTGAAAAAATAAAACTTACAAAATGTTCGTTATCAAATTGTCAATCCATTAGTGTTAGTATAAAAAATAATTAATGAACACTTTACGAGGAGATGCATGCTATCAATAATTATTTCACATTTTTATGGTTTTGTTGGAAGGAGATTAGTGACACATATACCTCTTTAAAATAAAAAGTGTACTACCTTTTTAGAATCAACATTATGTAGAAATTTAATGTATTTTTAATAATTGATATTTCTTTTTAAATAAAGAGTAAAAACTGCACAAAATTCGACTAGCGCGGCGCGTTGCTCGGGGAGGTGCCTTAATCTTTTCGTCTGTTAAAACTAAGGCTAAGTAAAAAAATGGTAATAGAGTGAACTTAAACGTTTCTAGCTCTGCTACTCACAGGGGATCGCGTATTTTACACTAACGAAATGACTTGTTGAATACCTACAATCTACAGTCCCACGGTTCTATTAGCAGCTGGATTTTCTGAAAATATAGTGCTCATCTAAACTTCTTAGTAATTGTTGATTTTGATAGCAACTAAAAGAATCGTTGCTAACAAAAGTCGATAATAATGTTAGTTGTTTGGGCATTTGAAAGATGGCATTTGACATCCATCCACAATATTTACAAGTGGTGCGCATTGATGTTACAAGTTGTATCAAAATATTACACATTGCATCATCAAATTGCGCACTGTAATGCTCGGTTCTCTTCCCTTACCAATGTAATGCTCGAATCTGTAACGTTACAGGTTGTGCACTGTAATGCTCAATTCACCGCCCACCCTGATGTAATGCTCGACTCAGTAACATTACAGTACAGGCGAATGCTCCAATTGAGGGAGCACCTATAAATGCACAAAATAAAGTAACTTTGTCTGTTTGTTTGTTACCACGAAGCATTTTTGCTATTTTTAAACCCCCGACGGAGGAAGGTTTGACCTGTGTACATGTGTGTTAGTGTAATTGTGTATCTGTCTGTGGCATCAAATCTTCTAAGCGGTTGAACCGATTTTGTTTTAGTTTTGTTTTATTTGAAAGGTGACTTTATCGAGAGTGTTCTTAGCTATGTTTGATGAAAATCGGTTTACCGGTTCTAAAGTAATGGGCGTTTTACTGTTTATTCGGGTTTTTTTTACAAGATATCATGTCATAATTACATGTTCAATAGATTGTTGATCGCAGCGTGTCTACTACTAGATAAATTCAATGTATGCTCGTCGGACCACTTGGACATTAATATCGAGGTCCCTCAGGAATTTTTGGGTATGCAGACGACAGCACTGTTTCTGAGAGATACTTGTCCAACGCTCGTGCTACCGGGCCTCAGATCCAGTCTCTCCGGGAGGCCATGGTGGAGCGCTTGAACCTGTCCTTGAAGGCAGTCTCCGAATGGTGCGGTGCCAACCTGGTCAGGTTTAATGCTGCTAAAACCCATGCGTGTCTTTTTTCCGCTAAAAAGATTCAATTTCACCCGGCTCCAAATTTCCGAGATGTGACCGTGCCAATAACTGACCATCTTGAGCTTCTTGGCGTTACGTTGACATCGACTCTCAATTTTGGCCCATACATTGAGGCCAAGGCTCAGCTTGCTGCCAAAAAGGTCGGGATCCTTGGAGAGGTGAGAAGGTACTACACGCCAGAACAGCTGCTCAGCTTGTATCAAGCGCAAGTTCGATCATGCATGGAGTAATGTTCTTATCTCTGGGTTGGATCTACCAAATACCAGTTTGATGCACTAGAGTCGATCGAAAAGCGGGCCAGGAGGCTCATCGGCGATGAGGCACTGGTTAAGTCAAAGCTAGCCTTGAACATCGTCGCCGAGTTGCCAGCTTGTCGGTTTTTTATCGATTACATTTCGGGGAGTGTGCGATGGATTTGCATGATCTGATTCCACCCAGCCCGTTTCATCATCGAACTACCAGACGTACGGCTTTGCGCCATGGGTACATGGTGAACATCCCACCCGTACGCACTAAACGTTTTGAGAATACTTATATTATGCGTACAGCTAAGGAGTGGAATTCCCTGCCGGAGTCTGTGTTTCCAGATAGCTAGAATCTGGGGGTCTTTATGTCAAGAGTGAATAGGTTACTTCTAGGCAAGCGTGCTCCATCGTCGACCACATCATCGCTTACCATCAGGTGAGATGGTGGTCAAGCGTGAGCCTATCATAGATACAAAAAAAATGTATGTAGCTTGAAATAAAACGAGTGTCGGGGGTTTTAAAATTTTACTTGTTAGAGATAGATTTCATGCTGGGAATACGCTCCCTTGATATAATTTTGACTTTCACGCGGGCGTAGCAAAAGCTAATTTCAAATACTTACTATAAATTACGATTTTAATTTAATTATAAAATCATTAACAGTTTCTCAACAAAAAGTAAACTGTTTTCCCTGAAATAAATCACACACATTTATCTGACCAACCTTTTTAATTCGTTGTTTTTTAGGGTTCCGTAGCCAAATGGCAATAAACGAAACCCTGATGGATTCGTCATGTCTGTCTGTCCGTCCGTATGTCACAGTCACTTTTTTCCGAAACTATAAGAACTATGCTGTTGAAACTTTTATTCTGTGAACCACATTAAGACTCAAAAATAGAAAAAAAAATTGGGGGTTCCCCATACATACATATCATCACACCTTACTTTTTTCATCAAACCCATACGTGTGGGGTATCTATGGATAGGTCTTCAAAAATTATATTGAGGTTTCTAAAATATTTTTTTTTCTAAACTGAATAGTTTGCGCAAGAGACACTTCCAAAGTGGTAAAATGTGTACCCCCCCCCCTCCCTGTAACTTCTAAAATAATAGAATGATAAAACTAAAAAAAACATATGATGTACATACATTACCATGTAAACTTCCACCGAAAATTGGTTTGAACGAGATCTAGTAAGTAGTTTTTTTTAATATGTCATAAATCGTAAACGGCAATTTAATTTAGTTTATAAATCTGGATTGAATTATTGTTCATATTTATTATTTGTTATTTTGTACACCTACCACTGTGGTTTCCTTTTAACCCAAAGGGTGACTGGTAAAGAATGCCTTGCTGCATTAAGTTCACCTATGTATCACCATTGTACATGCAGTTTAAGTAAATAAATAAAAGTTTCATCGTGAGGACTGCGGATGTAAGGCTTCACACACACGTGCCCTTTATATAAGTGCAGCAATTAAGTAAAATAGATATTTAATTACACTCGTTCACGAACAGCTTTACAGCTCCGTTTGAATACGATATTTTTAAATTGATTTGCATTCATTAATAGTAAAGTTTCTCTTTGAAAGAGTAAACTGTAAACAGAATGAGTAGATCAATATTTATTCATTTTAATTTATAAAACAAACTAGTGGAACTTAATCAGTGGTTTAATTACTGTCCTTTAGATGCCGTGTTTTTGTTTATTTTTCAACTAATTAGCTCAACAGTCCTTCAACAGGCCAGATAATAATAAGCATATTATCATCACACTTTATTTTTCGAAGGTTTAAGCAGTGATGCATCTGAAGTACGCCAGTTATGTTTAACAGGGCACGAAGTCCAGATTCCGGGCTGTCACAGAGAAATTTCCAATGGAAAAACCTAATAACACTTTGCCTGATCCAGAAATCAAACCCAGGACCTTATGCAGCAGTAATGCTTGCGGCCACTGGACCTACGAGTAGAAAGAACATATTAGCGTACCTTGAAAATAAATTTCACCACTTACATACACAAACATCACTCCGGAATGCAAAAAGCCCTTTTAACTTTTTAACAGTCCTCTTCCAACATGGATTTAGCCTTTGTCAACGTACCCTCCTAGCCTAATCTGGTCTTAAATAAACATAACTATCCTTTGGTAAACCTACACACTTAGGTACATTAGAACTTGAATAGGTGGGTAGTGGGTAGGTACGTAGCAGGCCTAGTTTTGTGATAGAGTTTTAATAAGATATAGAGCGCTAAGTGGGTAGCACGGACATATTTACCGTGTATTTCACGATGCATATTATATTTAAGAAACCTCCAAACGCCTAATTGACCTCTGGGTAAGTCTCCAGGTAATGCGTTCATGAAGATAGAAGGCGCTGTCGAGGTCAGTCCAAAAATAGGAGTCAAGTTTGGTTCCAGATGTCGCGGAAGAGAATATCTGGCTGACCGTTGTCCAGCAATAGGAAAGCCTCAATAAAAAACACAAATCATCATGTTTGCTAAGAAAAGTGAACATTCTTTTTTTAAATCTTATTTAGGCTCGCGCTTGACCACCATCTCACCTGATGGTAAGCGATGATGTGGTCGATGATGGAGCACGCTTGCCTAGAAGTAACCTATTCACTCTTGAGAGTGACGTCACGGATGTCAATCAGTCATAAGCTCTCTGTTTACTTCTCGCGAAATAAATAAAAAAACAAGTTTGTTTTGCAAAAGTATATTGTAGGAATACATGTATGTTAGGGTTTGTGAATTTTGATTTTGCTAATCATTGTTTTAATCGATATTCGTATTAATAGAGCTTTCATTTTAAACTTTCGTGGTAGCTCTGTGATTGGTTGTCGCAAAATGGCGGGCACCAATCGGAGAACTCGCTTCTGCCCGCTAAAAATGGAGGGGTTCACGTGGGCTAACGGAACGTTTTGCCGGTTGCACCGCTCTCTTGGGTTTTGGGACTCGACGCGATAGGTTGTGTTAGAATTAATAATAGCCTGTAATCTGTTAATAAGTACCTAGTACTAAGTATTGATTTTTATATGTACAGCTCATGTGAAATATAAGACAGTTTCGTATAATCGTTGTATTTTACTCAACTACGTCCTGTTCCTGTTGGTGTTTCCAACATTTCAGCAAGTGGGATTGCAACGTAAGTACACGCCCATTAATTTGCAAATATCTTTGTTTCCTTGTCTAAAGCCACTGCTTGGTAACATACATTTTTATTTTTAATAGTTTTAAATAGAGCTTTAAAGTCAGTTTGCTTAACAACTACATAGCAGAAAAAAATAAATAAAAAGTATTTATAATGATTTTACATGTTTGTGTACCCTCACTAACTTTGAGTTATACCGATCTGTTACCGAGTGAAGGCATTAACGTTCTATGATTGAAAATGTTGATTTACACTGTTTTTCTTATATTAATCACAGTTTAAGTAGTGAGAATCATTTTTACGATATATTTTCAAACGTTTTGGTAAGAATGCTTGCTATATTAGCTAAATAATATCGTAGTTTTATGGTCAGTAATGTTTTGATACTTATCACGGATATTAAGATCATAACTAAGGTTGTTTTTGTTTTTCTTTTGAGCTCTTGCATCATGGATGGGACATCTAGAAGACTTGAGACACCAGACGCGATGGAGCATCGAAGTAGGAGCCGGGTGAGAGACCACAGTCGTAGTCGGCTGCGAACTCGCAGCTCATGCCGCAACCGGGATCACGAACTGGCTTCGAGCCACGAACGAGTTAAGCTCCTAGAGAGGCAGCTGCTACAAGAGCGGGAGCGTCTTCTACATGCCAAGACCTGCAACCGGAGTCGCAGCCGATGCAGCGCTCGGCGCACATCGTCGCGGCACCCCGCCCAGCGTAGCAACCGCAGTCGCAGCCACCACAGTCGCAGCCATCGCAGTGGGACGCCCGACCATCAACGGCGTCGAGCTGAAGCCAATCGGCACGCCGCCGCCGGTGACGGCCCACATGCTGAGCATCGTAACGTCGCGGGACATTTTAAAAGGTCACGTAGCCCATCTGTATCTAAAAAATATATTGTTGACGTTTTCAAATGTTTGAAAGATAGTTTGACATCTCAACCCAGCCGAGACACACGGTCTTTTCAAAAAATTGATCACTTGAACATACTACCTAATTTTGATCCATCTACAAAAAACCAACGAATTGATGTATGGCTCAAAAAGGTCAACGAGTGTGCTAGCGTGTATGGTTGGGATGACAAAACTATCGTTCACTTTGCTATGCAGAAACTCCAAGGCCTCGCCAAGACCTGGTATGAAGGTTTAAACTCTGTTTTGTTTAACTGGCAAGAATGGCAAGAAAAACTAATGAACGCCTTCCCTTGTGAACAAAATTTCGGTCAGGCCTTGGAGGAAATGCTTAATAGAAGGAGTAGGTATAATGAACCTATAGAAGTTTATTTTTATGAAAAACTGGCTTTGCTTAACCAATGTGACATTGTTGAGAAACGTGCAGTAGATTGTATCATTCATGGGATCAGTGATAGGACGCTAAAATCAGGTGCTCTAGCTTTACGTTCCTCTCACCCCGATCAGCTCTTGCAATTCTTGATGAGCAGCAGAGATTCTTATCAGCGTGTCGATCGAAACCATAACAAGAACAAAACCGATCACTCTAGTACCCCTAATGGTCAGCCCAGTCAAAGGTCGGGTGCCAAGTCGGGTTCATTTTCTGGACGTTACAATTGCAAAGAAAGGGGTCACAGCTTCTTATATTGCCCTAAACCGCTTATAAAATGCACAAAATGCAACAGAATAGGGCATACAGTTGATAACTGTAACACGCAGATACAAAATAACGTCGTAAAACCTAGTGGCAATATTTCAAAAGCCATGTGTATCGATGTAGCCGGTCTAGGACGTAAATCGCACGCGAACTCCAAATTTACGAAGGATGTAAAAATTAACGGTATAAAGGAGTCTGTAGTTAATGAGTTAGGCTTGACCCACGATCACATACCATCATTATTGAAAGGGTTTGGAAACGGTATAGTAGAGTCGCTAGGAGGATTGTTGCTCAATTTTGAGGTGGATGGCGTCAATGCCCAGGTTCCATGCAAGGTTGTGCGTGATGATTTGTTAGAGAAAGCCGCGCTTATAGGGCAGTCCTTCACTGAACTACCTCATATCATAGTTTATAAGGATGTTACTAGGCTGCAATTTATCGATATTGGCAATGAAATGCCACATCCAGATCCGGATCTAACAGAGTCCTCTCTTAAGATTAGGGCAACGGGATTGGTAGAGCTTCACGGTGCAGCATCAGTGAAGGCATGGATTGAACCCTCCACATGTGGCAACATTCTCGTGAAAAATGTTGTCGCTGGGAAGCCAAATAAACAGTTATTTGTTTGTGGAGGTCTCTATCACTCTGAAAATGGTCGTATCTACATAACCGTGTTCCCATGTTCAAATTCTTGCTGGATCATAAATAATTTAGTTTTATGTCGTGCAAAGCGAGTAGAGTTTGTCAGTAGGGTAGTTGTCGAACCACCAGAAGTCCCTATGGCGATTGAAGGCGACTTCGATGAGAATCTTATTCGTGTCGGCGATAAGGTGCCAGAAGACGTGAAGCAAAGGTTGTTAGAGTTGCTCAGAAAATATCATCGTTGCTTCGCATCTTCACTTAGGGACCTAGGTTGTACCAACGCGACCGAAATGAATATAGAGTTAAACAGTGAACGTCCCGTCGTCTATCGCCCATATAGGTTATCGCATTATGAACGTGAGAAGGTACGGACAATGGTCAAGGAGATGCTGGATGCAGGGATAGTAAGGGAGTCCATCTCGGGGTACGCTAGCCCAATTCTACTCGTTCGTAAAAAGGATGGGTCGTTTCGAATGTGTATCGATTACCGTATGCTTAATTCTATCACGGTAAAAGAGCGCTATCCTATGCCCATTATCGAAGACGAAATAGCACGTCTTACCGGCCAGGCTTGTTTTATTTCGCTCGATCTTACATCAGGTTATTATCAAGTACCGATTTCGGAACAGAGCAGACGCCTCACCTCGTTTGTCACGCCAGACGGACAGTATGAGTTTAATCGCATGCCGTTTGGTTTGGCTAACGCACCGGCCGTCTTCCAACGGATGATGAATTCCATATTAGGGTCGGCTCGGTTCAACAAGGCAACTGCTTATTTAGATGACGTCCTTATTTTCGGTAAGGACTATAGAGAATGTCTGGTACGACTGGAGGAGGTATTGCAAGTTTTGGAGAAAGCAAATCTCACTTTGAATCTTTCCAAATGCGATTTCTTACGAGACAATATCGATTATCTGGGTTACGAAATCAGTGCAGCTGGGGTTAGGCCAGGGGATAAAAAAATCATTAGTGTCATGAATTTTCCACGACCGGCGAATGTTCACAATGTACGCCAGTTCCTTGGTCTGGCTAGTTATTTCCGTAAATTCATCCAAGATTTTGCCCGAATTGCCTTGCCCCTCAGTAAGTTGCTAAAGAAGGACACCTCATGGACATGGGGTGATAGTCAAGAGGAGGCTTTTAAAATCTTGAAATCTAAGTTGGTCGATAGGCCCATTCTTGCGATATATGATCCTGCAGCAGAGACAGAGCTTCACACCGACGCAAGCAAATTAGGTCTTGGAGGTATATTATTGCAGCGCTCCGGAGGGAATGATGTTTTCCGTCCAGTAGCTTACTACAGTCGACAAACCTCTCCTGAGGAGAAGAATTTCCATTCGTATGAACTCGAAACTCTAGCAGTAATCTGCTCTTTGCGAAAGTTTAGGGTCTATCTGCTAGGGAAATCATTCAGGATCATTACAGATTGTAGTGCTCTACGATCTACTTTCTCAAAACGAGACCTAATCCCAAGGATAGCACGCTGGTGGCTCTTGCTGCAAGAGTTCCAATGTTCTGTCGAGTATAGAGCAGGCGTAAAGATGGGCCATGTAGATGCGTTATCCCGCAATCCAATCGAGAGGTCGGGAGAGAATCCCATCGATCAATTTTCAGTTATGTCGATCAGTAGTGAGGATTGGTTACATACGCTTCAGCTTGGAGATACCGAACTCTGTAGGATTAAAACCATTTTAAATGATAGTCTTAATGAGAAGGAACTCGGATACATAAAAGATAATTTTGTGGTCAAGGATAACAAATTGTTTCGTTGTATAGGTAATGATAAAAATAACGTTCGTTGGGTGGTCCCAAAAGGTGCGAGGTGGCAAGTGTGCCGGGTGAACCATGACGATATTGGCCATTTTGGGGTGGAAAAGACGCTTGAAAGAATAAAGAAACACTATTGGTTTGGTAAAATGTCCAAGTTTGTAAAAAAATATGTTAGTGCATGCATTGAATGTGCATATGCAAAAAACAAGACTAAAACACACGAGGGCCTGCTTCATCCCATCACCAAAATAGAAGTACCATTTCATACGGTGCACGTTGACCACCTCGGGCCTTTTGTCAAGTCAAAGAGAGGCTATACTTACTTACTTGTAGTTGTAGAAGCCTTCACCAAATTTTGTTTTATCAAACCCGTTAGAAATACTAAAAGTTTGAATGCAATTAGAGCTCTTGAAGACATATTTTTTACATTTAGGGTCCCTGATCGTCTTGTAAGCGATCGTGGTTCCTGTTTTACATCTCATGCTTTCAATCGATTCTGCCTAGTCAAGGGAATTAAGCATATTCTTAATGCAGTAGCCAGTCCTAGATCAAATGGCCAGGTTGAACGATACAACCGTACCATTCTCGACTCCTTGAAAGCGATGACTGTTAAATACGGTGAAAAGGATTGGGATAGTCATTTAGGAAAAATTCAGTGGGGTCTAAACAATACTGTTCAGAAAACTATTGGTAGGACGCCGTCAGAGGTACTATTTGGAACTAGTATGAGTAGCGAAATAAATCCCATTCTTAACGAAGTTACCAAAGACTCCCGCGAAAACTGCGAAATTACCGCTATTCGAGAGGAGGTCAAGAAAAGGATTGATAACGAGCAGGTTAAGCAAAAGCAGAGTTATGATAGAAATAGGGTGCCAGCCCGGATCTACGTCGAAGGTGAACTCGTCAAAATAACCAAGACTTGTTTCAATAATGACGGGCAAAGTAAAAAGCTCATGCCCTCATTTATAGGGCCCTATCGTGTTATCACAGTCTTAGGTAGGGACAGATATAAGGTGGCACCGGTGCCGGGTTTGGCCAGCATGCAAAACAAACGGCCTACGACCGTGGCAGCAGATCGTATGATGCCATGGATACACATTGCGGCCTTAGAGGTAAATAATTCGGATTCCAGTGGCACTGACGACGAGGATGCTAATGAACCATAATTTGACCATTTTATTGTATTTTTCAAAGCCTTATAGTGTACCCATCTAAGTTTTAGAGACATTTAACTACAGATGCGTGTCATTCTTGTTTCAGATCAGGCACGAGAATCGATCGGATCGTGACTTGATTCAACAAATGACCTGCGGGCTGCCACAAGTAAATCGATCGTCTTGTAGGCATCCGTTAGGCCCCCGAAAATAATCGATCGTTCGGGTTAGTATTTCGATGGTGGGTAAACCGATTAATCGATCGTTCGGACCCTAAAGCCAACTTTAATTGTAAGTGACAGAGAACATAAATCGATCGTTGTTTTCTGATCAAATTCAAAGAGAATTTTAATAATAGAAATTATACAAGATATTACTGATTCGATGAATGTAATTAAATGAATTTGTGCTATAAGTTCCTTGACAGTTGAACCAATCTTGTTTAGTAGAGCTTAATATTTACATCGGGTATTCACCCCAACCTAATGAACTGTTAGCTATTGCATTTACACATACTTTATTAAACTTGTACCTAATTTAAATGAAATATTGATATAACTTTAGTTAGTAAATTCGTATGAGAATTATTATTAATTTGTAAAGTCTTATTACAAGGCACTTAGCCGCAATCTCTGGGGAACTGATTAATGAGTCATATTTTGATTAGTCTTAGGGAAGCAGGTGGTTATCCACTATTGTAATTGTATACTCAAAGAATAAATATGTAAAAACGGAGCAACCTGCTAGCGTCCCGATTGTTAGGGTTCCACCTGGTGTCGTGTGCGGGGACGCACACGTTGTCAGGACGGTCGATTGTTAGGGTTTGTGAATTTTGATTTTGCTAATCATTGTTTTAATCGATATTCGTATTAATAGAGCTTTCATTTTAAACTTTCGTGGTAGCTCTGTGATTGGTTGTCGCAAAATGGCGGGCACCAATCGGAGAACTCGCTTCTGCCCGCTAAAAATGACCCCCCCGTGGGCTAACGGAACGTTTTGCCGGTTGCACCGCTCTCTTGGGTTTTGGGACTCGACGCGATAGGTTGTGTTAGAATTAATAATAGCCTGTAATCTGTTAATAAGTACCTAGTACTAAGTATTGATTTTTATATGTACAGCTCATGTGAAATATAAGACAGTTTCGTATAATCGTTGTATTTTACTCAACTACGTCCTGTTCCTGTTGGTGTTTCCAACATGTATAAGTGCAACTTACAAGTAACAATATTTTCCAATGTTTATGTGCAGTGTTAAATATAATAAACTTTAAAAAGTTTTATCTTCCTAAAACATAAAATTTTTGAGTACCTGACATCCGAAGGAAAATAAACAGTGTTTTGTTCGTGAGCGGGAAACAACCTGTGACCAACCTTTCAGTGTGTGCGCACCTTTTACACCGATACTGTGCTCAGCCTATGGTTCTATCCGTACCATACACACCGTGAAAACCACCTTAAACGTGTTTCTCAAAACAGCGCCATCTATTGTCCTATCAGTGTACTACTTGGTCTGATCAATAACACAAATTGTTAACAACAAGTTGACTATGGCTAAGTGCGGTGGCTGTGGCAAGTTTCTGTCGTCGACAGAGGCCGCAAAGTGCTACAAATGTAGGTCTTGGTACCACCGAGCGTGCGTGGGTATACAGCATACTGCCCCTTTAACGTCCCCCTGGCACTGTCCTGAGTGTAATACGAACCTGGTGAGGGACAACCAGGCTGAAACGCCGGCAAGGGCGCGTTCACCAGCGCCAGCTGCACACATGGAAAGCCTAGTTAACTTGATGGACACCAGCCCCATAAATATCACAGCCCTAGACACCACACACGAGCTCAATCTAGACGTCCTCAGGGCAGAGCTAAGCATTTTTAGGGAGGAATTTCTGAAGACGGTACGGAATGAATTCCAGCTGCTCCGTGATGATCTGTCCGAGCTAAGATCCTCTCTAAACGCAACTAACGATAGGATGAGTAATCTGGAGGAGAGAGTAGCTGTGTTAGAAACTAAACACACTCAGCCCCAAGCATCGTCGGAGGTGAATGCTATAATAGCGCAACTGCGGAGCGATATCAATGACCGGGATCAGGAGCTGCTCGCTAATGATATCCAGATCTCAAACATACCCGAGACCAGTGGTGAAAATCCAATTCATACGGCGATGTTGGTTGCGTCCAAAATAGGCGTCAAGATCAAAGCGCGCGACATAGTGAGCGCCGAACGTATCGGCGGTAGGCGGATCAACGCGACGCAGGCGACGGCGCCGGTGGAGACCCGCCAATCCCAAACCCGCAATGGTTCCGAAGCTATCTAACTAACAGGGAGCAACTTGTTGACTTGCGTTTGGGTGACGGCACTACCCTTAGATCGACACGCATTTCTGTAGAGAGAGGAGTCCCACAGGGCTCCATATTGGGCCCGATTCTTTTTATTTTGTACTGTGCGGATATTGTAAAGTGCCTCCAGAGATGCAAGTACCATATATACGCCGACGATGTTCAACTTTATATATCTTTTAGACCTGACGAGTACATTAGTGCCATTAAGGACCTTAACGATGATCTTCAAAGAATCGCCGCCTGGTCAGAGGAGAACTGCCTTTCGTTAAATCCAATTAAAACGAAATATATGGTGTTTGGCACAAGACAGCAGTTGGCTCGTTTACCTTTGACATTTGACTTGGAAATTATGGGCGAACCAATTGAGCGAGTGTATGAAGCGCGGAATCTAGGTGTCATTATGGATAAAGACCTCCGTTTTGAGAAACATGTAGCAGACTCGGTTAGAAACTGTTTTTATCGCCTAAAGGTTTTATACAAAATGAGACCTTATTTATCCGAAAGGCTACGAGAACAGCTAGTGGAAACCCTGGTTCTGTCCAGGTTGAACTACGCTGACACGGTTTACGGCCCACGCCTATTAGCTCGTACAGACCATCTCATCCAAAGGGTACAAAACGCTTGTGCTCGGTTTTGTTATAATATTCCTTACAGAAGTCATGTAACACCTTTTCTGAACAGGCACTTTATACTGAAGATGAAGTCCAGACGCAAACTACACTTGGCTTGCCTTCTATTCGGTGTGGTAAAATATCAAAAGCCGGATTACCTTTATGACAAGCTAAGTTGGGTCGCGAGTAGACGGGAATGCGGTAGAAGACAATGCTCACAACAACTCTCGACTCAGTCTCAGGGTACAGCCGCTTTTAGAGGCAGCTTTCGTTATGCGACTTCCAAAATATGGAATAACTTGCCACCACCGATTAGAGTAATTAACACAATACATGTTTTTAGACGACGCTTACGGCAGTATCTCGTAGAAGCACAAAGGAAGCTAGATATGGTCGCACTAAATGTCTCAATTATATGATGTATTTATCTACCCACATAATTAGTAGTTTTTATTCTTGCAATGTTACTACTCATTTTCACACTATTTATGTACGTATTCTCATGTTCCTAACTATTTTAAACGGATACAAATTTATTTTATTTAAGTATACATACACACGTCACTTTGCAGTATAAAACTGATTTACATCCGTCACCTCAAACACCAGGTTCTGTTGAAAACCAGCGTCAGGCACTAGTTGTCTGGCATTATTGCTGAACAGGGCCTTTTTGGCGCAGCCGTGAGGCACACTTTCCTGCTAATTTCTTACGTCAGACTTTTTTTATTTTAATTTTAATTGCATTATATTGATGTATAATATTATGTTGTGTGTCTTTTAGTCTGTGCTAAATAAATTTATTTTCTTTCTTTCTTTTCTTCTTTCTTGATTTAAAGACCGATAGATTGTAGCTATCGGGAAACACAGACTCCGGCAGGGAATTCCACTCCTTAGCTGTACGCATAATGAAAGTATTCTCAAAACGTTTAGAGCCGTGGGATGTCCACCATGTACCGATGGCGCATCGCCGTACGTGTAGTAGTCCGATGATGAAACGGGCTGGGGGGAATTAGATTATGCAATTCCATCGCACACTCCCCGAAATGTAATCTATAAAAAACCAACAAGCTGGCAACTCGGCGATGATGTTCAAAGCTCTGAAGCTTTGACTTAACCAATGCCTCATCGCCGATGAGCCTCTTGGCCTGCTTTTCGATCGACTCTAGTGCATCAAGTTGGTATTTGGCAGATCTATCCGTCCCAGAGATGAAAACAGTACTCCATGCATGATCGAACTTGCGCTTGATACAAGCTGAGTAGCTGTTCTGGCGTGAAGTACTTTCTCACCTTTGCAAGGATCCCCAGCTTTTTGGCAACAAGCTGAGCCTTTGCCTCAATGTATGGGCCAAAATTGAAAGTCGATGTCAACGTAACGCCAAGAAGCTCAAGATGGTCAGTTATTGGCACGGTCACATCTCGGAAAGTAGGAGCCGGGTGAAATTGGCTCTTTTTAGCAGAAAAAAGACACACCTGGGTTTTAGCAGCATTACACCTGACCAGATTGAAATTTCAATGTTATTGGTAAATGAACAGGTGAACTTGCCTAGAAATTTGTAAAGTAACCAATGTGCAATAGTAAAAAAGCACAATACGATTATCGATGCAACCATTTGAAAGTAGCCTTCATCACATATATCTTCACCCTTCGTCAATTTCTTACTGACCATTAAAACATATCTGCATACACGCTCTATAAATCATTTATCCTCCAAGACCTTATCCATCCTAAGCTGAACTAGGTCGTTGTGCCATCCCCTAATATAATTCCTTAGTCGCCGAGGACACTTAGGGGAAGAGATTGGGTGGCTTATTCTTAGCCATAGCCTAGTGGTTCTCGGGGGAGCATAAGCCATGCAATTTCTTCCTGTAAGTGGTTCTTCTGAAATAGTCTGATCAAGACGGATGCAGTAAGCGAGAAAGATCGTAATCTGTAGTGGAAATGAGTTTCATTAAAACTTATAGTTTTAGCCAAGAAATAGATCTTTCACGATCACAGAACAATTAAAAAAATACATTTTTACCTACACAATCTCAAAGCATCTATTGTAATTAAACCATTTACAGACTTCTGGAATTGTGAAGTTGAAATTTCCAAAGCGTAGATCTCTATGAAAAAGAACTCCATGGAGACTTTGTAAACTTCAATTTTTTTACCTACTCGTATTATTAGTAAGATTCACTCTTTCGACTTCAAAAAAACGGCGGTAGTCAATTCGACACGTATGTATGTAATATTGTTGGAACTACACAATGTTGTTCTATGTGGGCTTCTAAATACGTGTGCCAAATTTCATAAGTTTATGCATGTTTGTTTGCATGTATCCACGCATTATTCCGAAACCATTTATCGGATTGTGATCATTCATTTTGTGTTGGATTGAGCATTTCTCAACTTATTATATTAATATGGTATTTTGCGAATCCTTTAAGAACCGTACCTACTATAGAAATTACTCATTATTAGTGAAGGTGTATACTAAAACTAAAAAGAGAGAAATAAAAACTTTTTCACAAAAAATAAACCGACTTCAAAAGCAAAACATTAAAAAGTGCAAAATACCTTTCGTTTTGGAAGTCGGTATCGAAAAATGATAAAAAAGAGAAACCTAAGACACCGACTTCCGAAACGAAAGTTATTTTGCACTTTTGAGTGTTTTGCTTTTAAAGTCGTTTTATTATTTTATTATTTCAAATCCAATACCTCTTACAAAATATTGGTGACATTGTACCAATAGTTTACCTAACAAACAAAAGTAACAAAGCCAAGTAAGGAAGTGCCAAAACATTCCAATACGCCACTGCCATAACATTGAAGCGCGTCTCGAGACACAACTTACAACACACACACAAAATGGCCGCCCGCGTCGTCGCTCCATCACGACAGCCGCCGCAACACCACATTTGCATTTTATTAAAATCACAATTTTATTTTCAACGCCACAGCCTTCAAAATCCAGACTTTTCCCGAGGATTTTGGATGTCTCTCTTAATTAATTCCCGACTGTTTTGGATTTTAATCATGCGGTCTTTTGATTAGGACTGGCAATAAAGACGGGAAATCTGATTAGATGTACCAGGGTGCTATAAAACGGTGGCGTTGTGAAAGACTGGCGGTTTAATTTGTGCGGATTATTGTGGATCGGATTGGATGTTGGAATAAGCTGGTTTTAGTAGGTTCCTTGTTGTAAATCTTGTAACTGCTTTTGCAACCCTTTTGAACTTTGCTTTTGAACATCGACGCCAAGTGGCCAGTCTGTCGGTTTTTTTATCGGTTACATTTCCGGGAGTGTGCGATGGAACTGCACAATTTGATTCCGCCTAGCCCTTTCCATCACCGGACAACAAGACGTACGGCAATGCGCCACCGGTACATGGTGGACATCCCACCCATACGTACAAAGCGTTTTGCGAATACTTTCATTGTACGCACAGATAAGGAGTGGAATTCCCTGCCGGAGTCTTTGTTTCCTGATAGCTACAACCTTGGGGTCTTTAAGTCAAGAGTGAATAGGTTACATCTAGGCAAGCGATAGCTAGATAGTGGTTAAACGCGAGCCCATCGATAAATAAAAATAAAATAAAAATTACCTAGAGATGTCCGGGATTACACCAGTGCTTTGGTCCATGCCATTGACTAGCTACACCTCGCTTTGTTTCACTTTTTATAAATTGCTTGCAAACTTTTAGGTTCCTTGTTACAATTCTTGTACCCGGTTATGCAATCCTAGTACCTTAATAAGTTAAACGCTTGGAACTGACAGTGTTATAGTCTAGGGATGGAATAGTGGCTGATAAATACCGGTAAACCTGTCCCTAATAATAAAGGGACCTTACCGTCATCAGAAAACTGCGGATGTAACTTAGTGCAGCATTATCTTACCTTTTGGATAATTAAGGCATCAAATAGAGACCAAACCGAAACACGAATCAAATACGTTTATTTTAGTGCCGTGGATTTGAAATAGGCAGTATTCCAAAAAGTAAACTTGATGAAAAGACTCTTACACGATACACAGATTTTGATGGCAGATTAAAAAAAAAAAAAAAAATATCTCTTCACCGCCCTTGGTTGACTGGTAGAGAATGCCTAAGGCATTAAGTCCGCCTTTGCACCTTTTGTGCATGAAGTCTAAATAAATAAATACACAAAGCAAAACGACAAAGCCTCAACTCTAATACACTCCAGTTCATTTTCAACTTACCAAAATTTCGTTAGCAAGTCTACAAGTGCCTATAAAATGCAACACAAAGATAGGTAGTAGCAGCTAATGCGGCCCGCGCCGTCACGAGAATTTTGGCAGTGATGCACGGTTTGTTTTGGCTATGAAACTACGTCGCCGCTTCATAGAACTTCACCCACTAATGGACCCTGTTTTCGCATTAAAAAATTCTCGTAGCGAATCGTAAAATTCGTGACGGATTTTTATAGTTTTGAATTTTTATGCTGACAACATTTTTCGATGTTATTTTGATGTGTGGTTGTTTTTGCTCATGTTTGTTTGTGAGGTTATAGTTTTATGTTGGTTGGGAACAAATGTATTGACTTACTTACGTATTCGTTTTGATAATTTACCTGACATCTTTAGGTAGAATTATTTAATATTGTTCGTTGACGATTTCGATTTCAGGTACTAATTAGTAAAGTTATCGTTTATGTTACTTTGGCATGCTAAATATGTCTAACCGTAATAGATCTTACTCCGCTTTTTGATAAAAGAAATTCTCTAAATTCTTCTAAATTCCAAAAGTCATTACAATGTATATACCATTGTAATGACTTATGGAATTTAGTTAACCGATGAGATGCTACAACTATAAGAAAGCTATTACAAAAGGTCGATACTCCCGCTTCATATTTTCTCGATCAAAACACAGCATCTTTTTCTTCATCATCTAGTCAGCCCCCAACCTGCCAGCCACGTTCAGACCATCAATAAATTAAAGAAAATAATGATAAAAAATTGTGACCGCATCCTTCAAATAATGATAAAAAATGTGACGACGTCGCAAGCAATTTGTATTTGAAATATTGTCCTGTCCGATCTTATTTTAATGTTTCTTACTTTTTATATAAAAGCTGTTCTTTGCTTACGTTTTCCTTGAGGCTGTAAATATTAAGTAGATAAATATAAAATTAATCTAGAGAATGAAGATAAAACATGGTTCTTATAATGAGAACAAGGCTACATTGTTGTGTTTTCTAAGAATTTTTAGTTGATTGAAGAAGTGGTAAAATAAGATTATGTCTATGCTAAAGAATTTTTTAGTTTAAATAATCAGCTCAATGAAAACAAAAAACACGTAAAGCTAGGTCAGAACCCTAGAGGCCTAATTAATAAACCGACAGGAGACAGGTAGCAATCTGACAATTTTGCACATTTATTTCATACATTTTCTGCTTCAGTAAACACCGCCTGTCACAAAACTGTGACAAAAAGAAAAAACAACAACAGAAAGACCGAAAGAAACTCAGAGGTCAGTCTCTAACCAAGTTTTTGTCTGGACTTTAAAGAGACTGTGACCTCTGAGTTTGTTTCTGCCTTTCTTCTCTGAGTAGTCAGATAGGAAACGCCGACCTCATCTAGTTTAAAAAAATATGATTAACATGTAAAAGTGTTTGTACAAACCAACTTACAGAAAATAAATCATTTATCATTATCAATTAATTGTCTTTTGAATAATACGTCGCACTGTAAGCTAAAAAAATAGCGCCCAGAAAAAACAAGTAACTGGATTTATAATTGTCTGGTTACATCTACTATTCGGAGGAGCAGTGGTGGCCCAGTGATATCGGCCGCGACTTCAATCAATCAATCAATCATTTATTTTGTAAAACATAGGTATGGTTACAGATGGTATATTATTATAATATGTGCACTATGTTTTGCCAATATCTGGCGTACAAAGTTAACATAAGCAAGCAACAATAAATAACAAATAAAATAATACAATTAAGGTGGCATGTCAATAAAAAATAAATCAATTTAAAATATGTCAATTACGTAAACAGGTCATTACAATTTTAGATAAATAAACACATTCATACATAATCAATAAATAAAATCATAAGTGTTTATTTCGTCGGCCGCGACTTACAAGTTGTAGGTCGTGGGTTCGAACCCAGGCAGGCGCTTTACTTTGTGTAAAATTATTTCATCACCACTGCTCTCAAAACGGTGAAGGAAAACATCGTGAGGAAACCGGCATGTCCTAGAACCAAAAATTCGAAGACATGTGACATCCACCAACCCGCACTGGGCCCGCGTGGTGGATTCGGGCCCATTCCCTCTCACAGAGAGGAGGCCTGTGTCCCAGCAGTGGGAACATTGTGGTGATCTACTATTGGCAACGATGGACATAGCCACCATTCTAAAATTTAATTTTGTTACGAAAAAAAAAAAACATCGTAACAGGCACATGATATCATTTGAATGATCGCAATGTTCCTATCTCATTGCGATATAAGAACAATATTATATTATCTATCTAGTTCTATAACACAGTCTATATCGCGCAGTGTCACGTAGTGAGCGTATTGAACAACTTTAGGTTGAGACTAGTCAGCAATAATATTGGGAATACGTGAATACTGATTAAACCTGACTGCGAATGTCCCATCATATATTTTCGTAATTATCCAGCTCTTAACCATGATCTCACCTGATGCAATGCGATAGATGAAGACTCCGATGAAACAAACAGGCCCAAGAGGCCTGTTCACTCCAGTTTTGAAGGCTGACGGTTTACGCTGGCAGAGAGGCATAATGTCGCAACACGACCATAAATAAGATTTCAGGCATTACCTGCACATTTGGCAGAAAGAACTGCTACCATTTTTTTTTTTTTAAAACGTTGCCCCACACTAGGAATTTCTCCTGTATCGTGGGTGCGTTTACAAACATATAAACTCACATACACAAACACCCAGAGCCGGAACAACTATTTGTAGATCATACAAATAATTATGCCGTGCGGGAATCGAACCCGCGACACGCAGCGCAGAAGTCAATCGCTCAACCACTGCGCCAACCGTGCGCCCGAATATTGTTGGGGTGTTGATACCATTACCGCAACTTAAGCTATTTCCATCTCATAGTTTTTGCCGATTAAACAATTATAATTGTATAGTCTTCCCAAATCGCAATATATATCCTCAGCTTTAGAGACTAAACACATTCGTTCGGTTACGACTGTTTTATTTCACAATCAACCGCAAAGTTGAACAGATGGAATGTGAAGTTCTACTGCATAGTTCGTTGCACCGTTCCTGTCTTTTGTAATGTCGAACACTCGCTAGTAAAATTTTCATGGAATTTCATGTCGAAACTAGTTTTTGATTGTCAAACTCGTATTTATTGAGTGTCTGTAGTTTAGTTCTAGTGATACAAATTCGTTTATGCAATTATTTTCTATCGCTGTGCTGGTTGGGGAAACTTGTCAATAAACCGGCCAAGCGCGAGTCGGACTCGCGCATGAAGGGTTCCGCAATTGATAAATTGCGGTTTGCGATTTTTGAAGTATTAAAAAAAACTACTTACTAGATCGCGTTCAAACTAATTTTCGGTGGAAGTTTACATGATAATGTACTTACATCATATATTTTTTTACAATTGTCATTCTCTTATTTTAGAAGTTACAGGGGGGGACACTTTTTACCACTTTAGAAGTGTCTCTCGCGCAAACTATTCAGTTTAGAAAAAAATTATATTACAAAATCAATATCATTTTTGAAGACCTATCCATAGATACCGCACATTTTGAGTTTCAGTTCTAAGTATGGGGAACCCCCAAAATTTTTAGTTTTTTTTCTATTTTTGTGTGAAAATCTTAATGCGGTTCACATAATAACATCTACTTACCAAGTTTCAACAGCATAGTTCTTTTAGTTTCGGAAAAAAGTGGCTGTGACATACGGATGGACAGACAGACAGACATGAGTTTTTTGCCATTTGGCTACGGAACCCTAAAAAGGTGTGTTTAGATTTTCTTGAATTTAAAAATGATTTTTTGCTATGTATTGGCTCTGCGCGAATATTGTTTGTTAATGTATTGGGTTGAGTTTTTAGTGATTTAGAAGGGAACAGAATGAATGAGGGTTTTCTGAAATGATGTGCCACCTAGGCAGCATTGAGTCGTCAGGTCCAGGCTTATGTTTTCCAACATTAGTTAAATCGACGACGATCATATTGATGTCGTAAGTTACGTTTTCTAAATGTTCCAGAAAACCCTCATTACACTATTTATTTCGTATGGCGCACTTATAGACTCGTTTAGACTATTCTATACTATTGAGCATTTCATTTATTTGTTTCGTTAGGATACTCGTAAGTTTCTATTTCTAGAAACCCCGAATCTGACTAAAGCAGTCTTGCCACAAAATCGAAAATCCTATCACCAAGATTCCATTACGACCACCTCAGATCATTAATTCCCATAAAAACTTACTCCAACGACCTATAACATAGCGCACACACATATAAACAGACCCGAACCAAAACGTCTCGATACATTTACGTAGCCATTTTAACGGTAACAATAATGTATTGTCACTTTATGTGACAGTGTGACAAAAATGTGTAAGATAATGTACCGATACCTCGTGCCACAGAGTAAAAACATATAGAAGGGGATCTCAAGAGCAGTGGTGGCCCAGTGGTAACGGTCGCGACTTACAAGTTGTAGGTCATGGGTTCGAATCCAGGCAGGTGTTTCCTTTTGTACATTGTTTCATCACCACTGCTCTCAAAACAGTGAAGGAAAACATTGTAAGGAAACCGGCAAGTCTTAGAAGCAAAAAATCGAAGACATGTGACAGCTCGTGGCTAAATAATAACAGCCACACGGGTCGATCTTCAAGGTTAAGCAACGCTTTCCGAGGTTGGTCCGTGGATGGGTGACCATCTGTACATAGTGAGTTACGTTGGTCCCGGCTGTCATTTTAAGATCTTTGACAGTCGTTACTGGTAGTAAGAAGCCTGAGATCTGACACCAGTCTTGCCAAGAGGTATCGTATTAACCAGTTACTGGGTTGTGAAGGTCAGATAGTCGCTCTATGTAAAACACTGGTACTCAGCTAAATTCGGTTAGACTGGAAGCCATCCCCAATATATTTGGGAAAAGGTTAGGCAGATGATGAGAAGGGGATCTCAATTGTTTTTGTGAGAGGCCGCAACATAGCATAACATTCCACTGTGAACACAGGCCTCATGTCTGTGAGATGGTTGTAGAGGTAGCGGACAGTAATCCACCACACGGTGGCCCCGTGTGGATTGGTATATGTCACATGTCTTCGGATTTTTTTTTTGGACACGCCAGTTTCATCACCATATCTTCCTCCATCGTTTACATGAATTAAACCGCCTACAAGGTTCGAATTTGAACCCACGGCCGGCAGAAACAAGTATAATAACAATAGTGAGGTGACAATTGTAGATAGAATTCAGCCGTGCGTAGGTAGAATCCATACAAATCAGTTTATACAGGTGTGAAACTGCTGACATAGACAAATACACGAAACGCAAAGCTCCTGTTTCACTGTACGGTCCGAACATACCTTTGTGCGTGTACCAATGTCGCTAAAATAATCACCCAGCGTACTGGACCCGCTACGACCACCGCTCGAAACCAAAACATAGTTGACAATTTTGTCTATGATCAATGCAAGTCCAGAACGCATAACATGTGCCGCAAACGTTGACACACTCCCGTCTGTGACGCATGTTTCAAACACTCCGAAACCATAGACAACATTTTTTTTTAAAAGCTTTTCATCAGATTGTTTTTTGAAAACAACCGACAGGACAATTCAATTTAGAGATAATCAAGTGACAATTCAACAATTAAATTTTTAAGGAGAATAAATGTATGATTTTCTTCTTTTGATTATATCTGTCGCAAAAATGTAACAAAATTTTTTAATTTTTTTACAAACATATCGCATTCTCATTAAACAAGAAGATGCTTATTCCCTTTTCCTTTGAAAGCTAGATTCACGGATGGTACAATTCGTTCGGAGAAGCAGCCTTATTGCGTAATGAATTTGGCAAGGCAAAGAGCAAAGAGTATGAACAATCGACCAATCTCATGCGATATGAAAGAATCGATGTGGATTTCCGTCAATGTTATTGGTCAATTGTTTATACTCTTTGCCTTGCTAACTTTATTACGCAATAAGGCTGCAGGAGTGTCGCTTCTACACATTCCTATTCTATGCCCAAATCGAATAGGGGACGGATTTCGTAAGGTACCGAAGGGAACGTGCGAATAAATTCTGTGTTTTATGAATGATGAGAGTTGTGGCTCGATGTATGGCATAGTGTTCGTTTGGATTCAGTTTTTTGTGGTGATAGGTTTTTCCCTGGGATTTCTATATCGTTCTTTTACATGGTGTTTATGTATAGATTTTTGTATCATATTGTTGTAGTACACTTGCTACAATTATTAAAATTAATATTTGTTTCGGGATATTTTCCACGTATATTTAGATTTTGGTTGAGACCTCGATATTTCGGCACCGCTACAAGCGCCAAGATCACGAGAACTAAAGTCTTTGCGGGTGGGTGTTGTTTACGAGCTGACATATCTGTCTACCCTCTTCCTCACTCGTTTTTCACGCACGATACCGCTACTACCAGTGGGCTTAGTGCGAGTTTTGTCTCACGCGCAATGGCGTTAACGTAAACGATCTCTTATGTCAAAAAGTATACAAAAAAACAGGTTTTGCCTTGCCGTCACCAGACGGCGCTTATCCGGTTTCAATACAAATTGGCGTTAACGTTAACGCGATTGAGCGTGAGTAAAAACTCGCACTAAGGCCTCAGAACTTTTCTCACTAGTTACTCGACATTGTTCACGACAGACGATGCTCACTGTACCACTTTTGACACTCGTTCAGTAGTTTTACGACCTTTACATAGTTGAACCACTGGATTCCAGGCTCTTGACAATTGAAACCCGTCGCGCGTCGTCCCTATTGAAATTTTTGCACTTGGTTACTTCAATTGCTTCCCGAACCATTCTAGGTATGTAATGGCGTCGACCCAGTGGTTTGGGCCTGATTCGAGAAGATGTTCTGCTATGGCCGATTTTTGGGGATCGTTGTTTTTCACTGCCCTAATCTGTTCTTTGATTCGCCAAGCAACAGTTCGTTTCGTCTGTCCAATATATGATTGACCACAGCTACAGATAATCTTATAAACTCCAGGCTTTTCCAAGGGCAAGTTATCTTTAGGCGAACGCAACATTTGGGATACTTTGACATTTGCTACATGTTTCAAATTTGTTTTTTTTTATGCTTTACAGTGGCATACAATCAGGCGACTCACCTAATCGTTGAGTGATCTCCGCTCTCAAGGACATCTTCAATACCAGAGGTACCACGAGAATGAAGAAAATATAAATGTCGCAAAATGTTAAAGACAAAAATATTTAACTGGCTACATTATGATAAGACATACTGCGTGATGGTTTTACCACCATCCAAAATGTTTCCAGAAAGCCTAAATGTTATCTGAACAAAACAAAACGAAACGCAGGCCCCGTTTTTAGTATAAGAGTACGGAACCCTCATCTGATCCAGCTCAAAAAATACATAAACAGTTCAAAAAAAGAACACACTTCACCCTCCCAGGCACACCGGGCGCAAATACAAAGTAATCCAATTGTTTCAAACGACCAATCGGCAATGCGAGACATGGAAAAATGTAAATTCGTTAGAACTAGCAATCAGTCGGTCGCTAGTTTGTGGGCACCAGATTTGCATACTGCATTATGCATCGATGCATCGCAACGTCGTGGATTGATGCTCGCACTTCCATTCTGATGGTGAATGGGGATGTCGGACGACAGTCGTTTGTTTCATCAACATCACACATCACATCATCACATCATCAGCCTATTAATGTTCCCACTGCTGGGACACAGGCCTCCTCTCTGTGAGAGGGAATGGGCCGTAATCCACCACGCGGGCCCAGTGCGGTTTGGTGGATGTCACATGTCTTCGAATTATTGGTTCTAGAACATGCCGGTTTCCTCACGATGTTTTCCTTCGCCGTTTTGAGAGCAGTGGTGTTGAAATAATTTACACAAAGTAAAGCGCATGCCTGGGCTCGAACCTACGACCTACAACTTGTAAGTCGCGGCCGATACCACTGGGCCACCACTGCTCTCCATTTCGACCAGTCGTTTGTTTGGGCTTTCGGAAAGGGAGGCTGTGAGGTCATAGAAATGGGACAAGTAATTTTGTACTTTCGGGGTTTTTTTTCTAGAATGGCATAGAAAAACTACTAAATACTGATGGGTTTAAGCAAATTCTTAGATTTGAATTAAAGACGAACGCATTTTTTACCAAATTCAAACATTGCATTACATTGTTTTGTTTGCTTTACCGCAGGCACTAATACTAGTGTGGTAAAAAAATAACATTTATTTATTAATTATTACCTTATACACGGTTGACTGTACATGATGCTTTTTAAGGCTCGTATCCTATAACCAAGCACAAACGTGAATCTTGATTAAAGCACGGATTAGCACCAAATCTGTCAGATTAGAATCTAGCTTCAAGCTTGAACACAGTTACACGGCCTTCAAAATGCAACCGCCTAATCTAACACACAGTAACATAAGCAACATGTCACGCTATACAATACATAATCACACGTAATCACTGAACCCAGCTCCTCATCCAATTAGCCGGGCCCCTAATCCTGACAGAGCGGCAACGTGCAACGCCATCTAGCGACGCAATTACACATTATATTTACACACATATTTGTGCAGCTGTGTTCGTTGATTCATTGTAAACAAGCTGCAATTTGCATATAGCTCGGTGTGTCGCTGTCTTTAGGCGCGGATATTATTTTAGTTTCCTAGTTTCGTGAAGGATGTTGCTTTTGGGAACGTTGTTTTGAAGTTCAGGCTTATAAAACGATCGTGTTTTACAGAGGTAGGTTGTTTTGCTGTTCAGTCTGGATTTGTACCTGTTTGAAGGCTAGCCTACTATTAGAAAAACAATATATCACGGGAATTTAACGCGATGATTTCGATTATTTATTCATTCATCCTTCATAATGCGCACTGCAAAAGAGTGGAACTCACTGCCTGCGTCTGTGTTTCCGAACGCATATAACCCGAATCTCTTCAAAGTTAGAGTGAACAGGCTTCTTCTGGGTAAGCTCACTCCATCGTCGACTTTGTCTCTGTCACCTCTGACCTAGACTAGAGTCAAGAGCAAACCCATCTCGAATAAAAAAAAAAAAAAAAAAAAAAACCTATTTCACGCGCTGTCTTCCCGGGACCACGGTCGTTGCAACACGGCCGAAACGCGAAAGTTTTAAAGTTAATATAGCCTCCTACTATGTGGAACTTAAACATAACTTTCATTATGGATTTATTAAAGGCACCGGCGATTACAAATACTAATACTACAAATTTTATATTAAGGTTAGACTAGTCAACGGCACGAACTATTTTGTGCGCGAGGTTCAAATTCATTTTATATCAACCGACAACACGAGCGGAAGAGAATGATGCTGTGATGAGCAGTAGGAAGCTAGTTCGCGCACGAATACACACTTTTACAAACTTGTAGCGAACTGGATAATGATTTAGAACGAAACCGAGCGCGCGAAATTTTATAAACAGACCTTTGGGAGTCTGGATATCATGACAAAACGACAAAACGTATCTGTTCAAAATAAAATTATTTGCATTGTTAAACTACTAATCTATCCCTGTATGGCCGTTTAACAATTTTCTTTCTTCTTATGTGATTTATTCGCGCCCAAAAATGCGTTAAAATTAGTGTCGAAATGTGGAACTTTCGACACTCATAACTTTCAAATATTTACTTTTCTCACTTTTTTGTTTCCATACAGGGCTAGATAATGATGAGACAAATTGATAACACTTTTTATTTTGAACGTACATTGTCAAACAGTGGAATAATCCCTAGACTACGTTTTTATGGAAGAATTTTCGACTAGTGTAACCTTAATATTTTGTGTTTGTTTATAACTAATTTTGTTACAGTTGGCAATAAATGTTTTCATTTTTTTCTTAGTTTCTTTCAATGCAGGACGGATGTCATGTTATGCTTTGTTGGCTTTCTTAAACCACTTTCTCATCTGTTGTTGCAGCCCTTCATCTGTTGTTATTAAGAAAATGATAGAACGGCGTCAAAATTTAATACCGCCACAGATGAGAGCAAAAGTGTCGACAATTTTGTACACTTGCCCGAAAATTTACTCCTGTAGGTCTACTTGCTCAGCACGAAATCCGTAGTTTCGGCCTTCGTTACGGGCATTTCCTACTCCATATCACATACGGACGCATGATTCGTTCGGAGCCCGAACTACTAATGAATGACAACACAATATGACGACACAAGTTGTACGTAGGTGCAAACGTTTAAAACAAAATGTCAGGTAAAAACACATCGCGAGTGTTTTTTTTTTCGATGTGTTTTCATCCGTCCGAAAAATTGAATCATTACGTTCACTCGGAAGTTCCGGAGTACTTTCGGACGGGCCCGTAACTTCGTTGACGGAAATAGGGAGTAGACCCCCTGACTTGAAGAAAGTGACTCAGATCCTGACACTCAGTGGTCTTATTCGTTAAAAATCCCTCCGTGAAAACTTAGTTGTAATGAGCTGCCAATCCATAACTTCATTTATGTGGATTGGTATCTTAGTGTAACCTCACTTCACCAAAGTTGATAAGGAATAGACGCGCAGGTTAACCCCTATTTCATATAATATGTTAATTCATTTCCGCTGTATATCTTTCGGTACTAAGCATCACCACGCCTATATTGGCAGCGTGGTTGGCAGATGCTTGTGAAAGTGGGTGACATTTACATAGGCACGGGCATAAATCCATACCTGAGACAGCTTGTGCCAGTTTTCGGACCCTCCTCGGGGAGTACCTCCCATCACCGGCGCACCAGAATACATTGTACGCCGAAGGGCCATGCCAGCATATGGGCGCTAGACAACCCCGTGTGTGACGGGTCAGGTCAGTGGCCCCGCCACCTACCATTTTCCGGCCGCAGGTGTTAGGTAGAGTGGCCAACGCTATACCGACACCCCTCCTCTCCTGCGACCCCACCGCGTCGCCATCAGACGGTGGCGACCCCGTCTTGGCCGCGGAAGGTAGGGAGAGTGGCGAACCGTAATACCGGCACTCCTCTCCCGCCGCGGCCTCCAACCCTCAGTCACGATATCGTATGGGAGGCTCCACACGACATCGCGGCCCGCATCAGTTGTGATGTCGCCCAAGCGGCATACTATACTCGGCTTTGGCGACTTAATCGGCAAAAGCCCTGACGAGCAGCCCCTTCTCGAGTTCCTCTTCGCTTCACCGTGGCCTGTGGATGACCAAGCCACGGCTACTGAGCCCCCCGCCACGACAAAGCGGGAACCCACCGGGGGGGTAGTACTAGTACCTATAACATTATTTGTGAATTAACCAAGTTCCATGTCATTTAGTGACCTTATTGTCATTATTAATCAATATCAATCAATACATGTAATAAATCTGTAGAAAAGTAGTTTTTGTATCAATACATATACTAAATCTGTAGTTTTTGTACATCGAAAATATTTCCAAAAAAAAATAGCCAGGGTCTTAAAGGATAACCAACAGAACCTATTTCCGGCATTTTTGGATTTTTTGTCTGTTTATCTGTTTGTCTGTTTATTTGGCATCACGTGAAATGTAAGAAACCAAAGTAAATAACTTTTATACATAAACATTATGCGTAACTTGAAGAATTACTTAGTTTTTGTTTCAACGCAATCAGTTCACTCTATCAAAAGTTAGATAAATTTAAAGTGTTCAAGAAGTAAAATTATCACAACACACGCAATTCAGATACTCGGATAGTTGTACTGGATATTCGATAGATGGTGTTGTGCATTTGAAGTCATTTACTGAATGGCGGTGTTAAGATTCTCCGCGAAAGATTGATGACTATAGAAACAAAAATGGTAGGTAGGTAAGTAGGGTAGGCAGGAAGGTAAGTAGGGTAGGGTATGCAGACAGATGACGGGAATCCGCAAAATTAATATATTTAATTTTAGTAAAATAAAACCATTCATTCAAGATGACAGAACCAGAAGGCCTTCAACTTTATTTTTTAAATCTGACAATCGTAGCACAAAGGCTATATACAACACCCCCGGAAGTCATTTCGATCGAAATGGCTCCACATTAACACTCGCTTTTGTAACCACAAAACCAATTAGACAGAAAAGACAAAAAATTTCAACAATACCAAACATGAGAAAACGTACGTTTTCCATAATACGAGTACGAGTACATTATTATTATGTTTCTCCTTACCAGAACTAAATAACCAAACACGCCATGATTTATGTTCTGTACAAACGTAAACGTAAGTAGTTAAAGCATTTAGCCAACGATTTACCAAAGCAGGTAGAGCCTAAAAACGTCTTGTTTCTGGCAAATAACTCAATTAGCTAGGACTTGTAGAGGTTTATAGTTGTTCAGGTTTATTTGGTATGTTTTTCTTTTTCATTCGTTCTTTCAGGTAATTGAATGCGATAGGAAGGTTGTTTGTTGTTTAGTAGGCAGGAAGAGTTTTGATCTAGTATCTGGGTAGTAAATAATAGAGGAGCTCGTGGCTAAATAATAACAGCCGCACGGGTCGATCATCAAGGTTAAGCAACGCTTGACGAGGTCGGTCCGTGGATGCGTGACCATCTGTACATACCGAGTTTCCTCCGTGCCTCGCAAAGCACGTTAAGCCGTTGGTCCCGGCTGTCATTTGAAGATCTTTGACAGTCGTTACGAGTAGTCAGAAGCTTGAGATCTGACGCCAGTCTTGCCAAGGGCTACCGTGTTACCCAATTACTGGGTTGTGGAGGTCAGATAGGCAGTCGCTCCATGTAAAACACTGGTACTTAGCTGAATCCGGTAAGACTGGAAGCCGACCCCAATATGAAAAAAAAAAAAAGGAAAAGGCTCGGCAGATGATGATCTGGGTAGTAAATATGACGATACGAGTAACTTCTGATGGTATGGTATTATAAAGATAAGCCAATCGGACATATTATTAACGGAGCCAATCTATCTTCTATACTATATATATATATATATTATATTATATATATATATATATATTATTTATTAATATTATAAAGCTGAAGAGTTTGTTTGTTTGTGTGTTTGAACGCGCTAATCTCAGGAACTACTGGTTGGAATTGAAAAATTATTTTTGTGTTGGATAGTCCATTTATCGAGGAAGTTTATAGGCTATATAACATCACGCTACAACCAATAGGAGCCGAGCATAAATTAAAAATGTTGCAAAAACGGGCAAAAATATTCCTTTTTGAGAGCTTTTGTTGCGTGCGCTGCGTAAACGGTTTAAGTTACGCAAATATAATGTCTGATGGATTTGTTTTTCTTTAAAAGTTCTAAAAAAAAGTTCGCGACAGCATACGTCTATCTTTTAAGATTGACTCACAATAGCAGCTTTTATGTTCTAAATTTTAATTAGATCGCCGCCGCCCGGTAGAAACAAATGTTTACAGGTTACATTCGTATAGTACTAAGGGTAGGTAGGGTAGGGTAGGTAGGGTAGGGTAGGGTAGGTGTAGGGTAGGTGTAGGGTAGGTGTAGGGTAGGGTAGGTGTAGGGTAGGTGTAGGGTAGGTGTAGGGTAGGTGTAGGGTAGGTGTAGGGTAGGTGTAGGGTAGGGTAGGTGTAGGGTAGGTGTAGGGTAGGTGTAGGGTAGGTGTAGCGTAGGTGTAGGGTAGGTGTAGAGTAGGGTAGGTAGGATAGGGTAAGTACGTAGCCAGTTGACGGGAGCGAAGCCGCGTGGGACAGCTAGTATATCTAATAAAGTCCAGCAACCTTATTGCGCAATGAATTCGGCCAAGAGTACCTTTGTACTTAGAGTACTTTAGCTACACAATCATACTATAAGGGCATTTCCCCCTGTATAATAAAAGGTCCAATTACAAAGTTTTAAACACCAACATAACCTAACCAATTGTTTAATAATAATCAAAGTTATTGCATTTTTGACAACTGAAGTGAAAATTTGAAGATTTGCTCCAACCGTTTGACTGTAAAGCCACTTACGCCTTAAGACGACGACTAACGCCAACGACCTTGAGGGAACAAAACGCGCACTCGTTTTTACCGACGCGACCCAAAATTTAGTAGTTTTTTGTACTTTCTTTATATTTCTATGACTTTTGGGATGGGTATGGGATCTACCTCCTAGCGGTCCATCCCGGGCAACGGCACCACAGGCTTGCCTGTGGTACGGCTGAACGATCCCACTTAAGCGGTGGTAGGCTCCGCAAGGGGCCGCCTGGCTCGCGACCACCATCCCACCGGAGTCCGGCGCCAAGCAGCTTGCTGTGTTCCGTCGGTGTGTGGGACTGCCAGTGCCTTTGGGGGAGAAGGAGGATGTCAGTTGCGCTGTTCAGAACCGGTCTTGGTCTCTGGGAAAAACTTGCCGGATAACTCATTTTGGAGGGTAGCGGGATCCGAAGCACGGTGCCAGCCGTTGGCCGACCGCAGTCAGTAGGGGGCCCAAGTAGCACGCCAGCCACGTGCCAAAGGCTGCCCCGCCAACTCGCGAAAAATCCCGGTATGCTCCACCGTGCCAGCTGGCGACTGGATGGGAGGACCCGGTGGCCATATCCGGGGGGGTTCGGGCGTCCCCGCAGTCTCCAAATGAGTTCCCCATAGGTTGGGTTATCTCTAGTGTTCCACTTGGTTCGCGGAGCAGCGCCTCGACAGTTCGACTTCTTCCCCAGCAAACTCTTGAACAAATGACCAAAGCAAAAAAGAAGAATATGGTGAAACAACGGCTGCACTTCCTCCCACTAAAAGTGCACCTCACTAACATCGGGGGGTTGCACTCTAATCTCGATCCGGTCCACCACCACCTTGAGACCGAGAAGCCGCACCTGTTTTTCCTAACGGAGACGAAGATAACAACCCCGTCGGACGTGGCGTACCTCAGCTACACGGGTTACTCTCTTGAACACAAGTTCAAGAAGCAAGCTGGGGTCTGTGTGTACGTCCGCGATGACATTTGTTGTCGTCGTCTCCGTTGCTTTGAGAAATCGGGTTTTTCTGCTATATGGCTGCTTGTGGACACTGGCGTGGAGAAATCTCTCTACATCGGCGTCTACCGATCGCACGCCGGTGACCAGGAGACGACAGCGCTCTTTAATTGCCTCGTGGAGTCGGCTGACTTAGCCCAGCAAAGGTACCCAACAACGAAGCTTAATTTTATGGGGGACTTTAACGCCCATCATAAAGAGTGGCTGTACCCGTACCGGAAAACTGACCATGCCGGGTTAGAGGCGCGCAAGTTTTCTCTATCGCTAGATCTAACCCAGCTGGTGAATGTGGCAACGCGGGTACCGGATGTTGACGGCCATACACCCAACTGTTTAGACCTTCTCCTGACAACTGATCCGGACAGTCATTCGGTGTCGGTCTCAGCCCCGCTGGGAACGTCTGACCACTGTCTGGTGAAATCCGTGTCGACTTGCTCTCCTCCAGATGAGAGCCCTAGAGGCACGAGGTGAGTATGGCGATACGAGTCAGCTGACTGGGACGAGATGCGGCACTTTTTTGCGTCTTATCCTTGGCGGCATGTGTGCTTCTCCTCGAGTGACCCCTCGAGCTGTGCCGACGCGGTTGCGGATGTGATTCGGCAGGGAATGGAATATTTCATTCCATTTTCTGACATTCCGCTCGGTCACAAATCCCGCCCTTGGTATAATGCAGAATGCGCCCACGCTGAGGCCCGAAAAGAATCTGCCTACCAAGCCTGGGTCGGGGCCCGTGACCGCAAAGTAAGAGCACGTAGGGTTCGCGCGAGAAAAAGAGCCTTTAATTCTGCCACCAAGTTCTGCAAGCGGGTTCTGCGTCGGGCACGTTTTGACCATATTGGACGTATTGGGGCCAAGCTGGCATCGCACCCTCCGGGTAGTAAACAGTTCTGGTCCCTGTCTAAAGCGGTTGAAGCGAATTTCTGTCGACCCACTTTACCTCCAATGCTGAAACCTGATGGGTCGCTGGCTCACTCTGCGAGTGAGAAAGCAAATTTATTTGCATCTCTCTTTGCTAGCAATTCGCGTCTGGAGGCTGGCTCCAAGCAACCACCTACTATACCTCACTGTGACTCTTCGATGCCGGAGATCGCTGTGCACACTAAAGAGGTCCGGAGAGTATTGTCCAGTCTAGACGTGAACAAGGCCAGCGGGCCTGATGGCATTCCAGCGAGAGTGCTGAGGCAGTGTGCGCCTGAACTGTCTCCTGTATTGACACGCTTGTTCCGCCTCTCTCTTGTAAAAAGAACGGTGCCGAAATCCTGGAAGCTTGCAAATGTGCAACCAGTGCCCAAAAAAGGCAACCGTGCAGACCCTGCCCATTACCGTCCGATCGCCATTACCTCCATTCTGTGCAAAGTTATGGAAAGGGTACTGAACAGCAAGTTGCTGACCTACCTTGAAGACAATAATCTCCTCAGTGACCGTCAATATGGCTTTCGCCGGGGACGGTCAACTGGCGATCTTCTTGTGTATGTCACGCACTGCTGAGGCGAAGCCATTGAGAGACACGGCGAAGCACTTGCTGTATCGCTTGATATCTCGAAGGCCTTTGACAGGGTCTGGCACGCGAGTCTACTTAGTAAGCTTCCTGCTTATGGCATCCCTGCTGGTTTTTGTAGCTGGATATCAGACTTCCTCAGTGAACGGTCGATCCGAGTAGTCGTTGACGGCTGCTCCTCTGACCTTATGGCTATTGATGCCGGAGTTCCTCAGGGGTCTGTTCTCTCTGCAACTCTTTTCCTGCTGCACATCAATGACCTTCTTCAGCCTGGTATTGTTGGGTACGCAGATGACAGTACCGTTTCAGAGAGATACTTGTCCAGCGCAAAAACCAGCGTGGATGAAGTTCGTTCCTTGAGAGAGGCTATGGTGGAGCGGACAGATTTGACCTTAAGCCTTGTCTCCCGGTGGGGTGATGACAATCTGGTCTCCTTTAACGCCTCCAAAACACAGGCGTGTCTTTTTACCGCTAAAAGGAGTCTTTTCGATCAAACTCCTACTTTTCGGGGTGCGTCTGTTCCTGTGACTGATCGGCTCGAGCTCCTAGGCATGGAGTTGACATCCAGTCTCAACTTTGGCGCCTCCATTGAGTACAAAGCCCAAATTGTGGCCAAAAAACTAGGCATCCTAAATAAAGTGAAGCGATACTTTACGCCTGGACAGCTTTTAACCCTATACAAAGCGCAAGTCCGATCCTGCATGGAGTATTGCAGCCACCTTTGGGATGGCTCAGCTAAATATCAGCTTGCCGCGCTTGACTCGGTGGAACGCAGAGCCAGGAGGCTCATTGGCGACGTTGACCTGGCGGGTGCCAGGCTTCACAGCTTGGCTCATCGCCGCAAGGTTGCCTGCTTGTCGGTCTTCTACAGACTGTACTTCGGTGAGTGTGCTGAAGAACTCCACGACCTCATCCCACCAGCCCCCTTCTACCATCGGACATCTAGACGTACTGCAAGTTATCATCCTTACCTTGTTGCCATTCCACCAATTCGCACCAAACGCTTCCAAACATCCTTCATAATGCGCACAGCGAATGAATGGAACTCGCTACCTGCGTCAGTGTTTCCGAACGCATTCAACCCGAATCTCTTCAAAGTTAGAGTGAACAGGCTTCTTCTGGGTAAGCTCACTCCATCGTAGACTCTGTCTCTGTCACCTTTGACCTAGACTAGAGTCAAGAGCAAACCCATCACAAATAAAAAAAAAAAAAAAAAAAACTTTAAAAAAATCTTCAAAATGTAGATAATTAAATTGTCTTTGAGATGGAGTCAATTTCATTAAAATACGCCCAGCGGTTTTGGTGCGATTGTCGTGTTTTTGTCCGTTTTAGACATCAGTTTACAAATTAATTACACTATGTTATACGAATAATACTCAAAATGTTCTTAGATCAAATTATTAAGAACATGGTCTAATATAACATATATTTTTTCAAAAAAAATACGACTAGCTGTTTAGACGTGATTCTCATTTTAAAATTAGCTACTCAAGGGAATCTGCGCCTTAACGTCACTTTGCCCTAGCTCTCTTATTACCCATTCAGAGACTATGTAAAGCCACATGCTGGCCACACACGACCCTTATTATCAAAATCGGGGTAATTTTATGTGCACCTATTTATATAGGTATGTAATTTATTATAATTGACTCAAATTAGTGTTATGGAACAGGACCATACAACTGCTATTCAACTAAGCACTACTAGTAACTAATGTTTGATAGGTACTTTTATTTCTCACCGTCGCCGTCGTTAATAACAATGACAAAATCCTATCAATCTATTTAGCTTGTAAAGTCGCACACCTGGACAAAGGCCTCTCTCCCTTTTCAACACACGTCATTGCGGGCCAGTCGTTAGAAGCTAAGTTCGTCACTCCATTTCGTGTTGTTCTGTCACGATGTCACCATGAAATTATTCCACATACTCGTAGATATAATTATTTTACATTGTATATACTCGTACTTAACTGCTATTGTATATACACTTTCTAAATAAATCCTCTAATCGAATGATCCTGCCAATCCGAGCGAAATTCAGCTTCACCATCGTCAGCGTTATTAAAAAATCATAATGAACAAACCCAATAAGTAAGAACCACGTGATCGTACCCCATTGTTTACAAAACATAACCTAACTTTCCTTACAATCTAAACATTCCCATCTACTTACCGTATCACATCCAAAACAAACGCACGGCAAACGGCAACTAAAAGTCCGGTGTACAAAACGGTCGTGTTCCGCGCCACATGTGTCTGTGACGTCACCCGCCACGCGTGGCGCGTGCGTGGCGGTCGGGAGCCACGCGGTACTGACGACGCTCTCGAGAATGCCCGCCCTCTATCGAACTATATGGTATGTAGTGTCGAATGGAGGATATTCTGGTTGTCGCTGTTTTAGTTAGTGTCAAAGTTAGGGTTTTAGGTCTTGTAGTAATGACTATTGAAGAGACATGACGTAAGACTATGAACTTTAGAGAAACATTTTCGATTGATGCTCTACTACTGATACTGTACTGCTCGGAAAGTTCTTAGCAAGAAAATTAATTAGAGTGGGTGGAATGACCCCTGGTTGACTAGTAGAGAATACCTAAGGCATTAAGTCTGCCTATGTACCTTTATGTAGCTTGAAGTTTAAATAAATAAATAAATGACTTAATCAGCCTCTCCATAATAATCAAGAGCTGGTTTTACTTTTTCAGTGTGAAAGTTTACGTTAAGTTTATGTTTACGTTTTCGCTCATGAACGTATTCATGAGTTTATTTTCATGAACGTATTTCCTGAAGTAACTAGTATGCAATAATTAGGTATTATTGCAGTTTTCACTTCAGGATATACAATATATATCCTGATCCTAATATAATATATATATATAGTATATTAGATAGATAGATTTTTACACAGATTTAAAATATTAATCAAGTACAGAACATAAGTATAGATACACAATAAGTCATTCCAAACATGCACGTTTATGTTTCCATTTTCATAATTTTCAGGTGAGGGGTTACTGCAAGAATAAAGTTTGTGAGTCTGTGGGTTTATAGGGGGTAATCTCTGGATCTACTGAACCGATTTTGCTACATTATACTTGAGTGACATAGGCTATAAATTATTTAAAAAAAATAGAAATCCTTATGAAAATTGCAATGATTGCATATAACCCAAATTAGCAAAATTTTGCCTATAAAATTCATTTTTTGGCGTGCGCTGAGAAAACTATTGATGATACAAAAAAATTATGTACTACATGATTAAAGTACTGATTATTACCTACAAAAAAACTTCGAGAGAAAATATCTAACTATCATAGTTAGGTCACTATAGCAGCTTTTACATTCTTAATTTTAATTAAATCGCCGGTATAAACAAAAGTTGTTCACATTCGTATTGTAGTATTAATTTTAATTCAAATGAATAGTTTAACAAATGGGTAGGTAGCTAGGTAGGTAGGGTAGGCTAGGCACGGTAGGCTAGGTACGGTAGGGTAGGTGGGTAGAGTAGGGGGGTAGGATGGATGGATGGGTAAGGTTGGTATGGTTCGTAGGGAAGGTAGGGTAGGTAGGGTAGATAGATGGGTGGTAGGTAGCCACTTGACCGGAGCGAAGCCGCGGGGGCCAGCTAGTCGATAATATAGAGATAGAGATAGAAGAAGACGAATCACTCGGTTCTAAACAAAGTTTCGAATTGTATGTCACATGTAAATAGGCTTTCAGACCACGCTATACTATTGTGCTATATAGTCTAGCAGGAAACCAATCACGAATCCGATATATTTTTGTTCGAATTTAATTTTACAGCAAACTATTGACCGACGTCTTTTTTGCCATATGCATTATTTGACATATTTTCATTTCATCGAAGTATCATGTGGCATATGTATTATTTTACCGAACTACATTTCGCCGATTTACAAAATAACTTTTTGCTTTTGGCCGAAGTCTCTTTTTAACTTTTTTCATTTGCAATATTTTCTCCACAACTAAACAACTTTTTCCGGAATATTATTTGGTCAAAAGCCGGTTACTTGGTAGCGTTTTCAATTTAAAATTGAAATAGTCTCATAAAAAGTCAATATTATTGTGCTACAAAATTTAGTGACAGAAACGAATCGCTGCAAAACCGAATTCACGCAGTCTTGTCTTTGTTTACGTATTTATTTTGTATTTTCATGCAAACGATTTATTAATAGCTGTCATGCATCAGACATTTTTATTAATTAATTATTCCAAAGAATTAGTCCAAGGGCGAGCGAAGCGAGCTCGGGATTTTAGGGCACCCCGACACGGATAGGTTTGAAGGGGATGATGGAAGCTGAAGTGGGCGAGCAAAGCGAGCTAATAACTATCACGACGCTTTCCGTTGATTTAATGACACTTATCTAGAGCCTCAATAAAGGTTCTGTATTAATCATGAATGGAATTTAGAAACCATTTCAGTAAAAATACCCTATACTTTCAGTAAATACTCATATTGAATACAACACCAAATCATTATGTATATCAATTGGTCTTGATATAATTAGGTAATTGGCCTTCCGTTTGAGCACTATCTCACTCCAGAGACGGTTGATATTGAACGTTAATCGAATACGGATTAAACCTATATATTTGCGAATCTATTGGCTGTAAACTTTTTCCTTTTGAATCAATAAAGGGAGGACCCTCGACCGCGCTGGAGCCGAACGAATTAGATGCATTGAATCGCTGGAGCGATGTCGTTTTTTTTATCGTAAGACCACCATCCCTACCAGAATAAATAGCTCCTATTTAAGTTAGGCTGTTAATAATAATATGGTAAATGGATATTTTAAAGAGACTGTCATATGTGCTTAAGTAACATACAAAAACGAGACTTTTCAAAGCGGAACTTCAACATGAAACATGTTAAAATATATAATCAACACATGTTTATTGCATACTAGCTGTTGCCCGCGGCTTCGCTCCCGTGGACCACCACACAGGACCCATTTTCGGGATTAAAAAATAGCCTATGTCACTCAGGAATAACGTAGCTTTCTATTGGTGAAAGAATTTGTCAAATCGGTCCAGTAGTTTCGGAGCCTATTCGGTACAAACAAACAAACCAACAAAAAAATCTTTCCTCTTTATAATATTAGTATAGAATAGATTGGAAGGCCCACTTGCACGATAAACTTAACTCCGAGTTAATTACTAACACAAGGTTAAATCGTAATTTTTTTATACAATATTGTCCATTTAATCTCGTGTTAGGGTGCAACTCTAGGGGGCTGAGTCACCCGCGTCCGTAGGAGTGTACCCCAATCGATTCCCTACACGTGGTCCCCGGGTGGTGCAAATCAGGTGATACTAACTGGTGGTAGGCTTTGGCCGAAGGCTTGCGACCACCCACCGGGCAAAGACGTATCGCCAAGCGGCCTAGCCGTGTTCCAGTACGATGCTCGGTGCAGCCAACTAGAGGAGTTGGGTCGAGATAGCTGTTCCACTGCAGGCAGACCGGCCTGATGCGCGCTGTTAGGGATGTATCGGGTGACTGGTCGCGGAGGGTGGCGGGATCCGAGGCATGGTGCGCCGCTGGCCGACCGCAGGTAGTTGGGGGGCCAAGTAGTGTGCCAGCCACACACGAAAGGCTGCCCCGCCAACTGTCGAAAAATCCCGGAATACGCCATCGTGCTGGTTGGCGACCAGAAGACAGTGCCCGATGGACATTTCCGGGGGGGCTCGGGCGTCCCCGCAGTCTCCAGACCAGTCCCCCAATGATGGCGTCCTGCCGGCGCATGTCTGTGGGATGCCAGCGTGGAACCTCATCTCACTTCCTTCTCCTCTCCTATCCTCTCAACTATGGCAATAAGGAACAAAGGGAAAAAAGCTGTACAGCGGCAGAACTCACTGTTACATAAGGTTCACCTCTGTAATATCAGAGGTCTACACTCTAACCTTGATGCAGTCCACCATCATCTGGAGACTGATAAACCAGCGCTTTTGTTCCTTTCGGAGACGCAGATCGGATGTCCGTCAGACGTTGCGTACCTTTCTTACCCAGGGTTTACCCTGGAGCACAGGTTCAAGCCACGCGCGGGTGTATGCATGTACGCCCGTGACGACATCTGTTATCGGCGTCTCCGAAACCTTGAAGACTCTCGATACTCAGTGCTTTGGGCCCTGGTGGACACAGGTCTGGATAAAATGATCTATGCCTGTGTCTACAGGTCGCACAGCGGAGATCTGGAGACAACTGGGTTTACACAATACCTTAGTGAGGCGGCTGACGAGGCTCAGCAGCGCGGCGGTACCCGTCCGCCCAACTGGTGACACTTGGGGACTTTAATGCCCACCACCAGGAGTGGCTCTGCCCGTACCAGTACACTGACCATGCTGTTTTGTATGTCCGCAAAAATCGAGGGCTGAACTAGAAGTGACTTCCATAATTTAAATACACGCAGTAAGCACGAAATTGTAATACCCAAATTCAGATTAACGAAAACTAGCAAGTCTTTTCTTATAAACAGTATATTATAAACAGACTTTTTACAATATTTTTCAATTATCATTATAGCCCTTTGCTAAGAATAGTTACAGCACTGATCACAATATTTGTGCCACATGTTAAATTTAGTGTTGTGTTTTTTTTTTACCTTTGTATAGATGCTTTTACCGATTGTGAATGTGTGAATATTTTAGGCTTTCTAGATTTCTAGATGATTGTTAACGTTTATTAACTTTTTATTTCGTACATTATATTTTTTGTTTGTTTTTTTTTTCAATTTCGTACGACTTATTGTCGGGCCTACGTTGTCCCCCCATATCCAAGTACTAATGCTATAACATGGAAATATTGTAAACACAAAAAAAATAATTAAAAGAGTAACCATGGAGTTTCTTGCCGGTTCTTCTCCATAGGAATCGACTAACCTGAACCGTGCACCTTTTGTCGACGTTTTATAAGTGCCCATGTAGGCCTATGTAAAATAAAAATATTTGATTTTGATTTTGATTTTGCTGGGCGAGAGACGCGAAAGCTTGCGCTAGCGTTAAATCTAACACAGCTGGTCCAGAGGGCAACGAGGGTGCCGGATGTTGATTCGCATACGGCTAATTGCTTGGACCTTCTGCTGACCATAGATCCAGACCGTTACTCGGTACCTCCACCTTTGGGTAGTTCCGACCACTGTCTGGTGAAGTCTGTATCCGTCTACTCCCCTCCCGATCCCAGCCCAAGAGGCACCCGGCGGGTATAGCGGTACAAGTCAGCGGATTGGAATGGCATGTGATCTTTTTTCGCATGCTATCCTTGGCAGCTTTGCTTTTCTTCGTCTGATCCTACGTCGTGCGCGGACGCCGTGACGGATTTGTTGCGTCAGGGAATGGAGTACTACATTCCGTTCTCTGACGTAGCAATGTCTGGCCAAGTCCGACCTTGGTTTGGCGTCGAGTGTAAGCGCGCCGATGCGCGTAAACATGAGGCGTACCTGGCTTGGGTCGACGCTCGAACGCGCAAGGCAAGTGACGTTGGTCAGAGGAAGAAAGCCTACAACAGGGCTGCCAAGTCCTGCAAGAAGGTGTTGCGAAGGGCTCGGTTCGACCACATTTGCCGGATAGGGATAAAACTTGCTTCCTACCCAGGTAGGTAGTAAAGCGTTCTGGTCCCTGGCTAAATCGGTTGAATCGAACTTCTGCCGTCCCTCACTACCACCACAGCTGAAACCCGACGATTCGCTGACCCACTCCGCTGAGAAGAAAGCAAACAAGTTTGCCTCTCTTTTTGCGGAATCTTCGTGTCTGAATCCTGGTGGCGCACGCCCCCCTCCTTCTCCTGATGTATGCAGGACGAGTATGTCGGACATTCGCATCCATCAAAAGGACGTTCGTAGGGTGCTGCGCAACCTCGACGTGAATAAGGCAAGCGGACCCGACGGTATACCAGCAATTGTTCTCAGAACCTGTGCGCCTGAATTCTCTCCGATCTTGACACGCCTGTTTCGCCTTTCTTATGAGACTGGAAAAGTGCTGAATGCTTGGAAGCAAGCCAACATACAGCCCGAGCCCAAGAAGGGCAGTTGAGCTGACCCGGCCAACTACAGACCCATCTCTGTAACGTCCATACTCTGTAAGAGTATGGAACGCGTACGTAATAGTAAACTCCTGGCATACCTAGAAGCCAACGACATCCTTAGCGACCGCCAATACGGCTTCCGACGAAATCGGTCCACTGGGGATCTTCTAGCGTATGCCATTCACATCTGGAGTAAGGCCATCGAGAGGCATGGGGAAGCGCTTGCCGTCTCCCTCGACATCTCGAAGGCTTTTGATACGGTCTGGTACGAAAGCCTTATTGGTAAGCTTTCTTCATTCGGTCTGCCCGGTGGTCTGTGTGACTGGATTGCAGACTTCCTAAGGGGTCGGTCCATTCGAGTAGTTATCGATGGCTGCTCTTCGGACCTATTGGATATTAATGCCGGGGTCGGGGTCGGTACTCTCAGCGACATTGTTCTTGCTGCACACAAATGAACTGCTAAAACCCGGCACCTTTGGGTATGCAGATGACAGCACTGTTGCTGAGAGATGCTTGTCCACTGGACCTCAGGTCCGGTCTCTCCGTGAGGCCATGGTGGAGCGCTTGAACTTGTCCTTGGAAGCAGTTTCCGAATGGGGCGATGCCAATCTGGTCAAGTTCAATGCCGCAAAAACACAGGCGTGTCTCTTCTCCGCGAAAAAGAGCCTATTTCACCCGGCTCCATCTTGCCGAGGTGTAACCGTACCGATAACGGACCATCTTGAGCTTCTTGGCGTTACATTGACATCGACACTTAATTTTGGCCCATACATTGAGGCAAAGGCTCAACTGGCTGCCAAAAAGTTGGAGATCCTTGCGAAGGTGAGACGGTACTTCACGCCAGAGCAGCTGTTTAAGTTATATCAAGCGCAAGTTTGATCTTGCATGGAATACTGTTCTCATCTCTGGGACGGATCTGCTAAATACCAGCTTGAGTCGATCGAAAAACGGGCCAAGAGGCTCATCGGTAATGAGGCACTGGTCGAGTCAAAGCTCCAAAGCCTTGAACATCGTCGTCGTGTTGCTAGCTTGTCGGTTTTTGATCGGTTGCATTTCGGGGAGTGTGCGATGGAATTGCATGATCTAATTCCGCCTAGCCCGTTTCATCATCGGACTACAAGACGTACGGCGATGCGCCATCGGTACATGGTGGATATCCCACCCATACGCACTAAACGTTTTGAAAATACTTTCATTATACGTACAGCTAAGGAGTGGAATTCCCTGCCGGAGTCTGTGTTACCAGATAGCTACAACCTCGGGGTCTCTAAGTCAAGAGTGAATAGGTTACTTCTAGGCAAGCGTGTTACACCGTCGACCACATCATCGCTTACCATCCGGTGAGATAGTGGTCAAGCGCGAGCCTATCTATAATGAAAAAAAAACAAAAAAAAACTGAATTAAGTTTTTCTTGCAAGTGGATATTAAAAAATATTTAATCATGTATTTTCTTTACATGGATCTTTCACTGAAAGTCAAATATAAAGATCTATTTGATAAGAGTCCCCTATTATATGGGAATGCGAACCATATGTACCATATACTCAGAAATAAATCTTATCTTATCTTGAAATCTGACTGTAGAGTACCTTTTTTTTTGGGATGAAAACTTCCAAAGACTTTTGGGGCAAAGACCAGGGAGTATGGGCTTTTTACCTCACTAAAACCACCCCGGTGATCACCATCAGCTCGTAGGAAGGGCCCCGTTACCTCTTAAAATACTACCCCAGAACCCGTGGAACCAGTGGTCTCTCGGTGCATGGCAGCACGAGATCACTGTGCTACCGTCTTTCCTGGAGTCATATGCTGGATGGACAGGACCCCAATCTGGCTGCCCGTGACCCCGGAGTCACGCCTGCCTATGTTTCAGACGGGGTTACAGCGTTTTAGGCTTCTTCGAGCGGGATCACCCCTATCACGGCTTTAGAGTACCTAGATATTTAAAGGTCGTAACTCCTCTGCTCAACTTATCGAGAAATACAGGAGTAATGACTGTTAGGTCATGTTCTTTATAGGAAAAAAAACTTATTTCATTTTAATTCAACTCTACGCTGATAAACCAAGCAGAAAACAAAGGGCTTACGGGAGTTGTCCGGCAAACTCTACCCTATTTTAAAATGGTTGGAAACTGCAATTACACCTTTTACCCACAAATTTACAGTAAAAACCTTTTCCAAACATATTACAACCACTATCAAAAACTTACTCCATTACAGAACTACCCAGTAACGGCCATAAAACGTCCCCACAAAGTGTCCACATGGAATTTTGAAGTACAATTATAATTCTGTCTCCTACCAGACTATTACGGAGTGACTAAAGTGCCTAGTCACGTGGTCTCGATAAATTACAATAAAAATTACCCGCGAAACGTGTAGATAGTCGGCACCGAAGTGGGGAGAAGATGTCGTGGTGTGGGTGAGATCTGGGTGCTGGAGTTCCGTAGGTTTTTTTTGTTATTGGTAGGCTTACGTTTCACCACCGTTTTACCTGGGTAAGCGGTGATGTAGTTGACGATGGAGCACTCTTGTCTAGAAGCAAGCTATTCATACTCTTGACTTAAGGTTACACTAGTCGACGGCACGAACTATTTTGTGCGCGGGGTTAAAATGCCTGCTGTCTACGAAAGATATAGAAGCAGTGATGAGCAGTAAGAAGCTAGTTCGCATACGAATTAGGACGTTTGCAAGTTTGTAGCGAAATGGATGATGATTGAGGACGAAAACGAGCACGCGAAATTTTATAAACAGACCTTTGGGAGTCTAGATATCATGAAAAAACCACTAAATGTATATTTTCAAAATAAAATTATTTGCTTTGTTAAACTACTAATCTATCCCTGTATGGAGGCTATTTTGCAATATTTCTTCTTCTTATGGTATTTATTCGCGCCCAAAAATGCGTTAAAATTTGTGTCGAAATGTGGAACTTTCGACGCACATAACTTTCAAATATTTACTTTTTTCACTTTTTTGCTTCCATACAGGGCTAGATAATGATGAGACAAATTGATATCACTTTTTATTTTGAACGTAAATTGTCAAACAGTGGAATAATCCCTAGACTACGTTTGTATGGAAGAATTTTCGACTAGTGTAACCTTAAGGGCCTTCCACCGCTTTAGTGCCGTACTTTCTAAAGCATACTCCTAGTCTCACGCATGGTTACGGCTAGTTGTGAAAAAAAAATCTTATTGATTCAAGTACATTATTTGTGAAACACGGTTAGGTCTTTTCGTGTTCCTAATAGTTTTGCTTTAAAAAAATTATTAACAACACGATATTTTTTTGGATACTCCTCCTAAAACGAATTGGATGTTTAAAAATATTTTACACAGAGAGAATTCTGGCTAGAATTTCATCATAACTGAAATAGCGTATGTAAATCAAAGAATATTTTGTAAACAAAACTGTCCAAAATGAGGTTCAATATTGATATACTCGCGCTCCTGGCGGGCGCACGGCCAGTACTGCTACGTTAAGATTGGGGAATATATACGCCTTAAAGATTTTTGACGTTTTCCATGTATTTGGAAGTGTCATTATTGGATAAAAAATTTGATGGATCAAAACAAGTTGGATAAAAATTCTGAGAAATCAGGTAACATCAGAAAATTGCCTTCCCTTATTCTACGGAACCCAAAAAATTAACAGGTGAACGCGACTGTAATGAGGAAAGTTGGGAATACCGAAGGATTGCCAATTTAGATATTCAAATCGTGTTCGGTTCATTTTGCGGATATTTTGTGTACGTAAGGATGTTTTTCTAAATAGAGTAGATTGGCGAAGTCGGGGGAAGTCGTCGAAGAAAGTCGGGCTTTTTTTTCTTGTACATTGAAGTTTGTATGGAGTGAATTATCGGAGAGATTAATGAGATCCTTTCAGGTGCTGAGTTAGGTTGTTTATCGTGATATTGAATGGGAAAGTAATTTATGTTTGTGGGTAAGTTGAGTGTTGAGTCAAAGTCAAAGTCAAAGTCAAAGTATTTTATTTGTTTAACATAGGTAATATGGTACATGGTATAAAATTTGTGTTGTATCACTATGTTTTGCCTTGCAAGGCGTACAAAGTAGGTGTAAAAGAAAAATAAAAATAAAACGACAAACCAAACAAACAAGATAGAATAACAAGTGGATCGGACATTTTTTATTTTATGGTTCTATCATCTAAAAACTCATTGATAGAGTAGTAAGCCTTTTCAATCAATAATTTCTTTAATTGCGATTTAAAATGGTTTATATTGGTCATGCTTTTTAAGGTTTTTGGTAGTTTATTATAAATCTTTGGACCCATGCCAAGACAACTCTTCGAGAAAAGTGCAGTACTGTGTTTTTTTGACTTTAGTATGCTTTGGTGACGTCTAGTATTAAGTTTCTCAAATTTAGACAGATTCTCCTTAATAAATATTGATGTTTCATAAATATAGAGGGATGGAAGCGTAAGTATTTTTAAACTAACGAAAAATGGTTTGCAACTTTCGGTGGTTTTTAACAAACATATCGCTCGAAGACATTGTTTTTGGGCTTTAAATGCCATTTCTCTGTTGGTAGAGTTGCCCCAAAATATTATGCCGTAACGAAGAGTTGAGGAGACATATGCATGATATGCAGTAAGGACAGTATTACGATTTACAACCTTATTCAAATTGTGTAGGGCATAGCAAAATTGATGAATTTTTTTTATCATAGTCTCCATGTGTGTTTTCCATGTCATGCTTTCGTCTAGCCAAATACCTAGAAATTTGGTTCGTTCCGTTTTAATAATCTTATTTTGGTCATAATTAATGTCAAGAATTTTAGAACTAGTTCTTTGTTTAAATGTCATTATTTGAGTTTTATTAAGATTAATCTGCAAGTTGTTATTATTTAGCCATTGAATTATTAGACTTAAGCTACTGTTTATGTCGTTTTCATGTGAATCAATGTTTTCACCAGAAAATACTATAGTACAGTCATCAGCAAATAGGGTCATAGGATGTGGTATGGTTTTCGGAAGGTCATTTATATAGCATAAAAATAATAAAGGGCCAAGCACACTTCCCTGAGGCACACCATAGTAAATGTGTCTCTCTCTCGATTGGTAATTAATTTCAGTTTTAGTTTGAACATCGACTGCTGAAATACAAGTTACCTGTTTTCTGCCAGTAAGGTACGACTTTATTAAGTCTAAAACTTTGCCCCTAATGCCATACTTATATAGCTTATTTATAAGGATTTCATAGTCAACAAAATCGAAAGCCTTAGTCATATCCATAAATAAGGCTGTTACAGGTATTTTTTGGTCCATATTTGTAACTATTTCGTTGATCAATTCATAAATGGCCATGTTTATGTTTTTACACTTTCTAAAACCATACTGCTCTTTAGCTAAAATGCCATTTTTTTCAAGGAACATGTATATACTGTTATAAATAACCTTTTCAATTATTTTGGAAAATATCGAAAGAAGAGCAATGGGTCTGTAGTTTTGTATATTTTGAGGATCATCCTTTTTAAGTAGTGGTTTTATTACGGACAGTTTTAAGTCTTCGGGAAAAACACCATGTTCTATACATAGGTTTGTAATAAAGCTAAAAACCGGTGAAATTTCAACAGCTACGCTTTTTATTATCTTAGTTTCAATGTCGTCGAAGCCAGAGCTATTCGTATTTTTCAGAGTCGTAATTATTTTATAAATGTCAATTGGTGCTGTGGGTGATAAGAATAATGAATTCATGTTCGAATATGTTACTGTTATTTTATGGTCAGAATTGTTTGTTGGCTGTATTTGGTCAATAAAATGATTATTAAATAGTTCTACAATGTCAGTTGGATTTGTTACGTATTTATTGTCGATAAGGAGTTTATAAGGACTGTTCTTGGGAATGTTATTTTTTGATGAGTTTATAACCCTCCAGGTTGCTTTAGTTTTATTTACAGCGTTATTGATATAATGGCTATTTTGCGATTTTTGGGTCAATTTGATAATTGTTTTTAAACGTTTGGAATAGGAATTATATCTTTGTTTATTAGCTACATTTGGATGCCGCCTGAAGGTCCATAGCATCTCCCGTTTACGTTTAGAGCACAGTTTAATTCCTTTCGTGATCCATTTCTGTGGTTTAGTAGTTACATTTTTTATTTTCTTTAAAGGGAAACACAGATCGTAAAATAATTTGAATAAGTTATGAAATTCTTTAAATGCGCTATTTGGATCTTTGCAGCCATAAACACCATTAAAACTAAGACTTTGGAGAGCATCTTTAAATTTTTTGATATTTTCCTGGCAAAAATCGCGTTTATAAGAGAACCAGTGTGTTATCGTGCAGGTCTTTTTGACGGGACATTTTATAATTTGAGCTGTATGGTCAGAGACGGCTAGCTCCATTACCTCACATACACTTCCTCTTACGTTGTGTATAATATTGTCGATGCATGTACCGCTATCTAGCCGGGTTGGTTCACGCACACCTAATTTCAAATTAAAGCTATGTAAGAGATTTTGAAACTGCATTGACATTTTCGTGTTATTGAGAATATCAATGTTAAAGTCTCCGCAAATCAGCACCTTTTTTTTGGAATTGAGACATATTTTCCTTAAGATTCCATCAAAGTTATAGAAAAATGAAGTTAAAGAGTCGATATTATTCTTAGGAGATCTATAAATACAGACTATAATTATTTGATGTTTAATTAATTCAATTGCACAAGATTCTAAGACACAAGAACTGCAATATTCTTTTAAGTCGAGAATTTTATAAGGATGTTTATTATTTACTAAGATGCATGAGCCACCTCTCCGCGACTTTCTTGCATAGAAGGTAGCAAGAGTATAATTTGGAATAAAAAGATTGCAATGGTCCTCTTCTGTCATATTGTGTTCTGTAACACAAAGTACATCCACATGTTTCCCAAGGCTAGCAAGATCATTTATATGTAAGCTTAATAAGTCCGATTTACTTATTAAACCGTTTGTGTTTTGATGAATAACATGAATATGGTTATACAAGAAAAAAATTTTGATTGTTCACAGTTTCAGGAGTATTAATTTTATGAGAGACATTGTCTCTATTATTCGACTTGGAAAAACAATTATGAAAGATCATGTCAATATCATATTTTACATTGCAAAAAATATTGTTCATACCAGTATTGTTAATCACACCATTTAGCTTAGAAAACATTGTATAATCGTAGGGTAGATCGTAATTAGAGTCATATAGAAATGCATAGTTGTGTATCTGAATGTCATTGTATAACAGGTTATTGAACAATTCTACTCTTAAGTTGTACACATTAGAGTAATAGCTGTATTTATACGTAGGTAAACATATTATAATATTTGTGTTATTTACAGCTATAAGTGTTTCACGCAAGTTAAGAATTAGATCATGATAGTTATTTGTTGAGCTGAAGTCCTCTTCGCCGATGAGAATTATGCAGTAATCATCAGACGTAAAAGTGGTTAATTTTTTATCAATGTCGCTGATGAGATGCTTTATCCCACAATGTGGTTTGAGGTAGTGGCATATATTATAGTTTGGTAATGTTGTTTCTGCTATTGATAAGATCTTGTTTGTCTTATTAGTACTCAGAATACACAATTTATGTTTATGTTGCTGTTTATTGTTAACTACCTCCATATTCGGTTTAATGGTGTGCGATGGACTATTTTGTATTGTATTATTCTGTATCGTAACCAAAGTATTTGTATGTTTTGGAGTTACAGTTACTGCAGAACTTTCCAGTTTCTTAAGTGGATTTGAATTTCGAATAGGAGTGGCTTGCTCCTTATTAGGTGTCCCAAAGTCACTAATTAGCTTCTTAGTTACTTTTTTTACAAGTTTATGTTTGTTATTTAGCGAGTCAATCGTTCTTTTTAGCTCAGTGTTTTCACATGATAAATTATTTATTTCTTCATGGGCCGCTAGTAATTCTGAGTTGAGTTGGTCAATTTTTTGTTTTAATTGAGTGACTTCGTCGTTTTCATCATCCGATATTGTAGGTAAACTGTGTGTGGTGCCATCTATGGACGAGTCATTGGAATTATTACATTGTTCCACTATACTTTCATTAAGTGATTGAGTACGGTTGCGCGTCCGCCGAAGAGTAATATTCTCGAAGAAGTTCATTCTTACGCCTTGTTAGTGTTATTGTAGAGAATTTAAATAACACAAAAAGTATTTCACTTTCTGTGATTTGAACCGGCGACAGGTCGAGTATATCGAAGCTGCCACATAAACCACTCCGCCAGCGAGACTTAATATATTATAGTGGCGAAATTTTTGATATTTATGCGCCGAGTATTGATGCGTAGGCGACAGCGGGGACAGCGGCGGTCAGCGCGGGAGGTATCGAGCGCTCCGCGAGTTGTCGTAGGTCAAGGATAAAAGTTCGTTAACACTGTTTTCAAATTTAGAGTTTTTTCCACATTTTTATTTTCACTATAACTTTGTATAACTTAAGCCGATTATCATAAAAAATACATAGGTCAATAGGTCGTTTCACTGGCTTTAAGTTAACAGTATATCATTGCTAGAATATCCACTTTTTACCACAAAACTTATTTAAAAACTGAGAAGCAAAGATAACAACGAACCGTCTTGTTTCGCCGCTCGTCGACGTGAGTTAAAGGTCGTTTTCTTGGAGGTGTGGAAGACTTAAATAACGATAATAATTATGTAAGTTATTTTTTTCCTTAACCATTGCTTCCTGCCCCACTGCTGGTCAAAGTCCTGCCCCAAGTCTTTCCAGACATTCTTTTCCCACGCCCGCGGCGTCTCGAGCCAGACCTTGTTTTAATTAAGTTATGTCTTATAGTATACCTACGGATTATCTGTAAAACAATTATTTTACAATTTAAGGTAGTAATAACTGTCACGGTTAAAAAAAACTTTTACTATGACCAACCCTTAAAATAATAATAAACAATAAATCAGCTGTTTTAAACAAAATTAAATTTTTACTCGATGAAAATGAAGGAAACCAATGTTAATCTTTTTTCAGGGTTGGTCTAATAGTAAAAGTTGTTTATAATCATTAGTACTTACAATCCCGAAAGGTTGATAGTGTTTTACAAAAAAAATAACTGACATCCAAAACAAAACACTACAAAAATAACTTTGTTTTCGGAAGTCGGTGTCAAAAACTAAAGAAATAGGTGGTACCAAAGATACTTAATCGAAATCGGTATTAAACCGATTTTTTGTTAAAGTTTTTCGCTTTTTGGTTTTGGTACCTTACATTACCATGAAAATACGCATAATTAAGGATAACTTAAAAACTACTCGTCACATCTTGATCAAATTTAAATGGGACTACATAAAAACACCAGCTTCCAAATGAAAACAGATTCATCAAAATCGGTTCATAATTAGCGGAAAAATCGCGTAAGAAACATACAGTCAAATTGAGAACCTCCTCCTTTTTAAAGTCGATTGATAATCCTGCATGTGATACTCAACCATAGTTCAGACAAGCAGTCATCCATCTTCAATTCACAATAATCCTGAAACCGCAGCTAATTTTAAATTTCAGATTAAACCGAAAAACAGCAAAGACGCGTCTAATTTGATTCCCAACATGAATACGGCGAGGAACTCAATTTAACTAGTACTAATGTCGCGAAGCGTCGTCAGAAGCGAACTGCGAAATTGCTGTAAACTCAAACATTTCGGGCGAGTTAGCTTGTCACAAAAACTTAGACTCGCAACTTGAGTCGCGCGGCAATGGCTGAAAGCGGTATTATTCTTGTGTCACTAGATATTTTTGTTTGTCGATATAATAACGAATAGTTGGTAGCTAAGAAATTGCTTTAAACTCAAAAATTTCGGGGCAAGGTAGCTTGTCAAAACTTAGATTCGCAACTTGAGTCGCGCAATGGCTGAACGCGTTTGCATTCTTGTTTCGCTACGTACTTTTGCCAGTCGTAGTCATAGAATAGCGAATAAAATCAAGATAAGAGCAATTTTTTTAATTCAACCGTTTTGGGAGATGAGAGAGAATAGCGAATTGCCTTTTTGCGAATTGACCTGCAGCAAATTGCTGTAGATTCAAACATTTCGGGCGAGTTAGCTTGTCACAAAAACTTAGACATGCAACTTGAGTCGCGCAACAATGGCTGAAAGCTTTTGTATTATTGTGTCGCTAGGTATTTTGGCCAGTTTTTAGTTTTTATTTATTTTAAGCGAATCGTAACCAGCCAATTGCTGTTAACTCAAACATGTCGGAAGACACTTTGCTTTTAACAAAATCTTACGACACAAAAGCGTTATTATTCCTATAGCTCAAGATAATATTTAATCTTTAATACCCACTCATATTAAAACAAAATTATCTAGTGACTTCAAAAAACACGAATTTGCTTAGTAAATTGTCAATATTAACTATTACGGAATTTTTCATAATTTATGAAAACTAACACGTAACCAAAACACGTTCAGTTGCCCGAAAAAAATATTTGCACGTTTTCTCAAATGTAGGCAAATTCTGTAACTCAATTTACACCTTTTGCAAAAGTCTTTGTAGGTACACATTTCTGCAAGTAATAAAAAGGGTACGTGTTGAAACATATTCTTAAATAAAAGTGGTTATATATTGTAACCATAGGCTGAAAAAATATATTACAGTAGAATGAGACTAATGAAACAAATGTTTTCAGCCTAGAGTATTTTTGCAGGTTATTTTAATGCAATGTAACTGTATTTTTTATTTATTAAAGACTAGCTGACCCCCGCGGCTTAGCTCCCGTCAACTGGCTATCTACCCTACCTACCACCTACATATCTACCCTACCTACCTACCACCTACATATCTATCCTACCTACTTACCCTACCTACCCACCCACCTACCCAATCGATCAACCTACCTACCCTACCCTATCCTACATACCTACCTACCCTACCTTACCTTACATACCTACCCTATACTTCATATCCTACTTACCCTACCATACCTACCTACCCACCCACCTAACCACCTACCTTACCTACCCTACCCTACCTACTACCTGGTCGCCAACCAGCACGATAGCCAGATCAGATTTCGCTCATCATTTCAGCCAAAGGACGTTCGCTGCTAAACAGGCATACCCCAAGGGTTGCCACATCGACCGGCCCTATTGGACCGCCAAATTTATCTCTCTTGCCTACAATATCGAGCGCTTACAGTATCAGTCCCCTTCATACAAATCTAATGCAACAAACTAGTCCTCTTCCCGCTGACTATTAGCTGAATGGTCCCGACGTTAATTTTTACCAGTACACAAGAGTCTACACTTTTGTACACCGTTTTATTTTGTGTGGACTGTCACACGGTTTGGAGAGGTCAGCAAAATGTTGTGTGGACATTTTTGTGAGGTTTGTACGGTGTTAGAATAAATATTTCAGTTCGACTGAGGAACGTTAGAGTAGGTTCCCTACTTATTTATTTTTTTTCTAACTTAATGATCAGTAAAATAAACAATCAGTTAGTTAGTGATGATTGTCTACAGTAACTGTAAAAAAGTATACCTACTAATTAATGCATAATTATCCTACCTTTTTTGAGCACAGGAAGTGGACATGGCAAAGCCCCGATGGTGTAACTAAAAATGAGATCGACTTCATCATGTCGACCAAGAAGCAAGTGTTCAATGATGTCTCTGTGATCAATTCGGTGAAAACCGGGCGCGATCACCGCATGGTAAGAGGCACATTGAACATTAATATCAAGCTTGAAAGGTCTCGACTGATGAAGTCTACGCTCCGTCCAGCACAGATCCAAATCCAAAACCCCGAAACCTTTCAGCTCGAACTCCAGAATCGTTTCAAGTGCCTAGGGAGCTCCGTGGACGATTACAGCGATGGGTTCGCGGAAGCTGTCCATACGGTCGGGTCTAAGTTTTTCAAGACCCGCCGTACAGATAGAAACAAAAAGCTCTCTGATCCAACTCTAAAGCTAATGAAGGAGAGGCGTGAGATGATCCTGCAGTCTTCAGACGATACGGTGAAATACCGGCAGCTAAATAGACGGATCTCAAAATCCTTGAAAAGCGACCTCCGCCGCTTTAATACTGAAAGTATTAAAGATGCGATTGAGCGGAATAAGGGCTCCAAGGTCTTTGCAAGGGATCTGTCTAGACGCACTGCAAGTTATCATCCTTACCTTGTTGCCATTCCACCAATACGCACCAAGCGCTTCCAAACATCCTTCATAATGCGCACAGCGAATGAGTGGAACTCACTACCTGCATCTGTGTTTCCGAACGCATTCAACCCGAATCTCTTCAAAGTTAGAGTGAACAGGCTTCTTCTGGGTAAGCTCGCTCCATCGTCGACTCTGTCTCTGTCACCTTTGACCTAGACTAGAGTCAAGAGCAAACCCATCAAAAAAAAAAAAAAAAAAAAAAAAAAAAAAAAAACAGCTTAAAAACAACAAGGCGCCGGGTGATGACGGAATCACTGCTGAACTCCTGAAGGCGGGTGGAAAACCGGTCCTTAAGGCCCTTCAGAAGCTGTTTGATTCCGTCATACTCGAGGGCAAAACGCCACAGGCATGGTGCAGGGGTGTGGTGGTACTCTTCTTCAAGAAGGGCGACAATGCCCGGCTGAAGAACTATAGGCCCATCTCACTTCTTAGCCATGTCTACAAGTTGTTTTCAAGAGTCATAACGAATCGTCTCGCGCGCAGGTTTGACGACTTCGAGCCTCCCAAACAAGCCGGATTCCGAAAAGGCTTTAGCACCGTAGATCACATACATACGCCGCGGCAGGTTATACAGAAGACCGAAGAGTACAACCTGCCTCTCTGTTTAGCGTTTGTGGACTACGAGAAAGCCTTCGATTCGATCGAGACTTGGGCTGTACTGCAGTCTCTCCAACGGTACCAGATCGACTACCGGTACATTGAGGTGTTGAAGTGTCTGTACAGAAACGCCACCATGTCAGTCCGTCTTCAGGATCAGACCTCGGAACCAGTCCTTCTCCAGCGTGGCGTGAGACAGGGAGACGTCATTTCTCCGAAACTGTTCACTGCTGCGCTGGAGGATGTATTCAAGGTTCTGGACTGGAGCGGCCTAGGCATCAACGTTAACGGCAAGTACATCACTCACCTTCGGTTTGCCGACGACATAGTGGTCCTGGCTGAGACCATGGAGAGCCTCAGTACAATGCTCGATGACCTCAGTAGAGCTTCCGAAAGAGTGGGTCTGAAAATGAACATGGACAAAACCAAGGTGATGTTGAATGCCCATGTTACACCCATTCCTATCAAGGTCGGAGACTCTACACTCGAAGTTGTGGACAACTATGTCTACCTGGGACAAACGATCCAGTTGGGTAGGGCCAACTTCGAGAAAGAGGTCAACCGTCGAATCCGACTCGGCTGGGCAGCGTTTGGGAAGTTGCGCGGTGTCTTCTCGTCCAACTTACGACACAACACAGTGTCTCAAGACAAAAGTCTATGACCAGTGTGTGTTGCCAGTGATGACATATGGCTCTGAGACGTGGTCGCTTACAATGGGCCTTATCAGAAAGCTTACAGACACTCAAAGGCCAATGGAGAGGGCTATGCTCGGCGTTTCCTTGCGTGATCGAATCAGAAATGTTGAGATCCGTAAGAGAACCAGGGTTACCGACATAGCCCGAAGAATTGCCAAACTTAAGTGGCAGTGGGCAGGGCACATTGCTCGCAGAACTGATGGCCGATGGAGCAGAAAGGTTCTGGAGTAGCGACCGCGAACCGGAAGACGTTGCGTTGGAAGGCCTCCCACCAGGTGGACCGATGACCTGGTGAAGGTTGCAGGAATCCGTTGGCTGCGGGACGCACGGGACCGGTCAATGTGACGCTTGGGGGAGGCCTATGTCCAGCAGTGGACGTCTTTTGGCTGATATGATGATGATGATCCTACCTTTAGTTTAATCTTTAGCATGAGCTACTTCTTCTTTTCGTGTGAGGTGTGGCCACCACTGGTGTCAGAGTTAATTAAGCCGCCTCATGAAACTACTAAAGAGAATAAAGTCGTGCATTTTTAACCATTTAACAAAAGAAATAATCAAGGGTTTTCCCAGTGGTCAGATTGACGATCAGGCTAGTCTTTCCAACGGGGTTTTTTCCGTTGATCAGATCAGCTCATAATTTAAGTAAAGTACTGTTGAATACGAAGAGGTTGTAAAACTATTTTTTGCTCCCAAACATAAAAATGTATGACTCAAGCATGTCACAGTAAGCCGTGCGTCTATACACTTTGTTCAAGTGCACGATGATAGTTCTGTACACTTGAGATGATGGAAACCCGGGGATAATGAAATAAACCGCCCGTGTTGAGTGTGGTAAAATCACCGATTTATTTTACTTAGCAAGTGGACTAAAATGATGGCGCGTATGCAAACGCTGATGTAGCTAAACCTACTTAATATTACGAAATGTGCGGGTTCACCGTACATACTGCCAACTCTGAAGGAGAAGACAAGGGAATATGTTAAACCTAGATGAACCACTAGGTTTCATCTAGGTTTAACATATTCCCTAGTCTGTCTAAATACAATCAAAATGATGACATAAATGATACAATTTTTCGTCAAGCTGATACAAGGTGATTTCAATGATTAACCTAAGTATAATACCAGTCTGATCTTATTCGAGTTTATACTTAGGTAGAAAGTTCACTTTCACTTGCCCCTTGATCGACACTTTTACAAATTTTGCTTAACGCACTGATCACTGGCACAGTTACACTGGCGCACTCATTACTTCCCGGCCCTGCGAGGTCGGGTCGCGAGTCCTCGTCCAGGGCTAGCTCGTCCACTGGTACACGTACTTCCACCATCTCGTGCTGTTCTTATGTGAGCCTGGCTAATAACAAGAGCAGTAACTAAGTCGACTGTGGTTGGTAGGATGATGGGATGCTTCGCCGATGTGCGTATTCTGGCGTGATTTAGACGTCCACCATCTCTTAATAAGCCGTTTTCTAGAAAAGAGTTGTAGTTGTTGTTGTTGCAAGTCTTGCTTATCGAGCTCACGTGTTGTTTACTTTAAATATTGTGTAATTCGTAGTTGAATTCTAGTGATTGCATTTATTTATTTATTAATTTGTATGCGATTTTTTATTTCTGATGACGTTAGAAAACCGACATGTGTTGTAATGTGTTTGTCGCGAATTCTCTTGATGAAACGTGAAACCCACACAATACGTTTTAATGAACTGTAGTTCTGTAGTCACAAATCAAAATAATATAACATTCATACATTAGTGACCTACTAATGTATGAATGTTACATTATTAACCGACTTTTTTGTTTTTATGATGGGGGACTGGTATATGATTTGTGAGTTGCATCCTTTATCTCACAGCATTTCAGTCACTCTGGCTCTTCCCACAACTAATGATTTATAACTACTGATGAGACGTTATTCCTCGTGTTGCATAATCAGCTGTGTTTTCTTCCGAGCTGACATGACTTAACGTGACCATTACCTTAAGTAACCATTTTTCGATACACTTAAATTCGTAGGGACTATTCTGTTGTCAAATGTTGCAGGCATTCTGGCTTGTTACTTGACCATGTTCGCAGGTTCACACCAGCACCCTGGAGCATTTTGATAAGAAGTTGTTGTAGATCCTTTGCTTGATCAGCGTAGGAGCACAGTGTGATAAATGCCAACCGTGCTCTGCCGCACCTGTGCGCAGTAGAGATGATTCACTCTGAGGTTCACCGATGTCTTCTTTGAACGATTCACTAAGTGTTCACCGAATGAGTTGATTTGGTATTGTTTGGATATAATCAAGTGTATGGCTGCTATTTCAACATACCTTGATCTAAACACCCGATGGATTGTTACGCGTGATCACAGATCGTTCACTGTATGGACTGATTTGAACTATGTATTTATGGAACTGTCGCGAAATACTCAACGAATATAATCCAGTGTGTGGCTGCGATTTCAGCACACCTCGATCTATACGTTCGATGGATTGTTACGCGTGATCACAGTATCCGGTTCGAAGGACCAAAAAAAAAATGTATGACGAAGGTCTCTACACTTAGAATAGAATAGAATATTTATTTGCGTAAAACATGGTATACAAGGGTGTTAAATACAAATTGAGGCACAAGCATGTTTAGCTAGGATAAAACATAGCATGCAAAATTTTAAAAAACAAGTTAAGCAACAATAACCGTTTCTTTTTTTAAAAACATCAACATTTTTTATCTATAAATTCTTTTAAACTATAAAAACTACACTCGATTAACCACTTATGAAATTTTATTGTAAATAATTTTGTGTTTAAAGCTTTGAAATGCCTTGGTAATTTATTATAAATGCTCACACACATTGCCAAGCAGTTGCTATTGTATTTAGACAATTTAGGCAAATCATTTAACACTAGCTTATATGGATCTCGTCGATTCCGAGGATTTACATCATTTGCAGTCTTAAATAGTTGCTTATTTTTCATAACAAAAACACATATTTCGTAAATGTAAAGCGACGGTAACGGTAACAAACCAAGTTTTTTTAAATATTGGTCGACATGAGTCGTCGGGCTTAAGTCCACAAATTGCTCTCATGCACTTTTTTTGAGCGATGAATGCTCTTTGGAAGTCAGTGCTGTTACCCCACATTAGTAGTCCATAACGTAACAACGATTCGACGTATGCGTGGTATGACATTACAGCAGTTTTTATATTACTTATATTTTTTCCTTTTTTTATGCATAAACAAATTTATTAATTTTAGTGCTAACATTGCTATGTGCTCTTTCCAGTTTATGTCTTTATCTATTATTACACCTTAAAATCTGGTACGCGTTACTTCATTGATTTTATTAATATTAAGTTTAATGTAATTTTTGGAATTATTTGATCGATTATTTTGGATGTAAACGGATTTATCTAAATTTATCATCAAATGGTTAGTGTCAAGCCAATGCATTAGTTCAAGTGCACGATGATAGTTCTGTACACTTGAGATGATGGAAACCCGGGGATAATGAAATAAACCGCCCGTGTTGCGTGTGGTAAAATCACCACAGTCTACTTAGAATGGAATAAAATAGAATAGAAATATAACACATAAAAACAACATAACAACAAACAACAACAACATAACGCAACATAATAATTCTATCTGGCTATCTAGCCTATTTTGTCCAAAGGTTGGGCGCCTTCCTTTCCTCTTTTCCACACAACACTGTCTCACTGTGGGCACTGGCACTACCGAAAGGACTGCCTTTCGGTAGTAATCGAGCTTGCTCCACCAACTTCACCTTGGTCTTCTGTTATGTCGTCTGGCGAATACTTATTGGCCATAAAATGCCTCGTATGTCAAAAATCTACCAAGTCCATCTGGTTAACAGTCATGGCAGTTAGGAGCGTCACTCGCTAGTTACCCATAACCACACAACAAGGATGGTATCGGCAGGTAAATTTGATGTACCTCGAATAAGGAATTATTTCGACAACCGCACGCTTGATAAAAGAGTACCCTACCTTCTCAACCAGTTGCCTGCTGATATAAGAAGTCAGGAAATAAAAGGTAAATTTGCCAAATCACTTCAGCAGTTCTTTTTAAGGCGATTGTAAATGATTTTCTTAGGAAAGTGGTTTGCAGTTTGTGGAGGCAGGGTTAGCAAATAAGTAATTAAGTAGTTTTGTAAGATATGGGTCATGTGATATAAGATAAGACTCCATTATTAACATTTGATAAGATAATATATTATTGTTAGATTTTTTTTATAATTAAGTGTCCGCACTAATAAACTTTATTTTAAACACTGTTTGTTCAGTTCCCATAGCCAAACCATGAAAACGGTATTGTGGGGCATAGTTCTTAAGTTAAGATATTATAAACTTGTACTTTAATAAATAAATAAATAATAATAATCACGAAACCCCGTTCCATATAAAAATAAACTACAAATAAGTTTATCCATAAAAATGTAGTAACATTAGCGACAGCCACCGGCGGGCGGTAAGACATGATATACTGTCGGAAGCACTCTTTGGCAAGGCCTACCTCCATTATGCATGTTGCTGGCAATCTTGGCAAAATTGTGTCATTATGCCAAATACCCTGTACTTTGAGAATTTAAAGTTGGTAACATTTTTAGTTGGCAACTGCCGAGATATTGTTTTTAATTTTGTAACATATGGCGTGTAGTTCCTGGTGAAAAATTGGCAGAGACACCTTTCCTGTGGATGTTTTTGTCTTAGTTGGAACGTCAGTTATTCGAAGGAAATGGATAGACTAATGTGCTGAAAGATATATGGCGAGGTTCTGTATTTTGCTTTTGGTGACTTAAAGACACACGGTCATGCGGAAGCACTGCGCATCCTTAGTTCTTGGCATCCTGACCCGTGCGTCGTGGTGGCACAGTAGCTAAGACCTCGCCTCTTGTGCTTGGGATCGTGGGTTCAAATCTGGGCAAGTACCAATGTGACTTTTTCAAATTCATAAGTACTGTCTAAGTTTATCTTGGACATCACTGACAACGGTGGAGGAAAACATCGTGAGGAAACCTGAACTCATATAGTTATTTTTAGTCTGGAATATCCAAGTCAGAGGCCTGTGGTGTTTCCAGAGGCGGCTCAATTAACTCTGACATCAGAGGTGGCCACATCCTCGCACGAAAAGACGAAGAATCATCCTGATTGTAATAGCGAGCAGGTTAGACTGTGCGTTTGTGAACCACTGCTGCAAGGTTTCGGCTAGACCAATTACCTTGCTTTTGGTAGCTTTAACACAAACGGTTTTTGGTATTGTCTTACTAACTTAGTTTATAAGTAAATTGTTAATAGCTTTGTGAGATGAATTTCTTGTCAATAAATGATTTATTTTTATTTCAGCATTGTCTGCAGTCCTGGGCGATTCATCAACAACCACATTATCGACCACATGATCTCTTACCTTTTTGGTGAGATAGTCTTCAAACGCAACCCTATCAATCATATAAAAACCGTTGCTCCATGTGTAAAACCTTATATGTCTAGGTGGTTGCAAACTGCCCTTCACATTATGAGGGCTGTGTTTAAAAAAACTGGCCAAGTGCGAGTCGGACTCGCGCACGAAGGGTTCCGCACCATTATAGCAAAAAACGACAAAAAAAAATCACGTTTGTTGTATGGGAGCTCCCCTTAATTAATTTTATTTTAATTTCATAATTATTATTTTTTGAAGTGAATATACTACAAAATATACTGTGAATATTTCAAGCGTCTATCTGTTGCCGTTATTAATATCGAGCAAAAAATCGCAAAAAAATCACGTTTGTTGTATGGGAGGGCTCCCATAAATATTAATTTTATTCTGTTTTTAGTATTTGTTGTTATAGCGGCAATAGAAATACATCATCTGTGAAAACCTCAACTGTCTAGCTATCACGGTTCATGAGATACAGCCTGGTGACAGACGGACAGACAGACAGACAGACAGACGGATCGTGAAGTCTCAGTAATAGGGTCCCGTTTTTACCCTTTGGATACGGAACCCTAAAAATGATAGCGTAAGATGATTCTTACGCTACCATTGACCGTGACCAGTGGGCACATTGTTGGCTGATGCCAACAATGTGCCCACTGGTCGGCAACAGGCATCCTTTTTATGAGAGGGAACAGCCCGATATCCACCACGCGGACCCAGTGTCCACTGTGTCCAGTCACATGACTGTCATGCTGGTTTCGTGACGATTTTTTCCTTCACCGCAAAAGAAAACCCAAACCATAAAATAAACAATAAAGAATTAAAAAATTAAAAAGAGCTTTTTATATATTATCTATCAATAAAAATCCTCAGCATATAAATTACCAAATAATCTAAATAAATTGTAGTTCTAAAAACTAAAAAACACGCTTTAATGGTTTACCAATTTATTGAACTAAAAAGTCGCTAATCCTGAAGATCTTGGTATAGCTAATGGGACAAACTATTTAAACGCGCACGGTCGAATCAACGTTTATTACTTGTAAATTTAAATTTTTGTTTGACGTTCAAAAGTGCCGCTTATTGGCCTAGTTGAATAAATATATTTGACTTTGACTTTGACTATGACTAAATTATTGTATTGTCATCGGTCCTTGATGAGTGTGCAAAGTTTCAAATCAATCCTACGTTTTAAAAGGGGTGAAAATCACTTTCAAAGATTCCTTTACATTGATACATAGATACCAAGCTAATAAAAGCGTGTTAAAAGCAGCCAAATTAGAAAAAAATAGACCTTCACAATTTATTGCTTGACTTAACTTTAACAACATAAGACAGAGTATTACAACAATGATGATTAAGATGTCTTAACTAAAGTTTATTTTTTGCCGTTCATTAAGTTTTAACGAAGCTGCGGAGAAACATGAAACCTATTAAAATGAACGCGTCTTCGTTGTTACAAAGTTTATTATCAAGTAGGGTGATTAGATCATAATTTAGAGTGACTTTTAATTGGACAGCAAGATTTTCCAGGTATTGATTATTGAGAGTCTATATTAGACCATAGAGAAATTAGACCATAAAGAACTTAGACCATAGAAAGCTTTTCCCCGCAGCTTCGCTCCCGCGGTCTATTCTACTAGAACTGTGAAACTCTGCCTTAATGTTTTCTATTTATCATCATCATCATTTCAGCCTAAAGAAATGGGTCTCCCCCAAGTATCACCACATTGACTGGTCCCGTGCGTCTCGCATTCAACGGATCCCCGCAATCTTCACCAGGTCATCGGTCCACCTAGTGGGAGGCCTTCCAACGCAACGTCACCCGGTTTGCGGTCACCACCACAGAACTTTTGGCTCCATCAGCTATCCGTTCTGCCAGTAATGTGCCCTGCCCTGCCTCTGCCTCTGTTTTATATTAGTGAAAGAATTTTCAAAACTGGATCAGCTTGTATGTAACTACTTCCAGAGATTACCATTACATGTATTTTTTTTTTTATTTAGCCTACTTTGTCCCACTGCTGGGCAAAGGCCTCCCCACATCCTTCCAGGCTCTTTGTCTCCTGCCTTCTCCGGCCGATCCGGTAGGAACGAGTCCAGATCGTCACGCCAGCGTTTTTTAAGCCTGCCTCGGTTACGACGTCCGCCTCCAGGTACCCACTGCGTGGCGATCCTGGCCCATCTGTCCCCCAGCATCCTGCAAATGTGACCCGCCCAATCCAACTTCAGCCTCGCAGACATTTCTCCAACATCAGCGATGCCTGTCTTGGAGCGTATAATTGTATTGCGGATCCGGTCCGATTCAACAAACCGGATCTGGACCGGATTATAATATTACTATAGTAAAACTGTTTTTGACCGTTGGGAGTCTGTGAAAACGCGCAGGGTATTAGTTGGCTATAAGGATTATTATCTAAGCGTAATTTTATCATGTTCTTTTCAATGTGTTATAGGGTGTATTGTATTTTTAAGTTAATAGATAATTCCTTTTTATCCAAAATTCCAAACCGCATCGCAGAATGGCAAGGCAGTTTCGATTTTCACAAAATCCTTAAGCAAAATTCACATTTTAAAACCGTACACTTCATAATACAAACATATTGAAGTGCTCCTAAATCAGAGTTACGGGAAAGTGGCTCAGTTATAACATAATCGCATCAGAGACGATGCTATAAACAACGATACCTTGCCCGTGCGTAAATTTTCATTTGTTGCCCGGCGTGCCCGCAGCGCAACACTATATCATAATTCTACCATTCTACCATTGAACTCTAAAATATTTCCAAAGCTCACGTGAATTACTGGGTTCTGTAAAAGTGCCGTATTTCATGGCGTAACGTTATTTATTGATAAAGTTTTCGATGCAATATGTATGAGGTTTTTGTTTTGCAATGGAGGCCGGTGACGGGCCTGAAGTGTATTAAAGCCTGTTTGCGTATAGATAGATTTTTTTGAGTGGGCAATTTATTTTCGTTGGTGAAAAGTGTGTGTAAAAATGTTACAACTAAAATGAACGGTCAACGAGAAAAATACTCAGGCTTGTCAGATATATTCATACCATATGATTAGGTTACACACTCATTAGCAAATTCTAAATTCAAATTCTAAAAGCTAGAAAAATATCGTCCCTGTGATAGGCCTAAAGTAAAATCATAATAAATAAATATTAATTCAAACTTGAAATTGGTAAACTATACTAATCATTCTTCTATAGAAAGTAGGAACAACAGAACAATGTTAGATGCCTACTGTACTAGGTAATCCTGTATCACAGGCCGCAGGGACTCAAACAATTACAGAAAGTCAAGGAAGAATATCGTTAATATTTCTGTTGACTGGCGTGATACGACAATACGACAACGTGACGAAGACAATTTCCCAAACAAAACATACTTTATTACTTATTTATTTGCTATCTTTATTTTTAACTAATTTGATTATTCATCCTGCTCTCCTTCGTTTAACAAATACAGTACAAAACATCAAGTCACAAAATTCTCTCTCCAACCAGACTCAAATTCAACAAACAACATAAATTCATCCGATCTTGACACACAGGACCCATAAATTCTTATCTGCCAGCATTACTACGGCTATACATTACACAGTAAGTAACCGATTAAAACCTCTTTTATCATCGGGTCATAAAAACACATACAAACGCCACTTTCTAGGCTCTGAAGCTCAACCAAAAGTATTTATTGTCAACCCTGCACGTACTCGTAAAAGTTTTCCTATAGTTTTTATTATTTTTATTATAGATAAGTCACGGCGTACAACGTGTTCTGGTGCACCGGTGATGGGGGGTACTCCCCATAGAACGGTCCGGTGACAGACAGCCGCGGCGGGTTCGCGGTAAATGCTAATGCGTGCCCGTGTTCCTGCCAAAAGCGGCACAGGAGGAAACGGTGGAGTTTTAGTTTGTCGGAGTTGGAGTCCCATAACTGCACTATCTCCCCGTGGTAGGGCAGTAAACATGAGCTAAAAAAAAAAACCGTACACGTACTTGTAAAAATGTTTCCTACAGATAACAACACTGTAACCTTAGCTAGACTACTTGACATGCTGGTCCTGCTCCATAGAGCAATCTTTAGTGTAGACAAAATCAAATTTGTTAATTTATATACCTATTCATAGTTACTGTATTCCTTCTATCTTTGTTTAAGAAATTGACTCACCGTTCCGTTGTTGTGGCATTAAGTATTTTACCTATGTTTGCAATATTTGTAAGTATGTGAGAACCATGTTCCTATTTATCATATTAATTAATTTACCTGATAATGCTTTTAATATGTAGTATATTATGTAGTGCTATTCTGGGTGCATCGTCCTCACATATATGAATTTATTAATGTATGTACTTATGTAAATATTGTAAACCACTTATTATTTTAAAAGAGTAAGTATGGAGTTTCTTGTGCGTTCTTCTCCATAACAAGCTACTTTTCCGAATGCACGATAGAATCAATTTATATTACGTGTAATTTTTCATTTTTGACGTTCAAAAGTTAATGGCCTAGTTGAAATAAATATTTTTGACTTTGACTTTGCCTTTGAAACAGATCAATCCGCTAAGCTTTATTCCTACTATGTTAGGATTGACTTCCAGTCTCACTTCTTATCTGGCCTGAACAACTCATTAACTTGGTTGCACGATTGATCCGATTTTCTAGCTTCTGACTACACGTTACGACTCTTAAAGATTTACAAAAGACAGCTGGGACCTCAAAATCAAATCAAATCATTTATTGATTTGCAAACATGGGTATTTAGTCCTCCATGCTCTACCGTCACATGGGCATGCAAAACATAATAGTTAATTTATACATATTAAAATATTGCATTATCATTTTAAAAATCAATGAGAATCAAAAAATACAAATTAATGTCAATCGTTTGAAATGCAGTAAAATGTCACAATTATACATTAATGTCACCAAGGTTACAATAAAAATAAAATAAAAATGTCAAATGGTATAAATAGCATGTCAATCAATCGGAAGTCGTCAATTGTGTAATAACTTTTTTAAATTAATATTTCTATTAGTGCCCTTTTAAATTTCAGTACACTCATATCTTTAATAATATTAGGTAATTCGAACTGCAGTGGCCTATATGGAAAGCACTCAATCGTTTGCCAATCGGGTGCCCAAGTAGGCCGCTGCAAACACAATTTAGCAAAATGGGGTTTTATAGACCCGTCTGATACCCAGTGTGAGTGCGGTGCCCCTTTGCAAGATATGGCACATATGCTGGAGTGTCCCAAGTGCCCATACTCTTGCACTTTGGAAGACCTTATGCTCGCCACTGATGCCGCCATCGTGATGGCCACCTACTGGGCCCAAAATTTATGAAGAGTTTCCCAACAACTCGAAAAGAAGAAGAAGGTAATTTGTTATAAATGCGTGGGGCATTGCCAAAAATCTTTTTTGCATTTAACTTGACACAATTGATTCACATATTGAGTTCATATTGGATTGCTTCTGACTGCCGACAATTTTTGAAATAGATGTGAATTATTTTTCAGAAATAAAGCCGTTCCCAATATATATAAAGAAGGGAATGTTAATATTTTCTTAACATTAACATTCCCGTCTTTTTAAAGTAACATCAAAGCTGAAACGCCTTAAGGTGCTTCTCGGTATCTAATGTATGGAGCACGGACTGACCTCCGCAAAGCGTTACTTGTCGACAGACCTGTGGGGTTGTTATTTTATTACATACTAGTTTCCGCCAACGGCTTAGTCCGCATAATTTCGAAAATTATACTAAGGGAACATATTCCTGGAATATAAAGTATCCTACGTCTATGCCTGACTATAGTGCGTGTCGCGGGTTCGATTCCCGCACGGAACAAATATTTGTATGACTTACAGATAGTGGTTCCGGCTCTGGGTGTTTGTGTATGTGAGTTTATATGTTTGTAAACGCACCCTCGATACAGGAAGAAATTCCTAGTGTGGGGCAAGGTTTTTTTTTTAAATGATACTCTCTGTTCCAAATTTCGTCCAAATCCATTCAGCCGTTCTGGCGTAATTTCCACACACACATCCATCCAAACCTTCACATTGAAAATATTAGTAAGAAGCGAGATAAGACACCCTTTTATAAAATTTAGTTACGGCTAGACAGGCTTAAGGAAAGCAGAATAGAGTCTCCATTATCTATTATTTAGAAGATTTTCACTTCATCAAAGTCAGTCACGGTTACGTAAGTATTTACGTATTAATGACAATTATCGTGCAAGATTCCCAGCGACGAACGGTTTGATTTGCTTTTACGGCACACCTTTGAAACCACAACAGGGAAATGCTTCTTAGCGAGAATCTTCAGAACGGTGGTGGAAGTAGGTACATCTCTGTATGAGAACTTACAGATACAGCTACTTATTAAAAAAATAACGTTTGCAAATAACTGTGATAATTATGTATACTTTTTAGTCTTTAATAATTTATTTTAATACGTGCTAGCTTCGTCTGGGTAAGAGACGAAAATTATCCCAAGGGAACGTACTTTCGTGATATCAATAATCTTAAGTCTTTGTCCAAAGTCTAATCTGCCTCTATAACAAAATTTATCAATTTTGGTTCAGCGCGGTGTGAAAATGCAACAACCCGACAGACAGAGTTATTTTCTCATTTATAATATGGATTCTAAAGCAGAGATACCTTACTATTACTTCATTCCAAATAAAGTACAAAAAACCGGCCAAGTGCGAGTCGGGCTCGCGCACGAAGGGTTCCGTACCATTATCGCAAAAAAAACACAAAAAATCACATTTATTGTATGGGAGCCCCACTGAAATATTTATTTTATCCTGTTTTTAGTATTTGTTGTTATAGCGGCAACAGAAATAAATCATCTGTGAAAATTTCAACTGCCTAGCTATCACGGTTCATGAGATACAGCCTGGTTACAGACGGACAGACAGACAGACGGATCGCGGAGTCTTAGTAATAGGGTCCCGTTTTTACCCTTTGGGTACGGAACCCTAAAAGTACTACATAAAACCTACCCACGTTATATTCTTCCAACCCATAAGAGTTGATGACACGGTTAACTAAATTATATACCAGTAGATACTAACCATATTTTGGTTCCAATCATCAGCCGTAAAGCTGACCCTAGCACTAATATAACTTATGGGGACTTGGATACTTCATGATTAGTCAAATAAAAATAAATTGTCGACATAAACGCTGAGGTCAATATTACCTGGGTAGGTAAAATATTTACTATCAAAATCACCGAGCAATCAACGGAAAAGCTATACATGACCATTTTAATTTGAAATATATTGAGTAGGACTCTTGTGCAGGACAATGAGAATCAGTTTATAAGTTGAAGTGATTTAAAAAATAAATAGACCAGATGAATAAACGAAAAAGAAATAAAAAGCGAGCAAGGATCGTAATAGGTGGCGTTCTTTAGTTCTACGTATAGGAAAATGGGTGAGGTTATGCATATGTATGTTCCCATTGCTGGGACACAGGCCTCCTCTCCGTGTATGGGTCGTAATACACTACACCAGAGCAGTGGTGATGGAATTATTTACATAAAATAAAGCGCCTGCCTGGTTTCGAACCCATCACCTACAAATTGTACGGCCGTTACCACTGAGCCACCACTGCTCAACTTATGGAATGCGATAGGTGAATTCCAGGTTATAGGAAATACAGCTGCAGGCAGAGAGCTCCAGACTTTAACTGTGCGCATTATATAAATAACATACTTCAAAAAGCAATCCTCATTGTTGCCGAGGCTCTTGTACTAGGGAATCCTGTATCACACGAGCAAGAAATTTTGAATTTTGATAAACCTATGGTCAAAAGTGAATTATGATTGCTGATTAATGTTTTCTCCACAGCTTTCCCTAGAACCTCAAGAAACGATAAAAAAGCTGACGTAAATTACCTTGTTTACTACCAACATAACGGACATATCCTGACATGATAGTACCAACTTCTATAACTTTTATTTCAGGTATATTTTTTACAGCGCACTTCCAGTACGTAATTCAGGACTGTGAATTGACCTCACCTCGCTTTGAATTACTCCAACCGGAACATGTCTTTGACATAAATTTGGTAATTCGCAAACTGTATACGAGGAAACAAACAATTTTATTAGCTTAGATAGCACAAAATGTTTAATAGGCAGGATCGACAGAAGGACTACTTTGTTCGCCTAAAGGGATATTAAAGTGCAAGTAAATAATACTGAAGCAACTTTTGGGACATTTTCTGATGTAAATGGCATACTGTTGTCTTTCCCAGATGGATTCAGGCATCAGGATTTTCTACCCGACTAAACTTCTAAATCTTCTTACATTTTATTTACTTCCATCTTTCCGGTAACAATTTTTTTTCTAGATTGTTGAATGACTTGGTAGACTGCCATTAACACCTTTCTGTGTCTGTTATTTTAGGCTTTGGTAAGATGTGATCAACGAACAGCCTACTTTGAAGAGGCTACTTTAGAGGAATCAGCCGCTCACGTTATCTTGAAATGTAAGGCCGTGGCTTCCCAATGCACATACATTGTCGGTACAGTGGTTTCGCTCCATGAACTCTGTGAAGTGACGAGGAAGCTCCTGTATTTCTGGACGGAGTTAGGCTGGCTATGTTAGCCAGGACTCCAACGCAAAACGAACCAAATGGAAGTTCCAGTACAGAAAAAGGAGTGGACACTACACTAAACTACAAAACGTGGGCAACGGAATGATCGCTGTTTTGTCGACACTACTCATACGTAAATTCCCACTTTGAAATAATACTTCTGCATTGCCTGTTTTTCATGACTGTCATGTAAGTTAGGCGTTGTAAAATGAGGGGCCGTTGTCGGCTCGCAAGTAGCTTTTTACAGCCAATAACAGTGCTAATAACTTTGTCAGTAAAATGGTTTTACGTTATACGATCGTACGTACGGATGAATTTGATGGTAGATCAGTCAGTAGGTACTGTAGGTATGGACAGGTTTTATTTTGTTACTCTAATTTAATGGTAGAGGATCTTCAGGGAAGTAACTGTAGTTGGGTAAATGAGAATTTGCGTAAATAATATATTGTTGGATCGTGATGGTTTCTGAATTTTCTTTAATTTGTGTGTGTCGTATATGTATTAACTGACAGCAAAAAAGATAAGAATATTTTCAACTATGTAGGTGTGTATAAAAAAAAATATATATAAACATAATTTATTGCAGACTCAAAGGTCCATAGTTTTGTTATGTATAGCATAAGTATAATGAGCCTATAATGTCCTCACAGTTGGGACACAGGCCTCTTTTCTTGAGAGGAACTGGGCCATAGGTCACTAAGCGGGTAGTTGTGCAGTAACACTTCGATTGCACATGCTTCTTACGATGTTTTCTTTAATCCTTTTAGGAGCTGGGATGATGATATAACTTACACAAAGTGTAGTGCTTGCCGAACTTCCAACTCAGGACTTGAAAGTCGCGTATGTTACCACCGCCTGGGTCAAGGATTTGACATCTTCGTCTTAGCATCATTTATATATTAAAAAGATATGAATATTCAAAGATGTTTACGTTCTTTTATGCCTGTGTTAGTATTGGAAGTACGTGTGACGTCATTTAATCATGAACTTTCACTTTTTAAGCACAATGGTGTGCTACAAAATACAAACTGTCATATTTATTAAGCATCTACCGACAAATGTCTAAGTACTACTCTAAACTTACATATAAACCATAGTGATGATATTCCAATAAAAAATTACGTAATATTTTATTGGAATATCATCACTATGGTTTATATGTAAGTTTAGAGTTATTTCCTGTACACACAACAATATTTACTCAGGTGGGTACTCTAACAATTGTAGGTATTTGACCACACAACAATAGTTTAGGTAGGTACTTAGACATTTGTCGGTAGATGTTTAATAAATATGACAGTTTGTATTTTGTAGCAAACCATTGTGCTTAAAAAGTGAAAGTTCATGATTAAATGACGTCACACGTACTTCCAATACTAACACCTGCATACCAAACCATTTTGCAGTCAGTACATAAGACGACATGACTGCGTATCATAACTGAATATTTACGGATAACATCAAAATATCCAGTGCACATCCTGTCAATGCAAATATCTTAATCGAATCTTAAGCCATCAGCACAAAAATACAAAAAACTGAGTCGTATTATTAAAGTATATACGAGTAAGTATGGTATTATTGAAACCTTATGTTTTTGTAGATGTTAAAAAATGTATGTATCGTGACGTATACATGGATGGTGGTTGCATGTATTTTTTTAAATATGCTTGCTTATACAATTAAAAACTGGCAAACCCGCCACACGATATCCTGCCGATGCCCGAATCCGATTGCATCGCCACCTACCGGGTCTAATTGTAAATCTAAAACATCCAGGAATCCAATCAAACTCACACGAAAAATTTATCAAAATCGGTTCAGCCTTTTTCGAGTTTTGTAATGTAATGAATACTGATATGAACATCTATATTTATGACATTGTCTGGTCATTATGAATATTGCTACGTAATGGTTGGGCAATTCGATAATAATTATGGTCAATGAATTAGTCCAAGAGCGGGCGAAGTGAGCTTGGGAGCTTAGGTCACCCCGACCGTTCGAAGGAGATGACGGGAGCTGAAATGAGCAAGCGAACTCAGCTCCCGTCAACTCCTTTATGTTAGGTTACTTAAGACCCTGCAGACTGAAAGAGGAGCCCCGCGTAGGGATTCGTCAACCTTGTTGCTTAAATAGTAATCGTACTTACCTATATTATTTTAAAAACAATGTCAATATTAAAATAATTAAAAGAAAACACATATTTTATTACCCTTCCCAATAAGTGATTGGCATTATTCAGAATTAGTCAATTTAATCATTTCAATAGTTTTTACCTACTCATGTTGAGCAATTTTGAAATTGCCCTGGCATAATGAATAATGCCGTATTAATCAATTGATCCATAAAATATAGCTTGCATTATCTCTAGAAAAAACCTGTATGCAAAATTTCAGCTCATTCAAACACCGCAATTTGGGTCAGATTTAACCTGCAAACTTTGATTACATACACACAGACACAGCGAACAGGTAAAACTAAATAAATCTTGCAATAATGATAACTCACTCAATTATGTTGAGCAACTCAAACTACAAATTTTCCTTCCTATGATAAATTACAGGATGCGTTCCTAAAAGGGACCCCATAACTTCCCGTAAAGAGAGTCGTAATAAGCGGCCAAGGGTTCGCAGATTATGACATCACCATGTATTCTAAGTTTAAATTATTATAATTTGCCTTTTACGTCGTTGATTTGAGGAGTTTCGAAAAATTTACCCTTGTAAGTTATTTTAATGCTCATAGTTATGATATTATTATTAGTACTTTCATTAATGAACTGTTTTTAAGGTAGATACTACAGCCAAAAGCGAATTTTCAGCAATCTTTTACAAACTATATTAACGTAACTTTCCGTGAATTATAAAATGATTTAAAGATGAAGCAAAAAATTATAGTATAAAGAAACTTAAAAACACGGTTTAATAGAAACCCGAACTAAAAAGTGGAAAATAATGTTTACCCCACGCTTTTTTACAATAAAATATTTTTTTTAGTAATCACACTATTCTTAATTTTAATTTATTGGAAATTATTTTCCACTTTTAGTTTGGGTTGCTATTAAGGGTACATTAGTCGAAAATTCTTCCATACAAACGTAGTCTAGGGATTATATCACTATTTGACAATGTACGTTCAAAATAAAAAGTGATACAAATACCATGACAATTTGTCTCTGTCTGTATGAAAGCAAAATAATAAATATTTGAAAGTTATGAGCGTCGAAAGTTCCACATTTCGACACTAATTTATCGCATTTTTGGGCGCAAATAAATGCCATAAGAAGACGGAAAACTTAAAAACGGCTACCATACAGGGAAAGATTAGTAGTTCAACAATGCAAATAATTTAATTTTGAACAGATACGTTTAGTCGTTTTTTCATGATATCCAGACTACCAAAAGTCTCATTATAAAATTTCGCGCGCTCGGTTTCGTCCTAAATCATTATCCATTTCGCTACAAATTTACAAAAGTGAGTATTCGTACGCGAACTAGCTTCCTACTGCTCATCACAGCATCTATCTCTTCCACACGAGTTGTCGGTTGATATAAAATGCATTTTAACCCCGCGCACAAAATAGTTCGTGCCGTCGACTAGTGTAACCTTAAAGCGTGTTTTTTAGTTTTGTTAAACTATTATTAGCTTCTGCTAACGGCTTCGCCCGCATGAAAGTCAAAAATTATCCCGAGGGAAAATATGCCCGGGATAAAAGTATCCTATGTGCTATTCCTGTCTATAATCTATCTCTATGCCAAATTTCATCCAGATCCGTCCAATTGTTTGAGCGTGAAGAAGTAACAAACATAACACACACACACACTCGCAAACATTGGACTTTATTAGTGTGATATATTTTTCACTTTTTAGTTCAATCGATAATCCTGGAGGTCCTGGTAAGGATAATGGGACAAACTTTTTAAATTATTGCATTGTCATCGGTCCTTGATAGGTGTGCAAAGTTTCAAACTAATCCGACGTTTTGAAGGGGGTGAAAATAACGTTCAAAGATTCCGTTACATATAGATACCAAGCTAATAAAAGTGGGTTAAATAAAAAAATATTGTCTATGCCTCTAGACAGTCTATCGGCGATGGCGATTGTCGAAATTCCCAAGTGTAAGGGATTGATCACGTCACATTTCGATAGCGCGTGGCAATCCCATACATTTATGATGATTCACCGATCGCTATCATGACGTTCTCGTTGATAGAACATCACTCTACCTTCTACTCGCGTAATTATTAACATTGTTGAACTACTGATCTATCCCTGTATGGAGGCCGTTTTGCAATTTTCCGTCTTCTTATATGGAATAATCCCTAGACTACGTTTAATTAACGTATAAAGTGATACTCGTAGTGTTTGTGACCAGTTTGTTATTATAATAACTCAAAAACAATTGTTATTTAAATAATTCATGTACCGGCTGTCATCGTTTGAACTGTGGATTTGAATTCTTCAAACCGGGGGAGTATTTTGTTTTGATTTACAAATTATTACTGTATTATCTATATACCATACACCACTCATACACCGCTCAAGGCTCTGAGCAACGTCCAGTACACACCGGCTACGTTTATGTCTCATTTTGTTTGACAAATTGTGGAAACAAAACTCGAGGACGAAAACACTTGCCCCAGACAAAACATTCACTGCAAAACCTACTTCACACAAGATATATTAATATCTTTAATATAGTGTAAATATTATAGCTAAACCCCATACTTTATTAGCATTGTAAAGAGACTTTGTTCCCACTAAAACTGATGTTCTTAACAATCCCTAAACCTAAATCGAATCTCACAATAAACACCAATGTTTATTAAAGCCTTTCCTTAAAGTAATACCTGTAATTAAGTCTGAGAATATTAAATTAAATAGCTTTTCTTTGTTCTTAGCTTTTTTTTTTCATTTTTTCTCATTTACCTCCATATATTTTTATAATCTTATTTCTTGCATTTTACTACTTTTAACTTTAAAACCCCTCCTACTTTCTCAAGTTTTCTAATAACTAAGTATTATCCTCAGCTGTTTCCTGTCACATTGCAGGTGTTGCTTAAGGAAAACCGTCAATATGATGACCCGGGCAGCTACCGTTCGTGACATGAGTGACAAACTGAAAGCAGCGCTGAGGGAGCTAGAATCATCAAGAAATGAGTGCAGCAAGCTTCTGCGGGAACGAGAAGAAAGTGAAGTTGAAATTGAGTTAATAGTGAACAAAAACACTCAACTCAACCAGCTTGCCGAACTACACTCCCAGCATATAGATATACTGGACCAGCATCACCATCTCCGTCAACTAGTGTCAGATTTTCAACAGTGCCATGACACTCATGACCAGGCACTGAAGCGTATATCTTTACTGGAAGCTGATTTGTGCAAGGCTCATAACACCATTACCTCCATCGACTCGCTGAAAGTCATCGAAGAGGTTTCTAACAACAGTAACCTGTACAATGAGCTGATGGCTAGTGCATCCGAGCTGGAGTGTGAGCGGCCCACCATTACCATAGACCTTACGGGGGATGATACCATTGCTAAATGTCCAATTCTAGGTAGTCACAATAAAATTAAGAAATATATTAAGATCAATAAAAGTATTAATACTATAAATAAGTATTAAGTAAAGTATTAATAATATAAGAAACTTTAAAAAAATCAAAGTGTTTACAAATATAATGTTAACCTTAGAAGAGATTGCAGAAACTTAAAAAACCAATTAAATATATGTAATAGTAAATTGGAAACTAGTACACAAATGTATGATGTTGACATTCAGAACCTACAAAGGGAATTATTGAGTAAGGAAAATACACTAAAGGAAATATTTTGTAAATATGAATGTAGTCAACAGATGTTAAGTGAGCGCTTGCAGGAGGCCTGTGAGTTGTTGAACTCACAGGCCTCCTGCAAGCGCAGGACCTGGTGAAGTATAATGCAGAGAGGTATGAGTCATTGACTAACAACCTCACCTGTAGTTGTGCTGATGCTCCGCCACCTCTCATATCACAACATGTTGCTCCTACAACTTTACCCATTGATCTTACTGCAACCACTTTGAACCCCACCAAAAGTAATATCTTAGTATATTCAGACAAATTAGGAACAGGTTTTGGATCTTTGTTAAATAACCGTTCTAAACACACAATAGTGAACCATTGTTATCATAAACTGCATTTTAATGAGCTCATTCATAAAATTCAACAGACACAATTGAATGAGCAAACTACTGTAGTGCTTCTTTTTGGAAATAGCCTTAGTGTAACAAAAAGGGACATAGTTAATGGTATTGACACCCTACTTAAGTTAAGATTAGGCAAATTAATATTATGTGCATTGCCCTATTCTGACAAGTTACTTGTTCAGGAAAATGAATACATTTCTAGTTTAAATAACTTGATGCATATTATATCTTGTCGTCATAGTGACCGTTTATTGTTTTTTGACACCAACAATTTTGTTAGTGATTTTATTTTGATTCGGGATCATATGTTTCTTCCCAAAAATAGTCGACATTTATTAGCTACATTGTTAGCTTTTAATATACACGCAGTTATTGATGATTTAACTGAGACTAGGTTTAGTGATTTAACAGTATTATCCAGTTTTTCTGATAATACTACTGTAGATTCTTTAAACGATTAGAGCCGACAATAGAGAAGACGAATAGTAATATTTTACTATATCATCAAAATATAAATCGCTTCTCCGGCAAAATTTTAGACGTGGAATTGTTAGTAGATAAATACCACATGGATATCTTATGTTTTTGTGAAACTTGGTTAAAACCAGATAGGATGTTGTTTAATGTAAATAATTTTTCAGTTGCCAGCGCGTACAACAGATCCACAGTGGGTGGTGGTACCCTGATACTTTGTAATAGTCATCTCAAATATAAGGAAAGAAAGGATATCACTGCCTACTCTGTTGATCACTTATGTGAGGTAGCATGTGCAGAGGTCGAGGGGCATACTATCTTGTGTGTTTACAGACCACCAGCATCAAACTTGTCATTGTTTTTAATTACAATGGAAGAATTGTTAAGTAAGCTTTTCAGAGATAATAAATTAGTTTTTGTTTGTGGTGACTTAAATATAGATCTGTTAGTCAATTCACCTGAAAAATGTAAGCTCATTTCATTGTTCAAATCATTTAACTTAAAATGTTTATTTAATGAACCGACAAGAATAACAGCAACTTCAGCTTCGTGCATAGATAATGTATTCACTAATTGTAAAGTACAAAAATCGTTTTTAATTAGTGGCTTTAGGTCAGACCATACTGGTCAACTAGTATCTTTTGAGTAAGATAAAAAAATAACCTAGCTAAATCAATTCGATTAAGACCTCTTACTAAAAATAAATTAAATTCTTTTAATAATAATGTTTCTAGCAACTTTTGTAACGCCAGTTTTGATTTAAAAGACCCCAATATAAATTACGGCACGTTGTTTTCTAAAATTTGCCAAGAATTCAATAAAACGTGTACTATAAAAACAGTTAAAGTCAACAATTACAAATCGAAATTTAGTGAATGGGCCACTGTGGGCATAAGAAAAAGCCGAGATAATTTATATAATTTATATTACGAAAAATCTTTGACTACCGATCAAGTTTTCCACACATATGTTAGAAACTATTCCAAAATATTCAAAAGAGTCTGCGCTTAAGCAAAATCTCAAATAATAATTAACAAAATTGGTGTTTCTAATAATAAAATAAAAACTGTGTGGCAAGTAATTAATAGAGAAACTGGAAAGACACAACAACGCGATAAGAATGAGTTGTCTTTGAAAATATCTAATCAAACCATTTCTGATAAGCAAGAAGTCGCTGGACATTAGAAAATTTCTTTACCAATATTCCGTTAGAGGTTACGAAGTCACTTCCCTCCTCATCTAAATTGGCTGCAGCTCTTCTTAAGGAATACTTTACTAAAGACATACCAACCTTTAAATTTAAACCAATATGCATTGATACAATTAAAAACGCGTTCAAAAGTCTTAATATAAAAAACACTGAAGACTTATGGGGGATATCCGTTAGGGTTCTCGGAGATATTATTGACTCAATTGCTCCTGTCCTAACAGGCATATTCAATCAATGTTTGGACAGCGGCACGTTTCCTGACTTAATGAAACACAGTAAAGTAGTACCAATTTTCAAATCAGGCTGTAAGAGCGATCCCTCTAATTATAGACCTATATCCGTGCTACCAGCATTGAGTAAAATCTATGAAAAAATCATGCTGGACCTGATGTTGTCTCATTTCAATTCAAATGGGATCCTGCATAGTCAGCAGTTTGGTTTCACGAAAGGTAGGTCGACAACGGAAGCGGGAGTAAAACTCATCAGCCACATTTTTGAGTCTTGGGAGAAGTCCCAGGATGCCATTGGCATTTTCTGTGATCTGTCAAAAGCGTTCGACTTCGTCGACCACAACACACTGATCTGTAAATTACAACACTACGGGATTCGAGGACAAGCTGCTGATCTTGTGCTTTCCTATTTATCAAACAGACAGCAAAAAGTAAATGTTAATGGGGCGATGTCCTCCGGGTCTCTAGTCAAAATGGGCGTGCCCCAAGGTTCCATTCTCGGCCCTTTCCTTTTTCTTGTTTACATAAATGATCTCCCTTTTATGATGGCCAAATTATCGGATATATTTCTATTTGCTGATGATACTTCGCTAATTTTTAAAATAGATAGGAAAGATACGGATGTCTTACATGTCAACGAAAGTCTGATTGTTCTCTCGGAATGGTTCGCAGCTAACAATCTTTTACTGAATGCGAAAAAAACAAAATGTCTAAAGTTCTCTTTACCAAATGTACCTCAACGTGACCTAAATCTAAATCTTGACGGCAAAAATCTTGAAATAATAACGGAAACTGTATTCTTGGGGATTACTATCGATTCAAAATTGCAGTGGTGCGCGCACATTAGAACTCTTTCGGGCAGGTTAAGTTCGGCTGCCTATGCAGTAAGGAAGATAAGGCAGTTAACCGATGTAGCCACAGCTAGACTAGTATACTAGTATACTTATTTCCACAGTATTATGTCTTATGGCATTCTGCTGTGGGGGTCAGCAGCAGACGTTGACTCAATTTTTATCTTACAAAAGAGGGCAATCCGCGCGATCTATAAAATGGGTCCTCGCGAGTCCCTCAGAGAAAAATTTAAAGAGATCGATATACTGACTCTACCTTCACTTTATATTTTGGAATGTGTTTTGTATGTCCGCAAAAATCGAGTGCTTTTCAAAACTAGAAGTGACTTCCATAATTTAAATACACGCAGTAAGCACGAAATTGTAATACCCAAATTCAAATTAACGAAAACTAGCAAGTCTTTTCTTATAAACAGTATACGCTTTTATAACAAGTTGCCTAAGTCAGTTATAGAACTGACCGATGGAAAGTTCAAAAACTACATCAAACGTATCCTTGTTAAAAAAGCATATTATAGAATCTAGGACTACTTTGAAGATAAAATTTTTGGCTTTGACACCCTCTGCGCATGCGGCTTCCCTGGTAACTCATAAACGGCACAAATATATGGATATCTCTAACTATTCTCAATCTCATTTTTTTTCTCTTTTAATTAGACTTTTTACAGTATTTTTCAATCATCATTATAGCCCTTTGCTAAGAATAGTTACAGCACTGATTACAGTATTTGTGCCACATGTTAAATTTAGTGTTGTTTTTTTATTTTTTTTACCTTTGTATAGATTCTTTTACCGATTGTGAATGTGTGAACATTGTAGGCTTTCTAGATTTCTAGATGATTGTTAACATTTGTTAACATTTTATTTCGGACAAATTTTTTTTTTTTGTTTTTTTGTTGTTTTTTTTTTCAATTTCGTAAGACTTATTGTCGGGCCTACGTTGTCCCCCCATATCCAAGTACTAATGCTGTAACATGGAAATATTGTAAACACAAAAAAAAATAAAAGAGTAACCATGGAGTTTCTTGCCGGTTCTTCTCCATAGGAAACGACTAACCCGAACCGTGCACCTTTTGTCGACGTTTTATAAGTGCCCATGTAGGCCTATGTAAAATAAAAATATTTGATTTATTTGATTGATTTGACTCTTGTCGCTAATACGCTACCATGCCAATCAAAATAATAACCCAAACTTTAAAAAAATAAGCATAATCAATATTTTACGGTAGCAAAAACGAACAAAAAATCCCAACAGTTTGCTCAGACTATTCCTACACAATTTAACACAAAAGTTGCTGAATCGATGCATTTAAGACCACAAAACTCTAAAAGGAAATAGCGTTCAAAACTTTGATCAGCGGCCAAATGTAATCCGTACCTGAAAGGTCCCGGCTACACAGATCTTGGCACGAATTTTTAAACTGTCCCAGACTACGTTAAAATGAATACCTAGGTGAGGATGGTTAACATGGGAACTCGTTAGAATATCGTTTGTGAAAATTTGAGCAGCGATGAAATTATTAGGATAATAATAAATTCATAAAACATTCTAATGAAAAGGTTTTGAATGTTAGCATAACAGCAGGCATGGCAGAATTGGGCACGCCACAATTGCGGCGATAAGGCCCCTCTTTGAGGAGTAGCTTGAGAGGCGCCACGGCGTCCTCACCTTCCGCCTGACGCAGGTCCTCACCGGACACGGCTGTTTCGGGAGGTTCCTGTTCAGGATGAGGCGGGAGGAAACGCCCGGGTGTCACCATTGTGTGGATAGCCCGGAGGACACGGTGGAGCATACGGTGGAGGTCTGCCCTGCTTGGGCTGGGCACCGCCGTGTCCTCGTGGAGGCGATCGGCGGTGGCAACCTCTCGCGTCCGGCCCTGGTTCAGGCCATGTTACGGAGCGAGAGGGCATGGGAAGCTGTCTCCGCCTTCTGCGAAGCAGTAATGCTCGCGAAGGAGGAGGCGGAACGTGTGAGGGAGACGCAACGGAGACGTCCTCACGCCCCTAGCCACCGCAGGAGACGCCCTGGGCGTCGGGAGTCGCAAGCCGATTCCCGGCCACCGTAGGCGCGGGTTTGCGGACGGCGAGTAATGGGTAGCTCGCCGTCCGATAAGGACCAAGCCCGAGTCAACGGCGGCGGCGCGTTGTGTTCCACGCGCGCCTCAAAGAGATGTCAGCAGAACTGACGGGGTCCGCGAGAGCCGATGCCTGTCTGGGTCGCGGATAAATTTAAAAGAGAGTTACCGCGGCCCTGGCTCAAGCAACTGAAGGAACACGGGTGGGTTTTAGTCAGTAAAAGTCTGACACGCCCTCCCGCCTCACCCAGAGCGGGAGAAGTCATAGGATGATTTCACAAACAAAACAAAAAAAAGGCATGGCAGAATGGTGGGTAACTATAGGTTCAGTTAGTTAACCTCTTGTTTTGAAATCTAACCAGCAATACCAGTGGAAAACAAATGCACATACTGCTGATGTGGATATCATTAGAACTGCACGCCAACAGCATGCCATTTACACGTCGACTGCACGCGGACTGCTGAGTCTGTTGACAGTTTCGACAGCTATGTCAACGGCATACTAAACGGCATTTTGCATTTGAGCCCTTAGTGCGAGCTTTGTATGTCTATAAAAAACGGGTTTCACACAATAGTCACCAGACGGAGCTTAGTCAGTTTCAAGACCAATTCACATTTAAGTTGTCGCGATCAAGCACATTTAAAAACACGCACCAACCCCACAGGCGTGTCGTTTGTATGCAATACATGGGTTTAGAGACTAGTGTACCCTTAAGAGGAAATACGATCGCAGACATCCGATTGACATTCCTAAGTAAAAAGTCATAATTCGAGGTTTGGCTTTCACCTATTTCCTCCTCCAATATTGGACCAATTTAAAAGATATTCCATAACTTGAAAAAGAAAGATATTTTATGGGCTTCTATGTTTTCCTTTTTAATGATACATTACCTTTAGAAGCAATAAAACTCTCGAAAGATGCTCAAAATGGCGCTGGCAACAGAGGCTTAGTGTACAAATTTGACAACAACAAAAAAAAGGGAAACATAGGGGCACAGTATATATTTTTCTTTTTCAGTTTACGGAATATCTTTTAAATTGGTCCAATATTAGAGGAGGAAATAGGCGAGAGGCAAACATCGGATTATGAATATTACTTAGGAAATTCAGTCGGTGTTTTACTATTTTGTGCGCGGGGTTAAAATGCATTTTATATCAACCGACAACACGTGCGGAAGAGATTGATGCTGTGATGAGCAGTAGGAAGCTAGTTCGCGTACGAATACATACTTTTGAAAATTTGTAGCGAAATGGATAATGATTTAGGACGAAACCGAGCGCGCGAAATTTTATAAACAGACCTTTGGCAGTCTAGATATCATGAAAAAACGACTAAACGTATCTGTTCAAAATTAAATTATTTGCATTGTTGAACTACTAATCTATCTCTGTATGGTAGCCGTTTTAAAATTTTCCGTCTTCTTATGGCATTTATTTGCGCCCAAAAATGCGTTAAAATTAGTGTCGAAATGTGGAACTTTAGACGTTCATAACTTTCAAGTATTTGTTTTTTTTCTTTTTTGCTTCCATACAGGACTAGATAATGATGAGACAAATAAATATAACTTTTTATTTTGAACGTACATCGTCAAACAGTGGAATAATCCCTAGACTACGTTTGTATGGAAGAATTTTCGACTAGTGTAACCTTTAGCAACGTGAATCACAAAACAGTGACAACGCATCGTCTACCCATAGTACTGCCAACATACTTTCTCAGTATAATGTAGTGTAGAAATTTTGCCTACATGCGGAGCGGAAACAGGTAGGCGCTGCGAAATTACTTAACGACGGTCCCGAAGTAGTACGGAGAATAATTACTGTGGGACTAGGAGATAAGACATACAACAGATAGATATATATTATAGTAATGGGGGTTTGTGGTATTAGTTTAATTGTACCTGTAGCCATAGTTATACTCCACACGGACTCGCACACTTACATTCTACACGTAGCTACCATGACTCAAACACAAAACACAATATATTACCTATCAACCTACCATTATGTTTTTTTTAAGATTTAAAATTGATCATTTGTAGATAACCCTGTAACTTTTATTTATTTTAAATTACTATTCTTGAAATTGTGAGTAGGAGTACCAACTAATTAATTTAAAAAACCGGCCAAGTGCGAGTTGGACTCGCGCACGAAGGGTTCCGTACCATAATCGCGGAAAAACGGCAAAAAAACACGTTTGTTGTATGGGAGCACAACTGAAATGTTTATTTTATTCTGTTTTTAGTATTTCTTGTTAAAGCGGCAATAGAAATACATAATCTGTGAAAATTACAACTTTCTAGCTATCATGGTTCAAGAGATACTGCCTGGTGACAGATAGACAGACAGACAGACGGACTGCGGAGTCTTAGTAATAGGGTACCGTTCTTACCCTTTGGGTACGGAACCCTAAAAACAAAATTCGGAAGAGCGAAGTGTCCTAACACAGACATTTTTTTGCCTAAAAGGACACTTCAAACACTAATGTATAAAATAAAACTTTTGTAGCAAAATAAAAATTATTATTACTTACATCGATGACGAAGGTATCAAAGACTAACTGAAATAATGCAATTCCTGAAAAGGCGTCATTGTATAATGAACAACTCTTATTGTAGGATCAACCCCAGATTGCGAAAAAAATCAGCTGTGCAGTAGGTACATTTTGTCGAGTTATGCATATATAAATGTTACTGTCACTACTGAACGAATTTTAATGAAACTTTACAGTAACTATAGTAGTAGTAGTCTGAAGTAATTTATAAAGATAATGTGCAATTTTAATGTGCAATTTGGTCAAGAGGGGTTAGAACTAAGGGAAACACCAATTCCACGCAAGCGTAGCCGCAGGCGGCAACTAGTCCACTCTAAATTCCTTGTGAGTCACCACCGTTATTACAGTACACAGCCTTAATAAAGACAAAACAAAATAATTTATTGCAGTATCCTCTTACAAATTAAACGAGGAAGGTTTTCCCAAAAAAATAAAATCATTAGCAATTGCTATCACGCAACGATATCTCGGCAAACTTTAATTAAATATAGTCATTAAAAATATTTATAACACCCGACGGTAAGACTTGCATTTTTATGAGTTTTTAAAAGATACAGTAAGATAGTACGGAAGACGGCAGACCCGATAAATCGCACCCTTAGAATGAAAGTGACCTAATTCATAATTCTTGTAATTTCTGATTTTGCTTTAAACTGACCTTAAAGGTGAACGTGCACTTAGACGCGCCGCAGGAGCCGCACGCATCGCAGTCATCGCAATTTAATAAATCTTTAAATGAAATCGTATGCAACGTCGTGCACCTATGCGTCCCGCACGACCCGCATTTCAGTAAAATGCTGTAGGTATTGATGACGTCATCCGCACCAGCACGTGCGGATGACGTCATCAAATTCGGCGCGTTTGATGCTTGCGAGTGCGGTACGCGTGGCGCGGTACGTACAAAGTGGACATGATGCGAGCGGCGCGTACGTTGCGTATTGCGCGAGGCTATGACAAAATGCGATGACTGCGGCGCGTGCGGTTCCTTTGGTGCATCTAGGTGCGCGTTCACCTTAAAAAGCCTACTAAGCCCGAATTATGAGTAAGAAAGGTACAGCCTATACATCGGTTACTTCAGTACAACAAAGTACTCTTAGTAGTAGTAGTATTCTTTTTTGGTGATTTGTATGCTCATTTCCCACAAATTGCATTTTTTGAGTTAGGTCACTTTCATTCTGAGGTTGCGTAAATATGGCCGGTGTTGGTAATTAAGACTGCACGTGTATAAATTTATTCGCGAAGTCTCCTTGCAAAATTAAGTCTGCTCGCTATCTTTTTAAAGGTAGTAGGGACTCCTTGCGAAGTAGGTATCTCGCTTGAAAAAGTTGTAATACCATATCTACTTATTTCATCACTCGTATTTCGAAAACACTAGAAAACAGTTGAGCTTGACAAATAATATCAACTAACGAAATTTACCGTAATATTAAGATGAAAAATAAAATTGTCAAACGTGTTTCAGCTGATGTTATTGGATGAATGATTTTTCAGCAGTCAATCTTATTTCATGACTTGATTTTTATTATTATTATTTTTATAATGCACCAACATATTCTGTTGCTTGCTTCAATAAAGACCAAACACCCTCCATGTTTGAGTATTGGTAACTGTTTGTACATATTACAAGTATTATGTATGTCGAAACATATGGCGAACACCATACATCCTTTCATAAACTAGATCCTAATCAAACCTTGCCACAGACACATTAGATAATAAATACCATAGCTGTAACATACACGGTTTACACTGCATCATAAACTAACAATGTTACGGATTTTAGCAGCTAATACAACATATTTTAGCAGCCAGGACAACGTATTTGATCATCCAATGTAACGTCCCACCGATATTGTTTTATGACGCAATGGCAGCTTCTGAGCCATTCGCAGGTGATGTTGAAAGCTTTTGGATGCACATCATGTCTTGTTATATCCTTTACAGTGTGTGCTTTGTCTCGGTTAGTTTGTTGATAGAGAGAATGTTTGGAATAATCGAAAGATTCAATGAGGAGCTGGTCAGATTGGAACTATTGAATGGCCTGATTGGAACGATTTAACTCTCTCTCTCTCTCTCTCTCTCGATTTGACTCAGCCATTTCCAATCCTAAAGAACTATTTCATTTGCTCAGATTTTTCTCAATATACAAGAGTAAGAATTTTTTACGGGCGTTTGTCCGCGACATAAACCGTGAAAAAAATTCAAGCAAATTTTCATTCCCTTATGAGATTTATTTCCATAGATGTTAATGTCCTGTCTTACAACAAAATGTCAAGTTCATGCAAAATGTAAAGTTTCTAGACCCAGCGGTTGATAGGTCAGTCAGTCAGCACAGAGGGGGCTCCGGGGTGGTCTTTTGAGATATCACAGGGATCTGCGGATGGATCACCATCCGGTGATCACACCGGGGTGGTTTTACTCAGGTAAAAAACTTACAATCCTTGGCCTTTTCTCAAAAAGTCCAGGAGTCTTTTGAAGGGTGCCTTCAATAACATAAAAAAATGTCAGTCAGTCAGTTTTGCATTTTATATAATTCTGTGGTTGTAGATAATATAAAAATATTGCCCCATTTGGTTATTAAAAGATTGAAGAATGTTGCATGGCTCTTATCGAATTCTCTTTTGATGAACTTTAAGACGATCGTTATTAGGTTAACAAAGGTAACTGACCATTTGGCAAAGCCATGTCAAAAACATGACTTCAAACCAGAAATCGACTTTACAATAAAACAAACGACAACATCAACCAAACATTTAACAGCTAATCCAACGCTTATCTAACACGACCAGTATTTATCCGAACACTGCAACACATCACTCGTTGGTTGCAGCAACCATTACACGGCCCGACACGCGATTAATTCCGAGAACCATCTACATCGGGACCGATGGCTGTGCAACCAACTATTTATCGTGGAGTATAATGAGACCGAAGGGACATCGGCTATTAATACTCGTATGTGTTTAGAACCAGCTTGATTGGCGATCGTTTAGCGTCTGTTTTAAGGATGGGACTTGTAATGTGTAGTGTGGAGGTGTTCTGTGAGGGCTAATTGGCGAGTTCGTTGAACGGACTGTTTGGTTACTCAGGCTTACAGCATCTGTTTGTCAATGACGAAAGTGCCGATATTGGAGTTTGAACAGAGTTTGTAAGATAGCATGAGCTCTATGGGATATTGGTAGTGGTCATGTGTCCTGCATGGACTGATGTAATCTCAGTTGATTGCTAAAATATATATAAGTATGTGCTAATGCTTATTATGTTACAAATCCGACAAAGTCATAAGATAACTCTCCAAGCAGAAAAATTAAATTAAACCTTCAAGCAGAAAATAGTGCGATGTTAAAAAATACAGAAAGGAAAGCACTCTTCCCTCAAAAAACACTGGCATATTCTTTTTAATTCTTTATTGTACATAACATCAAACAATCAAGTCAAATATTCAATCAATGATTAGTTAGTTCCTGTATAATGGCGAGCTAAACTGAAAGGTTTCAAAAATAAACGAGTAAACAATAAGTCTAGAGAATAAAAATTGCAGTTTGGAAATCGGCAAAAGGAACAGCGATATTCTATTAACAAAACAATAGACTTACTTTAAACTATAAATCAAAGAAACAATCAACAAAACCGCTTAATCCATTCAGCCATTTAAATGCAAGTTGTTCTCATAAAACGGCTGCCAATAAGACCATTGCTGTAGACAGCAACAGTTGTACTACCGGTTGTACGGAACAAGAGACAATCGTTGTATAAATTAGAATGCATGAAAATATTCGCGACTGCGATTTGTTCGTGCCAGGAAAGTTGGTGGATGCACGAGAGGGTATTTTGTGCGGCGGCCAGCGTTTTGAAGGTGTCAAGAAAAATTTACTAATTTGTGATATTTCTGAACCAAACTTTATAAATTATAAGATTCTTGGGAAACGTTATTGCTCAAAAAAAAATGGTTGTCTGTAAAGTCGGTTCACGGAAGTTTAACGTGACAACGTCATAACAAAAAGATGCGGCGCAAGCCGAACGTTTATGCCGATCGTGCCTTTCGCTCGCTCGTGTAACGCTCTCGCTCCGATCGTAACGTTACAATGAGCGTGACGGAACAATGTGCGTAACGGGACAATGAGTCATACTTTTTTGTGCATGCAGCCGGCGTTCATCGATTGATTAGACGTTGTCACGACAAAATTTGTAACTCTAAAAGTGTTATTTTCTGTGGTTGTTTGTAAAGACCTGCCGTCACACATATTATACATCGCGCTTTCAAAGTTTTGGCAGCAATTTATACCTACAATATCCCGACAGCAATCACCGGGCAGTGGCCCACCAGACACAACCATCAACCACTTGTATGCTAGACAGATCCTCCTTTTTCAATGGAGGTTTTGACGTGACAACGTCTAACAAATCGATGAATGCCGGCTGCACGTACGAAATAGGATGACTCAATGTAACGTTACGCTCATTGTAACGTTACGCTCATTGTAACGTTATAATGGTAACGTTATAATGACGTTAATTGTGTCGTTATGTATGTGATTTTGTCACGTTAAACTATCGTCCGTAAACCGACTTTACAGACAACCAATTTTTTAGTTTGCGGGTCTCTCCAAGGTTTCAGATATCTCTACAGAACGTTTGATAGTCAGCTAGTTCTTAAAAAACGCAGCAGTCTATTGTGCAGCGTTTCCCTGCACAATAGAAGTCCATATTCTCCCCCACAGTTTGGCTCAGGCTCGAACCGCGGCGGCCTGTAAAAGTGCTCTATAATTAAATCGGTGCTCGCCAAGAAACTGTCAATATCTGTGCAATGCCTGTAGGCTCATAACGGTAAACTTGGCAGGTAACTACGAGCCATTGTTTCATTTTGTTCAGCTGAAAGACTATTCTGATAATAGAGAGGAAAATTGTTGAACAAGGAAAATGGGTGAGTAGATTTAGATCGTGGAGGAAAGAAACACATTTTTTTTTTATTATTATTGGCAGCGACGCGTTGACCACTTAACTATCTCACCTGAGGTTGAGCGATGATATGATAAGTGGTCGATGATGGAACGCACTTGCCTAAAAAGTAACCTATCCACTCTTGGCTGAAAGACCCCCTCGGTTGTAGCCATCAGGACACACAGACTCCGGCAGGCAAAGAATCAGTGAAAGACAATGGCTTGTTAGCTATTTATTATTGTAACATCAAAATTGCTTACTTTATACACATGCAGTTTGCGCTTTGTTAGGCTAGGTAGACAAAAGTAGAATATTTAAAAAAAATCTTAACAAATATAATAACCACTTTTTCGAAGTCGGGGTCGAAAAACGAAAAACAATAGATACCAAAGACACGGACATAGGAAAAGAAAGTAATTTTTTGCTTTATAGTATTTTTTTTTGGAAGTCGGTACAATTTTATTTTCTTTTTACCTTTGGTACCTCAAATTTCAATTAAAATCATTTATAGCCAAAGTACATCTCATGACGATTCCAATAAGCCCAAACACGACTAGGATACATTGGTTTTATTTCGGAGTTCAAGTGCCTACCTTCCGACTTCATCATCAGATCAGTTCGATGGTTCCATTTATTTATAAGTATTTGCTTCATCATAGTCTGTTAACTATTTAAGATGTCTTTAAGGATTTCCAGAGGCCATCTGTGGTTTTCTTCATCAGTTCCACTTCGCCAAATGATACCTTCTGAGTGCAAATGATTTCATTGTTGATGAAAATACCAAAATTGCTATAAATAAGCCTATAATATTTGAAGAGTTCTCTCTATTTCCATTATTAGATTCTGACTTGGTGACAATGGAACCAAAATCGGTCAACAATTGACGGAGAAATCGGTGAACATACATAAGAAAAAACATACATACAGCCGAATATAGAACCTCCTCCTTATAGAGAAGTCGGTTAAAAAACTGTAAACCTTCTTCGACAAACCATCTTTGTCTGAACCTAACCGAGATAGTTATTCTCCCTGACAGCTGTAACTCATATATCCAATCCATTACAAAATAATTGCAATCCATCATACTAATGTTTTAGCGTTACTTTATTAGCTCCCCAGGTACCTCGTGTTTATAGCGTCGCTTTGTCCAGAGTTGAGCGTCGAGCGTCGAGTCTGATACGGTTTTATGACAAGCTCGGTAAAACATTTTGTAATCCACACTTCGGTGACATAGGTTGTGGAGAAATGAGAGCATGTGAATGAAGGGCATTGTTGTCATTTGAATTTCATTACCATCAACACAAAATTCCTCCGAAAGATGTCCACTGCTTGACCTGTGTCCGGTGGTCTTTCAAATGAATTAAGGAGGTCTACTGCCTCCCCCAAACATCATCATATAGACCGGTCATGTGTTTCTCTCATACAGCGGACACCCGCGGCCCTCACCAGGTTGTTAATTCACCTTTTGGGCCGCATCCAATGCAGCATCTTTCGGTGGGTGGTAGCCACTCCAGAACGTTTTGGCCCGATCAGTCTTCCATTCTGCACATTTATCTATGATAAAACACGAGAAAAAGAATGTCTGAATATCCATTAACTTAGCCTACCACAATCTAGACACTGACTGTATCTAGAATGATGCTGTGGCCGACAGGGTTCATAATTGTTCCTGAAACTTATATTTACCACCTGTATGTACATTATGGATGCAATAAATTGAATTTGAATTTGTCTAGACATCTACCTCAGTGACTGAATATTTGATAGACCACAGATTCATTACAAAACCATGGCTCTGCAGCGCGTCAACACCGCTCAAATAAATTAAATTCTGCTCTGTACTAAGGCCCGTATTCCAGATGCGCATACTCGACTCAAACTCAAAATTGGCGAAACTACCAATCAACTGCTGAACAATCAGAACTCTCGAGTTTGGCATATGATTCTTCAGCTTGACGTATGTTTACTCAATAGAGCAAGAAGTTACTGAATTCGTTGTGTGTCTATCCTACAATCATTATGCTCATCGAATGCAGCTATGTTTAGAGTTCTAAGCAATCCAAGAATCGCTCGAACAGCCAACCAGTATGTCCCACACCTTTAAAGCCAGATCCATCCTTACAAAGTCACTTTTATCTCCCAACATACACATTAACGCATAACTTAGCCGCACTCCCCTGCCCACTGCTCGTAAAGCGACAATGTAACGCACGTCCCTCGAAAGGATTTTAACTGCACTGTTGATGGATTGTCTGTTCGCGACGATACTCAATGGAATGATAAAATAAACGATGTGTTTATGTATCCGCACGAATTGGAGACCGTGCCAAGATGGTTGTTGTGTGGTGAAAATAAATAAGGAGAGGAATTCGCAGTGTTGTTTAGGAGTACGTCAGGACTGGACGGAACTAGAAGAACACTATTATGTTTTTGATAAATGAATTTAAATATCTAATCAGGAAGATTGTCTTTTTTCTGTAGTCAAGATAAGAACACAGTTTTTTTCTACGCGAGTAAAGCCAGCGGCGTAAAATTCTATTCTATTCTATGAAAATTGAAATAATTTAATTAAGATTTTGTGTGTTGTGTTGTGTCTTTTGTGTGCACTAAATAAATGATTTATCTATCTATCTATTAGTTACTTTTCTGATTCAGATATATTTATTTGCATATACATGTGTATACATACAACAAATAATAATAAATGAAGTAGAAGAAATGGTTCAAACATGGTTGCCACATACTACGGCGTGCAAATCTTGAATTAATTAATACAATAATAATAATAAACGAAATGATGAATGAATACAAATAATAAATGAAATCAATCTAATTATTATCACAATTAATGTCAGCAAAACTAAGTGAAACAGTGAAAATTAAATGACAAAAATGTAAAAATATCAAGCAAATGTCAAATCACGATTTTTTTGCCGCATTTATGTAAAAAATATAAATTTGCGTCAAATAACAATAATTTATTTGTCTAATCAATCCATGTAAAAAAAGAAATAATATATCAATCCATTGTCAAATAACAATAATGTTGGAATATCAAATCAATCAAATGTCACAATAATAAAAATAATTGATTAATGTATGTCAAATCTATACAAAATTTTAACCAAATGACAAAAATAAGTGGCCAGATCCAAGTAAAAGTTAGTCAAAACAAATGTCAAAATAGCAACATCATTTAAACTCTCACTCATTTAAACTTCCTAACACATTACATGGCTTACAATAACTCCGGGTTTTTTAGGTCGATTCAAAGTTAATGATTTCGGTAAAATTCTCCCATCATCCCCACTGTTTTTTTTAATTGTAGTTTGATTTTAATTTGATATAACTTAGATTTTAATTTGATTATAATTGATTTTAGTTTGATTTTAGTTTTATTTTAATTTGACTTTTGTTTGATTTTAATTTTAATTTGATTTTCATCTTTATTTAATTCAATTTGTTTTTATTTTATTTGTAATTTGATTTTGAAAATTAGTTTTATTGAATTTTTACTTGTTTTAATTTAGTTTAGTTTTATCCTAATTTTAATTTATTCTATTAATTTAATTAATTTGGTTTAGATTAAATGTTTTTAATTTTTCTGATTATATTTAAATTGATAGTTAAGCAATGTAGCAACACATCTCACTTTATGCTTTTTTGTCACATAAATACCATGGGTCACTAGCCCCCAAAATACAGGCTCAGGCCTAGTTTGGGAGTTAGCATCATCATGTAACGTGTTACCTTTGTGTCAAATATTTTTATTATTATTTACTGTCACATGAATTTGCTTCTGCCTGTGCTACTGCATAGTGTTCCGAGCCACCATTAGGTCTGATTCTACCTGTAATAAAGCCAAAAAATTACAAATCATGCAAAAAAACATTGCCGATTTCAATTCAACCTTTTCAATTTAATTACTGAATCACTTTTTATCACATCCAGCTGAAATTAAAAATACTTTACAAGTCACTACCTCTCGTAATACTGTAACTTTTCATTCATCTGCAGACTGTTACAAAAATAAATTGCCTTTCCAACTTAAATATAGAGCGGAGCGCCGAAATTTACAAGTCGTAATGTTTCAATTTATTTGTAAATCAGTTTAAGTTGCGCAAACACAAGGCAGCGGGGAAAAATCCCGAGTAGTGTTGCGTCTGTAGCGAACGATCCCTAATATGTTAAGGATGGTAGGGATGGGACATCGTGAGGTGAAAGCATAGTACGAAAGGATGAAGTACATATATACATATGCATGATCGTAGAGCACTCAATTCATTTAAGGCGCCTCCCCGAGCAAAACGCCGCGCTTGTCGTTTTGTGCAGTTTTTAATAGCTATCTACTCTTCATTTAAAAATAAATATCAATTAATAAATATACATTAAATTTCTACATTATGTTGATTCTAAAATTGTAGTACACTTTTTTTTTAAAGCGCTATATGTTTCACTAATCTCCTTCCAACAAAACCATTAAAATGTGAAATAATTATTCATTATATTTTATACTAACACTAATGGATAGACAATTTGATAACGAACATTTTGTAAGTTTAATATTTTTCAAAAGACCAATATTCGATTTTATAAAGATTTTATTCTAAAATCTGGGCGTATTCACTACCGTAATTCATGCGCCAACAGTGCCGCTAGGCCAATAGGAATGCTCATACCTCATGTTGATTTTTTGGTCAGGGTACGGCCTTAATAGATTTATAGTAATTTTCTTTGGTGGGCTGAAATGGGTCTGTTCTAAAAGAGATATTAATATTGCGGTATTTTTGACGTAGTCTATCCCAAAGAAACCGGCTTTTCAGGTATAACAAATTGGTAATAGCACTTAACGATAGTGTATTTCATTCAGCTAAAGAATATTTGCAACCATATCAGTACTACGATTACCTACATCAAAAAATGTTAGCTCTTTATAATAGTAGTTTACCTAGTGCGACTGCCTTGTTTCTGTACAGACTATGTATGTCCCATTCGCTGGCGTGTCACAAATGGCCATTCATTTGAACCCTACATGACATGTACAACGCCTCCGATGCTGCAATAAACATGGCCTTATACTGGAACCAAATAGTTTGATATATACGGTATATATCAAACTATTTGGTTCCAAAATGAAAATAAGAAAACAAAATTAGTTCCGAAGTTTAGATGGGTAATCTAGTTCAGTCTCGCATGTCACATCACTATCGCCGCCTCCTCAAGGCGACGCGTACTTTGCATGTTGAGTGCGCAGCGGCTGATACCAGCACAGCATCGCCTTTTGCACTCCACCCAGAATGCATTTTAGTTATCCAGTTCAATTCCAAGTTTATGGCGCGGGCTTAGACTTAACATAATTATGCTTGAATTATGGCTGGGGTTTGGTAATCCCATATAGTCTGAAAAAACCGGCCAAGTGCGAGTCGTACTCGCGTACGAAGGATTCCGTACTTGGTAAATTGCGGTTTACGATTTATGACGTATTAAAAAAAACTACTTACTAGATCTCGTTCAAACCAATTTTCGGTGGAAGTTTACATGGTAATGTACATCATATATTTGTTTTAGTTTTTGGGGGGGGACACACATTTTACCATTTGGAAGTGTCTCTCGCGCAAACTATTGAATTTAGAAAAAAAAGACATTAGAAACCTCAATATCATGTTTGAAGACCTATCCATAGATACTCCACACATATGGGTTTGATGAAAAAAAAAAATGAGTTTCAGTTATCAGTATGGGGAACCCCCAAAATTTATTGTTTTTTATTCTATTTTTGTGTAAAAATCTTAATGCGGTTCACAGAATACATCTACTTACCAAGTTTCAACAGCATAGTTCTTATAGTTTCGGAAAAAAGTGGCTGTGACATACGGACGGACAGACAGGCAGACAGACATGACGAATCCGTAAGGATTCCGTTTTTTGCCATTTGACTACGGAACCCTAAAAAACTAAAACATTCAAATTTAGCCCGAACTGTTCGAGGCTAGTTCTTGAAGCTCTTCATCGTCGCCCATGCGATGGATCAAATAGATCAAGTCTGCAGTAGGCGGTCCTTTGCTTGAGGCCTCGAGAAACAGCCAACAGAGAGGGATGGTGTCGCATCGTGAGGCGAATCAAGTCAACCCGAAGTCTCACTGCAACACGATGACCACGACCGCTCTGTCAAAAGTGTCCCGACGTTCTTAAATATTCTGTCAGAAATATTATATCTGTCACTCACGTGTCTGTCTGTACGTCGTCGTCTGTCACACAGGTTTTTAAATGTTTTAAGGACTCCTATACAGCTAAAGGAGAGGGCGCGAAAATTATTTTATAGGTAATAGTAGATAAATTGTGTTGATAAATACTGTTTTTTTCTTTTAAAAATATTGGAAGACATGGGAATGAGAATCCACCAGGCAGCAATTTAAAAAAAAATTTGTTCCGAAGTTTTTTTTTTAACTTCCCAGTGACCTAGGAACTTCAAATTTGGTAATAATCTTTGTTATTACGCTTATTTTAATAACAAATACCAATATTTTGATAAATCTGATTATTTCTTTGATATTCCCTCATTTTCCTTATTACAACCAACTTGATTTTGCGGTTTGGTACGGAACCGCATATGTGCGAAGTGCGACAAGCACTTGGTCGGTTTTTTTAACATTGAGCGACTGCATCTGACGTTCACAACCCAGTAAATAGGTATCTAGTTATCCTGGCTTGAAAACTAGGGCTTTATACATAACTCAAAATAACTATAGTCAATGAAAAAAAAACTTGAGTCTCTTATGACCTCCTCAATAGAGACTAATTATTCAAAAACTCTCAAAGCATTTATTTAAGTAGCAACTTTTAGAAATTATCAATGACGAGAACCACTTAGCACATTTTTCTTTCAATCAAAAGATTGCAAAAGATTTAATGCCGACAAACCCAACATGATTGCTGTCTCACAACATCCAATAGCTAAAAGCCAAAAACACCCTCCATTTTGCTCTGAATACAGCGCACAAAACAGTATCGTCCACTGCCATTCAAAGCCAACATCCACATACACAAGCGACATCCAAATTAAAGCTCATAATCAACGTTTGAACATAGTCTAGAAGCCAGTGAACAAAATATAACATACCTACATAAAAGTGCGATTTAGTCGCGGAGTCGCAGTCTACATGTGACGACAATACGTGAGTTGTCTGTCCTTAGCTACGAGTATGTACGAATTTACGAAACAAAGACTTATAGCCGGTGAAATCCTATTTCAAAAGTAACTTTGTTAAACGATTTTAAACTTTGTGTGAAAATTGGAGGGTAGAGTTTGCGTTGGATGCACAAAATTTAGCAGATAATTCAGTTTTGAAAGGCGCCTCCGTCTCGCACCAGTTTGTTGTTGATTCTTATAATTTTGAATTAATGAACGTTGTTTTATAGGCTTAGTTCCAAGTTTGAGCTGTATGATTTGTTTATGTAGGTAGGTTTAGGTAACCTAACCACTTTCATCAAAGCAGTTGAATTTTCTGCCAGCTGGTTCACTCGCGTGGTTTTTAAAAAAATCTCACGATAATGTTCCTCCTACCTAGTACAAAAGTAGTTAATAACGTTGGCAAAAAAAATGCTTACTTTTATTATAATATTAGTAAGATTTATTTTTAGCAATACTTTATATTAAGGTTACACTAGTCAACGGCACGAACTATTTTGTGCGCGGGGTTAAATGCATTTTATATCAACCGACAACACGTGCGGAAGAGATAGATGCTGTGATGAGCAGTAGGAAGCTAGTTCGCGTACGAATACACAATTTTCCAAATTTGTAGCGAAATGGATAATGATTTAGGACGAAACTGAGCGCGCGAAATTTTATAATCAGACCTTTGGGAGTCTGGATATCATGAAAAAACGACTAAACGTATCTGTTCAAAATTAAATTATTTGCTTTGTTGAACTACTAATCTATCCTTGTATGGAGGCCATTTTTCAATTTTTCTTATGGCATTCATTTGCGCCCAAAAATGCGTTAAAATTAGTATCGAAATGTGGACATTTCGACGCTCATAACTTTCAAATATTTTCTTTTTTTACTTTTTTGCTTCTATACAGGGCTAGATAATGATAAGGCAAATTGATATCACTTTTTTATTTTGGACGTACATTGTCAAACAGTGGAATAATCCCTAGACTACGTTTGTATGGAAGAATTTTCGACTAGTGTACCCTTAAGCTCGTGACGGCAAATGGCTACGGGTACTACGACGTAGCTGACGCTACGCAAGTTTCGCTGGCGTAGCGCAAGCTTCGCGATCCACGGAATTAGTACATCCCATCACTGTATCTTTATAAAAAGTAAAGTCTTTATGTAAATTTTCATCAAAATTCGTTCAGTAGACTACTTTGAAAGAGCAACAAACATCCGTCCACCCGCACAAACTTTCGCGTTTATAATAGCAGCAGGATTATCTAACCTGACCAACAAAGGGGCACTTCCATTCTGGTCCAGCTTGCCAATTCATCCCACTAAAAAGGCTAAGACCACAGAACGTTCCATTCACAAATTCACATCGCAATTACGGGGACAATTTTACGTTTTTTTTTCGGCCAAGCGGTTGCCAAGTGTCCTATACGTCCAGGATGTTTGTGGTCCCGAGTGGCCGGCCAGATTGTAATTAAACCCTCGCGTGCCAAGAAACTGTCCCAACAACATGTCGACCGCACATGTCCCGGGTTTTTTTACCAAGTTTTGGTACAAAGCTGATGCTTTTAGTTTTTTTTTGTGAAGTTTATGATTATGTTTGGTTGGAAGCTGTAAGTACGTCTAAGTAGACTTTCATGTGGTATCAAAGAGTCGTTTGTATGAGTAACTAGCTCGCGTGTTTCGCTAGACGTGTGTGAGGGATTGCGGCACTTATTTTCCTACTTATGTACGCACATGTATTACAATCTAAACTCGATTACTGATACTCAGACTTTGGTGAGCTTTGCCATTAATTAAATACGAACTACGATAAGATACTACAGAGACTATGAGGCAGCTGACCATTATTTTCTTTTTGCTGTTTTAGGGCATAAACTGAATAATTTTACATACATAACTTCACGCCTGTATTCCTCAAAGGGATAGGCAGACCTGCACTTATAGTATACAGGCATTTCTCCAGTATGTTTAAGACGACGACAGTCGCCAACGACCTTGAGGGAACAAAACGCGCACTCGTTTCACATCTGCACGACCCAAAATTCAGTAGTTTTTTGTATTTTCTTTATTATTTTATGACTTAAAAAAAAAGCTTTAGATCAAAGTGTATATAATTAAATTGTCTTTGAGATGGTGACAATTTAATTAAATATGCCCGGCGGTTTTGGTGCGATTGAAGTTTTTTTGTCCGTGTTAGTCACAACTTGACAAATTAATTACACTATATTATACGAATGAATCTCAAAATTTTCTTAGACCAAATTATTAAAAAAATAGTCTATTATAAAATATATTTTCTTCAAATAATTACGACTAGCGATTTAGTCTTGATTCTCATTTTAAAATCAGCTACTGAAGGTTATCTGCGTCTTATAATAGAGTGCGAGACCATTGCCATCAACCGGGCACAAGTTGAGTCTCCGGGCAGGTACCAAGAAATTCAGCATCATCATCATCATATCAGCCGAAAGACGTCCACTGCTGGACATAGGCCTCCCCCAAGCGTCGCCATATTGACCGGTCCCGTGCGTCCCGCAACCAGCGGATTCCAGCAATCTTCACCAGGTTATCGGTCCACCTGGTGGGAGGCCTTCCAACGCAACGTCTTCCGGTTCGCGGTCGCCACTCCAGAACCTTTCTGCCCCATCGGCCATCCGTTCTGCGAGCAATGTGCCCTGCCCACTGCCACTCAAGTTTGGAAATTCTTCGGGCTATATCGGTAACCCTGGTTCTCTTACGGATCTCAACATTTCTGATTCGCTCACGCAAGGAAACGCTGAGCATAGCCCTCTCCATTGCCCTTTGAGTGACTGTAAGCTTTCTGATGAGGCACATTGTAAGCAACCACGTCTCAGAGCCATATGTCATCACTGGCAACACACACTGGTCATAGACTTTTGTCTTGAGACACTGTGGTAAGTTGGACGAGAAGACACCGCGCAACTTCCCGAATGCTGCCCAGCCGAGTCGGATTTGACGGTTGTCCTCTTTCTCGAAGTTGGCCCTACCCAACTGGATCGTTTGTCCCAGGTAGACATAGTCGTCCACAACTTCGAGTGTAGAGTCTCCAACCTTGATAGGAGTGGGTGTAACATGGGCATTCAAAATCACCTTGGTTTTGTCCATGTTCATTTTCAGACCTCAGTAGAGCTCTTTCGGAAGCTCTACTGAGGTCATCGAGCATTGTACTGAGGCTCTCCATGGTCTCAGCCATGACCACTATGTCGTCGGCATACCGAAGGTGAGTGATGTACTCGCCATTAACGTTGATGCATAGGCCGCTCCAGTCCAGAACCTTGAATACATCCTCCAGCGCAGCAGTGAACAGTTTCGGAGAAATGACGTCTCCCTGTCTCACGTCACGCTGGAGAAGGATTGGTTCCGAGGTCTGATCCTGAAGACGGACTGACATGGTGGCGTTTCTGTACAGACACTTCAACACCTCAATGTACCGGTAGTCGATCTGGCACCGTTGGAGAGACTGCAGTACAGCCCAAGTCTCGATCGAATCAAAGGCTTTCTCGTAGTCCACAAACGCTAAACAGAGTGGCAGGTTGTACTCTTCGGTCTTCTGTATAACCGCCGCAGCATATGTATGTGATCTACGGTGCTAAAGCCTTTTCGGAATCCGGCTTGTTCGGGAGGCTGGAAATCGTCAAACCTGCGCGCGAGACGATTCGTGATGACTCTTGAAAACAACTTGTAGACATGGCTAAGAAGTGAGATGGGCCTATATTTCTTCAGCCGGGCATTGTTGCCCTTTTTGAAGAAGAGTACCACCACACCCCTGCACCATGCCAGTGGCGTTTTGCCCTCGAGTATGACGGAATCAAACAGCTTCTGAAGGGCCTTAAGGACCGGTTTCCCACCCGCCTTCAGGAGTTCAGCCGTGATTCCGTCGTCACCCGGCGCCTTGTTGTTTTATAGCTGTTTCAGAACTATCCTAATCTCGTACAGGCTGACGTCCGGGATATCTTCAGTATAGTGTCGGGTCAATCTAGCTCTTGGGTCGTTTGCTAGATTCGCAATGAGTTAACTGGTTGACGTGTACAACTGCCCATAGAATCTCTCAATCTCCTTCAGAAGCTCCAGTTTGGCGGATACGATCCTGCCATCATCGGTCTTCAGTTTTGTGAGCTGGCTCTGCCCAATAGACAGATCCCTTGCAAAGACCTTGGAGCCCTTATTCCGCTCAATCGCATCTTTAATACTTTCAGTATTAAAGCGGCGGAGGTCGCTTTTCAAGGACTTTGAGATCCGTCTATTTAGCTGCCAGTATTTCACCGCATCGTCTGAAGACTGCAGGATCATCTCACGCCTCTCCTTCATTAGCTTGAGAGTTGGATCAGAGAGCTTTTTGTTTCTATCTGTACGGTGGGTCTTGAAAAACTTAGACCCGACCATATGGACAGCTTCTACGAACCCATCACGGAGCTCCTTAGGCACTCGAAACGATTCTGGAGTTCGAACTGAAAGGTTTCGGGGTTTTGGATCTGGATCTGTGCTGGACGGAGCGTGGACTTCATCAGTCGAGACCTTTCAAGCTTGATATTAATGTTCAATGTGCCTCTTACCATGCAGTGATCGCTCTCGGTTTTCGCCGAATTGATCACAGAGACATCATTGAACACTTGCTTCTTGGTTGACATGATGAAGTCGATCTCGTTTTTAGTTACACCATCGGGGCTTTGCCATGTCCACTTCATGTGCTCACGCTTTCTGAAGAAGGAGTTCATCATATAGAGGCCTTCCTTCTCCATAAAACTGGCCAGTAGGTGACCCCGGTGGTCTCGACGTCCAACTCCAAATTGCCCCACTTGCAGCTCATCCTTGTCTCGTTTGCCCAGTTTTGCGTTGAAGTCCCCCATGACAACGGTGAAGTGAGTTTTGAAACCATTCATGGCTCTAGAGATATCCTCATACATGGTCTCTACCTCGTCGTCGGGGTGTGCCGAGGTTGGGGCGTAGACCTGTATGACCCTCAGCGAATATCTTGCGGATATTCTGAGTATAAGGTACGCCACCCTGGTCGACACACTCTTGATCTTCACCACGTTGTTCACAAGGGACTTGTGGACGATAAACCCGACACCACCCTGGGACTGCCGGTCACCCTCTCGGAAATAGAGCAGGTTACCGGATTTGAGGATTATCGAGTCCTCCCCCTCTCTTCGGACTTCAGATAACCCATAACACTCCATCGCATCCTGCTCAATTCTTCTTCGAGTTCGGCTGTCTTCTCGTCGGTCCGGAGTGTTTACGTGTTATACGTTGCCAGGTCCAGTCGTCGGTGTTTATTGGGGTAGCCGGGTCCACTCCGGGGATTATTTGCACCCCTTGCCACGCCATCGCCTCGACTGCTACCGTAGTCGAGGGTAGACGGGCTGCCGGGCACTCGGGGCCGTTTTTTTGTTGTGCTTATCATGGTTTGAGGGGGGGTTTGCCGTAATCGCCACGCTTAGCAGACGGGTTGGCGATCGCAGTTTGTTCTTAAAGTGCACAGAGAACGCTGCTGCCCATTCTCTGGTGTTGCCCTTAGTCGCCTCTTACGACACCCACGGGAAGATATGGGATGGTGAAATTCTTTACGTCCGTCACCATACGGTACCAAGAAATTGCAGATAGAAAAAACCCAATAACACTTCGCCCGAACCGGGAATTGAACCTTGCTCAGCAGTAAGAACAAATGGATAGTTCTATTAAGAATTATTCTTGTATCTGCTGATGTAAGTACAACCAGTATACAAAGCATTGTAGACGATGAAGAAATCTTACCGCTACGTTCACGCCACAAAAAATAAAAACATTTCCCGAAAAGTAAAGTAAAGCACACTTCGGCGATATATCGTAAGTTTAAAGACAATGACGAGTATCGGATTTGGATCGGAGCCACACGCTCGCCACAATGCATGAGGCGAGTTAGGCGCGCGCCGTGACGAGAAACGCAAGTGTCGGCCGTCACTCATCATTCCTGGTTGTGGCTCTTTGCTGGGTAATGGACATGTGTTAGATCTATCAAGGACCTGTGCAATGGTGTGGGAGAGCAAAAAAAAGCCAGCGCACGAAGGGTTCCGTACCATGATCGCAAAAAACGGCAAAAAAATCACGTTTGTTGTATGGGAGCCCCACTTAAATATTTATTTTATGCTGTTTTTAGTATTTTTTGTTATAGCGGCAACAGAAATACATCATCTGTGAAAATTTCTAATGTCTAGCTTTCACCGTTCATGAGATACAGCCTGGTGACAGACGAACAGACAGACAGACAGACAGACGGATCGCGCAGTCTTAGTAATAGGATCCCGTTTTTACCCTTTGGGTACGGAACCCTAAAAATGAAGATATAAAGAAAGATAACGTTTTTATTCAGGACATACAACAGCAAAAATCATTACAGACAGTTACGAACTTTGATTTTGGTAGAAAAAACAACGAATGTGAGCAAGAGTTAGGGGCGAAATCATTAGGGATGGCCCTGGCCACTAAATGAGGAATGGAAAAGTAGAAGGGCAAACAAAGATGGGATACCCAATTTGACTAGCATTTTACTTAAGTTCCTAAACAGCCACATTAAAAAATCAAAAATTATATCAAGCTGATTCTCACATTTTTTATTTTTTTTCAAGAGCTGCATAAAATTAAATGGATATTATGTTCACAATGGATTGTTGAGTGAAGTCTTGACAGGAAGAAATAATGTGTCAAACACACTATCACACAGGCAGTTAAATTAAATCAACAACTAACACAAAAAACACCATTTCACCTACACAAAAATCCATCCAACATTTTTATACAAAAAAAATCGTCGCATAATGTTGAAATTCGTTACCCGTCGCGTAACGCATTATGGCGCTTCTATATTCAGACTCGGCGCCAAAGTACAATGGCGACGAATGTACCGTCATAGGTGGCTGGTGATTAATGAGCCCGGACCATGCACCCACTTTGTGGTTACATTGACTGATTGCCTACTCTGGCATGGTTCCGTGTTTTACAAATCGTTGTGAGCTTTTTGGCAGTTAGATTTTGGAGACTAGAGAATATGTGATGGTAGATTGTTTTATGAAAATTTTGATATTTGGTGACACAATTATCGGTATAAATATCTATACCAATTTTTTTAAAGTAGGTATTTTTGCCACAACCTTATCTATTTATAGCCATTACTACTATTTATGCTTGTTTTTCAAAAAACTTTTTGACAAACAAGCTTCTTCATATTTCTCTCAGCAAACTCTTTCATGTGGTACCCATATCACGGTGTCCCTTACCGAGGCCAGATGTTGTCGAAAATGGTCATTTGAATCTTATAGATAATTAGTTTTGCGGCTTCTGTAATTGTTGCGCACATTTTTAAATTTGTTGCGCTTATAGTTTTTTAATTATTTCACAAAAACATTTCCTGCTGGGGTAACGTTACCCCAGCCAGACCTTTTTCTTTCTAATGGGAATATTTAAATAATTACTAGCTATAAAATTAGTTGTCTAGATGAAGTAAATGTTGTGCCTTATTTTGTATTTGTTCTTTCATCGGTTGCGAAGTTATTCGAGATTTTGCTGGGGTAACGTTTTTGGTTTTGCTAGATCTTTGAAATGGTTAAGCGGATTCTTATCATATTTTGTACATGGTTTCTTAGGAATTAGTTTAAATTTGTTCTGCAATAAAAAAACCAAAATAATACATAGCTTAAAGGTTATTTCATTAAATAGAAAAACACTTCAATTGGTCCCAGCACTCTCAATAAGAGCTCTAAAGACTTACTTTAAACGTTATTTTAAAGCTTGTAACTGCCTTCAAATGTATGTGAAGTTTCATTAGTATCCTGTAAGTATTTAACAAGTTATGATGATATTGAGTTCTTCACGAGCACGGTCTTGATGCGCGCGGTATTATTTGGCCACTGGATTGGATATATGAACTGAATGTTATGTCAATTATTAGTTTTTTAGTTCAGTTGTATATCAGTAAAATTTCAGCTCAGTACATTGGATAATTAATGAGATAATACGATTAAAGTCATCAGGAAGTGAATGACCGTGGTAACCCGACCAAGTTTAGGTGGTTACGAAAAAGCGAAAACGCAGAACATTATACTATCTTTTGAAATGTTTAGTATAATACACCTTACAATTTCGGTACAGACGCGTACACTGTTAAATACATTCATAATATAATAATATCTGTACTATGAAAACATTATTATTATCTTCCAGTTGCACAAACTTATAAAAAATCACTGATATAACATGTCGTTCGGTGGGACGCGGAAGGGGTGGGGTGAAGGGGCGCATTGTTTGCATATCGCACTAAACATGCTCCGTAATCACATAATTCATCTTGTAGAGTGCGCATGCGTTTCGGCAGTTCCGTTTCCTGTTTTTGAAAATATTTATAGAGTGCGTGAGAGCTAATGTAAAATAATAAGTGTGGCGAATTACTGCTAATGTGGAGTGCTTCTATTGATGATCATAGTTATGGTGCAGGCTGCTTGATGAATTCACGAACAAGGTAAGCTTGTATAACGTACTTAATTATTACCTAGACTGGAATTCTCAACAATGATAACGACATATGTATCCTTCGCTACATAGTACCTATAAAACAAAGTCGCTTCCCGTTTGTCTGTCCCTGTTTGCTTAGATCTTTAAAACTACGCAACGGATTCTGAAGCAGTTTTTTTTAATAGATAGATTGATTCAAGTGGAAGGTTTTTGTGTACCTATATATTGTCAAAATATGACTTGAAACTTGATTACTGAAATTCATTACTTAGCGACCGATTTTTATCGTTATCAATGTCGGGAGTCGGGACTACCGCAACAGGTAGGTATTTATTTATTTCCACAAACTCCTTGGACACGTAGACTTTAAGAAATCCATAATTACCTTGTTGCGACACTCGCGTTGATATAAACTCGCAAATAGATGACGATTCCAGTTTCTAAATTACCTGTCAATAAAAATTATTTAATAATCACGTAGTTTTTTTTTAAACTTGCGTACATGTCTGTACTAAATTTGTAACACTATCCTACATATTTTAGAAGGTACCATAATGTTTTGCGTTTTCGCTTTTTCGTAACCACCTAAACTTGGTCGGGTTACCACGGTCATTCACTTCCTGATGACTTTAATCGTATTATCTCATTAATTATCCAATGTACTGAGCTGAAATTTTACTGATATACAACTGAACTAAAAAACTAATAATTGACATAACATTCAGTTCATATATCCAATCCAGTGGCCAAATAACACCGCGCGCATCAAGACCGTGCTCGTGAAGAACTCAATATCATCATAACTTGTTAAATACTTACAGGATACTAATGAAACTTCACATACATTTGAAGGCAGTTACAAGCTTTAAAATAACGTTTAAAGTAAGTCTTTAGAGCTCTTATTGAGAGTGCTGGGACCAATTGAAGTGTTTTTCTATTTAATGAAATAACCTTTAAGCTATGTATTATTTTGTTTTTTTTATTGCAGAACAAATTAAACAAATCCTAAGAAGCCATGTACAAAATATGATAAGAATCCGCTTAACCATTTCAAAGATCTAGCAAAACCAATAACGTTACCCCAGCAAAATCTCGAATAACTTCGCAACCGATGAAAGAACAAATACAAAATAAGGCATAACATTTACTTCATCTAGACAACTAATTTTATAGCTAGTAATTATTTAAATATTCCCATTAGAAAGAAAAAGGTCTGGCTGGGGTAACGTTACCCCAGCAGGAAATGTTTTTGTGAAATAATTAAAAAACTATAAGCGCAACAAATTTAAAAATGTGCGCAACAATTACAGAAGCCGCAAAACTAATTATCTATAAGATTCAAATGACCATTTTCGACAACATCTGGCCTCGGTAACGGACACCATATCACGGGGGTATTTCTATATTTTATTTTTGAAAGTGATTCAAAGATTATGAAAAAAAAACATGTGACCAATTATCCAAGAGCGTTAGTTACTGTGATTGATTGAATTAATTTTCAATCATCTTTATTTTTCAATCATCTTTATAGCCCTTTGCTAAGAATAGTTACAGCATTGATAACAGTATTTGTGCCACATGTTAAATTTAGTGCTGTGTTTTTATTTTATTTTACCTTTGTATAGATTCTTTTACCGATTGTGAATGTGTGAACATTGTAGGCTTTCTAGATTTCTAGATGATTGTTAACATTTGTTAACTTTTTATTTCGTTTAACATTTTTTTTTTTGTTTGTTTTTTTTTAATTTCGTACGACTTATTGTCGGGCCTACGTTGTCCTCCCATATCTAAGTACTAATGCTGTAACATGGAAATATTGTAAACACAAATTTTTTTAAAAGAGTAACCACGGAGTTTCTTGCCGGTTCTTCTCCATAGGAAACGACTAACCCGAACCGTGCACCTTATGTCGACGTTTTATAGGTGCCCATGTAGGCCTATGTAAAACAAAATAAAATTATTTGATTTTGATTTATTTCAACATCCAATCACAGCGCTTTCAGATATGAGATATATGCGATATTGACAATCTGAGACACAGTATCTGAGACACAGTATCTAAGACACAGTATCTGCGACGACTGCGACACATTGTCTGAGACACAGTATCTGAAACTCAATATCTGAGATACTGTATCTGAGACACGGTATCTAAGACACAGTATCTCAGATACAGTATCTGAGACACAGCATCCGCTGAAGAAAGTAAACACGCTGCTCAATACAAATATTGTAACATAAATCATCATCCCCACTTGAAACATAAAACGACAGTTCAACATATATAATTTTTAAGTCTAACAAAGTTTAATTTTAATTAGAGACTGTGAACGAAGGAAAGAGGTGTATGTTGTCGTATTTGTTTTAGGGATAACTAGCGGAAACGTGCGGCTTTCAGTATCTGACACACAGTATCTGCGACGACTGCGACACATTGTCTGAGACACAGTATCTGAAACTCAATATCTGAGATACTGTATCTGAGACACGGTATCTAAGACACAGTATCTCAGATACAGTATCTGAGACACAGCATCCGCTGAAGAAAGTAAACACGCTGCTCAATACAAATATTGTAACATAAATCATCATCCCCACTTGAAACATAAAACGACAGTTCAACATATATAATTTTTAAGTCTAACAAAGTTTAATTTTAATTAGAGACTGTGAACGAAGGAAAGAGGTGTATGTTGTCGTATTTGTTTTAGGGATAACTAGCGGAAACGTGCGGCTTTCAGTATCTGACACACAGTATCTGCGACGACTGCGACACATTGTCTGAGACACAGTATCTGAAACTCAATATCTGAGACACTGTATCTGAGACACGGTATCTAAGACACAGTATCTCAGATACAGTATCTGAGACACAGCATCCGCTGAAGAAAGTAAACACGCTGCTCAATACAAATATTGTAACATAAATCATCATCCCCACTTGAGACATAAAACGACAGTTCAACATAAATAATTTTTAAGTCTAACAAATCATCATCATCATCATCAGTCGCGACCGCGACCTTATCCCATTTACTTGGGGTCGGCCCTCCTTATCCTTTTAAGTCTAACAAAGTTTAATTTTAATTAGAGACTGTGAACTCGCACTACGAAGGAAAGAGGTGTATGTTGTCGTATTTGTTTTAGGGATAACTAGCGGAAACGTGCGGCTTTGCTTGGGAAGAAAAATATTTAGGATAATAAGTATAACCTCGCTTTGAAGAAAATTCGTGAGGGCGGCGTTAGAAAACAAGGTTATGAAAGATAATAATGTAGTCGGTAAAAAGTGCAAAATAACTTTCGTTTCGAAAGTCGGTGTCATTGGTACCTCTTGTTTTTATTATTTTTCGACACCGGCTTCCGAAACGAAAGTTATTTTGCACTTTTCAGTGTTTTGCTTTTGAAGTCGGTTAATTTTTTTGTGAAAAAGTTTTTACTTCTCTCTTTTCAGTTTTAGTACACCAACACAAAAAATGAGCAAGTTCTAAAGTAAGATTTGTCGCTAAGGAGCTTGGTTGTATATTGCATATCTTGAAAACTGCGGGAAAAAAACGCAACAACACAACAATAATGTAATATGGGTACAATGTGGGTTGTGGTTTGTGTCTCCTGTGGGTGACAGGTACACCTCTGCCCCTAACCCTTCGTGGTATAAATAAGGTTTGGAACTATGTTTTTTAATAGTATGATAAAAGTAAGAGTATGAGTGTAACAGACAGTCAGACAATTTTATTACGATGTAGCTTTTATCTCAGACGTCTAGGTTTTGGCGCGCAAGTGCGACACGGGAAGACTTACGTTCAACGTAATGTTATGTACAATTTTCGTTCAAGGTACACGTAGCATTCTTAGCAAAGACGATCTCAGCCTGGAGTGCAGATGCGGCTATTTTTCATACGATGGGACACTTATTTGCATCGTGCGTGAACGGTCGGTGTTCTTTGGACGTATATAATATGGTCTATTGCTTCGTTCGGGAATTTATTTATGGACACGACTCTGCTGAGCAAATAAAAACGGGTGCATCTGCCCATTTTATTACTTACTTACTAGCTGTGCCCGCGGCTTTGCTCTCGTCAACTGCCTACCCTACCCTACTTACCTTTTTACCTACCCTAATAACCAAGCTTAGGCAGGGGCCTACCCTACAAACCTACCAATTTTTTTTTCTAGGGTCATTATTTCGCGGCGAATATTAACACCGCCATTCAGAAAATTACTTCAGATGCATAACGCCTTCTCTATCGAATATGGAGTACATCAGCTGTACGAGTATCTGAAATTTCGTGTGTTGTGATAATTTTATTTCTTTAACACATCACATTCATCTAACTTTTGAAAGTGTGAACCGATTGCGATGAAACAAAAACTAAGTTATACTTCAAGTTACGCACAATTTTTATGTATTATCAACATTGGTTTCGTACATTTTACGTGATGCGTGCACAAATAAACAGACAAACCGACAAATGTTGTCCTTTTACATTCTATCTTTTCCTTTATTTTTTTTGGGTGGGAAATCATCCAATGACTTCTCCCGCTCTGGGTAAAGCGGGTGGGCGTGTCAGACTTTTACTGACTAAAACCCATCTGTGTTCCTTCAGTTGCTTGAGCCAGGGCCGCGGTAACTGTCCTACAAATTTATCCGCAACCCAGACAGTCATCGGCCCTAGCGGGCTCCGTCAATTTTGCACATTTGGCATCTCTTTGAGGCGCGCGTGGAACACTACGCGCCGTAAACTCGGGCCTGGTCCTTATTGGACGGTGAGCTACCCATTACTTGCCGTCCGCAAGCCCGCGCCTACGGTGGCCGGGAAACGGTTTGTAACTCCCGACGCCCGGGGCGTCTTCCTCACGCGTAATACTTTAACACCCCGGCTAGTTTTTACTACAGATTTATTATGTGTATAGATTTGCATATTCGGCATCAGGCAAACAAGGCGCATCTAGCCATATGTCTTATATTCTTTACGAGATTACATGCTCGTATTACACTAGTGATGAAAAATCTACTACAAGATAATTCTTCTCATTTGCAGTAGGTACAAAATAAAATAACAGCATAAATTTTACACACCATAAAAAACTAAAAGCCCCTCGTTTCCTCAATCAAATCTCGGCAGACCATCGAGAGTGAAGGCAGAGGAAGTACTCCTCAACGGAAAATACATTTTTGTACCGCCAGGGTAGGCAGGGACCCAGGGGATGCTAGATACTTCCCAACCTTTTACGTAGGGAAATGGATCGCTCATATTGCATTAGAAGTTTACATTTTTCATGAAATCTGTTAAAGAGGACGACTTATCTGTTGGATTCAAAATGGTAACAAGTTATAACTGCTGGATATTGTAGGGCATCGTCATTCCAGTCTGAAGACCTAATAATTAAAAAAAAAAACTTTTGAAAAACAAGCTTTTTCATATTTCTCTCAGCAAACCCTAGTTCATGTGATTAATTCATCATGAGGTTATTTTTTTTTTTTTTTTGTTTAAAAAACGTTGCCCCACACTAGGAATTTCTCCTGTATCGTGGGTGCGTTTACAAACATATAAACTCACATACACAAACACCCAGAGCCGGAACAACTATTTGTAGATCATACAAATATTGGTTCCGTGCGGGAATTGAACCCGCGACACGCAGCGCAGCAGTCAATCGCTCAACCACTGCGCCAACCGTGCGCCCAAAAAAAAATTTATAAATTCTCTATTTTATTTTTGAAAGTGAGTTTATGAAAAAAACTCATGTGACAGATTGTCCATCGAGCGTTAGTTACTGTGATTGGTTAAATTAATTTTCAACAGCCAATCAGAGCGCTTGTCAATTTCTCTCATTGAATTTGGTATAATTTTCGTCCCAGAATCCAGCTTATTCTATTAGCACTTATTTCAACCGAAAAACTGCAAGGTATCTTGTCGTCACAAAAAGTTAGATGGCAAACATTTTTCCCAATCAGAACTCTTTAAATGATTTTATAATAATAATAATTCTTCAAACCGGTATATAATCTACGCGTCTCTAACACTAAAAAACAAACAAGGTGTCTGTGGATAAGTGTCGTCGCCAGTCGTCACCAAGTCAGGCAAAGAGAGGATTAGGAGCAAGCGTGACGCTTAAGGAAATCCCAGACCTTCTAAAGGATTATCCAGAGAAAGCAACACAAAGGGTCACAAACGCTATGAGAAAGACGTCTCGACAGTGCAGCTGAATAATAAAATTTCTCGGAGACAAAGGAGACTAGGTGGTAGGTGGTTCCTTTAAGAGATAAGGCATCCGGGATACACCGCTTGCTTTTACATTGTCGCAGGCGTCTACTAGAGCGGGAGCTACAATGGTTTTAGGTTTTGAGCAACTATATTCAGGGCCTTCTCTGTATGAGAAGAGAACTTTGAACTGCAGTGAAAAAATTAACAGGCTGGTGTTATGTTAGACTAACTTCTGCCATCGGCTTCGCCCGCGTGAATGTCGAAAATTAACCCAAGGGAACATATTATGCCTCGGATAAAAAGTATCAAATGTGCTATTCCAGACTATCTATCTCTTTGCCAAATTTCATCCAGATCCATTCAGTAGTTTTTGCGTGAAAGAGTAACAAACATACAAACACACTCACAAAATTTCGCCTTAATAATATTAGTGTGATCTAGGGCGAAAGGTTGATAACTGAGTAGATTAGGATTTCTAAGAGAACACCGACAATGTGTCTGAGAAGTTTTAGACAGGAGTCCTTTGGTCCGGGGTCCACTTTCAGACTGCCAAAAAGGAGACATGGATTGTTCATTTTCATTCCATCGGGTGCGGCTTGACGCAAAATGAATAGGCAAATCTGAGGCAGAAATTGTGGGCTGTCCTTAAATCAGATGATGCACAAAATTCGATTTTAACGATTTTTAAAAGACATCTGATGAGGCTTTCTCTAGCCTACAACTTATTAGTCAGATTCGTCCAACAAGTTATGAAATCATTATGTCGGCCGAAAGACTACCACTGCTGGACATTATATAGGCCTTACCCAAGTGTCGCCACATCGACCGCTCCTGTGCATCTCGAATCCTTATTCGCGCAGTCTTCACCTTCAGGCCACGCTGCGTCATCCGGTGCGAGATCAAAAACATGTTCGATGTTGGTAAAAAATTCACCGAACGCAATAGGTAGGTAACAACTAATTAAGGAACAAAGAGAGTAAGTAGCAGTATATTAATCAAGTCGCGAAGTCCATTAGTAAATGTTGCCGGGACAAAAGAGTTGAAGACAATCGATATAATCGCGCGGTGCCCGCAAAACGCTTCGTGAATGCTAGGGAGACCATGATCACCGGTTTTATGAAACTTACTGGCGGTCATCAGACCGGTCCGGATTGACAGTTCACTTCAACTACAACCTGAGTATTCATGGTGACATTATAACAGCCGGTCGATATCGAAACAAACTCGTGAACATGTGTATAAGAAAAGAAAGAATGAAAAAATATTTATTTGGGTATCGCACAGGAGACTCGTGAGTATAAAACAAAAAATTTAACAATAATAAAATAAACTGTAGTTCTAAAAACTAAAAAACACGCTTTAATGGTAAATTGAATTAAAAAGTCGCTAATCCTAAAGATCTTGGTAAGGCTAATGTGACAAACAATTTAAACGCGCACGGTAGAATCAACTTTTATTACTTGTTAATTTTAATTTTTGTTTGACTTTCAAAAGTACTTTGACTTTGACAAAATTATTACATTGTCATCGGTCCTTGATAGGTGTGCAAAGTTTCAAATCAATCCGACGTTTTGAAGTGGGTGAGAATCACATAGATACATAGTTACATACCACGCTAACAAAAGCGTGTTAAAAAGGAACCCCGTGCGAGACCAAAAAGGCTGAGGCTGGATGAGCTGTCAATAGCGTCAGGTGGAATGACAGTCGGTCGATTCTGTAAAAAATACTCACCATGAATGCTTAGGTGCACTGTCACTCCAAATGATTCCAAATGAATTTACAGCTCGCTTCAAGCTTACTTCACCTAAATTAACAAGAATAGACTGGCTGAACATTTTAGTTTTTTACGTAGCCGAGGCTGGTAGATGCAGCTGATCTCATGTCGGTGATAGTACTAAATAAATAAGCTGTAGCTGGCCTTGCGTAGTACGAAGTGTCAACAGAATTGACGGGGATGAAAAATGGATTAAAAGCTTACTATACCTTTGGAGGCTGCGTTTAGGTGAATCTTTCAGAGCGTCGTGTATGTATATTTTGCTAGGTTACAATTTGTCTTTTATACAAGAAAATATTTTCGGCAATTTAAAATAGATGTGGCCGGTGTTTCCTAGCTGACTACTTTACACTGAAATAAACACACAGGTCAAAGCCTCTTTTAAAGTCCATACAATCTGTACCTGACTATGTGGAAACCACATGAGAACCATCCATGTAGGAACCTAAATGGCCACCACTTGGCTGGCCACTTTTTATTTATTTATTTAGGTTAACCAACAATTGTTTACACACATAAAAATACATTGCGATTGACAAACATACATTTGCAAGTGTAACAATCACTTAAAGGCTAACACCGCATGTACAGTAAACGGGTTAATTATACAAAATATTGTTTTTTTTTTCTTTAACATTTAGGTTAGTTTTGTTCTTAAAGTTAGGTTATTATTAGTAGTATTAATTCATTCAAATTCTCTAGAAACACATCCACATGAAAAATGCAATCATACATTCAATTCCTGAACAATAAAAGTGCCAATAAAATTAATTATACAAAAAAAAAAAAACATCAATTAAAATCATCATAATCAAATTAAAAAATATATATATAAATAAATAATTATAGTAGGTACATATTGGTAATTAATTATAAAAATAATAAACATCAATTAAAATCATATTCAAATTAATAAAAGTGTATACTTAATTAGTTATAGTAGGCTCATATTGGTAAATTAATTAATATGTTTGGTACAATAAATTAAATTAAATTCACTTCATACATAAACCTGCCCGAAGTGGTCTTAGGATAGCACCACACTGATTGGAGTGAACCTGTTATTTAAGAAATTCGTCACGAGCATGGTCGCCCTACAAGAATGTCACCTACAAGGGAGATGATGGATGAGCGGTACAGTCTGAGGCGCTATTACAGTACTCTGTTCCCTAATACTTTTTAATGAAATGAAATGTTTATTCGGGCTTGGTCTGACTTCTTCAACGAAGATTAGGTAGCTCCTGAATCTAGAAACATACTATCGACTAGTTCGTACAATCTGTCCATCCTTTTTCCAACTTTTGGGGCCAGCATCCAATCTAACCAGAAGCAACTGAGTTATCATCTGCCTAGCCTTTTTCCCAATTATTGTTGTGGTCGGCTTCCAGTCTTACCGGATTCAGCGACTGCCTATCTGACCTCCACAACCCAGTAACATGGTAACACGATACCCCTTGGCAAGACTGGTGTCAGATCTCAAGCTTCTGACTACTCGTAACGACTGTCAAAGATCTTCAAATGACAGCCGGGACCAACGGCTTAACGTGCTTTCCGAGGCACGGAGGAAACTCGGTATGTTGAAATGGTCACCCATCCACGGACCGACCTCGTCAAGCGTTGCTTAACCGTGAAGATCGACCCGTGCGGCTGTTATTATTTAGCCACGAGCTCCTCAGAAGCAGCTGAGTACCAATATTTTAATGGAACGACTGCCTATCTTGCCTCCAAAACCCAGTAACTGGGTAACACGGTACCCATTAGCGAGACTGGTGTCAGGCTTTCGAGCTCCTGACAACCAATAGCGACTTGGAACAATCCCACCGCACTATTCTTAAACCACTTCAAATCCTGAAAGCCAGAATTAACAGTGGCGACCACCAGAAAAGCGCCGAGTCAATGAAGCTCGACGAAGTCCCGGAGAATGAATATAACAGCCTTGGATCCCGCAACGAAACCACGTCCCTCCTTATCAAGCAGGACACAGAACAGAACAAACCAGGCCAATAGGCACAAAGGGTCGTTTACAAGTGGGATAAGCCCAGTTGGCTTGCACCACTGATGAGAGTTATCATTATTATTAATGTGTCTTTTCATTGTGAGCTGTTATATTTGATTCCAACAATAGGCACCTAGCTGTGGCAAAAACGCTTGACCGTTCGAATTTTGTTTGTTATTTTCCACAAGGTCAGTATTGTATTCATATTCTTTACTAGCTGTGCCCGTGGCGCTACTTACCTACCTGTACCTACCCTATTTACCTACCTATCTGTACCTATCCTACTTACCTACCTACCTGTACCTACCCTACTTACCTAGACCTACCTACCTTACTTACCTTTTTCTACCTATCTAGATCGAGCATTCGCTGCACTGAATACCATTTACTCTAAGCAGAAGAATATCGACTTCATACAAAATAGTAAGGACAGATTTGCTACGCGCCATCTAGTAGAACATCACACCGAAACGAAAACATAAAAAACACTTTTTCAAAAAAATACTACCGCCTTCCAAATAAAACCACTACAAAGTGAAACATTGCTTTCTTTTAGGAAGTCGGTGTCTTTAGTACGTACCAATTTTATTTTTATTCTTCTTTTTAGTTGTACCTAATAGGCGAGTTCTTTAGCTGTACATATAATGCCAGAATAGATTACCCGAATATCATGAAACTTGAACATAACCGGCGAAATGAACCAAGGTGAACTATACACATCTGCGTACCCCTTTAGAGCGTACGCCAGTACGCTCTAAAGGGGTACGCAGATGCAGATGCAGTACGCAGATCTGATGTTATGTTATGAAATGGTATAAACAGACACAGATTTGCGATTGCAGCAATCCCGAGAGATTTGCCGTCATTTATTCAAAATTAACTTTTTATTTTATTTCACATTGTCCTACATGGGCACTTATAAAACGTCGACAATAGGTGCACGGTTCGGGTTGGTCGATTCCTATGGAGAAGAATCGGCAAGAATCTCCATGGTTACTCTTTAAAAAAATGGTTTGGTTTTACAATATTTCCATGTTACAGCATTAGTAACACGATACCCCTTGGCAAGACTGGTGTCAGATCTCAAGCTTCTGACTACTCGTAACGACTGTCAAAGATCTTCAAATGACAGCCGGGACCAACGGCTTAACGTGCTTTCCGAGGCACGGAGGAAACTCGGTATGTTGAAATGGTCACCCATCCACGGACCGACCTCGTCAAGCGTTGCTTAACCGTGAAGATCGACCCGTGCGGCTGTTATTATTTAGCCACGAGCTCCTCAGAAGCAGCTGAGTACCAATATTTTAATGGAGCGACTGCCTATCTTGCCTCCAAAACCCAGTAACTGGGTAACACGGTACCCATTAGCGAGACTGGTGTCAGGCTTTCGAGCTCCTGACAACCAATAGCGACTTGGAACAATCCCACCGCACTATTCTTAAACCACTTCAAATCCTGAAAGCCAGAATTAACAGTGGCGACCACCAGAAAAGCGCCGAGTCAATGAAGCTCGACGAAGTCCCGGAGAATGAATATAACAGCCTTGGATCCCGCAACGAAACCACGTCCCTCCTTATCAAGCAGGACACAGAACAGAACAAACCAGGCCAATAGGCACAAAGGGTCGTTTACAAGTGGGATAAGCCCAGTTGGCTTGCACCACTGATGAGAGTTATCATTATTATTAATGTGTCTTTTCATTGTGAGCTGTTATATTTGATTCCAACAATAGGCACCTAGCTGTGGCAAAAACGCTTGACCGTTCGAATTTTGTTTGTTATTTTCCACAAGGTCAGTATAGTATTCATATTCTTTACTAGCTGTGCCCGTGGCGCTACTTACCTACCTGTACCTACCCTATTTACCTACCTATCTGTACCTATCCTACTTACCTACCTACCTGTACCTACCCTACTTACCTAGACCTACCTACCTTACTTACCTTTTTCTACCTATCTAGATCGAGCATTCGCTGCACTGAATACCATTTACTCTAAGCAGAAGAATATCGACTTCATACAAAATAGTAAGGACAGATTTGCTACGCGCCATCTAGTAGAACATCACACCGAAACGAAAACATAAAAAACACTTTTTCAAAAAAATACTACCGCCTTCCAAATAAAACCACTACAAAGTGAAACATTGCTTTCTTTTAGGAAGTCGGTGTCTTTAGTACGTACCAATTTTATTTTTATTCTTCTTTTTAGTTGTACCTAATAGGCGAGTTCTTTAGCTGTACATATAATGCCAGAATAGATTACCCGAATATCATGAAACTTGAACATAACCGGCGAAATGAACCAAGGTGAACTATACACATCTGCGTACCCCTTTAGAGCGTACGCCAGTACGCTCTAAAGGGGTACGCAGATGCAGATGCAGTACGCAGATCTGATGTTATGTTATGAAATGGTATAAACAGACACAGATTTGCGATTGCAGCAATCCCGAGAGATTTGCCGTCATTTATTCAAAATTAACTTTTTATTTTATTTCACATTGTCCTACATGGGCACTTATAAAACGTCGACAATAGGTGCACGGTTCGGGTTGGTCGATTCCTATGGAGAAGAATCGGCAAGAATCTCCATGGTTACTCTTTAAAAAAATGGTTTGGTTTTACAATATTTCCATGTTACAGCATTAGTACTTAGATATGGGGGGACAATAACGTACGAACTAAAAAAAAATGATTATTTAATATTTTTTAACACCCTTGCTCGTAAAGCTGATGTAATTCCACCGGTTTTAAATATGTAAAGCGGGTCATAAAAAACGCGTGTGTTACCAAAGCAAATAGTTAAGTTATAGTCCATACAAATTCCATAACAGTATTATTTGCCATTTCAAATATGGAACTGATCGCCGCCGCACGACGCCAGCTAGTCAGCAGTGCGCTGTTGCTATTCAAATTTCGAACTAATCGCCGCGCGGCGCCAGTCAGTAGGCAGCGCTAGCGCGCTGTTAAAATGGCGGGCAAGCAACAGTGTGCATTTACAGATTGAGTTTATTTAAAATAAAAAATAGTACATTGTTATCCTAGGGGTGAAAGTAACTTATTTAGTCCCGAGACGGGGTTTGGCGCCCGGAACGAAGTGAGGGCGCCAATAGTTCGAGGGACTAAATAAGTCTTTAACCCGAGGTAAACACTGTGCTTTTCATTACAAATACAAGAAAAGTAATAGTACATTACGATATTAGTGCGTTAAGATGGTTATAACATGCGAGGCGGAATTTCAGCCCGAGCCGAAGGCGAGGGCGTAATTGAGCCGAGCATGTTATAACCAATACGCACGTAGATCGTACGACATTTTTTAACACATTTGCGAGGAAACAGAAAAAAAAAATATATTATGTTCATTTTTAATTATTGAAACAGTTAGTGAAGTTACAATTATTAAAATGATACGTAGTTGTAGTTGGTTTTTTAATTATGTTATTATTATTATTACTATTCATGTCTTTGTTTTGTGTTAGGGTAAATGTTGGAGACGACGAAACTTCTTGAAAGGCGGCAGAAGAGCATTGTAATTCGTCATTAGTTGTAAATAAAAAAGTATCATCAGTAGAAGTAGAGGGGCGCGGCTCAGGGCAAAACTTCTTCGTTTGTGGCTCCAAATGTATTGCCTGAGTTATTTTGGCACTTATATTTGCTTTGTTTTGGATGGAATCTTCTACATAAGATTCTGCTACTGAGTTAGAACGCCACCCGCCATGCCGCTTTAAAGTCAATATATCAGCTCCCGAATCAGCAAGTAATGTAGCTGACGTTCTTCTGAAACTGTGCCCTGTATAACAATCAGCATCCGGCAATCCTAAAAACTTGGCGACTTCCTTTGGCATGGTACCGAATTTATTTATGCCAATACGTTGCGCAGTACATTTAACTTTTTGGTAATTCTGAAAGAAATGATTATTTTTTGTCTTAGTCGTACGCAGAGCTTCATATTTTTTGACCACGTCATAAAATGGGCCGTCGATAATAAAAGATCGGGGTATTTTGTTTTTAGTGTTTGGGATTTTAACTAAAAGCATTTTGCCTTGATTTGCAATGCCTTTTGTGGTAATATTGTGAAGCTCTTGCCGTCTACATGCACCATGAATACCAAATATTAACGCAACCTGAAAAGAAATAAAAATGTGTTAGATAAGGTATAGGTACTTAGCTTACAGACGGTCGTTAAAAAATATGTAAAAGAGTATGTATGTACAGTAGGTAGATCAATACATAAAATAAGGAGGCAAACTGACCTTTGTTGCCAGGTACTGGCTATCTGGAGCATCTTTTAGAAACTTTTCGACGTCATTTGATGACAGTACCTTAGATTTTTCTTTATAAAACCATCAGAGCGTCTCTTTAAAAATGCAATGAGATTTGTATATAAATTAATATCGACACCATTTTTCATCTTGAGGGTACTTTTCAGCATAGAATATGTTGTCCACAACGAGCTAGGCTTATATTTACTAGCTAGTTCATTAAAATACGCCAAAACTACATTTTCGGAAAATGACGGCATTTTTCATGTTTTTCCACTTCAAGAAATTTTCATACGTGGTTATGTATCTGTCCTTGGATATTGACGGCAGCAAGCTGTCGCATGCGGTTCGCGCTTCTGTTAGTATATCCGGTGGAGTTGAAGTAATATATTGCTCATCTTCATTATTGAAAGTTGTCATTTTTAGATATTCACAAAACAAGTACAAAGAAAAGAAAATTTGAGAAAAATGGCGCGAGGATTATTTTCTGCCGTGGCTGCCTGAAAATGTTGGCAAAGACGCTAGAGCATGCAGCCAAGTTTTTAAATTACCGAATAAACTGTTTATTTTTATTTTAAATAAACTCAATCTGTGAATGCACACTGTTGTTTTCCCGCCATTTTAACAGCGCGCTAGCGCTGCCTACTGACTGGCGCCGCGCGGCGATTACTTCGAAATTTGAATAGCAACAGCGCCAGCGCACTGCTGACTAGCTGGAGTCGTGCGGCGGCGATCAGTTCCATATTTGAAATGGCAAATAATACTGTTATGGAATTTGTATGGACTATAACTTAACTATTTGCTTTGGTAACACACGCGTTTTTTATGACCCGCTTTACATATTTAAAACCGGTGGAATTACATCAGCTTTACGAGCAAGGGTGTTAAAAAAATAAAAACATGAATTAGCTAAAGAAAAATGAGTAAATTTTATTTTACATTTAACAACAACTTTGATGAGATAATTTTATTTAAAGTTTATGCTAAAATTAGAACAATTGGTTATAGTTAGTGACAGGTTTTTTCCGGGTATTTTGATATTTGATATTTTCAGCGAAACTTGTGTTTCTACATTATCCAGAGATTCTTGGGTGAATGTTGGGGACATTGATATTTGTCTATTTTCTTCAGCTGTTACAGAAATAATTTTGGATTGCACCGGATAATCTTTTGAAGTGCTCGGTTGTGTAGAGTCAGTGGAATGGAGATTTATCATTTCTGTTACTCTGTGTGATATCTTAGTTTTATTTTCCACTGACTCTTCTATGTAGCCTTCAGCTACTTTACTCGACTTCCAACCTCCATGCCTTTTAATGAGAGTTAAACCGGCACAAGAATCGGCTAGCAAAGTAGCCGATGTTTTTCTAAAGCAGTGACCCGAATATAGATTTGAGTTTGGCAAATTAAGGTAGGTGGCTATCTCTTTAGGAATACTAGAAATCTTGTTTTTGCCAATTACTTGCCGCAGACACTTCCCTTTATGATAATTTATGAAAAAACGGTTCGTTTCTATACCACTTGGTCGTAATTTTCGGTATTTTTCTATTATATTTACAAATTCTTTTTTAATAACGAAGGTTCGGTCAACTTTAGTTTTAGTGCCACGTAACTTCACCAGTAATATATCACCTTGTTTCTCAATGTCATCAACCGTCATATTTACTAGTTCGATACTTCTGCAAGCGCCACTTATTGCCAATATCAACACTACCTGAAAAGTAGATAATTATATCTCTTTAATTGGTGTATAAAATATAGAAAGTTACAATTTGATACAAATTTCGTATAAATAAGCGAATAACAATAAAAAGATTAGCTTACCTTCATTACTAGGTATATTTCATCAGGCGCTTGGTTTAAGAAGGTTTCTACCTCTTGAGAAGTGAAAACTTTGGACTTTTTCGATTTAAATCCATCAGATTGCCTTTTGAGAAACGATGTTAGCCTCTCGAAATCCTTTAAATGTACATTGTGTTTAGTACTTAATGTTGTCTTTAACATAGAATACACGCTCCATAAGGTTGAAGGTTTGTAAGTCTTTGATAATTCGTTGAAATATATTAGCAACACGTTTTCTGATAACGATTTCACTTTTTTCTCAGCGCGCCATTTCATAAAATCGTCATACGATTTGAGGTATCTTTGTTATGATTTGGGTGGTAAAAGGTTTCCACTACCGCTTTAGCCTCTTCTGTTATAAAATCAGGCGTTAAATTCATATCAGAATCAGATGAACTCATTTTATAGGTACAAATCTCTGCTATACGTATACAAACAAAAGTCTTCAAAACGAAAAAATAAATGAAGATCGAATTGCCGCTTTCCCGCCTATTTTGTTTGATTTTTTTTTTCTGTGGCCGGCCAGCTATTCAGCCATTATTTTTTATTTTCATCATTGAAAAAATGGTAAATATTTTGCCCAACTCTAAGTTATTTTAAATAAATTATTGAAACTTAATTATAATACAGTTATTTAAAAAAAAAATATTCTTTAATCAATACTTAACTTTAAGTTATTTCAATTTTACATCGTGGCTGTATAGAAAGTAGGAACATGGTTCAATAGATATGTGAAAAAGAACTAGTTTTTTTAAATAATTTGACAGCTGTCAGTTGAAAACGATTCTCCCTAGGGCTGAAAAGTATTACTTTCAACCCGCTCCTCAAGCAACTTCAGACCTACTTTCCGAGTATGAGTAATGAAAAAACAGTTTATTCGGTAATTTAAAAACTTGGCTGCATGCTCTAGCGTCTTTGCCAACATTTTCACGCAGCCACGGCAGAAAATAATCCTCGCGCCATTTTTCTCAAATTTTCTTTTCTTTGTACTTGTTTTGTGAATATCTAAAAATGACAACTTTCAATAATGAAGATAAGAAATATATTACTTCAACTCCACCGGATATACTAACAGAAGCGCGAACCGCATGCGACAGCTTGCTGCCGTCAATATCCAAGGACAGATACATAACCACGTATGAAAATTTCTTGAAGTGGAAAAACATGAAAAATGCCGTCATTTTCCGAAAATGTAGTTTTGGCGTATTCAAATGAACTAGCTAGTAAATATAAGCCTAGCTCGTTGTGGACAACATATTCTATGCTGAAAAGTACCCTCAAGATGAAAAATGGTGTCGATATTAATTTATATACAAATCTCATTGCATTTTTAAAGAGACGCTCTGATGGTTTTATAAAGAAAAAATCTAAGGTACTGTCATCAAATGACGTCGAAAAGTTTCTAAAAGATGCTCCAGATAGCCAGTACCTGGCAACAAAGGTCAGTTTGCCTCCTTATTTTATGTATTGATCTACCTACTGTACATACATACTCTTTTACATATTTTTTAACGACCGTCTGTAAGCTAAATACCTATACCTTATCTAACACATTTTTATTTCTTTTCAGGTTGCATTAATATTTGGTATTCATGGTGCATGTAGACGGCAAGAGCTTCACAATATTACCACAAAAGACATTGCAAATCAAGGCAAAATGCTTTTAGTTAAAATCCCAAACACTAAAAACAAAATACCCCGATCTTTTATTATCGACGGCCCATTTTATGACATGGTCAAAAAATATGAAGCTCTGCATACGACTAAGACAAAAAATAATCATTTCTTTCAGAATTACCAAAAAGGTAAATGTACTGCGCAACCTATTGGCATAAATAATTTCGGTGCCATGCCAAAGGAAGTCGCCAAGGTTTTAGGATTGCTGATTGTTATACAGGGCACAGTTTCAGAAGAACGTCAGCTACATTACTTGCTGATTCGGGAGCTGATATATTGACTTTAAAGCGGCATGGCGGGTGGCGTTCTAACTCAGTAGCAGAATCTTATGTAGAAGATTCCATCCAAAACAAAGCAAATATAAGTGCCAAAATAACTCAGGCAATAAATTTTGAGCCACAAACGAAGAAGTTTTGCCCTGAGCCGCGCCCCTCTACTTCTACTGATGATACTTTTTTATTTACAACTAATGACGAATTACAATGCTCTTCTGCCGCCTTTCAAGAAGTTTCGTCGTCTCCAACATTTACCCTAACACAAAACAATGACATGAATAGTAATAATAATAATAACATAATTAAAAAACCAACTACAACTACGTATCATTTTAATAATTGTAACTTCACTAACTGTTTCAATAATTAAAAATGAACAAAATATTTTTTTTTTTCTGTTTCCTCGCAAATGTGTTAAAAAACGTCGTACGATATACGTGCGTATTGGTTATAACATGCTCGGCTCAATTACGCCCTCGCCTTCGGCTCGGGCTGAAATTCCGCCTCGCATGTTATAACCATCTTAACGCACTAATATCCTAATGTACTATAAACAAAAGAAAGTAAAACGAGATAAAAAGTTAACAAGCATCTAGAAATCTACAAGGCCTCCAATGTTCACACATTCACAAAACAATCGGTAAAAGAGTCTATACAAAGGTAAAAAAGTATAACAAGACTAAATTTAATATGTGGCACAAATGTTGTTATCAGTGCTGTAACTATTCTTAGCAAAGGGCTATAAAGATGATTGAAAACCATTGTAAAAATTGTAAAAGAAGGAAAAAGAAAAAATAAGATTGAATAGTTATAGACATCCACATATTTGTGTCGTTTAAGAGTTACCAGGAAAGCCGCATGCGCAGAAGGGGCTAATGCCAATTTTTTTATTCTCAACGTAGTCCTTGATTTAAAATATGCTTTTTTAATAAGGACACGTTTGATGTAGTTTTTGAACTTTCCATCGATCAGTTCTATAACTGACTTTTGCAACTTGTTACAAAATCGTATACTGTTTATAAAAAAAGACTTGCTACTTTTCGTTAATCTGAATTTGGGTATTACAATTTCGTGCTTACTGCGTGTATTTAAATTAAGAAAGTCGCTTCTTGTTTTCAAAAGCCTTTTCCCTTCCTTTTTTTCTCCTCGATTTTTGCGGACATACAAAATACATTCCAAAATGTAAAGCGAAGGTAGAATCAGTATATCGATCTCTTTAAATTTTTTCTGCGGGACTCGCGAGGACCCATTTTATAGATAGCGCGGATTGCCCTCTTTATAAGATGAAAATTCAGTCAACGTCTGCTGCTGATCCCCTCAGCAGAATGCCATAAGACATAATACTGTGAAAATAAGCATAGTATACTAACCTAGCTGTGGCTACATCGGTTAACTGCCTTATTTTCCTTACTGCATAATAATATGCAGCTGAACTTAACCTACCCGAAAGAATTCTAACGTGCGCGCCCCACTGCAATTTTGAATCGTTAGTAATCCCTAAGAATACAGTTTCCGTTGTAACTTCAAGATATTTGCCGTCAAGATTTATATTTAGGTCACGTTGAGGTACATTTGGTAAAGAGAACTTTAGACATTTTGTTTTTTTGCGCATTCAGTAAAAGATTGTTAGTTGCGAACCATTTTCAGAGAATAATTAGACTTTCGTTGACATCCGTATCTTTCCTATCTTTTTTTAAAATTTGCGAAGTATCATCAGCAAATAGAATTCTAACCGATAATTTGGCCATCATAAAAGGTAGATCATTAATGTTAACAAGAAAACGGAAAGGGCCGAGAATTGAACCTTGGGGCACGCCCATGTTGACTAGAGACCCGGAGGACGTTGCTCCATTAACATTTACTTGTTGCTGTCTGTTTGATAAATAGGAAAGCACAAGATCAGCAGCTTGTCCTCGAATTCCGTAGTGGTGTTTGTTGTGGTCGACGCAGTCGAACGCTTTTGAGAGATCACAGAAAATACCAATGGCATCCTGGGACTTCTCCCAAGATTCCAAGATGTGGCTGATGAGTTTTACTCCCGCGTCCGTTGTCGACCTTTCGCGAAACCAAACTGCTGACTATGTAGGATCCCATTTGAATTGAAGTGAGACAACATCTCGTCCAGCATGATTTTTCCAAAGATTTTACACAATGCTGGAAGCACGGATATAGGTCTATAATTAGAGCGATCACTCTTACAGCCTGATTTGAAAATTGGTACTACTGTTGAAGAGTTCTACTGTATATCTCCGAAGTTCTTCATTAGATCTTCACCAAATTAAAATTGGACCAATTTGGGAACACTCTTTCAAACAAAAAAAGTATTTTTTAAATCGGTCCACAATTGACGGACATATGGGTGAACATAGAACCTCCTCCTTTTTGGAAAGCCGGATAAAAAATACCTATCCATAGCTGCGTCTCGAACCGCAACCTTAAATATAGTAGGCCTCCACGTTTATCATTAGGCTATACAGACGGGCATTAGCGGCAGCGTAATTACGAACAACATTACAGGCCCGTCAACGTCATTATTAACATTAGTAGTATGATAAGAGACCTAAAATCTCATAAAATATTAGGTCCCGAATTATTATTTATACTCTAGCTAGCCTAGCCGCACTTGAAATAGCCCTTGAAGGTATATCGTTGATTCCTCATAGAGTTGACCCCCCTGGTTCGCTGTGGCCCCGCATGGGGGCGCGGCGGGCGGGATTTAGTTACCCTAACTACCTACCAATTTTTTTTCGATGGTACATTGGTTTCGTACATTTACGGGATGCGTGCACAAATAAACAGACAAATATTCCAAAAATGCAGGAAATGGGTTTTTTTAGTTCTCCTTTAACACCCTGGCAAACTTTTTTGGAAATAATTATTCGATGTACAAAGACGACTTTTCTACAGCTTTATTATATGTATTGATTAAAAGAAAGACGGATCAATTCTGACTTACTTATACTGCACAAAATTATAAATGGTTCTATAGATGCTCAACTGATAAATTATTTAAACTTTAGGACTAGCCAATGTAGCAATCGACATCATCGCATTTTTAATTGCCTACATCTACCTTAAATACTACCTTTAATAGCCCCCTAACACGTATGGCAAGGATATATAATGAAAGGTCCAACTTGACGGATTACCCTATCGATGTTTTCTCTATGAGTTTCGCTTCTTATAGACGTTCCCTATATAAACAGTGCGAGCAATGCTCAATTTTCTTTATAGCTCAATTTGTTTTGTTTTTGTAGTGTTCTGGATAAAGGTCTACCAGACACACTTTTTATTTTTTCTTTGTCTCAAGTATTCATTGTGTCAATGTCATGCATACCTGTTATTTGCATGGTTACTGAAATGCCGATTTTATATATTATTTTATTTGAATTGTACGTGACAGTGCTGTTGGTGTGCTTATTATAAATAAATAAATAAATATTGATTGACGATTGTACAGAAAATAAACTTTTACAAATACAGTAGGACAGCTGTTGGGAATTCAACCCAACACTTCGGGCGGCCGGAGCGCGCCATCTACGCTGCACACACATCTGCGTGACTCACACGGCATCTGTGTGTGTGTGCACAGCGCGGCGGCGACGCGGCGCGGCTCGGCGGACACTCGCTTCCACGGACTCCACCGCGACAGTCGACACCTCTCTCTTCCTAAACTAATTGTTTTGTCCGGGACAGTTTACTGTAGTTCAAATATAACGGCTTTAGAACCAACCGCCTTTTAATACAGTCCACTATCTTCATCCACGAGCTAACAACAGCTTATATACAAAGGCGAGCTTAACCCATAATTGGGTTCTCTTACAGCAAACCTCGGTGCCAAGAAATAGTATCTCCTCTTCTCTTTGCACTCTTTATTAATGCTATCACTCAACGACTTTCTTCTTTCTATCACCTGTACGCTGATGATCTTCAAATTTATACCCAAGCCCCTCTCGGAGAATTATCTGATGCCATTGGGACAATTAATATGGACCTGGCTCGAATAGGTGACTGATGGAGCACTGAGTTCGGGCTGAAGATCAATGCAACGAAGACTCAAGTGACGGTTGTTGGTAGAACCCGGTCTGTCTCTAGGATCGATTGGTCGACACTTCACCTTTTTCTTTCAATAATACCATTATACATTTAAATCACATTGTGAAGAACTTGGGGGTTTACATCGAAAGCACTCTATTCTGGACCAAACAACTGCAGGAAGTCAGTCGAGAACTGTTTGCATTTGCGGGCTCCCTGAGACGGCTTCGTAATTTTCTTCCCATAACCACTAAAGTTGCGATAGCACAATCTCTTCTTCTCCCTATCTTTGACTATGCTGATGCTAGCTATCTTGATCTCACCCATGACCAATTGGATAAGCTTGAGCGACTTCAAAATCTCTGTATCAGGTTCATATTAGGCTTGCGCAACTATGACCACGTTTCTGAATTTCGTACTAAGCTCAAATGGCTTCCTATTCGCCTTCACCGGAATGCCCACATACTTTATATGCTTTATAATGTACTTTTTAATCCTTTTACTCCTTTTTATCTCAAAGAACGCTTTCAGTTCCTCTGTGACACCCATTCTAGGTCCTTGAGATCATCGGAAAATCTAAAATTAAGTATTCGTATGTATTCCACTTCCTTCATTGACAAATCTTTCACGATTCAAGCAGCTCGGTCGTGGAATGCACTACCTATTGAAATAAGACGTGCTCAAACACTGCCAACGTTCAAGAAAATGGTAAAGGAGCATTACCTTTCACTATAATCTTTATTCTTCTCCTTTCTTTGTTATATTTTATATGTATTAGTATATTTTGTAATATTATATGTTTGTATTTTATGTTAAGAAGTCTAAGTAGTATATTATTTACCATAATTTGTACACTGACAGCCCTAAATTCTTCTCCTATCGTTCAGTCCATCCAAAGGTTGTCTGTAAGAGTTTACCTAGTGCGATAAGACCGCCCATTGTGTTATTTTGAACGTTTGTCCTGTATGTTTTTTGTGGTGTACAATAAAGTATATTATAAATAAATAAATACTCTGATGGAATTATGGACGCCTACGTATAATGTCATAGCAAACACTTGCACTACTGTACATTTTATCATAAAGAAAATGTTAGGCTCTCTATCTCTGTCATCGTCCGTCTTTACTCACATTACACATATCGTTTGTTAGTGTCCCGTTTATCTTATTAAAAGTGGTAATTTATTAAATATCGCCTTGCCTAATTTCATCTGGTCATGGGCCCAGGAAACTGAACGATGATGCTGCATTTTGAGCTAGTCTTCGTACGGGATGATAGGTTTTAGTTTAGTTACAATAAAACTTGAGCGTCTGTATCTCCCTGGCTACACATAAAAAAACTGGTACCTATCCGAACTAAACACTTTACCTAAGCTTACTATTTACATAAAAATAAAAGAACAGGATCATCCACCAGAGCAGTTATAGCTACAGTTACTGAATGTGGGATTAATAAATCGATTCGACAAAAGTTTTTGTGGATTTCATTGAGGGAATGCTGTGTATTTAACACACAGCCCGAGTCCCTCCCCGGGCGCTTCGCCTTCCAAGCTAGCGGAGCGCGCGGCTAGTCACCACCACGCACCGCCGAGGCCCACAGGCCCCCGCCCGTCGCTTCGGAGGCTCCTTACGAGCTACCGTGCGGCGCCTCAGACGCCTAACTATACCCGTGGAGAGATTAATAGCGTGCACAGAGACTTATGAGTGTTGTGATGAGTCTCGTGCACTGATGGCGTCTGAGGCCTACAGGTCGCGTCGCTAGATCAAGCCGCGACAGGCGGGTCGGTCGGTGAAGGTTGCCCAGGGGAAGACCGAAGGAATAGCCGTGACACTCGTATATATGCAAACTCGCATGAAAACTTTGATTGTGCGATGTAGAACAAAACGCATTTCCTCCTCTGTAGACACATTTCCAGAATTATTTTCGTGGCACAATTATATAAATGTTGTTTAGTTTATCAACTCTACAGTTTTATTTTTGAGTTTCTGTCATTAATTTTATTTTTTTCTCGTATTTTACTTTATAATTCGACACTGCTAGTCGACCAATCACAGTGCGTGGAAGAAGCCGGGAAATCCCGCGCTGACTTGTTACGATAACAATTTTATTATAAAACCTCCTCTTTCAAACGCCATCTGTGTATTTAAAGAAGAACTTTTATAACATCTATCTTCGCAAACGATTGTGAAGCTTGTGGCATAGATGGCGCTCCCCTTTAAATTAGTTTTGTTTAAATCGCTTTTATGTTTTTGATTGCAAAAGGATATCAGCACAGAAAAAAACTTTGTTAGCATCAACAAACATACTCCAAAAACTACCTATCTTTCCAAAAGTCCATATGTAGTGTAAAGTATGATATGCAGAACTCATTTTTGAATTTATATTTTAAAGTATATTTGGGTCAGAAAGCAGGCCGCAAGCAGCTTTATTTAGGGTCCTTGGTTAATGTTTCATCATGTATTTCGTAGTTTGAGTACCCATTGAGCGTCTAATTAGCAGACACAATAAAACAACAATAGCTTTCGCCCACACGGTGTACGCGCGAGTTGAAGAGGAACGATGAAAATACAGTTAATAATGCGTTTATTACTTTAGAAGCGCAAGCACGCGAATATTGACCTAAATAAGAACCTAGAAACATCATAATCTTTTGGATAAGTTGATCCAGTGCTACCCCTCACACATTGAGTTCATCCCTCGGTTACATGTTTGGGGAGTGCCACCCCATTTTATATTTTTTTGTGATTTAACTAGATCATTGTGTAGGGGTGCACATAAGGCGTATATATTCCCCAATGTTAAAGCAGTACTAGCCTTGCGCCCGCTCGGAGCCAGAATATCAACATTGAAACCTCCTTTTGGACAGTTGATTTACATATGCTGTTTCAGTTATGAAGAAATTCTAGCCATAAATTTTACCATGTAAAAATATTTTAAATAACCAAGTCGTTTTGGAGTATCCATAAGTAGCGAAAACATATCGTGTTGTAAATTTTGTTTTATAGCAAAACTAATAGTTACACGAAAAAAAATGTTTCACAAATAATGTACATGAATATATAATACATTTATATGTTTTCAAACCTTTTAATCTAGCCGTTACTAAGGAGTATGCTTTAGAAAGTAACCGTTTTAAGGTACTAAAGCGGTGGAAGGCCCTTAAACACCGGTCTTCCTTATTTTCGTTAGTTACTGATTAATTTCAGCCACTGTTTCATTTTATTTTGTCATAGGTGTGTCTTAGAAAGAGTGAAGTGCCAAGTCCATTATTCTTGTCCACGAAAAAGACCATTAAGGCCTACTTTTAGGGTTTAGCGTTTTGACCTACAGATGGACGTTTTACAGCCAAGTGTGAGTTATTGCAGCGGCAGGAATGGGTACTCGGGTCAAAATTATAAGAGCAATAAATCGAACTGGTCGATGAGGCCGAAAATTTCTAGAGTGGCGACCGCGGACTCTAGATGGACCGATGACCTAGTTAAGGCTGCGAAAACTCGATGGATTCGAGATGCACAGGAACGATCAGTGTGGCGACGCTTGGGGGAGGTCTATGTCCAGCAGTGGACGTCTTTCGGCTAAAATGATGATTATAACAATTAGAAAACAAAATGTTAAGAAATTACATTTGAAAAAGTGAAAATTTAGAGTCTTCATTTCTCTTCTTCACACACGCATGACGAAATAAACATCATCATCATCATCAGCCTATTAATGTTCCCACTGCTGGGACACAGGCCTCCTATCTGTGAGAGAGAAATAAACATACTTGGCACAAAATAGTTATAACAAAGGAGGCAATAAAACAAATCAACAAACTATTTACTATAATTTATTATAAACTTTAATACATTATAAATAGATAACAGGAATGTTAGCGTCTTTACATAAGAACCTTTCCAACCACAAGTCAATATTACAGAAAAAACAAAATCCTGGGAAACAAATGTATCACAATTTTTCAAAAAATAATAACAAAACTTTAACATAAAGTTTATTTGAACTTATGATTCCAAGTCAAACAGTAGTTATCACAGTTCAAAGAAGCCCGTTTAAAAAAACACCAATTTTACGTGTGGCTGACTCTGCCTTGGCCACCATCAGGGATTAAAATTTTGATAACACAAATATTTAGTCATTAACTTTTTATAATTTTACTTAAATACATTTATAAACGCATTAAGTTCTCCTATTTAAATGTTTTACATAAAAATTCTGTCTTATTTCGTTAAAGATAGTGATAGGTTCCAGTATAAGATTTTTATGTAAATAATACTGTTATAAATAAATCTCTTACCAAAATATACAATCGTGAAAATTGTTTTAATTCGCTTTTAATCCTAGGGAAGTAAATAGTTCTACGTTCTAATTCGTACTTATAATTATATTATTATTTTTGTTATATTGTAACCAGCTTCTCTATATATCTATCATCATATTTCTTCAGGAGCTCGTGGTTAAATAATAACAGCCGCACGGGTCGATCATCAAGGTTAAGCAACGCTTGACGAGGTCGGTCAGTGGATGGGTGACCATTTCAACATACCGAGTTTCCTCCGTGCCTCGGAAAGCACGTTAAGCCGTTGGTCCCGGCTGTCATTTGAAGATCTTTGACAGTCGTTACGGGTAGTCAGAAGCTTGAGATCTGACACCAGTCTTGCCAAGGGGTACCGTGTTACCCAGTTACTGGGTTGTGGAGGTCAGATAGGCAGTCGCTCCATGTAAAACACTGGTACTTAGCTGAATCCGGTAAGACTAGAAGCCGATCCCAATATAGTTGGGAAAAAGGCTAGGCAGATGAATGAATTGTAACCAGCCTCTGGCACTGGCTTTACCCGCGTGATAGTCGGCATTCAACCCAAGGGATTGAACACCCGGGATGAAATGTTCTTTTCCATGTCCTATTTATGTCTCTATCAAAAAACATCAAAATGTACAGAACAAATTAAAAACCAAAGAAATGTGCATCGGTATACAGAATGAGGAAGTTAACTGAAAATTCCGTCAGGTAGATTAATTAAAAATATTGGACACGTATTTTTAGGTTTGGTTGCGATTTTTGAGGCATACGCGACGGATCATGGACTGAGATGTAACTCTAAGAAGAGCGAAGTTCTTGTCTTCAAGAGTGGAAAGCGTGGTCTAGTCCGTGTTCCGCCTATAATGCGTAATGGTGTGGCTCTGCGTGTAGTGACAAGTTTTAAATATATGAGACACATTGTGACAGACGACTTGCAGGATGATGCTGACATAGAGAGGGAACGCAGGGCGCTGGCAATCCAGGGGAATATGATTGCACGTCGGTTTTGTACGCTGCTCGAGGGAAGTTAAGATAACTCTTTTTAAGGCGTATTGCCAGTCCTTCTACTCGAATTACACCCATCGGGCCGCTAGTGCTCTGCGTGTGCAATACAATAATATGTTCACGATGCTGATGCGGCTGCCTCGCTATTGTCACAGTATAAATATGGACGAACAGTGCGGAAACTACATACAACCTGCGTATAAACGCAAGAGGGTAACCTCGTTGTGGCAGCGCGTGCGAGGCTGTAGCAACGGCATCTTGCAGATGATTGCGTCTCGAACGAATTGCCCAATCCAGAATAAATGGATGCGCATTGTTATGGGCGCTCACTAACATAGTTTATAAGCAATGTAATGTTATTTTAGTTTATTTTATTGATTATTTGGTTGTATAATTGAATAGATATAAATATGTTTTACTTTTGCATGCTGTAAGGTAGAGTGTGTTGGACTGTTTTTATAATTCTTACATCTTATTTTGTACTCATATTCATTGCAAAATAAATTATTTCTGATTTCTGAATGTAATTTTTTTATTTAATAATCTAATTTATTTAAAATTTGTGTTTTTTATAATAAATTTTATAAATGCATGTACAATTTATTTAAAATACTAACTGCGTTGAAGATTAGGCATGTGAATTTAGCTTTTAACTTTAGACCTTATCTAAATTCCACTTTTATGTTTTATGTATACTTAGAATTTAAAATAATTAATATGATATTGACTATTGCGGTTCCTTCTGTTTTAAAAAAATATGTGTTTTATCTTTTTGTATTTTTTATATTTTCGGTGTATTTTATTTTAACTCAAAATTATAAGTTATCGTTGCGTTAAAAAAGCTTTATTTTTATTTCATAACGCTACATTATTATTTTATTAAAGTCGTTATTTCTCCTTTTATTCTTACTTCTTGATTTTTTTAGAGAATTCCCTGATATTTTTTTTAGGTTAAGCTAGTTTAATATTGATTTATTAGTCTTTAGTTTTCATGTTATTTCTAGTTTTAGTGAACGCGTCGTGAGTTTGCACATAACGTTTTGGTGCAAATCAAATTCGTATTTATCTGTTGTACTACGATATCGTTTATTTAAGTTTAGTTTCTATTAGTTATCTTTTAGCCTCAGGCTAAGCAACTTTAATTCTTACAGATTCCTGTAAGAATTGTTTCCATATTACAATAATTTTATATCATAAAATTCCATTCATTTGTGAATTTTTATTCACCGAAATATTGGGGCTAAAGAGCACTTCGCTTCACTTTTGTAAACGTGCGTGGAGTATTGTATTTTATTGTCTATGGTTGCCTGTTAATAATTATGGAACTTCATAGGCTGGCTTATGTCAAATGTAAAATTATAGGCTAGAGGCAAAATCAAAAAAAAAAATCTCCATACAAAGTTCTCGTCAGCTGATTTCAATTTTTTTTTGTTGGGATAAACAATATTTTTGTTAAAAATTTACTGTGACTTCCTAGCAGAAAGTTGTTAATTTAGATGGGTAGAAGCAATTTAAAAAAAAAGGTATCACAGCTTTCCGTCACGGTGCAATATTAGTATGGATTATAATTGTTTTGTAGCTTGTTAAATAATTGAAAACAATATATCACGGAAATTTAACGCGATGATTTCGATTATTTATTTACCTATTTCACTAATAATAAAATATTGGTCTTTTGAAAAAAAATAAAACTTACAAAATGTTCGTTATCAAATTGTCTATCCATTAGTGTTAGTATAAAAATTATTAATGAACACTTTACGAGGCATGCTATCAATAATTATTTCACATTTTAATGGTTTTGTTGGAAGGAGATTAGTGACACATATACCTCTTTAAAAAAAAAAGTGTACTACAATTTCAGAATCAACATTATGTAGAAATTTAATGTATTTTTATTTATTGATATTTTTTTTTAAATAAAGAGTAGATAGCTCTTTAAAACTGCACAAAATTCGACTAACGCGGCGTTTTGCTCGGGGAGGCGCCTTAAGGTTAGGCCCGCACTTCAAATTACAATAAATTACCTGAGGCTTTAGGCAAATGACATTCTGTTAACAAAAACGTCGCGATAGCGATTGATATATGGAATTGTCAAGCGATATCGAAATGTCAGATGATACAACCCTTAGAGCGGGGGCACACGATGCGTTGCGGCGCCGCACCGCAAAGATTTCACCGTGTCAGTGGGCACACGAGCGGTGCGGCGCCGTAACGTTGTTATGTCGCAGCGGCGCCGTAGCACCGTTGGACAGTCTGTTAATGAAAATGGATCGTAAAAGACGTCTATTGTTGGCCCTACTATTACGCCACCGCCGAAATCGACGTAGAAGCGTACGACGATACTGGATCTGTCCTTTTATTGCACTAAGGAACAGTGATGGACAGTTTTTTCTCCAAGAATATAAAGAGTTGCTGTTGGACGAAAAGAAGTTTTACAATTTCTTTCGAATGAGTGTGTTAAGTTTCGAATGTTTATTGAAATCTTTAGAATCACATATACGGAAACAGTACACTAACATGAGGAATCCAGTGGAGCCAATAGAAATGCTGGGCATCACTTTGAGGTAAGTAATGAAAATTTTTTTTTTGAATAATAATACTTTTTAATTTTCAAAACGATCAAAAAAGGAAATGTTAATAATCATAATCAATCTTATTAATCTTCTTAATAGTAATCTTGATAAATCTTAATTACAAATTTGCAAAATCGTACTCTACGCTGTCTTGAGATGTTTCACCTGGAGATGTCAATAAATTATAATCTGAGCTCAAGTCTGTTGGAGTGTATGTACTTCTGTAACTTCTTGTATGATACCCGTGTGATGAAGGCTGTTGAGACGTTTGTTCAAACCTAAATGATGATGATTGTTGGGACATTGAGCCATACCGCATTTCAGTGATAATTTGTAACACCTTGCTTTGGAAGGTGAGAGTTTGAAGGTCTGTGAAATCTTGAATTGATGGCAAAATACCCTTAAAAAATGACAAGTGGCGATCTTCGGGCTCCTTAAGGGCTTTTAATGCTTCCTTTTCGAAATCATCAGCTTGCATTGTTCTTTTGCGGGTGATAGGAACATAACGCGAAGACTCCGGTGCAATATCACTTGTAGAATCGGTGTTGGTTTCTCCAGCTACGTCTAAGCTACTGTCTGTCTCATTTTGTGCCACTTTTGTTAAAAATAAAAGTTGATTGTAAAAATGATATTTTTTCAGTTTTTTAGCGGCTGAGCCAGATTTAGAAGCTTCTTTTAACTTTTTTAAATATTTATAGAAGTTATCTTTGACACTTCTCCATTTCTTCACTATATCATTACCTAAAAATAAAATATTAACATTAAGATTACATGAGATTTTATTATTTAAATAAACGTTTTTGTTACAGGTATCTAGGAAGTGGAAATTCACTACAAGATTTGGAGTACAAATTCAAACGGGGCAAATCTACGATTAGATATATGATTAGGAGAGTTTGTCGTGCTATATGGAAAAATATTCTTCAAGACAACATTCCCGAACTAACAACAGAAAGACTCAAAAATATTGCATCTAGTTTCGATTTAAGGGCGAATTTTCCTCACTGCATCGGTGCCCTCGATGGGAAGCATATTCGCATGCGTAATCCTGCTAATAGTGGCTCGCTTTTTTTTAATTACAAAGCCTTTTTCTCAATAGTCCTTTTAGCTGTTGTGGACTCAAACTACAAATTTATTTTTATTGACATTGGCGCATACGGTAAAGAATGCGATTCAACTGTTTTTCAAAATTCAAAACTATATGAGAAACTCATTAACAATGACCTACCATTGCCTGATCCCCAGCCACTGTGTGGTTCCAATAGACGAACCCCGTATGTATTTGTGGGTGACGAAGCTTTTGGATTGAGCAACCACATTATGCGCCCATATGGAGGTAACAATCTCAATGTTAAACAAAAGATTTACAATTATCGTCTCAGCAGAGCCAGAAGATAATGTCGAATGCGCTTTTGGGATTATGGCGAATAAATGGCGCATTTTTCACAGACCGATAGACGTGTCCTATAATTTTGCTACTGACATTGTGAAGGCATGTTGTGTCCTACACAATTTTGTCGCAGATCGGGATGGTTTTCGGCAAAAGGATAAATTGGCAATAACTGATGATGAATTTCACTCATTACAACCTCAAGATGAAGAGATGACAGCAGCAAATGTCATTAGAGATGAATTTGCAAGCTATTTTATGAGCAACAGAGGGTCGCTACAATGGCAGTTACAGAAGATTTGATCATCATAAAAACATTAAATAATTACTTACCTATCTGGTTCTTTAAATCAGGAGCAAAATTATCATAGTCTGGAAATAAAATTTTGGCAATTTGCTCCCATGCTTTTATTTTCATTGTTTTATTTTTAAAGTCTTCATTGGACTTATCCCAAAGGTTTTCCCGTTCTTGGACTAATGTAATTAGGTAGTCTATATCAATAACATCTAGGTTGGCACTCATTTTTTAAAACCTCAATCACAATAAACAAAAATACTTAGAAAAAATTCGAAACGAGCGAGCGTGTGTCCTTCCTTGTGACGCAAAACAACTGAGCGGTGCCGCTCCGACGTCGCAACGCATTCACCCCTCCCCGCCTCGTCTTGGTGGTTGCAAGTCCGGTGCGGCGACGGAGCGCATCGTGTGACATGCCACAGATATTTCTATGTAAGACGACGCAGCGACACCGCTCCGGCGCCGTACCGCCGCCGCAACGCATCGTGTGCCCCCGCAATTAGGCCGTTTGTTCACGACGCACCCGCACGACACGATTTGCGGTCCCGATTTTTAACACACGACACACTGCAGACGGTCTGTCGTCCGTTCGTTTGTTCACTAGACACGATTCTGCAACTATACTGCAGTGCACTTGTATTGTTTTATAAGCGCGTGAGTGACGAACCACACGTGAGTCATGCGGTGCGCAGTGTCGTGTCGTCAACAAGCTCATACTTGTTTTGTACAGCCGCTAAATGGTCACCGCAAAAAGTCGAGATAACATAGCGGCATTGACGACATAGCCGAAATACCGTTTGTAAATCGTGTCGCGTGTGGTGCGGTGTCGTGCAATGAACAAACGTTTCATACAAATATATGGAGCTCTGAATCGTGACCACATTTTGTCGTGTCGTGTTGTATCGCGTCGTGAACAAACGGCCTAAACGATGACGTTGTTTAAAATGCCAAAATGGCATCCATCGCCATAAATTTTTGTCATTTGATCAAATACTATTTATCTGCACAAATTAGTATGAATCATTAGATGCAAAAATTCTGAGGATTAAACATTTAACAAAATTGTTAATCACTAGTATATTGCATATTATGCATGCCTTCTCTGTTTGAGAAGAGAACTTTGGCCTGCTGTGGGGCAGTAACAGACTGACATTATTATAACAAGTTTATGTGATTAAATTAATAGACAAACATTTTGAAATAATCGCATGTCCTTTTAAAGGTACGAAAACATAATCATATTTGGAAGCACCTGCATTTAGCGACCTTCTCGATGCGATTTAAACTAAGCGAAATTGCAAGTACATTCACATGGACGCAACACGATGCAATTCGGCCGATTTCCACTTGAAATTTATCTTCTTCTTATAAAATACGTGCGCGATATCGCCTATTGACACAATTTTAATTGCGTCTTGCCATCAGCAAAATCCTTTACTTCAAAACATACCAACGGAATCTACGGACATTGTCAAAAACTGTGTTAACATGTTCTAAAGGTTGCTTGATACTAAATTCTTTTCGTTCGCAGTGAAGTGCAGTACAGCTGCTATTGCGTTTAACATGTGTTTTCGGCCGGCGTAGTCTGTGGACATTAGGTACGCCATCACAACGTTTTTCAGGTATTCTAGGTTCGCTCCTTCCCGGGATTGTATGCGACGTAACCTGGAATTAATGGTACAAGAGTTAGGAAAAAATTGTTACTGAAATTAGAAAGTTTTTGCCATATATATATTACTAGCTGACCCCCGCGGCTTCGCTCCCATCAACTGGCTACCTACCTACCTACCCTACCCACTTACCCTACCTACCTACATTCCTACCAATTTGTTAAACTATTTATTTGAATAAGAATTAATACTACAATACTGAATGTATAGTAGTTTATGCAATGGTCATATAATAGGGGTTATTAAAACACGAGCGTGGGTTTATCACATGAGGCGAAGCCGAATGTGATAATATTAACACGCGAGTGTTTTAATACCTAATTATATGCCGTTGCATACACTACTTTATCTTCACTCTTTAAATTTCAAATAAAACAAAAGTTGAAACCAAAAAAATATGTGGTATGGCGGGCAATTTAGATACTCATTGCGCATGACAGCGCACCGCGCGCCTCCATAGACATGACACTACTTTTCGACAGTAAGTCAAGGAGCCCATAAACGCCAATAAATTAAAAAGTAAAAGTGTGCTATAAAAATTAAAAAGTTATTTAAAGATATATGTAGTTGTTTGAAAATCGAAGGAAAATGTTGCACTGTAATGGGTTTTTTTTTAATTTTACCTATCCACGAATATAAAGTACATGTTTATACAATATTTTTTGAATTCGTATTTGGAACATTACGTTGTGAGTGTAGATAAACAATATTTGTTTCTACCGGCGCTCTAATTAAAATGTAGAACATAAAAACTGCTATTGTGGTTTAACTATGATAGTTAGATTTATTCTCTAGCAGACTTTTTGTAGGTATCATCAATAGTTTTCTCAGCGCAGGCCAAAGAATGAGTTTAAAGGAAAAAAAATGCTACTTTGGGTTATATTATTGCAATTTTCATAAGGATCCAACCACAATTTTTTACATCAATTTGCTTTCCACGAATTCAGATTAAGTATAATTTCAATACCTGTCAATTTCCTCCTTCAATGTTCTTATGACTTCTTTGAATCGTTCCTTTTCGATGGTTGCCTCACGTTGACAATCTCTGCAAAACATAATAGACAATTATTTATTTTTTTACTCTAATTGTAACACTACAAACATAATGGGAACCTCTTAATGGTTTTAGAGTGGTTTATTCGATGCAAAATATTCGACGGAAGGCTTAGTAACTAGGGATGTTCCAACTAGTCGGTAAAGCCGACAATCCGGCCACTTTCGTAGTCGGCAACTGTTTGGCAAAGAGCGCCGACTATCTGGCACTGTTGTAGGTAGTTCTTCCACTTGGATTTGCGACTGGGAAGAGTCTACTGTGGTTGAACATTTGATCACAGAACCTAACTGAGGTATCAAGATTGTTTCCTGTTTTTCCCTGTCCACCAAGAGAAATTATTATTCGGAACTGATTACACTTGACTTTTCGGGAATCATAATCCAATTGGTTATAAAAATCCATACACAAGACTTTATTTTTAACAAAATTAAATTTTAATTGCCCTCGTTCACTTTAATTAACAGTATTGTCTTTATTTTTTAAATTGGCGAATATCCTCCGAACCGTGATTGGCTTGGCCGACTAGTCGGCCTCTTTACGACCGACTAATCGGCTAGTCGGCCAAAGCCATATAGTCGGCACATCTCTATTAGTAACTTTATATTTTTTTAGGGTTCCGTACCCAAAGGGTAAAAACGGGACCTTATTACTAAGACTCCGCAATCCGTCTGTCTGTCTGTCCGTCTGTCACCAGGCTGTATCTCATGTTCCGTGATAGCTAGACAGCTGAAATTTTCACAGATGATGTATTTCTGTTGCCGCTATAACAACAAATACTAAAAACAGAATAAAATAAATATTTAAGTGGGGCTCCCATACAACAAACGTGTTTTTTTTGCCGTTTTTTGCGATAATGGTACGGAAACCTTCGTGCGCGAGTCTGGCTTGCACTTGGCCGGTTTTGCAATAGTGGTACGGAACCCTTCGTGCGCGAGTCTGACTCGCACTTGGCCAGTTTTTATAAAACAGCTACACCACATAGACAAACTCAGTCTGCCAATCGACATGTATCTAAATGTGTGTGACGCAGCTTCAGTTAGGGGAAAAATCCTTGTTAAATCTGTTACATTTCATACACAGAGTATATTATAATCACAAAATATGTTGTTTAAAATGATAAAAATTTATTTATTTAATACTTCAAGCACACAAATGTACAGACGCGGACTAAGTAATCATCATAATCTACTAAGTCTTGTATGCTTGAACCCTTTTCACGTCCTAAAGGTTGAACAGAAATTGGATGAACCTTGGCACACGAGCAGACCATGTCTTGGATTAAGAAATAAATCTTTTTATCCCAGGATTATACATACATACATACTTCACCTTTTGCCCATGGGAGTAGGCAGAAACTACAGAACGCCACCTGCTACGATCCTTACACACTTCTTTTGCTTCATTCACATATCTAGACATACACACACGCCGGTTATGAGTACTGCGCACCTTGCCTTTCTGAAGAACATCACCTATAAGGTCTACGTATGTCTTTCTAGGGCGTTCCCTCCCGGCGTTTCCATTCACGCGTGCCTTGTAAATACCATTCTTTAGCCGCCTTTCATTCATATTTCATTGCCCGGGATTACATTCCCTTGAAAGAATTTTCACGCAGATGAAGTCACTGATAAATGTTACGATTCATACCTAAACTGTCCCTCCATGATATGCTTCTCCTTCCGTAGCTGCGAGATGTCGAGATCCTTGCGCGCCAACTCGTGCGCATAGTGCAGCATGTGCGGCGGTGCCGTCACGTCCTGCAAATGTGTACAACACATTTTGTTTATGATTGATATTAATTTCTGTACATCGGTGTGTCCGTGGCTAAATTATAACAGTCGCACGGGTCGATCTTCAAGGTTAAGCAACGCTTGCCGATGGGAGTGGGTCGATGGGTGTTCATTCATTACACCAAGACCAAGTCTCTCCGTGTCTCGGAAAATATGTTAGGTCCAACGGCTTAACAAGCAGGACCAACGTTCTGTCTGTCATTCGAATTCCTAAGGAAACTTACTCCCGGGATATATGCAAATATTGTAAACCACTTTTTTTTTAAATATTGGTTATGGAGTTTCTTGTCCGTTCTTCTCCATAATAAGCTACTTTTCCGAATGGACGGTAGAATCAATTATTATTAGTTGTAAATTTGAATTGTTGACGTTCAAAAAGTCCCGCTTAGTGGCCTAGTTGAAATAAATATTTTTGACTTTTGATAAAAGTATGGTATGTCCTTCACCAAGGTCCATAATTATTTTTTCTGTAAGCTCGCGCTTGACCACTATCTTACCTGACGGTAGTTGTCTTATCTCACGAAGAAGGGTTACGTGACTTTTATGACGCCGAAATAAGATTCATTTTGCTACTATTCATCCGTCATTTTGTGCTTTAATGTCTAAATATTGACAAAAGACAAAGACAAAGATATTTTATTTCAAGTAGGCCACCACCAAGCGGCACTTTTGAACGTTAAAATTTTAATTGTAGAATATAGTTGTACGCCTCACTAGGCAAAACATGTCAGTACAAAAAAAAAAAGAACATCCTGCATGCCTACTGTATGTGAACTCATGTTTGGACAAATAAATTATCTTTATCTTTGTCATCGTAAGATAGAACAGCGATGATAATCCTTAAATTCGGTAACCTGCTCTACTTCCGAGAGGGTGACCGGCAGTCCCAGGGTGGTGTCGGGTTTATCGTCCACAAATCCCTTGTGACCAACGTAGTAAAGACCTCGGCAAATCCCGACGACGAATTGGAGACCATGTATGAGGACATTTTCAGAACCATGCATGGTCATAAAACTCACTTCACCGTGGTCATGGGGGACTTCAACGCGAAACTGGGCAAACAAGACGATAATGAGCTGCGAGTGGGGCAATTTGGATTTGGACGACGGAACCACAGGGGCCACTTACTGGCAAGTTTTATGGAGAAGGAGGGCCTCTATATGATGAACTCCTTCTTCAGAAAGCATGAGCACTGGATATGGATCTGGCAGAGCTCCGATGGTGCAACGAAAAATGAGATAGAATTCATCATGTCGAAGAAGAAGCACATATTCAATGTCTCTGTGATCAACGCGGTGAAAACCGGAAGAGATCACCGTATGATAAGAAGCACATTGAACTTAAATATTAAGCTGGGAAGATCTCGACTGATGAAGTCTACGCTCTGTCCAACACAGATCCAGATCCAAATATCCGAGAGCTTTCAGCTCAAGCTCTAGAATCGTTTCGAGTGCCTAGGGAGCTCAGTGGATGATTACAACGATGGGTTCGTGGAAACTGTCCATACGCATACGGTCGGGTCTAAGATTTTCGAATAGTATAAAAAGAAACTATCCGATCCGACTCTCAAGCTCATGAAGGAGAGACTTGATATGATCCTGAAGTCTTCAGACGATGCGTGGAACTATCAGCAGCTCAATAGACGGATCTCTGAGCCCTTGAAAATGGACCTCCGCCACTTTAATACCGAGCGTATTAAAGACGCGTTTGAGCGGCATAAGGGCTCCATGGTGTTTGCAAGACATCTGGCTATTGGGCAGAGCCATCTCACGAAACTAAATACCGACGATGGCAGGATCGTATCCGCTAAACCGGAGCTTCTGAGGAAGATCCAGAGGTTCTATGGGCAGGTGTACACGTCAATCAGTAAACCCGTTGTGAATCTAGCAAATCACCCAAGAGCTGGATTGACCCGACACTATACCGAAGACATCCCGGATGTCAGCCTCTACGAGATTAGGATGGCATGAAATTACGGCCGAACTCCTGAAGGCGGGTGGAAAACCGGTACTTAAGGCCGTACAGAAGCTGTTTGATTCCGTCATACTCGAAGGGAAAATGCCCCAGGCATGGTGCAGGGGTATGGTGGTACTCTTTATAAAGAAGGGCGACAATGCCCGGTTGAAGAATTATAGGTCAAGAAAGAGTTAATTAGCTCCTTATTTAAATAATTAATTGAAACCAAAAAAAGGTATGTGATATATTTATTTATTTATTATTTATTTAAAACTTCATGCAACATAAAAGTACATAGGCGGACTTAATGCCTAAGGCATTCTCTTCCAGTCAACCAAGGGTGTTGGAGAGATAACATGACAGGTGCTTAAAAAGTAAATAATTATTGAAATAAAATACATATATATATATATTGTAGCTAAAATAAACATACTATAATATAACTAATATAACTATAATATAATAAATATATTTACTATACTAAATACCTTTATATATATATATACATATGTAAATTAATAGAAAGGTTATTGAGGCGACTCTGCTAATGGTGTAGAAAATAATGTCGCAACTTCCGCTTAAATGCATATTGACTGGTATATACCTTTTTTTGGTTTAAATTAATTTAAACCAAAACCAAACATAACAACCAAAAATAAATTAGTTAATGATCTCACTTCTTAGTCATGCTAAAACTTCACGAATCGTCTCGCGCGCAGGTTTAACGATTTCTAACCTCCCGAACAAGCCGGTTTCCGAAAAGGCTTCAGCACCGTAGACCACATACATACGCTGTGGCAGGTTGTACAGAAGACCGAAGAGTACAACCTGCCTCTATGCTTAGTGTTTGTGGACTACGAGAAAGCCCTCGATTCGATCGACATTTGGGTTGAACTGCAGTCTTTCTAACGATGCCAAATGCACTACCAGTATATCGAAGTGTTGATGTGTTTGTACATAAACGCCAGCATGTCAGTTCGACTTCAGGATCAGGCCTCGGAACCAATCCTTCTGCAGCGAGGTTTGAGACAAGGAGATTTCATGTCTCCGTCACTTTTCATCGCTGCACTAGAGGATGTCTTCAAGGTTCTGGACTGGAGAGGGCTAGGCATCAACGTCAATGGCGAATACATCACTCACCTTCGGTTTGCCGACGATATAGTGGTCATGGCTGAGACCATGGAGGACCTCAGTACAATGCTCGACGACCTCACTAGAGCTTCCGAAAGAATGGGTCTTAAGATGAACGCGGACAAAACCAAGGTGATGTAGAAACCCCATGTTGCACCTACTCCAATCAAGGTCGGAGACTCTACACTCGATGTTGTGGACGATTATGTCTACCTGGGACAAATGGTCCAGTTAGGTAGCTCCATCTTCGAATAATAGGTCAACCATCGAATCCGACTCGGCTGGGCAGCGTTCGGGCAGTTGCGCGGTAGCTTCTCGTCCAACTTACCACAGTGTCTAAAGACAAAAGTCTATGACCATTGTGTGTTGCCAGTGATTATTTACAAGACAGAGACGTGGTCGCTCACAATGGACCTCATCAGAAGGCAATGGATAGAGCTATGTTTGTATGTTGAGCGTGGCAAGGTTACCGACATAGCCCGAAGAACCAACTTAAGTGGCAGTGGGCAGGGCCCATTGCACGCAGAACGGATGGCCGTTGGAGCCGATAAAATCAGGAGTGGAGATCGCGTACTGGAAAACGCAGCGTTGGAAAGCCTCCCACTAGGTGGAGCGACGGCTTGGTTACGGCTGCGGGAGTCCGGTGGATGCGAAACGCAGAATGTAAGCAAAAGTGACGGGGCCCGCTAGGGCCGATGCCTGTCTGGGTCGCCGATAAATTTGTTAGAGTTACCGCGGCCCTGGCTCAAGCAACTGAAGGAACACGGGTGGGTTTTAGTCAGTAAAAGTCTGACACGCCCTCCCGCTTCACCCAGAGCGGGAGAAGTCATTGGATGATCTCCCACCCATAAAAAAGAAGAGGACCGATCAGTGTGGCGATGCTTGGGGGGGGCTATATTTAGCAGTGGACGTCTTTCGGCTGTAATGACGAACTAGATTTCTTACCGTAAGCATCCCATCTTTGAAATGCGTGTGTTCTTCAGCACTGACTCTTCGAGAGCGATCGTTCCTGGCTCGGATGTAGTTGTCGGTCTCGTCCAGTAAGGCGGAGTAGCGGTCCCGCTGGGTGTGGACCTGCTTCTCCAGGCTCAGGATACGAGTCTTCAGGTCTGATACGATCTCCTTCTGGTATTCTTGCTCGTTTTTGATTTTCTGGAATGTTACGACAGGCATTTTAGAAACTGTGTGTTGGTGGTATTGAATTTTGATTCGATCATGTAAAGGATTGAGTATCTAATGCAGTTAGATGCTGTGTCATACATTTTGTTGTGATCCCTGCTGTTTTCTCTTCTTGTATGTATGTATGTTTGTTTGTTTGTATGTTTGTAATATTCTTTATTACCTCATATTTTGAAAAAGTATAATATAACTAAGAAGTTGTAAACAAGAAAAAAACATGCTCTGCAGTCGGAGGATCAAGGGTCAGCCAGTTTGCGAACTATCCTCCGACTGCACAGCAAGTTTTTTTCTTGTTTACAGCTTTTTAGTTCGCTTCTTAAGCAGTCGGGTTTTTGATTTTTAAATTAACTTTTTTAATCTATTTTTGGTGAGATTATGTAAATCCTTCAACGGATCGAATTTTTGTAATCGCATCATTACTGCCAGATATTCCATTACTGGAAAAACATCTTTTTCTCTTTATAATATTTGTTTAGAACTTTAGATCACATCATCAGCCTATTAATGTTCCTACTGCTGGGACACAGGCCTCCTCTCTGTGAGAGGGAATGGGCCATTATCCACCACGCGGGCCCAGTGCGGGTTGGTGGATGTCACATGTCTTCGAATTTTTGTTTCTAGGACATGCCGGTTTCCTCACGATGTTTTCCTTCACCGTTTTGAGAGCAGTGGTAATGAAATAATTTACACAAAGTAAAGCGCCTGCCTGGGCTCGAACCCACGACCTACAACTTGTAATTCGCGGCCGATACCACTGGGCCACCACTGCTCTCGAACTTTAGATAATAAGGGCCAATTTCACCAATGTAACTAATTAATGCTAATAAACGTAAATCGTCGCTGTCGATATCGTTGAGCCTAAAAATTAATATTGTCCGAATGTAGGCCACAGGATTTTTAATAATTTTACTGTGAGCAAACCGTTCTTAACTTTCTTATTATATCCCCTTTCTGTAACCCACGAGTAAAGATTAAGAAAAAAACTGACCAAGAGCGAGTCGGACTCGCGCACGAAGGCTTCCGTACCATTATCGCAAAAAACGGCAAAAAACCACGTTTGTTGTATGGGAGCCCCCCTTAATTTATTATAATTTAATAATTATTATTTTTTGAACTGAACATACAACTAAATATTCTGTGAATATTTCAAGCGTCTACCTGTTGCCGTTATTAATATCGAGCAAACAACGGCAAAAAAAATTCACGTTTGTTGTATGGGAGCCCTCCTTAAATATTAATTTTATTCTGTTTTTAGTATTTGTTGTTATAGCGGCAATAGAAATACATACATCATCTGTGAAAATTTCAACTGTCTAGCTATCACGGTTCATGAGATACAGCCTAGTGACAGACAGACAGACAGACGTATCGTAAAGTCTCAGTAATAGGGTCCCGTTTTTACCCTTTGGGTACAGAACCCTAAAAAGAAAGAACTAGATGTTTCTTTACTGGATACCACAGATTAATAAGCATAATCAATCTATTATGTTCCTAATGCTGAGACCACCCAGAGAGGAAGTGGGCTGTAAACCACCACGCGAGACCAGTGCAGAGTGGTAGATGTCACATGTCTTAAATTTTTAGCTAGGACATGCCAGTTTCCACACGGAATTTACCTTCACCGTTTAGTTAGCAGTGTTGGTAGAATGAATTACTCAAAGTATAGCCTGCCTGAGCACGAATCCACAACCTTTAACTCGAAAGTAGGGACCGAAACTATTGCACTACATCAGTAACCAAATAAAAAATAAAATAACCCTTACCTCCTCATACAACTTCAAAGTATCCAGTTTATCCTGCTTTTCTTCTTCCAACACCATCCTATAAGTTTCCACCTTCTCTTTCAACAGAGCTATCTCATTCTTCAAGTCTCCTACATCATCAGTTTCACTTCCTGCATCTCTTACCTTCGTCTGCTGCTTATAGAGATCAAACTCCACTTTCAAACTCTCATAATCTTCTCGACACTTCAAATGTACGTTTTCATAACCTTGGACTTTGAAAACGGTTGATATGTCTATGGGGCTGCCCAGTTTGTCGTTCTCTGCTATGAGTTCTTTTTTCAAAATGTGTATTTTGTCTATGAGTGTCTGAAGGTATTCGCTGTCGGCTAGCTTTTCGTTGTCTGTCTCGCTTTTCGGTGATGTTTCTGTTGATTCTTCTGTAAAAATAAAATATATAATTATAAAACATTGGACCAGAAACCAAGGTTGCACGTTTTAAGAAACAATTCTTATAAAATACTTCTAGAGATAATTTAAAAAAATCTGGTCAAATCAAAAAAGATCAAATTCAACACAGTGTGCTGAATATCATGTAAACCCGTTTAATTGGAGAGTCATGATTGATTTACAATGGGGTAGCCCTATGTCCAGCAGTGGACGTCTTTCGGCTGAAATGATGATGATGATGAATGGATAGTCAACCATCCACGGACCAACTTCTATTTAATAAGCGTTTACTGACCTTAATGATCGACCCGTGCGGTATGTATTTCATAGACTTTTAGTAACTAGCGACACATCGCCTGCTTATAAATACACAGAAACCAATAGTTTTTTTTTTTTTTTTTTTTTAAAAAAAAACGTTGCCCCACACTAGGAATTTCTTCCTGTATCGTGGGTGCGTTTACAAACATATAAACTCACATACACAAACACCCAGAGCCGGAACAAGTACCTGTAGGTCATACAAATATTTGTTCCGTGCGGGAATCGAACCCGCGACACGCAGCGCAGCAGTCAATCGCTCAACCACTGCGCCAACCGTGCGCCAAACAGTGTACGCCAAATAGTGTCGCGATATCGTCTGCTGCTGCCGCATGCAGTCGCCTCGGAGTCACACCTTTAGCCACGAATTTTTATTCGGACCCTGTCTGTATGCTTACCAATCTGGAGTCTGTATGCTTACCAAAGTTAGTATTGGCAGCGATCTTATCCATGAGGCGTCCATTAACCTCGTCCTTGAGGTGCTGTATGAGCTGTAGGTCGCGCCGGCGCTGCAGGTCGTACTGCCCCACCGTCTCCGACAGTTCGGCTATCTTACTCTCCAGAAGGGCCACCCTCTCTTCTTGACGAGCGCAGATCTTGCGAGCTGATTCCTCAGCGCGTTTCGCTTTTATTTGCTCCTGGGATAAAAAAAAAACAAGATTTGACACAAACAGCGCAATTTTGATCATTTCTTTTATGGTGTGTACACACGTACGTACATGCTCGATAAACTTGCTCGATCTCGAGCAAATACGAACGTGTGTACCATGCAAGTCTCAAGTCAAATGCACGTCCATAATTCTTGCTCGAAGTTCGAAGCAAACCATGTTTGTACGTGCAGCCGCGACGTCGAGCATATTAGCCATGATAGATATTTTTGTGATAAGGGTGTGGTTCGCAGCTAAAATGTCGGACTTTCGTTAAATTTCACATTTCTTTCATTTTTGGACGACCAAATAGTTCCGATATCATCGATATTCAATATAGAATCAGCCATTGCTCGAAGAGTTTCAACGCACATTAAACATGTTCTTCGAGCAAGTTTTTTACGTGTAGACGCAAGATGGAACATTTATGGAGAATAGCTTTATTCGATGAGACTTGCTCGATGAGCATGAACGTACGTGTGTACCCACCATTAGGGTCCTAAAAGTATTAAGTTTATAAAAAATCTCGTATTGGTGATGTTCCTCATACATATATTCCTGTACGCGGCTGAAACCTCGACGTTAAGAGAAACTAAAAAGAAAAATATAGACACTCTGAAAAGGTGGTGCTGGAGGAAAATGCTAAGAGTATCGTGGACTGAGTTTCGCACAAGAGCTCGGCATCACACAGCCGCTATATCCAAGGTTAGAATGCTTCAGTTCTTCGGTCACGTAACCCGATTCTATTGAGCGGCTAGTGGTCCAGGGTAGAGTGGAAGGAACAAGAGCGAACGGCAGGACCAGATCAAGTGTGCAGCAGGCGGACCATTACAGAAGTACACACGAGTCATAGCCGACAGAGAGAGTTGGCGTCCCATTGTGAGACGAATCATGGTGGCCCGGCCTTTCACTGCAACATGTTGAATCAGTGACCACGACCTCTCTGCCAAGAGCGTACCGATGAAGGAGTGGTGATGACAAAGATTATCATCAAAATGGAGAACATAAAAAATTAAATTACCTCTCTTATAGCAACAGAGTGCGATTGCTCCAACAGCGCCAGTTTCTGCTGCAGCCGCACCAGGTGCGCCGGCGTCTCAACTGTCCTCGCCTCAGCCCGCTGTAAGCGACGCTGCGCCGCTTCCAGCGAACTGCTCAGATCGCGGACGCGCTTTTCTAGCTCTGCTTGAGAAGCTGGAAGGTGTAAAGTTGTGTTTCTGTACCGAGATATTAACAGTATAAGAGCCCAAGGTAACTAAAATCTATTCTACTATCAAGTATACTACAAGAAATATGAATAAGCAGATTTTAGCATGGGATCTCATACTATAAGAACATGCGTCAAACTAGCACATAATATATCTACAAGTAAGAGTGAATAGGTTTTTCTAGGCAAGCGTGCTTCACTGTCGACCACATCATCGCTTACCATCAGGTGAGATAGAGGTCAAGCGACGGTACGCCGCTTCCAGGGAACTGCTCAGCTCAGTAGTCCTATTTTCTATGGGTAGAGCAATGAAACTAGTACACGTTTCGTAACTTCTAATATGCAACTGCTTTTGATAGTATAGTGTGTAGTGCTATTCTGGGTGCATCATCCTCACATAATATCTATCATTAATGTATGTAAAACACCTATTATAGTAAGTATGGAGTTTCTTGTGCATTCCTCTCCATAACAAGCTACTTTTCCGAATGCACAGTAGAATCAACCTTTTGTTTTTAATTTTAATTTTTTTTGATGTTCAAAAGTGCCGCTTATTGGCCTAGTTGAATAAATATATTTGACTTTGACTTTGATAGTACGCACTTAACTGCCACAAAATTTTAACCGCGGCTGTTGACCGCGGTCCGCTTCGCGGCTGGCCGCCATCTTATACGCACTGGCGGTTGACCGCGGCCCGCTTCGCGGCTGTCTGCCTTGTTATACGCACTGGCGGTTCATGAGCGGTTTAGTTTGCGGCGAGCCACCATTGAAGGATGTATGTACGCAAAGCGGGACCCGCGACCATTTGCACACCACCTATTTATTTAGTGATCATTTTGTGCTGCCCAAATCATTTAGATTTTGTGCTCCAAAGATGAAGAGCTTTCTTGAAGCAAAGCTACCGCCAGCGGGGCCCTCCTATGTTTAAGAAAATAAAGAAACGAAACTTATGTAATTATTTTATGCATTAGTATACATTTAATATTTCTTAAAATCAACAAAGTACACAATTACCTATAGAACAACGAAGAATAATAAAAAATCGTAAAATAGAACAACGATTAGTAAAATAAAAAGCCGTAGTTAAGTACTAGCAAACACTTTTTGTCGTAAAATCAACAAATTTACAACTGTTTCGGAGTTTTTTTATTTGTTTTTTTTTTTTTTTGGTTTAATATCATCCAATGACTTTTCCCGCCCTGGGTGAAGCGGAAGGGCGTGTCAGACTTTTACTGACTAAAACCCAACCGTGTTCCTTCAGTTGCTTGAGCCAGGGCCGCGGTAACTTTTTTTCAAATTTATCCGCGACCCATTACCGACCGACCTAGAGTCGACGGTCCCGCTCTGCGTACGTACATGAGCAGTCCAATGGCGGCCAATCGCGATGAATCCGCGTCCGGCGGCTGGCCGCTCAAATGAACCGCCTAGGCGGACAACCGCTACTGCATAAGGGGGCTTAGGATACAGCCTTAAGCGCAGCGCTGTGTGCCTTTTACGCAACTAGTATTTTTGTAGTAGTTTCATCGCTCTTATTTATTTATTTATTATATGTAATCTTAGAGAATAGAACTACTGAGCAGTTCGCTGGAAGCGGCGTAGCGTCGCTTACAATTATTTCTGTAGTCACATCACACTAATTATATAAAGGCGAAAATCAAAATGTGAGTGCTAAAACGGCTGGGCGGATCTGGATGAAATATGGCACAGAGATAGATTATAGCCAGGAATAGCACATAGATCACTTTTTATCCCGATAATATGTTCCCTCGGGGTAATTTTGCGACTGTCACGCGGGCGAAGCCGCTGGCAGAAGCTAGTATGTTCATAAGACTCATACTCCGCAGCAAGGATCCCTACATGCCTCAAAGGATGTAACATACAAAGATGGGTCCACGCCCTGACTATTGCTAACTCAACTTAACCTTGCAGATCGGCTGTTTCGCTGAGCAGTTGTTTGGCTTCCAACCACTACGACATCCCACTGCCACTGCCCTGAATTTCTCTAACTACAAGCTCTTAAGATATTGTTTAAATGGCCGTTTTACCTTGAGCTTCACTGGAATGCACCACTTTGTCTTCTAACTTCTCTTTCGTCTTCCTTTCACTATTCAGTTTCAGGTGCAGCTCCCTAAAAATTTAACGAAAATATTAGATAAATTCCGCTAGAATTTATGTTTTTGCGCTTCATTCTTGAGAATATGTCCACTTTATTAAGCGCACGGTTATTGCTTAGGCTTTTGTCTTGTTACTGAAAGCCAAAGTAGTAAATAAGCAGTCTTATCTTTGGCGTAAAACCGGCGTTATCGTCAAATATACTAAGGGCCGATTTCACCAATGAAACTAGTTGCGATTAGTTCAACTAAATACAGCGTTCTGATTCAAACAATCACATCACATCATCAGCCTATTAATGTTCCCACTTCTGGGACACAGGCCTCCTCTCTGTGAGAGGAGATGGGCCGTAATCCACCACGCGGGCCCAGTGCGGGTTGGTGGATGTCACGTCTTCGAATTTTTGGTTCTAGGACATGCCGGTTTCCTCACGATGTTTTCCTTCACCGTTTTTGAGAGCAGAGGTGATAAAATAATTTACACAAAGTAAAGCGCCTGCCTGGGCTCGAACCCACGACCTACAACTTGTAAGTCGCGGCCGATACCACTGGGCCACCACTGCTCTCTGAACAATCAAACAATCAGAACGCTGTATTTGCATAAACTGTGTTTAGTTGAACTAATCGCGATTACTTTCATTGGTGAAATCGACCCTTAGATTTATTTTTTGTTTTTCTTTGGATACCATACACATAAAATGCTCCATAGAACTGAGAAACTGTCACATTTTTTATAAGGAATTATTTGTGTATCATTTTATACTTCTCCAACGGTTGCCTTCTAGACTCTGCATTGTAAGTAACTGAATAAATGAATCTAATGTTTTTATTAAGGGTATACTCACTTCATCATAGCCTGATGATCAGCCCTCTCCTTCTCCCTTTCCTGTATCTCATATGCTACTTTAGCCTTCAAGTTGTTTATCTCCGCCAAGTGTTGCTGCACTAATGTTCTCGTCTCTTCTCTCATGCCAGCAATCTGGTTCTCATACTGTGGATGGAAAGCGTGTTAAACCATAAATACGCGAAGAGAGAACTGTTTTATACCTTTTTAGGGTTCCGTACCCAAAGGGTAAAAACGAGACCCTATTACTAAGACTCTGCGGTCCATCTGTCTGACTGTATGTCTGTCTGTCTGTCCGTCTGTCACCAGGCTGTATCTCATGAACCGTGATAGCTAGACAGTTGAAATTTTCTCAGATGATGTATTTCTGTTGCCACTATAACAAAAAATACTAGAAACAGAATAAAATAAATATATAAGGCGGGATCCCATACAACAAACGTGATTTTTTGCCGCATTTTGCGATAATGGTACGGAACCCTTCGTACGCGAGTCCGACTCGCACTTGGCCGGTTTTTTTGCGTATGTATGCGTCATGAAGCCTGCATGCAGCGACGCGAGCGCGCCGCTGCCCATGCCACTCCGTCGGCAGGGTTTTATAGTTTTGTAAGTAAGCTGCAAGCAGGCTTACACGAAGCATATAATGACGAATACGCGTCTATGAAGCTACGCCTCCGTGGACAGTTAGGCCTTAATAGAAATGGAATGGTTAAATGTAAATGGCGGAAACTTACGACCTATTTTTAGGCCTCTGTCCCATCGCCGACCAGGAAGTGACATGCCATCAACTATATTCTCGTTCAAGAAACGTACAATAAATTTTGATCTCGTGTCAGTTAAAGAGATACAATGATAGTTGTTGGTCGTTGACTAATCGCACTACCGGCGAGAATTCTCTGCACTAGATATGTCGCAGCTAGTTTATAGCTCTACTAGATTTGCGCGTTAAAGCGTTTTTACACTGCCCCGATCCCAATCTGAGAATGAACCATGTGCAATGCGGAAATAATCGAAACGTTAACACTATTATGTACAATAATCTTATTTTAAATCTAATTGCAATAGTAACCCAAAACACAATCGCGCTGTATCATTTTGTTTAACCCATTTTAATTAATGTTTTCAATTATATTTATAAAATACAGTTTGATAACAATCTTGTTATGATTGAAATGAGTTCCTGATGTGTTTATCATATTGGTTTGAGGACACATAAACATTTGGTAACCTATAAACATTCAATTGTGTGCAAAAGTATAAAGCATTATAGAATTGCTAGCAATGAGGTCAATTCATCCAATATCCACTGCAAGTGCTTTGTTCCTAAAGATATGCTTTCACAGGCATAAACATTTGGTAACCTATAAACATTCAATTGTGTGCAAAAGTATAAAGCATTATAGAATTGCTAGCAATGAGGTCAATTCATCCAATATCCACTGCAAGTGCTTTGTTCCTAAAGATATGCTTTCACAGGCAACTGAAATTGGGCAATTCTTGGCAACTCAATTACCATCTTAAGATTGCCACAATTATGTCATTGCTAGATGCTGCCGGGAATATAATGTCCTGGCAGCACTTTTTTGTTTTACGAAGTCATCCAATGACTTCTCCCGCTCTGGGTGAATCGGGACTTTGTAAGACTTTTACTGACTAAAACCGTGTTCACCCGTGCTCCTTTAGTTGCTTGTGCCAGGGCCACGGGCGTCTCCTGCGGTGGCTAGGGGCGTGAGGGCGTCTTCGCTGCGTCTCCCTCACGCGTTCCGCCTCCTCCTTTGCGAGTATTACTGCTTCGCAGAAGGAGGAGACAACTTCCCATGCCCTCTCGCTCCATACCATGGCCTGGACCAGGGCCGGACGCGAGAGGTCGCCAAGGTCGATCGCCTCCACGAGGACACGGCGGTGCTCCGTCCAAGCGGGGCAGGCCTCTACCGTGCTCCACCGTGTCCTCCGGGCGATCTACACAATGGTGACACCCGGGCTTTTCCTCCCGCCTTATCCTGAACAGGAACCTCCCGAAACAGCTGTGTCCGGTGAGGACCTGCGTCAGGCGGAAGGTGAAAACCTCGTGACGCCTGTCAAGCCACTCCTCAAAGAGGAGCCTTATCTCCGCAATCGTGCTCAGCGCTGGATTGCGACAGTCGCCCTGTCCATGTCGCCATAAGTTCCTGCCGGAGCTCTGTTCGCCGAGTTGCGATTTGTCGCGGCAACGGAGTTTCTCTCCGGCATTTCGCCTCCTCGACTTTAATCCCGTGACCTACGTCTCGTAAAAACTGTTATTTCTGGGATAAATAGTAGATATAGTTACCTATTAGTGAAAGAAGTTTCGTAATCATTTCCGACTGGTTGAAATTACCACCTACTAAACCAACACATCATTTTACTATACTACAGCAGGGTACTTCTAGATACAGCATTTTGCACATACCTTATCTCTAGTTAGTTTCTTGTCTGCCTGAAAAGCCTCTTCCATACGTGACTTCTCTGCCGTCAAGGTGGATAGAGATAACATGAGAGCTGACACAGACTCGTCTCTGCTTTCATCTGAAAATGGAGACAAGGTGTTTTAGTTCAGGCATGAATCCTACTAAAAAGTAAAATGCGAAGGTTTGGATGGATGTTTGTTACTCAATCACGCCAGAGCGGATCTGGATGAAATTTGGCACACAGATAGATAAAACAGGCTTTTTATCCTATAGTATGTTCCCGTGGGATAATCTCCAGCAAAAACGCGGGCGAAGCAGCTGGCAAAAGCTAGTGTAAAGAATAAGCCAGTTAGAGGCTTCTATACATTTTCTATTGTGACTTGAGAGAATAAGTCAATTAGAGGCTCTTATACATTTTCTATTGTGACTTGAAATAATAAGCCAGTTAGAGGCTCCTAAACATTTTCTGTTGTGACTTGAGTTACTTAATATCTCTATCAATGGGTCCGAGTGCTAAGTCCATACCCACTTCTTGCCTGCCTTTCTCACATTCGTGCGTGGATTCGCCAAAGATCTACCGAACTGCATACTATCAGATGGTCATGGGCAACAGACTGTAGACAGTCAAAAACGGCCTTACCAAATGTGAACCTGCGGTTAACCAAAAAACTTCTTAACCTATGTAGAAATAACCTTAGAATAATCAAAGGGACAATTACGGGCCAAACCCCTCGTAACAAACATCTTTTCAACATAATCGCTACAGACAGCCCACTTTGTAGGGGCTGAATTAACGCTGAGGAATCAGCCGCCCACGTCATCCTGGAATGCGAGGCCGTAGCTTCCCAACGTGCAGAAAGCCTAGGAATAGTGATGTCGTTCCGCGAAGCCCCCAGGAAGCTTCTGTGATTTTGGGCTGGCTATGTTAGCCAGAACTCCCATTCACAATGATCCAAATGGGAGTCTTAGTGTGGAAAAGGTAGTCCCTCTTCTATTCTACTCTTTCAATCTGAATAATAAATATTTATATTTGGACTATAAGTGCTGTACATTCAATTACATATGAAAAATGTAATGTGTATAGAACAAAAACAAAATGAGGAAGTAACTATAGTAGTATTTGTGAACTCTGGAACCCAAGGAAAGATGAAACTTGTGTTATGGGTACCAGCACTCCATCACTAGTTTAAAGGCTTAAGGGTTACATCAGAAATTGGCAGAAATTATTAATAATATGCTTACCTCCCCCTCCCCCTTCAACAGGGCCTTCGGTTTTATTCAGTGCTTTCAAACTAATCTCTAAAGCTTCCTTTTCTTTGATAAGGCCTTTGTATGCAGCAACAACATCTGAAAAATAGAATTAAGGCATCATTTACTATTCCCTTCTTAAAAATGTGAAAGTTTGTATGTTTGGCTGTTTGTAACACACCTATCACATACCTATCAACAGCGGAATGAATTTGAATGAAATATATGTATGTTAAATTGTGATAATTTTGAACTTATTGAAGCTGCTGGCAAAAGCAAGTGATATTATAAGATGCTAATAAGCAAGGGGTTCTTAAAGTGGTATTGTAACTCGTAACTCTTTAATATTTATTTGAATTTCTTCAGAAGATTAGAGACATTATCACAAAAAACGGCAAAAAAAACACGTTTGTTGTATGGGAGCCCCACATAAATATTTATTTTATTCTGTTTTTAGTATTTGTTGTAATAGCGGAAACAGAATTACATCATCTGTGAAATTTCAAGTGTTTAGCTGTCACGGTGCATGAGATAGTCTAGTGACAGACGGACAGACAGACGGACGGACGCAGACGACGACTTAAAACAGGACCCTATTACAGACGCAGCAAAAGTCTCAGTAATAGGATCCCGTTTTTACCCTTTGGGTACGGAACCCTAAAAACTACACATTTAGAGAAGAGAACAAGTCAACTGGCAAATTTTAATGGTTTTTAAACATATGGTACCTAAGCATTTTTTGTGTAAGTACTTCAATTATATCAACTTATTGCACTCACCTCTGAGTCGACCTTCATATCGCTTGATTTGATCAGCTTGTTTGGTAATAGTTGATATCAACTCTTGTTTCGATAATGATTCCATAATTTTCACCACTGCTTGCTGTTTATTTTTGTACAATAACACGCACAGATATTACTTTAAATAAACATTGGACACCAGTAACGATTTTGATATGACAAACGTTATGGAATCTCAATACCAAACAATATAATTATTAGTTTAATTTAATACGCAAGTCGAATTTTATTCACACTGTTAATTCCACTAATTCCAATTCTCTGTTTAATTTCCAATAATATTTTCTTTCTGACACTGACGTCTGAGTCTGAATATGTCAGTGGAGTGACACTCTGACTGACGTAAAATGTTTTTTTTTTTTTTTTTTTGTTTGTTCCTTACGGAACAGGCTAAGGTCTGAGACCATGCTGCCTAGTCATCAGTATTTTTCTTGAATTCATTAGTAACATTAGAATGCGGATGTAACATATTCTAATGTTTTTTGGAGTATTTGGCAGCAAATTGTATCGAGTCAGCCTTCCCAGTAAGCTTTGCGGAGGTAGTCAATACTACAATAAAATTCTCCGCTCCACTATCCCGAGATTGCTTCTGTCACTAATTTCACATATTGTCCAGTTGCGTAGACAGTTGAGACACAAAACCACACCAATTTCCACACAACGTCAAATTCGCATTTACAGTTCGACCAACTTAACTGTGAAATATGAGTGGCGCTGTTCGTCACCATTTCACCAAAATTAAACAAAAACCGATCTTATGTTCCATTCAAAATGTAAGTTCCAAAAACGTCCGTTTCACAGATAAGTTGGTAGGAGTGTAGCACGTCTAGACATCAAGATAGAGTGCGCGCAAGATAAGTCTGCGCGCGACGGGTGGCGTGCTTAATGTTGCCAGCATAAATGATCTTTTTTCCTCCATTTATTCAATAGTCATTTTTCATAACTCGAAACTTAAAGTAATTTAAGTTATGCATAATTAATAACTAGCTTTTTCTACTTGCATAGAATATGATGAAAAAAGCTTCATGAAACTATTGTAAATCTTTTATTGAGTATTTAGTAGTGTACGGGACGGACGTGATCGCCTGAACTATTTGGAGGTTGTAAGGCTCCTGCTCAAAGCGCGTTCACGCCCCTGCACCTATAGTTCTTTCTTGCTGGAAAATCAGGAGCCCTGGAGTCTGTTGTGGTCCGCTAGGTGTTTGTAGGTGAAGGTCTGATATCCAGGAAATGAAACACTTTATTCTTCTTAATGCTGTGCGATGTTCTTTGAGGTTTTCCTTAGATTAACTTGCGTCGATTTTGACCTGTTAGAAATATGGCTACTAGAAAAATGGCTACGAAATGAACGCCGCGCATGCGTACTATTAAACCACCAAACTTGACCGTAACGAGCGCCTTGAATTTGCGCACGCGCCGATCTTTATTTACAAAGTTTTTAAACCTAGATCTTAGCTAATAATCGATAGAACCTCCCCTTTCCCTGAAGGGATCACGAAGTGTGATACCTTGTTGGATGCGCCCTGGAATGCCCTTTCCAATGAACCTTTGACCAGGTTCCTATCTGGTACCCCTGAAGAGATACTCCCGGAAGAATGAGGAATAAGAGGAATTGCCGTCGTTTTTGGGACTTAAAGGCTACTATCTTCTAAACTATACAATTTAGTACTAAAACGCTATGCGGGTATTTTAGCCCTTCTATAAGGCTATAGAATGACACCACTTCTATGCCTATATTTACATCTTCCAGGCGCTCAGCCGTCTGGAAGTGCTAGACTTAACTTCCACATAAAAGGCTATGTACTACTTAAACTATCCAAAGGGATCCTCACCGATTTAGTGATTCACGCCGGCGGGTGTAACCCTAACCCTCGAAGTAGAATTCACCCTTATGTGGTTGTTGCTACACGAAAGCTGTGGAACCTTGTAGTCTTTCAACAAGGTTAACCGCCAGAGCTAGGCTCCTTGCCAAAATGCGGTTGGGAGGCCAGAGAACTGCACCATCATATGATGGTACCCTGATGGGTATACCACCAGCCCTTCCGGTACTTAAGGTGCCGGGAAGCGGCCGAAACAGGAAAACGTGTGCGTTTTCCACAGCTTTAATGAGCCTATGTCATCAAGCAAGCCACATATTGGTTGCGTGTGATGACTAGATCCAGGCGCCTGTCTGCAGACTGCCGAAGGTAATGCCTCTGATGGCATATCAGCTACTCTTCAGGCACCAGGTGTGTCTGAAGGCGGTGAGCCTGCCGACTGGCGCATAGAAATGTCTGTTATTGTTTATACAAGCACATTATCTCAAGTAAACAGTGTCTATGTACTAGAATTATAGGGCTTAGGCAGAAGTCTAGGCTATCTGAAAGCACTAGATTTGCAAGAAACCAGTTTTCATAGTGTTTACTTGAGGGAAATGTGTGTGTATTCACCTTTCTAGGGTGAAGTTCTATCATCCCTGGCTATGTACCGTTATTGTGTATAGTTTCCCAGTCATAGCCCCAGGGTAGGACACCTAGGTTATGTGTCCTGACAGACCAATGTGTGTTAGGTAAATAATACAATTTGACGCGTGTATGCATCGTACACGGCCCTACAAACGACCCTGCTTTTTGAGGGTTTCATGAAGATAATTAAACAATTTAATTTATCTTAGTTACTACATAGGTTACCCAAACATTTAACACATAACGTTAGTACATAGCTTACTATCAAATTCCTTCTAGCGTGCATTTTGTATAAATATCCGCTGCTGCCTCCAGCGGGCCATTTGGAACTAAAATGTCGTGCCAGACGCACGTCTCTGCTGATTTTGAATTTAGGTTTTTACTATGATAACCGCAGTCAATCTTTTTGTTGATGCTTTTAAACTATTAAGGTTGCTCTATAGCACCCTGTCACCCACTAATAAACCTTAAAATCATTATCTAAGTTCCCCAAAAATGTGAATGAAAATCTAATATTCCCGAATCTATAAATATGACCGCGCCATCCGAAACTTGTTTAGTATGCGATGGCGCGTCGAGGTAGGCAGACGTATGTAAACACGTAATGTATTACATTAGTACATAAGCTATAACGTCCCTATATACGTTATCGTATGCGGCGTGATGCACCGTCGCGAACATCTCTCCGTGCATTGCAGCGACGACACGCAGCGACGTTGGCGCGGCGCCCGTCGGCAGCGCACGTAGCCACGACGCTCAGCACCGTCGCGAACAAGTAGTACCTTTTTTTTTTTTGCGTGGAGAAATGCTCATGCATACTGCACTACCACGGGGAGATAGTGCAGTTATGTGGGACTCTAACCCACTAAAACTCCACGGTGTCCTCCAGTGCCGCTTATGGCGGGAACACGGGCACGCGTTAGCACTCACCGCGAACCCGCCGCGGCTGTCCGTCACCGGACCCTCCTCGGAGGGGTGCCCCCCATCACCGGCGCACCAGAACACACTGTACGCCGTGACCACCCCAGGGACCAATTCAGCACATGGGTGCCAGACGACCCCGTGTATGACAACCTTGGTCCCACTGTGACGGGTCGAGGTCAATGCCCCCCCCCCACCTACCATTTTGCGGCCGCAGGGGATAGGGAGAGCGGCTAACGCTATACCGACACTCCTCTTCCCCTGCGGCCCCACCGCGTCCGCCATCAGACGGTGGCGACCCCGTCTAGGCCGCGGAAGGTAGGGAGACCGGCGCACCGCAATACCGGCACTCCTCTCCCTCCGCGGCCTCCAACCCTCAGCCACGATATCGTTTGACCACTATCTCGCCTGATAGTAAGCGATGATGTGGTCGACGGTGAAGCACGCTTGCCTAGAAGTAACCTATTCACTCTTGACTTGAAGACCACAAGGTTGTAGCTATCAGGAAACAAAGACTCCGGCAGGGAATTCCACTCCTTAGCTGTGCGTACAATGAAAGTATTCGCAAAACGCTTTGTACTAAGGATGTCCACCATGTACCGGTGGCGCATTGCCGTGCGTCTTGTTGTCCGATGATGGAAAGGGCTAGGCGGAATCAAATTGTGTAGTTCCATCGCACACTCCCCGAAATGTAACCGATAAAAAACCGACAGACTGGCCACTTGGCGTCGATGTTCAAGGCTCTGGAGCTTTGAGGCGACCCAAAGAGCAACACGGACCACCGGCGGACCGGAGGGGAGTAGCCATAGCGTTATCCCGATACAAAAAAATTCACTAACAATTTCACACACACATATACTCCATTTACTATAGCATTAGACAGAAGTTAAAAAAGGCTCTTTTAGGTGCACACTTTGTAATAAAAATACAACTAACACTATTACAGTCAAGATTGATGTGGAGTTAAATATAATCAATTTAAATAACAGTTGTCACACTTAATTGCACTTATTTAACCTATCTACCTTCTGAAATTACAAAGCCTTCATTTAATATTATTTAGTTTATACATAAAATAATGTCGTGTCAATGTTTAAAACCTAAAAGAAGCAGGGGCGGATAGTACCGGAAACGTTTTTCATGTCACTATAACTCGACCAAATCTAAAATGTTTCCTATTCCCTTAATAAGTTGTGGCAGCACGTGTTTTTTAATTTTGTCGGATTATGATGTCATCTTTCCGTCAAATTGCATAAATAATCTGCAGTTGTCAATTGTTATTCGCTTGTGGATACTTGTGAATGCTACGCCTTTTCTCGTTGTTATTGCTGAATTTTCGTGGTTTAGTTGTTATTTGTTTCTGTTGTTATTGTTTCGTTATCGCTATAAGTGTTAGTTTCGTGTTATTCGTACAAAGCGGTACGTTTTGTTGAACTATGGTCACGGACGATCCCGGTGCAGGCCCGAGTGGCTTGCAAGCGCAACATATACGCTCTGAAACTGCTGGTAACGCTGATCAGTGTCAGCAGCGAAAAAAACGTGGCCCCAACGTTGATCACGACGTTAAAATATTGTCTCCCAAGAAAAAGAGAACAAAGCAAACAACGCTTCGTACTGCAGAAAAAAGAACAGTCATAAATATTTATAAAGATGTTAAGGGGTCCAGGCCCGAAGGTTCTCCTGCTTATAGGACGCAGTTAATTAACAAAAATGCAGAAATTGCAGGTAAGGATCATAAAATTATTACCATAATAAATAAACGTATTTGAAAGTAACATGATTTGTGAGGTAATAACATACATTATTAATCTTATTTTATAGGCATATCTCGTGCAACAGTCTATAATGTACTGAAAGAGTACAATACAGAAGGTCGCCTGCAATCACCCCCTCTTCGCCAACGGAAATACTCAAAATCTGACGATTATGATGATATAACGTTAAGTGGAATACTCGTACAGAGAAAAATCATTCTTTTTTTTTGATAATGAGTTACCGACGTTGGACAAGATTCTGGAAGCTGTAAATAGTGATGAGTCTCTAACCGATTTGAAAAGAAGCACTTTATACAACACAATCAAGAAAAAATAAAATTTACTTACATTAAAAGAAGCAGAAAAAGTGCCCTAATTGATAAACAAGAGATTGTATTATGGAGGGTGAAATATCTCCATGAAATTAAGAGATTAAGGAACGAAGGAAAAAAAAATATTATTTAGATGAGACTTGGCTAAATGAAGGTACAGTGCTGCTAATATTTATAGTCTGAAAGAAGGTTACATAACTTGGTAAGCTATGTAAAGCCTCCTTTATGCAAAACAATACAGTGAAGTATTAATAGTTCAACATAAGTCGATATAATATTGTATTTACATCTATAATTTTAATTATACATACAGGACACACGTTATGCAAGGTATGGCAAGACACTATTAAGTCAAAAGTAGCACACCGGGCAGGTTTATCATCTGGTTTAAAGAACCCAACTGGAAAAGAAGACGGCTTATCATAGGCCATATTAAAACTTGATTTAAATGTATTTCTTTTGATAATTTCAAAAGAAATACATTTAAATCAAGAATGGATCAACGAGTGATCATTTTACTAATGATTTGGTAATATGACATTACCAAATCATTAATAAAATGATCACTCCGTTCTCTGTCACTGAAATCTGGTTAAGTCTTAATGCCTCCCCTCGGAGAAAGATGTTTATGGTTGTAGATTAACCTGTTCAAGGACAGTAATGATGCAGTTAATTTCGGTTGCTACTCAAAGGTTACAATCTATTTCCAGCGATCAAGTAATCTACGCCACCGTTACACAATTATTGATTTACTTTTATTTCATTTCACAGGATTAACGGATGGGTTTATAATGGATGGTGAATTAATATTTGAAGCCAAAAAGGGTGATGGAGACTACCATTCTGAAATGGATGCACACGCACACAATTTTGAAAAGTAGTTCAAATTAATATTGTCATAAATCGAGAGTGGTGCAGTTATTGTTATGGATAATGCACTATATCATTCGAGGAAATTGGAAAAGCTGCCAACTACAGCCACACGAAAGGCAGATATTCAGTAGTGGCTAAAAAACAAAAATATTCCTTTTAAGGAAAAATACCTCATCATCATAAATCTCATCGCACACTTCTGTCTCTGGAAAATGTTTTCTTAGTTGGTATTTAGCTTGTGAAAGTGTATTTTTGTTAATTCTCTGACATTCTAAATTATTATAGTTAAAATTATGACTTTTGTTACCACCAATTGACATTAATTATTATCATTTGTGATGATTGATGGTAACAGTGACTAAATTGTTAAGTGGTGTTTTGTGTTGTATTTATTTGGTTGATTGAAAACATGGACATATTGTGATAAAGTTGTTTTTAATAAACTGATTGTTACTAATTTTTTTTTTCATTTCATGTACCTATCCAAGAATCGTGACGAGTAGATAGATGGAATACGCTTTATTGTATGCCATACATTGTGACTTACAAAAAAATCATATACATTATTTATTAAAATTGTTTGAACTTGACTTGAAAATAAAAGGTTTCGTACTCCTGCTTCTGCGAGCCTCTTTTGTCTAATGTTATAATAAATGGAGTATAGATACTTTCTGTGTCATAACAGTATAATGAGATAACGCAACTACACTGACAAGATGCTTACAGCCGTGGTTGTAACTACTGTCGATACGCATTATCGATAAATTCAAGAACTCGGTTAGGGATATTGATACAAAGGTAGATATTATATAAAGATTGACTTTATTTATTATGTACTACAATAATTAACATCTAACAAATAAACTTAATTTTCAGATCATTTTAAAAACCATGATAGTTGTATCTATCACTGGTTTTAAAAATGGATTAGTTTTGTATAAATATGACGTATACATTTTTGTGGGTCTGCTTTTTTATTAATAATAATATAATCCAGGTTAGTGTATTATTACAAAATTTCTTCCATGTATCCCTTAAATTTGGATCTTTAGGAAACCAGCTATAAATAAATTAAAAAACATTATAGTTGAAGTTCACACTAAGTATTTTTAATAATATGTGTTAATACTCGTAAGTATTATCTTTTTAATTTAACTTTATTTTATTATTCAACTATGTATAATAAAATAAAGCTTACAATATAATATTGTAAACAAATCAGAAAACTTAATCTTAAAAATGTCTCTGTATGGATATAGACTCCTTTGCCATTTTTATCGATAACTATTTACAAACAAACCGGTATCAACACTTTCGCTCGGTGACAGCGACTACTCGGAAACAGACTCGGATCAGTCGCTCGACCGATCCGGATATTGTATGAGGGCGAGCGCCCTGTGTTGGTAAACAAATCCGAAACGTCACTACCGATAATATTGTAATTTTTAAGTTTTATAGAAGTAAATAGTAATAATGTGACTAAAAATTACATACTTATGAAAGGTAACGCCATCTTTTTGTAAATTTGACGTGGCAGATCTCTTTTTGCAGCAAAAAACAGAACAATTCGGCATTTTTTTAGGACGTCGATTCAGTCGCGTAACTAGATTTAGTCTACTGCGCAGTTGGGCTGCAACTAGTTTTATTGTACGCATAGGACCGCGTGGTCTTGTACTTTGACAGAGGGGAACGCCTGCGTATGGCTACTCCCCTCTGGTCCGTGTTGCTCTATGGAGGCGACCAGTGCATCGTGGCCGATAAGCCTCTTGGCCCGTTTGTCAATCGACTCAAGTGCATCAAGTTGATATTTGGCAGATCCGTCCCAGAGGTGAGAGCAGTACTCCATGCATGACCGAACTTGCGCTTTATACGAATTGGTCTAACAATGGTCCTGCAGTGGCTAATACCGTCCATTTCAATTTCAATTCTTTTTAATTTCTTCTTCAACCATTTTTGAAGAAGCTGCTGCCACATAACCCTCTTGAGTTATTTGGGTGACGGTGCGTTCAGAAACGCCTAAAGCAAAATGACAATTATGCATTATATTATATGATGCCGGTCCTGTCCCGCTGGTTTATTTATGTACAATCCAATAGGTACTGTCAGGCACCGGTAGTAAGAAAATTTAGGGACATTTTAGTGTAATGGTATCCCTAAAAGTTACCTGTCAAATAAGCAACGCGGGCTCTATTCAATTATGGAACTAATCATAGTTCAAGTATTTATTTTTAGGTAAATTATTTGACAGTGTTTAACTTCTGGTTGGGCTAGTGTGGTGACTATTTCTAAGAATTTTCTAGAGGATTTAAATAAGAAGATAGCAATACTATAGTCCACAGTAGAAAGAGAGGTCGGCCCACAGAAAGCGAGATAAAGATGCGTAGGTATTTGACTTAAGATTTTGTTCCAAGTGTGGCCTCCATTCCATCTTTACCTATAACTTCATGGTGGCTGCCGCGACTTAAAATAAAAGTAGTGACGTGACCCCCTATAAAAAACGCTATATGATGACCAATTATGATGTTTTACAGTGAGATTCAATGATTTTATTGTGCCTAGAAAACTTAGATTTAATACGTGTTTTCAATAACTTAAAACTTGGAAGGTAAAGTGTTGCCATTTTGTGAATTTTATTTTACCCAACTAAACACATTTATTTTTCGTCATAAATTTATATACATATAATAGGTATTTATTAATTTTATAGTAGTTATGTATATTTTATATATATATATATATATTGTTGAGGTACTTATTGTAATATTATATATTATATTTGTATTAGTATAGTTTTATTATCTTTCCTTTTACTTATACACACTGTGTCTATGTTTCATATTTAATTTTCCTGTCGTAGGTCTGCTGGAAGAAATTTCTTTAGAAATAAGCAGCACCTTTGTGCTATTCTGTCTTGATATGTACTGTCTCTTCAAAGTGTTTTGTGTGTACATAAATAAATAAATAAATAAAGGACTGTTAACTTCATTAGGTACCTTTCTTTACAAAGCTGTAGGATATTTTGTTTATACCATTTCCCCTCTAAAAAGCTTATTTTATTTGACTGTTTTGGTGTTTGAATTTAGAACACACCAATATATATTCGACGTCCATCTCAATGCTATACAACCTCCTTGCGCATAAAATACTCGATACTATACTAACTCCTTGTGCAAAGAATATTCGACTTTCAAACTTCTTCATCGATTTAATTTTCAGTTTGTTAATATTTAGGATTTCAATAATGATTTTCATGATTTTGATTTTAGTCTGGGATGTTTAGTGAATATTTATTTGGATTGTAATTCTAATATTAATTGCATTGGTGTTTAATTAATTATAAGTATGTAACGTAACGGAGGTGGTCACTGGCCCCTGAAACACAGATGCTGTTACCTAGCTCAGCTTCAATTTACAAAATATGTGAAACCCTGAGTTTTCAAAATTTTTGTAAATTTTGGAGATAATAAAACATTTTTTTAATTTTTATTCCTTGTGCTTTTCGCTTAAATCTTTCTTGTAGTCATGGTATAAAATATAGTATGCAACTCTTGAATAAAACGGATTTATATCGAGGGCCATGAATCACTCGTGTCGCTCAGGATTCTAACACTTGAATCACTCGCTATGCTCGTGATTCAATCATCATGAATCACTCCCTACGGTCGTGATTCAATTGATAGAATCCTTTACTTGTTCGTGATTCATCTATGGCCCTCGCTTTAAAACCGTCCTTTATTCACTAGTTGCATAATATACTATTATTACCCATTAAATATAGTTAGTGTAGCATATATACTAAACTGAATTATTATAATGTGTCAAAAAACTATTGTGAAAGAAAGAGACAAAACATATTTTATTTTATTAGTGACAGATGTATACAAGTCATAAACATCTGTCCCTTATTCGATCTCAAATTGATATCGCTCTAAGAGCTTATGGTCAACCCCCTGGTTTCTTCACGATGTTTCCTTCACCAATTGAAAAATTTGTAGGTACTTGCACGGATTTGATTCCACGACCTCAAAAATGAGACGCTTAGCCACTGGGCCACCACAACCATTTTGTACAGAAAAATCGGTTTAATGATTCTTTATTTATTCTAAAAGAACATACATTGTTCACTTAGCGAATAAATACATGACTAAGGTTAGTGTAGTCCAGTAGCTAACAGTTTTGTTTCTTAATGTAGGTAGGCACGATGTCGACATTGATTTAGTGAGACTTATCGTTAGCTCAGAAGTTTTGTGTTCTTAGTGACGTACTGTTTGAGTTTAGCTCTGAATGCATTAAAAGAAGATGTGTTCCTTATATCTGCTGGTAGATTATTATAAAGTTGGACGCCTTCGTATTTTATATTTTTCTTGCCATATTGCGTTCGCGCGGGACGCGTCTGTATTTGGTTAGGGTTTCTTTGGCTATATTTGGATGTTTTGGTGTTGAAGGATAACTGTGTGTGTATGGTTTTGTTAAGAATTTTTCTAATGAGAACGCAGGAATTGAAAGTGTAAAGTTGATGAATGCTCATTAGTTTGGTGTTTTTGTATAGTTCAGATGTAGATGTAGGTATGATAATTGTAGTTACATAGAAGTTTAATTATTTTATTTTGTGATATTTGCAGATCTTTAATTGCAGATTTTTAAATGAAAATTACATTCAAATTTATTTATTTTACTTTAACATAAACTTATGTGGGTTATTTAAAACATTTCTTTAACGAAACGTAATAAAGACAGACAATTAAAATTACTTACTTTACAACATGTAAGAGGAGCTCGTGGCTAAATAATAACAGCCGCACGGGTCGATCATCAAGGTTAAGCAACGCTTGACGAGGTCGGTCCGTGGATGGGTGACCATTTCAACATACCAAGTTTCCTCCGTGCCTCGGAAAGCACGTTAAGCCGTTGGTCCCGGCTGTCATTTGAAGATCTTTGACAGTCGTTACGGGTAGTCAGAAGCTTGAGATCTGACACCAGTCTTGCCAAGGGGTACCGTGTTACCCAGTTACTGGGTTGTGGAGGTCAGATAGGCAGTCGCTCCATGTAAAACACTGGTACTTAGCTGAATCCGGTAAGACTGGAAGCCGACCCCAATATAGTTGGGAAAAAGGCTAGGCAGATGATGACAACATGTGAGACTGTTTTTTTTTTTATTTATGGTGGGTTTGCTCTTGACTCTAGTCTAGGTCAGAGGTGAAAAGACAAAGTCGACCATAGAGTGAGCTTACCCAGAAGAAGCCTGATATGGGTACATTAGTCGACGGCACGAACTATGTTGTGCGCGGGGTTGAATTGAAATGCATTTTATATCACACAACCGACAACACGTGCGGAAGAGATAGATGCTGTGATGACCAGTAGGAAGCTAGTTCGCGTACGAATACACACTTTTGCAAATTTGTAGCGAAATGGATAATGATTTAGAACGAAACCGAGCGCGCGAAATTTTATAAACAGACCTTTGGCAGTCTAGATGTCATGAAAAAACGACTAAATCTATCTGTTCAAAATAAAATTATTTGCATTGTTGAACTACTAGTTAATCTATCCGTGTATGGAGGCCGTTTTGCAATTTTCCGTCTTCTTATGGTATTTATTGGCGCCCAAAAATGCGTTAAAATTAGTGTACAAATGTGGAACTTTCGACGCTCATAACTTTCAAATATTTTCTTTTTTTACTTTTTTGCTTCCATACAGGTCTAGATAATGATGAGACAAATTGATATCACTTTTTATTTTGAACGGACATCGTCAAACAGTGGAATAATCCCTAGACTACGTTTGTATGGAAGAATTTTCGACTAGTGTAACCTTATTAAGCCTATTTCATGCTAGTCGTATTCTTCACTAACGTCATCACCCTTCATAGTAGGTACCTACCTACGGACTATTTCGGAGCGAATGACCACGTTTAATCTAACGTTCTGCTGTTTCCCGTCACAAATTCGATTAGGTATTCTTAATTTGTTTTTTTTTAATATGCCTTTTCTATAGATTGTTCATAACTTGAACTATGGGTATTAGAATTATTACGTAGGTATCTAATCAATACCTACTCCATGACTCTTCATAGGTATCTACATATTTGCCTTTTTCCATTATTTACTTACAGATAACTAAATAATTGTTGAAGTTTTCAGAAATGTTTAGGTAGATAGGTACCTACCTACTGAAAAACTTTTCCTTTGAAATACGTGAATAACGTAGGTACATGAGTTCAACTATGGCACTAGAAAGTTTGCCGTTAAATAATATTATTCGTAGGTAGGTACAGAAGGAAATGCAACAGTCTTCTGAGTCCCTGCTTCTGACGCTTGAAGGACATTGTCAGGGCGCTGCTAACTCTAGAAATTCTATTGAAGAAACAACATGGCGGCAATAGTATCGATTTTGGCATGGAATTACCTATTATTTTTGCTTAAAAAATCCTTTGCTTGCCTTGTTCAGCTTTTTACAGGATTATATCCAATGGACATGACATATACGTAGTATCTCTTAGTCGTCTGTTTGTGGCATGCAGGCATCAAATGGACGTGAGTCCGAATTTAGCGAGAGCGACATCAGTATCCCATTTTCTCGCGTTTGTTCATTAGCTCGCCTGATGGTAAGCGAGTTGTTTTAAATTTAAAAAAACTGTTTCTTGTAGATTTTATTATACTTGGAAGGAAAAGATAAAATTAAATAGGTAGGTACCTACCTTACTACCTAATAAATTATCACGTGGAATTACAATCACAACCGGAAATTGTTTATGTAGTAACTAGGTAGAGTTAAAAGCACACTGCGCAGATGCATTGATATCTACTTTATTTACGGTTTGTGTCATTAAACACAAACGTTAAATAATTATTTTGTTTTAGTTTAGCAAGCAAGCTTACCTATTGCCTAAATTAAGAAATAAAATAAATACTTACAATCAATAGGTACTTAACACGTTACACGCTAGGTTCATGAATATTTATCTACGTGATTTCTATGCCTAACCTTTTTCGTATTTTCGGAGGATAAAGTAGGTACCTACCAACCTACAGTTAGGTACTTACCATAACTATCCCATTATCCTTGATGCAAATAACAAGGCAACCATTTTGCAAATCGCAGCATTCACATTGTTGCTACAATAATAATAGCAGGCGCAATCGATGCGTTCATTCGTGGTATCCTTCTACGGGGTCATCGACCCTCCGATTTAAAAATGGGGTAGAATTCACCCCCTGGTTTAATTAATGCACATGTTGTTACAAACGTAATGTCCAAATGTAGCACGTAGGCACCTACTAATTATTATTTTGAGTTAGTCACTGGCCGTTTCATTTTATTCCACAAAACAAAATCGGAAATAAGCAATGAAATACAATTATTGGTAGGTAGGTACCTTTTATCTGTTCTGTGGTAGGTACCTAGGTATCATTAATCATAATAAGTAGGTACCTACTTCGTGAATAAAGGATAGCACATCCAATTCCCTTTCAATTTCGCAAGATTAGGCATTCAAGGAAATTTACCTACCAAAGTAGGTGCCTATTATTTATTATGAGAATTATTGATCGTTGATACAAATAATTGTTATCATTTAGTCAACATCTCGTTATTAGATCAAACAGTTGGGTTATCGTAATTCAGTAGGAACTATTGAGTTCATATTATTTGGAAGCATTGTTTTGTTTCTGATTATAAGTTTCAAGATGTCCGCTGTGGCAAACACACCCCTCCAAAAAAATCGAAGCTCGCGTCCGGATACAGGGGGACTATTACATACAGAATGAGAAATTTTATTTCGGCCATCTATACTATTGTACTTACGCTACTTACTTTGCTTTATTTATACTAGACAGAGTGAGTCTTCAAAGCTTTGCTTGGAATCAAATTCGCGGGTTTCCAGCTAAATAAAACGGGTGTGGCGCCTTGCCGTCTGTGGTTTGGATCGATGCATGCGTACCTACCTACTGCGTAGCCAAGCACGTATCACCCACGGCTTACATTGCCGACAACTTATGGCGTCTTCAACACTAGTATTTCTATAAATGTTGAAATCTAGTTATTTCGATAAAAAAAAACTTTGTGAAATAAGGACTTGTTTTAACATTGCCTTTTTTTATGCCAAGGGGTGCCACGAGTCGACGACAATCATAACCCACATAGCAGGCAAATCAACCCCTTGCAAATGGCGTAATCCGACCGGTGAAGCGAATAAGACCGAAGAGAGGATATGCTTCGGTTATAAATACTGAGAATTGGGGAATAAAAAGATTCTTTGAAATAAAACATTATTTATATGTATTATTGCTAAGGTCAATATTTAATTTCTATCAATATCTCCTACGTCAGATTACATTCGTTGACATTATTTTCAAAAATTAAATGTAAGTAAGCCAAACACTTTTTCATACATTATCGGCGATTTGTACTCTGTCTTATAATTCTAGCTACATTCTAGGCCAAACCCTACAATACCCAAACCTGCCCAAAGTAAATACAAACAAAAAAAAAACTAAACCAAATCATTAAACATGGGATAAATAAACACTAAATAGAAAGATGTTAGTATTATATAAATTAAACAGAAACTATTCTAAATAAATAAAATACCACAACTTAGAACACAAAATACTAAAGTTGAACAAAACGAATAAGTGGACAGGTGTGTACTGGTATTATTTTCGGTGGAGAAAGCAAGCGTATTAGTTTTTATCATTCAGGGACGACACAACATAGACTATCAGTAATTGTAAAATGGATCCTTGCTTATTTTATGCGCGAATGTTTGTATGTTAGCACGGGAAGCCGAAAGCGGCAATAAAATTCAAGTTATAAATTGGGTTTGATAATCTTTGGCCATTTCCTTCCAGCCGAACTTCGAGTCTGTATCAACCCTTTCTAATTTATCTTCAATTAAAAGTTAGACGCTTCGAATTGCGTGTACAATCGCGCACAAGTACATCACATCCACAACATAGCATATAACTCAGAGGTACATCTACCTTTGACTAGTTTTGATACACACCATTTAGTATTTTTATGTATTGTGTGCTTTATATGGGTATATTACTTATATTAAACCAAACACCACACCAACATAATTTTAAAACCAAAATCCTAATCTACATTTAAATTAGAGAACACAGTATTCTTTAAATACTTAAGTATATTACTTAAAGATTCAAATGTTGCGCAAAATTATAACTGACTAGTTTCGCGTATTTTAAGTACTTTAAATAAATAATTAATATTAATGAAACATTTATCCTTACCATAGAAATTAAAGAAATTACTTAATCAAAATGCATTATACAAGCCCTTCTATGTGTCTGTGAATATCTCGCCTCGGTTTTTATTCCACTTTAATTATGATATGCATTTGACTATCAATAATTTAACTATTACTGAAATTACTATAATGAATATCAGAAACGATACAAACAGTTGGATAAGGTATAGTACTGAGTAGATTACCCAACTAATTTTGAACTTACACTACATTCAATATATTAATATAAACATCGAAATGAAATCTATAATTTCTATTACGATTATGACAATAAATTATGTTTACAATGAATTTTAAGTTACTTAAATTTAATAATAAATAGTGATGATTATACAATCAAATTAGAGAGACAATATCATGATGTGAAAGTCAAACGTCATGGAATTTGCTTTGTGCAATAGTGTATATGCAAACTTTCAGGAGAAATTTGCATAGGAGTTTTAAAATTTTGATTTTTAGATGCACACGAAAATTTTCCAATTAATAATTATCAATTTGACTTTCACTATTATACAATCACTATAATAATAAATTATGTGCCCAATGTGATACATTAAGGTATCCAAGTCATAATAAAATGTTGATCAATAACTAATTTAGTTGTAATGTCATGGTCCTTAAAATACATAATTCAAACGAGATTTTCTTGTCAGATTTCAAGTAGATTTTATGAATGGAATCAAATTATACATAAGTAAATAATAATTATGACCCTAATTATAATTGTTCTATAAAATGTATCCACCTTACTTATGACTTTGTGCACAATTCAAGCTCCAGAATTATATTATTATATCCAACATTATTATAATAATGGGGCCATCCTTATTTTATCAAAATGAATGGAAGTATAGTTTTTAGTCAAAGTTTTACTTACAAACATCATTTTATATATCAGTCAATGCATTTCTGACATCTTTGGTAATAATCATACAATGAACATTTTGTTTACATATACTATGTTTTATTATTGCAACTATTTTTCAAAAGAAAAAACAATAATAGTTGTTGGTACAATAAAAATTGCACAGCATTTCAATATACATATTATAATAAAATATTTATTTTTATTTTTTACTTACAGTAAAAAAAGTTTAATATTGCACTGTCAATCGTTAAACATATTTTAATTATTGCCTGAATTACGGTTATATTAGAATCTTGTTGGCATCGTTATCCTATTACAATACCAGAACTCTACAGGTTAGTCTTAAAAAAAAAAGACTAATACCAATGGACATAAGTTATACATAAACATTGAGTTAGCAAAAAGTATGCAGTTAATTATTTATATGTATGTATGTCATTGTTCTCAATCCATTATGAGTATGACTAAGCTACTGACTCCATCTGATTTATAATTCAGTTAGTCAGGTAAGCCATTAAAATATTACACAAAGTTTATCCATCTAAGTACTGCATCACTTGTTACTAACTTTATTATCTTAGGACATTATTATATCAGGTATTTCACTAGACAGGTATTTCATGGACTCCGTAAATTAAAATTAGGTCAATTTTGTAGAATACTTGGTGTATAATGTCAGTCATTTAGAATTTTTTCTAGATATTATTGTGATGACTTTATTTTGTACTTATAATGTATGAACGTTGGTTCAAACTGACATCATGTCATGATTTGAATCACATTTATTCCATATTTCACTCAGTAATTAGTCAAACTTCAAACCATGACAAAGTAATGATCAACATTTTTGCATTAGCTACAATTTATTGACTAGAAACTGGATCATTTAAGATTTACTCTTGTTCGTTTTGAAGCTGACCTGGAGTACCTGGCCATTTAGCGAGTATCCATTCAAGGATTGGATGGCAACGACAGCCTCATCATAATTGGTCATGGTGACAAAACCATAGCCCTTGCATTTGTTGGTTGTGGGATCTCTAATAATTTTAACACTCTGGACGGCACCAAACGGGCCAAAGAGCTGCCAAAGTACACTCTCTTCAGTATCAGCTCCAATGTTATAGACGAAGATGCACCAACCTGAGCCGCCGATAGCATTCCCCTGTATGAGCGGGTCAGCTAAAGGAGAAAATCTTTGAAGACCTTTGTTGATAGCCAGCAGAGCTTTTCCAGCAGGACCTACGAAGCGACGAGCAGCAGCCGGGGCCAGGTAAGCTGCCAGTGGAGCCAATGCTTTGTTCTGGTTACTTGGGTTGTTTGCACATTTGACTGTGATGGGACCTGTTCCACCTGGAGGTATTGTGCCATTCAACTCACGTATTGCGTTCTCGGCCTCGTGCCTCTGGTCGTAGCGGATGAACGCGACGCCCCTTGAAGGCCCGACGATGTTAGGCTCGTCACCGCCCACTTGCAGTAAATGGCCGACATTCACGTTCTCATGAAGTATGCGCGAGCTGATGATGGTTCCAAAGGGACTGAAGAGCTTCTCCAATTCTTGCTGTGTCATGTGCTTCGGCAAGCCCGACACGTACAGATTGGCGCCTTTGATAGCGTCGGAACTAGGGCGGGCGTACGATACCTTAATGATCTTGTTCTGCAGTCTAAGACCATTGAGCGTATTCACAGCTTTCTCCGCGTCCTCCGCCTTGTGGTAGTTCACGAATGCGTACCCTAAACTCTGCCCATTCAGAATGTGGTCCGGGAATACTGTCACTTTGTCTCTAATAAGCTTGCAACTTTCTACTTCGCCGACACTCGAGAACAACGATCTAATCTCCTCTTGGGTCATCGTTTGCGGCAAATAATTTATTATAAGGTTGGTCTTAGACTCATTATTGCAAGGTTGGACCTTGCTACCATTTTGCGTGGGCTGGTTCGCGTTTACGCTGTCGATATTCATCATTTTTACAATTTCTATGTTTACACCAAATTAGGTAAAATGTCACAGTGTGACTTATTAGAAAATATATAAAACGGATGAGTTAAAACATAGATCCACGTTCTTCGTTAGTTATAACAACACCACCACTTCGCGTTGGTTGAAAGCATATGCAAGGGGAAGAAAATCAATAAGATGCTGTTCACTTTTGTACTTATCCTGTTTTAGGTGGTACGGCGCCGTGTCCGTTGAATCAAAATATAACGAGGAACACAAATAAGCTCTAGTTTATTAGATCTTATGGAGAATACGAACGAAAAGTGAAAAGGAAATCAACCAAAAATCTATGCGACTTGCGACCTATTCTCGTAAATTCATTTCTTTCACTTCACTTTCTTTTTTAAAATGTTGCCAGACTGTGATCTACACTACCTTAACTAAGCTAAAGCCAATAACCTTTCCTCTCTTGCCCAAATATTTTCACGAATTGAAAATAAAATTAAGACGATTAATTGATATTGTATTATATATTTCACAACTAGAATTTATTGTCGCAGATACAACAACATGTTTTTTCTACGTATTATTATTTATTTTGTAATAGCTGCTTTTTTTCAATTTCTGATGAAAGAAAAACTATTTCGAAAAAAAAATAAGTTTCGGAATCGGAGTCGCAAAACAATAAAAACATGACGTACCAAAGATACCGATCGGTCATTCGTCGGTAATTTTTTTTGCAAAAAAGTTTTTATTTCTCTCTTTTTAGTGTTGTTTCACCAACACAACAAATTGAGCAAGTTCCATAGTAAGGTACCTAAAGGATTAACAATATACTGATAATAACTCAATTTACACATTCATGCTGTTTGCCGCTAAAGAGTTCGGTTGTATACTCTATATCTTAAAAACTGCCTAACCGATTTTGATGAAACTTGCGCTATGAACTAAGTTGAGAGAATGATCAAATCGGTTCAGCCAAACGCGAGAAAACATACATACATATAGGTCAAACTGAGAACCTCCTTTTGAAATCGGTTTAAAATGCAATTATTTTGTAGTTTAATATACCTATAAGAGTTTAAAGAAATACCTAATGGAATAAATAGTAACTTCAAGTATGTACAGAAAAAGAAAGAAAGAAAATAATTTACATCTGACCCGCACAAGAGACACGAGATAGGCAAAACACAAACAAAAATAAAAATAAATAACCCTGTGCGAGACCAAAAAGGCTCCTATCTCAGCATGTGTTATCGTTATGTTATTTTGTAGCTGCTGGTGATTATTTTAATGATTAGAAAGACCGAGCTAGGCTGGGTTAAAAAGATTCTATTTAGTCTATGTATGGATTTATGTATGGATTTATATATTCTTTTTTGTTATTTTATATTTACGAAACTTACATAATAATATGATTGTATCGCAGATTTGTAGTTTTTAATACAGTACATCTCAATATTTGGGTAATATTTTACTGCTCGCCACACCAAAACAGAGGTGCCAACATAAACGCCATTCAATTTAGCCAATCTAAAAACCAATAAGAAAATGCGTTCATGGAAGTTAAAACAAAATATTATAAAATTGCCATAATTTCAATCGAATAATTGTTTTATTTTAGAAAGTGATGACTAAAATCACATTTTATTTTTCATTTAAATCAAAATTCAGTGTTCTGTTTAGTTGATTTGTTTTAATAAATACAATTTTAACGAAGCTAGCGCCATCTAGTATTATTATGTGAAAACTTTAAAAGGGGTCAAACAATTCTAGCAGGGCAATGACCATGAAGGCCATGAGTGGTAGTGGACAAATCTTGCCTTTTCTCTCTTTTTACCCGACTGCCGAAGGAGGGTAATGTGATAATAATAGAAAAATGGCGGATTTTGTGCGCCGTATTGGGCAAATTTTTTTTCTTCCAAACACATCGTGTGGGGTATCAAAATAAAGGGTTTGAAGAGCTGATTTCAAAAATATAACACTTATATGTTTAAATGCACCTAATTCTAAAAACTAATAACTAAAAAGTTATAAATAAAAAATAATAATAAAAAAGTTAATTAAAAAAATCAAAAAACCCGACTGCTTAAAAAGTGAACAGTCGGAGGATAGGATACATATTCGCGAGCTGCCTGACCAAAAGCAGGTGACCGACTGCACAGCATGATTTTCTTCTTGTTTACGTCTTTTTAGTGCAGGCAGGGTAGGGTAGGTAGGTAGCTAGGTAGCCAGTTTACGGGAGCGAAGCCGCGGGGGTCAGCTAGTGGTGTATAAAAATATGATGTTGTTTTTATTTACATTAATTTTGAAAAAAAAAAATGGTTATTGTTTGTTTAAATGTCATAAATATTGTTTTTTTTACATTACGTTTAGGCAAAAATGGGTACCTTGTGAATCTTAGTTTGTTGCCTATAAATTTGGAATATGAGTAGGGGGTAAAGCCGCTTCCTGCTTGGGGCCTTCATTGGCCATTTTGGAACCAACGACATGCCCATGAAGATGGGTCTAGCCGCGACAGCCATGTGCAGGTTGTGCGAAGAACATACGGAACGCATGGAGCACTTTCTGTGCACATGCGATGCACTGGCTAGATAAAGCATATTTTGATTATTTTAATATTTTGTTTTTATTTATAGTTACAATTTTTTAAAATGCGCAATGAGGGATTAATGGGAAAATTACCACAATTTTATTAATTGGGCATTTTGAACATTTCGAGAATTGGACATTTTGGGAATTAGACTTTTAGCGAATGGGACATTTTGGGAATTGGACGTTCTGGGAATCGACATTTTGGGAATTGAACATTTTGGGAATTGGACATTTTGGGAATTGGTCGTCTGAACCTGAACGCACATACGGCACCACACCTAGCCCTAGGCCCCTAGGTAGCTCCCCCCCGGTGGGGTCCCGTAGTGGCCAAGTAGTAGGTTGCGGTGCCGCTTGGTAACTAGGCGACATCGCAACTGAGGCGGGCCGCGATGTCTTATGGAGCATCCCAGGTCCCATACGATGTCGCGGCTGAGGGTTGGAGGCCGCGGCGGAAGAGGTGTGCCGGTATTGCGGTGCGCCGCTCTCCCTACCTTCCGCGGCCGGCCTGGACGGGGTCACCACCATCTGATGGCGGACGCGGTGGGGCCGCAGGGGAGGAGGAATATCGGTATAGCGTTAGCCGCTCTCCCTATCCCCTGCAGCCGAAAAATGGTAGGTGGTGGGGCCATTGACCTTGACCCGTCACAGGGGGACCAAGGGTCCATACACGGGGTCGTCTGGCGCCCATGTGCTGCGTTACACACTGTACGCCGGTGATGGGGAGTACTCCCCCGAGGACGGTTCGGTGACGGAGAGCCGCGGCGGGTTCGCGGTGAGTGCTAACGCGTGCCCGTGTTCCCGCCATAAGCGGCACACACAGGAGGACACCGTGGAGTTTTAGTGGGTTAGAGTGCCACATAACTGCACTCTCTCTCCGTGGTAGTGCAGTATGCATGAGCATTTACACCACAAGCAACAAAAAAAAGGCCCTACCTAGATGGACTAGCTGGTGCCTGGTTATAGTTATTCATTGTAATCGTTTCTATGGGCGTTGACCAAACAAGCCAGCCAACTCCCCTTCGAGAGAAATCTTGTTTCTTTACCAGATATGTCAAAAAGTAAAGTGTTATCGGTGCGCCGGGGTATTTATACTTCGCGCGGTAACAAAACGACAGCGACTTCTAATTTTTGCTGTACTACCATCTATCGAGCTTGTTGATAACTATTCGTCACAAACGGAGGAGGTTTTCAATTCGCCTGTTTTATTTTACGTGCATTTCCTCAACACTTTATATTAGGTGAACCGATTTTGATGATTCTTTTATTATTTGAAAGTTGGTGCTTCTCTCCCATTTAAATTTAGTGAATGATGTGATTAAAAACTATGGAGATATACAACAGAACTCTTCAATCAAACACATTACCCTCCTTTGTCAACGTCAGGCGATTGCAGCAATCACTCGGGATTGCTGCAATCGCATAGCTGCTTATTGTTTACGCCATTTCATAACATAACGTTGCGCCGCCCTAAAGGGGTATGCAGTACACCTTGGTACACTCTCATTTCACCGGTTATCTTTAAGTTTTATGTTATTCAGGTAATCTATTCTGCCATAACTTTTTGCTTCATAGGTACCTTACTATAGAACTTGTTCATTATGTAAAAACATAAAATTCGCTGTTCCTGTTTTTGTTTCTTTGTTTTTTGACACCGGCTTCCGAAATTGAAGTTTTTTTCACTTTGTAATTTTTTCTAACTAGCCATTATTTACTGTCGTTGAAATAAAAAGAAGGTTTAATTCACAGACATTTTTTTTTTCTAAATTATTTGATAAATAAATTAAAATTCATTCATTTATTATCTGACGGACAAAGCACAGCCTAAACAACTGGGTCTTCTTTTCATTGCACGATGATTCCTGTTAGAAATATTATAATACTATTTAGTACGCCAAAAGGATTACACGTATTTTTTTTGCATTATTAAATCAATAAAAACATACGGAGTACAGGGATGGGGGCTTGTGACGTCACATTTAAGTAAAAAGTGTACTAAAACGTATCATCTCATTGAATCGTCGTCATGATTTATTTATGTGACAAAAGAAAAACTACGTATCCAATATTTTTTATTACCAAACCTGAAACCCAAAAACAAAATTGGTCTTCATACCCATTCTGCAAATGAAGTTGCCTTTGGCTTTGACAAAAGGTAAAATTATAGAAAATTAGACCCCTAAAGGTACTATCAATCGTTTGCTCACAGCTGATCGTCGCGTCGCGTCGTGTACATCTCGATTCAAACTTAATGGCAGCAGTGAAGTTCGCTACTCTCTGTACAGTCCCCCACCCCTCACTCCCGCTGTCACATGAAATTTGTTTCTGCGCAGAAACTCGCGGACCATTATGGGCCGCCATTATGTTTGGATCGAACTATACAAAACATCTTAACGATCTTCCTCCATTTGTGACGATCTTCGGCCTGTTGTAGTGTGCCGGAGATCTTGGATTCTCGGCTTACTTATATAGACGGCAATCCACAACACGTCTTTAATCTCGCACGTGATTGGTCGATTGATGGGATCAAATCTTTCGCCTTTCCGAATTCACTTACGCAATTAGGCTGCAGGCCCGAGTCGACGGCGCGTAGTGTTCCCCGCGCGCCTGACGGGTCCGCTAGGCATTATGCCTGTCTGGAACGCGGATAAATTTGAAAGAGAGTTACCGCGGCCCCGGCACAAGCGACTGAAGGAACACGTGTGGGTTTTAGGCAGTAAAAGTCTGACACGTCCTCCCACTCCATCCAGAGCGGGCGAAGTCATTGGATGATTTCCCAAACCCAAAAAAGGCTTTCTTGGTCAGACCATAGTATACGGCTACGTCCCATAATAATAATTTTCTTTGTAGGACATTGGGCAAAGCCTTTAATAATATTCCGGGAAAAAAAAATCCTCTGTGGTGGAGTTTTGATGGCCTGTTTATGTATAAAAATAACTTATACTCTAATAACCTCTAGTCTGAGCTAATAACTAATTCAAATGTCATCTATATCTATACTAATATTATAAAGATGTAAAGTTTGGATCTATTGAACCGATTTTGAAAATTCTTTCACCAGTAGAAAGCTACATTATGCCTGAGTGTCGTAGACTATATTATATTAAAAAAAAATAGAGATCCTTATGAAAATTGTGATAATGTAACCCAAGGTAGCAAAATGTTACCTATAAAATTCATTCTTTGGCGTGCGCTGAGAAAACTATTGATGATAGATAAAATTATTAGGTAGGTAGGCAGGGTAGGCAGATTAGGCAGGGTAGTGTAGATAGGTAGATAGCCAGTTGACGGGAACGAAGCCGCGGGGTCAACTAGTACATAATAATTAGGTCGTCAACTGCAAAAATATGGCCCCATAACGTCCGTATGTCCTATCAGAGAACCATAATATGCAAAACAAAGGCATGTATCACAGACGGATGTTCACAATGGATCCTGAACTGACTCACCGTTGCCGGGTGACGAGTCTGTCCATATTGATTTGGTCCAAGTTACAGGAGACAACGGGCGAATTCACAAATCTTGATATAAGAAGTTCGGATCAGTATGCACATCTGTCTGTCACGTGACAGGGGTCATATTATGACGTTTTAATTCCATCATGATACCTTGGTTTTATGGGGATTCGTCCTGAATAGTCCCGTTTCTTTTTGACACTGGAACAATGATGGCTTTCGCCCCTGGGGGTCTACTCCCTATCTCCATCAACGAAGTTACTTTAAAAGCCCCTACAAGTTTCACGAGCCAAAAACAGCTACTTTTTCAGCGAAAATTTCTCAATAACTACAAGATATATGTAAAAATATAATGACAAAAATAAAAATGTCACAGGTCCGTCGTCTACAAGCCCTTGATCGAGACTGAATGGCTCGCGCGAGTGCATCAGTTTGTAAGGCAATATTTAGACAATTTATTAAAATAAATTATGTACTCAAAAATAAAATATAAAAATTGGTTTCGATTGAAAACACCTCAAATTTCAAATTATTTACCAGTTATTTTTATATTCAACATGTTCTTACACGTAGGCGACGCTTTCGCACATGATAAAATTGGCTTTTTTTCGCGTGGACAATATTTTTTTAAGTACAAATTAAATAAACTATAAATAACAAAATTGGTGGCTTACTAGTATACTATATTTCCAGTTCACACCATTTTTTGCAGATTGTTATTCGCCACCGGTAAGCTGAAAAAGCAATTGATAAACCTGATGTTTCGGTATTTCGTAAAAACGTGTGTTAGGAATTTATTTTTTCTAATTTAAATTGAGCAGTTATCAAAAATATGTAATGTACATATTACATACATAGTACATACTAGATAACTATATGACGCAAAAAATTGCATTAAAAGATTTGTCATATATGTTGTAGTTATTGAGAAATTTGCGCTAAAAAAGTAACTGTTTTCTGTTTTGCTCGTGAAACTTGTAGGGGCTCTTAAGTTAAGTTAAATTTTACGGGTAAAAACACATCAGGCTTAGTTACAATTACGTTGTAACTAAGCCTGATGTGTCAAAGTCAAATTGTGTTGTCATTCATTCTTAGTTCGGGCCCCGAACGAATCATCCGTCCGTAGGTGATACGGAGTAGGAAACGCCCGTAACGAAGGCAGATACTTCGGACTTCTTAGGGAGTAGACCCCCTGGTCACATCTCTTTCATTAGTTTCCATGATTTTTGTTATTATATGTTTGGTAATTTAAAAGATAACACCCCTAATTTTCCGTCGAAGGTTAAAAAATAAAATGCAATAATAACAGTGAAGAAAGTAGATGAATTAATAAATACGCCGTTTATCGTTTGTTGTTTGCATTTGTATTTATTTATTTAGGACCTTCAACGAAAGATGTACATAAAAAACATAATGAATCATCAATATGAAGTACTGACAAGTGCACGGCCTCAATTGTAGGAGGACACAGCATGCATTTAGATTATCGACTAAATAGAAACTAAAATATAAACTCTTATAACAAAGTAATAGTATATATGCGCACAGCTAAGGAGTGGAATTCCTTGCCCGAGTCTTTGTTTCCCGATAGCTACAATCGAGGGGTCTTTAAGTCAAGAGTGAATGGTTTTTTTCTAGGCAAGCGTGCTTCACCGTCGACCACATCAGCGCTTACCATCAGGTGAGATAGTGGTTAAGCGCAAGGCTATAGAAAAAAAAAATAACTTTAGGGTTTTAATTAACCTTAGGGTTTACCTACATTATGGCAAACCAGACGGCAAAAAATCTACAAGAGTAACAAAATGCAAAATGCATACTTTTAACAAACACTATTAGGTTAAACAAATTTAAAATAAGAACATAATGACATAATGGTAAACTTGACTGAAAAAAAAAGTTGTTACAGAGGGTAAAGCACTTTTAAAATAAACTATAAAAAAATAAAAAAAAAAACATAAAACTATAGAGTAACTTGAAAATAAAAACTCACAGAACCTCAATTAATGACTTTTTAAATTTAGACCTTGGCTCACAAATGTCAATGTCACAAGTTTTCGACAAAGTATTTATTGTATGGCTTACAGATAGTTGTTCCGGGTCTGGCTGTTTTTGTATAAGGTTAAATGTTTGTAAACGCACCTACAATATAGGAGAAATTTCTAGTGTAGGATAACTGTTTTTTATGTAGAAAATGTAAACTTGCAGCAAGAATGATAAATCATTTTGATAAGCTAATGACATGCAACATTGTAACGAAGAATGAAACTATCTTTATTTTATATATCAAGATATATGTTAAAGATTACTAATAAATACTACATAGTATTGACATAGTCACAACACAACACGTCGCATCTTTAACAATAATCTATCTATCTATATAAAAGAGAAAGTATGTATGTATGATCCTTATAGACTACGAAACGGCTTGACCGATTATAATGAAAGGGGAATGCCTATTTTGTAAGGGAACTTGGGCCCCTTTGAAAAAATGGTTGTATCTTGATGAATTTGGTTGTATATTGTTGAAAAAACACGTTATATTCATAATTAGAAAACATTTTTTATTTATTTTGCGGGGTTCACGAGAAATAACGATGTTTCTGTTCTTGAAATTAACCCTTATTACAATGCAATAAGGTGCATACAAATGTCCAAGTGAAGAAACCTGATCTGTTGTTGTCTGTACATAAAAAGTAAAGGACACGGATGGAAAAAAAACACAAAATATAAATCCTATTTTTGGATAATATTGAAATCGCGGACACGATACCTCATAAGGGGCCTGTGTATGGGTAATCTCCTTTTCAGAGAATCTTTAGATTGACCCAGCGGATAATCCTGTAAAGTTTGGCGTCGATCGAAGCATTTTTTTTTAACTTTGAACGCTGGCAAAGCCGCGGGTAGAAGCTAGTATTGCATAATTCTGTAATTATTCAGTAGGTAGGAAAGTACACCTGTATTTTGATAATGTTATCATGAAACCTATGCGACTCAAAACTTCTGGCTTAATGTATTTATGCGTATGTACTTTTAGGTATTAATATCTAGCTAAATCATTGTCTTAAAAACAAGTCTGTAAGTTTGCAAAGACTGCTTTGGGAACAGGAGGAGGTTGTTTAGTTTTGTTAGAATACCTAACAATACACCAGGTTTCTATTTTTTTTGCGATATAATAATTTTTTACCACCAAGCTGAATATTTCACAACGTTGAAATGTAAAACATTTTTTTTATTTGTAAATCACCGCTCATTGAAGCACTAAGGGCGGTGGTGGCCCAGTGGTATCGGCCGTGTTTTACAAGTTGTTGGTGGTGGGTTCAAACCCAGGCAGGCGCTTTACTTTGTGTAAACTATTTCATCACCACTGCTCTCAAAACGGTAAAGGAAAACATCGTTCGTGATTCGTGAGGAAACCGGCATGTCCTAGAACCAAAAATTCGAATACATGTGACATCAACTAACCCGCACTGGACCAGCGTGCTGGTGCCTCTATCGCAAAATGACCACTTCTCAAAATGACTACAGGTAGCAAAATGTCCCTTTCGCAGAATGTCCCTTTCTCAGAAACTCCCTTTCGCAAAATGTCCCCTTCCTCAAACAGCTCTGTCGCAAAATGACCACTTCTCAAAATGACTACATGTAGCTAAATGTCCCTTTCGCAAAATGTCCCTCAAAACATCAATTTATACAAATAAAACATTGACAAATTAAACTAAACCGAAATAAAATAATAAAAATTAAATGATTTGATTACGTAATAAAAAAATATAAATTTATTTTATAATTATTACAGGACGGTTACCGAAACATCAAATCAACTTGATATTTTTTGTAACTGTAATTGTTATGGAGGAGGTTTTACTCCGAAGTCATTAACTCTTTTACGAGTAATGACGGTTTTGTATACTTTGTAATATGTATACTTTGACGGTGTTTGAGCTCGTGGCTAAATAATAACAGCCACACGGGTCGATCATCAAGGTTAAGCAACGTTTGACGAGGTCGGTCCGTGGATGGGTGACCATTTCAAAATACCGAGTTTCCTCCGTGCCTCAGAAAGCACGCTAAGCCGTTGGTCCCAGCTGTCATTTGAAGATCTTTGGCAGTCGTTACGGGTAGTCAGAAGCTTGATATCTGACACCAGTCTTGCCAAGAGGTACCGTGTTACCCAGTTACTGGGTTGTGGAGGTCAGATAGGCAGTCGCTCCATGTAAAACACTGGTACTTAGCTGAATCCGGTAAGACTGGAAGCCGACCCCAATATAGTTGGGAAAAGGCTAGGCAGATGATGATGTATACTTTATTCTGATGCTCTTTAAAAAAATAGTCAAGTCACTAATTATTATTAAAATAAATATTACAATTGCATTCCCTACAGAAAAATACCTGTATTGTTTTTTTTTGTCTAACGTAATCGTCATTTATTTTTTTGTGTTTTGTATATGGGGTAAGTTTAATTTATGTTGATTGTTTATTTGTTGATGTTTGGAGTGACAGTAAAATCTGACAAACTTCGATTTCTATTATTTATTTTAGTACATGTGCATGCACCCATTTTACTGATTAAACCTTACTACAGTGTACCCCTCTGTGTTGTACACCTACTGGCTCTTGACCAGTTTTTTTACTGATGAAAGGAATTAATGCCTGTTTGAGGACGGGGACCTTTTGCGAAAGGGACATTTTGCGAAAGGGACGTTCTGCGAAAGGGACATTCTGCGAAAGGGACATTGTGAGAAAGGGAGATTTTGGTACCTGTAGTCATTTTGAGAAGTGGTAATTTTGCGACAGAGCCATGCTGGTTTACGGCCCATTCCCTTTCACAGAGAGGAGACCTGTGGCCCAGCAGTGGGAACATTAAAAGGCTGGTGATGAAGTTAACATGCCTTACAATACAATACACTAGGGTTCTGTTTTTTTAGCGAGATAAACATTTTATACGACCAAGCTAAATTTTTCACAACGTTGGAATGTAACACAAAGAAACGTTGGAAAGAACAATCAAATATCTTGTCATTTATTTTTGATACTATTTTCCTTATTACCTTACTCAATCACAGTCTTTTATTACAAGGCTATTACATAAAAAACATCATTAAAATATTCAAAAAGACCTTCGACAACCCAAACAAAACTTCGATAAAATCACAACATTTCGCTTATCACTTGCACCAAAACCAACGTTGTACTGGGGCGTTTTGAGTGCGTTCGGTACGCGTGCACCGGTGACCGGCCGGTTGCGAAACATACCGCTGGTTTCCTTTACCAGCTACGGTTGGATAGTTATAGCGTTTGCTCTGTGAACTCGGACCGTTGTTGGTTAATACGTAATTTTGCAATCTAATGATGAACAGATGTTGTTTAGGGAAAATTGTAGCACAGATTATGTATGTTTATAGGAATGTTTTTAGTAGAAATTGTTTTGTAAGCTTTAATAAATGTTTAGACATGGTTTTCGCGTCTTTAGCTTCTTTCGTGTCGGCACGATCGATACGAGTAAGGCCCAGTTTTTTGATCCGCAGTCAAATCAAACAATGGTTAAATATGCTAATGGGGTCGCCCATTAATTAAGTGAGGTGGTTTTAGCGATTTTGGGACCCCTCTTAGTGAGATATCGAGAGATTTGGCTTGACCCTCTAAAATCGCCCGTGAGATTTTTTTAATCGACTTTCGAAAAAGGAGTAGGTTCTATGTTCGACTTCTTGTAGGTATTTTTTTTTTTTTTTTTATTTATGTTCACTGATATCTCCGTCAATTGTGGACCGATTTTGAAAATACTTTTTTTGTTTGAAAGAGTATGTTACGAAATTGGTCCCATTTTAATTTAGTTAAGATCTGATGAAGAACTTCGAAGATATACAATAGAACTCTTCAATAAATAACGGAAAATTTAGTGTTATAGGAAACTTACTAAACAACTTGCCTATTAGGTAGGTACAACTAAAAAGTGAAAAATAAAAAACATTTTTCCAAAGAAATACTACCGACTTCCAAGTAAGAAAACTACAAAGTGAAAAATAACTTTATTTTTGGAAGTCAGTGTCCATAACGCAATAAATGGTACCTACGAAAGACACCGACTGCCAAAAATAAAGTTATTTTTCACTTTGTAGTTTTCTTATTTTTAAATGCTTATTTTTTGTGTACTTAAAAAAAACATAATTGCTTAATTATTTTTATCTAATACTATCAAGAAAATAGTCTAAAATCACAATTTGAAAATCGAATAATAAAATACTTAAATAGAAAACAGTAAAATTAGTGATTTGACATGTCATATATGACCAAAATACTGATAAAATCTCCGTAGTATCTGGTTAGATTTTTGTAGTGATGTTGGTAGTAGTTCTAAACTTACTAATTATTTATTTGAAAACAAAAAAAGGTCTCAGAGTACATGTCACGTTTAGTTGTCACACATAATCCTTGGTCCTGTAAACTGTAATCCAATACTTGGACAAAGTTTAATATTAATCCTAACTTAAAAGTTGTCTGAGCTCTTTTTAACACGCTTTTATTAGCTTGGTATGTATCTATTTAACTATGTATCTATGTAACGGAATCTTTTAACGCGATTTTCACCCACTTCAAAACGTCGGATTGATTTGAAACTTTGCACACCTATCAAGGACCGATGACAATGCAATAATTTAGTCAAAGTCAAAGTACTTTTGAAAGTCAAACAAAAATTAAAATTTACAAGTATTAAAAGTTGATTCGACCGTGCGCGTTTAAATTGTTTATCCCATTAGCCTTACCAAAATCTTCAGAATTAGCGACTTTTTAGTTCAATTTACCATTAAAGCTTGTTTTTAGTTTTTAGAACTACAATTTATTATTGTTGTGTTACTGCCGTCCAGGGATTCTTCACAAATGTCATTACACGGTGGGCCTTGTAACTTGAACTTAAGTCTTCGAGGTTAACGGGTTTTAATAGCTTTTGATAATGATTAAATGTAGAAGATTTAAAGGTATCTCACAATTGGGCACTTGTGATCCCCATATTTCTCTAAGCAGCCGAGACCTGGACGCTGGGGATACTGACTAAGAGGAAGAGAATAGACGCTCTGGCAATTTGGTGCAAGATAAAGATGCTTGGAGTGTCGTGGACTGCCTCATAGAATTTCCATAGAAACTTTTATCGCCTTTTTAACCCCCTCTACGTGATAAATTTAAGGCAAGAGTGAATATAGGTTACTTTTAGGCAAGCGTGTTTAAGTCGATCGCATCATCGCTTACCATCAGGTGACATAGTGGTCAAACGCGAGCCTGTTATTAATAAAAAAAGCTCTTTCTTTAGTACTTACTTTTATTATACATAGTACGAATTATTGTGCCTCCTAGACCCAGCAGTATAAATAGGTGTGTATTATTTGTCAATGAATTAATAAATATCTAAGATTTTTATTAAGGGTACACTAGTCGAAAATTATTCCCTTCAAACGTAGTCTAGGGATTATTCCACTGTTTGACGATGTACGTTCAAAATAAAAATTATATCAATTTGTCTCATCATTATCTAGCCCTGTATGGAAGCAAAAAAGTAAAAAAAGAAAATATTTGAAAGTTATGAGCGTCGAAAGTTCCACATTTCGACACTCATTTTAACGCATTTTTGGGCGCAAATAAATTCTATAAGCAGACAGAAAATTGCAAAACGGCCTCCATACAGGGATAGATTAGTAATTCAACAATGCAAATAATTTTATTTTGAACAGATAGATTTAGTAGTTTTTTCATGATATCTAGACTGCCAAAGGTCTGTTTTTTAAATTTTGCCCGCTCGGTTTCGTCCTAAATCATTACCCATTTCGCTACAAATTTGCAAAAGTGTATATTCGTACGCGAACTAGCTTCCTACTGCTCATCACAGCATCTATCTCATCCGTGCGTGTTGTCGGTTGATATAAAATGCATTTTTAACCCCGCGTACAAAATAGTTCGTGCCGTCAACTAGTATACCCTTAATAGATGAACGCCCAGCCTATTGGCACCTTGCTGACAAGGCATGAGCATTTCTCATTTGGGTAAATGCTGTCTCGCTTCCACACGATTTCAGCTAACTTATCATTTTCATTATAATAGGGTAGTTGACAAAAAATATCTATTTAGTCCGTCAGTTAGATAACCTAAAAATATTGGACGCGTATTTTTTCTATTGCAATAAAAAAAAAAACAAAATTACGACTTTGAAATATCGTGCGATGTCACGGTGTACACAATTCACAAGCCCCATTGCCTGAACTTTGATGCACTTTATCTTTCAAATTTTTATTTATTTGGTAAGGCAAAAAATACGGGTCCAATATTATTATTGGACCCGTATTGTGTATTTTTTTATAATCTTACTGACGGACTAAATAGAATTATAATTTTTTCTATCCAGGAAACATCCCTATTCTCTTGCTCTTATTAATATTTATTATTTGTCGACAACGGAACATATCTTCTTATTTCATACTTTTATAAAGAGATGGGGTCTTTCTTCTATCTGTACTTCCCAATAATGACTATAAAACCAGACATAGATTTTCTACAACAATTGATCGACATCATCCCCACTCACTACGAGTATTACTTGTATATATAGGTACGTATTATACGTGTAGAGAAAGTGAGTGTAGTAGAAGTTTAGCGAGAACTATAATAGTTCTCGCTAAACTTCTTGGCCGCTCTGAAGTTGGCTACAATGGCTGCGCAGTGGTAAATCTCATAAAAAAACAGCAGCGATCCGTGCCTTGCGCATCGGAAAGCCTACTTCAGGGCGGCCCAGAAGTTTGGCGAGAACTATACCTAGATATATTCTGTAGGCTGTCTGGTTCACCCCTGCAGGGGCGAATCAAGGGGATTGGCTCGGGGGCACGTGCCCCCCCCCCCACACGGCTTAAATAAAACAAGGAGCTTTGACTCTGAGTGAACTTCTACACCACTTTGATATTATTCGCTTCTGTGTACGCACAGTTATGGGAAATCACCTATCACCTATGAAGATGCGTATCTACATAGGTGATTCTGCATAAGTCAAAAAAGGATTTCCCATAACTGTGAGAAATGACAAAAGAAAGCCAGCCTATCCGAAGCTGGATTCTAATAATTTTCGAGCTCGCTTCGCTCGCTATTGCATCTAAATTAGAATTTTCAACCTAAAACAAACCAAGGAATCGAATACTGCGGTTCCTTGGGTATATTATGTATAGAAGATTTTTATACAGGCTTACCATACTTGCTTAATATGGCTTTATATAGATAAAGAATTAACTACTTACATACTCCTTAATTGTATGGCGTTTGTGAAACCCTAGAAACCTGTATCCGCCCCTGCACCCCTCTGTAATTAGCTACACGCAAGATCCTTCAACTTTGTCACTAAGAGTATTTTTGTTCCTTGAAGAAAGCCAAAGGCGTTGATAGGCAGTTTTTATTGGTATTCTCTGTATACCACACATAATTTAGACATTTTAAGGAATATACTTCTTTATCGTAAGCGACTCATGTGCCCGACAATATTTACCATCGGGAAAAATGGTGATGGCGAACTTCAGACAAATTTTCAGATTATATTTAACTCCAGAATTTCCAAATATCCTTTCTTAGTCCTTACCTACATTAAGAATGGAATATTGTGCAGTATTGTAACAAACATGAGATATTAGGAGAAGGATTAATACTGTCAATATTATCCATTGAAGTCCTTTCACGAGGGTCAGAATAATAGGGGTGGCTTTAGAGTACCTAATCCAGAGAAAACCACTGTATGACAAACATAAAATGTAGCAAATAAATTATTCTGTTTAAACAAAGGAATAACAAAAGACTCTCAAGAAACCACACTATAGTTATTTAGTTAAGTAGGTACGTACATACCTGATTAAATAAATTCCATTGTTGGAGAAAAATTTTAGCTCAAGTATAGGGTGTTTTTTTAACTTTGAAATGGAATAAAACAAGGATGAATTTCTAAAATTGACATGAAATTGACTTTATTCAAAAGATAATCTTTTGGCATTATGATTTAAATATGATTTCTGGCATATGACCGCTACGGCTGGCTCGGACGTAATCTAATCAGGAGGTCCAATTTTCAATCACTTTTTCAATGTTGTCCTCCAAGAGGCCGATCGTTTCGGGCTTATCGGGGTAGACTAGGGACTTCACATATCCCCAGTCTAGCGGCGTTAAATCTCACGATCTTGGAGGCCAATTCACGGGTCCGGAACGTGAAACAATGCGGTTACCAAACGTTTCCTTCAGTAAGTCAATTGTGGCACGAGCTGTGTGACATGTTGCGCCGTTTTGTTGAAACCACAGATCCTTCACATCATGGTTGTTCAATTGAGGAACGAAAAAGTCAGTAATCAGGGCTCTATAGCTGTCACCATTGACTGTAACGTTCTGTCTGGCCAATTTGCACAAAACAAGAAATTTTCACAATTTGGAAGCGTTGTTCAGGAGTCATTCTATTCATGTTGAAATGCCAAACCAAACTAAACACAAAACACTTGAAAGCTGACAAAATGGCCGCAAAACAGTGTTGCCAACTTGAAGTTCTATACCTCTAAAAAAACACCCTTTATGTACCTAGTTTACACGCTTATTCATGTAACTAAGCTTAATAATACTCATAATAAACCTACATTTCAAAAAAACAATGATAATGATGTATTTAACTTATAAAACCAACATTCCATGAAAGACTCATTATTCAGAAGAGATTTTTTATTCTTTTGCGTTTATTCGCGATTCACCTGATTGCAACCTATGATGTTGTCGACAACAGAGAACTCCTGTCTTGAAGTTATCTTTTCACTTTTGACTTAAAAGGCCCCTGGGCAGGGTTCCTGGTAGCTACAACCTGGAGAGGTTGTAGCTACCAGGAAACACAGACTCCGGCAGAGAATTCTACTCCTGCCGAAGTTTACTGCTGAATATGGGCTTGAAGTAACTTTAGCTAGAATAAATGGTTGGATACAATCATCTCCCTTGGAAGAAGGATTTTTTAACGCAATTATTTTTGGAAACCAAGGACACTGCTGTTTATCTTCCTATTAGCTATTTGGATCTGAATAAGATGCAAGTGGCGATTATGTATTGGTGTGCTTTTTTCATTGGACACGAAACTATCTCAAATCTCTTAGAAATGAACAAGTCAAGTCAAAGGTCCGAATAATTTATATTCAGCAAAGTCGCAGCGTAAGCACTTGGTCGCGTCCCCTTCATTTTGGTCCTTCGAGTCGGATCTGGTTCTCACTTAAAGTCCACCATTATCTACCTGCCCTCGTCCCATGTTACTTGAGGTCGGCGCAACACGTTTTTTTATTCCATTCCGTCCTGTCAACTGTCACGCTCTCACTAACTCCCTTTTCTTTCACATTACTCCTCACACATAATCCATCCATCTTTTCTTTGGCCTCCCTCTCATCCTCCACACATTTACATTTATTTTCATAATTATTTTTAGTAACATGCGTTTTATCCCTTCTCTTTACATTACCAACTTCTCGAGGTTATTCATAGATGTGTTTATCTGCTATAGCTGGTCATTATTAACTATTTGATATAGAAGAAACAATATGGCGTCATAATTTAAAACTGAATGCTATCTTCTCAAGGCTATATATAATATAATTAGTAGCAATTGTCTAAATTCTAAATGATCTAAACTAGTTGTTGTTTTCTAAATTTATTCAGTCTACCTTTTTTTATTTTATTTAAGTAAACTTGTATTTTAACTAAAATCAGTTTCATTTCTTTTTGAGAACTGTCTTACATAATTTGAAGAATCTTTTGCGGTTGCTTCCATTATTGTAAGTATAGATACTTATTAAAAAAAACTTCAGTCGGGCCAGTTCTGAAAAAAGTTCCGTCGCTTGTGATTGTAATGTCTCAAGGTTGTCATCATTGAATATTCAAGAACCGGCCAAGTGCGTGTCGGGCCACGCGCATTAATAGGGTTCCGAAGTTGCATAATAATGCGGACTAAGAAGAGGGTTTAATTGTTGTTACATAAACATTAAAACGGTTTCAGTGGCACTCAACATCTAAAAACGGGCCCACATAGAATGATGTTTTATTTAATCTATAAGCTCGCGTTTGACCACTATCTCGCCTGATGGTAAGTGATGATGTGGTCTACGGTGAAGCACGCTTGCCTAGAAGTAACCTATTCACTCTTGACTTAAACTAAAGAAGGACAAACTGGTAACTGAAGAAGCAGTTATAAAATCCAACTTCGCAATTGAAGTTAGAAAAATATTATCTATTTGAGTAACACCGCGGGTGCGAATTGCGAAAGGAGGCGATACGAGCGCGCGTTAGAGCCAAGGGGAATGGTTTGGTTTATTTCTTTTTCGGAATACGTTTTGGAAATACTTTCACTATGCGTACAGCTAAGGAGTGGAATTCCCTGCCGGAGTCTGTATTTCCTGAGAGCTACAACCTGGGAGCCTTTAAGTCAAAAAAAAAAATATGATTTTTTTTATAGAAAAACAAATGGTTTTATTTTATCACTTTGTCGGCGTTATTAATATCATCCATGCCAAATCAAAGCCTTCTAGTACTTAAGAGCTAAGTTGCGGAAGGACGGACGGACAGACAGACGGACATGTCGAAACTATAAGGGTTCCTTGTTGACTACGGGACCCTAAAAAGGGACTGAAAATGTTCAACGGCTGTCGACTGTTAATTTGCCTTTCATTAGGTTCTTTTGTACATACTGGTATTATATTTTTGTTCAGTTTCTTTGTTCGCGGTTGAGGTTATAAACCGCAGAAATGAAGTACATTAATACCTCAATGAGAAATGATTGGTTTTTGTTTCAATACCTATGACCTAATTTTTGGTATCATTTAGTGTGAGTTGAGTAGGTACCTATGTATGAATATGAACCTTTTCCGTTTATAGATCAAAACCGGTTTTGTGTTCCAAGAGATGGCTATTTTTGAAATTGTTTTTTTATGTTTTCATATTCAGATATTTTATTGTACAAAAGACAAACATTTGCAAATACAATAGGACAGCTTACTTAAGCTGAGCTTATGCCCATAATTGGGTTATCTAACAGCAAACCTCAGTGCCTTAGAGATTTGGAAATGAGCACGAACAATTTGCAGTATTTTTGTTGTCTCATGAATACTTATTGAAAATATCGCAGAATATATACTTGATATAGACATACCACTCTATATAAGTGTATATCTGCGATATTTATCAAAATAGTTTTTGCTAAATCACCATTTGTCTTCATTTATTATAGCCTCACAAATGGTCATTATTGGATCATTTGTTAAACTAACAATAATTGGCCAATAAACGTACCGACGACGTGGCCGAAATTTTAAATCACTGGTTAGCATATTTAACCATGAGTTAAGTTAACTACAGATCAAAAAACTGGGCCGTAACCTCTAAGCTCTTCTCCTATTGGATACAAGATTGGAAAAATCTTACGTAGTAGCAAAATTTTTAAAGTTATCTATTGCAATAGTCACCTAGTTTCAACGACCTAGGTGGCAATTTGCACTGCACTGTAATACAAGTGAAAGTATTGTATGTACTTATTTATTATCTATGCTTACTATTAAATTATGTTGAATATAAATGTGGATGGATGGTGAGGGCGGGGACGGTCATAGAAAAGATTGAGGAGGATTGTGAGGAGTGATATGAAAGAAAAGGGTGTCAGTGATGGCGTGACGGGGGACAGGACAGTATGGAAGAAGAAAACGTGTTGCGCCGACCCCAAGTAACATGGGACAAGGGCAGGAAGAAGAAGACTTATTAATAAATTTATGTTCCCTATTGAAGCAATCGTTTTTATAGGAAGGTTTACTAATGGTAAGCATAAAATAAATTGTCATAAATACTGTTGGCTTATTAACAATGAAGCATAATTTTATAAAGCGTAATGTTATAAATGCATAATAATATTTTAGTACATAAAAACAGACGGACGAATAGACAGACAGACAGACAGACGGACAGACAGACAGACGGATCGCGGAGTCTTAGGGTCCCGTTTTTACCCTTTGGGTACGGAACCCTAAAAACAAACATGTTCGCGGCTCAACCGCACCTTAATGAATAAATGTTATGCCTTCAAAATTTATGCAACTCTAAATTATGCCAAATATATTAGACCAAATGACAGTTATGCTAATCTTTGCATAATGCCAAAGTATTTTATGCTAATAAAAGTTATGCGAAAACGTTATGCCAAACGCACGCAAGCCTTAAAATTTATATATTTTAGGTCAATAGGGGGATTCTCTTTTATGGAATATTTAGAAGAAATTTCATACAGTAAATTAGACTGTGTTGAAGGTTCCTGCAATAACTTGCTCTCCAGCTCAAATACTTACTCCAAATGAACTAAATGAGTAAGTAGTAAGTACTCAATAACTGGGTGTTGTGAAGGTCAGATAACCCGTCGCACCATGCAAGAAATATTGACTTTCAGTTGTATTATAATAGGCTTTGGAAAAAGGTTATGCAGACGACGATGGTGTGCTTTACATCATTAGTGTCACAGCTGGGGATCGAACTAACGATCACTCGTTCGCCAGTCTTTCGTCGCCATGTTTTCATAGCGTTACCAATCGTCTTGAGGCCATTCTCTGAAATATTAATAGCTCATTATATTTCAGAGAATGGCTGGTTTTAGAGTAACGCTGATACAATAACAACGAACGAAAAACGAGATGATTCTTACGTTGTCGAATCCACGTCAGTAAGACAAAGCGCGGGCTATTTTTTTTAAATTATGTACCCAAGTAACACAAGTAAATTGTATTGGTACACACAAAATAGTAAGGAAACCGGCATGTCCTAGAATCAAACATTCGAAGACATGTGACATCCACCAACCCGCACTGGGGCCAAGTGATGGATTACGGCACATACCCTCTCACAGAGAGGAGGCCTGTGTCCCAGCAGTGGGAACATTAATAGGCTGATGATGTGATGAGATGTGACACAAAATAGTTAAATCGGCGCGGCGGCGGTCTGGATCCGGACTGCGATCCGCCATTTTGCGACCTCTGCATTAGACCATTGAGGTAGCCCGGCTATTTTCATAGCTATCATTCTTGTAAAAACTGCAGAATACCTACATACTCACACAGTAATAAATGCAACAATTACAACCTATTAGGTATTGATACTTAAAGTATTTATTTCCTTATAAAAAACTATTCAAGGTCTTATAGTTATCTAGCCTTTGTTGTTGAGTACCTATGAACCGTGACTATTGTAGATACCTATGTTGTAAGCAATAAGTAGGTCTTTGTTAAGGATCGCCTTAACTCCGTCAATAAAACGCGAAGAAAATTGATATGGAGGCAAACGGCGGCGAGGAAATTACTCGGGAGCTGGCTTTCTTTATGTACATAGACTTCTTTACTTGTATAGTACTGTAAACTGACTGACACATTGTGCAAACAGTGCCACCTCTTTTATACTAAATCGAAAATGCTGGCCAGTGGACCATTTCCTCACCCCCGATTATGTTTATTTATTATCAATCTTTTTACAAATGCCTTGAGCTGGCGAGTCTTTAATAATATTAAAGTTTATTAAATTATATTTACAATAACATATCGATCGTCCCTCTACGACGTTTCATCACGGAATGGCGCGCGGTCAAAGGTGACGGGCATATTTATATGACACCGCCCCCCGCCTCACTACTATAAAAACAAATGGTACCATCGGAAAACCTTATTCTTATTTTATGCGTCGTAGAGGTAAGATCTCACAATAAAAATATTATAATATGAAAATATAGACTCTAATACATCTTAATTCAGTGAAGGAATGGTTATAAGTATGTAAACAAAGGTAATATAAATAAAAGAAGTTCATCTCCATACATTTACTTAAAAATCCTACTTGATTGTGATTGGCTCGGTGTCAGGTCGCCTAACCCACTACTTGCACCCAGTGATTTTAGGGTGTCGTGCACATTCTCCCGCCGTCGCCACGCTGCGACTCTGTTGGTAGCACGACGATCTTCCGGGTCGGACGACGCAGGACGTGGCCGCTGCTGGTCGTGACGTCCACAACTCGTATTTCCCCGTCGGCGCCTGGATACAGCTGGCTTACTCTTCCTCGTGGCCAGGTATTGCGGGGGAGGTTGCTGTCGCAGATGATGACGAGGTCACCGACCTTTGGCTGGGTTCCGGTGTTTGTAGGCTCCCGCCGGTATTGGAGTAAAGGTAAGTACTCTTTCACCCATCTTCTCCAGAAGATGTCCGTCAGGATCTGTGCTCTCTTCCATTGCCGGCGGGATGTCAGGTCTTTCTCTTCAAAGTGACCTGGCACTGGTACATGAGGATTCGGCCCAATGAGGATATGGTTGGGCGTCAGAGCCTCGGGTTCTGCTGGGTCCACCGAGACATGGGTGAGTGGACGCGAATTTACTGTGTTTTCAACTTCTATAAGCAGCGTCACCAGCGTTTCGTCGCTTGGATATTTTTCATGAAGGGTAATCTTCAGTGCTTCTTTAACGGATCGGACCATTCTTTCCCAGGTTCCTCCCATGAATGGTGCTGATGGAGGAATGTACTTCCACTTGATGTGGCGACACGTAGCTTCGTGTTCCAAGGCTTCTAGTGCTGCTTTGCCGAGCTCCTTGTCTGCTGCTTTGAAGCACGTAGCGTTGTCGCTCCACAATTCCTTCGGACAGCCTCTTCTGGCCATAAATCTTCTTAGGGCTGATATAGCAGAATCAGCACTCAACGAGTGTGCGACTTCGATGTGAATCGCTCTTGAAGTCATGCAGGTGAAGAGCGCCCCATATCTCTTCTCGTGATGGCGTGCAACTGTAACTTCTATTGGGCCGAAATAGTCAAGCCCCGTGAAGGTAAAGGGACGTGCGTGATGTGCGAGGCGCGCTGGTGGCAAGTCTCCTGTAAGTGGACTTGCAGGCTTCGCTTTTCTGATTCGGCACGGTAGACAGCTCTTCACAATACATCTTACTGCTGGACGTATCTTGGAGATCCACAGCCGTTGTCTCAGCTCGTTTACGACCATTTCCACCCCGCCATGATGAAGTCTCTCATGGACGTGAGCTATGTACAACTTGGTGTATTCTTCTTTTCCGTCCAATATAGAAGGATTGGACGTGTCTTCGTCTATTTCTTGCGCTGCGGTCACTCTTCCTTTTAAGCGTACTGTGCCTTCAGCGTCGAGGTATACGCTGAGATGACTGAGACAATCGTTGCTGCTGGCTGTGCCTCCCTTCTTGATTCGTTGTATTTCGGCTCTGAAGCTCTTCATCTGGCTGGCTCGAACCCACAGTTGTTCTGCTTTGACTATATGTGAAGTGGGCAGTTCGAGGTAGCGACGAGCGTCGTGAGTCACATCTTTCTTTATTGGTGCGGCTGCTGACTTCTTCGTAGTCCGCCAATTGGAGTCTTTTTCTACATTCTTCTTTGTCTGTTTTCTGGTGGCTGCGACTGTGTTCCGGCTTGGCTTGCACAAATCGATAAAGTGCAAGACTCTTGCAGTAGCTCTGATAAGCCTTAGCCATTTTGAGAATCTCTCAATCTTCGGGAGATAACTCTGGTTAATGCTGTCTTCTTGTTGACAAATGTTGCATTTTTCTCTTTCTTCTCCGGTGTCGTATCTGGTGACGCTTTCTTCTTTTGGCCACTGTGACTCTGGCAGCTTCAGGAATGAGGGCCCTTGGTACCATCTGTGTGTTGAATTGAAGTTCTCTGGTGTTCCTCGGGTAGCATCGTCGGCTACGTTTTCTTTTGATGGAAGCCACCTCCACTCGTTCTTCTTTGTAGTTTCTTCAATTTCTGCCAGACGATGTGCCACAAAAGATTTATATACTCGTGGCTCTGATCGTATCCAGACAAGAGCTGTGCGTGAATCACTCCAATATGTTTTGCTTTCGACTTCGTAGTCATGCTCTTCGACTACAGTCTGCGCGAGGCGTGCACCCAGTAGAGCTGCTTGAAGTTCGAGTCTAGGCATGGAGACAGGCTTCAGTGGCGTGACGCGACTCTTGGCAGCTGCCAGTGCTATGTGTACGCTACCATTCATGCGTTCCGTTCTCCAGTAAACGGCAGCTGCGTAGGCCTCTTCGCTAGCGTCGACGAAAATGTGTAGCTGACGTGGTGTGTTCGGCTCGTAGTCGTAGCACCTCGGTATTTTTAGTTGCTTGATGGTACCGAGTGACGTCATCCACGTCTTCCATCTTTCTTCTAGGTCTGTTGGCAGTGCATCATCCCAGTCGGTCTTGTAGCGCCAGGTATCTTGAAAAATCCTCTTGGCTGGAGTTGTGGCCGGTGAAATTAGTCCAAGTGGGTCGAATAATGCCATGATGATACTTAGAGCTTCTCTTTTTGTTGGTAAGCGTTTGTTTTCTTCTACTTCCGGGGGTATCTTCATTGTGTCCGTGTTGAATCCGATGCAGTCTTCTTTAACATACCAGAGTAGCCCGAGTATTTTCTCTGAGTCTTTGCCCCCCAGGTTAACAGTTGTTAAGTTATTTTCTTCTTCGAATGGACCAAACTCTTCTATTGTTCTCTTATCGTTTGATGTCCACCCATTTAAAACGAAGCCTGCCTTTTTGTGAACGAAGTCTACTGCCTTTGTTATCTCTTGTGCTTTCTCTATTGTTGAAAAGCTTTGTAGGTAATCGTCCATGTAATGATTTTTTTGAATTGCTGTGGCAGCTTCGGGATACACTTCTGCGAATTCAATCGCATTCTTATTCTTGATAAAGAGTGCTGTGCACGGTGAAGATGTCGCTCCAAAAATTACTGACGTCATTCTGTACTCTTCAGGTTTGTCCTCCCGCCGATTGCCTCTCCATAAAAAACGCAGCGCGTCTCTATCTTCTTTTCTGATCTTGACTTGCATGAACATCTCCTTGATATCCCCGCTGACAGCGTATGCGTATTGTCGGAACCTCATGATGACCCCAGGCAGCGCCTGTAGCAAGTCTGGACCAGAGTATAGCATGTCGTTAAGGCACACGCCGGCGGCCTTGGCTGATGCATCATGAACCAACCGTGGTGGCTTATGAGGCTTCGCTGGATTGGTAACTGGAAAGTGTGGCAGGTACCAGGTTCTTCCCTCTGGAGCTGGTGTGGCAGCTGCTTCTGCGTACCCCGACTGGAATAAGTTCTCCATTCTTCCTTCATACTTTGATTTGAGGTCTTCGTCTCTATCCAGTCTCTTTTCTAGGGAACGCAGGCGTCGTTCGGCTTCTTTGTAGTTGTTCGGAATCTGATAGTTCTTCTCCTTCCATGGAAGACCGGTTTCGAATCTTCCTCCCGGCAGACGCTTGCTAGTCTCTTCTAGGATTTCAAGGGCTCGTTGCTCTGGATCTTCTCTTGGCCTTCGCGGCTCGATGCATAGTGACTCGAGTTTTAAATGATTTTTGACCAGCTCTTCAATAGAAAGTTCTTCATCTTTGCGCTGGAGTTGCCCGCAGAAGTTTATCTTGGCTGTGAGCGAACTATGACAGCCATGAAGAACCCAGCCGAGTTGAGTGTAGGAAGCGACTGGTTGGTTACGACGACCGGTGCGGAGCTTTCTTGACACGATGAGATGCCAGTTGTCTTGTCCGATTAACAACTTCGGTGAAGCGTGCTGATATGTAATCTGATCCTTGATGTTGATCAGATGTTCGCAATCTTCTAAGTGCCGATCGTATATTGATTCAGGTGTGAAGCTCATTCGATTGACAGTCCGCGCGGCTTCTATGTTGTATTCTTCCTCCGCGTATTTTCCCTTTATACTGAGGTTGACGAGCTTGCTGTTTTCATACTTCATCTCGTTGCTGATTCCTTGAATCCACATTGTGTTTTCAGGTCCGTCTGCTCCGATGACGTCAGCTATTGAAGCATCCAGCAGGGTGACTGTGCTTCCTTCATCTAGTAGTGCGTATGTTTCAATGCTGGTGAGCGGCCCCCTTAATATGACGGGTGCTATCTTCAGGTACGCACGTCGACGGTCGCCTGGTTTCGTTGCTGATATGATTTCTATTGCAGGTGTTGTCATCTCTTTCTTTTCTGAGTCATCCATGCTGATCTGTTCCTTGTCGTGATGCAGCAGCTTATGATGTCTCATGGTACACCCATGTCGTCCACACGGTGGTGCCTTGCATTGAAGTCGTCGGTGTTTGCTTCGAAGACAGCGATAGCAGATGTTATTCTTCTTAGCAACTTCCCATCTTGCATTAGTGTCGAGAGCGGCGAATTTCTTGCAGTCTGTTAGCTTATGGTCTTGCTTGCACTGAGGACATTGATCTTCTGACATTGTTCTCTTCCCAGTGGTGAATGTGCGTTCCACTTTCCTGTATCTTCTTTCTTTTTCCCAAGGTTCATCGCTAGCCAGTTCAGGTAAGGCATAGGCGCCACACTTGTCGGCTTCTTCATTCAGGAATGTAGATATCTTCTTTAATTCTGGGACGTCTTCTTTCTTAATGGCTGCGTAGTCGTACCACTTGTTCTTCAAAATAGGAGTGAGCTTCTCAGTGATTATTCTTGCCATCTCAGGATTGTGTAAGTATTGTGTTCTCTTCAATGCTTCAACTGTGCCCACTATGTTTGCTATTCGCCCAGCGAAGATGCACAAGTCACGTGGATTGTCAGTGACTCGACTCAATGACTTCAGCTTCTCCATTTCGACGTGAATTAGTGCTTCAGGTCTTCCAAATCTTCTTGCTAGTGCTTCTATGACGACTCCAGGATCTGGTTGGCTTAATAGTAGGCAACCAACAGCTTCCTTTGCAGTACCACGCAGGCTTCGACGTATGCGTGCTGTGTTTTCATTTGACGTGAAGTACTTGTATGTTTCTTCATATGCTGCCTTGAAAAAGAGCCAGTCTGCGCTGCTTCCATTGAATAGTGGCAGCTCTTGAATATACCTCGGTGGTTCCCTCGTGCTCCTCGCCGCTTGGGATAACGCGGCGGCTAGGGTTGAAACATCTATCAATGACTGGTTCAATTTCGATGTATCTTCTTGCATCTTCTTAATTTCAACGGGCACTTCTTTCTTTTTCTTGGCCTCTACCTGATGTGTTTCTAAGTTTGCTGGCTGTGGGCAGTCCGTCTCGGTGTCTTTCAACCAAGTGCTGATGCGAACTGAAGCCAGGTCATCTTCTAATTCTTCTTCTTCATCATCTGAGGCGTCGGCTTCTGCTTGAATTCGTTGAACCCGTATTTCCTGTAGCTCTATTTGAGCTTGCATCTGCGCTTGCTTGAGTTTGAGCTCGGCTAGTCGCTCTTTCGCCTCTAACTCCGCGAGGAGTCTCTTGCGGGAGGCTACGGAGCGACGTGACCGCGCGTCTGCAGGTTTCAAAGTGCGCTGCGAGGTCTGATCCTTCTGGGACGCAGCATTGGTATCTTCAGTTTCAGTCGAAGAGTTCGCCTTGGTGGTCGTTGAATCACTAGTTCCGCTGCTAGTACCCGACGTCTCGGTAGCGGTGTTCGACGTGCCACTTTTAGGCGATTTTGAAGTCGCGGCCTCTTCAGCGGCCCTATGTGCATTAAGCTCTTCCTGTCGACGTTTCGCTTGTTCTCCGTCTTTACTTCGCGTTAGTACCATTTTCTAGTCACTTTTTCATCCGGTTTCTCGAAGGACCAATAATGTTAAGGATCGCCTTAACTCCGTCAATAAAACGCGAAGAAAATTGATATGGAGGCAAACGGCGGCGAGGAAATTACTCGGGAGCTGGCTTTCTTTATGTACATAGACTTCTTTACTTGTATAGTACTGTAAACTGACTGACACATTGTGCAAACAGTGCCACCTCTTTTATACTAAATCGAAAATGCTGGCCAGTGGACCATTTCCTCACCCCCGATTATGTTTATTTATTATCAATCTTTTTACAAATGCCTTGAGCTGGCGAGTCTTTAATAATATTAAAGTTTATTAAATTATATTTACAATAACATATCGATCGTCCCTCTACGACGTTTCATCACGGAATGGCGCGCGGTCAAAGGTGACGGGCATATTTATATGACACCGCCCCCCGCCTCACTACTATAAAAACAAATGGTACCATCGGAAAACCTTATTCTTATTTTATGCGTCGTAGAGGTAAGATCTCACAATAAAAATATTATAATATGAAAATATAGACTCTAAT